>JAJLVE010000001.1:0-1388475 GCA_030570235.1 Meyerozyma smithsonii | reverse complement strand
GTACACCAGTACACCAGTACACCAGTACACCAGTACACCAGTACACCAGTACACCAGTACACCAGTACACCAGTACACCAGTACACCAGTACACCAGTACACCAGTACACCAGTACACCAGTACACCGTGTTTCTAAGGTTGCCGGCTGGTAATAGGAGTGCTAGATACTTTGGCAACCTGGCTTACTGGACCCTGAGATTGAGCTGCTTACTGTGATTGTATACATACGCGATACCTATACACTTTGTTCTTAGAATCTTCCAACTATATGCAGTCTTTATCAATCATAAAGACGCCAATATTTGCTTGGTGGTGGTCAAAGTAGCATATCCAAATTCCAAAGTCGCGAAAACGGATGCAGCCACTTGGTTAGCCGGAACTTTCACACCGCCATACTCTATATCAAGCGTGGCAACTGCATCTGTCACCACAGTCACCTTATATCCTAGTTCTGAGGCTGCTCTGGCGGTTCCTTGGACACACATGTGGGTCATTGCACCCACAATGATCACTTCTTTGATACCGCTATCGTCCAAAACCTTTTTCAAGTTGGTGGCGATAAAAGAATTAGCTTCGTGCTTGAGAACAACGGCTTCTCCTGACAAAGTCTTGACTGCATCATTAATCTGAGACCCCTTGGTGTCTTTGCCGAAGAATGGGGCATCTTTGGCATCACAATCAAACTCGTGACGAACGTGCACGATGAGATACTGGTCTTGCAACTTCCTTACCTCAGCAAGGATGGCTGCTGCGTTGTTTGCAGCTTCGTTAATACCCACTAACGGGAACTTGCCGTCGGCAAAATAGTCATTCTGGATATCGATCAAAATGAATCCTTTCTTAGCCATGGTAAATCGTGCACTAAACTATACTAAACTAGGGTGCTCCACTTCTCCACAGTTGGTGTTTGGTTGAGAATTGCTGCATGAAACCCTGTACACGCTTGGATCAAGTTGGAACGCGTTAGAACATTTATGTACACATGCTGCAATGAGAAAGTGTTGGTTATGTGGTAAGGCAGACAACTGGCAATATAATTAACGTGAATGAATGTTGCTATTGAAAATATATTACACTGTTTCGTATCTTCACTATGCAATTATTTATAAAGTTGCAAATTGTTATTTTTAGCATTATTTTGCAAACATTCAAAATTTTGCCCCTGTTGATGAATATCAGTCAGAAATGATGCCACCAGTAAGAATTTTGTGAAACAAAACCCCTTGGTCACTTCTTTGGTCCCCCAGAACCAGGCGCCTGTTCGCGTTATATGCAACACCGTCCCCAGGTTAAGTCTGATGGCGCGCACTGATCAAGCGTACTGATGGCAAATAATCAATTGGTCCCAGAAAAGAAACGCACTGCTCCAAGGTCACGAGTGCCTATAGCATGTTACATGTGCAGAAAAAGGAAGACCAAATGTGACCGAGGTAAGCCTTTTTGCAGTGGGTGCGTCACCTTTGGTAATACTGATTTTTGCACTTATGAGCGACATCCATGGATGTCTGTCAGCCCTGATCAAGACGCTATCAAAGAAATCGACATGTTGCGTGACAAAATCCGATCACTAGAAGAGATTGTGGAATTGCAGCAGCGTCAACTAAGCAACGCCTCGACTGAAAGCACG
This sequence comes from Meyerozyma smithsonii, assembly GCA_030570235.1. Lineage (NCBI taxonomy): Eukaryota > Fungi > Ascomycota > Pichiomycetes > Serinales > Debaryomycetaceae > Meyerozyma > Meyerozyma smithsonii. Next base: position 1,386,847 of record JAJLVE010000001.1, on the reverse strand, counting down.
GTTTTTTCAGACTCACTGCAGAATGGCTTCTCCCCTGACAAACAAGATGCCACTGTTGACTTGAGCCGGGCCTTCGATGGGCTCGCTGTGAAAGATTCCGTGCTTACGTTTTTCGGACCCACGTCCTACATGTCTATTTATATGAACGATATATTCTCCAAGCAAATGTTTGAGCCATACCGCAAAGGACAGATGGCCGACTTCCGGGAGCAATGGGACATGGGGGCCCTGACTGTATTGCAATGTCCCAGTTCTGTTAACCCCCACGATAGCGCCCGAGTTGTGTCTGATCTTCCTCCGTTAAAAATTGTCAATTTTCTCGTGGAGCGGTTTTTCGACGTATGCTATCCATTTGCCCCGTTTATCAGCAAGTTTTCGTTCATGGAGGAACTCAAACTATCCTTCGTCCAGGTGGGGAACAACACTGTTCTTACCACGCAGGGGAAACAGCTGTACAGCACCATAGCGTTGGTATTGATCATGATGCGATTCGCCTTCCTCACGCTCCCAATACGACAATACTATGCCAATGCCCTCGAGGGCAGTCTCCATGCCATTATGAAGGAGATGGTGGAGCTGAAGATTGATATTCGTCCTTCCTACATCCACCGCGCCAATGTGCTAATAACCTCTGCCGGGTGCTTCAGTTCGGTTAGACTACGAGCCATCCAGGCGGCGCTTCTCTTGCGGTCATACAAGCTGTTTTGTCCCGAGGGAAACGACGGCGATACCGAGCTGAGCATCTTGGTGGGCGCGCTAATCCAAATGGCCCGCTTCCATGGTCTCCACAAGCATCCCGATGCTTATGAAAACTCGTTGGTGGACGACGAGGCAAGACACATATGGAGCAAAATCTGGGCCCAATTGTTATATCTAGATGCCACCCAGGCATTCAATTTGGGTACCCAACTCGTCATTTACGAAGACGAAAATTTCCCCTTTGCCGACAACGCAGGACCCACGCCAACCGAGCTGCCGCTCATACTCCGCAACTTTGCGTTAAAGGCCCGGGTGTCGACCATCATCCGGAAACTCATCAAGTTTACTGCCAACGGGAAAACGGCCAAGCGGTCGGTGCTCATAGATCTGGCGAACGAACTCACGGCGCTCATGAGCAACAAGATCCGCATGTTTGAGCAGCTTTACGACGTGGAGGATTCGGTGGACAATGACATGTGCGACCGGGCCCTCGAGTTTTGCATCCGTTTGGACCTCACGTACAAGCTCTACATCATCCATTTCCTCTTGTACACGTCCACCGATGAGGTGAACTACCTTGGCAATGCGGTGGAATACGGCCTCATTATCATCAGGATCGGGCTAGCGTTCTTTCAGGACCCGTTCTCCTTCTTTGGCCCCCAATTGGAAAAATTGATTGCCCAGAGCGTGAGCATAGCGGTGTACCGTACCATGGTATCGCTCGGTGCCGTCATCGTTCGGGCCAACGCCGGGTTGTTCTCGCTCAATAATGCGGTGAAAAAGTTCCGGTCGCCGGACTCTTCCGGACTAGTCGCGTGGTTGAATATCGACTTCAACGACGAGCGGGTGGGCCTCGTGACTCTCACCGGCAGGATACGCCAGATCCACAGTGCCAGTATCGAATTGGCGTCTACCTACTTTGTATGCTACCGCATCTACACCGGAGTGTCCTACGTCATGGAGTACCTCGACAAGCACTTTCCTGAATTGGTCGGTGGCAACAGTGAGCCCTTTGTCCAGAGCGATATGGTGACGTCCAATCTTGAACTGTTGTGGACCAGCGAGTCGGCGATCAACTTTAACTTTTTATTCGCCAGCTTGGAAGGTGATATGGGTTAGAGCTTTCGTAAGCGGCATGCACCACCGTTCCAGAAAACATGTTGCGGAATATCTCAGAATCTTGGAGAATGACTCGGGTATGCGTCGTAAATGGGTTGCAGCCAAGCTTCCCCACATTCACCTCCGATGGCGGCAGGTGCGGCTACGATTGCGGCAGGTGCGGCAAACATGCCCGATTTGGACGGCATACATGGTAGAGTTGCCGAATGCAGCGCGGAGGGGCCCGATACTTGACCATCGCCGACAATTGACAAATTCCGATCGCCCCTATAAAACGGCCACGATTCGTTTGCTTGTCCCGCTAGTAAAGATGTCGAAGGACTTTGATGTGGATGAGATCTTGCAGCAATTGAAGTTGGAGGAGAAGATTAGCTTGTTGGCCGGCAGCAACTTTTGGCAAACCACTCCAGTCAAACGGTTGAACATTCCTTCCGTCCGCACCAGTGACGGACCCAATGGTGCTAGAGGGACCCGATTCTTCAACGGCAAGCGTGCTGCTTGTTTCCCCTGTGGCACGGCGTTGGCATCAACGTTCAATAAGGAATTGTTACAAGAAAGCGGCGCCTTGATGGGCGAAGAGGCCCGCCACAAGGGTGCTCATATCTTGTTGGGCCCCACTACCAACATGCAGAGGGGTCCGTTGGGAGGACGTGGGTTTGAATCGTTTAGTGAGGACCCTTACTTGGCCGGTATGGCTTCTGCCGCCATTGTCAATGGTATCCAGAGCAAGCATGTTGCAGCCACCATCAAGCACTATGTCGGCAACGATTTGGAGCACGAGCGCAATTCCAGCGACTCGATAGTGACCCCTCGGGCGATGCGAGAAATCTACTTGGAACCGTTCCGGTTGGCAGTGAAGCACGCATCACCCAAGGCGTTTATGACCGGCTACAACAAGGTCAATGGCGAGCACGTTTCTCAGTCCAAGCTCTACATCGATGAGATCTTGCGGAAAGAGTGGGGCTGGGACGGACTTGTGATGTCGGATTGGTTCGGCACCTATACCACCGGCACCGCCATTGAAAATGGGTTGGACTTGGAGATGCCCGGACCGGCGAGATTCAGAACCCGCAGCGTGCTTGGACACATGATCCAGTCCCGGGAGTTGCATATTAAGCATGTGGATGCCCGGGTGCGGAATGTGTTGAATATCATCAAGTACTCGCTCGATTCCGGGATCGGCGAGAATGCTGCTGAGGACGAGGACAACAACACCGAGGACACGGCCAAGCTCCTCCGCAAGATTGCTGGCGAGAGTATTGTGTTGTTGAAGAATGACGGGGTGTTACCCTTGAAGAAGGAAGAAAAAATTGCCGTTATTGGGCCCAATGCCAAGTTTGCCGCCTACTGTGGTGGCGGGTCGGCATCGTTGAGATCGTACTACACCGTAACTCCATTTGAGGGCGTTGCCGCCAAGTTGGGCCGGGACCCAGTGTACACTCCCGGTGCTTATGGCCACAAGTCTTTGCCCGATATGGGTAGGGTGTCCACCAACCCGGTGAATGGGGAAAAGGGACTCAATATGAAGTTTTACCACGAGCCACCCACGGAGAAGTCGAGGACGCAGTTTGACGAGATCAATATCGACTCGTCGTTGGCGTTCTTGGCCGACTACTACAACAAGGATCTCAAGAAGAACTTGTTCTGGGTCGACATTGAAGGTGATTTCGTCGCCGACGAATCGGGCGAGTATGAGTTTGGCGTGACCGTGTGGGGCAGTGCCCAATTGTTTGTCAATGGCCAGCTTGTGGTGGACAACACCAAGGACCAGACCCGCGGCGACGCATTCTTCAACTTGGGAACCGTGGAAGAAAAGGGATCCATTGAGTTGCAAAAAGGCTCGGTGAACCGGGTGCGGGTGGAGTTTGGCTCGGCGCCCACGTCGTCGGTGAAGAACGACGACTCGGTTGACTTTGGTGGTGGTGGAGCGGTGCGTTTCGGGGTGGCAAGGGTGATCGACCCGCGCCAGGAGATTGCCAATGCGGCGGAGATTGCCAGGTCGGTGGACAAGGTGGTGTTGTCGATTGGATTGAGCCAGGAGTGGGAGAGCGAAGGTTTCGACCGGCCCAATATGGACTTGCCCGGGTACACCAACGACTTGGTTCGTGCCGTGGTGGAAGCCAACCCCAACACCGTGGTGGTGAACCAGTCTGGTACGCCGGTCGAGTTCCCGTGGGTGTCCAAGGTGAAGGCATTGGTGCACGCCTGGTACGGAGGCAACGAGACCGGCAATGCCATTGCCGATGTGTTGTTTGGCGACGTTAATCCTAGTGGAAAGCTCGGCTTGTCGTGGCCGCTCCGGCTCGAAGACAACCCCACCTTCCTCAACTTTAGGACCGAGCGCGGGAGAGTGCTTTACGGCGAGGACGTGTTTATCGGATACCGGTACTATGAAAAGTTGCAGAAACGAGTGGCGTTCCCATTCGGCCATGGCTTGTCGTACACGCTGTTTGCGTACTCGGACTTGAACGTGAGCAGTGACGGCCGCGAGATCAAGGTTTTTGTTACCGTCAAAAACACCGGTCTGGTGGACGGGGCCGAGGTGGTGCAGGTGTACGTTGGCGCCAAGGCCCCCACCATTATCCGGCCGGTGAAGGAATTGAAAGAGTTCACCAAGTTGTTCCTCAAGCTGGGCGAGCTGGCCACCGCCTCGTTCGCGTTGCCACTCAACGACTCGGTGTCGTATTTCGACGAGTACCAAGACGCCTGGTGTGCCGAAAAGGGCGAGTACCAGGTGCATGTGGGGCCAAGCAGCGACGAAATCGAGTTGATTGGCGAGTTTTCCGTGGCCAAGACGGCATTCTGGCACGGGCTCTAGGATAATGAATAAACGAAAAGTCAGCCAGTAACGAGGCTGGTATTTGCAACTGTGGGCCCTGCAGGTGGAGAAGGACGATGCGCGCTCTGCTTACATAAGCAATATCTTGTAGGGCTCATTTTTTGCGATGAGCATCTCGATTTTATTCAGCATGTCTGACGAGGTTATTTGGCAGGTGATCAACCACCAGTTCTGTGCCTTCAAGATCAAGACGACCACCGAGCAGAACTTCTGCCGAAACGAATACAACGTGTCTGGCTTGTGCAACCGCCAGTCCTGTCCGCTTGCCAATGCCCGGTATGCCACCGTGAAAAATGTTGACGGCAAGCTCTACTTATACATGAAGACGGCGGAACGAGCACACATGCCGTCGAAGTGGTGGGAGCGGATCCGGCTCCTGAAAAACTACAACAAGGCGCTCGAGCAAATAGACGGGCGATTGCAGTACTGGCAAAAGTTCTTGATTCACAAGTGCAAGCAGAGGCTCACCCGGTTGACCCAGGTGGCCATTACCGAAAGACGATTAGCATTGAAGGAGGAAGAGAGGCATTATGTCGGGGTGAAGCCCAAGATGAAGAGAAGAGAGGAGAACCGTGAACGCAAGGCGCTTGCTGCCGCCAAGATCGAGAAGGCGATCGAGAAGGAGTTGCTCGAGCGGTTAAAGAGCGGCGCCTACGGCGACAAGCCGTTGAATGTGGACGAAAACATCTGGAAGAAGGTTCTTGGCAAGGTCGACGAGGCGGAGGACGAGGAGGAGTTTGACGACGACGACGACGTGGACCTCATCAGCGACGACGACAGCGACGTGGGCGAGGTGGAGTACGTTGAGGACGACGGCGAGGACGAGTTGGTGGACTTGGAGGACTTGGAGCAGTGGCTCGGCGACTCTTCTGCCGAGTCGGAGTCGGAGTCGAGCGACGACGAGGCGGCGGGTGATAAGCGCAAGGCTCCCGACACCAACGGCAAGCGAAAGAGACGGCCACGGGTGGAGATCGAATACGAGCAGGAACAGGACCGAGAACCGTTGACCAACATCGCCACTTAGTAGATTTAAGTATCAATTGCATAACAGACCATTCAAAAGAGGTGCAGCCGAGCCCAACAAGGGTTGCTTCGCGGCCTTGGCCGTCATGAAATTTGAATGAAATTGAACATGGGAACCTGTCGACATCGTGTTGTCGCTGCCACGGTGGGCCGAGAACTGCAAGATACACTTCTGAATGCCAATCCTGCTGTCCCGATTTCGAAGCTTGTCATGAGGCCTGAAACATTTTCAGGCAGGGTCCACAAAAGTGGAAGGCTTAGTATGCCCGCTGAACTAAGCCCGGGGCTTACAGCCGCGCGTTTGCCACCACTCCGTTTACTGGCGCGGGGCCGCGTGGCCACGTACGACTGCGACCAGCGCGGCCCCGCTGCAACGCTGTGGCAACCGTGGTGGATAACCCCGTCTTGGTATCGTTAACTCCGCCTTGGTAGAGCCGCACCATCGTACAGAGGCCACAGCCACCCTGTGTGCAGTCTCGGAGGTTGGTACTTGAACGCATGGATACGGCAAATAACCAATAATGTCGTTGACGCTCTCGCTGTGGACACCGAGTCTGATACCCACCAGGACCACACTCTCGTCCATCGCCACCAGCCACGAGGCTGACTTGTCGAGGTCGTTGACCTCGGCCGTGGGCCATCTCTCGACCGCCACCAGAAACTACGATTTTTACTCCCTCTCGCAGGTGATCAGAGGAGCCCAGGCATCGCTCACAATCATCGAGGCGGAAAAGGTGCTTGCCACCGCCACCGACCTGCCGATCCAGGCCCGGGCAACCCAGGCCATCTTCGACGCTACCCTCAACTTGCGGGCGTTGGCCGAAGACCAAAACTTGTACGGGACGCACCTCAGCCGGCCGGCCAACATCATCTACTTGGTGGTTTTTGCATTCATTTTCTTTTACCTCATCAGCATGCTCTGGAAGTCCCGCTACCACTGGTTCAATATCACCTTTTTCTGCGGCTACGGCCTCGAGTTTGTCGGGTTCCTTGGCCGCGTGCTCAGTTTCTCCGACAACACCGATATGAACTTTTACTTGCTCCAGTTTGTGTCGTTGACCATTGCCCCGGCGTTCATCATGGCGGGGATATACTTTCTCTTTGCCCAGTGCGTGGTGATCCACGGCCGACATTTCTCGGTGTTGAAGCCCATGTGGTACTCGTACTTTTTCATTGGCTGCGATGTGCTCTCGTTGGTGATCCAGGCCGGCGGCGGTGCCGCGGCTTCGATCGCCACTAACCGCCACGAAGACACCAAGCCAGGTACCAACACCATGATCGCCGGTATCGTGTTCCAGGTGGTGGCCATGACGGTGTTCCTCACGTTTTGGTTCGAGTTCTTGCGGAGACTCTTTTTCAGAAAGTCCGACCACCATAATCTTCCAAGTGACTACAAGGAGCACCCGCTCGCCAAGGCGTCGGTGGGCAACTTTCTCAAGATGCTCTTTTACACCAAGTCGGTGCGCGAGTATATCAGGCTCTACCGCGAACCCGTGTACAACAAGCGGTTTGCGTCGATCCGCGAGCGCAAGCTCATGCCCTACTTGCCGTTGGGAATCACCATTGCCGTATTGGCTATTTATATTCGTTGTATTTATCGTGTCGTTGAATTGGCTGAGGGATTCAGCGGCTACCTCATTACCCATGAGGTGTTCTTGATGGTCCTTGACGCCCTAATGGTGGCCATCTGTGGACTCATCTTTGTACCATTGCATCCAGTATGGACTTTCGGCACCGCTAATTTGATCAAGGTTAAGGTGATTAAGGCCAACCGAGACGAAGAGGAATCCCTAGAAGACAGCACCCAGTCGGATAACGAGGAGGAACAGGGCCCCGCTGACCACGAGAAGCATAATGAGAAGGTGCGCACTTCTGATACAAGCTTCAGCATGGACCCAAGCAAGGAGTTTCCCCGCCAGCCCAATTCGGCGTCGGGCTCTCCCTTTGAGTGAATACACTCACACCTTGATATATTACTATGCACATTATTATGAAATCGAGAGTAGTACACCCTAGGCGCCTCTACCTCGATCTATGTCGGCAGATGGTGCCTTCGGTGCATAAAGGAATTACCCTGGTGGCTTGCTTTCTTGGCTGCAGCGTCAGCCCAAAATAGCATTATTTTTGATTAATCACCGTGGCTGATTACTCGTGGCTGATTCTGATACTTCAAATGTGAATGGAAGTCAGACACGTTTCAGCTACCAGTTTGGTGGCCCCGATATTACTTGATTTTCATTAGTTGCACATTTGAAATTATGCCGAAATATAAGGCATAATAACCTCCAGTGACGATATCAATCTGTTCTGTTCCAGGCTGGACTGTACACTTTGAAGCACAAATAAAGCGGGCACAAACACAAGTTGGACTTCCACAAACTAATGCATCCCGAGTACCAGGTGCCGGAACCACTCCTTGCCGAGTTGCCTTTCTTCTCAGCTACTAAGGACGAACTCCTCGGCATTACTCCTGATGACTTGTTGCTTGACGGGTTCCAAAACCAAAAAAATGCTCTCGATGGATTTCTGTCCTTCCATTCGCTCAAGATTTGTTGCTCAAACGCCAAGCAGATGGCCCGGTTTCTAGAGTATTCTATGGGGTTTAGGCAAGTGGCATATAGAGGACTCGAAAACGACTCTAGAACCATTGCTTCTCACGTTGTCAGGAATGGCGGGGTTATTTTTGAACTAGTTAATACCCTTGTGTTCTTTGACAACAATACTCCGGAAACCGGGCTCGAGAGCCTGGACTGGACCTCTCTTAAACACAAGGCAATCAATGAGTTTGACAAGAATACTGCTGAATTCATTAGTGGCGTCATCCGTGCCCACACAAGAGACGAAGAGTTGCTGGTTGTGATTGAACGAGCCGTGGCCGCTTCCAAGATCAGGTTATCCCAGAGCCAAATCTACCAGAAATTTCTTGATAATGTTGCTCAGCATAGCCAGCAAACGGCTCAGGATGTCATACTTGGAACCAGCATACAAAGTTTTGTGGCACGACACGGAGATGGGGTCTTTGATATTACCTGTTGGGTTCTGGGCCTTGACAACATATTCCACAAGGCAATTACTGAGGGAGCAATATTGGTCTCAGAACCTAGAGTGGTCCAGGACGAACATGGACTGGTGAAGCTAGCAACCGTTCGCTTGCCTTTGACTGATATATGTCATACTCTCATTGAGAATATCGACTATCATGGACCCTTTTTGCCGGGGTACGTTGCATTGACAGATGGCGAATCGCAGGAGTTTGCCAACCAGCTAGGCAATTTACCCCGGGTCGATTTCTGTCGTGTTGATCATTGTGTGGAAAATTACACGTGGAATCAGATGATGGACCAGGCAAAGATATACGCCCGCATGTTTGGCTTCCATAAGTTTTGGTCCGTTGACGAGGCTGATGTGGCAACCGAAAATACTGGACTAAAGTCAATAGTCATGGCCTCCAGTAACGGAAAGATCAAAATTCCAATTAATGAACCATCCAAGGGCAAGAAGCGAGGGCAGATTGAAGAATTTTATGACTTTAATGGTGGGCCTGGCGTGCAGCACATTGCGTTGTTGACCACAGATATTATAAGCACGGTTAGTCTGCTCATACAAAGAGGAGTCTGTTTCAATACCATGCGCGAGGCATACTATAATGAGCTTCGCAATAGGTTGCTAACCGACGACGTTGTTTTAAAGGAGGATCTCGACGTGCTCCAGAAACTCAACATCTTGGTTGACTACGACAGCAGCAGCCGGAGGAAAGATAAAGGCTGCAACTACATTTTGCAAATATTTACCAAACCGCTTCACGACCGACCAACCTTGTTTCTCGAGGTTATTCAGCGTCATCACCATAACGGGTTTGGGAAGGGAACCTTCAAAGGTCTTTTCAAATCAATCGAAGAGCAGCAAGAGAAGCGCGGTACTCTAGTTGATAGCTAAATATATTAGCCCTAAAGAATGGATATACTTATACAACAGGAAGAACAGAAGTAGTTTTTTTGGCCAAGTCACCTCAGGGACCTAAAAACCTTTGGTTGATAAAAGAGTCATAAGAGTCGCTTTGAGTGTGACCGCTCTTGAGCTGCGATCCCTTGTTCAAATAAAAATCCTTGATATCCTCCACAAAGAGAGGAAACAAAAAGTGGTCAACCCCCTCATTGCGAGCAATCTCCTTGGCTCTCTCATAGGGGATCCAAACTCCCTTCAAATTCATAGCACCGGCTCTAACGACAAACCGAACCTTCTCCGTCTTTAGTATTCCATCTCTCTTGCCCCGTGACATTCCTGCAACATTCAATAACTTTGTCCCATTCACGAAATTTGTATCCTCTCTTCTCGAAACCAAGATGCCTCGAGCCTCCACCTGGTAACACAAAGTGTGCTCGTCGTCCCAGTAAGTAGTAGCAATCCTTGGTTTTATTGGAACTGGATACTTTGACTGCATAGCTGGTTCCTGATAGTCTGGGGCAGGCCGGTCAGAAAGTACCGAGCTCCCCATACCCGAAGCCGATTGTGAGTGTGACGACAGGGGCAGTACTTCGGTAGAGACGGTGCTCCTGGACGAGGGTAGGAGCAGGTGGGACTGGTGCATAAAATTGGCACACTGACGAGGTTGAACCAAATCACTTTTCGGGGACAACCGGTGATGGCAATCAGGGACAATTTCGTGGTGGTATTCCAGGTGGTAGTTTTCATTTGGCATTTGCGAATAAGTCTCGTAGTATGGCTGGACGATTTCCGCATACGCCATGTTCACGGGCCGCCTCGCTGAAACTGGGTTGAAAGACGATACCGAATTTTCCAACAGTTGCCTGGGCTGGGCAGGTATATGTTGATCTTGAAACATCACATTTATTGGATCGCTGATAGGAAGGTGTATTAATTGTGCTTCAGTGGTAGGAAGGAGATCTTGTTTGATAGACGTATCCTGCCGGATCGGAACCAGGCGTCTGATACAGAGATACTTCCCCCACTGTCACAGGCTCCTTTGAAAGTAGTAGTAGTAGTTTCTTTGATCTGGCTGCAAATATCCTAATGGGGTAGTATCGCGTAGTTTCTTTATATAGCCTGTGAGGGTTGCCGGATGACCATTTTTGCAGCAGTAATAAGTTATGCCCGTTCTAGACGGGTCATCACGGGTGCAATCGTAACGGAACAGGCATGTATACGATGCACCCTCAAGTCCGATAAGACTATTGGCAACTCCAAGGCCCATGTTGTCTAGACCGACCCTTATGTCCGCGTAGCCCATAGAATTCGTGCATGCGTCTCAGAATATGTAGATGGCAGCAGGGACGACCAGGAACTAGAAATTAAATTGAAGGCTTATCCCGAGGAATGCAGTATCCGGGTTGATAACCGTGGTTCTTGGCTTAATCATGTGCTGAATCTCTTGTCTCTCCCGACAACAAGCTTCTGATACTGCTGCCACGGGACCTCGGGATTCCCCGGTACCACTCCAATAACGTTCAAGAACAGGGGTGTAGAATAAACCCTGGTTGGTCACGTCTTCACCTTGAAGCAACATTCTTAGCAATGTACACCTCTGGAACAACTTCGATACCCATCAGCCAAAACGTCTTCCACGCCACACTTCGCATGGACCCTGTTTCCCCATCTGCAACGATAACAAGTTGGCCAGACTACGCATAATCTCCATATGCATCGAACAGTTCATCTGCAGGTATGATCGCTGCCCGAGCATCATTTTGAGAAGGAAAAAAACCGTAAAAGCGCGAAGTGCAGTTGACCACTTGATAGTAATCCTTGGCTAATAGCTGCTGCTACTTGCGTATTTACGGTGATTCCCAATTGAGACCCCTACCTGAGCAATTTGTTTTCGCACCAGCCCCCAACTACTGCCATTTTGCCCTATTTCCAGCAACCATCACCTGATGCCAAACGAACGAAGGCTGTCGTTTCTTAATGCCGGGGGCCGTAATTCGATAAGCAATTTCGCCTCCTCGTACACCAGGGCCCAGTCATTCCTCGGGACCGAGCGTCCCCATGATGGTCTGGACCTTTCACCGTGCACCACGCAAGACGAAACAGAAGTTGCACCAAGCGAAATCTCCGAGCATGCTATAGACGACGAGGAATCAGCCATCGACGAAACACTGCACCAATTTAACCGCATCAATACATTTGACTTTCCGCACGATGAAGAAACCGCTTTGCTCAGACGTCCCAGCCATGCCAGTTCGGTCCTTTTACGCACCGGCGAATCCACGGTTCCGCAAACTATTTTCAACTCCATGAACACCTTGATTGGCGTCGGAATATTGTCACTCCCCTTCGGCTTCAGACTCTCTGGCTGGATTTTTGGCACCATAATTCTCGCGGGCAGTTCCTACATCACGGGCGAGACCGCCAAGATGCTCGGTAGGATTTTAAAACGATACCCGGGGTTAAATAGTTATGGCAACATTGCCGAATACGCCGGTAAGAAATCCAGCGTCGGCGCCAAAACCGCCCATTATGTTGTTACCGCCATCTTCATGGTGGATTTGTTAGGAGCTTTGGTGGAACTCATCATCCTCTTTGGTGACTCGTTCTATCTCTTGTATCCTCAGATACCCAAGCCCGCCTACAAGGCTCTATTGGTGGCAGTCAGCTTCTGTCTTTCTTTCCTTCTGCTTTCAGCACTTTCATTTCTAAGTTTATTGGGGCTTATTTGCACCAACACTTTAACTATCATTCTCATAATTTGTGGTCTCCTCACCTCAGAGTCTCCTGGCTCGTTGCTTTCACCTTCCAGTACAAGCTGGTGGCCCAAAAGTGCCACAGACGTGTTTATGAGTCTTGGCATTTTCATGTCTCCATGGGGCGGACATCCTGTCTTCCCTGAGCTCTATCGTGATATGAGACACCCAGCAAAATACCCAACGGTGGCTAACACTTCGTTCTTCCTAGTCTTTGACCTCAATTACTTGGTTGCGGTAGCAGGCTACCTCATGTTTGGAGCTGACTGCAGTGACTCAATCACCAAGAACCTCATGTCTAACACCAATTATCCATCATGGGTTACTCCAGCGATATGTGCACTTATGGGCCTTTTGCCCATCTCAAAAATCCCACTACTTAGCAAACCCATTGCTAATGTTTATGAGGGTTACCTCCATCTCGGATCCTCCAAAATAACCGTGAAAAACGGGAAAAGGGAAGAACGCTACACGTCTGGCCAAGTTGTTGCCCGTCTCGTTTTTTTCGTTTTCATGTTGGTTATGTCGCTTGTGTTCACCCTGTTTGGTAAGGTAATTGCATTCTTGGGAAGTGCTGTAGTGTTCAGCATTTGTATGACCTGCCCACTTCTTTTCTATCTCGTTTTGATGAAAGATGAATTGCGTACGTCCCAAAAAACCCTATTAATACTCGGGGCAGCATTGGGTTTGGTTTGCTCTGTTGTGGGCACCATAGCATCTACTTCAATTGTAACATAAGTACCAATAATTTATTAAAGCTAATTTATTTTTGTACCATAAGCCTAACGCCCATAGTTGTATTCGCCATCAAAATCGTAATCATGGGAAAGGACATTAGCTGCATAAATCAAGTTGTCATGCTGTGCCTTTGCCAAATACTGTGCCATCACTTGCGACCCCGAAGAGGTGTATTGCCCACGAGAGGTAGGATATTGTGAGTAATGTTGTGGAATAGGTGCTCCTGGAGGATGGTAGTAACCATAGTTCGCACGAGGGGCATGCAGTGGAGGATAGTAGGGGTGTTGATGGTGGTGGGGAAGATGATATGGAGCAGGTGGGAACTTTGTATAATGCGGCTCGTGCGTCTTGTGATGATAGTGGCCGTGTGAGTTGAGGGAAGTTGAGGAGAGGTTGTGGTATGGCTTCTTGTAGGAAACATTGTTTCTATGCTTCGAGCGATGAAACTTCTTGTCATCACGGTTGCTATCATTAGCAGTCGTTGAAGCTGTATCGTCGGAGCCAATAATGATGGACACATCATCTTCATCATCTTCTTCCTCTTCCTCTTCCTCTTCCTCTTCCTCTTCGTATTCTTCCGCCACACCGTCTCTTTGAAAGACGGTTTCCACCTCAGTCGCGTTAACATCATCCTTAATAGGCTGACTTCCATTAGTTGGTGTTTCTTTAGGGGTCTCTTCCGCTGGAACCTCAGAGTCCTTATCCTCGGATTCTGCATTAATCAGCAAGCTTGCAACTGCTGGTAACTCATCCTCATGTCCGTCTTTATCAGAATCACTATCCTTGCTAGTAATTCCAAACACCATGGCTGCCTCTTTTGGTATCTTATGCTCAGGTTCACTAATGCCAATGCCGTTTTCAAAAATGTCATTTCCAGTTCTTGATGACTTCTCACCAATGCTGGGTAACTCGTCACTGTTATATGTGAAATCAATTCTTTCGCGTCTCCTGGACCGTTTCTTGTAACTAAATTTTGGAGGATTGCCGCATCTATCCTTTGCAAAGCTGATTTTGAATTTGCTGTACTTTTCATATAATTCGCCGTTGTCTTGAGCAATGCTGTTAATTTTCTCGGTGTTCCGGGATTCAAACATTTCAACCAAGTGGATGGCATCGATGATATTCAAGAAATTCAAGAAACCACAATCACGGTTATGATAAAAGTTAATTTGTTCCAACTCTCCGAATTTGGAAAAATCATTGCGCAATTGCTCTTCACTTGGCAACGATATTTGATTCTCTACCTCTGGCTTGGCATTCTGAGAATCAAAGTCATCCCTCTTTACTTTGAACCCTATGTATATGTTTCTTGACGCACCGGCTGTTACTGCCAAAGAAATCTCTCTGCTCAATGGACCAGAGTGATTCTTTGCCCAGCCAACAGTGATGTCATAGCCGTGTATAATGAGTTGATGTAAAACTTGATGATTCAAGTAGAACTTGAGGGCAATATTAGGATCCACAAAAGTAATGAAGCATACACGTTTATCAGGGCGGTAATTGATAGATTCAACTAAACCTCCAGCCCGCACGTTATTAGCAATCTCTTCTATTGTTGAACTCAGATGAAGATTACCCAAGTAGATTGTTCTATTACCCACGTTGAAAGGATCAGGATTGTAAGGGAAATGGTTTGATGCGTGAGTTCGGATTGGATTCCTATTATATAGGAGTGGTTCTGATATAGTCGTTGACTGGGGAGTGAGAAGGGAGCTATCACTTCTTAATGCGGGAGACCTTGAAGGCGAGATTTGGATTTCCTGAGAGTCATCAAAGGTCAAGTCACCTTCGACGGGTCCTGACGACTGGAGCAGGGTACTATCCTCAGCTTGTTCCAAGCTTTCAGGATTAACAACATCGTGCTCTTTTGTCTTAGCCACTTCTACCGGAACAGGATGGGGCGAGTTGCTCAACAGGGACGCATCTGACAACGTATTTCGGACGCTATTCGACAGCGAATCCTTATCCAATTCAGTGCGGTCGCATCTGTCCTTGTAGAAGTTGATGGCAGTAACCTTGCGTTCTATGACCACTTCAGAGTCCTCTTGGTCTTTGTCCATCTTTTCGAGCAGAATCATTTTCAAGAAATATTCGTAGGTTTTGATAGCGGCGTAAATCGAAGTGAAATGCACCATTGCCTTCATCTCTTGTTTTGCCTTATTGAATGCTACTTGATAGTCTTCCACATCTCCGTACTTGGAACAAACTTCCTTGATATCATTCTCGTGGATAGTGGCTTTGGCATCGTCTTCGATTACCAGTGGAGCCACGTCGAATTTGATGTGTACACAACGAGTGGCGTTGAATTCCATGATATAGTTGAGGGTTTTAAGCTTGATGAAGTCTTGCTTGTTAGTGTTGCGAGAGCCAATACCACTCTGGCCCTGCAATGTTTCATTAAGCGAGATTTTGAGATGGTTGGAATTGTTAAGGCGTTCTTTCAACTGCGAAAGGTTGTAGTTGTTTTTGGAGTATTTCAAGTGGAAGCATATAGACACCTTTGAGTTGATGAATGAGATATAACAGTACTTGACGGTGTCGGTATCGGTGATATGCTTGGGGGATGGCCGTTCAAACATCTTGCAGTATTCGATGGGGCCGTGGTCAATCTCGCCAAGAAGCTGGTTAAGCGACACGTCCTTATCGATATTCTTAAGCACCACCGTGCGCGAGAGGTTGAGCTGGTCCAAGCTGCTGTTATTGTTGACGGGAGTGAGATAGGGCGAGTGGGGTGCGGTTTGCGGTTGCTGCGGCACCGGCATGTTGGCTAGATAGTGTCTCAACATGGGTGACGCCATGGGAGGGACCAGTGGCATAGACGTGACAGCGGGCACGTACGGGGAAAATAGATTTGACGGGAGCATGGGCTGTGAAGGATCAACCGGGGGGTGGTCATACAGATACAGGTGGTATGGCAGGGGTTGAGAGGGCTGCTGGTAGCCCTGGTATTGGTAGTACTGGTAGTATGGTTGATATGGGTACATTTTGTGCCAGGGTAAAAAGTGGTGCTAGTCAGGAATCAGCAGAATTGGAAGAGTTTTTTCTGATTTGAAATTGGTTTCGAGGTGATGTGGTACTTTGGAGATGCGGTGGTTGTCCGCGTTCGTCGAGTGCTAAAGGTGGACAGGTAGCAAAGTAACTGTCAACACGTAGCTAAAAATAGTTCTCAAAACAAAATTGTAGGGCGCGTGCCTCGCGCTGGAGTGAAAGAACAACGGAGTGCAGCAAACAACGAAGGTAAGAGCAGAAAGTACAGCTGCAAGTAACAAGATGAGGAAAATTAAAAGACGCCAGTAAAGAATAACCTCAGGGTATGTTCGTCGCGAAAAAAAAAATGTCGCCCCGCCAGGAGTACGGCAACCTACGAGGTGAAACTCGGAAACAAGAGGACTGGGCGCTTGGCGGTAATTACAGGTAGAAATCAATAGAGAGAACACGTAGGGTTGGACGTGTGCTTTGGGCTACAATGCCATCATGGCCACGGGAGACTAAGCTTCCATACCGTGTTCCATTGCGGCGCGGGGTACTAGTGCGGTACGGCTAGCGAAGAACCCACTGGCCAGTAAAGTTCGCGGACGCAGGGCGTGTAATTACGTGGCAGTAAGGTGCAGTCGTCGGAAGCCAGCCATAGCGGCCGCTGGCAAAATGCAGTCCCAAAGCCCATAAAGCCGCGCTGCAGGACTGGCACCACCGCTGTAAGGCGAGCGGACCGCTGCCACCTCACGACACGAGGCGCGTGGGTCCCTCCCGTCATATTACATAAGCAGCGTATGTCTGTTAGTAAGCAGAAACTCTGCGAAAAATTTTCGATCAGAAAACAACACTCCTTAGCAACGCAAACATGGCACAAGAAGTTCCCACATTTAAATTGGTGTTAGTCGGAGATGGTGGTACCGGTAAGACCACTTTCGTCAAGAGACACTTGACCGGAGAGTTTGAGAAGAAATACATCGCCACTTTGGGTGTAGAGGTGCATCCCTTGGGCTTCCACACTGATTTCGGTGAATTGAAGTTCGATGTGTGGGACACTGCCGGTCAGGAGAAGTTTGGTGGCTTGAGAGACGGCTACTACATCAACGGCCAGTGTGGTATCATCATGTTCGACGTTACGTCGAGAATCACCTACAAGAACGTGCCCAACTGGCACCGTGACTTGGTGAGAGTGTGCGAGAACATTCCCATCGTGTTGTGTGGAAACAAGGTGGATGTCAAGGAGAGAAAGGTCAAGGCCAAGACCATCACCTTCCACAGAAAGAAGAACTTGCAATACTACGACATCTCGGCCAAGTCCAACTACAACTTTGAGAAGCCATTCTTGTGGTTGGCCAGAAAGTTGGTCGGCAACCCACAATTGAGCTTTGTGGCTGCTCCTGCCTTGGCTCCTCCCGAGGTGCAAGTCGATGCCGAGTTGATGCAAAAATACCAACAGGAAATGGACCAGGCCACCGCCTTGCCATTGCCTGATGAGGATGATGCTGACTTGTAGATCCACATCATGATATGACCGTGTGGAATAAGAACCTGGGCGGATGCTGCGTGGGCCCGTGGCGCCGCTCGGTGTCTAAATAGTAGCTATTCAATAAATACATTGAACATTGCGGCACCATGATATCGAAGAACAGGTTTGTCTTGTTTTTTGCTGGTGGAAAGTCTTGCATGTTACGTGTTATTGAAGTTGGAATCGAATGTAGCACTATCTCGTCGTCTATTGCACTCTATTCTCGTCTATTACTCTTCTAGTCGTCTTCGCGCATGGCTGCAACTGCCACAGCATCCTCTTTGCCATAATTCACCGCCTGCGGTGGAGGGCTTGGGAAACCACCTAAAGATGGCGGTGGTGGAAGCATAAACTTGTGGGACTTGTTGTACGTGGCTCCCGGTGCCCCGTTTTGTATGTATTCCAAGTTCACCTCATAAGGACTATCCACCGGGTCCCAAAGTCCGGTTTCTCTGGCCTTTTGTTCGTAATAATTGCAGTAGTACCTAATGTGGTTCTTTCCTAGCAAATGCGACTTACGAACACTCAAGGTGTCGTGGGTAAGGTACGATTTGCAGTAGTCACAATAGTACTTGGGCATCACCTATAACTGCATCCGAAAACCGGCCAATCAGACTGCCCCAGCGTGTGGTGCGCGCACGTCCGCCCGCGACCCGAAGTCGGGTGAAGAATCACTGAGACGCTCAAAGGCACCATGTTTAGACAGTCATTGGTAAGTAGATTGCCACAATGAGGGAGTGTTATCGTCCTGGCTGACGGTTTTGAAGCCGGGTGTTTCTTGGGAGATTTTTTAGAAAGTGATTCACTGCAATTTGAAGTGAGAGGTCGTAGACAATTATTCACCAACAAAGTACAGCCAGAATGGAGCAAGAATGGAGCATGAGTGATTTCAGAATGCAGTGGCCCAGCAGTGATCGAACCTCAGCTTGCATAGTTGTATTCTTTTGCAGTTTCCTATGTTTTAAATTACTCACCACGACGCAGACTTACAAATCACATTAACTATCCTAATTTAAGTGGGCAATTCACAGGGAAATACCCTCAGAAACGCTCCCTCTCCGAGCTCCCATAATAGTCGTTCACTACTAACCCAGCGCTTAACCAGATCCTTCTCTGTCGCTTCTAGAAGATGCAACTTGGTTTCTGATTTGTATATCCAGAACATCAAGGAGTTCAAGCCTACACCTATCTCCGCCAAGGATGCCGAGGAGGCCGTCAAGCCTTTCAGATTGCCCGCCAAGCCCACGATCCCAGAATCTGAGGTTTCTGCTGACGGTGTCGCTGCTTACGAGTCGTCCGAAGTAGAGACCCAGTCTGCTCCAAAGGGAGAGGCCGCTCCAGCCGAGGACTGGTTTGTGTTTGAAGAGGAAGAAGAGCATCACTAAGTAGATATAAAAAATTATTGGTATTTCTCTGTAGCAATGGCCCACCCGATTCTCATTTTTTGTTTCTCACTTTATCTTCTCACCATGTCCTACCTTGATATCGAGTCACTCCGCAACGCTGCGGACCTTATAAACTCCACACTACTTTCCAAGGGCTATGTAGACCTGAAGCTTTATTTCAGCTCCATTGATTGGTCCCACTTGCTGGCGGATCAGCCGCAAAAGGTTCCTCTAGAGACTACAGATGTTGTTTACAATAACGACAAAAACATCATAAACATAGTTTTCTCGCTTTTGAAGTCGATTGAACGCAACAAGGCCCAGAATCAAGCCTTCAATCGCCAGATATCTCACAAGGACGAAACCATCGCCAACTTGAATACCAAGATTGACCAGTTAACCTCGCAAGTGTCGCAACAACAGATGCAAATAAGCAAATTATACCAATTTGACCATACCCAGTTGAACAAAAAGATACAAGCGTTGACCCAGGTGAATAAACTCCAGTCACAGGACTTAAATCGACTCAACAATTGGTGCAAGGACATTAAGACCAAATACGGTGTTGAATTAAGACGTCGCAATCTTGAGATCGTGTCGCTCAAATCAAAGCTCTTGGACAAGCGAAACTTGTCATCAACGCTAACTATGGGCATACCGTATCCGTCTCCTGATAACGTACCCAGCTCACAAGATGGAGACGAAAGCATAAACCCCAACATCATTTACAACAATACTCCCATCGTCAACAATACCACTTCGGCAACAGCGCTCCTGCCCCTGAAGCTCACCCCGATAGTGAGCCAAGAGTATGAAACAATTGCTAACCTGTTGACAGAGATGGTACAAAACTTGATTCGAGAAAATTACAAATTCTCTAAATTCCTTTCGCTGATAAACAACTACGTTCAGAATCTCAACGTGGGGATGGCGAACACACTAGCAGAAGTCCCGAGCCCGTCTGAAATTGTGGACTTGCGGGGGCTTAGTTCGGAGGCGCTTAATAACATCAGCTCAAAAGAACTTAATAACGACATCGAGGCATTCGAACCATTAGCAAAACCTATGATGAACAATATCTATAAGCACTACCACAGTGTGGTGGAGCTTGTAGAGTTAAAATTGTCTAGTTATGGCAACTCTCACTCCACCGAGACCGTGGCAAAACTCGAGAAGGAACTTGAGCTTGTTCGCAAGAATTGGCAAGACTCGCTCAAAACGTTGGAGGAATGGAAAAAATATCGGGATGCTTGACTCTCCGAATTCGTGTGTATTAGTGTATATTAGTGTATATTACAATTTCTTAGTGAGTTGCTCCCTAAGACTGTCAAACTCGTCGTCTATGTCTATTAATGTTTCGTTCTCTTCGTCTTCTCTGGCTTGCTTGACTCGCCGTTGCTCTTCAATTGACTTGTACTTTCTCGCAGACTTTTTGGCTTTGTTAAGTTTCACCTTTGACTCGCGATCTCGAAGAACCGCAGTTCTACAACCTTCTGGATTCTGGAGTTCTTCCAACTTGAGGGCTAAAATTTCTCGAGCCTTTTTCCGGTTCTGCTCTTGCGATCGTGAGTACTGGCAGGTAACCACTGTTCCGCTAGGAATGTGGGTAAGCTGTACCTTGCTGTTGCTCTTGTTGATTTTTTGGCCACCAGGGCCCCGTCCACCTTTAAGAAAAACCTCTTTAATCTCGTCTTCTACAATAAGCCACTTGGGTCGTGGAGGGAGTTCGTTTTTTTTCAAGAGTTTATGGAGGCCACTGGAGGTGGAAATCTGGCGCTGGAAACCCCATAGATGTCTGAATCGTAGCATGAAGCAGTGCAGCTTTGTCGTCGTGGTATGGTGGGTGGTGAGACCTGCATGCATCTCATGCACTTTAGTATAGCGCCATGCACGTAATTTTTCCGTTTTCGGCCAGACTACACGTCTGCGCCGCGGATTCTGTTTCTACCATTTTCTTCTCTTATTATCATGTCTTTTGAACGTGGCGATGTATACGGTGCCCAGGTGCTTCCAGGAGAAGAACCACAGGACAATTCGTTCAACGAAATCATAAAGGCGTTTCGGTCGTTCATACTTGAGTTTCGCCTTAATTCCCAGTTCATATACCGAGATCAACTCCGCGAGAACTTGTTGATCAAGAATTACTTCTTGCGTGTGAACACAGACCATCTTATCGGATTCAATGACGAGCTTAATAAAAAGTTGGCTGACGAGCCTACTGAAATGATTCCGCTTTTCGAATCTGCCATCACTGAAATTGCAAAGAGAATCGCTTATTTGAGCAACGAAGAGGTCCCAGCCACCTTTCCTACTTGCCAGCTTATCTTGTATTCCAATGCAGGTAAGGTTTCCATTCGTAACTTGGACTCAGACCATATTTCCAAGATAGTGAGAGTAAGCGGTATAATCATCTCTTCTTCTGTCTTGTCTTCGAGGGCTACTCAAGTGCAATTGTTGTGCCGTAATTGCAAACACACAATGAGAATTAAGGTTGCAAGTGGATTTGGACAGATCAATTTGCCTAATAGGTGTCAAGGCTCTCAGAATTTTGACGACACAAATACTCTGGCCAAGTGTCCGCCAGAGCCATATGCGATAGTCCACGATAAGTCTACTTTTGTGGACCAGCAAGTACTCAAGCTTCAGGAGTCTCCAGACATGGTACCAGTTGGTGAAATGCCCCGTCATATCGTTCTTCAAGCCGACAGGTATATGACGAACCAAGTGGTTCCTGGTACTAGGGTTTCTATTGTTGGAATTTACAGTATCTACCAGTCAAGACAAAGGGCCAATGCCAATGTGTCGACCGTGGCCATCCGAAACCCCTACCTCAGAGTTCTCAGTTTCCAGACAGATGTTGAAGGAGGTCCTGGTGATCAAGGTTTGACATTTACAGAAGAGGAAGAGGAAGAATTTCTTCGGTTATCCAGGACTCCCCACATCTATGACTTGTTTGCCAAGTCAATTGCGCCTTCTATCTATGGTAATGAAGATATCAAGAAGGCTATTACCTGTCTCTTGATGGGCGGCTCCAAGAAAGTATTGCCCGATGGTATGCGGTTGCGTGGTGATATTAATGTGCTTCTCCTTGGTGACCCAGGTACTGCCAAGTCCCAACTTTTAAAGTTTGTGGAAAAAATTTCTCCTATCGCCGTTTACACTTCCGGTAAAGGTTCTTCTGCTGCAGGTTTGACGGCTTCGGTTCAGCGTGATCCGCAAACTAGAGATTTCTACTTGGAAGGAGGTGCCATGGTGCTCGCTGATGGTGGTATCGTCTGTATTGATGAGTTCGACAAAATGAGAGACGAAGACAGAGTGGCTATCCACGAAGCCATGGAACAGCAAACCATTTCTATCGCAAAAGCTGGTATCACAACCGTGTTAAACTCGAGAACTTCGGTGTTGGCAGCTGCTAACCCTATTTTTGGTCGTTACGATGACCTCAAGAGTCCTGGTGAGAACATCGACTTTCAAACTACAATTTTGTCTCGTTTCGATATGATCTTCATTGTGAAGGACGACCATAACGAGGCCCGAGACTTGTCGATTGCCAGACACGTTATGAATGTGCATACTGGAAACGGTAACACCCAAGACACATTGCAAGAGGGTGAGATTCCTGTGGACACCATGAAACGGTACATCCAGTACTGTAAGTTGAGATGTGCTCCTCGGTTGAGTGCAGATGCTTCCGAGAGGTTGTCGTCTCATTTTGTCGCTATTAGACGTCGTTTGCAACTCAATGAAGCGGATATGAACGAGAGGTCGTCTATTCCTATTACGGTGAGACAGCTTGAAGCTATTATCCGTATCACCGAGTCGCTTGCGAAATTGCAATTGTCCCCTGTGGCAACGGAGGATCATGTGGAGGAGGCTATTCGGTTATTCACAGCTTCTACCATGGAAGCCGTTGACCAAGGTGTGTCCAGTGGAGGATTGGTGACCACAGGAGAAATGAGCAAGGAGATCAAGCGAGTCGAGAGCGAACTCCGTAGACGTTTGCCAATTGGATGGTCTACTGCCTACAAGACGTTACGGAGAGAAATAGTGGATTCAGGCAAGGCCAGCATCGGCGCTCTCGACAAGGCATTATATATTCTTGAGCGCCATGAGGTTATCAAGTTCCGTCACCAACGGCAAAACATTTTGAGGGTAGGAGTTTAACATAGATGTAATATAAGATTTATTAATAGGTCCAGACACTGTAAGTTGTGTTCTTCGCACTCTTTTTCCTACAGTAGTTCTCGCAGGCCTTTACTCACTTCTCGCGAAAATCATTTCTTTACAATGACGGTGGACGATGATAACTTCCGGTTCTTCGGGCTTGGAGGATGTAATGAAGTGGGTAGGTCATGTCATATCATCGAGTACAAGAATAAGGTGATTATGCTTGATGCAGGTGTCCACCCCGGCTATGCTGGTCTCAGCTCACTTCCCTTCTACGACGAGTACGACTTGTCAAAAGTGGACATTTTGCTCATTAGTCACTTCCATTTGGACCATGCAGCTTCGTTGCCGTACGTTATGCAGCATACAAACTTCAATGGACGAGTTTTCATGACACATGCCACCAAGGCTATCTACAGATGGTTGCTCAGTGATTTCGTCCGAGTCACTTCGATTGGCGGTGGCGGAGACTCCCGGTTGAATTCAGGCAATGATAGTGCCACAAGCAGCAACTTGTACACTGATGAAGATTTGATTCGTTCGTTTGACAGAATTGAAACTATAGACTACCATTCCACCATCGAGGTGGACGGTATCCGTTTCACCGCGTACCACGCTGGACATGTTTTGGGTGCGTGTATGTACTTTGTTGAGATTGGAGGCTTGAAGGTCTTGTTTACTGGTGATTACTCCCGAGAGGAGGATAGACACTTGCAGGTTGCAGAGGTGCCCCCGGTGAGACCAGACATTTTAATTACCGAGTCGACGTTCGGAACTGCCACTCACGAGCCTCGTCTCGAGAAAGAGGCCCGGATGACGAAAATTATCCATCTGACTTTGCTCAAAGGTGGACGCATTCTTATGCCAGTGTTTGCCTTGGGTAGAGCCCAAGAATTGTTGTTAATTCTCGAAGAGTACTGGCTGCAAAACGAGGACCTCCACAACATCAATGTGTTCTTTGCATCTTCGTTGGCCCGTAAGTGCATGGCTGTATACCAAACATACACCAATATCATGAACGACAACATCCGTCATGGCGTGTCGTCGGCTTCTGGGGGAAAGCTGAACCCCTTCCAATTCAAACACATCAAGTTGATCAGAAGTCTTGACAAGTTCCAAGACATAGGTCCCTGTGTGGTGGTAGCCGCCCCAGGTATGCTTCAAAACGGTGTTTCTCGTGAACTTCTCGAACGGTGGGCTCCAGACGCCAAGAATGCCGTCATCATGACCGGCTACTCGGTTGAGGGCACCATGGCCAAAGAACTCTTGACCGAACCTCACACCATCCAGTCGCTGCAGAATGCTGATGTAACTATTCCTAGGCGGATGGGTATTGAGGAAATTTCGTTTGCAGCCCATGTGGACTTCCAAGAGAACGCTGGCTTTATAGACATGATCAATCCCCTGAAGATTATCCTCGTTCATGGCGAGAGTAATCCTATGGGGCGTTTAAAATCTGCTTTATTGAGTAAATACTCGAGCCGAAAGGGTACAGAGCAGGAGGTGAAGGTTTTCAACCCCAGAAACTGTGACGAGCTCCTGATTGGTATCAGAGGTTTGAAGATCGCCAAGGTTTTGGGTAATCTTGCGGAGGAGGAGTTGGCTCAGCTCCAGAAGGACGTCAGTGAGAAGATAAAGGAGGATGAAACCAAGATGGAGGAGACTCCGGACGGAGAAGTTGAGGATGTTGAAATCAAACCGACCGAGTCAATCAAGACTGGCCATGTGGTATCTGGTGTGCTTGTTTCCAAGGACTTTGACCTCAGCTTCCTCCAAATGCAAGATTTGCACGAGTACACTCAGCTTTCGACCTCGATTCTCAAGTCAAAGATAAGCTTGAAAATCAATGCCAATATTGCCTTAATGAAGTGGCACTTGGAACAAATGTTCGGCTATATTAATATTGTCAATGACGATGAGGAAGAATGGGAGTGTCTTATAATGGACAAAATAGAAGTTCTTGTGGACCGAACAAAGACCTCCGGCGGAGGCCTATTCATAACTGTGGAGTGGATTAACGATAACTTGATGGCGGATTCGTTGGCTGACAGTGTGGTTGCCATCCTTTATTCCATAGATTCCTCCCCCGCTTCGGTGAAGCTCTCATCCAAGCAGCACTCGCATCCAGTCAAGACGGAGAATGGTCAAGATTTGGAACCTACAGAAACACCTCCTCTGCCCAAGTACGCACATGCCGACTACCAGATATCGGGACGCTTGGCCCGCATTTCTGCGTTACTTAAGGCGCAATTCGGTGACACTTTGGATATGGCTGAAAACGGTAACAGCGCCAATATCAAGATTGGCAAAAATGAAGCCAAAGTCGATTTGCTTGACTTGAAGGTGGACTGTAGCTCGGGCTTCCTTAAGAGCCGGATCGAGAACATAATCAAGAGGGGATGTGGTCTTACAGCACCCTTGAGTCAATACGAAAAGAAGTAATGTACATTAGATATCTGATAAATTCTCTAGTAGAAGCCGTTTTCGCAGCCACCACCAGCATCGCGGGCGTTACAATATCTCTTCTTCGCGCACGAAAACTCACCTTTTGCAATAAGCAGTACCATGTCGTAAGTACCATCAAGCCACATTAAATCCCAGATTGCATACTAACCCAGTGAATTGATAGACAAGCCACGGTCAGAACTCACGGAACTTGAGCTCCAGAAGCTCGAGGAGTTCGAGTTTGCTCACGGACCTATGTCCTTGCTCCAGAACGCTTTAGATAATAGTACCCCGGTAGTGATATCCTGTCGAAATAACCACAAGATGGTGGCCAAGGTGAAGGCATTTGACCGTCATTGTAACATGGTGTTGGAAAACGTCAAGGAGTTGTGGACTGAAACCGTCAAGAACGGAAAAGGAAAGGTGGTCAACTCGGTGTCAAAAGAGAGATTTGTGTCCAAGTTGTTCTTGAGAGGCGACTCGGTTGTAATAGTAGTAAAAGCATAGTGTATATTAGAAGCATAGAAATGCATGGATGGATGATTGTACTGTGCCTCGCTTAGTCTTTTCTCACTCTTGACATAAGGAATTTTACAAGCATATCTCTTAGTCTTTGCCAAACGGCACAATATCATTACCATATGAAATCTACCTACAATACGTGAACTGTTTCTCTCGTTACCAAGACAAAGCATACACTTACCAGCCCATAGGTTTTACACTAGTCACCTACGCGTGTGCTCTTGATTGACCGTTCCACATGAAGCTCAAACTACAGGTCCGAAATATAGAGACTATAAGGACAACGCTATCGCTTGTCAGCCTGCTAAGAAAGTTTGTTGTGTTAAAGTTTACTCCAGAGAAATTGATAGTGATTCTGGTGCACCCTACGGCTGCCGTTCCTGAACCCCAAGCATGGTGCAAAATCAACGTCAAGTCTGTGTTTGATAACATCGAAATACAGTCGCTCCACGAGAACGTCATCCTGCTCGAAGTCAACATCGACCTATTTCTACAAACCCTACGCAATTATGATAAGAGCAGCGGCGACGTGCTAAATATTCGACTACAGAAGAAAGAGGCTAGTGGCGAAGAAGGCAGCTCCAATTCTGGAGGAAGAAACGCCTCGTTGGCATTATTCTACGTGGACACTACGTTAGGGATGAATCCAGTGAATCACACCTTCAAGATCCCAGTCAAGATTTTGAAAGCTGCTGGCCAGGAATACGTCGAACCACAAGTTCCCGACGTTGATCTAATGTTGAAACTTCCGCCGCTGTTTAGTAACGCATTTAGAAGACTCGAAAAGTTCGACAGCAATCAATTGGTCAGAATCCAAGCACAGGGGAAGGATGGTGGTTCCATTCGCTTTATAGTGGACCAAGAAGGGAAAGTCAAGGTAACGGTACGTTGGAACAGCAAATTGGAGATCTACAATCCGACTGCTATCAGGGAAGGCGATTCACTTCGTCTGGCCTACGAGCAAAGCCAACTCGGCCTGGACGAAGTACATGATATCCTTGTCCATCTTCGTGACTTGACAATGGCTTCGAGGATCATTTCGACGTGTCAAAACGTTATCTTCTTGATGTCTCTGAACCGTGCGTGCATAGTCCATGGATTACTACGAGACTCCGACGATGTCGAGGTGGTATATTACATTATGGCTGCTCGCTATGACGATGAGTAGAATTGAGCTTCGCTCTCCTGTCTAAATTGCGTCGGAGTCAGCAGCCATAGTAATTATTATTTAAACGTCTCGCTTCTGAGTCATGGTGACTCGTGCGAAATTTCAGAAAATTGGTTGTATTGGATACACTTCAATAGTTCACAATTATGGCACGTTCATTGGAAAGAGAAGAACCATACTACTTTGGCGCTGGACCAGCATTGTTGCCAACATCTGTACTCCAAGAGGCTGCATTGGACTTGCTTTCCTATGGTGGTGAAAATTTGGGTATTGGTGAGATCTCCCATAGATCCAAACCAGCAATCAAAGTGATTGACGATACCAAAGCCAACTTTACCAAGCTTCTCGGTGTTCCAGATACACACGAGGTGTTTTTCATACAAGGAGGAGGTACAACCGGTTTTTCCAGTATTGCTTACAACTTGTTTGCAAACTATGCTAAGAAAACTGGTACCAAGGGTAAGGCTGCTTACGCTGTTACCGGCTCCTGGTCCCAAAAATCCGCCGAGGAAGCCAAGAGGTTGGGTTTTGATGTTGATGTGGTGGTTAACACCAAGGAAACCAAGTACACTGAGGTTCCTCCATACTCGTCATGGACACCAATCGATGCTGACAAGACCGCCTACTTGTACATCTGTGACAACGAAACTGTGCACGGAAATGAATTCAGAGGTACCCCTGACTCGTCCTACCTTCCAGAAGGTGTAGAATTGGTAGCAGACATGTCCTCTAACATCTTGTCAAAGAAAATCGACGTTAGCAAGTACGGTTTGATCATGGCAGGTGCTCAGAAGAACGTTGGATTGGCTGGACTCACCATCTATATTATCAAGAAGAGTTTATTGGAACACGCCAGCGATGACGAATTGAGGAATCTTAACATTCCTTTATCCCCAATAGCGTTTGACTACCCTACAGTGGTCAAGAATAACTCCGCTTACAACACAATTCCAATCTTTGCATGCCAGGTCATCAAGCTTGTCACTGACAAACTTTTAAAGGAAGGCGGAATAGATGCTATTGAGAAGGTTAACGAGGAAAAGGCAAAGATTCTCTACGCTGCCCTTGACAAGTACCCCGAGGTCTATAGCACCCCAGTTCGTGCTCAAGACAGATCAAGAATGAACGTTGTCTTCAAATTAACCAGCGATGAATTTGAAGCTGAATTCGTCGCTGAAGCTGCTGCACGCAAGCTTACCGGTCTTAAAGGACATCGGTCTGTGGGTGGTATGAGAGCCAGTATCTACAATGCTGTATCATTGACCGCCGTTGAAGCTTTGGCACAGTTTGTGGTTGAGTTTGCTGAGAAAAGACAGTAATAATAGCTGGATTTATACGGGAGTGTCTTGTACCTGCAACTTAGATAACTGAATTATGCATAAACTCTTATTAAAATTGTAGCACTATCGCGAATTTTTCAACATGTTCCGATCTCCAAGGTGGATCACAGGCGTTCGATATGAAGCACGAAGATCACTAATATCTGTGAATAAACTATGTTCATATTCCACGACCCCGGTATCGACAGTGGAAGCCAAAAAAATTGCATTAAACCGTGAAAATTACATCAAATCTGTATATGAACGCATCTCCAAAATCCCGCCAGAAAACTACAGAAACTTTAGCATTGTTGCCCATGTTGACCATGGTAAGTCGACCCTTTCAGACAGACTCTTGGAATTGACGGGGGTTATTCAGCCTGGTGACAAGAATCAGGTTCTCGACAGATTGGATGTTGAGAGAGAGCGAGGCATTACAGTCAAAGCGCAAACATGTTCGATGATATTCAATGATCCTCGCAATAAGCAGGACTATTTATTACATCTTGTCGACACCCCTGGCCACGTCGATTTCCGTGCTGAAGTTTCACGATCATATGCCTCCTGTGGAGGTGCCCTTTTACTTGTAGATGCTTCTCAAGGTGTTCAAGCACAAACAGTTGCCAATTTTTACTTGGCCTATAGTATGGGACTCAAACTTCTTCCTGTTATCAACAAGATTGATTTGGATGCTGCAAACATACCAAGAGCGATGGACCAGGTTGAGTCAACTTTTGAACTTGATCGTGAGGATTGCGTTCAAGTGAGTGCTAAAACTGGCCTTAATGTTGCGTCTATACTTCCAGCCATCGTTGATAAAATACCTCCCCCAGACTGCAATGTCAACCATCCCTTGAGGGCTCTCTTGGTGGACTCCTGGCATGATCCTTACGTCGGGGTAGTGATGTTACTATACGTCAAGGAGGGAACCATAAAGAAGGGTATGAAATTGTTATCTGCTCATACAGAAGGCAGATACGAAGTGAAGGAAGTTGGTATTATGTATCCAGACAAGATGCCGATGGACTCTATTCGGGCTGGACAGGTCGGATACATTGTGCCCGGGATGAAAGATCCAAGCCAAGCAAAGATTGGAGACACTTTCTTCCAGTACGGAAAACATGAGGGCCTCTCTCCACTTCCAG
The DNA here is from genome assembly GCA_030570235.1 of Meyerozyma smithsonii. Classification (NCBI taxonomy): domain Eukaryota; kingdom Fungi; phylum Ascomycota; class Pichiomycetes; order Serinales; family Debaryomycetaceae; genus Meyerozyma; species Meyerozyma smithsonii. The sequence goes on along the minus strand of JAJLVE010000001.1, from coordinate 1,357,082 downwards.
GTTTTGAAGAACCCAAGCCAATGGTGTTTGTGGGTGCCTTTCCGGCTGAAGGCTCTGAATTCAAAGTAATGGATGACCACATTGCTAACTTGGTATTAAATGATCGTTCAGTCACGTTGGAGAAGGAAACGTCAAACGCTCTCGGATTGGGTTGGCGCTTAGGTTTCTTGGGCTCCCTTCATGCTTCTGTCTTTCAAGAGCGGCTCGCTAGTGAATACGGAGCAAAAATTATCTTAACTGCACCCACGGTACCCTACAAAATCGTCTTCCGTGACGGGACCCATAAAATTGTAACTAACCCTGATGAATTCCCTGGCTCTGATATGCGAACCCATAACGTTGAACAACTCATGGAACCTTATGTTAATGCAATAATGACAATACCCGATGAGTATGTTGGTGCTGTTATGTCACTCTGTGAAGGTAACAGGGGCATACAGAAAGAAATAGAATATTTGACGACTGGCCAGGTTCTTATGAAGTATGAGATTCCATTGGCCCAGTTGGTGGAAGACTTTTTTGGAAAGTTGAAAGGCTGCACTAAAGGTTACGCCTCGTTGGACTACGAAGATGCTGGCTATAAGAAATCTGATATCGTCAAGATGGAACTTTGTGTCAATGGCGAAGCTCAAGATGCGCTTACCCAGGTGATGCACAGGTCACAAGTGCAAGCAAGAGGTAAAGAGTATGTTGTAAGATTCAAAGAGTACTTGAAGTTTCAACTTTTTGAAGTCGCTATTCAAGCCAAGGTGAACAACAAAGTCGTTGCTAGAGAAACGATTAAAGCAAAGAGAAAGGATGTTACCCAAAGGCTTCATGCGGCAGACATTTCCCGGAGAAAAAAGTTATTACTGCGTCAAAAAGAAGGAAAGAAGCAGATGAAGGCTAGTGGGAGGGTGCATATCAATCATGAAGCGTACCAAGCTTTTCTTCGCAGAACAATCTAATGTATATAGAAATAGCATATTTACAAATTGTACTATAAGAATCTTTTATACACCACATTGTTGGACTCGTCAATGTATTTGTATCCCAAACTGTCCAAAAATTGTTGAAATTCCAGCTCGTCAGCGTCGGCGGGTAATTCGAAACCACACAACACTTTTCCCATATCATTGCCATGGTTACGGTAGTGGAATAACGTGATGTTCCAGCCACTTCTCAATGCCTTCAAAAACCTGTTAAGTGCTGCAGGACGCTCAGGGAATTCGAATCGATACAATCTTTCCCTCTTCAATGTAGGAGATCTACCACCCATCAAATAACGTCCATGGCTCTTTGCGAGTTCATTTTCAGAGATGTCGATAACCTCGTTACCCGAAGCTTCAATGGCAGAGACAATATCATTGAGTTCTTTTTGTCTGTCCGTAACATTGAAACTAACAAAAATGTGTGCTGGATTCTCAAAGAATCTATAAGAGAATTCGGTGATTGCTCTGGGTTCGATGATTTCCTGTAGTTTAACGAATTCACCTGGCTGTTCTGGGATAGTCACCACCAATGAAACTTCACGTCCCTCACCGAGAACGGCACGTTCGCTCACGAAACGCAATCTATCAAAGTTCATGTTGGCACCACTCAAAATTGGAACATATGTCTTGTTGCTGTGGTCTGTTTCGGGCGATTCTAGTATGTATTTCTTGAGCCCTGCAACGGCTAAAGCTCCTGAAGGCTCAACAATCAGTCTTGTGTCTTCGAATACGTCTTTAATTGCGGCACACAATTCATCAGTCAGAACTCTTACAACAGCATCGACATTGTCTTTGCAAATTCTCCAAGCTTCGTCACCAAGTACTTTCACAGCTGTGCCATCCGCAAATGTACCTACGGAGTTCAATGTCACCGAATCACGAGCATTAAGAGACTGGTACAAAGCGTCAGCATCGTAAGTTTCCACACCAATAATTTTAATATGAGGAGCAATCTTTTTAAGGTAGACAGACACGCCAGCTATCAAGCCACCGCCTCCGACTGGTACAAAAATAGCATCGCATTTATCGAGTCTCAACTGGCGAGTAATCTCTAGCGCTATGGTACCTTGTCCAGCAATGACGTAAGGATGATTAAAAGGTGGGATGTCAACCAAGCCATTAGTAGATGCCAAGCGCTGGCACTCTTTCTTTGAAGAATCAAAATCTTCTCCATATAAGACGACCTGAGCGCCTAACCTGGATACATTCTTGTACTTGATCGAAGGAGAAGTGGTGGGCATGACAATAGTTGCCAGTATACCGAGCCTGTGGGATGAGTAGGCAACACCCTGGGCATGGTTACCTGCAGAGCATGCTATGACACCGGTCAATGGCTTTTTGGAGTTGGCCTGAAGATTGGCAATCATGTTGTGGGCACCTCTCAATTTGAAGGAGAACACGGGGAGAAGATCGTCCCTTTTCAAGAATATATTGGTATTATATCTTTGAGAAAGATTTACCGCTTGGGTGAGAGGCAGTCCTCCCTCTTCTACCACATCGTATACTCGTGAAGTAAGGATCAATTTAATATAATCTGGGTTTCCGTCTGCATCAAAGTCACTCGGACGAAGTTCAGGAAATCTGGAGGCATTTTTTTGGGCCGCCTCTGCATTATTGAGGGCTGAGAGAGTATTTGAGAATGCTCTCTTGTGCACCGAATACCTCGCAAAGACACCAGACGTCTTCAAGAGACTCTGACGACTCCACACTGATTTCATGGTTGTACTGGAAAGAGTTCCAGCGACAGTAGCCTCATAATAATCAGGTGTATGGATGGCTAATGAGTCACCAGACCCCACCCCAAAATCAAAAGGGCAGGAGGGCAAAATTACAACTTAGCCAACAGACTTGATGGATCACGCGCTCTTGTTGGCATGCGCTACAACGATGCAAGATCTTTAAGAATTTGCCATTCTTGTTGCTGCTGTGTTTGTTGTCCTGTATATACCATGTTGCAACCAGTTTCCTATTTTGAAATGTGTCCTGCCAGTATGTATCAGCTGCTTGTTCTGCTATATGTGTGCTCCTATCATGCCAGTAATATTGTATATTTAATTCTTTCAAATCAGCCAAGTTCTTCTCGGTTATGGATTTGCCATTTTCGAAGAATGAAATCGACGAATTAGTTGCAGCCATCAATTGTACCCAGAAGCCAACTCATCAACCTGACTTACGACGACAACATGAAAACGATTTACTCACTGACGCGGATCTTATGATGGATTTTCTTCATGCTCAAGCACAGGAAACGCATCAGGAGTCACATACGCCACGGTTGGTTCCTTTACCGACTACTTCAGAATTCTCATGCAACAACTCGGTTCACCGCTGTGACTATCATTACCATTTTGATGACATTGATTATAGTTTCCCTTACGGTGCGGTCCTCCACTACCCTCAGCATCCATCAGCAGCGTTGCCAGTTGTTGACTCGTTTTCTACAAACACTTCATCCAGACTACCCAGCACCGAGACCAACTCATACAGCATCCCAACGTCCAGCAGTGGTTCTCACGGTGAAATGCTGCACGGAGATATGTTGCACGGAGATATGCTGCATGAAGCCTACTTTCCCCAGGAACATGTACAAAGTGGGACAATGTTCATGTATCCCAACAACGGCACAGAAAGCTGGGTGTTTCTTGGTAAGATGCACATTGGCCACTTTGATGCAATTGTGCAGCTGAGAAGGACCAAGCAGACAGTAAACAAAGAGTTTAAAGTCCTATGCAATTTTGCCAAGGGGATACGGTATAAGGTAAATCCCAATGAAGATCAGTTTCAGTCACTACCGTATTGGCGGCCCGTCTCCCTCTATGTGGCAGCATTCACCAACATCAAACCACCAATCAAATTGAATTCTCAATATTTTGTGTCAGTGCCTTACTCCTCATGCTTCGGGCGAATTAACATGAGAATAAAGAGGGCATGGAAACGATGCCGAAAGGGCCATTCTACCCAACCAAGAACACTATCGTAGCTCTTGGGCGTAGTTTGGGCAGCTTTAATCAGAACAGGTCCCTTGGCCCAGTTGGTTAAGGCGTGGTGCTAATAACGCCAAGATCGGCGGTTCGATCCCGCCAGGGACCATTCTTTTTTGCAACTTTTTTCGAAATTGCTAGGCATTGGTAATTCTGTCAAGCTGCAGCATATTTGTTTAGCCCAGTATCCACATTATTTTTACTGCCATTATCATTACCTTGTTTTTCTTTATTTGACCATCAATCCTATTCAAACTCTACCAATTTTTCACAAAACTACAATTTTCAAGAATTCTGCAAAATACCAAATAATCTGATACTTATAACTAAGGAAAATTTACAAAATAATAGCTAACAAGAGAAGTATTCATTAAATGTACCTTCCACATCTTAATGGCCAAGTAGAACAAAATAAATATTTCGTTAGAGAATGTTTGTAAGATCTTGTTACCACGCTACACAATCTTCTTCAAGACAGGGCGTGTGGCGTAGTTGGTAGCGCGTTCGCTTAGCATGCGAAAGGTCTCCGGTTCGACTCCGGACTCGTCCATTCTTTTTTGCAAATTCAACTCTTGGAGTCGTGTGAAAACCGCTACCTCGCTGAATGCCAGAACTTGTCGACCATTAAGCCAGGACACAACCATGGATTCGCCTCTCAGTGATACCATCGGAGCACGTTTGAGTGCATACTTAACTTCCGCAGAGGATTTTAAAAAACAAAGAAAGAGAATTAACCGTAAACTTCTTCGTTTACGTCATGACTTGAAAATCGTTACAAAAGATACCAAGAAATTCAAAGATAAAACTTCCCAGATCGATGCTGCCTCTTATGAAAAAGACGCTAGAAATGGACTCTTGATTTTGCTTACTGCGGAAAGAGATCTCATGTACTCGTCAGAGATTAAGAGCACCATGGAAATCAGCAACGAGAACCTCTCCTCCTACCGTCAGTTGATGATTAGCAAGATCAAGAAAGCGTTAGTTCATTGCAAGCACTTGCTCTCGGTCATATCAAGCGAGAGTCGCAAGCTGGTTCTTTTGGAAGTATTTGTTTACAGCGCATTGGTACAAGGACTTTATGCTCTCAACAAGAAGAAATGGGAAGCCCTGGTTCATGCCTATTCTGTGGCTCGTTGCGGCTTAGACTACTTTTTGTTGCATGGCGACGAAATCACCGCGGAAAAGATAGTGGTGGAGGAAATCTTGGATTCCATTGTAGATCCATCGTTGACCTTTGCTTTATCCCAGTTAGGTTACAATGCGTCAGATATGAAGTCTGCAGCACGTAAGCACTGTCATGATGATGTGGTTGCTTTCTTGGTCCCAGCTGTGAAGCTCCTTCAAGAATTGGATAGTCTGTGTGTGTCTGATATCTCGTCGGAAGTAAATCTCATCAAGTCTATTGAATGGAGAGACCATGAAGCCACCTTATACAACGATGAATTATCGCTTAAGATCATGGACTTGACTCAAGACGATAGCTGGAAGGATTTCCTGTCGGCAGACAGTTACGATGCGTTCATTACCGGATGGAGTGATGCATTGGACCTTCACAAGGCAGACACCGAAAAAACACACGACGAGGACGACATGGAGGAGGCGCAGAACAGGGCCATTGTACTCACGTACATCAACTATAACTTGTTGTTTACCACCATCAAGCGAGACTCGTTATTGATAAAGGAGCTCAGCGAGAGAAACTACGGTTTCTTGGAGACCTACAAGGATGTGCATCGCTTATTCTCCAACATGCTCCGCGTGGCCGGTGAAATAAAGGACTTGCCGGGTGTCTACAACGACGAGGACCTTTACAAGAGCTTGGAGAGATTGGAGCGTTTCTTCGAGGCCCAAAGGACGATAACATTAGGAGATGCATTCCACTACAATGGCCAGTCGCCGGAAGCATTAGCGGTCTACGCCCATGTGCAGAAATCGCTTGAGACCTCAGGATCGTACCACATATCAGAGTTCCCATATGATGTGACTAGCAATGCCGACTACGACAACTTTGTCAAGGTCGTGAACCAAAGAGTGACCCAGGCCCAGGTGTTGGCCCAGTTCAACCAAGCAAAGAGTGAACATTATGCCTCCGACAACATCTATGAGTACTCTGACCACAAGAATGCTGCGAATCTCAAGGCAGACGTTACCCTTGCTCCGGTCTTGAGCAAGCCAGTACTTTTTGACATTGCATTCAACTACATCGGCTACGATTCGGCAACGGAAAAGCAAACTCCCGTGGCTGCTAGTACCAATGACGAAGAAAGCAAAAAGCGCGGCCTTTTTGGTTTCTTTGGTGGTAGATAATTTGTGCCATTCAGCACTGTAATGTATATAACGTACAAAATGCCTAATATTTTCTTTACACGTCAACTGCCTGGGTTGCATTTCTTTTCGCACCACCCACATGAAACAGATCACTGTTCTACTAGGGTGTGTTTTGGGGCTCTATGGTTCGTTTCTTTCGTGGTCCGTGCTCCAGGAACGGATCAATACCAAGCCTTATGGCAATAACCCGTCCACCGGTCTCCCTGACTTTTACAAATCACCGCTTTTTATCAATATTGTCCAAGCACTTTTTGCCAGCATAGTCGGTTTCGTGTATTCCATTATAAGTTCCAGGACTAGCCCATTCACCATCTTTAGTAAGAATGAAAAGGCGCATTCATCGGTATATCTCAAGTCTCTTTTCATGCTTTCCGTAACACTGAGCGTGTCGTCTCCGATAGCGTACCAGCTGCTCAAACATGTCGACTATTTGGCATTCTTGTTGGCCAAATCCTGCAAACTCATACCAGTGATTTTAGTACACCTGGTGTTGTACCAGACCAAGTTTCCCTTCTACAAGTACGTTGTTGCTGGAGCGGTGACCATGGGAGTGGTGGTGTTCACTTTTGCCCATTCGTTGCGTCCCGATAAAGTGAGCATGAACGACGGCAATACGGCATTAGGACTCTTTCAGTTGGTTGGCTCCATGGTATTGGACGGTTTGACCAACTCGAGTCAGGACCAGCTCTTCAAGTGGGCTAACACTGCCAAGCCAAAAACCAAGCTCACCGGTGCCAGTTTGATGTGCATTTTGAATGCTTTCATATTCATCAACACCCTTGCATTCACGGTGGTATTTCGCTTCGACAACGAGATCTCATACACGTACAATTTCGCCAAGCATTACCCTCTGGTTATTTTCCACATTATCCAGTTTGGCTTGCTTGGTGCCTTGGGGCAAGTGTTTGTGTTCATCATCCTCGAGCGGTTTGACTCGCTCATCCTAATCACTGCTACGGTGACTAGAAAAATGATCAGCATGATGCTCAGTGTGGTGTTGTTTGGGCACGTATTGACCGCTACTCAGTGGTGTGGAGTACTGCTTGTGTTCTTGGGCATTGGTTACGAAGCTTGGATGGGCAGTCTCGAAAAACGGAAAAAGCAGGCACAACAAATAGAAGCAAAGAAGCAGCAATAGAGCTTCACGACTCTCTACATCTATCACCCGCTAATGTACACCATGTCTGCCATTGGCACCGTCTCTGTATGCTACACCCTTGCACCGCCGCTTTTAAAATTCCAGCGAGATTTCCCTCGCTATCAATGTTATTGCGACGGCCCTGGATGCTGCCGACCAGCATTTGTTGCGCTTTGGTGTCGCTATTTCCAAAAATAGTGTGCACGGCATTGTTAGCATGGTCGTTTTATATTCTCGAGATTGATATCGCCTATTCAGACATCGTTGTGATCAGAAAGAAGCCCGTCTATGGCTTGATTGTGGCACTCACAACCGCAGTGCTCTGTGGCACATGCTTATATTTATATTATATGGTCATCATATCTGGCGGTGGATCGCCTCTTGACTTCGAGGAGCTCAGAATCGAGGATATATCAAGTTTGAGACGTTCGCCATTGCAGCCAGAAAACCCATACGCGGAGCCTGAAGACGGTCCTGTGGTTGAAGGAGACGCTGAAACCACACGAAACGTTATCCAGCCACCGGAGTTCCTTAAAGTGCACACATTCAACACTGGCGCAAATCCACCTGGAATGGCTGCTTCTACTAGCGCCACTGCCTACAGATATTGCGCAAAATGCAGCGTCTGGAAACCGGACCGTTGCCACCACTGTTCGTCGTGTAATCGCTGCGTACTTCGTATGGACCACCATTGCCCGTGGTTTGCGACTTGCATTGGCTTCTACAACCAGAAGTTTTTCATCCAGCTGATCATCTATGTCACTATCTACGCCGCATTTACAAGTGCCATGACACTCTCAGTCTTGTGGAAGTTCTTTGCGGACGAACTGTACAGTGAAGGAGAGTACCTTAGTCTCAATACCGTGTTCCTCTTTGTCGTGAGCACGGCGATCGCCATAGCTATTGGTATCTTTGCCCTGATCCTGGTGTATTTCGTTTTCAAAAATAGAACCACGATCGAGTTCCAGGAATCACGCTGGAACAAATCCAACGAGGCACCATCAGGAGGCTTCCAGTACGAGTTTGACTCTAATGGGAAACAGAAGAAGCTTGACAACGTCTTTGACTTGGGCGCCTTGAACAACTGGAAGGCAGTCATGGGCCCATCGTGGGCGTCATGGATACTACCTATATCCACGACCGATCGGAAAATAGACTACTTGAACGGCCTCAATTTCCCCATCAACCAAGAGGCATATGAGAAGTGGTATAACAACGCCCAGCTCCAATTCCGTCTCAACCAGCAGTTGGCTGAGTACAAGAAAAAAGTACAGAGGGAACGCGAACAAGAACGATAGACTACGGGTAGGCTATATTATTACGAAATATACAAGCGCATGGGAAACGTGCCATTTGCACCTTTACTGGACCATGGGTCCCTATTTTCTCCTTCTCCCATTTCCTGGTTTCCATCTCCTGGTTCTGGCTAACACACCCGCACACCTGCCCACCTGCATTCCGTCAACTTTTTTGTCTCCACGCTCATTTCCTTCAGTATGTACTCTCAGCTCCCTTTTGACGAACTTAAGGTTGATGAGTCTCAGAAGAAGCGTGTTGCTTACTTCTACGATGCTGATGTGGGAAATTACGCCTATGGTGCTGGGCACCCCATGAAGCCTCACAGAATAAGAATGGCACATTCTTTGATTATGAATTACGGATTGTATAAAAAGATGGAAATCTACCGGGCCAAGCCTGCTACAAAGCAGGAGATGTGCCAGTTCCACACTGACGAGTATATCGATTTTTTGAGCAGAGTGACCCCCGACAACCTTGATATGTTTGCCAAGGAGCAAATTAAGTTCAACGTCGGTGACGACTGTCCAGTGTTTGACGGGTTGTTCGAGTACTGTGGTATTAGTGGAGGAGGGCTGATGGAGGGTGCGGCTAGATTGAACCGTGGAAAGTGTGATATCGCCATCAATTACGCTGGTGGTTTGCACCACGCCAAGAAGCTGGAGGCCTCTGGATTCTGTTATCTCAATGACATTGTTCTTGGTATTATAGAGTTGCTTCGGTACCACCCCAGAGTCTTGTACATTGATATCGATGTGCACCACGGTGACGGTGTCGAAGAGGCATTCTATACCACCGATAGAGTGATGACTGCGTCGTTCCACAAGTATGGAGAGTTCTTCCCCGGAACCGGAGAGCTCCGTGATGTTGGTATTGGCAAGGGAAAATACCACGCCATCAACGTCCCGTTGCGTGACGGTATCGACGACCTGACTTACAAGTCGATCTTTGAGCCCGTCATCCAAAAGATCATGGAATGGTATCAGCCTTCGTGTGTGGTCTTGCAGTGTGGTGGAGACTCCTTGAGTGGAGATAGACTTGGATGCTTCAACCTTTCGATGGCTGGACACGCTAACTGTATCAACTTTGTCAAGTCTTTCAACATCCCTATGATGGTTGTTGGAGGTGGTGGCTACACGATGCGTAATGTTGCAAGAACTTGGGCATTCGAGGCCGGATTGTTGAACAACGTGATACTTCCTCTGGAACTTCCATATAACGAGTACTACGAGTACTATGGTCCGGACTACAAGTTAGATGTGCGTCCATCCAACATGTACAACGCCAACTCACCCGAATTCTTGAACAAAATCCTCACCTACATCATTTCCAACTTTGACAACACCAAACATGCCCCCTCTGTTCAAATGAATTACACCCCACATGATCCCGAGGACTTGGGTGACGTGGACGAGGATACACCCGAAGCCATGGACACTAAAGGCGGTTCGCAGCAGGCACGAGACGAGACGGTTGAAGCCCCTGGAGAGCATTACGATGACCGAGAAAACGTTCGGAACATCCTGGACTTGGCCCCACCAGCAAATGGAGAGAAGACCAATGGTGACCACAACGGAAATGGAAACGGAAACCATGAGAGTCAGGACAACAAACCCACCATTACGGACGAAGAAATGAAAGCGATCGATGAGCTTAATCAAGAAAACGAGCCAAAAAAGGAATCAGATTAGTGTAATATACGTTAGAAGAGATAAGAGTATAGACCAGTGTAGAGCGAGGGTTGTTGCAGCTGCTGGTACCCTGCAGATCTGGCGGGCCTGCAGAGTAGCAGACACCCATGTTTGACCTGCATGCGTCTCATCAGAGTCATAGATGGAGCCATGATACACCGTATGAGTCCGAACCATATGAGGAGCTTGTGGACTCTTTCAAGCATTTCCAGAGCCAGAATTACACCATTCTGGCGAGTTTCCACTCGAAATCTCTCTAGTCAACCATTCAAGGTGCGTTCTTGCACCGAGCTAGTTTCACGCCAAGATGGCATTGGTGCCATCGGGAACGGCTTAGCCCCAGTGGAGTGGAGTGGTGGTCTACGAAACATCTACGTGGTCAAGAAACCCTGGCAACCCTCCGTCAGAGATGCCATGATAGAGTTTATCCACCATATTCATAGCGCATATCCACATCTCAACGTCATTGTGGGCGAGTCAGTGGTGGAAGAATTACTGCAAGAGGTTGCCTCATGGAACCAGGTTGTGGCCAAGCCTGAATTTGCACTCAAGTGCCAGAAAACTCTAGAGCTATACACGGGAACGCTCCCAGAAATAATCGATAAAACTGACCTTATAGTGACGTTGGGAGGAGACGGCACCATATTGAGAGCAGTGAGCTCGTTCTCCAACGAAAAGGTCCCTCCACTATTAAGTTTCGCATTGGGCACACTTGGGTTTCTCCTTCCATTTGACTTCAAAACCTACAAGCAAACCTTCAAGGCAGTCCATGATAATCAGAGCTTTGCCTTGCACCGGAAACGGCTCCAGTGCGTGGTTAAGCGCAAGTCTGGCAACATCGAAAAGGCGTTGGACAAGCTGGGGTATACCAAGAACCACAACGGCCATCCGAACCTTATGGTGCATGCCATGAACGACATAAGTCTTCACCGTGGCGGCCAGCCCAATCTCACGTCGCTAGATATCTACCTCAATGACGAGTTTTTCACTACCACCACTGGCGATGGAATTCTGTGCTCGTCACCAACTGGGTCTACAGCCTATTCACTCTCTGCGGGAGGATCGATTGTCCACCCGTTAGTGTCATGCATTCTCTTGACACCCATCTGCCCTAGATCTTTGCTGTTCCGGCCGGTAATCATTCCTGAGACGTACAAGGTAATGATGCGGCTCACCGAGGGCAGCCGCAACCAGGGTATCATGCTCAACATCGACGGCATTCCTCAGCCAGAACTAAGGCCGGGCGACGAAATCCACATCTCGACCGAGCTGTCTGAGCGCTCTGGACTATGGTGTATCGCTCGTAGCAAGCACGACTGGACCAAGGACATCAACGAGCTTCTAGGCTTCAACCTGCTGTTCCGGCATGGAGGTGTGCGGCGCTCGTAGAATGGACTGCGCCGGCACTTGCAAGCGCGCAGCTGAAATGCACGCCGCCGGCACTCGCACCCCCTTTTGCACCCCCATTTCGGCCTAAACAGTGCATGACATCCATGCACCGCGTCTTCTGGTGACAGTTTTCACCACGTCCACACAAGCCCAATTCTAGCCATTGTGTGTTACGCATATTAGTCTTTTGCTTTTACCTTTCCTATAGCACGCTGTTTGTTTACCATCCTGGCTCAAGCTAGAAGCACCACACAGCGGCCCATTTACACCTCGATCCACTCGTCGCGGCAAACAATCCTATTTTAGCATCGCTCGATACTTTTTTACACTATGGCCACTCTTCCGGTTATGCCCAAGCAGAATGGCATGATACCCCGAGAAACTCCCCTGATGCTCGAGGAAACCACCACGGCCACTTGGCTTGCCATCGGTCTGCTTGCGGAATCTCTCGGCGATTACGAGAGAGCCCTTGCGGCTTATGACTCCGTCCTTCGCCACTCACCAAACAACTTGGAAGCCCTCATCGGCCTTGCAAACATCTATCGCCTGAGGGATGTCTTTTTCAAAGCCGCTGAGTTGTACGAACAGGCGCTCAACTACAGCCCGGAAAACGGCGAAACCTGGGGTCTTTTGGGTCACTGCTACCTTATGTTGGACGACCTCCAGCGTGCTTACGCTGCCTACCAGAGAGCCTTATACTACCTTGACAACCCTAACGTTCCCAAACTCTGGCATGGTATTGGTATTTTGTACGACCGCTACGGCCTGCTTGAATATGCCGAGGAGGCTTTTGTCCGTGTGCTCGAACTCGACCCCAAATTTGACAAATCCAACGAGATTTACTTCCGGTTGGGAATTATCTACAAGCACCAGGGCAAGCTTCAACTGGCCCTTGAGTGTTTCCAGTACATTCTTGCCAGCCCCCCACAACCTCTCACCCAGCCTGATGTTTGGTTCCAAATTGGTTCCGTCTTGGAACAGCAAAAGGACTGGAACGGAGCAAAGGAGGCGTACGAAAGAGTGCTCCAAGTTAACCCCCAGCATGCAAAGGTCTTGCAACAGTTGGGTTGCCTCTACTCGCAAGCCGAACCTGCAAAACCCGGCCAGAACCAGCCTTTCCAACAGGACCTCAGCCAGGCCCTCAAGTACTTGACTCTGCTGTTGGAGATTGACCAGCTGGATGCACACTCTTGGTACTACTTGGGTCGTGTGCACATGCTTTGTGGCGACTTCAATGCCGCGTACGAGGCTTTCCAACAGGCCGTTAACCGTGATTCTAGAAACCCAACATTCTGGTGTTCGATTGGTGTCTTGTATTACCAAATCTCACAATACCGTGACGCGTTAGACGCATACACCAGAGCCATTAGGTTGAATCCTTATATCTCCGAAGTATGGTACGACTTGGGTACTTTGTACGAAACATGCAACAATCAAATTTCCGACGCCCTTGATGCTTATCGCCAAGCAGAAAGACTTGACCCTGGAAATCCTCATATCAAGGCCCGCCTTGACCAGTTGATCAAGTACCAACAAGAAGGAAACACTCATCCTCCCCAACCCCCTCCAGTGTCCCAACAGCCACGTCTTCCCCAAGGAATGGTTTTGGAAAGCACTGTTCCCACGCCTCCATTGGGTGGAAACGGTTCCAGCAATGCACCTGGAGTTCCAGGCCCACCTGGTGCTCCACCTGTTGGCTTACCAACTGGCCATCACGGACAGGCTGGTCAGCCACCCATGCCCGCTCCTGGACCACTTCCATTCTCCCAACAGAACCAGCCACCACCTCCAGGACTCAAGAAGCCCAAGGCGGCAGCAAAGAGAGAATTGGACGATAAGAAGGACAAGAAGAAGACTAAGAAGGCTCGCACCCCACAACCACCACATGCTACCTTACACAACGTGCTTGGTGCTCCAAATGGCGCGCAAGAGAGACAAGTACCTAATGTGCCTTCAATTCAGGACCAGGGCCACGTTAAGGCGCACGCACCAGGGCCCTTACCGGAACAAGCAGGCCAGAACCAGGCCCCACAGCTTCCCCACCTTCATGTACCAGTCCAGGCACCAAGATCTGCCGTACCTGCAGTGCTCGCTCAGGAACCCCAACCAGTTCAAGAGGCTCCTGTGCCAGCTCCTGAGCCTGTGGTTTCTAATACCTCTGTCGTGGCACTGCCACCTGCAGTTAAGCCTAATCCTCAGTCGACGCAGCCTGATCCTCAAGTTGCAAAGCCAGCTGATCCAAGTCCAGAGGCATCGAACCCAGTTGCACCTCAAAATAGCGCATCAGCTAATCAAGTGGTTTCTCCAACATCCCAAGAGAAGGAAGCCACTCCTTCAGCGACAGAGAGTGCTCTGGAACTGGCACCACCCGCTCCAGCGCCAGCTGAGCCTGTTGCAACAGAGACAAATGCACCACAGCAATCTGCGCCAACAGAGACGACTGCTCCAGCTCCAGCTTCGGCTCCAGCTCCAGCTCCAGCTCCAGCTCCAGCTCCAGCTCCAGTGTCAGCGCCAGCTGTGGAAGTAACACCAGCAGCAGCTCAACCTGCTGTAGCACCAGCTTCAGGTGCTAACTCCAATGCTGGATCAGCTACGCAGTCACCCGCTCCCGTAGCGCAACAAGTTACGGAGAAACAGGACACTCCCGAACCTCCAATGCGCAAGGTAGATGAAGATGAAAACTACGATGATGATTGATGAGACATTTAAGTCGAGTGAACGATATAGAAAATACATGATTATCTATTCCAAGATACCCAGCCCATCTGTCTTAACTGTCGAGCTTTTTGGACAGCAACATATAGATTAAAAGTATCCTTGAGGACTGCCACCGAACACAAGCCCAAAATGTTGGCGAGAAGCATTATGGTTTCGGCAGGAAGCTTTGGCCCTAGTCTATGGGCAATTAGTTTGAATATGACTCTACCCAACCTTGCTCCGACGAAGGGCCAGATGACGGTAGAGACAGCCCTTAAGACCAGCGACTTCATGAGAAACACGGACAGATAGTCATGCTGAAGACAGGATCGGGTTTCTTCAAACCAGAAGTTGACCCAGGCAACAAGGTACCTCTTAGGAATGTCTGAAAGTGCTAATCTCTTGGCGTACCCGCACCATTCAGACACGCTTCTTGAAGATGCCGGGCGCATTTTATGGGCCCGATCCCACTGCTGGGCCATATCCCTGGATAAGTCTTCGAGGCGCTCCAAACGGGCATCACTGATGCTATTTGCAATTTCACGGGGTCTGGTACGCAATGAGACATTAAAATGAAGACGGTTGAACGTAAGGCGGAAGAACAAGTCGTAGGCCCAGCGTAACGGGATAAGGAGGGATATGAGAGTGGGCGCCGTCAACTGAGATACCGAAAGTGACTTAATAGCAGCAACGATTACGGCAGGCAGTCTTTGTGCTAACAGGGTATTCAACAAGTTGACGATTTTGCTTATGAGCTCGTTGTTGCCCAACGAGGAGAGATACGCAGCAACCATGACTTCCGTGAACCAGTTACTATCTTGAGACAGCAACGAGAGGATGGAAGAGCCCCGCATCCTGAAGAGGACCACAGGGAGGATTGGAATGCGCAGGAACTTGAACGGGTCTATTATGCCCCGAGAAATGGCGGATTCCAACGGTCCCGAGAACCCGGCAACGTCATTCCCGTCAGGAATTTTCATGCCAGGACGCTGCAACATAGATACCAAAAGACGGCCAGGGACCAATGCTTCCATTGTTTTCAAGCCACAAGTGGTGAGGCCCACGTAGCCTAGGGACATGACACCGGTGACGGCAGAGGTCAAACCAAGGCAGAGCATGCTGGCCGAGAGAGTGCGAATGGCCATGGTTTTGGTGGACTTGACGACAGAAAGAAATGCCGATTCTGTCATCGACACAACTATGTCACTCTTGCATTGGGGGCACGGCGCAAGAAGATATGTTACCCCGGAATCCGCAGGTCGAGCTTCGTTGTGCAAGCCCGAGTGTCCATGCACGAAGGTAAGGTCGGTAATAGGGTTGGATGTATCTTCAAAAGGATTGCCAGAATCCTCGCCATTGTCTGAAACATCTTCCGCCGCCACTTCTGTCACTTCCCTATCGGCAATGTCATCGGTGCCAGGCGCATTGTCCATCCCCACAAAACGAAGCAACCAACCACGGATCAGATCTGCATTCAAGTTGATGTCAATACGGATGTTTGAGTTGTCAGCGCTGTCTTCCGCCAGCCGGCGGCCTGCCATCGTTTCTAGCAATGCCTCTCGGTCCACCACCTGGAGCTTATCGTCGGGAAGAGAATTGAACCAATCCAAGAGACACTTCCGGTGGGCCACAAGGGAGCATGTAGCACACGGGTTCACAAAATCACGAGCATCGTCACGGGTGCCAAAAGCAGGGATGTCTGTATCGCCACCAAGACAGAAGCAGCACACGTCACTCATGGAGGAGAAGAAGAAGAAGAAGAAGAAGTAGAAGTCATGTGCGACTGATTACCCAAGATTTTGTGGGGCGAAAATAAGACGGCAGACAAGAGGGAGATCGATCGATCTGCATAAGGAACGAAGATGGCAAGGCATCTTGGCCAGTCATATATAGCAGCAGAGAGAAGTGTAGCATGTCATGGATCAGGATATGTATTGAAAACTTTTGGTATTGCGCATCAATCCAAGTCTGCGGCAAGATCAAGACCGACTGCAAAATGGTACAATCTAGCATCGATAACACAGCCTTCTGCAGCACAGAGCTTGCGCAACGAGTCAAGCATGCCCTTCAATGGCACCTTGACTACGTCTATGTACTCTCCGTCTTCCAATTGCGGAACTGGGTTCTGGTTGCGTTCGTTGTTCAAATCCACATTGACAAACGCCAACGCCATGTTAGCATTCGTGAGACCTGGGTCGCTGAAAAGCGGCATCTCCTTGTAGGACAGATAGCTGAACTTGCCCACGTATCCTGTTTCTTCCAACAATTCGCGTTCTGCAGTGCTCTCTACTGACTCATTGGGATCGATGAGTCCCGCCGGCAACTCCAACACCACTTTTTCTGTCGGAGGCCGAAACTGCTTGGTGACCAAAATGCTCTTTCCTTTGGGCTCATGCAAGATGGCCGCGATCGACACCGCGTCAATTCCGGTGGTTTCGGTCCGCGTCGACCGGATTGCCATCTCCCAGAGCCGGGGCTTGCCTGCAGCGTCTGTGTAGTTGATCTTGCGGGTCTGGATAAACTTGCCGTCGCCCGCAGGCTCCACCAGGTCTACCCGTGCATTGTACGGAGAAGGACGACCCATGCTGTAACACCGAAGGAAATTGCTGCCTCGCAACCGAAGCATACCTACCCCAGTCGCAATCCCGGGGGTTGGTGGCTGCGGCACGTGACCACTTGACATATGCGACCGACCGGACGTGTGGGCATCGGTGGTAGCATGTCCCAGGACGAGTTGGATCAGGTGCGGTCGAAGATCCAGGACCATCTAATATCCTCAGGCAACTACGAGCTCATCAATAAGCAGCTCAAGCTCAAGCTATACGAAAATGGATGGTACGACAAGGTGGGCCAGTTGGCCACCAGCGAACTCCAGCAACATGAAAACCAGAATTTGTCGTTTGACAAGTTGTATGCCCTGGTAAAGCCGCAGGCGGAGCAGATGGTACCCGATGAGGTACGCCAGGAGATAATGGCTCGGATACGAGAGTACTTGGAAGATGTGATACAGTAGCATAGTAATAAAAAAGAGTCGAAACACCTCGGGAAACTATAATCTGGAAAGGTTGACGTAGCAAGCACCTGCAGTCAGCGACACGATACCTTTCAGGTTGACGGCAACACTGCAACAACCAACGATGACGGCTACTGCATGGCTGCCAACACGCACCCATGCACCCATACCAAGCGGTTTACAGTTACACCCGCACCTCCAGTGCGCGGCCAATCAACACCAGTTTTTTCTTGCTGATACTTAAGAGCATGTATTCTTTAGGACCACGTACAGCGATGGCTGCGGCCTTCAGACAGCCCAGAATGGTCTCTGTCGTCCCCTTGCATGCTTTTCGTCATATATCATCCAAAGATTTGACTCCAAAGCCCTTGGCTACCGATATGCCATTAATCTCACAAAAAACTGCATCGTCTCCCGTCGATTATGTGTTGACCTCGCTTGATACCGTGGCCAACTGGGCTAGAAAATCGTCTTTCTGGCCAGTCACTTTCGGTCTTGCATGCTGTGCAGTGGAAATGATGCATGTGTCCACTCCAAGATACGATCAAGATAGACTTGGTATTATTTTCAGAGCTTCTCCTCGTCAGTCTGATGTGATGATCGTGGCAGGAACCGTCACCAACAAGATGGGCCCCGCTTTGAGACAGGTGTACGATCAAATGGCTGATCCTAGATGGGTCATCTCCATGGGCTCTTGTGCCAACGGTGGTGGTTACTACCATTATTCATACTCGGTGGTGAGAGGTTGCGACAGAATCATCCCCGTCGATGTCTACGTCCCAGGCTGTCCTCCAACTGCCGAAGCATTGATGTACGGTGTGTTTAGATTGCAGAAGAAGATGATGAGAACAAGAATCACCCGGTTGTGGTACAGAAACTAGTGTATAGTAATACAGAACTGAGGAAAAAGAGAAAAAGTTATACAAAACGTAGTTAATACGAACCGAGTGGAATGTCTACGAACGAGCGTGATATGAACATGGTACTTGAAGCCCATCTCAGAAGGACCTATCACTGGACCCTATACATGGTGCACGGATGTTCCAACGATGACATAAACAATTTCATAAGCATAGACCCACCCATACAAAATTTGCCTTTTGTTCCGCCCTCAAATTGCCGTCATGAACGTGCGGGATTAATTCGCACAGGGGCAAATTGCCATTTTTCTTTTCATTAACCATGGCTAGAACCAAGCAAACAGCAAGAAAGTCTACCGGTGGTAAGGCGCCAAGAAAGCAGTTGGCGTCTAAGGCTGCCAGAAAGTCCGCACCAGTCACTGGTGGTGTCAAAAAGCCCCACAGATATAAGCCAGGTACCGTGGCCTTGAGAGAAATCAGAAGATTCCAAAAATCGACTGAACTTTTGATCAGAAAGTTGCCTTTCCAACGTTTGGTCAGAGAAATCGCTCAAGACTTCAAGTCTGACTTGAGATTCCAGTCCTCTGCTATCGGTGCTTTGCAAGAAGCCGTGGAAGCCTACTTGGTGTCGTTGTTCGAAGACACCAACTTGTGTGCTATCCATGCCAAGAGAGTCACTATCCAGAAGAAGGATATCCAGTTGGCCAGAAGATTGCGTGGTGAGCGTTCTTAGGTGGAACCAGTGGTTTTGCCCAGATTGATTTTATGATTCGTTATGGTAGATACGAGTGAACATGTGTTTTATTTCGATTACTGTAGAAGATCCTGGGAGCTAGGCACATACCCTCTACGCTCTACAACCCCTGCTTAGTACTCAACATATCTGTTTATGGCTAAATACTTTTATATTTAAACCTTTTTTGGCTTATCGTCAGCAACACCGTCAGGTACGTCTGAACGCTCACCAGTAGTTCCATTCTTATCCTCTTTCTCTACTTTCGCTGGTAAAGGCTCTGGTGCCTTCTCCTTTGCTTTGATATCATCATTTAGGCTGCCGTCTTCGCTTGCCTTATTTCCATTAGTACCTTCAGTATTATCCTTGCCAGAAGCTGGTATTTCCAAAGTCACCTCATCATGGAGTGGTAGAATAGACTCGTTGATAGCATTTCCTCCAACCGACATTTGAGCTATCGTGGTTGTTAAATTTTCTACCCCAGAAGCATCAGCTGGGTCTCCTCCATTGGAGTCTTTCTTGGGCACACCAGGGGGAACTGCCATCGATCCTGGTGGCGTCATAATGTGTCCTGGTATGAAAGGACCAGGCATTTGTCCAAGCATTTCATGTCCAGGGAATTGCCCCTGTTGTTCAATAAATCGTGGGTTTTCTGGATCCAATGGAATTGAAGGCGGTCCAGCAATTTGGCCAAGTCCATCTAACCGTTGCACAGGCAGCTGGGTACCATCAGGTCTAACATGTTGACCGGGACCAGGCACTCCTGCCATTCCTGGATGAAAATTCATCATACTGATTGGCATCTGTCCCATAGGATATCCCGCGGCAGCAGCTGCCGCAGCAGCTGCAATCGCCGAGGCAGGGTCCATCCCCATAGATAAAGCAGCAGCAGCCTCCATCTGAGCTGCTTGTGCCACTTGTTGTTGCTGCTGCTGGTACTTCTTGTTGTTAGCCAGCACTCGGCCCCAGCTCAATCTCACGCGGTTCCCGCCGATGATGAATCCTTGCATGGAAGCAATAGCTTCTTCTGCCTCCTCACGAGTGGTGTATTTGACAAAGCCACAATTTCTTCCTGGGGGGATTTTGATTTGCTGGATCATGCCGAACTGCTTGAAAAGTGTGAAAAGTGTCTGTTCATTAACCTCTGACGAGAGTCCTCCAACGAAAACGGTGGTATTGTTAGGATCAGTGTACTGCTGAACCGGAGGTGGGAATCCGCCAAAACCAGGGCCTGCTGGTGGAATCAGGCCAGGAGGAGGACCTCCATACTCATCTTCGTTGTTGACACCAATGTTACCGTAATCGGGCAGACCTGATCCAGCGTATCCATATGGATAGTACGGTGGAGCACCACCTCCCCAGAAGGGATACATGTTTTGAAAGCCTCCAAAACGCTTGCCGCTACTTCGAGGCGTGGCAAGTGCAACACGCAAAGGCCGTCCTCCAAACCATGCGCCGTTCATCTCCACTAGTGCTCGTTGTCTTTCTGACTCGTCTGTGAAGCGTACAAAGCCAAAACATCTCAGCTTACCAGTCACAGGGTCAGTCATAACTCGAACCGTTTTAATTGAGCTTGGAAAGCTCTTTTGAAAGAAAGCCAAGAGATGTGCTTCAGTGGTTGAGGCGGACAAGTCACCTACAAATAACGAGTATTCTGGACCCTGGACTATGGGAGCCGTCAATGTGGCACCTGAGGCCCAATTGAGCCTGAAATACTTCTTTTGGTTATCTGGGTTGTTGGGGAACAGTTGTTGCGACGGCATAGCAATGTCAGGGAGAAGTTGTCCGTTAAGACCCAACGCCTGCTGGGCATCTTCGTACGACTCGAATTCCACAAAACAGTAGCCGGAGTGAGACAAGCCACTAGACGTCATGGAGCCTCGCATATTTTTAGGTTTGATGATTTTCACCGTTACCTTTTTCCCTAGTAACTGGAACCAAAGATCAGAAATAGCCTTCTCGTCTAACCAAGGATCAAGATCGCCCATCCACAACGTGCGAGGAGCATCCTTCGAGGCAATTGTATCGCTGTCGGCCGCAGCACTGGACTGTTGAGTACTGACGGGTGGTTCCGGCACAGCAAAGCTCGAAAGCATCTCCTGCTCCTGCTGGTGCTGATGGCTCGCAGTGCTGGAGGTAGTATATTCGAACGACATGGCGTTGTTGCGTTACTTGCGTGATCAGGGTCTAGTTATAGTGGTTGTAGGTTTGTGGACGTCTAACACGCTGAGACTACGGCGCCGTTTTTTTCGGTTTTGAAGTCTGTTTCCAACAAACGCGTCGCTAGCGAGATATTCACAGTAAGATCAACCCAATTTTAGGAGCGGCTGCTCATAAAACCACTTGAATTCCTGCTTCAAGCAATACCGTGTCAAAATTTCAAAATTGACAGATGAATAGAGTCAATTGAAAGTGATCACACTCAGCTGGGGAATCAACAGATGACACACACTTGCACTCCTCAGTTCCAAAAGACTTTGCTCTTGTCACCTTCCTGAATGCCAATAGAATACGGTTGTCTTGCGGAACGGTCAGGATTAGGTATGGTGCAGGTACTGCAGATAACCTAGTGGGTCTGGCCAGAGGTTCTACGGGGGGACGCAAGAGGACGCTGCGCACGTTTTGTTTGTACGGCAATCAGTAGCGAACATACACAGACGCCTGTCTTCGATCCAGCCGTTTGCTCATCAGGGCAGATTGCACCCTCTCTTGGCCCATAGACCCCTCTTTTGAAACTGCACCCACACACCCGGATTGTTTACGTTTCTGTGCAGCCACTCGATCCAAACAGTACATGAGTCGAGTTACCCTGGATTCGGTGTCTAATCCAAGTAGCACCGCAGCACGGATCCTGGCCTATATGAAAGCCACAGAGCTAAGCGACGTTCTGGAGGTCCCGGATGAGACTTCCAAGCCTTCAGAGCCAAAGACTGGTGACCAGTCACTGGGTAAATTTGCAGCAGAGCCAGTCCTGGCGTACCAAAGCAAGCTTAAATACTCCCAGAATGCTGATTTTCACTTCGATAGTAATAATTCATTTCCTTTGAGTGGTCCTAACTCGATTAACTCTAACAACCCGAGTTCAATACCCAACACCTTCAAATACAAATCGTTTCCGAATGCTAAGACAAAGCCTAGTTTGCGGAGAAAGACAGAACAAGACCACGAGAGTCACCAAGAACTTGGCGAGGACCCACAGCCAAAAGGAGATCCCGAGAATGTGCAAGACTATCCTAACGAAACTAATGCATCCAACTCACTCACCAACCAGGCTGATGATGGCCCCGTACGAACGTCCACTTTAAGTAAAAAGAACACCTTGGACTTCAACAGTACCCCCGATTGGATGCCGCCAGAATTGGGAGAGAAGTGGAACGATGAAAACTTTTCTTCTTCTGTTCGTATCACCAAACAACCAGGAGAGAGCCATGATATTGACCAAGCCCCACTTTTTCTTCTGTCCACCAATACTATGATCCACAACTCAAAGCAGGGCGACACCCCAGCATGGAAAAAGGCGTCCAAGCAGTTTGAAGACATACGGAAGTCGCAGCCAAAACTTCAGAATATATTTGCATCCGAGGTGCTGAATCCAGAAACAAAAGCCGATAATCGCTTCCATGATTCCATAAGCCATTCAATGACATCAACCACATCCACGTCCATGGCTTCTGTACCACTCCATTTGTCCAAGGATCAGCTCCAACATTTGGAGTACCTTCTTGAGCAGGAAGGAGTCCCAGCGTATGTGCCTAATCCTGAATCACCCTTGAAACTTTTCGGTGACAAGTACAACACCTTTACCAAAGATAAGTTGGCAGATGTGCTCCAAAAGATGAACAAACCACCGAAGTTTGAGATACCGGATACGCTGAATTACACCCAGCATAATTCGTCGGTGCAAGACAGCAAAGATGATGATAAGGAGCAGGAATCGAGTCATCAACCACTGCATGAAAACAAGGGACGTCAGCCCAAATATATGATCCGGAATTTCACAAAATCGGGAAGCTACTCTGAACAGCAATTTCTTCAGAATGCAAATAACATTTTCAATAATATCCAGAAACGAGGATTCAAGATGGCAAACGATAAGGACCGCATGGAATCCACAGCCACATCGACACCGAAGAATGCTAAGGTTGTAGAAGATGACTACTCATCATTCACCACAGGCTTTAATGAAGATTCATCAAGCAGTACTGTCTCGAAAGGAGGAGACAACGACTATACTTCTGTGGACAGCAGAGAAAGCAATTCCTTTAACGATTCCACACATCATATTTCCCAAGTGGAAAATGATAGTCGGCTCTCTGTCGAGAACCTTGAGAAGCTAGAGTCATTGTCCTTCGTTGGTACAGCCGATGTTACACATCCCGGAATGAATTATGCTGGTAGTCCACATCAACTGCCAAAGGACTACGAATTCCAGGAATTACGTGAACGCCTTAATGAACTTGAGCACCTAGTGACTTCCGATCATAACGAAGTAGTTGAACAACTTCGAGATGAAAATAATCAATTGAGAGATATCATTGCTGAGTTTCGTCAGCAGAGTGCAATGCCCGAAGGTATTCCATCTGAGGGGCCACAGGATTTGATAGACCAGAGCGTCAGTGAAGCTGAACAACTGATAAGATGGAAAAGGGCTTCCCAATTAGGGCTTCGTCATAACATAAATTACTCAAACGAGTTTCCTCGAAACATAAGCAATGCAGGTCCCCGTGATGAAGACTCACCCAAGCAGCAGAATTTCCGCCGCAGTGTTGGCAAAATCAGACCAAATAACGCAATCCCTATGGCCTATAACAATATGGTGCTTGACGTGGAGAACCAACGATGGGTGCCACAGGGTACAGCGAATGATATGGGAGGTAGCTTGGACTCGATTGAAGACCTTGAAACCATGAACGACAAGGAAAACAGTATATTAAAGCCCACCGACGCCAGTAGGACGCAAAGAAGCAAGAATCAAAAGCAGGAAGTTTCTTTTCATTTGCCTCATGAGAGTGAAACATCGACACCTAAGCGACGGTCACCGATGTTTGGGGATGTAACTCAAGTATCTCAACTTGATGAAGTCACATTTACCCACACACAGAAGAAATTGGTATCTGTACTAACAGAAGCAATTCCACAATCACTGTGGGAAAAGGTTACTGATATAAATTTATCAGGGTTGGGCCTCGAGTCAGTGAAAGGGCTTGAGGACTTCCTTCCAAATTTGGTCTCAGCAAACATTGCCGAAAACAATATCCAATTTTTAAATGGCATTCCAACAGACATTTTACTGATAGATGCATCTAAGAATGACTTGAGAAACGTAACTTCTTTTCAGAAGTTTCGGTCTTTGCAACAATTGGTCTTGGCTGATAATAGATTGGATCTGATAGGAAACTTGCGTCTCAATATCCATTTGAATAGGCTACTGTTAGCAAGCAACCAGCTAACATCCTTGGACGGCCTAGAAGGTTTAAGAAACCTAATTTATTTGGATTTTTCCCGTAACCTGTTGGCTGGACCCCTCGACTTTTCTGACTTTGACTTGCCAAATCTACAAGAAGTCAACTTGTCAGACAACCGAATCACTTCCGTGGTGGGGATAGAGAACTTTCAGTCTTTGCGAACTCTAAATGTTAATGACAATAACATCTCTCAAATAAGATGCAAAAAAAGACATCCGAATATGAAAAAGTTGCTCGTGAAAAGCAACAATTTGAAAATACTTGACGTTGCATCATTCCCCTTTTTGCGTGTTCTTCGCTTCGATGGCAATTTTATAAGAAGTGTTGAAAATATAGAAAAGTTGGAGTTCCTTGCTGAAGTGTCACTTAAATCACAGCACGATCAAGAAGTTACTAGTCGCATCTTGCGGAATATTGTTCTGTCTCAAACGATTGACCTTTCGGGAAATTTTTATTTCTCTAATGCTGATCCCAAGGTGTTTGTTGGAGTCAACCGGTTGATATTGTCAGCCATGGGATACGAAGAACTTCCTTTCGACTTTGTCAGTCGGTTCCCTAACCTTTTTGAGCTAAATTTAAACTTCAACAGGTTGAATAATCTCAAAGGATTAGAAACCATGCATAACCTTAGAAAGGTGTTTCTTATAAGCAATAACATTTCCAAGATTAAGGATGTTATCTCTTCATTGTCATCCAGTCGTGAGACACTAGAAGTGTTAGATTTGAGACTTAATCCCGTGAATATCGAGTTATACCCGTACGTTTTCAGCCCCAATGAAATCGATGCAAATGACCCCCAACCAATCCAGTTGGAGACGTTGGATGATATTGAAAGTTTCGCTATACATTACAGAGCACTTACGAAGAATACCAGTATATGGGAGGAGAGAGACTCAGAGTATCTCGAGAAAAAAATAAGTCGAAACCGAGCAAAACTCAACCATAGAGTTAGGTACGAGACATTGCTTGTCAATTACTTTCCACGGTTACGCAAACTAGACGGCATTGTGGTATCTAAGGAAAAGAGACGGTGGTGCAAAGACCAGTTGGATAAGTAACTCATGAATATCTCGGTGTATAGATGTGCGGAATTTGCAGCCGCTAAGGAATTCCAGCGGGTTATCTTATATAGGGCACGAAATAGTGTATGATCAATAATCATAAATGTCACTTTCGACTCGTGTATCATTGCAATGGCCACCAAAAGAGCCCGAGGAGCTCTCAAACACCCTCGTTATGACTTCTGAGAGCGGTCATTTTGTTGACATTCGTATATTCAGCACGTATTATCCACTAAAACAGCACGATGCTGCAAAATCAATTGACGAGATATTTCAATGGTGCATGTGCGGTATGGAGGAGCCACTAGATGCAAACACGATCCATTTCAAAAAGGACTTAGATTCTGCTGCTGTCGCTGAGGCGCTTCTGGCTGGCAAGCGCCCTGAACAGCTTCTGGGCAATCCTGATATTGGGCACTTTTTAGCTGTGGAGGGCAGCGAAAATAGGAAGGAAACCGGATCCATGATTAACCCCGACACGGGTAAGAAGGAGGACTACATCGAAATTTGGAAATCGTTAGATCCAGTCGCACATAGCCCAATTGCGGATGCGAGAGAAAAGAAAGCTTTTCTACACAAGGCAACCGTGCTTAGAATCTCCGATGAAGAATACGAAGGCAAGTTGATCAAATTGGGTAATTGGCTACAAGGACTCCTATACCTGAAACTGAGTTATAAGTTCAGTGTGATCAGATCTCACCACGATGGAAAGTGGAACGACTTGATCAATTATGGCCCAAAAACATTTCCAACCCAGCTCACTTGTACAGTTGGTAACAAAGTGGAACATGACGGAATTATATGGGAATGCTTAGAGGCGTAATAATGCTAAAACACAAATGACAACCAGGTTCCATGTAAGCAGTTCTCTAATATGCTTAACCGAGGGCCCGGAAGTTGCATTGGGTAGATTTTGGAAACATATAAGTCCAAATATACGAATGGGCCTCTTAGATATTTCTAAAACTGATCATAACTTGCTACCGGCGATGCACGTTCCACAAGATGGTTGGATCAAACATTCGCAACCGCCACATCGGTATCAAAGGCTCGGACGGCCCGAAGCTCGGAATTTGACTTTTCGTACAGTACCTAACTTCACACCAAATTAATATACACCATGGTGATATCTATATACAACAACCATTCAAAAGACAAAAGACCGTTCCAGGCTTCGAAACCCCACTAGCCACACTTATCCAGCGCAACTTGCCGACTTGGTGTAAATGGATATAGTGATTACGTAACACAATGTAGTAATGAAAAATGGGATTTCATCTCTCGAGATAAAGCGATAATGAACGGAGAGAGCTGGTAAGTAGAACTGGCTTGAGGAATGGATCAACTGCTCAACTGATCTGTGGATTAAATAAGTTGCACGAAACGGTCATAGTTTTTCCTATCGCATACTAACTTCAGGTTGTTTATATTTGCCATGATAACCAATGTGGTGAACTTGTTTGCCCAGGTGTTTTTCACCATTATGTATTCTGATTTGGAATGCGACTATATCAATCCCATTGAGTTGTGTAACAAGCTTAACCCTTGGTTCATTCCCGAAGCTGGATTGCATGGTTTCTTGACTCTCTTGTTCCTCGTCAATGGATACTGGTTCACCTTTTTGTTGAACGCCCCATTATTGGCCCACAACGTTAACAAAATCGTCAACAAGAACCACATGTTGGACGCTACCGAGATCTTCAGAACATTGTCGAAGCATAAGAAGGAATCCTTCCTCAAGTTGGGATTCCACTTGTTCGTGTTCTTCTTCTACTTGTACAGAATGATTGTTGCTTTGGTTGCTGAGGACCTTTAGACGATCAGCATCTGTTTTTGCGATCCATTGCATCTACATTACTGTGTGTGCTTATCGCCAACCGATGGGGAATAGAACTTGTGTAATATTAATTTCTCCTATTCTCTAGCTGGTTGTTTATCATTCTTAACTTCGAATAAATGCCTGACACTGGATTAACCAATTTGCTTGCCGTAGTCAACTGCGACTCTACAATGCTGTGTAGATCGTTGACACCGGTGTCGCTCTGTCCCTGCGTATGCTCTTTCAAGATCCGTAGTTGATCCGCGTTCTTAACAAATTGTTCATGATTGTACTTGCTTTCCAGGTACGATTGTCTCAAGTTGCTGAGTTCCGTTCCTACCTCTCCGTGCTTCTTCCGTACTTCGTACACTTGAGCCCTCAAGTCCCGCTTGCGGCGCTGTACCTCCTGTATCTCCTCAGTTAGATCATTAATGTTAGCATGCATATCCTGTAGGACATTGAGATAGTTCAACAAGTGCATTCTTAACTCTTGGTGGACAATATTGGGGTTTACTCTTTCCACTGGGTGTTGTTGTGGTTCGAAATTTTGGGCCAAGTACTTGAGTACATCGATCGTATTAATCTTCACCCTCTTGCTTGCGCTCCGCTCATTCACGAGACGATCCACATCGATCAACATTGGCTTTTGTCTTTCCCGCTTCCTGGCCTTGCTCAATGGAATTGCCTCCTGTATCAAACTGGTATCGTTATGAAGAGCAAAGGTGTCCAGCAGATCGACGTTAGCAACCCGTCCAATGGTCTGTGACTTGAATGATTTCGGTGCCTTATGTGAACCTTTTGTAGTGCTGGTCTTTTTGGGGGATTTAACCGGCATGGATTTCGGTTTTCGCTTAGTTGGCAAGAGCGGTTCCAGTCTAGCCAGTCTAGCCAGTATTGCCAGTTTGGCTTTCTTGCGAGTTTCTGGAACTTCTGCGATCACAAATTCCTCATCGCTTGGTTCTTTCTTTGTCTGAATTGAGTTTCTCTTCTTCCTTTTGTTTGTATTAGACTGCTTTGAAGCGGATTGACGTTTTGGAGTGGGATCAGGCTTGACTCGCAATGCAAAAAAATCGTCCGACACGTCGTTATCTCTCGCAATAGGGTGCTGGCTAAACTGTGGGCTTAGAGCTGGCCTGTCTGATTCATCGTCTGACACACCTAGAGCTGCTGAATCTATCTTGATTTTGAAATCAGAAACATTAACAGCGCGTTTTCTGGGTTAGTAACCAATCTGGAGCTAAAGAACACGTAGATTTAACAAATCAAACACGCGTAGATTATATTAACATACCCAGAACCCCGAGTTCTGGCCTCTTTTCGGGCCAGCCTATCGGTAGACATGTCAAGTGTAAGTGGTTCGTTCTGATTATAATCAGCACACCAGCACACCCAAACATTTAGGCTGTCGGGAAGATGAGAGCTGTCAAGGTGAAAAGCAAAAAGTTCGAAAAGTTACTTCTGCTGTAATCCTCGATCTCTCCTCTAAGATCTACATGTCACTAATTGAGTGCTCTATTGAGATATTTACTGTTGAGAGAAGTGCTCCAACAAGATGTTTCTCTCCTCAGAGTCAGCACCCCAGTTCTTGACAACAACACAAGAGGCACCAACAACCTTTCTGGCGTTACCCTCTCTGTCCAATTGGCAGAGACCGGCCCACTCACCCAACAACTTGGCGTCGGAGACCTTGATCAAAGGAATCTTCTCCTCTGGCTCGTTACAGAGAGCCTCGACCAACTTGATGATGGACTCCTCAGTGACAGAGTCACACAAGACACACAACTGGGCCTCACCTCTGGACAAAGCCTTAGAGGCCTCTCTCAAACCTCTGGCCAAACCATCGTGAACCAAAGAAGTTCTCAAAACGACCTTCAAGGCATCTTCGATGGAGATGGAACCTCCCTCAGTTTGCTCAACAGCAACTTCTTCGACAATTTGTTGTTCTTCAACGTCAGACATGATTAAGACTTCTTCGTCAGATGTAATCCGCTCAGTAGAGAAGAAGTGAAAAAAATCATTTTTCACTGAGCGCGCGGGGCTCAACCCTACACGTGATGCAATCACGTTTTCTGCAGGAGCCATGGACCTGGCAGAAGGTACTGGATAGAGCGGTTGCAATGTGGCTAGAGGGTGCTTGGGGATCCGATGACTCAATATCACTGATGTTCTCTCGCGACTAGCATTTTCTTTTGATTGACATAGAGTCTACAAATCACTCAGATTCTGTTTTGTGGGCGTCTTCGTTTGACTACGTATAACAGATGCATGCCACAGACCACAAACCTACACGCAGACAACAGGGCACTGTGTTGCTCTTTTGCCTTCTCTGAGGAGTGTTGAGAAGAGCACCTTGTCTACTGGGACGGCTGCAAAATCCTATATGCAGCACCAAACATCGCTGTTAAATATATTACTAGCTGCACGCTTATACAGTGATTACTGACTCTATAACTCCATCAGGTCTGTTCCGAACGGTCCGTGACGATCTTCGTCGCTATCGCTATCTTCGATGGCATTTTCGTTGTTGTTCATGAGGATGTCGCCATTTTTCAATGCATCGCTTACTGAGTTTCCGGTTCCCTCCTCAAACTCTTCATCTTCAAAATCAACATCAAAGAAGTCATCTTCAGATCCGGTAATTCTGGTGAACAATGTTCTGCAGTCACTCACAACACCATCGTAACTGGTCTCGGCCGACGGCATGTTGGTAAACACTATATCCTCAGCGTCGCTGAGGGTGCTCAAGGAGACGTTGTTCTCTGCAGTAGGGAACTTTTGGTTGGATAAGTCAAGGTTGACAAAGGTGCTCTGCACATATCCCAACTTGCAAATAATTTCCAATTTTTCCTTGGGAACAAAACTTTGCAACGACTTTCCCAACTTGAACGAGTTAGCCACCACTGGAGTTCCATTGGCACCGAGAACAAAGTCCTTCTCATCAAGCACATCATTGATATTGGACGAGGTTTCTCGTAACAATGCTGCCTCCATCTTCTCAAACGCACTTTCCAAATCCTCCTTCGCCCTGCGCAAGTCCTGCTCACAAGTCTGCGAATA
The DNA here is from genome assembly GCA_030570235.1 of Meyerozyma smithsonii. Taxonomy (NCBI): domain Eukaryota; kingdom Fungi; phylum Ascomycota; class Pichiomycetes; order Serinales; family Debaryomycetaceae; genus Meyerozyma; species Meyerozyma smithsonii. The sequence continues at coordinate 1,326,583 of JAJLVE010000001.1, read as the reverse complement.
CCACACGGACTGGCCATCTGGGCACACACCCGAGTTGCCGTTCTGAATAATCACCTGGACACTTTCGTTGTTCTCCGTTGGTAACGATTTTGGCGGGAAAACCACCACCGCGGCCGGTTCGTTATCCGCCATCCACTCCTTACAGTCACGCTTGACGATGGTAGTCATCCGAGTAACGTAAGAGAGTTTCAAATTGGAGGTCGTTTCAGTATAGCCCGACTGTAAAAAGCGAGGAATCTGGGATGGTGCAATGACCAACTTTTCATTGATCTTGATTGAACTTCCGTCGCTAAACTTGGCCACTTTCAGGGCAGGATCGTAGTCCACGAGGCTGGTGTTTAGCTTGTACGTGGTGCCAGCGACGGCAGCAGATCGACAGAAGCCCTGAGAGATCTCGCCAGGGCCACCATACTTCAGCATCATCACCGGGAAGTTGCCATATACGTCAAAAGAGGTCAAGAACCGGCGGATACGGGCAAGGGCATCTGGGGTCTTGATCAGCGATAAGGGTGACAAGCCAATCAGATAGATCAACTCATTGATCTGAGGAGTTTCGAGATGGTAGTTCTTAGCCAAAAAGTCCGCAATAGGAGTGTCTGCATTGTCAGCAAGCACCTGTTCTTTGGATTCGTCTTGGGCCTCGGCCAAGATGAATTTGAGGAGCTTCATCAATTGTCTCTTGGTTTTGAGTGACAACGACTGGTCAGTGAAGATGTCTTCCTTGCTGGTGTTCGAGACATTCTTGCTAAAGTTATCGTTCTCGAAAACGTGGAAATTGCTCAAGCTTTGGAACTCGAGGTACCGGTAGACTCTCAGCTGCACCAAGAGGGCCAACAAGTCCGATTGAGCAAACATGAGCCGAGGCGTCAAATCAATGCCGTAGTCCTTGCTGCTGATGCGAGAGCCGCCGCCGGGAATGTAAATCTGGGCGTCCTGGAAATGGGGCACCTTGGCCTGGTTGACTTCATGGCACCACTTCTTCAATTGCTCGATGGTCATGGTCAGACTCAGGTCACCGTAGTAGTTATTGCGGTCAATGTGCAATACCTCCACTCCTTGCCATGATAATGCCGCGGCCAACACACTTTCCGTAAGTCCCGTACCCATGATCAAGATGTCACAATGGTCCATGGTTAAGGTGTGGGCCTGTGGTTTTTCCAATCCTGCAAGATGGGGAATCACCGGGGGCGTATAGGACGTACTGGGGCGTCTCTCGGCCGCAGACATTCTGCGTTCAGATGTGTGTAATGATGCCATATTCGTTTGCCGGTCGGGTTCTTGCTAATGGTTGTATCGCAACAAACGAGGATACGCACAATAAATTACGAGGCGTAGACCGAGGCTCGTGGGAATATAATCCGCAGATATTGGTTTTTTTTCCCTAAGGCTGGTCGTCACTCAGTCGATACCCGGAGGTCGATAAAACGCCACTATGAGAAAAAGCCGACACAGGGCACAGTGCAGAGGGATTCAGACGGCCGATCTGGACGGAAAAGGCTGTATAGAGTCGCTGAGTATAAAAGTAGCACTTGAAGATGCGAAGCCGTGTCGATATCGGGGCTTCAATCTGGCGATATGTTCACTTGTGAGACCTTAATTTGGTTTTCGCAATTTTTTTTTATCGAGTCACATATGTGGGGTTTGGGTGGGCACTGCGATCAGCCAAACGTGTTCCAGAATAGGCAGGGCGGTTAAAGGGGGTTCCTACACCCAGTGCGGTAGATCTCGACCTACGTCCCGCACGCGGGGCTACACCATGTACATCAGCTAAATATTTGTATAATAGATGGTCGGTGGGGTTGTCCCGAGGCAAAAATTACGAGGTGGCACGAGCGCGTCGACGATAGACTGCTAGCGACCATGCAGCTTGAACGCGCAAGCCAGCGTGCGTCTGTGCGGCGCATGCATAGTTTGTGCAGCGCGCTAAGTTAATTTTCTCCATGTCGCTCCTTCTAGCGCATCAGGTGCAACAAAAACACTGTTTGGTGATTGGTGCTGGGGACGTCGGACTCAGCAGAGTGCACCACTTGATACGCGCCGATGCCAAGATCACCGTGGTGGCTGGATCCCGTGACGCCCGTCCCGAGATTCTCAAACTCAACGACGAGGGCAAATTACACAACTTGATTCTCCGTGACTACCAATCAACCGATCTCCAACTCTACGAAGATGCTCCTCCTTTGCAGGTCCAACTCGACCGAATTGGCTCCGAGGATTACAGCCGTATAGCCGAAGAAGCCAGCAAGCGGTTTGCTGTTGTGTGTTGCTGCATCGACGACTACGACCTCTCCACCAAGGTGTATTACCAGTGCAAGTATCTCCACATACCGGTGAATATCGCCGACAAGCCGCCGTTATGCGACTTTTACTTTGGAAGCATGTTCAATCAAGATAGTCTCCAGATTATGATTTCCACCAACGGCAAGTCGCCCCGCCTCCTGCGCCTCATCAAGGATGATATCGCTCGCATATTCAAGGACGTAGACCTCAACAAGGCGGTGGAGAACCTCGGGAAGGTGCGGGCCAAGTTGAGAAGCTCGGTCGTTATTGACGACGATCTAGTGAGCATCGACACAAGAATGAACTGGATCAAATCCCTCACGGATTTCTTCACGTTGAGGCAGTGGAGTTTGCTTGATATCGACGACAACAGTGCTGCTCGCATCGTTGCATTCTTCCCAGAATTTCCTCCTCGGGACTACGACAAATTTGCACATTTAGCACACCCATAAAATTAATACTAAGCCAATGGTATATCCTCATGCACAAATACCTTTTTGCCTCCACCACCAACGTAGTCTCCCACAATGTGTCCCTGTCCTCTCAATTGGTACTGATAGCTCATCAACCCCTCTAATCCGACAGGGCCTCTCGCATGAATCTTGTTGGTACTAATGCCAACCTCAGTGCCGAAGCCGTATCTAAAACCGTCGGCGAATCTTGTTGAGCAGTTCCAATAAACGCCGGCCGAATCGATCCCTTTCAAGAACTTTTCGGCATTCTCCTTGGATTCAGTGACAATGCAATCGGTGTGTTTGGATGAATGGGCATTAATGTGAGCAATGACGTCCTCAAGCGACCCGACACGCTTGACCGAGATGTCAAGAGAAAGGTATTCCTTGTCAAAGGCATCGTCACCGGCAGGTTGCAACTTTTCACCTAAAGCAAGCGAGGCTTGTACCTCCTTCAAAACGCCAGCATCAGCATGGATGGTAACGCCAGCAGCAGCAAGACCATTCAATATCTCGCCAAGGTCTTTCAGGCTCACGCTCTCATGCACTAGTAACTGCTCTGCAGCATTGCATCCAGCTGGATAGTTGGTTTTCGAGTCCACCACAATTTTAGTGGCCTTTGAAATATCAGCATCCTTGTCGACGTAAACCGAACAGATACCGTCCGCGTGGCCCAACACTGGAATTTTGGTATTGTCCTTGATGTTCCTCACCAACTCATTGGACCCTCGAGGAATCACCAAATCTATGTATTTGTCCTGCAGCAACAAGCTGCTCACATCCTCACGGGACTGAATAAGCTGGATAGCTGGGCCGGGAACTTTGGTTTTCGAGCTCAAGACCTCGTTGATAATATCACTCATAGCCTTGAATGTTTGGTAGGACTCTTTGCCGCCTTTCAAGATGGCTGCGTTGCCGGACTTAATTGCCAAGGCAGTGATGTTGGCAATGACTTCAGGACGGGACTCAAAGATGATAAGAAGCACTCCCAATGGCGCTGTGACCCGGTACAAGTCCAATCCTTCATCCAATTTCTTGGCCAATGTAAGCTTTCCCACTGGATCTGGAAGATTGGCGACATCCAAGATGCCCTGCAACATGGTATCGTACTTGCCACTGTTGGACAAGTCCAAACGCTTGATCAACGATGGCGAAAGGTTGTTTTGTTCGGCATTTTGCATGTCAATTACGTTGCTCTCAAGCACCTTTGCTTTGGCGTCTTTGAGAGCATCATGAATTTTTTGCAAAGCATCAGAACGCTCTTCGTTTGTTAGCGTCTTCAACTGAGCGAAAGCCTGGGCCGCCTCCTTAGCTATTGTTGCCATGATTATTTCCTATGACTCAACTAGTTCGATCTCGTAGACTGCGGCCACCCGCCTGCACCTGCTGCTCCCACAACTGTGCACCATGTAACTTCCATTCCACCAGATCACTTCAAAACACGTAGCCCACCAACCTGTTAGTTCTGCTGTCGAGGATTCCTTTGGGGCACGTTTCAAGGTCAAACCACGTCCTGCGGTGAAATAGCAGCACAGAAACTACCATGGATCCATTCAAGTCCGAAGGCAATCTTATAGATTTGGACCCGTCTGGGCTGAGCCAGTCTGGGCCAAGGGTGGCTCATCAGAACCCGTATGACAATTCTCTTGGTTCACAGTTCAATTCCAATCACGACCGACACAGAGACGATCCCTTTGATGACGACTTTATAATATCAGAAGACGAGGATGACTTAGAGGACCATGATCGTCACGACACCTCGTTTACTAGACGACAGGTCCCCCTCTTGAGCACAACAAATAACCCAGAAAGACCGACCGGTCTCTTCAATGGCGGGAACTTATTTGGAAACCGAAGTAACGGAGCGGAATACCAAGGGATGCACGACGACACCAATGAGAATCCGTTTGCAGACCCACAAGACCAGCGTGATTTTGATATTCGAAGAATCTTCGCCAGGCTCAAGAACAGAGTGACCGGAAACAGTGGCCACAAGGAGCTCCCCACAGATTCAGCACCTCGTCAAATTTTTGCATTGAGCCATTCCGCCAATGCCCACTTCAAGTTCTATGGAAACTACATTTCCACAACCAAGTACAACTTTGCAACGTTTCTCCCAAAATTTTTGTTTGAGCAGTTTAGCAAGTACGCCAACTTGTTCTTCTTGTTCACGTCCATTATACAACAAGTTCCCAATGTCTCGCCCACGAATAGGTATACCACAATAGGTACCTTGACCATTGTGCTTCTCGTATCTGCAATCAAGGAAATCTCTGAAGATCTCAAGCGTGCAAGTGCCGACCGTGAATTGAATAACACGCGTGTACTTGTATTAGACACAGAAAGTGGCCAATTTCTGCTCAAAAAGTGGATTGAGGTCCAAGTGGGAGACGTTGTGAAGGTATTGAACGAGGAACCGTTTCCCGCAGATATGTTACTTCTCTCGTCCTCGGAACCAGAGGGTCTTTGTTACATCGAGACAGCTAACTTGGATGGTGAAACAAACTTGAAGATCAAGCAAGGTCGTCCAGAGACTTTATACCTTGTTGATCCTCGTGATATCGTCAACGATTTGTCCCGCTCAGAAATTTCGTCTGAACAACCAAACTCATCCTTGTATACTTACGATGGTGTTCTTAAGAATTTCGGCTCCTCCCCAAATATTCCCCTCTCTCCTGAACAGCTTTTGTTGAGAGGTGCAACTCTTAGAAACACCCAGTGGATTCATGGAATTGTTGTATTCACCGGACACGAAACAAAGTTGATGAGAAATGCTACATCCACCCCAATTAAGCGTACGGATGTCGAACGTATTATTAACTTACAGATCGTTGCTCTTTTCTGCATTTTGATTGGCCTTTCTTTGGTTTCCACTATAGGTAACGTCATTAAGATCCAGGTTGACAGACGTACTATGTGGTACTTGGAGCTCGAAGGAACAAGATTAGTAACTTTGTTTTTCCAAGATATCCTTACGTACTGGATTTTATTCTCCAACTTAGTTCCAATTTCTTTGTTTGTGACGGTAGAGATCATCAAATACTACCAAGCATTTATGATTGGAAGCGATCTTGATATGTATTACCCAGATACGGACACGCCTACAGGAGTAAGGACTTCCTCATTGGTAGAAGAATTGGGCCAGATAGATTATATTTTCAGCGATAAGACTGGTACTCTCACAAGAAATGTGATGGAATTCAAGGCTTGCTCAATTGGCGGTAGATGCTACATTGAAGAGATTCCTGAAGATGGCCTGGCACAAATTATCGACGGTATAGAAATCGGGTATCACACATTCGATGTGATGCACGATCGTCTTGGTGATCTCTCGCTGAGAGACTCGGCCGTCATTAATGAATTTTTCACGTTGTTGAGTACTTGTCATACTGTTATTCCTGAAGAAACCGAAAACAATGGCATCAAGTACCAAGCAGCATCTCCCGATGAGGGTGCTCTTGTGCAAGGTGCAGCCGACTTAGGTTACAAGTTTACCATCCGTCGTCCGAAGGGGGTTACAGTGCAGAATACACTTACGAACACGACATCAGAATACGAGCTTTTGAACTTGTGCGAGTTTAACTCAACTAGGAAGAGAATGTCAGGTATATTCCGTTGTCCTGACGGAAGAATCCGTCTTTTCTGCAAGGGTGCGGACAATGTTATCTTGGAGCGTTTATCACAACTGGAAGAGCAACCTTTTGTTGATGCCACGCTTCGGCATTTGGAAGACTTTGCCGCCGAGGGCTTGAGAACGTTGTGCATTGCTACCAGAATAGTTCCTGACCAGGAGTATGAAGCATGGTCTGCAGAGTATTACGAAGCATCGACTGCAATGTCAGATCGGAGCCAGCGTCTTGATGATGTAGCTGAGAAAATAGAGCGTGACTTGTTCTTGCTTGGTGCCACAGCCATCGAAGATAAGCTCCAGGAAGGCGTTCCAGAAACCATTCAAACCTTGCAAACTGCAGGTATCAAAATCTGGGTGCTTACTGGAGATCGTCAAGAAACTGCCATTAATATTGGAATGTCCTGTAAGCTTTTGAGTGAGGACATGAATCTTTTGATCATTAATGAAACTACGAAGCGAGACACGAAATTAAACTTACAAGAAAAGATTGCTGCAATTCAAGAACATCAGTACGATGCTGAAGATGGTTCTTTGGATTCATCACTTGCTTTAATTATTGACGGCCATTCTCTAGGCTATGCTTTAGAGCCAGACCTTGAGGATATGTTCATTCAATTAGGTACCCGATGCAAAGCAGTCATTTGTTGCAGAGTTTCACCCTTGCAGAAGGCTTTAGTTGTCAAGATGGTAAAGCGTAAGAAGAAGGGCTCTCTTCTTTTGGCTATTGGTGATGGTGCTAATGACGTCTCCATGATTCAAGCAGCACATGTCGGAGTTGGTATCAGTGGTATGGAAGGTATGCAAGCTGCAAGAAGTGCGGATGTTTCAATTGGACAGTTCAAGTTCTTACGAAAACTATTATTAGTCCATGGCGCATGGTCTTACCAAAGAATCTCCACTGCTATTCTCTATTCCTTTTACAAGAATATTGCGTTGTACATGACTCAGTTCTGGTTTGTTTTTGCGAACGCATTCTCCGGTCAATCTATTATCGAGTCATGGACCTTGACATTTTATAATGTCTTGTTTACAGTGTTTCCTCCCTTCGTGATTGGTGTATTTGACCAGTTTGTGAGTGCAAGGTTACTTGACAGATACCCTCAATTATACAAGCTTGGCCAACAGAAGCACTTTTTCAACTTCAAGATCTTCTGGGGTTGGATTGTTAATGGGTTTTATCACTCTGCTCTTATTTTCCTTTGTTCCTTTTTCATTTACAAACACGGGGATCTGTTGCCTGGAGGCGAGGTAGTGAACAATTGGGCGTGGGGTACCGCTATCTATACAACCTGTTCTTTAACCGCGTTAGGAAAGGCTGGGCTCGTTGTAACATTGTGGACCAAGTTTACGCTTATTGCAATTCCTGGTTCGTTTTTGCTCTGGCTTGCCTGGCTTCCTGTCTACTCTATCGTGGCACCAGCTATCAACGTGTCACAAGAGTACCGTGGTGTTTTGAAGGCTACATATCCTACGATTAACTTTTGGGCCATGACATTCGGGGTGAGCATTCTTGCGTTACTCAGAGATATTGCCTGGAAGTATTTCAAAAGAATGCATAGCCCTGAAAGCTACCACTTTGTGCAAGAGATACAAAAGTATAACATTCAGGATTATAGGCCCAGAATGGAACAATTCCAGAAGGCAATCCGCAAGGTGCGTCAAGTGCAGAGAATCAAAAAGCAAAGAGGGTTTGCCTTCTCGCAAGCGGAAAACCAAGACCAGGAGAAAATTTTACGTTTGTACGATACTACCAAGAAGAGAGGTGCGTTTGGTGAACTCCTGGAGGCTTCTTGATATATTTGACTTATGAGCATTACACGACTGCATATTTTAAGTCTCATCTCGTAGAACGAATCACCCCAATGTCAGACAAGACTACCGCTCCGCCTGCGTTGCAGGATGGTCAAAACGCCCCTAAATCTGGTGCAGAGCCAGCGAAGGCGCAAGCTGAGAATGCTTCGACTCCAAAAGCTCTCTCAAACAAAGAACTCAAGGAGATGAAAAAACGAGAAAAAGCAGCTAAAAGAGCTGCCCAAAAGGAGGCTATAGGGATTACTCCCGAGCAACAGGAACAGTTGGCGCAGCAGAAGATGGACAAGAAGAAGCAGCAGACCGCTACTACCACTAACATCAAAAAGCAATTGGATCAAACTGTTATCAGGGACTCTGGCAAGCAGAAGATCCCAGCGTTATTCAGTCATTTGGAAACCCGAGAGCAGCGGAATGCGTCATCGCCCGCCATATCCCATATTGTCCATCCAGCCATCTTGACACTTACTCTTAAGTACTCTACTTACAGAATAGTGGGTCTGACCTTGCGCTTGCGTCGTATGATGGAGGTGTTTAAAACCGTGATTTCGGATTACCAAACACCCGAAAGCACCAGTTTGACGAGACACTTGACGGGACACCTCTCACACCAAATTGAGTATCTCAAGACCGCGAGGCCCTTATCAATTTCCATGGGTAATGCTATCAGGTGGTTGAAGCAAGAGATTTCCCACATTTCCATTGACACTAATGAAGAACTAGCCAAGGAACAATTGTGCGACCGTATTGACGAGTTTATCAGAGATAAGATCGACTTTAGTGACAAGCTTATTGTCCAGAATGCCGCCAAGCACATCACAAACGGCAGCACCATTCTCACTTTTGGCCACTCGCATGTGTTGGAAGAGTTGTTCAAGTACTGCGCTATTGAGGAAAACAAGCAGTTCAAGTTGGTGGTGGTGGATTCACGCCCTCTTTTTGAGGGTAAGAAGTTGGTATCCCGCCTCATCGATTCTCTGGCCAAGGGAGACACGGGTTCTCCCATCACCAAGACCCACATTAAGATTCAATATGTGCTTATCAACTCACTTTCATCTTTGGTTCTCGAAGATGTTGATTGTGTCTTCTTGGGCGCCCACGCCATGCTTTCTAATGGCAGACTTTATTCGCGTGTGGGACTGGGACTAGTGGCAATGATGTGCTACTCTAGAAATATACCAGTGTTGACATGTTGCGAGTCGATCAAGTTCTCCGACAAGGTGCAGCTAGACTCAGTAACGACTAATGAGTTGGCAGACAGCGACGATTTGATGCACCCAGATGCCAAGAGACCGCCACTGAAGAAGTCTTTTGCTTTGGAACAATTCATTAAGCAGCAGGATGCGATAGCGGCAGAAGAGAAGGAAAAGAAGAAAGGAAAGGGTAACCAGAAGAGTGGGAAGAAGAGTAGCGATCAGGAAGTGACCAATGACGACCCATTGGCTGACTGGCAACAAATGGAGCACTTGGACATCCTCAACATCATGTACGATCTTACCCCACCAGAGTATATTAAAAAAGTTGTTACCGAACTCGGTGCTTTACCACCCTCGTCAGTGCCAGTCATTTTGCGGGAGTATAAGAATACATAGAAGCGATTTAATAGAGGAATGCATTGGTAACGTTGTGCCGTATGTTTCTGGGCCACTGTGGGTGCATTGATGCCATACTTCCAGTATCGGTCTTGCACCGCCACTCGCAGTATCTGTATCGCCACCGATGTCTGAATTGGCGCTTTTGGAAAAGGTGGAACTAAGAATAGCACTTGCAAATGACGATAACCAGCTCGAAAATGCATTGAAGTTATACTTAGCTCCGATCCTTCTCAAGTTGAGCAGTGCCAATGCTGATGTTCGAAAGGCAGTATTGAAGATTATTCAACATATTATTCCCAGAATTACCGCTGCCAGGGAAATCAAACTTCCAGCCAAAGCTCTTTTAGACCAAGTGAAGACCCCCAAAATCGCAGAAGGAGCAGACCCACTGTCTGTGAGACTTTATTCCTTATTGTTCGTGGTGAGGAGTATTGAGCGCCTCAGTGACGTGGAAAAAGCTGAGCTTATTCCGCAGGTAATTGATGGTATAAGTGAATATTCAGATCCGGTAAAAGCAAGATTGTTCAATATTCTTTGCAAGCTTCTTGACGTCCCACAGGTACCCGAATTGACCATTAACGAATCAGACGAAGAGTACTTGGCCCAAACGGTATCAAAGTTCTTCATGTTGCAACCAAGTACCAGTGGTTCAACTCCGATATCACCAGGTTTAACAACAAAAGATATTTCATTTTTCAACCAAGATGCTGGCATTCAATTGAGCTCAATTCAAGATATTCATCAAATAAAACTTCGCCTTCTCACCTTTTTGAAGAAGAATTTTCGAGATGTCGCCTTATACATTCCCTTGTTAGTCGCGTCAGCTGACACTTCTTCCGCCGTTAACGAGCCAGCAGAATCATCGTTCAGGCGCCTTAAAATGAACATTGAAGACTCCCAAATAGTTGAGCGCATACTCGCTATGTTCATAGGAAAAGAGGCTCCAGCAGTGAATTCAGTTCTTCAAGAAAGAATATTAGCTGTGCTTTTGAAAAGTGCTCCATCTGTCAACCTCCCTTACATCACAAGAATTGCTGAATTGGGCCTCACTTCCAGTAATTCAAAGCTCAAAGTCACCACAGTAAAGTTCATTCAATGGGTGTCCAAGTCTTCCGATGCTAGGAGCCAAAAATTGGGTTCTGATGTATTGGAACAGATCAAGAGCAATATAATGGGCGTGGGATGGCCCAAGATGGAGATATCTGGCGTAAAACACTACGCTTCCGCTCTATCTGAGCGCTCATTAGCGTATGAGACTTTTGGTAATATTCTATACGCAGAGTCGCAACTATTTGGTGAACAATTAGAAAACATTGAATTCCTTTTAGACTCATTACAAGGAGAGGATGCTGATGTTAGACCCACAATCCAAGATGCTTTATCCAGTTTGACAGGCAACCTTACAAAAGTATCTGTAGGGGCAAGAGAAAAGTTGAAAGCCTTGGCTAGAAAATACTTTTCTGACTCTTCTGAAAACGCACATTCATGCCGATACATCATGATCAAATTTTTGATTGCAGTATTCCCCTTTGATGATCCCGAAGCGAGACTCTTTTGCATCATGGGCGCATCTTCCTCTAATAGGCTGGATACAATTGAAGAGGCAATCAAGGGTTTGCACCCATACTGGTTTAACTTGGCTCATTTTGCAACGTCACCGACTTCTGTATCGACGCTGGAATTATTGGGAAAGCATTCTGTTTCGACATTTCCATCTTTTGAACTTTTGATAAGAACCATATATGAGGAGAAAGAGAACCCCTCGCTTATAAACTCCATGGATAAGGCTATTGAATTTTTAGCGAGAACTTTGACTATGGAAGCAGTGAAAAACAAAAGTACCGTGGTCGTCGAGGATGAACAGTGGTCTTCCAGATTAGACAAAGCGATTGAAACAGATGAAGAAGTACGAGACTTGATTCGCTTCGAACTTGGAAGATATTCTGGTGATTCTAACTCGTTTACTACTTTCTTATCTATCATGTCAGAAGCATTCCTCGGACAGTACAGGGAAAGCTTCCCGAGGAGCGAAATCTACGGCTCAAGCTTCATCCATTTTGTCTCCCTTTCACCATCAAGAACAGTGAAATGTCTTGTGGACTTTTTGCCACAGTACCTTGAAACGATTAATAGCAAGATATTAACGGAGAACCTGAGTGTACAGCTTTGCGAGGTACTTGGAATTGTGGGCACACACAAAGGTGTTCCTGATGCATGGATCGTCGAAACCTTACAAAAACTTCACGACTTCTCAGGTATTAGCAGCAAAAGCTCTACTCTTGCACTAGCTTTCATAATTTCTCGGCTCGTGTTGCGTGACAGAATCGCAATAATCAAGTCAGAATTGGTCGATTCCTATGTGAACCAAATAATTGACTTGCTTAAAAGCGAAAATACTTACCATACGGCAATTCTGTGTATTGGTCAGCTAGCAATATTTGGAGTCTTGAATGCAACTTTGGATCTCGTTCCTGATATCAGTTCAAAACAGGAAAAAATTTTAGAAGTAATTCGTTCCAGGGTCAAGAAAGGGGATGAAAGATCGATATCAGTGGCTGCAAAACTTGGACTAGTTATGCCACACACATTTGAGCATTCAACCAACCGTCTCTCTGACATCGAGAGCCTTATATTTGATACTCATGTGTCAAAGCTGATAGATGTTCTTTTCACTTCAGGCGAAGCTCTACTGATACTTGGAGCGGGATGGCACTCTTTGATTTTACAACAGCAGCTCGACATTCAGGAGGAACAAATGAAGTACATCGACATAAACGCCTCCAGGCTCCCTTTTATCCTTGATCATATCCTTGAATCTTCGAAGTCCACGAAGCCTTCGCTTCGTAAAGCATGTTGTATTTGGCTCCTCTCTCTTGTTCAGTATTGTAAAAAGTTGGAACCGATCAAGAAAAAGGCTGCGGAAATACATGTCACATTCATGAAGTTTTTGGTCGATCGTGATGACCTAGTTCAGGAGCTGGCATCCCGAGGACTTAGTATCATCTATGAACTAGGAGATCACGAGTTGAAGGATACGCTAGTACGGGGCCTCTTGAAATCCTTTACAGATTCAAATTCGACACAAGGCTTGACTGCCGGAACAGTTGACTTGGAGACGGAACTTTTCGCTCCCGATGTACTTAAAACAGATGATGGCTCGGTATCTACATACAAGGACGTACTTAGTCTTGCGTCTGATGTGGGTGATCCTAGCCTCGTGTATAAGTTCATGTCTTTAGCAAAGTCATCTGCACTTTGGTCATCAAGGAAAGGAATGGCTTTTGGATTAGGGTCAGTGTTATCCAAGACTAGTTTGAACGATCTACTTTCTAAAAATACAGGGATGGCAAAGAAACTTATCCCAAGACTCTACAGATACAGATATGACCCTAGCACCGCCGTGTCGCAATCGATGAATGACATCTGGAACTCACTTATCGAAGATCCTTCTAAAACTATCAACGAGAACTTCAGTATTATACTAAACGAACTTTTGAAGGAAGTTGGAAATAAAGAGTGGCGTGTGAGGCAAGGGAGCGTGACAGCTCTAACGGACTTATTACAGACAACTTCCTTGGAGGTATATGAAGATAGAATGGAGGAAATATGGTCAATGAGCTTCAGAGCAATTGACGACATTAAGGATAGTGTCAGAAAAGCTGGTACTAAGCTTACGCGAAGCTTGGCAACATCTTTAACTCGAGCCGCAGATATATCCACTGGTTCGTCTGATTCAAGAGCTACAAAAGTTCTTAGCGACTTAATCCCATTTTTGACTGGCTACCAGGGTCTATTAAGTGATGCGGAAGATGTACGGAATTTCTCATTGGAAACGATACTTGAGCTATGCAAAGTAGCGGGCCCAAGAATTAAACCGTTCGTACCCACTTTACTTGAGAAATTTGTCTCTATGATGTCTACATTGGAGCCTGACGTAGTCAATTATCTCGTCCTTAACGCAGAGAAGTACAATCTCAATAGCAATGATATCGATGCTCAGAGATTGCAGAGTTTGGGAAGATCACCTTTGATGGATGCAATTGAACAGCTTCTTGATACTTTGGATACTGAATTAATGCCAGAAGCTGTTAATGTTTTAATCCAGTCAATCAAGAGATCAGTAGGACTACCATCAAAGGTTTGTGGAAGTCGAGTACTAGTGACCCTAGTTCAGAAACACCTTGCATTGACTAAGCCATTTGGGGACGTACTCTTACAATGTGCTATCAGCCAGTTGCACGATCGAAATGAAACAGTATCGTCGTCCTACGCAGCAGCAGCAGGCTACTTATGCAAAGTAGCTTCTGTGGACCAGATAGTAAGTTTTGCTGATATACTCAATAAGCTTTACTTCGATTCGGATGACGAGATAAAGCGACAAATAGCAGCACAAGCCAGCGAAGCCGTCTCCAAGTACTCGGGGGACAAGTTTGATTTGGTAGCGGGCGCATTTCTCCCACTATGCTTCATTGGCAAACATGGTCTTGTGTCTAAAAGCTCAACACCTTTCGAAAGGGAGTGGATTGAGCATACCAATGGCAATAGCGCAATGAAGTTATATTTTGATGAAATCATAAGATTGGCCGAAACTCACATAACGTCTAATTCATACACAGTTCGGAGAATCATTGCAAAATCAATGGTGGACTTGTGTGAGGTTATCGGGGAAAGTTCAACCGTCAGCCCCAAATCTAGCAACCAATTGCTTACAATATTAATGGAAGCGTGCAGAGGAAAGTCATGGACAGGCAAAGAGACAATGTATGATGCCCTCGTATCTACCACCATTCGCCTAAAAGGCATGATAAACGATGACGAGATGCAATTCGCTGCTATCTGTAAGATTGTCATCACTGAATCCAAACGAAGAAACAAAGAATACCAAAGGAAAGCAATAAAACTGACGGGCCGTTTCGTACATCATTTCCCAGAAGATGAGGTTGTGGAAACTTACGTTGACGTGATGGAATCATATCTTTGGCCTAACAAGGAGGATGATTCTGACAGTGATGTTGAGATGGAAGATGAAAGGGCAAAATTCACCAGCCGCCGGAACATTCAGATGGAAGAAGACAAATTGTCCTTCGTTGAGAACATTTTTGAATCCATCAATACTGATAATTTTAGTGGCAAGTTGTTGAAGCTAGCTCTTGAATCAGTAATCAAGTTGTTCTCATCAGAAGAAATAACGGTGACTTGGAGATCAAAAAGAAACTGTAATGAATGGGTTATTTCCTGTTTGCAGTCTTTGGCGTCAACTAAAAAGGAACTAACGCCTGATCAAGCTACATTGCTTTTACAGATGTGGAGAATCGTTGCTGATGCCTCCTTGGTCAAGGATGAAATTGAAGCGGTGCAAGTTCAATCGCTTAGGTGTACAAAGGCGGTAAGAGAAGTGCTCGATGCAAGAGATGCTAAATCCATCGACCAGAAACTAAACGAATTCAGAACGCTTGACCTTTCGTCTGTCATTACTGCCGAATTAGAGAAAACACTTTCCACAAACTAGTTTTCGAATTCTACAGGTATATTTTGGTTAAAATACATTAATCATTAAATTAATCTATTCTAATTACCACCTCTCAATCTCAACACCAAGTGAAGAGTAGATTCCTTTTGGATGTTGTAGTCAGAAAGGGTTCTTCCATCTTCCAATTGCTTACCAGCAAAGATCAAACGTTGTTGGTCTGGAGGAATACCTTCCTTGTCTTGAATCTTGGACTTGACGTTGTCGATAGTGTCAGAAGACTCCACTTCGAGGGTGATGGTCTTACCAGTCAAAGTCTTGACGAAGATTTGCATACCACCTCTCAATCTCAAAACCAAGTGAAGAGTAGATTCCTTTTGGATGTTGTAGTCAGAAAGAGTTCTACCGTCTTCCAATTGCTTACCAGCAAAGATCAAACGTTGTTGGTCTGGAGGAATACCTTCCTTGTCTTGAATCTTGGACTTGACGTTGTCGATAGTGTCAGAAGACTCCACTTCGAGGGTGATGGTCTTACCAGTCAAAGTCTTGACGAAGATTTGCATACCACCTCTCAATCTCAAAACCAAGTGAAGAGTAGATTCCTTTTGGATGTTGTAGTCAGAAAGAGTTCTACCGTCTTCCAATTGCTTACCAGCAAAGATCAAACGTTGTTGGTCTGGAGGAATACCTTCCTTGTCTTGAATCTTGGACTTGACGTTGTCAATGGTGTCAGATGATTCAACCTCGAGGGTGATGGTCTTACCAGTTAAAGTCTTAACAAAGATTTGCATTTCTTTATTGTTCTTGTCTCAATAAAATGTGTCTCACTGAGAACTATTAATGTTGTTGTACTGCTGGCTGTGGCAAAGTTGCCCCCTTTTATATTTGCGTACGATAAGGGGTTACATACAGGAATCGATGATAAATCACGCACGCAGCGAAAAAGAAATGCGGGGTGTTGGGCTGTGATGCATAAAAAGAAATTCTGAGTACTGCCAGAATAATACCGGAATGCCGGCGGAGAAGCAATGTCATTGGGTTAAACTTAGGTAAACAAATGCAGACATGAAAGAATAACTATCAAATACACGCATGTAGCAACTTTAGACACCAGACATGGGTGGAGCTCGGTCAGCACCCCACCAACAGTCCGACCCTTTTATCCTGCACAATGGCAAACAAGCACCCTGTGGCATCCTACATAAAATTGCAGCCATCAACGAATATGTGTTAGACGATCCCGTAAATGTATGTTCTGCAAGTTTTCTGTGGAAGTCTCTGCAAGTGCATGGAGGTGACTATGTTTGACAGAATGTGAATTATCGCCCCATGATGGTGTGGTGACAGTCCGGGGAACATCCACAGTTCGTGATCGTTTGAGAGGCTGCAGCTTGCGCTTGGCAAATCCTGTAGTAGAGTTGGAGTTAGCACGCTTTACGCCAGGCGTGTTCATCTCCAGCCGGAAGATGTGCATGTTTGTGCGGAGTTTTTGTAATTCCGTATCGTTAGTACAGTACTTGTAGATGGTGTCAATCTTGAACTTGATCGCGTCTTTGTACATGGAGGTCTCTAAATGTAGCCCTGCTTTATGGATAGGAACTATCAACAGCAGACTACAGCTCCTTAGCCAGTAGACAAACTCGGGAGCTCCGTTCTGCAATAAATACATCACAACAGTAAGGGTTTTAAGCAATATCAACCAGCCTTTGCCACTGTTAGTGAATTTGGACTTTGATAGCGAGATAGCGGACGGAGCATATTTTCGTAACTGTTTTTCTAATACTGACTCTATAACAGATAACAGCTTATAGTCGTATGTGAGCATTGATATCTGCACCAAGTCATTATTGTAAGGTCCAAGTGGGTCGCTGCTGGTGGCGTTTTTCACTTGTACTTCAGTTGAGCTATTCAAGTTTCGTAGAGAATTAAGAAATGTCATTTCCTATAAAACCAGCAAGTTTGCCAGTTGAAACACGGGCTAATTATACTGTTTCGGGAACCACGGCTGCCCGCATTCTATGTATGTGGAGTCTCGGCTGGACCTAAAGCCGTATCCGACCTGCACCGGCTCTTCCGACACGTGAGGATGCCACATTAGGGGTCGCATGACTCCTGACTCAATAGTGCGCGACTTCTCGGTAATCCCTAGAACCCCGCGTATATTGCGGTACGCGAGGTGCCACAAAACCTGCCCAAAAAATCTTTAGGAAACTGATCAGAAGACATTGGGTCGATCAGATCAGCCGGTTCTTTGAACAGCATTAAAGTCACCTTTTAGCCTCTATTTGCGTTGGTATATTTTGCACCGACCATTGTTCGCTTCTAGGTCGGTTTTCCACAATAATCAGTTTCTCCTAATTCCCTTTTTTCTGGGGTTCACGAATATTTTAAGGAACTATCGATTGAGTCATTGAATCCAGGAACACAAATACGAATCTCCATTGTCCCACAGTTAAAAAGCGTGTGGTCAGTTTATCATTTGCCTTGAAAAAGTTGTTAAAAGTTGTATGAGGAAGATGTATTGATCTTTTTGAACCCAGAAATTCCAAGATAAAAGAGCCCCAAAACGAACCTGATCTAGTTTAAATGACCGAAACTCTGTCGCGTGACCCTCTAGCGGCTTCGGAGAGTCAAAAGCCATCGTTTCGTTTCGATGCGGACATATTCAAGCTTTGCACACGATACTTGGAGGAGAACAATTACCATGGCCTCGCGTTGATTGCACGCCAAAAAGGGCTTCCTCCTTTCCTCCGTTTGCGCATATGGCCCATTCTTTTGAAGCATCACCCTTTTGTCCTCAATCCATTTCTCCAACCCGATAATGACGTGTTGAACAAGCCAAAGCATGATTCAGACCAGGAAGAACGTGTCGGAGCACAGTTTAGTGACGAGGATACTCGTTTCAAGATCAAGAAAGATCTCAAAAAGTATGTCCAGCGTTTAAAGTATAACGCCTCGCCCGAGATCAACGAGATCGAGATGGAAATGCTCGAAGTGTTGGAGAAGGCAATTTTCAAATTTGTAAAAAAGTGGGGCAAGATCATCAAATACGACCAGGCGATAACCTGGATAGCATTGGGCCTTGCCGAATGGCTCCCACCTATCGAAAACACGCACTGGGTGCTCATTGGGCGGGACGTATCCTCGTCCGATAATTTGTACATCACCAATATCATGGACGAGTACTCGACGTACATTGAAAATGTCCCAGAGCTCGAAGAGTACTTAAACGAAGTGATCGCTTTACCCCAAATGAGGTACCTGGACGTGTTTGAAAGATTGGTGTTGGTCCTATTGCATTCACCGGAAGCTCGCACGAGAACTCCGTCCTCAAAGGTGAACAAAACTACTTTACCACTTAATGGTGGTACAATTGAGGATCGTGTTTCGTTCTTCATATACTGTCTTCGTAAACTCTTGCCCGAATTGTCAGACTATTTTCAAGAAGAACAGATACTAAACAAGTTTGGAACCAACGAAGACGAATGGCTCATTTGGTGGCTCAAATGGTGTGGGTCGAAGGTTTGGTCACGTATGGACCGGGGCAGGATATGGGACATGATATTGGGGTGGAGGTTACAGAACCCCAAGAAGAGCATGGCATATTACCAAGAAAAATTGAGGTTGACCAAGCGCCAATTGGACAAATTAGGGCCCGATGTATTTTGGTCCGTGAGCCAGCACGAAGAGGATAATGTCGATGAGCGGGAACGGCCTGACGAGTTCAAAAAGTCGGATTCGTTCAAGGATCTTATTCACGGGCTCTCGATGGCCAATATTTCGGCCAGTAGTTCCAACACCAACCTGCCTCTGGAGAGCACATCGCCGTTGCTAACCCCCACGAGGAGACTGTCATCGTCATCGACCTCTATTTCTGAGGACTTGGGTGACATAAACATCCCGTTTTCGCGTCTTGACCCCCACATTGAGCTCGTGTTCATCTCGCTTGCTTTGCTCAAGTCGAAGGAAGGAACATTGGTCGAACTAGACCAACATGAAATTCGTCAATTTTTGTCACGCTTGCCCACGAAGTCGTACAACTATACCAGCAGATACAAGAAGTACCAGCAGATGAAGTTGGAGAAGGAGAAGGAGCAGGATCAGGAGGAAGACGTCCGTAGTGGCAGTGTGAGCAGTGAAGGCAGCAACGGTGATGGCGACAGTCTCATCATCACCAACGACAGTGCAAACAGTCGTCGCTATGACTTTATGGACAACATTGTCAACGAGGCCGGAGAGCTCTGGCGGGCCTGGTTCTGGCTGGAAGCGGTTGAAAACGAGTAGAGCAAGTAACTAATGATTATATGATTCCTAGTGTTATCTACAGGACCCCCACAATAGTGCGACAAGATGCGATGAGATGCGTCGCTGAAAAATTCACCATGGACAGCAGCGAAAGCAAAAAGGAGAAGAAGGAGAGGAAAAGAGCCGCCAAAGAGCTCAAGGAGGCCAAGCGCAGAAAAATTGACGATTCTGTGGATCAGGCGTCCAGCGAGGAAAACGAGCCACAGGAGCAAAATGGCGATGAGCTCGAAATCGACTTGAGTGCCCGGGTGCCGTTGTCGAAGAAGCAGCAGAGATTGCTCAAGAAGGGCAAGCTTGATCTCGAGAAGATCGACAAGAAGCATCCTACCCCCAAGGCTGAGAACGAAGAGAGCAGTGAAAAGAAGAAGTCAGACTTTGGGGTCTGGGTGGGAAACCTTTCGTTTGACACCACCAAGGAGGACCTTATACGCTACATTGTCAGCAAGACACAGGAGAGCGAGCCCAAGGTGACGGAGGAGGACATCAGCCGGGTCAACATTCCCAAGAAGGACAACAAGATCAAGGGGTTTGCATATATCGATTTGCCCAGCAGTGCCCATGTAGCCACGGTGGTGGCGTTGAGCGAGGGCCATCTCAACGGGCGGCGGATGCTTATCAAGAGTGCCAGTTCGTTTGAGGGACGTCCCGAAAAACCGCTTTCCAAAAACCCGCCTTCGCGCATTTTGTTTGTGGGAAATTTGTCGTTTGACACCACCTCGGACTTACTAGAGGAGCATTTCCGGCACTGCGGCGAGATCGTCAAGATCCGGATGGCTACGTTTGAAGACAGTGGCAAGTGCAAGGGTTTTGCCTTTGTCGACTTCAAGGACGAGGCGGGGCCCACCGCCGCCCTCAAGTCCAAGCTCGCGAAGAAGTTCATCAACCGCCCCTTGCGACTCGAGTACGGCGAGGACCGGTCGAAGCGAACCCCAAAACGGTTTGAGGAGAAGGAGAATAGTGGGGAAGAAGTTGGGGAGGTTTCCCGCGTGACAAGCGAGCCGACCCCCCAGCCGGTGCGGCGGAGCACGCCGGTCAGAACGCGCCCCCGGCCGGAGCACGCCGGCGGCCGCATGAAGTCGTCGGTGGCTCTCGCTACGGCGCAGCGTGCCAGCGCCGCAATTGTGCCCTCTTCTGGCAAAAAGACCAAATTCGACTAGAAACGCCGGAGCCTATGTCCGACGCACCGTGCGCCGCATCGGCACGGCGGGAGATAAGCCCGCGAGAGGGGACTGCGACTGCAAGAAACGGCGGCGTACGGCGGTGCATTTTCCGGCGGGAGCTGTCGGTAAGCGAAGCAGCATGGCTGGGCATCCCCGCGGCAGTTCTGCGCCGCCAGCTGGTGTTCCCGTGGGTCGCCAAGTGCACCGTCCGGCGATAAGAAAGGTGGGGTGAGTCGCATTTTCGGCCTACAATCCCAATTAGTCTCCCCTCATCATGCTGTCTTCACCTGTCATTCTCCATCTCTAATTCCGAGTCATCTATATATACAGTAAGAGCCGCGTGGCTCTGCAGCAGCTGTGCAACATGCTTAAATCATCACTTCGTAACGTGGCCCGCGTGAATCTTTTGCGGACACCACGGGCTCCCGTCCCTGCGTGGGCGTCGCCAGCCGTGCGCATCGCCAGAAACTTGGCCTCGTATACGATTCCCGCCACGCAAAAGGCGGTCGTTTTTGAGACCAGTGGCGGCGAATTGAAGTACACCGACATCCCGGTGCCCAAGCCCAAGCCAAACGAGCTCTTGGTCAACGTCAAGTACTCGGGCGTGTGCCACACCGATCTCCACGCCTGGAAGGGCGACTGGCCCATAGACACCAAACTCCCGCTCGTGGGTGGCCACGAGGGCGCAGGGGTGGTGGTGGGAATGGGCGAGAATGTCGTTGGCTGGAAGGTGGGCGACTTGGCCGGCATCAAGTGGCTCAATGGCTCGTGCCAGGCCTGCGAGTACTGCGAGCTGGGCCACGAGTCCAACTGTGCCCTGGCCGACTTGTCCGGCTACACCCACGACGGCACCTTCCAGCAGTACGCCACGGCGGACTACGTCCAGGCGGCCCGGATCCCCGCGGGCACCGACTTGGCCAGCGTGGCCCCCATCTTGTGCGCCGGCATCACCGTCTACAAGGCGTTGAAGACGGCCAGTCTTGCGCAGGGCCAGTGGGTGGCCGTGTCCGGAGCCGGCGGTGGCTTGGGCACGCTTGCGGTGCAATACGCCAAGGCAATGGGCTACTTGGTGGTGGGAATCGACGGCGGCGAGGCCAAGGGTGACCACGTCAAGGCGTTGGGCGCCGACGCGTTCGTGGACTTCACCAAGGAAAAGAACGTGATCGCCAAGGTCCAGGAAATCACCCAGGGCGGCCCCCACGGCGTGATAAACGTGTCTGTGTCGCCGCAGGCCATGCAGCAGTCGATCGACTACGTGCGCCCCACCGGTACCGTGGTGTTGGTGGGCCTCCCTCCAGAAGCCGCCATCAACACTTCGGTGTTCACCGCGGTGGTCAAGACCATCAACATCCGCGGATCGTACGTCGGCAACCGCGCGGACACCAGAGCCGCCATCGACTTCTTCGCCAGAGGCTTGGTCAAGTCTCCCATCAAGTTGGCCGGCTTGAGCGAGCTCGCCCGCATCTACGAAGAAATGGAACAGGGCACCATCGTGGGCAGATACGTGGTTGACACCTCCAAGTAAAATTCCACTATATGACTAGTTATGATTCTACATTTTAGTTAAGATTTCATTGATAACAGTACACTAATTCTTGGTTGCAGATGCCCGGTGCTTCTCAAACTCCTCCTCGCTAATCTCGAAATAATTAGGGTCATTCTTGTTCCTCTCGTATTCGCTGTCCGACACCTCTTCGTAGACGGAATACGTCTCGTCAGACAACGACCCAGCGTCAGCACCCGCTGGCTGGTGAGCAATGTTCACTGCCTTGCTGTTGCTCTGCGGCTTGACAGGTGCGGCAGCGGCAGGCTTTTCCGGCTTCTTCTCGGACTTGAATATCTTCTTGAACGAGTCACGAAGACTGTTACGACGCCCTGTGTCTTTGCCACTAGCACTACGGCCAACGACACTGCCGTTTCCCGGACCGGCAGTGCTGGTCCGGACCCCAGAAGTGGCGCTGCCAACAGCAACAACACCAGCACCAAGAGCAGCGGCAGCACCAGCACCAACATGGGCGGCAGTGGCAAGCCTGTTGCTCTTATTGCTTTCGGCCTTGGGCTTCTCCTCCTTCTTCTCCTTCAACAGAGGCAAAACAACTGGACTGCTGGTGCTACCGTTGCCAGTCTTCAAGTTGAGCTCATCCTTAGGAACCTTGTCGGGGACAGCCGAGCTGACCGACTTGGACGAATGAAGTGGAGCCACAACTGGAAGAGCATAGTTGCGAGCCTCGGCATCGTCATACTCAATCTGCTTCGTCAATCTGGCAACTTCAATCTCACGCTGTTCAATGAGTTTCTGAATATCACTGAGTTCAACGTCACGTTCCAATTCCGTTGCCAAACGTGCCTTCTCCTCACGGAGCTCTCGGATCTTTCTCAAGTTGTCCACTTCTTCCAAAAGACGACTCTTTTGCAACTCCTCAACATCGATTCTCTGTTGAATAAGCTTCAAGCGCTCGTCGTGTTCTTGCTTCAACTTCTCAATATCATCGAGCTTGAGCTGGGCAATACGCTCGGCCTCAAGTCTGGCAGCCTGAGCCTTCTCGTCCTTCTGATTACGAAGTTCTTCAATCTCAGCCTGGAGCCTGGTGGCCTCATCTTCTTCTCTTGCCTTTCTTTCGGTGTGCAATCTGTTGTTCTCGTCACGTTCGGCATAAAGTCTTTCTTGCTCCCGCTCCCGCTCTTGAATACGGAGTCCGCGCTGATACTCGGGATCTGCCTCCTTTTCTTTTCTGGCCTTTTCCTCTGCTTCTTCTTGCTCCTTTCTGGCCTTCTCCTCGGCAGCTTCTTGCTCTCTTCTTGCCTTTTCTTCAGCCTCTTCTTGCTCCTTTCTTGCCTTTTCCTCGGCCTCTTCTTGCTCTCTTCTTGCCTTTTCTTCAGCCTCCTGCTGTTCCTTCTCTTCCTTTTCCTTTCTGATTCTCTCCTTTTCGGCAGCAGCATCGGCTTCGGCTTCTAATCTTTCCTTCTCTTTCCGGCGAGCAACTTCGGTAGCAAGATCAATCTTCTCTTGCTCCCAGTTGGAGTAATGCTCCTTAGCTTCCTTCAAACGTTGAGTGCGGAGTTCTTTTTCTTGAGTCAAGTCGGTGAGTTTTGACGAGTAAGCCAGCAAGGTTGCACCCAAGCCGGCAACAGTTGCAGTCAAAGCAACATGCTTAGCCGTCTTGGACTCCAAAGCCGTCTTGGCAGCGGCAATCTTTTCGTCCAATTCCTCCTTGGTAGATCTGTTTTTCTCAATGACACCAGTCTTCTCTTCGTGCTGGGTCTTCAAGTCAGCGAGTTCAGCCTCCTTATCATTGAGCTCTGAGGTTAACTTCTCAATTTCATCGGAGAGTTCCAGATTCTTATTGTCCAAGGTGGCCTTCTTTTCTTGCAACTCTTCAATTTCCTGAGTGGCCTCCTCTTGTTTGGTCTTGGCGTCTTCCAATTCCTGCTTCTTAGTGGCTTCCAATTCGTCATGGTTCTTCAATAAGGTCTCCTTGTCAGTCTCGTGCTTTGTCACAGCCTTCTCTTCACGGTCCTTGTACTCATCGTTCGCGGTCTCAATGTCCTTCGCATTCTGTGCCTTGAAATTGACAGCAGTAGTTTCAGAGTTCTTCATCATGCGGGACAAATCTTCCGACTTGTTGTTTATTTCACCAGTGTACTTCTCCTTTTGACGGGTCAACTTCTTGAAAAACTTGTCAAACTCGCCTTGCAACTTCTTGTTGTGACCGGCAGTCTTGGTGTCCAATTCTTGCTGGTGCTTAATTTGGTCTTCCTTCAACGTCTTGCTGACCTCATTATTGATGCTGGTGAGGACTGGGGCCACACGCTTGGCAGCAATATCAAGCAACTGTTGCTGGGTCATCTTCAAGCCGCTTCCAAGGTCCACCACCTTGTTGGGGTCATCCAAGGTCTTCGACACAGAGCCAATGGCATCCGCATTGAGTATCTGGTAACGGTTGAGAAGCACTGGTTTATCCTGAAGCTTGTCAAGATGCTTCTGGTTAGGAAGCTGGATGGGCTCATACTTGGCTCCAGGCTGGACAACAAGGTCGATTGGGGCATCTGCGGCATCCTTGGCCTCCACTTCACCAGACGTAGGACCTGTTTCCTCGTCAGCAACTTTCTCGGTAGTTTCAGCAGCGGCCTCCTCGGCTACTTCTTCGGCTCCCTCCTCGGTTGCTTCCAGTTCCTCACCTTCTGCAGCCACAGCTGCGTCGGTGTCCTCAACGTCAGCGTTTTCAGGAGCAGCCTCCTGTTCGTCTTCAGGGCCCTCAACCGCCTCCACCTCAGAGTCAGCCTTTGGGGTGTCAATTGGCTCGTCTTTGAGCGACTTCGTCGAGGCCGTGGTGGACGCTACCTTCTCCTTCTTCTGCTGCTCCTTCTCCTTGCGCTTCTGCTCCTCAAGAGTAGGGTGCAGAGTGAACTTCGAAGGCACGTGGATTTGGTTGATGGAGTTCTCCTCCTTCAATTGCTTGCGAAGATTTTTGGACTGTTTGTTGGAGTCACGGAAGGGCGATACCCATGTCTTGCCGGAGGTCAATTTCTTCAATCTGCTGATGGATCCCGAAGAAACTTCAGACGTGTACGCGTCGTCGCTCGTGGCGGATTCTACTACCTCGGGCATGTTCCAGACAGCGTGTAGTACGACTAGAGTTGCAGTTGTTGTGGTTGAAATTGGAATCTCCCTCCCTGTGCATGATAGGTCGTGCGCGCACCACACGCTGGTTGCGGCCCAGGGTTGGAACCAGCGCACTGGAGCCGCTTCGGTGCAGCATGTTACGAGCGCGGGGCACGATGATAGCCGGGTGCAAACGAGACACAAGGGGCAGTGCATTCGAACTGCTGGATTTAAGGTACGTGTGTGTATGTGTGTGTGCTGTATATATAGAGTATATAGCATATGCATGTCTAAACATCTTCCCTTATCCAGCGTGGCATCGTTGCTGTTTCCTCCTGTTGGTAGTCGCACCGGTTGCTCGCGACTCCTATTCGCTCTAACTTTCGCGAAACCTGCCACACTCCTATCTCAGTCGTAGTGCGCACTCTCCGCTAGTCGCACCACCATTACTGCATCTCATTACGTCGCGCCTCCCTGCACCTCCCCGCTACAAATTTAGCCATTGGCGGCAGTGTTATTACCTAACATAATCATGTCGAACATGATACCTTCAGCATCCATGTGCTACTCCCTACAGCTACCCCCGACAGACAAAGATGACCGGCTCAACTTGAATGTCAGAACTGGCTCGGCCTCCACCCTTTACAACTCGCTAGTCATGACTTTTGGAGGAATGACGATTGGCTTGGACCTCCAAGCCCTCACCATAACTGATCTCGTAGATGTGTTTGTGCTGAAGTTACTGACGTCCAAGTCAAAGCGTTTGGAAAAGTACTTGTCTGCCGAACTCTTCATCCTCAACGTGTTGGATCGAGAATGGAACCGAATCGCAATCCCTCCCCACGCTGTCCGGCCCAGCCCAAGGCTCTTCCACGAAGTGGCGGCAACAAACAACTGCTTGTACATGTTTGGCGGTCTAGTATCTTCCGCGAATGCCGACGACAATACCCCATCCACCTGGCTTGAACCCGCTAACGACTTGTGGGAGTTTAACCTTGAACGCAATACCTGGCGTCTACTCGACGACGGAGCCCCTTCCGGTGAAATAGCCAAGCCATCGGCTCGTTTCGGCCACAAAATGACTCCCTTGAACTCGCTTCTGTTCTTGAACAAGCCAGATCACCACGGCCTCTTGATAGCAGGTGGCCGTGATGCTTCTTCCAGCATGATTTACGACAACTGCATCTTTGACCTCGTGGACGGATCCTACGTAGAAACAAGCGTACATCTCCAATTGTCGTCACACAACCACTTTGCCGACAAAGAAAGCGATATCGACGAGATCGACAATGTCGACGACAACTACAACGTCAATATCGAATACTCGAAAAACATCGTGGTGGGCTTAGACGTGGAAAGTCTGCACAAGCACCGGCATACGACCAAGGACTCCCACGAAACAGGGAAACACACCTCCGTCAACACCACGAACACCCTGGAGTCCATTATCATCTACACTCCTATCAAAGGAAAAATACGACACGATTCACCCAACCCGCTCTTGTCGTTCCACCTCGGTCGTAATCTCAAGCGTGGAAAAATCCTCCCTCTTCATAGAAGAAGAGAGGCGACGCTGCAACACACGAAAGCATTACAAACAATACCCTATAACTTGCGCTACCCCACCGCTGGAGTCTTTGGTAAAAATGTGGTCATTTGTGGATTCTTGCCTAACGACTTCAACATTTCTATCTTCATTTACAACAAACCTACTGGTAAATGGTCACGTCTAAACATCTTTTGCAATCACGATTACGGGTCCCACAGGTTTTGGGGCGGATTTGTCTGGCAATCGCATCATAAGGTTTTACTCTTGGGTAATTCCATCACCTCAAGAACCACCAGCACGATCAGATTTTTCAACCAAATGATTCTCGTGAGCTTACCCATAACAAACATCTTGGCTAGCTCAGAGCTAACTGGAGGGCACGTACATGGGCCCCACGGTAAGCGAGTTCCAATTTCAGACGATTCATCTGAACAAACTGCATCGACTAGCCACTCTGATTCGATGGAAGAAGACGATGAACATGTTGAATCAGACTCCGACTCTGACATGAGCGATCATTCCCACGCCATCAGCTTCTCTCAGTATGTGCTGTACGCTGCACCTAAAACAAACTTCACGAACATCAGCTTGGTCTTTCCAGCCGCTGCAATAACCTTGGGACGAAATGCGTTCGACAGGTATGGCGACTTGATTTCAGACTTCGAACTTGTTTCCTCTTCTGGAGACCGTATCCCTGTACTGATGATGACTCTTCAAGAGCGCTGGGGAAGCTACTTCATCGAATTGCTCTCTCGTGGTTACGTTCAAGCCGTTGCCAAGTTTGAGAAAGAGCAGAGAGAGCACCCTAATGATCGCCACACCTTACGGTCATCTCAGGCTTCCGAAGGCTCCAGTTCTGTTGCAAGCTCTTCGGCACCCGTGGAATCCCTAAGCTCCAGCCCACCTAAGAGTTTCCATGTTCTGGTTGCAAATCCCAGTGCCAAAAAATCTCAAAAAGATACTCCACAATTTAGGTACCCCTTTCGAGAGCTTGCTCAGGGTGGTGACACTACTCTGCCAACACCAGAAGGAGCTGATAGAGGTGAATTGTCGCAGAACGAACAAGCAGCAAAGGATAGACCGGTGTTGGTGTCTGTCTCGTCTGCGGTTGATCCCCATCAACCGCTAGACAATCGTCGCGGATCTACAAGCTCCTTTCACAGTCAAAATTCTCTTTTACTTTCTCAACTCCTGGATATTCCTCCCCAGCTTCCCTTACCCAATGAGCCGGTCCCAGGTGTTCCAACGTCGCTGAGCTTCAGAAACCAATCGAGAGCAAACTCCAGTGATTTCAGCTCTCCACGCGCTTCTTTGATTCACACCTTGACAACTTTACGCAATATCCCGATAAAATCACCCAGAAATTCTCCCTTTGCTTCGCCTCGTGCATCTGTTTCGAATGCTTCTGGTCAGGGCAACTCCAATTCACCAACAGGTATACCATCAGAGCATACAGGTTCTAACGATTCTCCTCTTGATTCTATTATGGATTCTTCAAGACCACCCCTCAAACCGGAAAGCTCACATCTGTCAGACTCATCTGCAACGACGCCTCCTAGTGCTACTCTGCTGGCCAGGGTGAATTATGATTTCCTGCGTACCGATAGTGACCTCGAGGGAGGATTATTGAGCAAAATATTGCTTGACTTTGAAGATATTGACGGTGACAAATTTGCTATGGAACCATCCTTGATACCAAGAAAACTTTATATTCCATTTCCAACAGCTACTTTGAAAGCGTTCAGCGAATTCTTGTATACTGGACAGGTGGGGAACAAGTGGCTCCTCCAACCCACCACTTTGAACAACCTTGCAATTGCTCGGTTCTTCAAAGTCCCACTTTTGTATGATTTGATTTGCGAGGTTCTCTTTGGTATAATTGGTCGCAAAGAGTCCTTCATAGTGAAGGAAGTCAACAAACTTAGAAAGAGGTATAATGATCTTCTCGTCTCCACAAATTCAGCACCGGCTCTGGACTTCGTTTTACCGTTAGAAGAATACGACGGTTTAATGGATACTGTCGATGATGGTTACTTTGACATGAATCTTCTTCAAAAGACCTCAAACATTCATAAGAGTAGCCTGAGCTCCCGCTACAAGTCTTGGGATTCTGAAGCAGCTATGAGAGATTCAACATCTCTGGACAAAAATGATATGCTAAGAACGGACGTGGACGCTACTGTTAGTCGTCTGTCTTCCGAGGTGCCTCGGGAATTAGATTCTGACTTCAAAACACCATCGAACAGTGAAGACGAAGATTACGATTTTGACCTTGCGTACATGAATGAGCCAGCTTCTAGTGTGCCGGTGGGTCCAAGGGCCAAATCCATATTCGACAAGATGGACATTCCATTTCAACGTTCGCACAGTATTGCGGATGAACCAGAAGATGGCGAGAACGATAGTCCTTTTGAACGTATAAACAACCTCACATTGGATGAACTCGTTTCGCCCGATTCACCGGTGCCATCCGATCATGTAATTGAACTCATTCATGAGGTGGCTGCCTTGGTTACTGATTTAAAGTTGATGCTTAGGGCGGCAAATGCACAGCATATGAACAAGTTGCTCAAGGAAACCCAGGAATACATGATCAGCCATATTGAATTACTAGAGAAAAAGTTGGAAGAGCAGCAGCATGAGCAGCATGAGCAGCAAGGGAAGCAAGAACCATCGAGTGAAGACGTCGAGTCAGAACTTCTGGATGTGGGAGGAGATTCGGAAAGCGAACTAACCTCTCAGAATTCTACAGGTCTTCATGCTACAAGATCAGCTGCATCCTTACATACATTAGGTTCTTTGCGGTCTGCCCCTATGGATCGTAGCAAGACCTCCAACAGCTTGAGAAGTATTGGCGGTCTTACTCCATTCAGGATGACCAAGTCAGATGGCAAAAAGCCCTCCATCGAAGATAATAAGGAGGTTGACAAGCGCATCAACAAACTCGTCAAGAAAGACCAGAAGCTTAAAAAGCAGCAAATCGACAGAGAACGGGCTCGGCCCCATAGAACTGAAAGCAAGACCCAGATGGACCTCAACAAGCCTGAAATTGCCAAACCAAAACCAGCTACCCGGGCCCTGACGTTATCCTCCCTATCGTACAACGATGCGCTGTCAATTTCATCGTTTGATACCACTAGTTCGAAAAAGAAGAAGCATCACGGTATTTTCCACCACTTGAGCTCTCACAAGCTGAGCAAGCGAGCAACTCCTGTTAAAGGAATGAGTCCCATGGAAACGTTTTCACCTACAGAAGGTTCTGAATTGATTCGAAGTGCTTCGGCCTTAAGCTTGAATCTGGATACCAGTCGCAAGTCCGAAAAAAGAAAAGGCTTTGGGCTTTTCAAAAAGTGACACGGTGTGTAGCGAGCAATCTAGTTGAAATAAAAGTTTGAGTGTATTAATAAGACGCTAAACGCTTCAGGGTGTAATTATCCCGAGGTCAAAGTTACAACCTTCCATTGGTCTCCACAGCGTCTAATTATCAACCATTACTGCCCCAGTGTAGAGCGGCAGAATTACATACAAGCCTAAGGTATTTGTTGCCCTGCCTATTTCGCAACCATACTGTTGCGGTTTAGTGTGGTGGCGTTAGGAGTATTCAGGGCTACTACGATTTATATGAAGGATGGCTGCAGCAAGCGTGATATTTGCAAAGGTGTTTAATTGCTGAGTAATTCCACACATATAAATAAGGCAGTGGCAGCAACATATCCCCCATTCAATCAATAGAAAGTACAAACATTACCATGTCGAGCCAATTATCTAAATCATCCACAGTATTCACGTTGAACAACGGTGTAAAGATTCCTGCCCTTGGATTGGGCACATGGCAGTCCGAGAAGGGGAAGGTAGGAGACTCTGTACGTATTGCATTGAAAGCAGGTTATAGACACATTGATGCTGCTGCGATTTATGGAAACGAGGAGGAAGTTGGCCAGGGGATTATCGACTCAGAGGTGCCACGGAAGGATATTTTCTTGACGACAAAGTTGTGGAACACCAGGCACAAGCAGGTGGAGCAGGCCCTTGACGAATCATTGGAGAAATTAAAGGTGGACTACGTCGACTTGTACTTGATTCACTGGCCAGTTGCCCAAGACCCAGAAACGGAAAAGGAGTATCTCGATTGGGACTACCTCGATACCTACAAGGAGTTGCAAAAAGTCTACAAGAACACGAACAAAATCAAGGCCATAGGAGTCTCCAACTTCACTGTGAAGCAAATCAACCGTTTGTTGGCAGACAAGGAGGTAGACGTGGTACCTGCCGTTAACCAGATTGAGGCACATCCATTGTTGCAACAGCCAGAATTGTACGAGCTCTTGAAGAAGCACGATATTCGTGTTACGGCCTACTCGCCATTGGGTTCTTCCGAGGGATCGATTCGTGATAACGAAGATGTCAAGAAGCTTGCCATCGAACTTGGTGTGGATAACGCTCAATTGTTAGTGTCGTGGAACATCCAGAGAGGCGATTCGGTTTTGGTAAAGTCGGTGACCCCGGAACGCATTGTTAGTAACTTCCTAACCTTGGAATTATCTCAAAAAGCGTTCGACGAAGTGAGTGCTCTCGAGAAGAAGAATGGAACGAACAGAGTTAACATCCCTCCATTTTTCGACTTTGATGCCAATTAGGTAGTAAGTAGGCATATACCACAAACTTTCGAAAACACAAACGAAGATATGTGCGGCGCCGAGGCGTTGGCCCTGTGCATAAATATTTCCTGTAAAGGGAGTTTTCCCGCGAATTGCGTTGTGAATTCCGAACGTAAAATCTGGGGTGAGATATAAAAAAACAGGAGGTCGCTGGAAGATCAACCCCACAATGTCCACCAAAACAGAAGTGAACAAAGAATTGGTCGAGTACGCATACAGCAATCTCAGCAACCTTCCCAAGGGCCCAGAGTACGAAAAGATGATTCTGGGTGTCCCTTACGACTGCTGGGACAAGAGTCTCCACATGGCCAGAAACGTGGCGCACGAAAAGGCTTTGGACTATGGCAGCATTCGTTTAAAGGATTACGATTACGACATCAAAAAGCACCATGCCGCCAGACACCAGTTTTTGAGTACCATATTTGGCAGTATCCCCGAAGAAGCGTTTATTGAGCCGCCCTTCTTTGTTGACTATGGCTGCAACATCAAATTTGGCAAGAGTTTCTATGCGAATTTCAACTGCACGTTTTTGGATCCGACCTTGATCACATTTGGAGACAATGTGATGTTGGGGCCCAATGTCACGTTTACTACGGTTTCCCACCCCACTGATCCCAAGGCTAGAATCACCGCCGAGGAATTCGCGGAACCTATTACCGTTGGTAACAATGTGTGGTTTGCTGCCAACACTGTGGTTCTTCCTGGAGTCACCATTGGCGATGGTGCAGTGATTGCAGCAGGTGCTGTAGTGCGTTCTAATGTCCCTGCCAACACCGTTGTTGGTGGTATTCCTGCTCGCGTCATCAAGACTTTTGCAGACGAAGATGACAGGAAGGTGACTATCAAGGATCTTGGCAATGGAACTATGTAGGCGCTACGATCAATCCTATATACTTCAATAGAGATAAAGCAATACTGGAAGACTGGTCCCCTTGGTATTGTAGGTATTTTTGCACCCAAACCTGCATGACGGTGTAGAGGATTCTGGATCAGGATTCTCTTGACGAACAGAAGAGGTATCGTCAGGAATAAACAACAAAAATCAGAGTATGCTTGCTTTATACTCTGAATGATTCCTTTGACGTCGGCATGTTGAAGCTCACAAGAAAACGGTTCTACCATGTATTTTCTGGACAGAAGATCTTGTTATGATAAGTATAGTCTACGAGAAAGGTTGAAATAAGAGTGTACCTGTCTCAAGGACAATAATTGCGGATCAAAGAAAGCTTCAATTGCTGCAAAACTGATTCTTGCTGTTGCACTTGGGAAACATTCTAAATAGTGCATTCATTAAGCCACCAGATTTCGTTGGCCCTAAGGATATAACGCCAACTTCTGGAAAGTTATTTTACAGACCGGTAATTGTATATTTCTATATCCATCAAATGGATCACTATTCTATTCTAGGGTAGGTGTCATGGCCTTTGCATTTTCCAGTGATAAAAAGAAGAGCACCATTGCAGTTGAACAAACGGTCCCAATACTGTCAGCAATACTGTCACTAATCACTGTTTTCAATTATGTTTGGCTCAATCATCCCACAAGAGTCACATTCAGCGAAGGAGTAGTAATTGCAGCCGCTTACTGTAGTCCACTGATGTGCTGCAAATACAGTGTTGGCTAATACACTAGCAAATTTTTCAAATTCCACACAAGGCAGACATAGAAGAAACGGATTTGCCATGATTCAGACAAACTATAATCACGTTGCCCCAAATATGTTCCTTATGGCTTTTAGTAAGTGGCCGTACCCGGCTCACATTACCTGCAGTACATAAATCACAAGAATCGTCTCACGTTGAAATCAACACCATGCCAGGTTCTCCAAGTGTGGAGGATTTCATAATTCCCGATGAGGACTATGCTCCTAAGCAAAATATTCCTGCTTCTACAAGCACGCAGAACACAGGATCAGGATTCCAATTTGGCCTGTGGGGCCAATTCGGACCAAAAGTTGATTTGAGCTCCACGTTCACGCCATTTGTTTCTGGCACCGATAATAACAAAGTTCGCGAACATCAATATGTGGGCGGAGACACTCTTGATGAACCAGTGTGGCACACATTGAAACGTGATCTTATGCAAATTGCCAGGCGTCTTGCAATAGTCGTATGGCCGATGCAACTTTCTCGCCTTGCTGCTCAACAGCAGCTGCGTTTCGTGCAGTTTGCCTCCAGCAATGGCATACGTCTTCCACCAACTATAATGAACCAACCTGTCGCAGTAGATGCCAATGACGATGACGATAGAGAAACTGGCTTGTCAAATAGAGATCTCTTATCGCTGGAAAACTTGGACTGGGATCTCTGGGGACCACTCATCTTTTCCTTGGCATATTCGGTGACGTTGGGCTTCTCTGCCAGCAAGAACCAGACGAATCTGGTGTTCTCGGGCTCGTTTGCATTTGTGTGGATCTTTTTCATAATTATCGGCTTGAACATCCAAATGTTGGGCGGTAACATATCGTTTATGTCTGCTATCAGTGCTGCTGGTTACTCCATGTTCCCTATTGTCGCTGGTGAATTGTTGTGCCTGCTCGTCATTCGATGGAAACTCATTCGGTTGGCCCTCATGACTGTAATGGCAATCTGGAGTGTCTACGTTGGCGTGTTGAGCCTCAAGTGTTCCGGGGTACTACCTGGAAGGGTATTCTTGGCGGTGTACCCCGTGGCCCTTATGTACGCAGTATTAGCATGGTTGTCAGTGATAACTTAGTTTATTAGATTATGTATGCAAGGACGCACAATAAACCGTACGAAAGACCAGCGATCAGAGCTGAGCTGTCAGCCAGGCTCGTTTTAGAGTACTTTGCCGTAGTTTTAGATGTAGAATTATTTTGTGTTGGCGCCCTGGAAGATGACGTGGCAGATGCTGTCGATACCGTGGCAGGTCTATTGACCAGCAGCTCCGTCAATTGGTACAGCTTCAAGTTGTTTTCTCCGAGTCCAATTCTGTGTTTGTCAATGTCAAAGATGGTGTAGTAACGCCGGAGGAAAATCGACCCCAAGATCCAGTAGTCGTTGTCTTCGACACCCTGAATTTTCGACGCACAAAAGCCTTCCAAGTTTGAGTCATATTCGTTGCCTTTAAAGTCAGCGACTGGAAGCAAGAACAGCTCGTTGTGGAGACTGATGGTTATGTTGGCTTGAGCATCACAGGGGAAGGCATAGTTACCGTTGTTGTCAGTAACTAGGCTGGATCCAAAGAGAGAGTAATGCAAATTATCAGCATCAGCCAAGGGCAATGCCAAGCCCGTTGTACCCGTGTCGATAATGGCACGGAGTGAATCGTCCGAGCTGTAGATGGTGCGAACGTCTGACCCGTTGGAAGTTTTAATCTCGGTAATATTAACAAGCCAATAAGAATTTTCGCTGCTTTCAATGTCAATGTACTTGACCGAGTCCGTAAACTTCTCTTGATTCTTAACCGCCTCTGAACCAAAGAAAAGCAATCCTCCATAGTTGTCTGGCAAGGCAGAAATATTTCCAGTCGTGGTGTATCTGACTTCTTGGTCAGATGCCACAAGGGCCAATGCAAATACTGAATTGTCAATAACGTTCTCGTTGTAGAGCTGGGCGAATATCGAACGCTTGTCTTCGCCTTCTGAGCCACTAGGAATACCTAAGATTCCACTAACGTTGTAATCGTTGAAGATGTTGGGAGCATCATCAGCAAGCCCAAATTCAAAGTTTGAAAGTTGCAACGAGCCGGATGAAAATGTCATTTCGTCATGCGAGCCCACGCTGAGTATCCTGCCCGAGACCGAGTCACCCGAGTACAACAAATCAAATGTTTCGCTGGAATCTGTGTTTATGGTATCGTTGAATTTTACCACCAGGGTACTTTGGCAGGCTCCAGAGTCACAACTTTCGTCGTATATCCATGTAAGGTCACTCCCACTGTCCAAGAGCAACGGGAAAACTTGTTGATACCCAGTTCCTCCATCCGAGAACGTTGTATTGATGTAGTATATCGACTGTGAATCATCCGTAAGCACAAACTGAACATTGTCGGAGATGGTAATGGTGGCAGCCGAAGATGGTAGCTCACTGACAGTAGTGACGGTATACGCTGCAGACACATCTGGGGCAACCGTCGGAGCTTGCACCACGGCGTTCTGTTTGTATACAACCTTGAGCTTTTGCAACGACGGGCTACGGAAGTCCTTGACAGGTCCGAGTGCCAGTGCCACGCCGGCAAGTAAGCCGAACCAACCTACTCTCATTGACAAATGCAATGGTACGGGAAAAGGGTCTTAAGAAGAGAAAGTGCCACCAGGCCCAAATGCGGAAAATATGCACGTTTGTACGAGCTCCGGCTAGGGCGTGCGGCGATGAGAAGAATAAGATAGGTTGAAGCGCGTCAATAGACACAAAGAAATGTTTTTGCCGGGCAAGATGCAGCAGTGCGGCCCGTTGTCGGGTTTTCGGTTTTCGGTTTTCGCGGCTGGTACACAGCCCTAGAAACTAAGTGGGACCACGCCCTTATAGAATTTGGTGCAGTCTCCGCATCAATTTGTGCATATCCAAAATACGCATCAACGCGGTTTATTTTTAGCGTGATCTGTCTCCTACGTGATATCCGCTAGAACAGTAAAAATTGAGAATTTTCGCTTCGTGGCACAGTTGTCGTGCGCTCGCCAGCAGCGAACGCCAGGTGGTGTTAGCATATGCAGGCCAGTGCGTGGTTCGAACTGCGCTGTGCACCTAAATGATGAACAACATGGATGTGAACAATCTCTGAGTTATCCAGTGATTAAAAACCCTGCCTTCCTACTGACGGTGCTAAAATTTTTTTTGAAGTTCTATTATGAAGTATTAGTCGCGTCTACCTCCTCTTCTCCTTTTCTTTCTCTCTAACCTCGCGATCTCCCGAAGATCGTCCTCACTGGGCTCATAAATATGCCACACCGTGTAATGTGGAAGACCTGCCACCCTGAATCCCATAGCCTTGGCCATCTTTCCGAAAGCTTCTGTTTCGGCGTGGTTTCTAAAGGTAAATGCCGGGAAGTGTACTCCTTGCCGGAATATTTGCGCCCGCGCAAGGATAGACACACCACCAACACCGTCCAACTCGATAACTTCATTGGGGTTACCATTAGGATCACGGCCGTACGCCAAGTGGTATCTCCACGTGGGGTACTCCGCGTAGCCCTCAACGATAACATCGTCTTCATGCAAAGTTTTTGCCAATTCTAAGGCCGCTTCAGATTCGATCCAAGAGTTAAGGTCATACGGCTGCTCATTTCCCAAGAATGTAGGAAGTGGTCGCCACACGTTGGGAACCATGACATCGTAATCGTGCTTCATCAAGTCTTGGATTACACTACCAGGGCATGTTTCGATATCAACGTCTCTCCAGTAAACCCACAGGTGCTCAGGACGCAATGCATTGGTTGTGAGCCAATTACGGGCCCTGCCCATGAGCTTACGGCGGATCCCCTGGACCTTAACCGCATGCCTATCAGAGAAGCCCTGCCCTATCACTTGTCCAAAGTCCTTGTGGTATATAGAGACGGACCTGAACGGCTTGCGGTAGTCTTTATGGTAGGAGCTGGGCTCGTAGTACGATTGCTTCACATTTTGCATGTAGTCTTGATCCATGTACTGCTGGTACAAGTCCAGGGAGCCACGAACTGCCAGCTGCTTGCGTTTGACTTCGTCTTCATGTAAGAGATCAACCAAAGTACCATTTTGCAACGCTACTGAGTATTCAAACACAGTTTCAAGCGTGCGGTCTCCAGGGGAACAGTCTGATACTAAGAATGCAATGTCAATCAAGCTGTGATCATATGTGAGGTTCATGATGTTGTGAAATGCCATAGGAAGCACATGCTCAGCATTCCGGAGTGGCATCAAGAATAGAACAACATTACCCTGCAGAAGTCCGTCAGCCGTGCCACGGTAATCATTAAGGTCATAGTGCTCAACTGTATTGGCATAAGCCTCCTCGCCGGTCCACCAGTCGGCATCGGTCGGCTGGTCGGTACCCTGGTCTGGAGCTTCTTCCACCTCTTTTCGGATACCATCCTTAGTGGCAATGTATTTGGAGTATGCTGGATCATTCCAGACTGGCATAGACGACCATCGTATCTTCACGACAATGAAAAGAAATACAACCACAACAAGGGCAATTATTCTTTTGACAGGTTTCGACTTTGCACGGGGCGTGAAATGCCTAAGTTAGTTTCCATAGTGGGACAGGGAGTGACTGGCCGTTATACTTACATCGGAAGGTCGTTTTTCTTCTCATGGTAAAACCCCATGTTGATAGTAAAGAAGACAAGGTGTTGAAGATTTGACTGCAGGAAAAATGAGTGAGGCGACGCGATATACATAACGGTGCATGGATGTACAAGCAAGGCTTATCTTATTTACTAGTCTGGGAGTTTCGTATCTCATCTAAATCAGGGTCAGCAAACCAGAGAGCACGCAAGGTGGTCCAACAGTCCACAGCGATGTCTGTTGCGCTGCTTTCACTCTTGGCTCGACCTTCAATGTAAACTTTAATTTTGGGCTCAGTTCCAGACCCACGCACAGTGAACCGGACTTGATCCTCACCCTTCTGCAATTCGGCTGTTATCATCTGTGAAGAAGGGTCTACGGGCAATACTGGCTTTGTACTTGCCGTTGATGAGTCGTACCCAACTGTGAGGTCTCTCCAACCAACAACTTTAAACTCACCAATTGTAGCTGGCGCCTTGTCATATTGCAGACGTACCTTTTCAAAGATCTTGTTGGTTTGAGATAATTGCTTCACTCGGTAGTACCCATTGCATTCTTTGTGCCATCCATACTTTTCGTAACCCTCGCTTAATTTTTGGGTCACGGAAGCACCATTGGAAAACCATAACTGATAGAGCTGGAGCCAAATAGCAAGAGCAGAGATACCGTCCTTGTCATTAACAAGACCAAACATGTAACCAATGGCTTCTTCATATCCGAAAGGGACACTGTATCCTTCTTCCTTCAAGTCAATGGCCTTGTTACCTATCCATTTGAATCCTGTAAGGGTATCGATGAAGTGGAATCCATGATAAGATGCCATAGAATTTAGTATCTGCGACGACACTGTAGAGTTCACAAGGTAGGTATTGTCCAAATCTTTCTTATCCGTGTTGTCAATAACATACATGGCAAAGAGGAAACCAATCTCGTTTCCTGTGAGCTGTTTCCAGCCATCGTCTTTAACGGCAACACTGAATCTGTCAGCATCCGGATCAGTAGCTACCACAAGTTTCTTTCCCTGCTCTTCGGCTAGTGCTATGGCTAGATCGAGGGCACCGTGTTCTTCTGGATTGGGGAATTTGACCGTAGGAAAATCAGGATCTGGGTGGGCTTGTTCCAGTACAACTGACATCTTTGGGTTCTTGAAGAGCTTGACAACTGGATCCACAGTTTCGAGACCAATACCATGCATCGGAGTATACACGAATTCAAAGTCGAGTGTATCATCCAAAATCAACGCTTTCATTTTTGTAATGTAATTGGCCACGATATCTGCCTTGCATGAATTGAGTAATCCTGAGGTTTGACCGCTGTTGAATCTCCCCGTAACGTCTTGCGCCGCTGGCCATAATTGCAAATTGTCCAAAATCTTCTGTGCGATGTTCTTATCATGGGGAGGAATGATTTGGCACCCATTTTTATAGTAAACTTTGTAACCATTATCCTTGGCTGGGTTGTGAGATGCCGTCACCATAACACCAGCTCCAGCATGGAAATGGTCAACTGCAAATGGGACCAATGGGGTATGCACATAACTACGGGAGTCTTCATCCTTGTTGTCCCAACCACTTGACGAGACAGCTAATGACTCTGTTGATAAATTGCTTGTAGACCCCAAGTAATGAACTTGCAAATTCTTGGAAAGTGCAACACTCGCGGTGATCTCGGCAAACCGTTGAGAATTGTACCTATGGTCATAGCCAACTACGATGGATTTTTCTCCTGCTTCAAGCAAATAGCTTACAAGCCCTTGAGCTGCTTGCTGCACAGTTATGTCGTTCATGTGTGCAAAGCCAGGGGCCATTTCTGAACGAAGTCCAGCTGTTCCGAACGCGATTCTTGGCGCCATCATCGGGGCCAATTTTTCCACTTCCTTATTGTTCCAAAGGTCCAGCACAATCTGGCGAGAAGATGGATTTGGGTCCATGGAAAGCCACTCTTGAACGAGAGCTTCCAATTCTCCAGCAGAATTGCTTGTCATTGTACAGATGTATTGTGGGGAGATGAAGGAAAAGTAATTGCGACTCACTGGTTAAAGGTGCAGCGGGTGTGTAGCGGGATGGTATACTCTGGCCCTATGGCATGTTCTATTTTACAGCTAGCATTAATTATGGCCTCAATGGCTTTTTCTCTTCTCCTCTTCATGTACGCCTTTTTAACTCACCCTTTTGGATCTCGGAACCGACGCCGACAACCTGAATGTTTCCCGTTTCCAAGTACTGTTCTTGGGCAGCAGCATCATCCACAAGATGTATCGACCGCAATCCTTCATCAAGAGTGATGTAGGGTTCACTCGCCCACTGCTTGTCAGATTTCGAATACTGGTATAAGCGAGTAGTGTCACTGCCCGTGCCGACTATCGTTGTACTAGTGGCATCTATAGCGAAGTCTTGGAATGCCCCAGGTATACGTCCAACCACTGACTGGCTTCTAATGTCAATCACCAGGAGAGACTCGGCAGTCAGAGCAAGAAGCCAGTAGCCGTTTGGAGCAAATGTTACCTTTGAAGCATCGGCGAATTCGACTACCGCAACCTTATCTGCAGTTGAGATATCGATAATGTCGATTGTTGTGCTAGACCCCAAGGCTACCAACTTGCCATCGATATGGAATGCTGCACACGAATATGGAGCGGAATCTTGGTGGAGAATTGCACCTGTAGTAGCGAGCAGCCATCCAGTGGGTCCCACCACAACGAAATAGTTTAATGTCGGATGAGATGCGATATCCACAACTTCTCCTGAATGTTGCAATGGAGTTTTCTGGCTGCCTACGAATACCTTATCCTTCGTGGCAACAACTGGCACCAATTCGCTGTCTTCCTTGACAAAAGTGACGGCCGTAGGCTTTCCTTTGCGCACTATCTTTGTCGTCTTGTCGGGATCTTGCAAATCAAGAATTGTCACGGATCCAGCGGTCGATGCCAAGGCAAGCTTTTCGTCGCGGTAAGCGGCCACAGCAAGCGACTTGAATGGGAAAGCGATATTCTCGGACAATTCCAATGAATAACTGGATCCAGAGAATTGCTTGATCGCCTTTTTCTGAGCCTTGTGCTGGGCAAAAAGGCGCTCGCGTTCTTCTTCTAGCAGCTCAGCGATATCCTGGAGTTTGACCTCGCCCAGAGGCGCCGCAGCGTTATCGTCGACAACGTCAGCAGTAGGGGGAGCTTGAGCCGTGGCATTTCCAACTGCCATCGACAATTCCCGCAAGGCACGTTGAGCCTCATCTCTTTCCTCGGTAGCCCTGGCAGCCACACGTACTGCAGCGTCGTAGTGGTACAAACTTGCGCTCAATTCTTGGCGGGCTTTGTGAAGCTGTTTTCTAAGTGAAAACACCTCCAATGCAAGGGCATCCCACTCGTTTTGAAATGTTTTCAAAAGATTTGGAATGGAGGTGGACGAGGGCAATTGCGGAGGCACGTATTCTGGTACCGTTCCTATAGCAGTGAGGTCCTGGATTGTGAGAACTTCATCGGAGATGGGGTCTTTACCGTGCGCACTAATATACTCTTCTATAAGTCGGCGTTCAAATATGGCTCCACTTTTGCGGGAAATGACTGGGTTTTCCGCCTCTTTTCCGGAAACTGCGGTTAGTATGGTTCTTTCACTGCAAAATTCTCGAGATGTAGTACTTACGTGAACATATCATTATAGTAAATAATAGGAAAAGCGTTCCGCGATGATGACAGGTAATGGTGCAATGGGTGAGATCACCAAGACCAGGCAAGAGACTGGGACAAGCAAGAGGTGGCTATTGCTGTGACTAGAACTTGGCTGTTCCTTGGTCTACGATTGGCTAACATTCATATATAATCACTCATAAATACACATTCCCTAATATTCCAGATGGCTATAATGGCTGTATGCCATGGATGGCTCTTTCTCTGGAACTGGAGGTCCAACAGTACGGTACCTGTTCCTGTTGGTGCCGAACAAGCCACAGCAGTGGCCCAATAAATTGAAAATCACCACCAAGAGGGCGGCGACAACTCCTGACCAAGCGAGAGCATAGAACTGAATAGATAAGAAGGTCTTGATTCCGTAGTCCTCGGATTCATTGTTGACCTGTCTTCTGACATAGATGTAGGTGCCGGTAGCGAGTGCAACGCCCACCAATAAAATGATAAAAGTAATCGCTTCGAAAATAAAGTTGAGGAACGAAAGACAGCAGTTGTCTGGCGACATGAAGCATCCCAAGAGCTGGACAATGACTGAAAGGAACGATAATACGATGGCCACAAGAATGAGCGCAAATGCCGCCTTGGTGACGTTGTTCAAAAGAGTCAACTTGCTGTTAAGGTCTCCCGGGAGATTGAGTCTCTCATATGTGAGACCCTCCACCAAGGTCTGCAACTGCTCTCTCACGGTGCTGGTGATAGCGCTGCTAACCACGCCGTTGCCGTCGATGGTCTGGTTGATTGTGTCATTAATTTCGTGCTTCAACACGGTAAGGGGATCAAACTTGTACCCGGGCGTAGGACTGGAACAGTAGGTAAAGTTGATTTTGTTGTTGTCGAAATCGGTAGTGGCGCTTTCCAACGGGTTGGGGATCCTGTCGTTGGTGGCCGAGCCGCGGCAGTAGCCCCAGAATGAGATGGAGTAGACGTCGGCGAGTCCAAGCTGGTCGTATGTGAGGCTGTTGACAATATTGTCGATGGCATCGGTGATGTCACTGGAAGAAATATCGCCAAGGTTGTCAGCAATATCGCCGAGATCGCGTCTCTCCATCACCATTGCCTCCGAAACAAGGGTTGGAAGTTCCCTTCTCAGGTTGGCAGCCTCGAAGAGCTTGCTGAGCCGGAGCCCACTGAGATGGACATCGAGAAGATATATGTTTGTCAAGTACAGCTCGTTTTTGTAAGATCCAATAAGGGCAAACACCGACAAAAGTGCTGCGGCAAGCGAGAATATCAACAATATGAACCGGAAGAACTTGAACATTATACTTGGGTTCCTTTTGCTGTTGTGTTTTTGTGGGGTAGATGAGGTGTGATTTTGGCACCCGAATCAAAGTGAAATGCGGTTCGGGGCAGCTTTCTGTTCTTTAAGCCTATGCACTTGATGACGCTCGGAGATCAAAGAAGTAGTGCTTGTGAGTCGTTTGTTCGTGATACCAATAGTAGACAACCTGGTACCTGAATCTATTTTTGGTGCGTGTCTTCGCTATTTATACACTCCAAGGTTTGCAACTTAACGCACGTGGAAATGTGGAGGGGAGTAGCAGATAACAAACCCCTGGATGCAAGCAACGATGTAAGGGCTGAGTATTCTTATTTTTCACGGCGGTATCCCATTAAGCTTTATATGACCACGATTTGATCCGTCTCGATGCGTAGGCTGGTCTGTGGCCCGATCTGGCCACAGGTGCGGCTCACCATGGCTGGCTGCGAAAACAGCATTGGCTATCACCCACCCAACAGACGCACTGAGGCCAGGTGTGGTTATCGGGCCCTATTGTAGTTGTACACGGGGTAATTGCGGCTATTGTAATGCCCAATAAGCTTGTAGAATTCATCTTGTTGTAGGTTGCCGCATTATCACATGAAAGGTATTGTATAGTAGACGATAGCAGACATGCACCACGGCTGTATGACGCAAGGATTTAGCCCCTGCGGAGGCTCCATACGCAGCACAAATCCCTGTGATTACACGGCTATGGATAATATCCCACAATATATTAAGATGCTATGATACATTATTGTACACTGTCATTCAAGGTCATCAAACCCCTCCAAAAGCTCCTGTTCGAGGTCGTCTACTGATTCGGGCTTTGCCTTCTTCGCCAGAGGACCGATATCCTCTTCGGCACCACGCTTTTTGTACAAGTCCAGAATGAAGGTATCCTTCTTGGCATGCTGGCCGTCTTCCTTTTCCTCTTCCTCCTCGTCGGCGCCATCTTGCTCCCTGTCCTCTTCTCCGTCCTCGTCTTCATCGCTGATATCTGCCAAAAAGTCATCGACTTCCTTGCTGGCCCCGTCCAAATCGTAATCTTCGATGCTGGCCACCGAGTCAAACCGATCGCGTGGTTCTGAAGCCTTGCCCGGATCCTCGATGATGGCCTGGTACTTTACCAAATCCTTCTCGTCCAAGTAAAAGTCTTCGTCGGTAGCCTCAATGGCATAAGGCTTCTCGTCCACGCGTGCCCACTTGCTCATACAGGCAAATAGCCAGTCAGGGGTGACAATATGAACGTCAGGAAGGGTCTTCTTGGCCACGCGCACCTTGAACGTGAGCCCTCCGCCGGCACTGGGTTCTCGGCAAACGACATGGGTAACTTCGGGGTACACCTCGTTCACCACCTTGACGCCAAACTGCTGGCACCATATAACTATGTCTGCCTTTTGCGGATCGCTTCCCCACCTCAAAATGCCCGAGAAGAGCACCACGATGCCCTTGAGACACTCGCTTTTGAGAGACGGGATGATGGTGGTTAGGTCGGGTTTGGTGGGGGATGTGTCTTTGTTGTAGTCATCCCATATGCTGTAGTACTCGTCATGCACACGAACCAAAGCACTGTTCAAGGACTCGAGCTCGTTGTCGTCGTCGAACAAAAGATTGTCCTCGTTTTCGGATTCGGGCGTCGACTCCTTCTCAACGTTTTCGTGGTTGATTTTCTCGAGGTCATGCTGTAATTTTGCCAAGGGTCGATCGTGTTGCTGCTGCTCGAGGCTCTGGTTGCGGTTGAGCGATTGTTCGAATATCAGCGTTTTGTCGCCGCCTAATTCCACGATGCGATCGACGGGCGATGACTGCATGGCTTGCAGGTTTCGGCGGGATGACGTGGTCAGGGACGGGGTGCCCGGTGCGTCTTCGGCCACCGAGTTTCTTCGTGACGGCGACTGCTCTTCGCTCGAGGCAGAGATATCGGACGACACTTCCTCTTGGATCGGCAGCGGCTCCAAAGCCTGCGGGGCCTCGACGCCGGCGGGGTCCTGGGGGTCTTGCAGGACGTCGTCCACCGACTCGCCCTGGCTCTTGCGTCGCTGTTTCTCTTCG
Organism: Meyerozyma smithsonii; assembly: GCA_030570235.1. Lineage (NCBI taxonomy): Eukaryota > Fungi > Ascomycota > Pichiomycetes > Serinales > Debaryomycetaceae > Meyerozyma > Meyerozyma smithsonii. The sequence continues at coordinate 1,281,852 of JAJLVE010000001.1, read as the reverse complement.
TAGGCTTCCAAGCGCGCGATACGCTTGCGCATCGGGCCGGTCACCTGGCCGTTCTTGTTGGGGAGGAAGCTCAGGTTGATGTCGCCGATGCCCACGAAGAACTCGTACGGCACCACCTTGATGAGGTTCTTTTCCCACTGCCACACGTCGCCGCGGTCGTCGATGATGACCACCATCAGCTGGTCCACCGGGAAAAGACGTCGCAAGTTTTTGTGGGTGAGCGAGCCGCTCTCGTCTCGGCTCAAGATGCGGTCGCCAAAGTACCGGCCGTCGGGGTCGATGATGTGGGCGATCGCCAATGCATAGTTGCGGGTGGCCATGGTGTAGACGTGCATCTCGTAGAGCTGCGACACCTGCTGCAAGAACTCCTCCAATCCCGGCCGCACCTTGACGTAGTACCAGCACTTGGTGGGCGTCATCTTGGGCCCCGACCACCCCGGCGGCACGATGGGGTCTTCTTCCAAGCAGAAAGAACGCACGTCCTTCACGGCGCGGTAGTTGGGGTTCAGCGGGTCCAGCTGCCACTCGCCCACCGTGGGGTCCACGGTGGCGTGGATCACCGTCTGGTCGAGATCCACCACCAATATCAACTTGCGTTCCGTGGTGAGCCGCTCGCCGGTGGACTGCTCTAGCTTAGCCGCCTCGTCAAACGAGATCTTGAGATCGGTGCTGCCGTGCGACATGTTGATGGTGGCCCTGTCCTCGTAGCTGAAGCCACTGTAGTCCTTGTCGTCGACGGCCTGGCCACACATGGCACAGAGGCCGCCGTACTGCACTTCGTGGCCGCATGGTTCCTTCACCTGGCAGAGCTGGACGTCGCTGTGGGCAATCTCGTCGCCCACACGCACCAGAAGCTCCGCCAACTCGCCGCTGATAGGCGTTTCAAACGTGCCTATCCTCTCTACCCGTCGCGGCTCGTCGTCGCCATTGTCCTGGAAGTCCCAGTATTTGTACTTGAGAAGCGGATGATGACGGGGCACAGTTTGTCCCGGCGTGACCAACACCTGGGTCACGGTCACTGGAAACGGCACCGACGCAGGAAGCGATACCGGTGTTAGTTTCGACATGAGCATAGTGTCGTGTTTTCCTCTGCTCAGGCGTGGTAAACTGGTGTCTGGCTGGATTACCTGGCGCGCGCGCACATCCAGACCCCGGCCCCTGGTGGCGGGAGGTGTGGACCGGACCAGGTGCAGGCGCGGTTGCCGCCGGCAGAGAAGCGGCCCGGCAGGTGGAGCGGCACCGCCAGGCACGCGCCGGTACAGGGCTCGGATCCCGTGCGGCGCGCCGTGTGGGGTTGCGAGTGGTGCCAACGGATAAGGGAGTGGCAGCAGGACGGCTACAAGGCTAGAGAAGGCACCGGTGGTGCAGTACGTGTGTGTGGCGGCATGGGAACTGGGTCGTATATGTCGCTGTCAAAACCTGCGCTGAACACATAAGGTGTTGGTATCCCCGTTTTAGGTTGCAACATTGCATCCGTATAATTGCGTCTTCCCCTGGTTGCCAGCGGGGAACGTTGACACTTGATAAACCCCGAAGTGGCTACTGGTGTCGTAATTTCAACGCCTTCATGTCTGAGCTGGTATCAGAGAAGTCAGACTTGGGCATCCCGCAAATAGCGGCCATAGCTCCCAACCTCGACACCAACCTTGATAGCCACTCCATCTCCGAGTATCTTCCCCGCTCGGAGTCGTGGTGGAAGGTCCGCCACCTTTGGTACCTCAATTTTTGTATCTTTGCCATCTCCCTCTCCTCCACCAACAACGGCTACGATGGAAGCATGCTCAACGGCTTCCAGTCGTTGTCCACCTGGGAGACCAAGATGGGCCATCCCACGGGCCACATCTTGGGCGCATTGGCCAATGGCCAGGTCTTTGGCAGCATCATTGGCATCTTCTTTGCGCCGATGATGACCGACAAGTTGGGCCGCTGGCGTGCCATTGTCATTGGCCAGATCCTCTCCATCATCGGCGCCGTCTTGCAAGGTGCCTCGACAAACTATGCCTTTTTCTTGATCTCACGCATGATCGTGGGCGTCGGAACCCTCGTGGCTGGCGTAGCTTCACCAACCTTGATTGCCGAAATTGCCTACCCCACCCATAGGCAGGTGGTCACCACCTGGTACAACACCAACTGGTACTTGGGAGCAGTCATCGCCGCCTGGGTCACCTACGGCACCCGCAACATTGCCTCGTCCACATCGTGGCGCTTGCCAAGCTACCTTCAGGCAGCCATGCCTGCTTTGCAAGTCGCCCTCTTCTACTTTGTCCCCGAGTCCCCGAGGTTCTTGGTCAGTAAAGGCAAGATCGCCCAGGCAGAAGCAGTGTTGGTCAAGTTCCATATCGGAGGCTCAACCAAAGAACAGGACCGCAACCTCGTCAGGTTCGAATTGGGGGAGATCGAAAAGGCAATCAGGATGGAAAAACTTGCGAAAAAGACAAAGTACTCGGACTTCTTCACCAGAAAGAATTACCGTCATCGTCTCTTCATCTGTATGTTTCTTCCTGTGATAATGCAGCTCTCTGGTAATGGGCTCGTGTCCTTCTACTTGCCAAAAGTTATGGTCACCATTGGCATCACCGATGCTGACCGCCAGCTCCAGATCAATGGTTGCTTGATGATATACAACCTTGTGGTTGCTATCTGTATTGCCGCAGTGGTGGGCTATTTCCGCCGGCGGACAATGTTTCTCTTCGCCACCATTGGAATGGTGGTCACCTTTGTGATCTGGACTATCTTATCAGCAATCAACGAACAGCGCAACTTTGAAGACAAGTCGTTCGCCAATGGAGTGTTGGCAATGATTTTCCTCTTTTACGTGGCCTTCAACACCGGTGGTAATGGTCTCCCAATATTGTACGCGACAGAAGTGTTGCCCTACAGTCATCGTGCTAAAGGAATCAATATAGTACAAGGTGTGCTGATGGTTATTTCTGTCTTCAACGGCTTTGTCAACCCAATAGCGATGGACGCCATTTCCTGGAGGTATTACATTGTGTATTGCTGCGTGGATTTGGTCGAGGTCATCACGGTATACTTCATGTTCCCTGAAACTTCTGGCTACACCCTCGAGGAGGTAGCAAAAGTATTCGGAGATGATGCGGATAATGAAATTGCCATCTTGGCGAGTCCCAGCAAAATGTCACTCGACCACATTGAGCGCGTTTTGGAGTAGTGCTAGTCGTTTTCATGAAAAAAAAGCTTGCGTAATAAAATGTTTTTATGTCATTGCACCTAGATCTCCTAAAGCATCCTCGAGGTCTGCTTCGAGGTCTTCGTCGCTGCTTTCCTGGGCCATGTCCATAGTCTGGGTATTAGATGGAAGGCCCTTCTTGGCCAAGGTGGGCCGTGGTGCAGCCTCGCCACTGGGGTCGGAGGTGGCAGTCGGAGCAGGAGCCACTGCTGGAGCTGGTACCGGCGGTGTCTCAGTAGGTTCGGTGATTTCATCTGGATTGTCGGGAAAGTCAAACTCTGGAAAGCCTTCATCATCTTCCGAGTCGTCAGAGTGGCCAATGTTACCCAAGGCGCCAAATTCGAGAGTATCAGCCTGCAATTCACGCTCTTCTTGTCTCTTCTTCTTATCTTCTTCGATGGCTGCAAGTTTCCTTCTCTTTTCTTGTTCGCCCTTTCTGACCAGTTGGACCACTGAACGGAAAGCAGCGTCTAGTTCATTGTCATAGTGCTGAGCAACTTCTCTAGTATGCTTCTTGGTTGCATAGGGGGAGTACACCATCTCCACCTGCATGAATAGGTTATCGTTGCGGCGTCTGCGTTTCTGTTCGAGGTTGCTAGCGCGGCGGTCGATCGAGGCCAACCTCTTGCGGGCATACTCCTCGATATTAAAATATTTGGGGTTGGATGCGGGTGGCCCAACGATAGAAACGCTCTTTTCAGGCTTGCCATTGGCAACATCGTCCGGCTGGACCAGTTCGTGCTTGTTCTCGGAGACCTCCAAGCTTCCGTTTCTGATTGCCGCATCCTTGTCGCGCGAGCGGTCGCTTTCCGAATCGCTTCCGTTCCACTCGTCCTTGTGGATGCCGTTTTCCTCCCTGGAGATTCGCTCGGTTTCAAAGTCGATCTCGGCGTTTTCGATCATCTGCTTTTCATTATCTTTCATTAACACATAGAGCCACTTTTCCGTCATTCTCGACTCCTCCACAAGCTTGGTTCTGACCGTTTTCAAGTCGGTGATGGTGGGCATATACTCCGGAGTGCGGTGGTAGGTGTAGTCGGGCGGAAGCATAGGCATGTGGCTGGGTACGTAGTCGAGCCTGCCGTGGTTCTGGGGCACCACCGCCGTGATTTCGTACTTTTCGTTGACGACAAACGGATACGACGGGTCCTTGGGTTCCACCACAAAGTCCTTCGATTCGGTGCGGATGGTGTCACTCTGTTCGGCAATCTTACGCACGTATTGCCGCTGCTTCTGGGTCATGCGGCCGGTCACCGACTGGTGTAGTGGAACCAACTCGTTGTGGTTGATTCCTAAGGATGCAAAACAAAGCTGGACGTCGCTTAACGACGGACGACGTCTGCGCTGGAGCTCGGTGAACTTTTGAAGCGCCACTATGAGGCTGTGGAAAAAGTCGGCGGCGAGTTCGGTCGCCTGGTCAAGAAAGCCAGGTGTCATATGCATGTTTTGAGCGTCAAGCGTCAACGCCACTGCCTTGCGGAGCTGGGACTCCATGGGTTCGCCTGCGAGCTCATCGACCTGTGGCTTGTTCATGGCCACTTTGGAACGTCGCGCGGGACTCGACTCGTGCGTGATTTCCACGTCCGAGTCAGACACATCGTGCACGAACGGGTCCTTGATTGTGTCTGTCTGTGGAGACATAGCGTGCTACTCCAGCGCGATGAATTGACGTTTCGCTGTATATTACACATCAGTACACCTATACTTTAGAGGGCGGGCCAGGTCTGGTGCCGCCTACTGCTGCAACAAGAACTCGAGGGCTCCCTGGACGTTGCCGCCGCTGCGGCGCAATGCAGCCACGTTCTGGTCAAAGTTGACAAAGCCCATGTCGTTCAATTGTCCGAGCTGCGTCAGGAAGCGTTCTTCTGGGGGACGGTTGTCGGCGGCCGGAGCAGCGCCACCGGCACCGCCGCCAAAGAGAGCCAGAGGGTCAATTGGGGGGACGCCGTTGGGGAAGAGGGATGCAAAGGGATTGGCGTCGTTGGCGCCTGCACCGGTGTTGCTGGCCGAGGTGTCGGCCGCGGTGCCGGCAGCGGCGTTGGTATCCTGGCCCGACTGGGCACCGTCGAGGTTGGGGTTGGCGCCGGGGGCTGCGAACGCATTGTTGGCACCGCCCACGCCGTAATTGGGCAGCATCTCCATCATGGAGCGCATGAGCTGCGGGTTGGTAAGCATCTGTCTGACCATTGGGTTCTGGAACATCTGGCGGGCCTGCGGACCCATGGCGCGCAAGTGGGGGTTCTGGTTGATGATAAAGTCCAACATCTGTGGGTTCGACAACATGGCGTTGATGTTCTCCTGGAACATGGGGTTTGACATCATCTCGGTGAGCTGGTCCGGGTCTGGCATGCTGGAGTTCATGCCGCCATCAGGGCCAAACATCGAGGCGGACGGGAGCTGGGTGTATCCGGCGTAGCGGGCCCCGGTCAAGTCGGCGAGCGGGTTGAAGGCGCCCTGGCCCAGCGCAATGTTGCTGGGGGCACTGGGGACGGCTGGGGAGCCGGAGGAGCCTGAGGAGCCGGAGCCGGCGGTGGCATTCGAAGCCGTGGTGGCGGCTGGGGAGCTGCCAGAGGCTGCTGCCGGCTTGGCAGCGCTTTTCACAAGGTGGATGGTGTGGCCGCTCTGGACCTTGTAGGAAGCAAGCGTCTCGCCGTCCTTCAACACCTTACCAGAGTAAATCAACCGCTGTCTGTCAGCAGACACATCAGCAACCGCGGCGATTTTCTCCTTGAGCTGAAGCACGGTGGCATCACCAGAGATACTGATCTCATGCTTGGCGTCTCCCGACGACTTGATGGTGACTTGCAAATCTGACATGGGGAAAAAGAATACGGGTACGAAGGCGAGTTTGCGATCCGGTGTGCGGATTCTGCCCTGTCGAAAGTTCTCGAAACTGGTGTCTGGGTCGTATTAGAATTAGTATACACGGGAGGATAAATAGTACTAAGCGGAACATGCCGCGTGGAAAGAAGGAGTCCATTGCAAAACGGTCCACAGTGGCCAATTGGCACCGCAGAGGTGCAGAGAAGAGTCAATTGCCTCGCAGGCATGACGGGTGGCAGGGGAGGTCGTAGGTCTTATCGCCCACTGACGCCCTGTGTGCACACCGAGGAGCAGCCACCAGAGGGCGGAGTAACGCAGCATTTGCAGCCAAACCACACTTTTTATTGAAGGCGGTTACTTGGCCACCTCCACCCGCGAACCGCAATCAAGACAGCTGTAAGCCTGCTCGCCGTCCTCGAACACAGTCTTGCCCTTGCCGAGCATAAGCGACCACTCGCCCTTGGCGGGGATCTTCTTGCAGCTCTGGTTGAGACAACGCGCCGAGGTTTTCTTGTACCGCAAGCCACAGGAGTTGCACAATTGTCCCTCGCGGATGGACCACGAGGGGCGCCAGCAGGGCGACTGGTCGGAACCACACGAAATACACACTCGTACTTGAGATGCTTTTGGTGGTGACTTGAGAAGATCTGACCGCGACTTGGCCTTCATCGATGGCGGCGTGATCGGGATAAACTTGGCTGCCTGGGGACTGTGGGCAGGAGTAGTGGGCAGACGCTGTGCAGCTTCGGTTTGCGACGCCGCGTATGGAACGTTGCTGGGATATGACGTAAACGAGCCAGTCGCAGGAAGCTGCACCGACGAGGTGGTGGGGGTTGGAAGCGACGACACGGCGTTGCACCGGTGCTGGTGCTGGTGCTGGTATTGGTGCTCGTGATGGTCGTGGTTCTCGTGCTGGTGATGGTGGTGCTGATGCTGCTCGGTCGCATGGCTGTATGGAAAGCTGCCATGGTATATATGCTGGTGTTGAGACGTTGGGGGCACAAGTGGCGGCTGCTGCTGCGTCTTGGGCTGCAGCTGTGCGTCCAGCGACTTGTGGCGTGAGAGAGAGATGAGCGAGTGTGCAAGCTCCAAGTACTCGGGGTACTTTTCAATGTCGCGCTTGTACGTCTGGTTCAAGTATGTGTAATTGGACTCATAGGGAAAGTTGATCTTGCGCTCCTGGTACAAGTTGTTGTGGGGAGGGTTGGTGATCTTGGAGCTCAAGCGTGAGTCAAACAGCGGTTTGTTGGATGCAGCATGTTGGTTGAGGTAGGAGTACCGGCTCAAGTCGTTCTTGGACTTTTGTATGGCGTCCAAGAGTCCGTATTTCCAGTGTTCGTCGTGGGGCTTGTATGTGTCAAAGTAGTCCAAGGAGATCGTGGGGGTGATTGGCGGCACCGACACCTTGGTAGGAATGTTGAGAGAAGCGATGCCGGGAAGCTTGGGCCGGTGGGGCGGTTCAGCTGGCTTCCGGTGCTCAGGAAACAACCGCTTATTGGGAGACAACGACCGCGACCGCATGAACCCTCCAGAAGACTTGAACAGGAGCGTGGCTGGTGGTGTTGTCGGAGCTGTCCGGCTTCGTTTGGCCTGCGGCTCACTCTCGGAACAGCTGGATTTCAGCATATCGCTGTGTGACCTCTTCTTGACGTATGGCGACAGCAAGCCTGGGACGGATAACGAAGACCGGAACTGTGTCATCAACTCGCTGTAGGATCTGGAACGCATATGTCCCGGTTCGAACGAGTTCACCAGCAGGTCTAACATTCTTGTATGCACTATGCTCATGGTCGCTTGTGGCACGGTTTAGTATGCTGTAGTACAGCAGAGTTGTTGAGGTGGATGTGTTAGCTCAATTGACCTCGCAGAGGGTGGGAGTGTTCGCTTGCGGTGTTCGATCACGGTGTAGATCGAAGAAACCTTTTTGCCAGTAGCTGCACTAAAGTTTTCAAGTAGCTCAAAGGATCAAGCGGCAAAGTAGATGGCGCGTAACACAAGGTCGTTCAAAAGGAGTAAGCTTAGCTTGACTTATTCAATACTGGAAGTGGGCCCTGGCTATATATGTGCGCCCTGCGATCCGATATTCCATACATCGTTCTGATCCAGCTCCTTCCCGATTGGGCCGGATTCCAGCCGCTTTTGGTAAGCATCGCGCGTTTAGCCAGCCTTGCCATATCACATCGGGCAATAATGGGAGATCACGCTGCTGGTTCATGCAGAAAACAAGCGGCAAGCACAATCCCGGGATAAGGAACAAGGGGTACACCCCACTGATGTCACGGCTATTTGCCCTTGTGTGTCCAGACGAGGGCTAGTGTGGAGCACCCACACACCGGCTGGGTGTCATCACTATCAGCGCATCTTTACACCGCCTGCAGATTGCGACTGCCCTGGCAACTACAAGCAACCAGCATACACATTTATTCAAATCAATTGGCACTCTACTTTCCCTCCTTCTCTTCCACCTTGTGCTCAGCAGCGTTGGCACCTAATCCTCCGGCAATTCCAGATGCAAGGTGCCCTGCACCACCCAAGTGCAACTTGTCGGCCACTTTGTTGCCTCCAACTGAACCGGCAACTCCAACGGCAATGTTCTTAGCGGTCTCGGCAGCGTCTCCTGGCATGTTCGATGTACAGAAGATAACCGAGCACACGCGGCTCTTATATAGCCCTCAAGGTTGCTGCGAAATTCAGATGCATGCATACCCCTGCTTATGTCAGGGAGGCTTCTAGTTCTTTCGCCATGCAGGTCTACAACTGTATCCGTACCGCCCTGGTGTAACTCCTGGTTTAGAGTATTTCAAAATGTCGGTGACAAATACCCAAATGAACAACATTGTTCTCGAGTACTTTGTACAGGAGGGATATCAGCGTGCAGCAGAGGCGTTTGCAAAGGAAAATGGCATCGATTTGTATGATTCGCTGTCGGGCCACCATCAATTGGGCCCCCAGTTTGGGTCCTACACTGGCGACGAGTTTGCCGAAATGGTCCAGACGTATCTCAAGAAATGCGTTGGTCAAGATCCCCGAGATAGCGTAGATAAAGCCCCGTTGGTGCGTCCACCAACCAAGATTCGCCAGGGGTATGCTACGATAAAACAGCGTAAACGCATCAAAAGCTCGATTCTCGAGGGAAACATCACCGGTGCCATCCAGGAGATCATCGACCACTTCCCGGCCGTACTTGATTCCAATAATTTGTTGCATTTTAAACTTCTCAAGCTCAACTTGATCGAGATGATACGGAGCCACAAACTCAATCCCCAGGTGACCAGCGACCAAGAACGTGAGTTCTTGGACAGAGTGCTCCTGTTTGTGCGGGAAAACCTCATAAGCAAAATCGCCAACTCGGCTAGTCTTCTTAAGGAACTAGAGATCACCATGAGCTTGCTCTGTTTCGACTTCCCCGTCGACGGTTTTGATACTCTTCCAAATGAGCTCCGAAGCCTCCTCGATGTATCTTTGCGGAAAGATTGCTGGAAGCTCGTCAATCTGGTTATATTGAGTCTCGGGCCCAACGACTTGGAATCGAGATTGACCACCCTTTCGACGTATCCGCAATTTGACCTCTCCAATTACGAGTCTTTTACGCTGCAGACGAGGGACCCTCCCGATACTGGCATGCCGGAACTCAATCTGCAATATCTGGTTGACTACGATTACAGCCTCTCCCACTCAGAAAACCAGTGCGTGAGCAGCGGCGAGAAAACGCCGAGCGACGATGCCGAAGAGTCAATGGAACCAGAAACGACAATTCCTCCTGTGCTCGAGTCTCGGCTTGAGCGGTTGGCTCGCTTCTGTGTTGTTACAAAGCAACAGCTCGATTGGTAGATATGACGGTGTCGCCGGTTCGACGCTACAGACAAGCATTCCATAGATGGACTTTTGCATCGCATTAACTAAGGTAATTAGCTTTCATTTGCAAAACTACTCCACTAATATGATACAATCAACCACGTTCCCCGTCTCGATATGAGTCTTGCTAAGATATTGTCCATCTTTGTCGTGGCCCACTTCTTGATTACGGCTGTCAAAGACTATGACTTCGAGCTTCTTGTTCTTATAGTCACGATACAAATCCGACTGGGTTACCACTGCCTTTACCTTGTCCCGAAGGTGACTGATGGTGGACCCAAACTCCGGTTCGTCGTTCATCTCAAAGTCTTCGGGGCTGAACTCAAAGTGATACTTGATGAATTGTCCAAATCCAAACACTTGGCTCCCTATTTGGTTGCTGGTGGTCCAGCTGATGAGATTGTATCGGTTTTGTCTAAGATTGTAGTACTCTCTGACCGTGTCCACCTTGTCCTTTGGAGCAACATTGATCCTCACGTACAAGTGTGCACAGTGGATCGGTATTTCTGTGAATATATCCTTAGCATGGTACTCCCAAAGAGACAAGTATATACCCAGCCAGTAGAGGGTTTCGTAACTCAAGAGTAAAATGAAAGACAAGAGGAGTACCTCGCTGATGAATTTGCTGGTACTTGTCGCAAGGAGATTTTCGGTGAAAGTAGTGGACAGGATTATTCTCGTCAACTCTCGATCGACAAATTCTACGGCATCCACAAGAACCAGCATCTCTCGCCGCTTGACTAAAATGCAATAGAATTCCGACCACTGAAGCGGGAACGGGCTCCGCCCAGACACCTCGTACCGTATGATGGGTGGATCTCCGGTCGCAATTTCTGGTGCAGGACGGGGAACGGCTGCAAAACGCCATCAGAAGGACTACAGTTAGATGAGAAGTAAAATCTTTATGGAATTGAAAACGTAAACTGCAACAAGCACAAATTCTCTGCAAAGTGTTCGCAAATCAGTTGTACCGCATCAAGACTCACAACGGAACAACGTTAGACTCCAGCGTGTACACCGCCTGTGCAATGGAGATTTGTCTGTTGTCAAGGTCGTAAACGGTATAGACAGATCTTAAGAAACTGTCACCGAGAATGTTCAAGGATGCCGCGTAAATCCGCATCCAACACTGGCCACCATCTGCACTTGGTCCAACCATCAGGGAGTATGGAACGGTGATCTTTGTACCAGAGCCAAAATCAAAAACGAAATCCTCACCCTCGCAAGGTCCGACCAATTCGTTTTTGCCACGAGGGGTCCAGCCAAATTTCTTGGCTAAGCCGAGAGCAATTTTGGGCTCTAAGAATGTGTACGTGGATCCAGAGTCAAGCAAGACGCTGAGATTGTTCAAAGGAGCGGTTTCGTCGCCAATGGAAATGCTTTGAAGCGGGATGGACAACCTAAAGCTGCTTGATACGGGGAAGGTTGACAACTCGCCTTGATACTTCTTGGGTCCTGGCCACCGAAGATGATGGTGCCCTGGCTTGCTTCGGCAGAGTCGAGGAACAACGAGTAGGCTCTCTTGTCAACGTATCCCTGATCTCTCAAGGTAGTCACAAACCCGGGATACTCGGGTCTGGTCTGTTCTCCGTTGTCGAAGCCAATGCCTAGGATACCAGACTGCTGGCTGCTCACACTGGCCGCCACAAACTGGAGACCTTGAAGTGCAACGTCAGGATGCTGTGACAAGGCAACGGTGTCTTTGTAAAAAGATCCGTTAACATCGCCGATGACATATCCAAGATGGGCTGACCCATACACAAATTCAGAAGTGGTAGACGTTTGCGGATTGTACACTCCGAAAGCTTTGCACTGGCAGTCCGCGTCTGTGAGTGGCACCCACGTATCTGTCGACCCGGTGTCTAGTTGCACAGAAATTTTCTGTGCGTCAGAGCCAAGTTGCAAGTCAATTGAATACCAGTATTGGCGGTTCTGAATCTGAACAGGAATGGACTCGTCGTCTTGCGTACCATCGAGGGTGTCTGCTGCAGATCCTGAATTGACGTTGCCGGTTGCCTCCTTCACACTGAAGTCAAACAGCAAAAGTTTTGCGCCACCACGCTTCGCTGGCAAAACGGTTGCGAAAGCCGAAGAAACGCTGAAAACAAGGGCAATTGCCTGGAGAATTGAATACAGAAATGGCTGCATCTTGGAAGTGGGTAGACGGAACCTTCGCTATTTATAGGTTGACAGTGACAGCCCCACATGAAACAGTATTGTTGGCCGCTGCAACATGAGAAAGATTCCGAACCTGTAATTCGCTGCCGAATCCCGAGAAAATGCGATAAGGGTGCATACGTGCGGCATATTCGTTGCATTGTTAACGTCAACCGATTATTTTTTGTTGCGAGCAAAATTCTATAATTGGAACCCACTTTTTTCTATCGTTGGCAACGTTTGACTGATCTATGGGTAATCCGACTCGGCTTCTGAGGGCCTCGCGGACCAGATATAACAAACACCAGGGCATCAACGGGTGAGCAAAAGCTTCCGCTCATCCAGACCGGTTGAGAGCCCGGTATACGCTCGTGTTGACCCCTACTCGTTCCGAGTCAGTTACATCCTTGCGAGGGGCAAATACGACTCGCTTAAACTTGACAACATCCAGACATCGCATATTTCAGGTGGCTGCAAACCTGCTTCTTCTGCGACAAAATAGCCGCCTTTGCTGCGCGACTTGAAATGGGCCCCGTACAGACTTTTGCCATCCGAAAATGCTCAAAGCTTGAGCAAGGAGAACCATGGAGACATTTTCCTCAACGATCAGATCTATCGTTTCACATAGTGGTAGAACGCCTCGGTGCTGGGGTCATAATGGTGTATTGGAAAGGTGACCATTTAGCGAAATTGTTCTGGAGCCGCAAAGCGTGTCTTTCTTGTGCAGCGTGTTATCCTTCATTGTCTATCAAGCTGGTGCTGGCCCTGGGAGATATCAAGCAGCGGATTCAGATGGATTTTAATGACCTTTTGGAATTTGACCGATGTTGTGACGCGTTGAAAAAACTAGGCTTCCCGTTCAAGTACCTGGAGACTCGGAAAGCCGAAGTGGCACCGTGGCAATGCCCAAGTCAAGCCATGATGATACCAGATTCTCAGTCTTTACCTGTATTCAATTTCCTGCAGCTTCCAGCCCAAGACGGCCCAAGCCAGGTTATCAATCAGAGTTCGAACTCGGGGTTGGCATTTAGCCAGGTCCCTAACTATGCTTCAACCCAGGAGACATCCTACATTGATAGTGCTCTTTCGTTGCAAGGAGAAAAAAATATATCAGCGGAGGTGGATTCCATTGCCAATGATACTTCGCTAGATCTATTTGTTGATCTTAATACCACCCTATCAAAGCGTCAGCAGAACCATCAGCAGGATTGCCAAAAACCACAGCACGATATTCTCTCCATGTCCAAGGAAGATTTAGCGACTTATCTCGGCAAAAAGCTTAAACAAAAGTCGTTCCTTGCCCTACTACATAAAGTAGAGTCTGCATTGCCCTCTAATTGTTATTCAAATGCAACTGATTAAAAGCTCATAATCTGCTATCTATAAATCCTAACCCAGTTCTTAATCGTTAATCCATCGCTTAATTGAGTCTCTTCCGAAATAAGTGTGTAGCCGCCAGTCTTGGGGCCAATCTGGAACATTCCTAACCAGTAGAAAAAGGGAATCGAGAGACAGATAATGGCAACAAGAGCGTATGATGGCCACAGCTCCAAGCCTTGAGGGTTTGGGTTCTTAGATGTGATTGGGGTGATGAGGAGGTACGCAGCCACTGCCACGATAAGTATGGCGCCTATTCTCGTAGAGCGGATAGGTGCCCGCACTTCTGGATACCGGCGGCGCAATATAAACACACCAATGGCTGCCATTGCAATGAAAAGCTGTTGTGGATATTGTTCCAATGCCACAATGTAGTTGTATACATCTCCCTTAGGTGACAAAGTGATGACTAACGTGCTGAGTACACAACTCAAGAGTAATGAACGAAGAGGTGCGCCAAATGGCCAGTTTGACGCGAAGAATCGAGAGAAGGGCAAGTAGCCTTCCCGGAATACTTCCTGGTTCACCCTTGAAATTGTATAAAGAACAACGAAGACATTGCCACCAGAGCTCATTGCAATAGAAAATGTCAAAAATCTTCTGCCAATATTCACCCCAAACAACTTCTCGAAGAGAAGTGATCCTGCTAGGCGCCCGGACGAGATGAGCTGATCTTCCGGGATAACAACCAAGTATGCAAGGTTAGTCCATAAGTATGTGATAGTCACAATAATCAACGAAGTTGGCCCGGCGATTTTAAATGTACGGACTGGATCTTTGATTTCGTTAGACACAGTGTGTACGGTGTTCCATCCCGCAAATGAAAAAGTGGCCCTGACTACGGCCGACGAGAAGGAAGATGCTGTGAGAACACCAGGGGTGCTAAAAAAGGTGTTCCAGTGAAGATTGGAATCAATGTGTGATACTGACGTTGGCACAAGCACGGCGTACACGCCAGTGACGATCATGGCAACAAGAAGGCCGAGCTTAAGGGCGCCTAAAACATTCTGCAACCTTACTCCGTGGCTGACGCTGATGCCGTGAACAGCGGTAGCAAAGAAAAGAAAAGCAAGGCCAGATATTCTGATCAGTAAGTCAGTAGGCTCAATTCCCACAGAGTAACAAAAGTACTCCCCGAACACCAAGACGTTCAGGATTGTTATACCAAACATCACACAGAACATCAGATACACAACGCTGATCATCATTTTTGGCCTGTCATATATGAATTCTAGGAAAGGCTTGGTGCCACCACTGCGAGGCACCAACGAACCTAACTCAAGGTAAACATATAACCCTGAAAATGCAAGAAGAGCGGCTATTATCCAAGCTAGGAAAAAAAAGAATGGGGACCTGCCGGTGTCCTGATATATACCGCTTGAAGTTGCAAAGATGCCTGAGCCAACCATTCTGGCTACAAAGAGCACGATTGTGGAAAACAATCCTAGGTGGCGTCCTTGAGGAACATCTTCCAAGTCCTGGAGGTATACCTCTTGTTGACTCGCTACTATAGGAGACTTTGGTGACTCTGTCGGAATTATTTCGTGATCGACAGAAGGCCTATACGGGACTGGGTCATACATCTAAAGTTATCTTGATCCTACGGCTGCCATAGTTTGGGTGATAAGGCTTATATAAGCGAGCCACACGAAGCCACGACGGACTCCGCTGACACCACTGCCACACCTGGAACAAATTTAGTACAGATCATACAAAGTTTATTTCTATAGAATTAAGATCACTTCTGTATTTTGTTCTTTTTAGCCACAAATGACTCCTTTGCCAATTGTGTGAGCACATCGAGTTCACCACTATTCTCACACATACTGTAGAACAAGGAACTCTTATCAGCGATCAACACATATGGGTCGTCGTACTCAACAACCCTACCGGCATCCATAACCAAAATGCGGTCGTAATCGATGATGGAACGCAATCTGTGTGCAATTGTCAAGATCGTGGAGTTGCTGAACTCTTCACGAATGGTGTTCTGGATCATAGCATCAGACTTGTAGTCGATGGAGGCGGTAGCCTCATCCAAAAGAATCACCTTGGGACTCTTCAACAAACTTCTGGCCAAACACATGAGTTGACGTTGACCCTGGGACAAGTTGCCTCCACCCTCGGCAACTGGAGTCTCAAGATTCAAAAACTTGTTACCGTTCTCTTCTTGAGATGCCTTAGCAGCATTAATATCTTCCAACTCTTCACGGGACAACAAATTCACACGGCGCAAAGCCTGGTAAATCTCGCCGTCGCTGTATTGTTCAAACATGTCCAAGTTGGAACGGATGGTTCCCGTGAACAAAGTGGGGTCTTGTGGAATGATGGTGATTGCTTGTCTCAAGTCCCTCAATCCAATCTTGCTGATATCCACACCGTCAATTGTGATCGAACCCGTCTCAGGGTCCAAGAAACGGAAGAATGCAGTGATAATAGTGGACTTTCCGGCACCAGTACGACCAACAATACCAATCTTGTTGTTTGGCTCCACGTCAAAAGTGACATTTTTAATCACACGAGGTAACTCGGGAGCGTACCTCAAAGACACATCACGAACAGAAATCTCTCCACGTTCGGGCCAAGATTCTCTTGGCTTGGTTTCTGCGATCTCTGCTGGTGCTTCTTGTTCGATAACCAAGTACTCACGCAAACGTTCGACCGAGTTCATGTTCATCTCAACATTGGCATACAATCTCACAATCCACAAGGCATTCTCGGAGAAACTAATGGCGTACGACATCGACAAACCGGCAAGACCAGCATCGATTTTTCCCACCGAAAGAAGCACGAAAATACCTGAGGTGAGCATAACTAAGGACCCGACCAAATCGTTGCGGAATGCAAACCATCTGTTGGCAACCCACAAATAAAAGAATGGTCTATTGTTGGTGTCCACAGCGGCCAAGTTCTCTTTCATGTACTTGCTTTCAACACCGTATGCTCTAATAGTAGCAACACCAGTCAAAGATTCGGAAAAGTGTTGATGGATAGGAGACTTGGTGATGGACTCGAAACGCTTCAATTCTCTCGATAACGACATGTAGAAGTAACCAACCAAGTAGTAAAGAATACCAATGAAAACTGCAAAGAACAAGAAACCTGGAGTGATGGCTGCGATAAGCAACAAAGTCGACACACAAGAAACCACACAGCTGAAAACAGCTTCTGCGCATGGTGTAAGCTCTTGATCAACCGATTCAATATCCTTGGAGAATCTGTTCATGATACGTCCAATAGGAGTCTTATCAAAGAAACGCAACTTGGAGTAAAGAACGTTGGTAAGAACTTGCTTGAAAATAGTGTTGGCAGCGTCGATACCAGTGAAGAAAACCACATAAATTCTGAGACAGGCGGTCACGGCGTAGATGAGACCAATAAGTCCATAGATAGTGATGTAGTACAAGGCAGCATTGTCAGGGTTTCCTCCTGCTTTGGTTATTCCAAGCATCACCACATGGTTGGCTCCACGAACCAACAGGAAGTTACTCATACCGATCATTTCACCAATGGTACGGCCTGACAATGCATTCACGGAGGTAGTCATGAAATTCTCGGCAGCGCTTTCACTGTGCAACGACCAATTTCTTAACCACCAGGACTGGAAAATAAACATAGATTGGGAGATTGTAAACATGACCAAGATTTTAGCCCATGCCAGCCAGTTTCCCAAAGTACTCATAAACCATCTGTAGACTTCCCAGTCGACAAAACCTTCGGCCTTAGATTCTTCTTCGGTTAATTTACCATCATGTTGAACAACTTCTTCGGGCTCTTCACCAGCAATAGCTTTCAATTTTGCCTCGATCACAGTTGCTTTTGCCTTCATGTCCGCATTCTTGTCTGACAAGCCCTTAAGGTCGGCATTAGATTGATTCCTAGAGTTAATGATTGAAGACTTGACCAATTCGTCCTCACCCAAGTGACCGCTTTCCAACATGTCCAGAGGGCTTCCTTGTTTCTCAACACGTCCATTGTTCATCACGACAATCCAATCGGCATTTTGAACAGTTAAGGCGACGTTATGAGACACCAAGATACATGTTCTACCACCCATTAAAGGACCTGAAATACAGTTCTCGTAAATCCACAAAGCAGTGTGAGAGTCGACAGCAGATAAACAGTCATCCAAAAGAATGTGTTTGGAGTTGGAGTACAATGCTCTTGCCAATGAAACTCTTTGCTTCTGGCCACCAGACAAGGCAATACCCTTCTCACCAATTTCAGTCGAGTCACCAGCAGCAAGAATTTCAAGATCACGCTTTAATCCACATGCTTCAATGACTTCGGTATATCTTTCCTGGTTGAATGGAGCAGAAAACAAAATGTTGTTACGAATTGTATCGTTTAACAACCAAGGAGATTGAGAACAGTATGCAACAGAGTCTGTCAATCCAGTATTTGGGTCAATCACAAGTTCATGGCGAGGAACGAAGCCAGGCAAGAACACCTTACCTTCGGTCAAATGCATTTCACCAAGCAAGGCCAAGAGAAGAGATGTCTTTCCTGAACCAGTTGGGCCGATAATGACATT
This sequence comes from Meyerozyma smithsonii, assembly GCA_030570235.1. Classification (NCBI taxonomy): domain Eukaryota; kingdom Fungi; phylum Ascomycota; class Pichiomycetes; order Serinales; family Debaryomycetaceae; genus Meyerozyma; species Meyerozyma smithsonii. Next base: position 1,263,916 of record JAJLVE010000001.1, on the reverse strand, counting down.
CAATTTACCAACCTCAAAATTGATCGAAATGTCACGGAGTTTGAAATCGTTTTCACCAGTAGGATTCCAAGAAAAAGAAGCGTTTTTGAAACCAGCGACTGGGTCGTCTGGCGATTCAGGAGAACTGAGTTGTTCGTACTTGTTGGTTTCTGGTTCATTCAAAAAGTCGTCAACTCTGTCGAGGGATGCCTTGGATTGCATAACAAAAGAAGTCATGTCAGACAATTGATCCAAAGGTGATCTCAACAAGGTGAACAAAGAAAGCGAAGTGAAAGCAATTGGTGCGGTCAAGGTGTTTCCTTGCACGATTGTGAAAACGTAGAAGGAGAACAAAGTAACAAGAGTAGGTGTGATGAACCACACGAAACCTCCGATGACCCAAACCAAACTTCTGTGTCTCAACTTGTTCAACTCGTCCGTTCTTGTCTCCATGATGGAGTCGAAGAATTTGTTCTCCCAAGCGAAAAACTTCACAATACGAATACTTTGGAAAGTTTCGTTCATCTTTTGGATTCTCTTATCAGTAACGGCCAACATACGCTTCTGCAATTCACCCAAGTACAGGGCAATCTTGTAGTTGATTGGAAGCAAGCAAATGATGGACAAAGAACCGATCAATGCACTGTATCCCAAAAGGGTATACAAGAAGAAAATACAAATGAAGATCATCAACAAGGCACTGACGAAAAAGTGGAGGTAACCGCAAACTTCAGAAACCTTGAAAGCATCAATAGCCATAAGGTTGATGATAGCACCCAATTCAGCTGTCTTGTTGTCTTCGGATTCGTCGCCTGTTTTTTCTTTCTTGGTATCGTCTTTGTTGGCAGTCTTATCCTTGTCATCTTCACTTTCAGCCACAGTGATTCTTCTTCTAAGAGCTTTGGCGTAAACTTCACCGATGATAATTGCTCTCATTCTAACGCAGACACGTCTTCCCAAGAACAAAGAGCAGCCCGAACAGAAGGAGTCAAAGATTTTAACCACTGGCATGAGAAGCACAAATCCCCAGGCCACACTGGCTGGGTAAGAAGAAGGTTCTTGCACGTACTCCAAAAGCTTTTTCAACAAAAGCGAGGGTCCAAAAATCATGACGGATTCACAAATGGCAAAGAAGGCCTGGATGGCAAATAAGTACTTAAAGTGGGCGAATAAGCGCCACGAGAAGCTTGCAGTGGACTTCATCGCCTCAAACGACTTCAAAACAGGCAAAGCATAATCATCCTCTCTCAAACCCCAGATATCATTCTTTTCAAACCCGCCATTTTTGTAGGAACCCCACACCATTCTGTCGAGCCACGAGTAGGTGATGAATGATAGGATACTGGTTACTGGTTCTGGCGAAGGAGCAACTCCATCGGCTGGGTAAAAAAGGGCCACAGGCTTGCCACCGGTGGTGGAAGTGAGGTTGAGGAAGAGAAGTCCAAACGAGGCAATGAAATGGCCAATGTAGAGCCATTCGGCGGCCGAGGACGTAACATGTCCGAGCAAGGCCGAACGGAAAGTGATGATAGCAGGGAAAAAGTTGAAAAAATAAAGGAATGTGGAGTGGCGCCACAAATCTTGCAACTTGCCGTTAATCTGGAAAGGGTTGACTATACGGATGACAATAATGAGGAATAAATATGCCCACAAAACCAACCGGACGATGGGAATGGCGGAGCTGTTCCATTCGCCGGCAAGAGCAGGAACGAAGAAGACGGCAATAGCGGAAGCGAGTTCAAAGGCAACAAGTACCAACTCCAAGGAGACACGCAAACGCTCGCCTGCCGTCTTCTTCACCACCTGTAGATGACCGCGGGGTTTGTCATCGGGGCCAGTGTCCGAGAGTCGCAAAAGGTCAAAATGACGGCTTTTGATGGAATCTTCGGGCTTTCCGGCGGCGGTTTGGCCATCTGAAGATGCCAAAAGGGGGCGGGTTTCGTCATCAAGGCTGATGGCGCCTTCCCTGTTCGTAAATGAGAGAACGGTGTTCGTCAATAATATCGCTCCAGAAGCACCTGCCACAAGGGCGGGATACCAGAATTCGAGGATCTTGTGTCTGAAGCAGGTGGTGACGTCGTCATAGACCCACAATGGACACAGCATTGTTGAAGGAAAGAACAGATGGGATAGTATTAGGAATAGGCAACTGAGGGGAATTAGTGTTTCTAAGCGATTGCTAGCTTACAGCACGCACAGCGTTGAGTAACGTAAATAACACTAGTATCGTCCCTTTTGTTGCATCAGCTAGATACAAATAAAGCTGGTGAAGAAAAAAGGAGTCAAATGTAAAAACTAATAAAATTCAGCAGCTCAGGAGTATGTATGCGCGCCGTGCATACGGCAGATGCTTCGCGATGAGGTGATAAGAGTCATATGAGGGGTAGGATACGATCGAAAGAGGCTTTGGGACTCGTCATAATTACTAATGCGTGTTCTTGTTTGAAATGGCCCTCAGTCCAACAATGGGCCCCAATTGGCCGTCAATTGGTGGGCAATGGCCCTTTTACAGGGTGATGCCGTGCCTCGCATGGGCCAGCCTGCGTGTAGGTGCTATTGTTAATTTTAGCCTGTGAGACAGAAATTCGGTGGAAAAGTGTACGAGGGCTTCCCGAGGCTGAAACTGGGTTCAGTTGATCCCAAATTTGTGTTCTGATTTGCCTGGATTCTCCGGCTCTGGTTGCAGCGACCAGGTGTCTGCAATTGCTCTGCAAAGAACCTCGGCTCTTTCTCAGTTGTAGTAACTGTGGCTGGATGATATCATGAATACCTAGCACTTCGTAACTTACTACACGCTATGTACATAGTTATGCTGAAGCAGGCACCTCGGTAGCAGTAGCTTCCTCGTCGCTGCCTTTGCTCGTTTCGTCGGCCACGGCACCGTTGGCTTCCGCTTCCTTCTCGGCCGCCTTTTCCTTGGTGTCGATGGCCACTTCCACGATGATGGCCCGGCCCTCGATCTCGTGGCCATTGAACTTGCTAATTGCCTCCTGCTGGACCTGGTGGTTGGGGAACTTGACAAACGCAATGCCCTTGTTGAAGATTGGCGACTTTTGGCCCGTCTTTCTATTACGGTATGGCACTCGGCGGAGAGGAACGTGCACCCACTTGGGCTTCAATTCCTTGAAGATGCCGGCGATGGTACGCTGCTGCACCCGGTAGTGCAAGTTGGTGATGAACACTGTGTCGGCGGATGGCGTGCCCTCGGGGGTCTTTTGGTCGCTGGTGGGGGTGGTGGCCGCGGTGTCTGGGGTGGCACCGGCAGCCGAGTCGGACGCAGAGGGCTCCGAGGCGCTGTCGCTCGCAGCAGCAACCTTCTTCTTGGGTTTTTTGGCCTTCTTCTTCTTTGATGCTGGTTTTGCGGCGGCGCTGTCGCCGTCCGGCTTCTCGCTGGGGGCCGAAACCTCGCCATTGGCGGGTGCAGCCGCCTTTTCGCTGGAGCCCGCCGCGTCAGCAGTCAGCTCGGCCTTGGCTTGGGCTTCGGCTGCCTCTTTTTCCTTGGTACGGGCCGCCTTCTTGGCCTTATACTCAGCAATCTTCTTCTGTTTTTCCTCCTCTGTGGGTGGCGGGACGGCTTTTTTCACAAAGATCTTGCGGTCCTTGAACAGCTTGTCGTTGAAGTCTTCCACCGCCTTATCAGCCGCCTCCTTGGTCTCAAACAGGACAAATGCGAACCCAAGCCGACGCGTGATTTCCTTTTTGCCACGTACCAAAGTTTTGGAGGGGATTTCGACGCTCTTGACATTCCTGTCGGCAAAGAACTCGCGCAACTCGTCCTCGGTGGCATGGTAGTCGACGTTGCCAATGTAGATTCTGTCTTCAATTACGGACATGATGTGTGTAAATGGTGACGAATTTTCGAGAAGTCGCGGAGTGATAGAGGGTGCAGGCTGTTTGCAGCAATGGATAGGTGCAGGACGAAACCTCCCGACGAAGAACGTACCACCCTGTTGCCAGCAGAAGAGTCGGGACTTTGGCAGGCATGTGTGGGTGCGATCGCCAGTCTGTCAGCGTCTGCCCCCGTCTGCCAGCATCCCGAAGCCCTCAACCTACAAATGATGTGGTGCGATATCACCACCTTGCCTACACCAGTTTCATGCACATTCTATTTTATGCCTATTTCAACTTGTAGAATAACTTTGGTGCCACACAGTCGTTGACGCAGTGTTGCAAGTGGAAGAACTCCTCTACGCAGTCCTCCTTGTATGCTTTGTGTTCGTATCCCTCCTCTTCCAGCTCTTTTGTCACCCGCTCGATGCACTCTTCGTAGTGGTGCAAGTATGGTGCGCACAGCTTGGACTTGGTGCACTCTTCTCTCATGGTGTCCAATGGGTCGACCAATTCGTCTTCGTCCTCGTCGTCTTCGTCTTCGTCCTCGTCCTCTTCTTCTTCTTCCTCTGCGTCTTCAGCCTCAGCTTCAGCTTCTTCAGCATCGTCAGAACCGGATGTCTCAGAGGTCTCTTCTGGTGTCTCTTCCGACTCTTCGGGCTGGGTTAGTTTCGGCAATTGAATAATTGGCTCTCGTTCTCGGTACATACCTCGTCCGCGTAGGCTACGGGAACGACATGCTCCCACAAATCCTTGATGAATGACATGGTTGATTTTTCGATGGTGAGAAAAGTCAAAGAAACCATTGGTCGAAAGCCGCGTTACCCGGACTACATCACGTGCTCGATAACAGACGCGAGCTGCCAGATTGTGTGGTTGCGACCAACGGCCAACGGACCACGCGCATCGGATGGTGACTTAATGTATACAGATGTACCTTCTCTACTTCTCTCCTATTTAGTTCTGGGCTGGCTTGACGTCCATGGTCTTGGCCTTCTTGGCAATCTTGTCGTTGGCCTTGGAACCCATGATTCCTCCACCCCAGTGCTTTCTGGACTCCTCGTACTTGTCGATGAAGTTGGCGTTGACAGTGGACACCAACTTGGCCAATTCAGCCTCGTCAGCAGAGTTGACCTCGGTCAAAGCAGCAACAGAGGAGGTCTTCTTGTGAACCAAAGTACCCAATCTGGCCTTACCCTTGACAATGGCGTATGGAACACCCATCTTTCTGCACAAAGCTGGCAAGAAGACGACCAACTCGATAGGGTCGACGTCGTTGGCAATCAAAACCAACTTGGCCTTCTTGTTCTCAACCAAGGAGACAACGTGGTTCAAACCGTACTTGACAACAACAGGCTTGGGAGAAGCGTCCTTGGCAGACTTGCCCTCGGCGATGGCAGCGGCCTCCTTGGTCAATCTCTCCTTCTTCTCAGCAGCAGTCTCAGGTCTGTACTTGTTGAACAACTTCAAGGCCTGGGCAGCGGTGTTCTTGTCCAAGGTGTTTTGGAATTGGGAAAGAGCTGGAGGAACCTTCAATCTCAAGGAAAGGATCTTCTTTTGTCTTTGCAATCTGACGTATTCAGGCCATTTCACAAATCTGGAAACGTTTCTCTTGGGCTGAACGGATTGACCGATACCAAAGTTCTTTGGGGTGGCCTCGATCAATGGGTTCTTGGCACTGGCAGTCTTGGTAGACTTGGATCCTAATGGTGCAGCAGCAACCTTCTTTCCTTTTGGAGCCATGGTAGTGTTGGTGATGAGGGAAATTTTCAGCGTGAAAAAATCCACCGTCAGTGTGTCTGAGTCACGTGCTAGTGACTGCGTTTTTGAAAAATGCGTGGGTACAGTGTTTTTCATCTCGATTTCGCGCGGAATATATCGCCTTTTCGCACAGTTGAAGAACAGAGATCGCTGGCGCAGCTATACAATTTCGAAACGTTAATGAGTTCGTTAATACTTTTTTGCAAATTCGTAGAATTTCATAATCATTTCGTAACCTTGCGACACGAAATTCGCAAAACGTAAAATTGAAGTTCGGCTAGGTCCTGATGCGATTTCGCAACTGTTCTACAATCATTTCGCTCTCACGCATAATGTATCCTTGTATGTCTAGGGCGGAGATATAAACATGTATCTGAGGAAAGACCGGAGTACTCGCGGCAAGGGGAAGACACGATCCAAGTGTCACTCCCCGTGCGGTGCCCATTGTAGAGGCCATGACTGCATATGTGTTGGTTGACCAGTTATTGATTCAAAAGTCTCGTGAGTACGGCAGATCTATCGTAGCCTCAAGTGACTAAGAACTATATAGCGATTGATAATTGACCGTTTGCCGACCACTAATTGTGGTGCATGAGTTGATTTGCATGGAACATACGCATGCATGATCTTATCATGTACGAACTCGTATGGCGTTATGCCGATTTAGTCAAATGCGTATGCAGCTTCTCTGTGACCTGACATTCGACGTAGTCGTACAATGCTCCACTAATCGCGCACGTATTTTGTTACGAGCCTATTGTATATAACGATGTCATACATTGCAGCTCATGCAGTTTTCAAGGCAAACAAAGATGCAGTTACTGGTATTCCAACTCGCTCTTCTTTCAATGTTACAACTAGTGAATTGTTTAGATGATGGATTGTTTACTCCTGAAGATATTTACGTTAGTGAACCCTATTGTTGGCCAGTTGTATGAAATGGATACGGAATGATGTTTCCCACGTACAAATCATGCATGCTAAACCTCTTGAGCACAAGTAATTATTCGGACGGTACCACGAAAAAAAGAGAAATTCTTTCAAATGTTGTTTCCACAGAAGTGTATGATTATCTAGAATTGTACAACGTAACTGACAGTTTTTTGAACGACCTTTTGCACATAGCACCCGATGATATGAAATAGCGAACTGATGGCGCGGTACCTGCGGCCTTACCCTCCAGTGTGCATAGATATATCTATCTGGTCGTCAAGCATACAACAAGTACTTTGTGGTGGAGATTCAAAGAATGGTTGTATGATACATCTGTAAATGTATTTCATTTTGTGGATACCAGCTCATCGTTGTTATCAACTGCCTTTACTATTGCAGACTATTATAAAAGCTCTGGTGCCGTGAAATCATGTTCTTCAATTGTTAGATTGGTAGCCAAGAATGGGTCTTTGTTAATTCCTCCAGAACAAGGTGGTTCCTCCGATCCAAATAGTCCTGCTTACTTCTATGCGCACATCAAGCCACACACAAGTAATAATGGTAAGTGTGACACTAAAGCTTCTAACGGTGCATTGCAAGCTGCCATTGAAGACGCCCTAAACGAATTTTATGACAGACAAGCCGTCGCTGCATGCATGCGTATTCGAAACAGTGGAGCTTGGTATGGAGAAATAAGATTGGTATACATAAGTTACAAGTCGCAAATTGCATTCAGCGATATTGATTGTGAGCCTGCTTAATATTCAGTAAGATAAGAAAATAAATTTTGTTTTAAGATTATTATTACTGGGGCCATCTGCTGCTACGGAGAAGTCAAAATGAGCTTGAATAATTCGAAGATGATTGCAAAGAACAACGAGTGTAAGCTAGATGAAGCATGAACCGCTGCATTGACTACGGATACTATTACGGGAACTTAAAGCAATTTTTTATGGGCACTGGATATTCTAGACTACCAGAATGGAAAAATTGCTACTTGGTCATTGATAGTGCCGGCGTACACAAAAGTGCCCAAGAATAATATCTTCTCGCAGGCATAGGTGTCTCTATTTACCACTATTTTCCCTTGAGTTAAATCAATCGAGCAGTTTTAGCATATTGAAACCTATTGCGAGCGTAATTATTAGTTTCTAACAGTGAATTTTCAAAATGCTGGACGCGAATCTATAAATATTGGGTGCGACTTTGTAAGATGTTTAGACGAAATGATTAATCGGCACCGTCGAAAGTACAGTACTACTGTATTAGAAAGGTGTTTATATTTTTGTTTTTGACATCGAATTTCCACTAAAATCGCCCTGAGCTTTTTAGATACATTTGCGGAAACAGATTCGCTGACTCGGCAATGAATAACCGTCAATGTGAATTGATATATCTCTTAAATCTTTTAAAAGTAGCCCCGATGCACAATTAATTTCGCGTTCAAATCACTACTCGCGAAGGAGATCTACGTTCGCAATAGCTTTCAATCGTACTCCAAATCTTAAGTTTCGTTAACGACAAGAGGCATATTCGTTCTTTTGGAAACTTTAACGTACACTTTTGTCAAGTGATTCGAGTAATGTAAGTGTATTCTGCGGACTCTGGTTCTTTTGGCGGTTACCTTTGCTAAACCCTTATATTCTTTTTAATCGGCAGTTTTGTGAGAATTTGTTGCATGTTTCAAGTCTTAATTTGCAACATTTGTACTCCGTCATATACACACAATTCTCTTTCTCTGAATGTAATTTGACTCGCCTACTTGATTGCTCAGTCGAGCATATTGATTAGAGTCCGAAGACCTTTTGCCCAACTGGAAATTATTGTTCGATCGGTCTTCCAGGTTTGGCTCCAGTTATTCAGTCAAGATCGATCCAATGCTGACTAGATACGACACATAAAAAGTCCGATGCTCCTCACAATGATGAGCCGCCATATACATGGCAAAAATAGTTGACGAGATTGAGAAGAAAGACCTGCTGATATTCATTATACCGCCATTGAATACCAATTGAGAATCATGAATAACTTCCATGAATGTAGTAACGCCTATTGTCACCCCCGCCACAATCAAATGCCAGGTTTTAAAGTTATTGAGAGTTGATATCAGGCCACACTAGTAGACATCAAGTACAATGTCACAGTCGGAATTATTCCCGCCTTTAAAAGACACACAACCACAAGCACCAAAATCCATAAAGTCAGCATTATGCGAACTATGAATTCAGAAAATATGAAATCGCTCACTGGAAGCTGACACAAAGATACTTCCTCATCGCGTCTACATTTATCATACATGTATACACTGCTCGTGAACTCTTGTAGGAGCCGTACTCTACGTATTTCGGTGATCCCTTTTGTCTTTTTACTCTTGCCTTTTCGGCTAGGTATATTTTTTACTTATGACCTGCAGGTGGTATTGGCTGCAACACTTTGCAGTTGTCTTCTATAATCTAGCGGCATACTACTTGTGAGCTATCCAGCGCGAGTTGGTCCAGCCTTTAACGGTATACTGTGCACGAGTCACACCACTGCTGGGAGCATGGCCGTTAATGCAGTCGTTTGCACCATAAAGTATACCGGCCGGCTTGAAGCACCGTGCACCATTGACATTCCACGGTTGATGAGTGCCGTTTAACCGCACGAGACTTTGCCTTGTGGTTTCCGTGCTCGCGTTAATATATAAATCACACTCAATGTGACCATATGGACACTTGTCTGACCTGGGAGAAAGTATCACGCTGCGCCAGAGCTTTTCTTTGGAAGCATTCAGCACTTTGTGGAGGTTATTACTGTGGTGGAAGCGCTTGATGGCCTCGCTTTTCTGCACAAGACGCTCGATCTCGCTGTTGGTGTGGGCCACGGGAAGAATCCCCAGGCTCCTGGCATTATAATCGAAGGCATAGAGTCGAAGGAAATCGGGATTTACCCGCTGATCTCTGTTCTTGAACCGCGGAACAGCAATAGGATCACGGTCGGTTGCGGTGTCCCCGTCGTCTCGGAAAGTAGTCAATTCCTCCTCGACCACAGGTGGTGGGTGGGGAAGAACATCGTCAGTCATTCTTGGGGTAAGGGTAAACGTGGCAGCAATGCTAGCGGTTCTTTTGAGGAAGGTATTTTGGATGCTCTTGAGCGACTCCGTCAAGTTGGACGCTAACGTACGCGATGGTCTGCGGGAGGCGAGTTTGAGACTGGAGATCGACTCCACTGACGACAGACGGGTAAGCGTAGAGGTTGCAAACGTGTGGCTTGTATGATTGGAGCTGGCGCTCTTGACAGAAAGGGAAAGGGTCGGTGGAGACGTCGACGAGGACATGGACATCCTCAACAGCCGGGGAAAGGTGTAGGAGGCCAGTCTTGGTGGAGGCCGTATGGGCTGAGTGCCGAACCAATTGCTGCTTTGGGCAGAACTAGCGAGACTGTTGGGAGACTCGATGGAAAGCGACAGCTTTGATCCCTCATCATCACTATCATCGCAGTCACTGTCATCAAATGCGGTGCAATCGAAAGCGCAGTACTGATTTACGCTTCCGTCAAGACCCTGCAACGGATGCGCCGGGTTCGGCGGCGAGTTGGGTATTTTCGCAATGTACTTGATAGAGTTGATGCTGATGGATCGTTTTATGGGAATACTCGCAGCCGTTCTGGGCTCGGTATATTCCGGATCACCTATCGGTATCGGTATGGGTCTTGAGGTCTGCATTGGTAGATCGGGAGCAGCCATTATGGTACATCTATCACCTGGCCTTTTGATAACGAGATTGAAGAATTAAATTATTTTGGTTGAGGCGATAAGGATAAAACTCTGCCTGGTTGATCTCCAAAGATTCACGAGCACCTATGCAAAGTTGCTTGCTTGCGACTGAGCTATAACTCCGGGTGGGCCGATTTGTTATCGTGGAGCAATCACTTCTTAACACGAAACAGGCCTGCTGTTATCGAAACGAATAGATAAGAGCGAGTGAACAATCGTATGCCGATGGTTGTATCCGTGGGAAATAGCTGATTAAATCAGTCGAGAAAAAAAAAGTGGCGAACGTGGGTTCCAGATACCTGGCAAATATTTATCGCTTTGATATATGCGCAAAAATACTTTGCCGCGCGGCTCGTAGAAGGGGGAACCGTGGAGGTCGGAGTATTCCGAAGAAGTACGATTTTTATTATCTGGCGACGTAACACCTACTGGTGGGTTTTTTTGGGACGCGTTAAATAGCAAGTGTCTTGACTTACGTACTGTTGATACTTGACTTATCCGACTATACTCCGAGCCCGCTTAGGCTGCCAACTCCCCGCACAACACACGGCATCATCGAATGCAGGAGAAGGACTTTTTCGTAAAGGGAAAGCGAGTGCGGCAAGTGCGGCAAGTGCGGCAGGAGTGTGCATCCATGCACTATAACATTGTTCGCTCGTAATCCAAATCATCTATGGCGTCGTCGTCTGCGTCATCCCGCATACCGACTAATGCATATTCGTTCATCTTGGGGCCCAGTTTCCCATAGTAGTCAGCAAATAGCTTATCAATGTCCTCCAACTCTATACCCTTTGTCTCCGGATAAAACACGATAACTACCCCGGCAGATATGATACAGAAGCTTGCTGGAATAAGGTACATCGCCCAGCCGATCAGCTCCTGAAGAATCGGCGTGAGCTGGCCGACAATATAGTTGGCCAACCAGTTGGTGGCAGTAGATAACGATACACCTTTGGAACGGATCGACATGGGAAGCACCTCTGGCGGGATTAAGAACCCGATGGGGCCCCAGCTATATCCGAACGATGCATTGTATATGATCACTAAGAGTGCCACTAGGGACAGGGTGTAGGATCGGTCCAAAAACATGAACAAGGCAATCAAAGTGAGACAAACTGCCATCAGGGCACCTCCGCTCACCAAGATAGGTTTGCGGCCCCATCTGTCCACTAAGAACCAGGGAGCGATTGTAGATGCGAGGTATACAAGGGCATTGACTCCGGTCATAAGCAACGCTTTGGAATTCTCGAAGCCAGCTTCCTCGAATACCAATGGGGCATAGTACGAGATGATATTAATACCGTTCAATTGAGCAAATCCGAGCGCAGAACAGGCAATGAATACCCTAGTTTTGTAGTGGCGCAACATGTGCCTCCAGCTGCGTTCGTATTTTGGTGTGGTTACTCGTTCGTGTAGAATCGAGTTCTTAATCATGAAGAATTCCTTGCGAGGCTTGTCGCGGTCGGGAGAGCTGTCGTATAAGAGACAGAGAACATGGAAGCCCTGTTGGTCCATATCCACATCTAACAACCACCGGGGCGACTCAACGATGAAAAAGCCACCCAAGAAGAGAATGAATGCAATGACAACCTGGAGAAAGAGAGGGAGACGCCACAGGAGATTGGCTGCGAATGAATGGGGATCCTCGCGGGCATTGCCAACGTCCTGGATAAAGTAGCAGAAGTAATCGACCCACACGCTCAATGCATAGCCGGCAATGTTTCCTGTGAACTCCCCGCACACGAGTTTACCTCTTTCTTCCGACGGCGAAATCTCGCATTGGTAAGACGGCACCATGGTCAGGAGGATACCCACGCCAAAGCCCGAGAGCACCCGGCCAATGGCAAAAACGAACAAGTTGGAAGCAAAGGACTGAAACAGGCCGCCGATCATGAACACGAATGTGCCGATGAGTATGGTGCGCTTTCTGCCCAACTTTTCCGACAACTTTGCAACCATCAACGAGGAGACCATGGCGCCGATCTCGAGAATGGCGATGATAAAGCCGATCTGGGCCGACGACGGCGAGCCAAAGTACTTGTCAAAGGTGACGAACGTCAAGATGCCCGAGCAGACGCCTTGCTCGTATCCGAACAACGAGACAAACAACGACACGAATGCGGACGTGAAGTAGACAAGCCGGTTACCTTTGAACCTGAGTTTGCTTGTGTATTTCTTGGAGTCGAAATCCACATGGTCGTAGCGGTTGCCATAGTCGTCGAGGAAGCCGGCCAGGCCATCGAAGGACAGCACGTTTGCAAGGCGCACGGGGTCATCGGAGTCGTATCCCGAGTCGTCACTGGCACGGCGGTGGGCGAGGTTGTGAGATGCGGATCCCGAGGAGTCGCTCAAGCCCGAGCCGGAGCCCGTTTCCTTGTCGCTGTCTGGCTTGTGTTCGTAGAATGTGTCGTATGGCTTGTCCACATCGCGGCCCAAATGAAGATGCTTGTTGGATATGGGTCTGCCAGCGTCACCGGTGCCCGCACGTGTGTCCTGGTGGGTCCGCAAGCCGTCTGGCTCCTGGTGGAGGAGGGCCAGTTGCGCGGAGGAATCTTGGCGCAGGGTGTCAGACGAGAACGAGTCGCTGGACAAGCGCTGCGCATCTCCAAAGGGGTCTTGGAGCCTGCTCATGCTTGTGGGGTACGTGTGTCGAATTTCAAGCTCCAGAAACGGTGCCTGGAGTCATATATAGTATTGGGGCAATCAACAGTGGTGCCAATCCTTGGCCAAATCTGGTCGCGGTTCGCGTGGAGTCGCCTGCATGCAGCGCCGGGGTTGCGTGCGGCGTGCTGGCAGGAGGAGGATACAAGGATGTGTCGATAGTTCTATAGAACGCTATGTGGTTTGCGAGCTTAGTGGTCTCGTGAGAGGGTTCGCTGCGGCGGCTCACTTGTTCTGCTTGGCCGCACGCTTGGGACGAATGTAGCTGTCGATGTAAAATGCTGCAAACAACGCGGTCAACGGCGTCAAGTAGGCCACGTTGATAAACAAGGGAAGCGCCTGGTCGGTGGTGCCGATACAGTTGGTGAGCTCGCCGCTGGAGGTCTCGGTGTACCAGATGAACGCGTGCACCACCGCCAACGAGCCGCCAATGATAAACTGGGTGATCTGCAACGACGTCAAGGTTCGCTTGAAGAGGGTGGGCACCTTGATGCGGAGACAGCTGAGCGAAAAGTAAAAGTACATGAGGGTGTGGATGAACGAGTTGAACACGACAAAGATCCAGATGGGCGGACTCTGGAACCGGATGCCTGCCCACATACACATCATGGCGCCGGAGTGGTGGTAGCTCTGGAGCAACGACGACGGACGGCCCTTCAACAAAATGATGACGGTGTCGAGCACCTCGTAGAACTTGGACATGTAAAACCAATAGCCGAAGATCTCCAAGTTGCGGAACGGGAGCTGGGAGCTGAACACGCCGTTCTGCAAGTCGCACACCGAGTGGAAGAAGTTGTCCACCACGCTGGAGGTGTTGGTCACGTCCAGGATGATCTTGATGGTCTGCGAGATGGCCGACGACATGCCCACCAAGGTCCATGCCGAGTACAAGCACAAGAAGACGTTGTGGGCCAACACAAACAACTTGAACAACCCCAGCCGGGTGATGCCGTATGGAGCAGCGGGAAGCTTCTTGAGCTCCTGCGGCGACAACTTCTCCATGCTCTGGTTGGCCTTGGCAGCCTGCCGACGACGCACCACCCCGTTGGCATGGTGGACCGACGAAAAGTACACCAACGCAATGGTGGCAGGCGTGGCGACCTTCATGGAGCTCTCGTAGATGGCGGAAAGCCACCCACTGGTAAATGGCGATGGAGCCAATGGCGTCTCCCCAGAGGGGATTTTCCATACGTTGCTATGCGGTCTTCCAAACTCGATCATGGTCCAACACTGAAAGACGAGTTCCCAACTTTTGTGCTACTCAAAGAAGCAAGTTTTTTGTCCAAGAACAAGAGATGCGTTGCCTCTCCGCGACTTATCCCAAAACGGTGCGCAACGGTTTGGTCCAGGACAAAAAAAATAGGGGTCAATTGCAGGAAAAGGGGGAAAGTGGGTACTGCGCGTAGTCTAGCATGGGAAGGTATCCTGTTACAGCCTACATGGCTTATCGCTTACGGGCCATGTCTCCGGTGGAACCCAGTCTTCGTTATACCTCGGTGCTGAGGCTGCGCCGCACGACTCGCATTTGTTGGGATGCGCCGCACGAGATGGTGATGGGCGGAAAATAGGTGGTGACGTCCTGCGACAGAACACATGAAATGCGGAGTATTGTACGGTGGAATTGGCGTGTTGGGGTTGCTCGCTTTGGGGCAGGTGGAATCCCCCTGCGGTTTTAGGGGCCGTTCATGTTGCATTGGCTCATTCTACTGCCCGCTACCTGCCCCTCGGGTAAATTGCGTACTTCCGATACTGTAACAAACCAAGGGCATACATTGTACTTGAGTGTAGTTGTCTTTCTTGTATTCATTTCTCATGGTATCACTATGTTGGCATACTGGTTGCGGTATTTGATCATTCCCGGCTGACTGCCGGTGAAATTGTAGTTGGTTGCATTTTTTTCAATTTTTGCAGTCATGTTGCTCACATTGCCTCTCAGCGCCAAATGCTTGCTCTCCATGTCAACAATCTGCTCGTGCTTCCATGGACCACGGTCTGCAATCATGAATTCCTTTTCTCTCAAAAAACTGGTCAACTGTTGTACTCCCGCTTTGATGCCGGCATCCAGATACGAGCTCAAGATAACCTGGTGGAAACCAGTGTCGTAAGTACCTATCGGGGTCTCGTTGATGGTGAGCTCAGCGTCATGCCTGATCTTCAATGGCACCAATACCCGGTCGCAGAACTCCACGTTTGCCTCGTTGACAATGCTGTCAAACTTTCCTGGGGAAAACGTCACCTTCACCTCGTAGTTGATAGGCATCTGGAGCTTCAATTGCTCAGCACACTGCTGCGACCGGTTATCGGACCCACGAATCGCAACCCGCAACTCGTTGCTATTCCGGAACTCGTCTACTGACCGTGGAAACTTGATGTACACCCCGTGCTTGGTTTCCAACTCGTTAACAAAGTTCAAGTTTCTGTTCTTGGCATTGATCATCAACATGTATTGGCCCTTGAGAAGCTTGAAGCCAGTGGTACGGTAGTGGGCAAGCCCCAGAATCATCCGCTGGTTCTTGAGGCACTCCAGGACAAGCAGGTCGATTTCATACCTGGCCAACATGATGTTGCCGCTGTTCTTCCTGGGGCATTTAATCAACACGTTGTTGCTCCTCTTATGAGTATAGAATACGCGCGAGGCGTTTGCGCTGTTTTTGTTGGAGAACTTGATGAAGACATTGTACTTTTTCATGATGGATTGAATGATCGAGCCTCCATTGCCGATAATCGACTTATGGAAAACTTCAGGAATGTTGAACTGGTCTTCGGCCGGGAGCTCGCATTCAACTAGATGAATTGCCTGGAGCAATTGTGGGAGTGTGGTGGGGTTACCAGAGCAAATGCTGATAACAACGTGGAAGTTGTGTTGACTAAATGGTTTGAATTGAATCTGGGGAATCAGGTGGAGTTGGTTCAAGATCTTGATAAGCTTGCCGTTTTTCTTGCCGCTAATGAAGTCTTTCTGGGTATTGCTCAACTCGACTTGAAGCTTGATGTCAAAGTCCCCGCTGAAACAAGCATGCCAGTACACATAGTCGGCATTGAAGTCGCCAAGCGCCGCTTTCACATCCTCGGCCAAACCGGTCAATTCAATGCACTGACTGGTGGCAGAAATGACACACGACCGCTTGTTGATGACAAGTTTCAGAAGCTTGTGCACCACGTCCTTGGAGAATCCCGCAGGTCGAAGTGTAAGGGTATAGTATCTGCTGCTCAACAACGAAAGATCTTCAATGGCGTCATTCACCGCATCACATGTTTGGCCCTGGATGGTGATATCGTATTCGCCGGGCTCAGCAAGTGATGGGATCTGAATGTACACGCCATACTTGAACATGATGTTTAACAAATCCGCCTGGTTGTGCATCACCATGGCATCGATCTTTGCCTTTGGAAGCGTTACCAGCTTCACAAAGAGGTCCCACTTGCCGTTGGGCTGCTGCAATTGCTCCAAAAGACGCCCAAGAATATGTTTGGACAAGACGATCTCATGCAAATTTCTGGCGGTGATGGATATCTTGAGCTGGCTCGTGGTGTCGAGTACCTTGGTGCTGAACAAGCTTGGAAGGAGATCCAGGATGTAGATATTGGCCCTCAGTTGCATGGCGATCTGGTTAAAGTTGTAGAGGTCTACTCCGCCAATCAACGGCACCACCGAAAGGTCAATGTTGACATAGTCCAAGTAGTATCCGTCCATCATGGTATCCAAGAGAATGCGCAACTGCGACTCGGCCACGGTTATATTGTCTTCAAAGCCCAACACGTAAACCGAGGGATGATTTGACCTCGCCACCTTGGTTTGAAAGTCGGTGCTTTCGTCACTGATGATGATATCAACATCGTAGCGAGAAGCCAAGTCGTTCAAGTAGAAGAAAAAGTCGTGGTTCAACTTGCGGAAAGCGCTCGCTTCAAGCTCAATCTGTTTATATCCAACCCGGTTGTACTTTTGAAGGATTTTACTCCTGGCGTGGTTGACAAACTGCTGACTGGCGGACGAGATGGTTACCACGTACTCCTGACTAGACAGGCCCTCCACTATGTTGACGGAGCCGTCGCTGGATTCCAGGTTAAGCTGCTCCGCCGCCTGGTGGATAGGCTGGATATTGTCAATTATGTCTATTACCGAGGGGCCCGAGGTATACTTGAACCATTGGTTGCGGGTGTGGAAGTAGTTATTCGAGATCAAATTAATGACATAGGTGTATTCAAGAGCAATCACGACATGATTCATAATAGCTCACTCACAAGCGATACCGCAGCGTCCCCAGTATATATGGGATGGTTGTGTTTTGCTTACTGCAAACGGTTGCAACTGTCCCGAATAGGAAAGGTAATAATAATGTATGCACGGCAAATTAACTGCAGGAAACGAACGTCTTGCGGGAACGACGATGCCTACATCCGCTTGGTGTCCCACACGTACACCATCTCGTCCCACCCGGTGGAAGCGGCCCATCCCGGCTCTCCCCATAGACTGTAGTCGCAGCCGATAACAAACTCCCGGTGCCGGGACATGACACCCTTACACCCACCGCCGGGCCCGGCGTTCAAGAACCGGGCCCGTTCGTTGGACATGTCGTTCCACACTCGACACGTCATGTCGTAGGATGCACTGATGAGCTCGTTGCCCGAATGCGGCGACCAGAGAACTTTTCGGACGGCAAACTCGTGGCCGAGTAGCTCGTTGAGTGGAGTAGGGCCCCGGATGTGATGTGCAGGCATGGGTGCAATTGGGTTGGGCTGGTCGATTTTGGTGATCATCCGCAAGTCCCACACCCGCACCAGCTTGTCGGTGCCCGCCGTGGCCACCACCGTGGACTTGTACTTGTTCCAGTCACAGCTCAACGCCTCCATGCCGCCGTGGCCAATGTAGTCCACCTGGAGCTGTCGTGGTGCACGGATGTCCCACACCTGGACGTGGGACGTACCGTTGCAGCTGATTATGGTTGAAGGTGAATGGGGTGAGAATGATGCATTGTAGACACACTGGGCGGTGCTGGCCGAGGGTGCCGTGCCTGGAGCTCCCGGCGCTCCAGATGTGCCCGGCGCGTGGACAGCCCCGGAAGTCGGTCCGGACCCTCGGATCGAAGGGTCCGTCGGCGACCGAAGAGTCATGAGTGATTGCGGTCTCAGGGGATCCCAGACCTTTATAGTGCCGTCCCACGATGAGGACAAGAATGTAGATTTGTCCACGAGGTTCCAATTGACCAGGAAAACCTCTCTCTCGTGCTCCTTCCAGTTCATGACTGGAAACTGGGGAACCGTAGTGTCAAACAATTTTATGGAGCCGTCTCCGCTCGCAGCCACAAGCTGGTTCTCGTGGTTTTCGCTCCAGGCAACGTCAAATAAACCGTCCTGGGTATCCCAAAATACTGGATTTGCAATGGTTCCTGACGGTTCGATCAGAAGAATGTACAAACGGCCATTGCCGACCAAGCCATAGTTGGCTGCTGTGGAAACCGCCAACTTGTTATCGAAGAAAGGCAGATACTGAACACCATAGCCATTGTGGCCGGCGGTTCTGAATGCGAGCATGACAAACGGTGATTGCTGATTACTGGTGTGCGCCGAGGTACACCCAGATCGGACTACATACAGGAAGCAGTGGCATTACCCCACGGCCGGATGAAGCCTCTACGTCTTGGCGCCTGGTAGTATTAGTATGTAGAAGCTGCAAGTAATCTTGGTGATCGTAATGCTAGAGTCTGTTTTATCTTCACGGGGTCAAAAATTTCTCCTATGCTGCCAACTCAAACAAGCCGCAGTCTAAGCGCTTGACAAGGCCGCGCAACGGCGGCTCGATTTGCCGCTCGTCCACTATGCCCAAGCCAATAAGGTCACCCCACAAGAGAGCTGCTTTTTGCTGCGAGTACTTGAGATACTCGAAATTATCGTCGCTGGAGGTGATCTCGTCCTCGACTATGACGTCTTCATCCAACTTGAGAGCGTCGACGCCGGTCGAGATGCTATATGTGGCATTCACGCCCTGCTCTTCCTTGCGGGAGCCCAAGGCGTCCTCGAGAGGGTCGCGCTGAGGCCCGTTCTGGATCAAGCCCCAGAGACACCAGAAAATCAGCACTGTGGGCCGCCAGAAGATGCACTCGTTGTAGAGCTTTCTGATTTCGTACTGGAGGATGTCGGTGACCGAGGTGACATCCACGTGGGCGTTGGTCTTGTAGTTGCTCGACGGATAGTGGAAGTCGTACTCGATGTAGGACTTGATAAGGTTGAGCTGCTCGAGCTGGGTGGGGTACCGTTCATGGTGAATGTAGTAGGAACGCGATTCGTCATGGTAGTCGGACATCCACTCGCAGAAGTGGTTGACGAGGTCGTAGGCAGGGAAGTTGGGTCCCGAGTACTCAAAGTCGATCACCACCAAGTTCGAGTCCTTCTTGTTGGTGGTGGAGGTGAGCGACGACGCCTCCTTGGACACAATGATGTCCTCGGGCGAGAACAGGTCGTGGAGGAGAAGGTTGCCGTACTGGGTGTCGTTGTGGCAGAAGCGCAAGTTGGTGCTGATGTCGTCCTCGTAGTGCTCAAAGAGCCACTCGCGGTACTTCAACACCGCCTCGCGGAAATCGGCATACTCGGTCAAAAACGCATCGCGGTGGTCAAAGTCCCAGGTGGGCAAGATGGTGTTCTCAAAGAGGTCCAACCATCTCAAAATGAACTTCCAGGTGGCGGGGATGCCCTTGCGGTCCTTGTCGTCCAACTCCAACTTGTAGTGGAGGTCCTTCATTCTTCGCGAGATCATCTGCGAGATCACAGGGTCCCGGATCTGGAGCCGGTTGAGGGTCACAAACCCCTCCAAAAACTGCTCGATGCGCCCGTTGAGGAAAATACCCCAGAGGCGGGGGCCGATCTTCTTCTGCAGCAATTTGATAAGCACTTCGAGCTCGCTGTCTCGATCGACAATCAGCTCCACGTTCTTGCCGTACACACGGAGTAGGAGCGCCGGCAACGCGAGACTGGTCTCGGGATCCTTGTACTCGAGCTTGTAAATGGAGTTTGTCAATGCGCCCAGGATACGCTGCACCGACATGTTGGCAGCCTCGAGGTGGCGCTTGTGCCATTTGCTGACCCTGAGAGCTTTTATGACCCCGATCAAGTCCTGCTTGAAGAAATCGAGCGGGAGGGTGTTGTCTATAGTCGCCGAAACCGTCGGAATCGCCAAGTCGGAATCAACCAAAGTGGAGGAGAGCAAAAGTTTGGTGAGCGAGGATGCCGAAAGTGATCTCCGACGCTGCGAGGGTCTTCTGGTGGCACTGGCCAGCCTCGACAGCGCTGCAGAGTGCCGCAGCCTTGACCGCAGACGTGAATGAACCTGGGACATGATCCTAGTGGTCGTGAGACTAAACGGGTTAGTGTGTTTCGGACGTGCACACAGGCCCACACCAAGTGCGAGCGAGCGTGGCGAATTGGCGGCGTGCACACACCGCCAGCTGGACGAGGTGCTTGTCTTGGCCTGGTGCACGGGTGTTTCAGCAAGGCCTACACCACTGGCCACGACGGTGGTGCTGGGGAAGGGCGGCCCTCGTGGCCCGCCATGAACTATGAGCAAGTAGCACACCAGCTACACCGCTGTGGCAACAACAAACCTCCGGCCCTCGGACAGACGGGAAACCCCAACATCCGGCTGGCATTTACAGCGTTCGATACTGCATACACGTTGTCCCCTGCATTTGCTAAAAACAGCAGGGTTCAGCTCGTTGCTGTATTGTTCGTTCCAACTTCTTACTTCGCTCATCGTATTGTTGACCCGTCTCCGGTGTACTCTACACACGGATAACCAACCGACCAACCGCATTCACTAGTTGCAAAGCTTATCGGGTGTAAGGTCCATCGAGATCTTTTCCCCACACGGTTGAGTTAATCTTTTGCGGTTTCATTTCGCTCGTAACCGTGGTTAAAGTGAGGTATTAATATTCCACCGGCGCCGACCCAGTCCCTTCGCTATTTATTGCCATGTCTCCGTCCGTAAACCGGAAAAAGTCGTCCAAATCGACCCACTCGTTGTCGTCAACAAACTCCCAGTCAACTTTAACCGCGCCCCTGCCGGCAACCCCTGTCGCTATAACTCCTCCTCGAACCCCGTCCACGCCTCGCTTGACAGCTTCGCCTATCGCTACCCCCAGTTCTCCTCGAAATCCCCCGCTGCAGAGCCCAAAGTACATCAAGTATGCCCTTAAACGTATAAAGAAACTCGAAATAGTCCACTCCAAGTTCGCTACCAAGAGCAACTACATCACCAAGACCAACATTCTAAGGAAGACCCTCTTGCCGTATCTCCGTGCCTCAAACGCACTTGAACTCCACGAGTCCTGCGACGTCCAGGTCCAGCGCTCGTTAGCAAGCGTATTGACTGCTATCTTGCTCCGCTGGTGGTCGTCGCTTCTCGGCTCGGTCGCTCTCACATCCCTGGTCTCGAGCACCGATAGAAACGCATACCTCGAGGGCATCTCCCGC
The DNA here is from genome assembly GCA_030570235.1 of Meyerozyma smithsonii. Classification (NCBI taxonomy): domain Eukaryota; kingdom Fungi; phylum Ascomycota; class Pichiomycetes; order Serinales; family Debaryomycetaceae; genus Meyerozyma; species Meyerozyma smithsonii. Next base: position 1,242,537 of record JAJLVE010000001.1, on the reverse strand, counting down.
ATAATATCTCGGTCCGAATGGTTCTCGGCCGACAAAGATTCTCTTCGCCAATACCGCCAGCTCTTGGTATCCACGTTGGACTATGTTATTTCTCGCCTTCTGTCGCTCAAGGTTACGCTGCTTGCATTCCTGGCATTTGTGGGCAAAGTCTTTGCCTACAGCTTCTTCCATATCCCCAAGGTCAGTAATGCCCTCTTGTTTCTTTTGAACGTTCGGGTAGCAGTGATGAAGCGAGCCGGAATTGCTCCCACTAACCAAGAAACCACTAAACCATCGTTCCCAGCAACCGTTCAACCGTGGGTCAACTTCTCTGGTATTGATGCACCCAAGAGCCAAGCACATCTAAACTGTATGCCACCACCGCGACATCCTGTTGATGGCATTAAGGATCCGAACGGCACCTGGGTTCATCGATGGTGTTCTAGTGATTCAGACATATTCAATTCTTTTTTACGTCACTACTTGAATGTTTGCCTGCATTACGTGGACGCCGAGTTTGATCCCGCCTCACTTCCTGGATTTCAAGTCATCTTGGGACACATATACCATATTTTTGAAACCACAGTCAATCGCATGGCACTCGCCAATGCGGAAAACCAATCCGTCCGTCCAAACAGCATGAATAAGGCTCCTCCAAACACAAATATGGCGTCTCCCATTCTCAAGGTTCTTAAATCTTTCCGTGATATTAACTTTTCTGATATTTCCTTCCGATACTCGCTTTGCAGGAAGGTAGATGGTCTTCTGGTTGCCATTGCTCGTACGAATAGCATTTACGACTACCACAAGAATGGTGTGCTCTTGAATGTTGCTCATGAGATAGTGCATCAAGTGGGACAAGATATTGATTGGGAATTTTGGCTCGGTTGCGTGTATATGATGTTGCACAATACTGATCACGCCCAATCATTACTCAAGTGCTTCTCATTTCTCTTCAATGTTTGGGACCAGGTTCCCGAAACTCTTCCCTCTACTACCGATGTATCAGCACCACATCTTAAATGGCTCTTAGACTTGAATGAAAGTTTTAAAGAGAATTTTGTTGACTGGTTGATTTCTGATGAAATCTGGGAGAGGTTTTTCACACACTGGAATCCGCTCGTCAGCTCATATTATATCAGGCTTTTGGTATGGCGTGTGGTTGGATTCAATAACTTTGAGTCTTCTATAGCCATACAGACGACAAAAAAGGTTGAAGCAAGAATTCAAATGGCCTACAAAATGTTACTTTCTCATGATAAAGAAAACTATACGATCAACTACAAGCAAGACAGCCCATTAGGAGGAAGAAAGTTAGGTATTATTCCCGTCAGCATGAAAGATGAGTTCTACCTCGCCGGGGACGTTTCTACTCCTCCTGTAATCTCCACTCCTAGTGAAATTCGGAAGACCCATCCCTATGAAATCTTTGATGAAGCTGTTTATTCGTGTTCATCATTGCCAATCACACCAGCCCTGATACCAGAGAGTTCCCCTAGTACAGATAACGGAGATAAGAAGTCTTTGGTAACTTCAATTGGAAAACTCTTCAAGATGTTGTCGACAGACGAGCCCAAGAGACCACCTCAGCTTCGCAACAATAGAAATTCCGTTTCGTTGACGTCCCTTTCTACTTCATATTCCACTATGTCACTGTCGTCAAGTCCATCTGTTATGTCTTACAAGTCAACCCCAACTTCAAACACCGACAATTCGATTACATCCGATTCCGATATAAGTAGCATCTCGACGGAGATGTGGAGTCCCAATGACGAACAAACGCAGCCGCCCGAACTATTCAGTTCAGTACCGGAAGTTGCTCGACCTGTCCTTAAATTTGAACTTATTCTCGACCACGACTCTTTGAACAATAGATTTGCAGTAATGAAACTGCAAGGTTTCAAAGCTCCAGTTAACCGCTGCTTGCCCGAACTGCCCGAAATCCCCAATATTTCTATCTTTGTACGGACTGACTCTTTTGACAAGTTCTATTTGAGTCAAGATATTGACTTGATGATTCTGGGTGATTTTGGCGATACAAAACCGGTGCAGGTTTACAAGACCTGGAAGCAAAATGAAGTTGCAAAGTGGGAGAAGCTTGGACGGAGACTCAACGAGTGGAATAGTGTTGTTGAGGAGTTTGAAAGGTACTTGATTCACCGGGTGGAAACCGATCAACTCAACTGTAAAATCAATGCTTCTTTGACTAGCGGGCTGGATCTCGGAGATATCAATGAGGCAAACTACTTCAAGAAGATAATCCCATTCATGCTGGTGGAAGAGGCAAACGATCTAAAGATGAACGGTGGCTAGCCCGATCATTATTTTGCATTTACTTTTATAAATCACGTCTCCTTTTTAATCTTCGCGTCCCGTTCCTTCTTTATGCTTTTCTCGTCAAGCTCTTCGTTGTACTTGGACCAGGTGATCACAGCCGTCACCAAACATATGAATGAGCTGCAGACCCAAAAAATGATGGTGCCCACGATCATGGACGACTTGTAATAAGTAACCATATAGTACCGGATACCGTCCCATTGAACGTGGAACCCCAAGAAGGAACTATTATAGTCCAAATCGGAGTCCATCTTCACCTCTATATGAGCAATTCTCTTCAGAATATGAGCAAGCTGTCGCCCTGTAAGCAAGGAATATTGCGAGTGGATACTGACAATTTTGCGTATATCAGTCAATGTCGGGGGCACGTAATGACGAAACTTATAAGGCACGAGCCAGTTGTTGGAGTGGAAGATGTAATCGTCTTCACAGTTAAGCACAAAACTCGACCGAGCCGAGTATGAACCGAGAGTAACGTTGTGGAGTATGGATTTGATATTGTTCCTTTCCGAGTGACAGATTACGTCGATATTCAACGATAATAAATAAGAGAGTTCTGGTGTTTGATCGAAAATAGCACTGTATGGTGCCAAATTTACCGTACCTTGTCTGTGATCCCCTGGTAAGTTGTCTTGGGGTGCAAATGTGATTGGTACTTTCATGACCAGTATAGGGATCAACACCGAGAAGAAGTAAAGGTAAGATAGGATGGATGTGGGTAGCAATACAACAAAAGTCGCAAAAAAGATAGTGCTATAGTACATTGACTGCCTCGTCAAAGCGAGTGGGACAGCAAGGTTTACCATGAGATGAAGTGTTGTGAATCGAAATGCGGAGAAACGATAAAAGTCGCGAACGTCAAAGTTTAAACATTACATTCCTATTCATGCGCTCATACACCGATTTACTACATGCTAGTGGGTAGTGTGACCCCTATGGTACTTGAGACCATTGAGGTTCTTATACCGCTTGCCACACACCTCACATCGGTATGGCTTGTCTTTTTCCATGCCGGCCCCATCCAAGTATGGGGTGTTTGATTCCGGGTCAATGATGGAAATTGTTCCATCGGGGTTTTCTTTCAATTTTTGATTCTGGTGCCCATGTAGACGATGGTACTTGAGACCATTCTGGTTCTTGTAGGTCTTCTCACATCCAATCACAGGACACTTGAACGGTTTATGCTCGGTGTTCTCCATCACATACAAGTGGCGGGCGGGATCGTCAATGTACATGGAGGTGTCCTCATCGTCGCCTTGGCCGGATCCAGACCGGGACTGCCCAAGTGGAGATTGGTGGTGCACCTGCTGGGGGTGCACTTGCTGAGGAAGCTGCTGCTGTTGGAGACTGGCCGGAGGAACAGCCGTGGCACCCGGATTATGCTGCGGGGCTCCCATAGCACCGTTGGGATTGTGCTGAGCAGGGTGGTTGTTGCGTTGCTGGGGGATGCCGAAACTCTGGTTGATAGTTTGGTGCTGGAGGTTGAATTGGAACGGAGCGGCGTTGATGGTGGGTTGAACCTGAGGATGCTGGTGAGTGTTCAAGAACACATCGTTGGTACTGACAGTCTCCATGACGTTGTGGATGTTGTTGAGATTGGCGCGGTTAGACCGGGCCGAGTTCAAGAGGTTGTGGTCTGTGGGCGGGGACAGACTGATGTGAGCCTCTTCGTAATGTCGCAACAAGTCGTGGAGCGTGGGTAAATGCTGACCACAGCAACTGTAGTCCTTGCAATAGTCGGCTTCAAGGTTGGGAAGATATGACGCTTGCAGCGGTGGCGAGGTGGCCATGTGATGACTGGTGCTGGGGTGGCGAAACAGCCCCCGTCGAGGGTTGATGAGCGTCTGCTGGGCCGCCTGGTTCGGTACCTGGTTCTGGTTCTGGTTCTGATTCAACATCATCACTTCGTCCTTGAGCCACAGCCCAATCGTCACCGACCCCCACAGCACGCCACCCATACCCTGCGAATGAGCTATAGACTCCCTGCGGAACCTAGAGTTATTAAATATCAGTTGCTGTCGCTGATAAGTGATATCTATGGGCTGGGGGATGGCAAGATGGTTATCGGAACCAGACCCCGAACCATTATTGAAAATCTCAGTATTGAACATTTCGATCTGATGGTGGAATGGAAAGCAAACTGTTTGATAAAGGATACCAATACTATCCGAACACCCCCTGTGTATACTATGCGTGATTCGGGAAAAGCAAAGAGCTCGTCTATGACTCTAAATTAGGTGTAGCTCGTGACACTCCTTGATACTGAAAAATCGAGATCTTTAGCAATGCATATATTTTGGACACCGCTGGATTGATAAAAGCGCCTGTTCTGACTTCCACTAGTGTAGCGCTTCTCCTGTCTTATCAATACCGGGTTGCAAACGGCCGGTTTCCGATATCCCTCCTACCTGATGGACAGATTATTAACTTGGGACAGGGGGTACACACACGACCACCGGGTAACCACCAATCAGGACAAGGTGGATGGATGCAACAAATTTTGGTGCCACCGCCACCCGGCTCAAAGTAGCCGCTTTCGGCCGTACGTTCGAACCTGGGTTTTTGCAGTACCTAAAGAGGTAAATCCGAGCATGCGATAACCATCGTCAACAGGGACAATACACCATGGCGCTCAGCGGTACCTAGCCGATGGCCGGGTAATCGTGGCTTATGTTAAGATACGGATTTACGAATATGCAGGAATTGACATCTCGTTTCTATTATTGGGAACGACACGATATCGGGATGGTGCACCGGAACTTTCCGTTGGTGTAATGGGTGCGCGAGGTGCAATGGTTGTAAAACTGTGGACCCGTTGCGGATTTATAGATCCGATCAGATAATTCCGATTACGGCCAACGTGCATATACTTATGCCGGGACCGGAACCCTATTTATTTCTGCTTGATCTTCTTCAATACTAATGGATTTACCGCCGGAATTGATCCAGAAGGTGAGCACCTTCCTTGGAACCAGTGATGTGCTCCGTCTCGGTTATACTTGCAAGGCCAACTACTACCTTCTTCTTCCCCAAATTTATTCTTCGGTAACAGTCGATTCTTCGCGTCAACATTACAGTGCAGCGAATGAGGAAAGAAAGTGTTCAACTATGATCAAATCACTCCATTCCTTTACCCTCTTTATGAAGAACTTGTACCTGAACAAGACATACTGCTCGTATGTCCGGGCTCTTCAGTTCATGGATAGCATACCCGATCTACCAGAACTTGAACTTTTTCACTTCTTCGAGAATATCTTCCCACATCTTCGCAATTTGGAGAAATTAAAGTGGTTCACGATACAGGTATATTTGCCATGCGAGTATCTCATGTTGCTTTCAAACTTGGTGAACATGAAGGTAGTGGTGGGAAATTTCAAGAACTTTGAATCAGTTACACACTTTGCAGGTCAAGAAACTGACTATAGACTTCAGCAGCTACTGATCTCGGGTTTTGGGCAGCACATTAATTTAACAAAACTAGCATTAGCCAGATTCACCAATCTCAAATCACTCACGTTGTCGAGAAATAGTCTGACAAGTGGCTTGAAGACCAGCGGTCAGGCCACCTGTGTTCCAAACTTCATCGAGCTGCCTGATGCGTTTCTTGACGACGCCAATTATATTTCCAAAATCTGCGGCTTGCCTCTCCTGCTGGCCCTCACGGAGCTCGTGTTAAAAGATATGTGTGTCTGTGGCAACGACGCTCGACTCTTATCCAAAACTGTCAATTTTGGACATATTGACACCCTCAAGATTATTAATTGTACAGAGAAAATCGACGGTGGGGATGCATTCCTTGACATCCTTCGCCCACAAATGGTTCGTCTCCGTACCCTCAGCCTTAGTCTTGGTAATGAAGCCAACTATAACGAATCAACAATTCAGTTCATCCAAAATCTGCCCCACAAGCTCAAAAAGTTGGAACTAGCAGTTCGGTGGTCGTCACCGTACCGGGAATCCGACTTGTCACAGACCGTGGAGGCAATCACGTCGCACAAGGATTCCTTAGCGTATCTCGACTTTGACTTTGAGTGCGTGCAGCATTACAAGGAGGGATCCTACCGATACGTCCATCGGTTAAAAAACATATCCCAGCTCCTCAACTTGAAGTTTCTTCGGGTGCCCGTAAACCAGTACGAAATTCCGGAGCTCATACGGGTGGTTAATAAGTTGCAGCAGTTGCAGTTCTTGCAGCTAACGCTCAAAGACTTCAAAACACCCATCATCAATAATAATACCCTCATCAGCCAGGAATACTTCGACTACCCAAATTCGGTGACTCTTAATTACCACAACACCATCGTGGACCAGCTTGCCAACTTTTGCCGTGATTTCAAAACGTTCTTAAACATGTTACAATATCTTGTATTTGAGGCGTCCGAGACGTATTTTTTCAACTGCTACCGCCAGATTGTACAAGAACGTGGGCTAGAGCTGGTATTTGGCGACATGGTGAGGAGAGAAACTATGTGAAAAGGTTCTGCGTATGAAGATATTCATATAGGGAGGGTAGATATAGACCAGCTCACGCGTAGCTCTTGTTAATAGCAAAAATGATTTAGGTTTAGGTATCGTATGTCTAGTGACGTATTTTGACGCCTGATACAGCGCAGAGGCGGCATTTTTGCAGCCGCCGGCACGCCCGACTCCGCCGCCTGCACACAGTATGCAGGGAAAGTTGCTGCGAGTGAAATTTAGGGGATTGTTCTTTGGCAACCAGAATTCACGCAATGGATTACGGAGTCACAGCAGAGGAGCAGAGACTTCGGGAAAACAAGGAACGTACCAAATACTGGAAAAAATGGGGTCCATACCTAGGAGAACGTCAGTGGGCAACCGTCAGGGAAGATTATTCCCATGATGGAGACGCCTGGAGTGATTTCCCCTTTGAACACTCGCGGTCAAGAACATACCGGTGGGGTGAAGATGGATTAGCTGGTGTTTCGGACACACATCAGATGGTGTGTTTGCTGATGGCTTTGTGGAATGAGGAAGATGAGATTTTGAAAGAAAAGGCATTCGGTGTCACTAACTCTCAGGGTAACCACGGAGAGGATGTGAAGGAATTGTACTACTACCTTGACAATACGCCATCACACTCGTACATGAAGTACTTGTACAAGTATCCCCAGCTGAAATTCCCATACAATGATCTTGTAGAGACCAACGGCAAGCGGACTAGAACGGAGTTGGAATATGAGCTCGCTGATACCGGAATTTTTGACGAGAACCGTTACTTTGACGTCGTGTTCGAAATGGCAAAAGAAGACGACGAGGAGCTTGTCTTCCGTATCACCGCGTACAACAGAGGACCAGACGCGGCACCCTTGCATATCATGCCTCATGTTGTGTTAAGGAACACCTGGGCATGGGGCGACGACGAATCAAAGAAGGAGAAGCCCTCAGTAAAGGCATTGGATGACTACACCATTGAGGTTGACCATGCCAAGTTTGGCAAACGTTATCTCGTATTTGCCCCAGCCCCAGGTTTCTCCGAAGATGCCCCCGATATTGAACCTCAGCTTCTCTTTACTGAAAACGAAACCAATACTGAGCGTCTTTACGAACAGCCAAACAAGGTCAAATACGTCAAGGACGCGTTCCATGACGTGGTTATCGATTCCAAGACAGAAGCGGCGAACCCCGACCGTTTTGGAACGAAGGCCTGTGCCTGGTTCAATTTTGACAGTGTCCCCGCTGGCGACTACGTCACTATTCGTTACAAGCTTACCCGGGATCCAGGTGAAATTGACGAGTTGCAGCTTGACGAGGTGTTTTCACGCCGCCAGGACGAGGCAGATGCATTCTACTGGAAGGTGTCTCCTCTTCCCTTGAGCGACGAACTCCGTCAAGTTCAAAGGCAAGCGTTTGCCGGTCTTTTGTGGACCAAGCAATTCTACTACTTTGTGCATAGCTACTGGTCGCGTGGTGATCCGAACACGCCCAAGCCGCCGGTAAACCGTGCCAATGGCCGTAATAGAGATTGGAAGCACTTGCATATTGATGACGTGCTCTCACTTCCTGACAAGTGGGAGTATCCATTTTTTGCTGCATGGGATACGGCATTCCACTGTGTTCCAATTGCCATGATAGATCCTGAATTCGCCAAGAGACAGCTCGATTTACTTACTCGTGAATGGTACATGCATCCAAACGGTCAAATTCCTGCTTATGAATGGAACTTTAGTGACGTGAACCCACCGGTGCACGCATGGTCGGCTTACCGTATCTTCAAGATTGAGAGAAAGATGTACGGCACCGAGGATCTTGACTTTTTGGAGACGGTGTTCCAAAAGTTGCTCCTCAATTTTACTTGGTGGGTCAACCGTAAAGACGCTGACGGCAACAACGTGTTTGCCGGTGGTTTCTTGGGTCTTGATAACATTGGTGTATTCAACCGTTCTGAACCACTTCCTACTGGAGGTAGTTTGGAGCAAGCTGACTCCACTGGTTGGATGGCCTTCTTTTGCTTGCAAATGTTGAACATCGCCCTTGAATTGGCCAAGACCCGTCCCGTATATGAGAATATTGCATCAAAGTTCTTTGAGCACTTTATTTTGATTGCGGACGCCATGACGTACCGCGGAGGTGAGGAGCACGAGAAGTCATTGTGGGATGAAAATGACCGCTTCTATTACGATGCAATCAGTTATGGGAACCACTCCCAGCTTCTTCCAGTGCGTTCGTTGGTGGGGCTTATTCCATTGTATGCATCGTTAACCCTTGAGCCTGAGTTGGTGGACAGGTTCCCCTCGTTCAAGAAACGTCTTGAGTGGTTCATTGAACACAGAAGAACCGTTGCCGAGCGTAATATTGCCTCGATGGAAACCAGGGGTGTTGGCGAAAGATTGCTTCTCGCCTTGGTTGACAAGGACCGTTTGGTGGCCATTTTGGAAAAGATGTTGGACGAAGATGAGTTTTTGTCTCCGCATGGCATTCGGTCGCTTTCCAAGCACCATGAGAAGCATCCTTTCGAGATGGACGTTCATGGCGAGAAATACGTTGTGAACTATCTTCCTGGAGAGTCGGACTCGGGTATGTTTGGAGGCAATTCCAATTGGAGAGGACCTATTTGGTTCCCGGTCAACTTTTTGTTGGTTGAGGCCTTGCAGCGGTTCTACTTGTACTACGGGCCCGAGCTTAAGGTTGAGTGTCCCAAGGGCTCTGGTGACTATTTGAACTTGGCGCAGTGTGCGCAGGAGATCCAGCACCGGCTTATCCATCTTTTCATTCCCGATGAGAATGGAAACAGAGCATGTAACGGTGAGAGCGAGCTTGCCAAGGACCCGTTGTTCAAGGACTATGTCCCATTCTACGAGTACTTTGACGGAGATACCGGGCGTGGGTTGGGTGCTTCGCACCAGTGTGGCTGGACGGCGTTGGTGGCCAAGTGGATCCACGACAACGGAGCCACCTGTAGAGTCCCCAAGACGCCTCGGACGCCGCGGCGTACGTCAGCGGTGTTGAACAATAGCGACACCCGAGGCTTCCTGGAGGAGGACCTAGTCAACTACCTCCCCAAGTCTGGTCCGTTCCCCGGCAGATTGATGCGCAGAAGAAGTGGTAAGTCGCTCTTGAACATGACGATCCATGCGCTTGATTTGGACGACGAGGACAGGACCAGCATTGACTCGCGGCCAGCGGCTGGGGGCTACGACACCGACGAGTTGCATGGCTTGACACCCTCCAAGTCGCAGAGTTCTGTTGACGGCAACTCGGCAGTGGACGACAATCTTCTTGGCCAGATCCGGGCTGCATTCCACCGGTACAAGCTGCGGGACGAGGACGATCCCGATGAGTTTTCTGGCGAGGAGTTTGAGACCCGGCACAAGTAAAAGAAGGATACAGCAATTCCGGCTACTAGATTTCATACTATATAGAGTTTAAAGTTGGCCAATAGACACTGTTCGGCACGGGGTGATGGTAGCGTTGCAGCCGCAACCTGACGGCGGCCACCGCCGGCTGCAAACAGCCCAGTAGTACACCCGTGCACCGGGTCAGGCCCCATAATTATCCCTGATCGCACCTGGCGTCAACATGGCAGAACTCTTCTCCACGTACGAGTCGGACTTCCAGCTCGCTTTGCAGGATGCTAAAGCACGTCTTGCTGAAATACCAGGGCTCACAGACAACCAACGCAAGCTCACTTTGCAGGCCGTGGAATCGGCCACCGACGAGTGCTTGGAGTTGGTGGACCAGATGAGTCTCGAAGTGCAGAACTTGCCCGCCAGCCAGCGTTCCAGCTACAACACCAAGATCCGGCAGTACCGCGGGCAGACCGACGACGCCAAACAGCGTTTGAACCAGCTTCTAGACGACCACGACAAGCAGCAGCTCTTTGGCTCCCGCTACACCGACCACGACAGCAGCCTGCAGGACCAGCAGCGCAAGCAGCTCTTGAACAACCAGTCGTCGTTGGACCGGTCGACACAGCGGTTGCAGGAGCTGCAGCGGGTGGCGCTCGAGACCGAGAGCATCGGCGGCAACATCTTGAACGACTTGCGGGGCCAGCGAGAACAGATTATGGGGGCGCGTGACACCCTCACCGCCGCCGACGGCTACATCGACAAGTCGGTCAAAACGCTCAAGTCGATGTCGCGACGTATCACTGCCAACAAGTTCATCAGCTACGCCATCATCGCCGTGCTCATCTTGCTCATCTTCCTCGTGTTAGCTAGTAAGTTTTGGTAGTTGTACTAATGTGATCAATGACGGCTCCGGATCTGCTCGTCTCCTGCACACAGCCGAGCAATGAGATGGAGAAAAATCATTGCCGCTCGTTTGATGAACATTATACGGAGCATCGGGGCACGCAGCGCTGCTCTGCGGGCGTGTGCTGCGGCGGTGCGCGGCCGCGGGCCCGGGGCCACGGCACCAGCACCAGCGTCTCTTTTGCGAGCCGCGGGACACGCCGCCGGGCCGTACCGAGCCTTCCACTCGGCCACGCCCCTCTGGCACGGCCACATACACAAGCCCAAGCCGGGCGAGGAGCTCCACGTCACGTTCATTACCAAGGACGGACTGCAGCACACGTTCGAGGTGGCCGAGGGCGACAATCTCTTGGACATTGCCCAGGCACACAACTTGGACATGGAGGGTGCATGCGGCGGCTCGTGTGCATGCTCCACCTGCCACATCATCGTCGACCCCGAGTTCTACGACGAGATCCCCGAGCCGGACGACGACGAAAACGACATGCTCGACTTGGCATTTGGCCTCACAGAAACGTCTCGCTTGGGTTGCCAAATCAAGATGACAAAAGAACTAGACGGGCTCCGGGTAGCGTTGCCGGCCATGACCAGGAATTTGCAGATCCGGGACTTCAACTAGAGTGTACATATGAACAACCTATGGTGTTAGCGTGAATAAGCAGCCCGCAACCGGCTTATCTTTAGCTTATGTAATCGCAGCCGTAAGCGCCGCCGCGCCAGCTCCATCTCCGGACTGTTTACATCTGGCCGCTGCATTTGCATCTCCGTCGACGCCTGCCCCGGTATCTACTAGTGCGTTTTTGACACGTTTGAAACGCGTGTGTTGCTGCTGGCGATCAGGATTCCTATTTCGTGGCAATGCCGTCCCCGCAAAAACGGCCTCTATCCGAGGCCAATGTTTCATCTTTGAAACGCAAGTCACTCACGTTTGACATGGCCCGCATCGAGACCCGCTCGCGTATCCCTGTGCCCCAGACCAAGACCCACGTTTCGCCGCTGCTAGATCTTCTCCATATCAACAGGCTTTTGGATATGAACCAGAATTTTGTCAACAAATCAAAGTCCAAGTTGCCGGAAACAAGACGGCCTACCCGTACGTCTAACGTGGAGGAGCTGTTCAACCGGCATTTGGAGCGCCAGAGGCAGCTTGAAACCGAATTGGACAAACAATTGAAAACGCTAAGGTCCGCACACGAGACGCTACAAGCGGACATCGTCGAACATCGCCGCACCCATAAGAAGATCATTCACAAAGTTTCCGACCTTAATGCCCGCATCACGACCGAGCGGGGCCGGTTTGAGTACACCGAGGAGCGCATAATGAAAAAAGTGCTGCATCGCGAGCAGATGATGAATCTACAGGTGAAGGACTTGACAAACAAACTCACCGGTGAGTTTAACGAGGCTACGTTTCAATTGCAGGGCGAATTGACAGCAGCAAAGAACTACAATGACCAAGAATTACTAGAAGAAGAGCAGGCCGTACGTGCGGATATCAACCTGCTAGAAAAGAAGCTTGCAGAAGCCGTTGCTGAAAAAATGCACAAGTTTAAACAAGAGGCTGCGATTCTTGAAGCGGAGCTACAGCAAGTCCTAAAATCGAAAACTACTGAAGCTTCGGCTTTAGAGGAGCAATATCAAACCAAGTTGGAACACTTCCAGTTAGTCGAACAGGAGATGGGTCAGGTTGAGGCGTCGATCCAGGCTTTACGCGATCAAAACCATGAATTGGAGATGGAAATATCAAGGATACGAGCTAGCACCGAAACCTTTGATGCAGATAAAGCTCTTCTACTGCAAAGTCTTCTACAGGGTGAAAACGGACTCGTCGAGGCAAAAGCAGAAGCTTCAAAATGGAAAATTGCTGTGGAAGAAGAAAGACAAACATTTAGCAAGGCCCGCGATGAACTCGACAAGCACAACGTGCATAGGAGGATGCTTGAGAATGCAATCATGCAATATGAGAAAGGCCCTCGAATTTACGTGAAGAATCCGCCTTTAGGTTCTACCAGCTTCCTGAAGGAGTTTTCTGCCGATACTAGTAACGCTGAAATCATTGACGAGTCCTTATGCTTTGTCGTGTCCTCTTTTAAGCAAATGGCGAATTGTTGCATTGTCATATCGGGACACAAGGAAGCCTGCTTCGCGTCTCAGACACTATTGTCCTGTTTCAAGAATATAATAGAGAGAAGTGCAGCCACCTCGTTCAAAGGTTGGAACTTTGAATACGCGGTAAGGTGTGTCGATATGGGACAATCTCCCTCGTTAGATCTCTTGGACTCCCGTCATCCGATAGCCACAGAGATAAAGCTGAGTCTTGAAGATATACGTGCTCAAAAGATGGTCATTGAAAGTCCAAAGGACTTGATTGACATGCCTATCCCAGAGCATAGTAAGGCTTATGTGATAATTTTGAGCATTTACGGAGTCGTTCATGGAAAGAAGCATCAATCCGATATAGCTGTTGTGGATATTAGTGGTACTCAACTAGATGTTCAGGCAGGAATGATCTTGGGGCAGGACCCCAGGTCGAAGTCGTTGTTTGATTACTGCGAAAAAAGCCGCTGTCTTCATATATCGCTGCCGGATGAGCAATTGGTCAAGGCATTGGAAACGTTAAAGGAGAAATACTAAAAGTAATATACTTATAATTACACTGATATATTATACATAGACTTAGGTCGTCATTATAAGATCGTGGAGGACCCACTTAAGCTCGTCGGTAGTTCCAAGGTGAGCTGTGCGTTTGTCTGCTTCGTCTTTGATTTTTTCGTCATCGTTTTGTTCACGGGGAGGGAGTTCATACTTTGAGTCTATCATATCATCGTTCTCGAGCATCGTGCTTGGTAACCTCAACTTAGCGCCACAAGGCTCGATAAGATGTGGGAACATTTCGAGGGTATTATACAAATCCTTGATGTTAAGCGTTATTTGTGGCATCGGGCTATCGGGTGTCGTTTCCTTTGGTACATCGGGGTCAATACCAATTGCAGAAACAATATCATTGGCGGAGTATTTTTGCTTTCTATAGCGAGCAGTATCTATGGCACTCTCGATGATATTTCGAAGGTGAGCCTCAAGCCCCAATATGATCATCTCAAGGGCGGGCATATTAGTACCACCAGTTAAGCCATACTCTCTCATTGTCATGAGAACATGACGATTCAAATCCTCGTAGTCGGGAATTTCATAGGTTTGCGTCGAGAGGGGACTATTGATACCATTGACGACTTCTTGCTGCCATTGCACCAAGTTATTAACCTGTAGCTTCTGTTGCTCCTTATCTTGGATCATAGGAATTTTCGGAAGCAATGCATGTCTTGTGAGTGTAAGAGATGCACTCAACTTCCCCTTCTTCCCACTATCACGCGTAATGTTTTTAATCCTGCGTCTTTCACGTAAGGGGAGTCCCATAATATTCTGCTTGAACTTTTCATACTGGCTTGATCGAACAGTCTTGCCTTTATTTGCCTTCTTGTTCCAAAACAAAGCGAGCTCATTCTGGTAGTCCAATGGTCCATTTTTGAGTGAGCTCACAAAGTTGAGAAGGAGAAGCTTGTTATGGTACTTCACAAGACCGCCTTTAAGAATGGGTGTTATCTGCGAAACAAGCTCGGCTCTTGAAAGTTTACCCACCAAAAAGAGACTTAACGACTCGTGGTATTTATCCCAATCTCCTCCGAGTTTAGACTGAAACTCCTTCACGAGGTCTTGTAACTCCAGTCTCTTTGGAAATGGTTTTGACATTATTACTAATAGCTTGGGCTGGTGGAATGTCTAATAAATATGCAATCACACTGTTGCTGAAGTAAATCTGACGTGTAATTCTTCCACGTATGTTCTGAGCGATTCACAATCTCAATTAAAATGGCTAATCACGAAATACAGCTCGCAATTCGAAGCAAAGATGACTTCTGATCGGACTAAAGATGAGCTTTGATTCCCAATAGTTCACGTCGATAGAAGGTTCGCTCTATCTGAACTTGAGCTGGTGTTGTAGGTCGTGAGAAAGAGAGCTAATATAGCAGTCCAAAGTATCAATCAATCACCAGTTCTAGCGCTAAAGATTTCCTTGTGATATATAAACCTGCTTTCGATCTCTGCTTTTCACTTGTAACTGTTCTTAATAGCGTGAGACTTCTGCAAAATTCCCTTGAGTGTTCCGTCAAATGTGGTTGTTGAGATTTTCGCGCGCACAACCGAAGTGGACTGGGTGCAAAAAAGTCAGTACAAGTCATGTTAACAAACCTACCTGCAATCATTCTCTATTATACATTCTATACGTGTCTAGTATTCTATATTGGATGTTTTGTTTCCATTGCCAATTTTTCAGTGGAATAGTTGTACTCATCAGGAACTTTCTCTGGCTCTGTCTCTGGATCGTTCATGGTATGGGTCGACTCGCGAATCTGATGAACGACAAATACAACAGAGCATAAGACTCCGAGAGCGGCAACGCCTATCCCCACATAAATTGCAGCACGGTAGCTCAAAAGCGCGTCTCCGTGGCGGCGGAAAACTTCGATTTCGGCGGTACTGCTGATGCCCAAGACAAGAGCAACAGAAAAATTGGTCACTGTCGTTACCAACAGTCCTGCCATACCCTGCTGTTCAGTGGGCAAGTTGTCAGATAAGATTAAGGATGCTGCTGGGAAGCTTAGGTCCATGCCCCATACGAGAATCAAAAGCTGACCAAAGGAAAGACGGAAGAAGCTTTGATCGACCGGAGTCACCGAAAGCATGATGCAGCCACACATGAACGCAATAGATGCGAAACAGATGATATATGAGGGCTTGGTTCGTGACATGATGAACCCACACAGCAAGGACGCAACAATTCCCAAGACGCCGAATGTGAGGTATGTTAACCCTGCATTAATTGGGGTGTAATGACGGAGGTCCAAGAGTATACTCCAGTAGTAGTACTGCCAGATTCCAAAAGACCCCCATCCCAAGCCTAGACAAAGAAGACAAAGTCCAATTTTCCGGTTGAATACTCCTGCTGGAAGCAAAGGAATTTCGATTACTTTCACCTCCAAGTAAAAGAAGATGCCGGTAAGCGCCAACGACACCACCAAAAGAATTATAATGTAGGCTGAGTTCCAGCCGGCAACAGGGCCCTGTGTCCACACGAAATCAAGAAGAACAAGTCCGGCGACACCAGTGAGGGACCCGTAGATATCCACCTGTTTGAACTTTTCTTTGGTTGAGAGTCCCTCGTTCGTGAGCTCCATTGGGATAACCAAGTACGATACCACACCAACAGCTGCGGAGACTATACCCAATATCCAAAAGGCCCACGGCCACCAGGTCAATTGGGCAATAACAGCTGCCATAAGAGCCCCACAAAATGCCCCAAATGGACCCAGGGCTCCCACGCAACCAAAGGCAATATTCTTCCGTTCACCATTGGGGTAAAGGGTACCAAGGATTCCCATTCCACAAGGCAAGATCAAAGCAAACCCAATACCCTGGAGGGCACGGCATATGATGAAAAATATCACCGACTTGGAGTAGTAAGAAAATCCAGTAATGATGGAGAGAACAGAGACCCATGTCCAGCCAATTACAAAGACCAACTTTAGTCCAAACACATCGCCAATCCTGCCGCTTATCAAAATCAACGTGCCCACAGTCAACGCAAACGATCCCATAAACCATACAGCTTCAGAGTGGCTGAAATTGGGGTCGTTGAACGAGTCCAAAATGATGTTTTTTGTGCTGACAGCCATTACGATCCCACCCTGGGCCAACAACTGTGCCAAACATATTGACAAAACTGTCATTACCTCATGGAGCGAGGACGCGAATATAGCGGGTCTAGCCATCCAGAAATAACATGGAAGACATTTTTTCTGTCTTTATATTCATCATCTTCGGGCCGAAAAGCCAAAATCCGTACACCACTTCGCGATAATGTTAGGGTCCCACGCGCTGCGGCGCACGGCGTTCCTCCAGAAAAGGAAGGCTGCGAAATTGTCCAGAGTTATTTTATTCACTGTATGCGGCCCATTAACAGAAAACATTATAAAGTCGATATATCCATGGCCGGCTTCTAGCCTGCTCCCGCAACTCAGCGACCTCTTGCCGTACCAGCTCAAGATCAATTTCACGTCTCCCAGTGTCGACATCGATTTCTTTGGCATTGTAATAGAATTTGGTTAACGGAACTCCTTTGAATAAGTAGGCATGCAACTTATGGCCGACGTAAAAGACAAACACCACCGGTCCACCAAGATAGATTTGGAAGAACCCGACGAGATCTGCATCGCCATGGCTTCCAGGAGGGAAAAGAGCCGCCCAAAACTGCAAACATAAAACCACTGCGAGGGCCACAAGGCCGTACCAAGACCCCCAAGTGCTACTAGTGTACACCAATTCTTCTTCTGCAACACGAGCTCTGGCACGTAAACCTGCCCGGAACCGGAGGTGGCAGAGGCAAATTGACCACCAAGTGAATATCGAGCACAACCCCAGGAGTGAAAGCATCCAGCTGAAAACGTCGGCGGTGGCATTTTCTCCAGGAAGTAGCACCAAGAAACATAACAAGCCAATAATGAACTGTATTGTTAACGCAACAAGAGGCCTGCCTCTGCGGTCGATATAGTTCAAGATGACCGGGCCCTGTCTCAACGCACCTAATGCTGCAAGCGTCCGGGAGGATCCGTACACACTAGAATTTCCAACTGACAAAACTGTGATGATAATCACCACATTCATAATCGAGGGAAGTACCGGGATTCTCGCTGACTCAATAGCAATGACAAAGGGCGACACGTTGATATCAATACCGCTGTTTGCTATTTTGGAGTCGTTTCCTAATAAGCTCGGCAGCCTGAAGGGCACTAAGAGACCCACCATGATGATGGACGCAATATAAAAGATGAGCACTCTCCAGAAAACTTGCTTCATGGCTTTGGGGATGGAAGCTTTGGGGTTTGCTGTCTCGCAGGACGCTAAGCCGAACAACTCGACTCCCGCAAACGAAAATGCTGCTGTGAATATTGTGGCACACATGTTCTTGAACGGTTCATCTGGGTTGAACATGCCACCTTCAGGGCCATGCCAGTTGGAACCCCCAACGAATCGGTGGTCAGGTGGTGCTCCACCAGAAACAATAATTATTGAAAGGATGATGAACCCCACCACGGCGATGATTTTGATTATACTGAACACTGATTCAGCTTCACCATATCCCTTCACGCCAAAAAGGTTGATTGCGCAGATAACCACCCAGAAAACCGCAACGAACACTGCCGGCAGCACGTTAGAGTTCCAGTATTGGATTGTCATAGAGGCAGCAACCAACTCCAATGGGAGTGTCACCAACCACTGGAGGGCGTAGTTCCAGGCCATAGCAAACCCCCACAGGGAGTCGATAAAGAGAGAATTGAAGGTAATGAATGCACCCGAAATGGGAAATGCCACCGCTAATTCTGCCAAGGACGACATGGTGACAAAGATGGTCAGCGATATGAAGAGCCATACAATGAGAATCCCGAATGGGCCTGCCGAGGCTAGAGATGCTCCCAGGCCAACGAACAAGCCAGTGCCAATGGACCCTCCTAGTGCTATCATCTGTAGATGCCTAGACTTGAGCTGCTTGGAAAGTGGCAGCAGTGATGTGACAATGGCATTTCGTTCGAGTTCGGTCAACTTGGAATAGTCAAAGTTGGGATGGCTCGGGTGCATCTCTGGTTGGAATTCCAGCGGGTTGGAACCGACATAGTCCACGCCCGGCTGTCTTGTAAAGTATTGCACTGGAAGTTTGGAATAATCGTATGGTTTGAAGGAATCAAAGAAGCGCCGGGGCATTGAGCGGTCATCCTCTTCGACTGAATATGGCAGGGATGATATAGATATGCCGGAGGTGTCGTCGTATTCAGATGCGGTCGTCATTCTGGGCGACAACTGCACCAGAGACATGACCTTTTCGCTCATGAGGTTGTGCTTGTTTTTGAGTGAAAAAAAATTAAGATGAAAAGTTTTTATGTTTCCTGCTGCAAGTCACTTGGAAGTGACTCTAGAACAGTTTGGTGCAAGTTGTATTATCACTGGCCCTACGTTGGAGGAACAGCTTGTTCACTGGGCCTATAATATGGCTCAATACCAAATAAGATACAATACGGAGACCAGGCAGTAGCGTGTGAGATGATGCTAGTGCAGCTCACTAGCCACGTTCCCGTCTGTTCTGTGGTTGTACTTGAAACGACTAGTATTGCCTCAAGCCAGAATCTTCTACTTCGCCTTTGCGATGCAAGTCCTAGCTTCAAAATAGATTACGGCAAATTCTGATCTGGAGTCTCCTTTTGAGTGAATTCTCCTCTGGGGCGTCACTCCTGGTATATATGACGACAGATCTTTTTTTCACCCAATCGAGACAAACATGACAGCATGATAAGAGATACCTGCAGGGCATACAATAATGTGGGCAAACCTGAGCCGCACCTCACACGGGGTAGAATGGGAAAACAGGCCAAGAATATCTCCAATTTTGTATGACTTGCTGGGGTCAAGACATTGTTGGTGTATAGCCTTCGACTCCGACATGTGAACCGATTCTTTTTTTACATGAATTGTTGGTGCAAGCACCGAAGGGTGCAAGCTCGTAAAAGCGTAGACGGAATGTTTTGGGCTGATATGAGGCTCGCGGGCGTCGTTCGCTTGGCATAAATCAGGGCATTTGAATTCCTAACGTAGCCGAAAGTATTACAGAGTTGGCTTAATTATCCTGCTGGAAAGTCGCACGAGTAACTATTTGGAGGATGGCGTAGAAACTAGGTAACTAGTCCAGCGTGGAACAACTACTATTGTCTAGCGTGGCACAACTATGACGTAAAATCGGTCCTACGGCGGGCTCTTTTCTAGGCCGAGAACAGTAATAAACATGGAAGCTGCACAGAATTTCATATCCTTCTTGATGAGAATAGCCGCTATACGCTAGACTGTTTCACGTATGTCAATTCACGTATGTCAATGCATATACGGACCTGTTAGAGAAGAGCCTATGCGTAGTTGGCCGCAATTGGCCAATGCCTATCCCCTGTAAGGCGACCTCAATAAGCAGGTTTTTTCCCTGGTCCTAGATCCACTTCAATAGTCTCTACTGACATTTCGCAATAATGTATCTATTTTCTACACACCTAGTTCTTTTCCAAGTCGATAAACTTGCCACCCTTGGCGAATCTGGGGTGTCTTGGGTCGTTGATAAACTCGTCAGAGTTCATCGAGGCAATGCTTCCCTTGTAGATGAGGTAGTATGAGATACCGGCTGGGTTAGTACTATGAAAATAACCTTGAACACGAAAAAAAGATCCAGAAGAGGGAAGACTCCTGGTCGCTGTTAGTAGCATTTGAAGTTATATGCCACATTTGTCATTCTTTCCACGACAAGACTGAAGTTCATTGTAGAAAAAGGCTCCAAGTAGGAGCGCGATAACTTGGGCCACTTCGATTCTTCGGGGACAATCACGTTGTTCAAGAATTGCTCTGCGTCAATACATACCTCCAACGGCATATGGCCAGTAGTACTTGAAAACAGGGGTGGAGAATCTAGCGGCCATTTTGATGAATTGTGTCGGTCGCACTGGTTTCTTTTCGGCTTTGAGTCCTGACCAATAAAACGTGCGGATTATGTGCAGACTCCATTTGGTGGGTGTAACGGAAGTCTTCACCTAGGTGTTTGTTAACTATTTATGACTGGGTTGATTCTATGCTGTAGATCTTGATATCGGGGGTTCCGTCGGGGTACCAACACTGCAAGCTACCTGCTCTGCTGTCGGTGTCTTTCGACGTTATTATGCTCCATTTGAGGTGGCTGCTGAGTTCCTGTTCCCACGCCTCGAGCGTGGCTGGGTTTCTGACAGTGGCTGCAATGAGTATCTGCTTGCAACCTGCCGCAAGAGCACTTTGTAGGGTTTCCCGTAGATTGGGTAGGATGGATGTGTCGTATGTGACGTCGGCAGCGACTAGAACGTCGACGGGAGGCACTTCTGTTTGGCCCCACAAGAGCTGCTGTACATCTGCACTGGTGCCATTGTGCGCCAAGATGCTGTCCATCTTTTCCACCACGCCCGCGTCACCGTCAGTGAAGATCACTTTTCCACACTGCTTATTTTTCAACAACGAGATGCCCACGAGGCCGGTTCCGCACCCCAATTCCAACACCGTTTTGCCGGTATGGTTTTCTTGTCTCGCCAAGTACTCGGAAAGGAACAACGAGGCTTCCCACGTCCGTAATCCCGTGGTGCCCATTCCGGATATGAGTCTGGGAGATTCAGGGATCGATATTTCCGCCGAACCCACGCGGTAGGTCACGATGTCTATGTCTGTTGGTTTCAATTCCTTTGCCTGGAGTATTTCAGGAGAGCAGTACATCTCGTAAAGCAGCTCTGGAGCGTCGCCGCCATGTTCAGCGTCCAGTATTAGTTTGCCAATCACCTTCTTCACGTAATATGGATTGTGAGGTAGCACCGACCGGAGAAGCGCTTCGACATCCTCGGAAGATTTTGGCGGAACAAGACTCCGGGTAGGGACGCGCTGCCTTATACATGCTGTAAAGTCCATGCGGGGGGCTGTCTGAGCAGTAGATTACCGAGCGAAGAATATAGCTAGTTCACAAAATCAATGCGAGATGCGAAGAGGCGAGAAGATGGAGCGGCTGCGAAATTTCCACAAATGCTCGTTTGAGGTCGGTGTTCTATTGTCTACTTATGCCAAAGTGCCGATAACTCTAACCCTCTTGACGCCTCCGTCTGGGATAATGGTTACCAACACATGTGAGTACACGTCATGTTTGCTCAACTGGTAGGTGTGCTCCTGGTCGGGGCCGGTCTTCAGGTCGCCAATGATCTCCTTCCAGTGGCTACTGTTGTAGGCGGGGATCTTGTCGTCGCTGTCGACATCTACACCCTTGACGTTGATTTTCTGGGGGAAGTTACCACGGAAATGGGCAGTGTCGATGACTATGTCCCGCACAGCGGTTCTAGCACCAAGGCGGATGACCACCCAGTCCACATGGCCAGGCTCTCTCGACCGCTTGGTCTCCCAGCCGTCCGACATGTCGTGGCCCCGGCCAGGAAGCAACAAGTTGTCAGCGGATCCAAAGTGCTGGTCAGAGACCCGCACAGCGACACCACCGTTCTTGACGGAGGCAGTGTCCAAGAGAGCACACTTGTCGTGAGGAAGCACGGCAGCAACCGCTCCGTACAAGCGGAATCTGGCGATACCTCCATCAGGGTACATTCTGAGCCTAACGTGGGTGTACGCCTTTTCGGTGAGAGCGTCTCTGATGAAAAAGTGTCTTTGAGATGGACCACACTCGGTCTTCTCAATGACAGTCTCCCATTTGGCGTGCTCGAGCTTGTCCAGCTTGGAATACACCGCCTCCACGGAAATGGCGGGAGCGTGGTTACCGTTGAAAAATGCAGTGTCCACTTCACAGCCAATCAACCTGGCCAGCGCAACACCCATACGGAACAAGACATAGTCAGCCTCCTCAACATTGTGTCTCCGTGTCTCCCAGCCATCGTACCAGGCACCAGCATGCGTGAAACGGGTGGCGTCTCTGATGGGAGCCTTGGGCTTGATCAAGTTTTCAGCGGCTGCAAACCACTCGTCAGACACCTTGAGCACATGACCGCCCAATTTCTCGCCAATGACATCGGTGTATTTGAGCACCACTTGCTCTTTGAATTGCTGCTCGGAAACCATTGGCAACTGCAGGGGGCTCCAGGTTCCTTTTATGGCCGGAGATGACCGAATTATTCCTGCAGGCAAATGGTGATAAGAACGTCGACAACCACCACTATCGGCGGTGGATATTATACACGCGCACGTGATCGCCCACCGGGTGATGTCGAGTCTCGCCCAGTCGCGCGCCCCGGTGCGCACCCAGTTGGGCTCCCAGTTGGGCACCACCCGCTTAGACGGTTCCTGCACGCCCATGCGCCGGTGCACCTGCGCTGTTTAGTACCAAAACAAACAACCCGATTCACCGGTCTCCTCGACATGAGTGAGAATGACATAACGGTGGTCACTCAGTCTGTATCCCTGTCACCCTCAACTCCGCGGCCGCTCTTAGAAGCGCAGCCCGTCTTACTGGCACAAAAGAGCCGCTCCAAGCCGTCCAATGGCACGATAAATAATTCCGATAATAAAAACAATATCATGAACGACTACAAGAACCTTGAACGGCAGTGCGCCGACCTCCTACTCCGCAACAGGAGACTAGCCAACGACTATGAACACAGCCAGCGTGATGTAGCTGCCAAGAATCACACCATTTCCTGCCAAACAGACCAGATTCGTCGTCTAGAATCTGGGGTGCGGGATCTTCGTGCCGAAATCGCCCGCTCCAAAGAGTTCTACGAGAACCAGATCTTCTACTACAAAGACCTCGTGCTGCAATTGCAGGTCAAATTGAAACAAATGGCGCTGCAGATTGCCCGCTTGTCGTCGGAGGACGCTGGTACCCTCCGCTCAGAGTACGACCGTCTCTTCAAGGACTTCAAGGTGTTGCAAAGCAATTTCCAGCTCGAGCAGAACCTGAAGGTGGCGCTCATGGACCAGCTTGAATTCCTCTCGCGCGAAAACGAAATGTTGGTGAACCAGAAACAACCCACCGGGGACAACAGCGACGACGTAAACGACAGCATCGTCCATTACACTCACGTGGAAGACGACCCCGACGTGCTGAACGATACGTGGGATGACCTGGAAGATGACAGAGTGCTGCACCTCGACCTGCTGTCGCCGGTTAAGCTAGGGAGCTTTCCCGACCTTGACAACAACCGGGTTCCCAGTCTCGAACACAACCCCAACTTCCAGTTCCCTCCCTCCCCCGACCCCAATGCCAAAAAGCGCCAGCTGCTTCCAGCACAGTTGCGCTCAGACACAGAGTTTGTGTTGTCGCCTCTCAAACTCGCGAACAATAATTCTACCACCTACTTTGATGACGACCTGCTGACCCAAGTATCCCAGCCCACGCACAGGTATTCGTCGTCAAAGCCAAACCACTCGCGCTATAACTCGCATGACATTCTTTCCATCAAGGTCGAGTTTGAGCCGGAAACTTCTCAACGCATCGCATCGGCGCCAGCGAAAGATCATGCCGCGATCGAGAGAATTGACGAAGAAGAGCTGGCCAATGTACGAGGTTCCGCTTTCCGCGCGTTAACTTCGTCCTCGAATCGCAATTCCATGGTAAGCTCCAGCCGCGACAGCATAATCTTGGATCCCGATATGACAAAACAAGAGATTATGAAACTCAAGTTTGAGCTCCAGTCCTTGAAGCTTCACAACGAAAAGCTTTTGTCGTATATTGGGTTTGAATTGCAGAAACAGAAGAAGAATATCCGCAAACTTTCGAGCAGGAGTAGTCTCCGAGGGCTCAACAAGAGATTTGAATACTCGGACGCCAAACTAATCGAAAGGTCAAGGGAACTTTTAATTCACAAGAAACGTGTATTGCGTTCTGTTTCTGTCAATCCGATATTGTCTAAGTTTCATGAAGACAGCAGCAGGCGGTTTGGAATGCTTCACAAGGGACTCTTAAGCGAATTTCCATTCATATCTTCTGACGAGGATAACTACGGATTTATGAATCACAATGACTTGTACCCTCAACGGGTGTTTTCCAGTTCACTCAGTTCGTACATGTCCATCGATGAGGACTTGGACTTGCAGGTCCCAAAGAAGCACAAGTCTCAGTTATTCAGAAGAAGTTCTACATTTGATGATGTATCAGAAAGCGAGGATGAATCTAATGATGAAGAGTGGGAGGACATTACTAATGAAGAATACGAGCATGATGGCATATTTGCCCATATAAAGCATTTACTAATGGGCTCTGCGGTAAATCGGAAGAATACTACTGTGGATGATGGCCTCAAGTATAAGTTTCTTTCCATCGCAATTGCCATAATGATCCTCGGCATACGGTTTTCCCATGATCAACCTCAGCATCTTCAGTAATATAGAATAGCATAGAATGTACACTATTACAGCTACAGTTCCGAAGGCTTCTAAGCCTCCCCGCCTTTTACTATATGCACGTCTTTGTGTAGGTTTTGCGGTTAGTGTTGCCGGCCGTCACCTATGTTAATTCAGGTGTTGGGGTTCAAATCAAAAGTGGTCCCACTTTGTTGTGTGGGCCATCTACCAAGGATGCCGATCCTTTTATATGCTTTTGACTTCCTCAAAGCAAACACAAACTTCTTATTTCTATATCCGCTCCAATTTTTTAATTCCAAGAATGGCTCTACATAATTATTTATATGCTAAGCACTCACATGACATCATATCCGAAACTCGGATTAACAAGGCGCAAACGAAAATGGACGACGTCGAGGATTTCACCGTGGTGAAGCCAAAGAAGTGTCTCAACTGTGCCAATTGCAAGTCTCGTGCAGCAACTAAAGATAAAACAGCCGCCAAAATTGCAGTCGAAGTTGATCTTCCAGCTATGGGCGAGCTCCGCTTGAAAGAGAACCAGAGCCAGGGTATATAAAATTTATGGGATTTATTAGTGGATATAATAGATAATTTGGATCGAATCTAGTGAGAGTAGTGGATATCAAGAGTTTGGGGTTTTATATTGCGTATAATGTCGTAGCTTAGCCTTTTTCTATGGCAATATATTTGAGCAAATACTGGTCCGGGATTAGGAATTGGATAACCAGCAATAGGGGTTGAAACAGAGTAGCCTTTGATAAACAGGAACTTATTGTGTGTCTAGAGCCCATCTGCTTAAGCTGGTGGTCATTTGAGCAGTGGCCGAAACTTGCAAATGGTCATCAGCGATAATGCTTGAGGAACGTCACAGCCAGTAAAAGATGTTGTAACTGCCAGATATCAGCCAGGCCCACACTTAAGGTACCTCCTTCTATTGTCATCTTCCAATTACAATAACTTAAAAGGTTTCCTTTTGATAAAGCGAGTGTAACAATTGGACGACCCATAGCAGGAAATCAAGCTCGCAGTTTTCACAGACATCCAAGGACTTCATAATTAATGAGCACGTCCATGTCCAGTTATCTGTATTATCTGCATCATCTGCTAGTTTGGAACCAGAAGCACCAAAAGCTGGTCTGCAATTGGATGGATGTCACACTAAAGCTTAGAACCAAATATCTTAAATTGTGGTCCATGCAGCTTTAGTAAAACGTATGAAGCAATATTTTTGGAGCCGATATGACACTTTTGGTCGCTGGCCCTGCAGCCCAGTAACTAGTAAAAACCGTTGGTTTTCTTGCATGTGAGCTATGCTTATCGATGGTTCTGCCTGTTTTGGTTGTGGTATTATGTAAGCTCTAACGGCCGTAAACACCTCTTTTATCAGGCTGTGTTACCTTTCCACCGTTTACGGTTATTGACAACCTGGGAACGGGCACTGGGGTCAGCATTGACTTCTTCGTGGAGAAAAAAATCTTCGATTATATCCCTGGTGCTGTTGGCTGCACTTGGTGGCTGGACTGGGCCATTCCCACTTGCGACTACTGCAGGTGGACTGTTAGCTGGGACAGATGCCACAGGTGGTTGCCGAGGAGACTGCTGCAGAGCCATCAAGGTTCGTCTCTTGCGTACTGGTCTGGTTGGCAGTTCCTGCCTCGGGTGGTTGTTGGTGTTGTCGGTTTCAGGCCGCATCATCAGTTGTTGCATGGACCGGAGGTTAACTATGCGCTCGTTGAAAAATGAGTTTTTGAAGTCTTGGAAAACCTTCAGGGTTTGAGGATACTCAAACTGGTGGTCATGGAAAAATCTATCAGCGTACTGGTATATGAATTTCTCGATATCAGACGCATTGATAGTCGGAGACTCCTCCGTTTCGGGGATCATCTGCCCGTTCTGTGGACTCCGAGAGCCGTTTGGAGACTGGGAAATGACCTTTTCACGGTTGCGGTGTCTCAAGAAATCTAATGATGCTGCTTCTTTATATCTTAAAGGCAGTAGTGGTTGTGGCTGTTGCCCATTTGGAGGGCCCGGTTGAAGCACCGGACGTTGTGGTGGCATAACACCCGCCGACGGATCTTGTGGATGTGGGGGTATCTGCAGCGGCTGAAGAGGCTGCGGGGGTGCGGGTATTTGCTGGCCACGAAGAACTTGAGGCCGCATTTGTTGGCGATGGGGTTCTTGTGGTGGGTTTTGAGCGGGATTTCGCCCGTACTCGAAATTTTCAAAATTCATGGAATTCTGGTACGGTTGGGTGATAATTTCGTACGGAGGATTGGACTCGTAGTCTTCTCTGTGGTTTTGTGCTTCTCCGTTCAACAATGTTGAGTTCGTACTCAAGGGTTCATTGCTTAGACTCAGGCTGCTCATGCTGTCATTCATGGAAGAGCGGGGTCCGTCGAGGTAAACGGTTTCCCGGGGTTCGGCGTCAGTGGGAGATGCCGTCGTAGTTTCATCTGCATCTGCTGGAATGAACGACCGGTTAGGAGTGGTGGACTCGCTGTGAGGTCCAAAGCTCATACCTCGTTTGCGGTTTAACCCATGTCTTTTCTTAAACTGACTTAGCCAGCCATGACTGAACCCCACAAGGCGCTTTGGGTCGTCTACCCCATACTGGTGGGCGTATATCGACCAGTACTCTCGCAATATGGGCTCGCTGACAGGCTCTCGGCGTTCAAGACGCTGTTGCACCATGAGGTCCATTGCCCGGTTTATTTCCTCGTATTTGAAGCGGGGTTTCCGGCGACTGTTTTTCAGTAGCTGTGGTCCTGCTTCGTTATAACGCTTGCGGAGTTCATCCTCATTTTTGAGCCAGTCGCTGAATGACGACGTTGAAATGGAGACTTCCGATTTGAACCGTTCTACCGTTTCCAGTTGTGGCTTGTTGGATTTGTGGAAGGCATCTAGAACTTGAATTTTTTGGGCCAAGGTAGCTCTGGGTCGTTTTCCAGTGGCCATTATGGTATTGGCGTTGGCGCTTCAATGTGGTATGTTTGATTGCGGCAGCTAGCTCTTTGAAATTTTTGGTTATAAGGGTGGTTTTTAAAGGCGAAAGATGGTCACTTTGTCACTAGGTCCCTGCCTCGATGGTCTGGCTATCAGTCGAATGTAGGCTAATGTGAAAAATAGTCAAACTTCTGGAGTGCCACAAAATTTCAAGTGTGTGGAGATGGTCACTATGAGCAGCTAGTTGAATTTTGGGCTGTAGGGGATCCACGGTAGTGTTTTGGAAACTTGGTACTGTAGTGAGCGACGTCAGAAGTCCGGGTTCTGTCGGACAGAGCGTATAAACCGACTCGTCGATCTCTAGTTTCAGTCTGCTAACTGTACTTGTGACCCAAGAAACGACTATGTTTTTGAATATGTAGCCTATTTCAGCACCGCTGATGACGAATATGCTGTCAATTTGGAACCTTGTCTAATCCGTTTTCGACGTGGCTCAAGTGGTGTGTTCCCACAGACCTGATTTTCACCGTCCTGATTGCGCGGTGCTGGAACACGACCGGGAGAAGAGATGCATCCAAACATCAATAGCAGCCTTGCGGCGTCCAAGAACACAATGTCCCATGACTAATGGTTAGTGCAGCTATTTTGGGACTGGTTGGTGGCGCAGGTACCTGTGGTAGCTTTTTTGAAGGAAAACATGCGCTTTTCTGACGCAAGCAGACATGTCATTTGAATTTTTCTATTGGTGGTGCTGATACCTTTTGGGCCGAATAGTATAGCCTGTGGTGTCTCCGAGTCGGTGTAGGCATAGCTCAGCTTTGCTTCTTTGTCGGTACGAGCAGAACTTGACAATAACCAGATCTTCCAGTTGACTCGGCCGTCCTCGGCATATATATCCGGAAGATCGGCAGAGATAGATGGTGGACAATAGGAGATGTTTCGTTCAGTTCTACTGCTAAATCTACTACACTAATCGTACCTTTCTTTAGTGAGAACCTGCACCCCTGGAAACTCTCTCCAAGACGGACTCGTAGGCCACCTCAGAAAAGTCAGTTCCTTGTATGTCGGCACTTATACCGTTCAAAGCCTTTCTCAATGCATCCTTGGAAGAGGCGTACACCATCTTGGATCTGACTGGAGAGGAGTCGGGAGACCAGGTGAAGAAAACGATCTTGGATCTCTTACCTTCGCTTCCACTGATTTCATACTCGAAATCGTAGATAGCGTACTTACATTCGTTCTCTGGCAACTTCTCCAAGAAAGCATCGTAGTCTTGGTTGGTAGAGGTCTCTTCCACGATAATCTCGGTCTTCTTGTCGTTCAAGGCAAAGATGATGAACTTGAACTTCTTTCCAAGCTTGAGGTCGTTGAATGCGGTCAACGATTCATCGGCAACTGTAACACTGTGTTAGTATAATTAACAGGAAGAATGGTGCAGCTGGAGGAAGATCGATTATATGCTGCTGTTGGTTCATAGCAGCCTTTTCTCTGATTAACCCTAAAGTGGGCTCATTACAACCAAGGTACTTCACTAGAATCAGATTTCAATCAAGGCTAAATACCCGCTCTGGTCCACATTTTCTCCTTTTAATTTCAACGGATGACAATTGACTCCTCTTATGCTCAACAACCAATAACTCTGCTTCAATTCTCCTATTTATCAACGCGTGCAACTATTTTTTGACGATCACATACCCAGATCTAGACTATTGTTAGTAAAAATCAATCAAAACTAATAGAAATTGTGGAGCATTTGTTTCGAAAGTAGACAATGCCACCCATATGAAGATGATTACATACCATTTTGTTATTCTTTGTTTGGTACTTAACGCTCGTGTTCACTCGACAGTCCCCTGATTCCGCGCAGTTACCCGAAGTACGTGCGCAACTCAAAGCAATACTGAAAGACTAACTACTGCCGGATGGGACCAACCTCGCGGGAACTAGGAGAATTGCACCGTTGTTGTGTTAGTTTCAATTGTACTGCCTTTTGGACCAGGTATCAAGAGGCTCACGACTTAGAGATGGAAACAGCAAATCTGTCCGCTGACTATATAGTGAAAAAAAGCTCTTCTGCAGATAGGACGATACGATGGCCGAGTGGTTAAGGCGAAGGATGCAGGTTCCTTTGGGCTCTGCCCGCGCAGGTTCGAACCCTGCTCGTGTCGCCATTTTTTTTTTTGCTTGGATGTAATTACTGACTCTGTGGATCTATGTGTCTGTCTTGATATCAGTTATGTTACTTTCATGGGTTCATCTGTATCGAACAGACTGATGTATTCTGTCTTTTGGCCTGCAAATATTTTGTAATTATGCAATTATGCAAAGTTGCAAATTTAAGCGATTTGAGACTTTAACACTCCTGGCGTCAATCTTCTGAGACAAGAGATATGACATACAGACCCTATATTATCTTGAAGCACGCTCCTTCTTCGGGCAACGTGACTCCAAACCCTGTTGCCACAAATTCTGACCTGGGCATATCTGCAGGACTCATATTATATGTTTCCAAGAAGGTCGCAACATCGCCATCATGTCCTTGTACGAGGTGTTGGAGGTGGAGTCCTCTGCCACCGATATAGAGATTAAGAAGGCTTACAGAAAGCTAGCATTACGGTACCATCCTGATAAAGTTGGCTCAGAGGGCCGCGAGGAGGCTGAAATCAAGTTTAAAGAGGTGTCACAAGCGTACGAGATTCTCTCCGATGAGGATAAAAGGCGACATTATGATATGTATGGCACCACCGATGGCCCTAATGCGCACAATGGCTACCATAGCTACTCAGAGAACCCCTTTGATAACATGTTTGGAGGCGGACAAGAATTCCAAGCCGATGACTTCTACAATTTTTTCAACAACATGAATGGAGGTCCTCCAGGAGGTGCCAGCAGACCGGGAAAAAAGCGTACTAAAGATGCCGAAATGAATGTGGAGGTGACCCTCGAGGACTTGTTCAACGGAAAAGTGTTCAAAATTGCCTCAACTAGAGATATAATCTGCAACCGTTGCAGTGGAAATGGTGCCGAGAAGCACGCGACGCCCAAAAAGTGCGGAGTATGTGATGGAGAGGGCACCGTGCGTAAAATCAGACGTGTCGGGCCTGGCGTTGTAGCTCAAGACTACGTCGACTGTTCTACATGCAGTGGAGCAGGAAAGATCTATCGTACCAAGGATAGATGCAAAAAATGCAAGGGAAAAAAGGTGGTGGACGAAACGAAAATTCTTGAATTCGAGATCGAAAAGGGTTCTTTCTCGGGTGAGCTGATCGTCTTGAAGGGAGAAGCAGACCAGTACCCTGGGAAGGACACTGGCGACGTGGTATTCACCTTCACATGCTCTGACCATGCTGTTTTTACAAGGAAGAAGAACGATTTGTACACCACGTTCGCCATACCTCTCGTCGAGTCTCTCTGCGGATTCTCACGGGTGGTCGCACAGCATTTGGATGGAAGAAACATCAAGGTGGCCACCCCGACGGGCAAAGTGATCCGTCCTGGTGACTACATAAAGATAAGCAGCGAAGGTATGCCAATCAAAAAGCTGCAACGTCGGTGGTTCGGTCTGTCGCCAACAAGAGGAGATCTCTACGTGAAAATGGAAATAGAGTTTCCTCAAGATAGCTGGTATTTGGAAAAGAACGATCTTGTGAAGATGCGCAATTTAATTCCCGGCGAGGTGACCACCAAACAAAATGGCAGCCAAGACAGCGAGTCAGCTGAAGTCAATGTGGAATTAGTGACGGATTTCAGAATTGCCCGTGAACTGTCACTTCCGGATTATCACGAAGAGGAAGAGGACGAAGAACCTAATGACAGCAACGGTGCATACCAGAATGGACCCCAAGCTGAATGCACGCAACAATAATAATGTACATAGAGCATAAGATTTCTTAATAAATCTATATATCTAACAAGTCGTTCAATTCGTCCACCGTCATGCCAACATTCTCGGTGTCGTGATTCTCATCGAAGCCAAAATTCTCTGGATCATCGAGCTCAATATCCTCGATTGCTCCAACTACCTCTGGCTCATACTGGATATGGCTGCCAGGTATGTCGTACAATTCATCAAGCTCCGAACCTGCAAACCTTTGTGGTCGTTGTGGAATAGTTTCTACACTAGTTTCGTCGTCAATCAATTCCTGGGGGACTGCTACGAAGGGCGAGACCGAGACCCCACGGTCTTTCTTTATTGGATCAACATTCGCCCGCTGAAGATCGCGATCAATGACGTTCACAGCATCAAGCTGTTTTGTACGTGAGGAGAATGTATCGCGGAGCGCGGTTGCAAGTGGAGGTTTCGGAAGGGTGTTCGGCTTGGAAAGTGAGTCGGTATATGGATAATGTTGTGAGTCAGGTGAAAGAACCGTTGTTCTCTGATGTGCTGTGGTATCATTAGGGATGGACTGTTGACGCTTAACTGGATGCAGATCATTGAAGGCGGAGTCACCAAACGTGTCATACTTTGGGATCTCTACTTGCAGAGTAGATGCACCAGAAAATACTGAATCCTGGACCACAGGACGGTGCTCTGTAATACTGGCATGCTTGTTATTTCTCTCAAGAACTTCCGGTACCCCTAAAACCAGGTTTGATTTTGTAAGTTGCGGTTTCTGAGGACGCTCAAGAGTATTGAGACTAGATTGAGACTTTTGTAGAAGGGGTTGACGGCGATCCTTGCTTCCCATAGGTACACGGGCAAACTTCCGGCCCTTCAGAGATGCGCCAACCGCATTTTCATCCAGTACTGTTTTCCTACTGTACATGGTATGTTTGTGTTTTGGTCGGGGAGATTGCGACCCTAATAATACATGCAGGAATACCAAAAGTACAGGACTAAGATCACCAGAGCCTCCACACTAAAGCGTCCAAATGTCAGAGGAACTCACGTTTCCCACCTTATCGGTGGGTGGAGATAACTCATCACCGTGGGTGTACTTCCTGGACTGGATCTTGTCGCTTATATTGGCGTTGGCCTTCATATTTTTCTTCAGTCGTCTCATCGGGTTTATTATCTCCCTCATATTAAAGCTTGTACTCTGGAAGAGAAGCAAGATACGCATCACTGTGGAATCGCTACGAATATCACCGTTGGGGGGACGAATATTTGCCAAAAATTTGGTAATTATTACAAAGGACTATACCATATCTGTCCTTGCGCTTAACTTTTCCTGGCGCTATTGGTTGTTTCGGATCATACGAATATCAGACTTCTATTATCAAACGAGAGAGCAGCCCATGTCAGAAATCTCTCGCGATGACAACGAAAAACTTCCCAGTAGGTTTGTGTTATACCTTGAAGGACTTGAAGTCTTCATGCATAACCGATCCTTTGCCTACGATAACATCGAACAGATGCTAAACAAGAAGACTCCGGGCACCACTGAAGACAAAACTTTTAGCACCGTTCACACGGGTCCTTCAGAAAGTTCTTCACTTCCTTATCTCCTAAGAATAATGCCCATTACAGTCAAAATAAAGAAAGGAACGCTTATTCTAGGTAACTCAACCACACCTAGTATCTTTGTGGCATCATACAAATCAGCATACGGCATAATAGACCTACACGAGTCACCTTGTTCACTAGACTACTTCCGCCACGTCTACAACTTCAGCTTGGCTCAATTCCAACTCTCCATGAAGCCAAATATATCATATGATGTCTCGAAGTATACAAAGCCAAAATCAGCCCAGATCGGACGCAAATCTTCAACTATTCGCCTTAATCGTCAACGACAATACCAATACTGGCACAAATTTCATCAGGCAACAAAAAAAGTGGCACGTTTTTTGCTCCCAAAGGATCGCAAGACTGAAGTTGATCTCGAAGCCGCTACTAAGGAATGGCGGGGGCTTCGTCGTTATGTCGACAGTGATCCTCGGAGCCCCAATAATATCCATTTGAACACAGAGGAGGAATATGCCAAGTACAGTTTGATCTTGGACTCAGCCCTGACTCGCTTCATTTACTATTTTGACTCTCTTGGCAATTATCCCGCGAACGAGGAACCTACAGAGTTCACAAAGCCAGAGTATGGGGTGGATATCGATCTCGCTGTGGCGACAATACATTACGGCCCATGGGCAGACAAGCAACGCGTACCATTACAGCAAATGTTCTTTCCTCCGTTGTCCCGCGACTCAGTGCCCACTCCACCTGCCCAGGCGGGAATGAAAAGGCAATACGACGGGTTCAAAGTGGTAATGTCGGTGAAGGACGAATTGATATTTCGAGTACCTATTCGTGAAGCAAGTAAAGACAAGGAGATTGTTCGCAGCCATCTACAATCTGAAAGAAGCCCATTAACTGCTGTTAAGATTGCTCGCTCTTTTGGTTGGCTTGAACTTAAAATGGCTGCCAAGTCTTCAATTTGCTCTTATACTTCTTTTACAAGCTCCAAAGAAAATGGGTGGGATAATAAACTATCTCTCTATTTATTACAACCCGAGCTTAGATCATCAGTGAACCACGATATACTCTTTACAGCTGACACACACGTTTTGGACTGCGATATAGGATTTCCTTTGAGCTGGAACGCCCCATGTGTCTGGAAATTTGTCAATCAAAGTACCAGAGGGAGACTCTTCTTATTGCGAGAACACATGTTTCTTCTTTCAGATTTGTTTGCTGACTTTGCATCTGGCCCTCCCCCAGCTTATGAATACTT
Organism: Meyerozyma smithsonii; assembly: GCA_030570235.1. NCBI lineage: Eukaryota > Fungi > Ascomycota > Pichiomycetes > Serinales > Debaryomycetaceae > Meyerozyma > Meyerozyma smithsonii. The sequence goes on along the minus strand of JAJLVE010000001.1, from coordinate 1,207,946 downwards.
AAGGCCATTCGAATATGTCCTTGACTGGAATATGGACGATTACAAGCTATATTTGAACGTGAATGATTCGAATATCATCGATAACCCATTGGATTTTGACAGCAATAAGTACTTGTCATTTGAAGGAAGCAGACTAGAAGCACAAGTTGTCATTCCTCTGCTCGGGAATCTCACCCGGTCATCCACAATATCGTACAAGATCTACACACCAGCTCTAGAAGCAGTGCTTTCCACTCCTCTGTGGCATACTGTCGATGCCTTTTCTAGATCACAGGAGATAGGCCGCAGTCGAGACTTCACTATTGATGGTTCTTATACTTTTTTCAATGTTATTGATCCAAGTACATCTAATCACATTGTCGTTAGGATTATTGGTGACTTTGTGACTTTAAAATTCTATGGCTACTTAGTGCGATACTTATTCACAGCCAGAGAGAATTACTTCGGTGACCATGTCAAATTCAAAACTTTTGAAGAATTTTTTAACATCCCACCTGAAACTTCCGAATCAGATAGCCCTTTTGATTCCTCGAGCACACTCAAGACCCAAACTGAGGAGGAAGGACTTAACAGTAAATTCGTGAAGATAGAAAATGATCTCGATGTTGAATTCCTGTTTCAAGTAAGGCATGGGTTGTTGATTTTACCTTACCATTTCTACAGCACTTCTTCTCATGTGGCATTCAATTTTGATTCGTTTGACATTGACCTTCGCTTTACGAATTACTACATGGATATCCAAGCAGACTTTAGTCCAACACGTGGAGTTTTTGTGATGGAACAAGAAGAAGATACCTTGATGTTTGACATTCCGAGATATGTCGAAAAGTATTTCAGCGATGAAGTTCCAGAAGTATTAATTGACGGGCTCAATGTACACGCCCATAGGATGTTTGGAATACCACCCCAACAGATCACCTATTACTGTAAATGGGATTTTGCTGCTGGATCAATCGAAATCGACAGTGAAGCCAGGTTTCTCACGGGTCTCATCTCATGTGTTAAGAGTTTCATTTTCACTTTTAAAGACCTTGAAAATTGCCTTGTACCAACTTTACCTATCGTGCACGATGCAGCAAATTTCTCGTTTAGATGCCCTAATTTCATGATTCGGATTAGACCTGCCTCACGAGAGTCAAACTGTCCAATATTAGAGATTGACTTGGGCTCAATTATGGTAACATTGAATGATCTTCCGAATAATCGATACAATACTCGTGTTTCGCTTCATTTGCCAGACATTAGCGCTAGTATCCTTGGAGAAAGTGAAGCTCAGGGAGAGCGTAAAGTGTTAGGCTATTTTAGCACTTCCCTCACCTTAAGCAATTTCGTTTTAAAGGCAAATTCACTAGAAATTCAAAAACTTCAGAGACAGCATGTGAAGGTTAACGACGGCCCATTTCACAGATGCCCATTCATTATTCCTTCCATGGACCGTGACTTTGGATACAACCACTCTCTTGGAACAATAAGGACACACCTAACTTTACCCGATGTAAGTTATCCATTAAATCAGGAGACTCTTGAGGCGTTAGAAAGCTGGGATGACTTAACAGAAAGTCTGTCGGCAAGTCTGTCGACAGACCACCACACCAATAACGGTCCGCGATCTTCGGAATCATTGTCTTCGTTTGATGACACTTCCAAGACATCATTCGATACGTTTCTTTATCAATATGATGATGATGAGTTCCGACCAGAGTACAAAAAGTCGCCAGATACAAAATATGGAAGTGCTATTCTCCAGTTTGGTGATATCTATGCATTTATCACCCCGGCAGCTATCATGGCTGCTGTTAAATTAACTAGAAATCTCATGGACTTGAGGATTGGGAAGATTATGGATGATATTGAGTTTGAAATTGTTAGCAATATCCGCAAGCTGATACTATCATTGTCTGAGAACACTAGCACTCGGTTGGTAGTGCCAGAAGTGATATTCAAGTTCGGAAATTTCGAGACATATAATCCGAAATCCGTATTTGACCTGCCCATGCCAGTACCTGTTATATCAGTTTCATTGAGTGAGCCTTCAGTTGCGTTTTCGACAGCTTTCAGATATTCAGGGGGAGAGGAATCTCTTCCTTTGCACTCGTCTACTATGGCGGGCCACATACGGGAGTGCTTTATTTCCGTATCTGATCCATCAGCATTTGCAGCATCAGCTTCTATTTCTGTCAAGGATGTAGAATTCTGGCTTGATCTGGATGGCAGTGGCTGTTCGACTTCATCTGTCTCTATTGATGAATTTAACTTATTACTTGAAGAATCTCGAGTGGGCTTCCTAATTTCTTACTTCATTGAATTAAAAGAGAAGATGTCACCAATACTAGCTGAACACATGAAACAGTCCAGTGCAGAATCCAAGGCCGAAGCAGAACTTGTCTATAAGCTAACAATGGCTAGTGATCTTTACAGGATAGATCACGACTCTGCTGCTTTGACAAAACCTGCCCATGTCTTGCGTTCAGTAAAGGATCATGTGAGGACATATGATAGTTGGAAAGTTATCACAAGATTGCGCCATGTCTTGGACAATATCCCAACTCTGTGGGAGGATCAAGAGAATGAAAATTTTGGCAACTTAAACTGGGAAGCGCCTGACACCGCATATCAAGACGTGTTAGATGTATTCAGGCGTTGGAGAAGTTGGGAAGTGGATACAGCTAATGGCTTCCTCTTTAAAAAAGTGTTCAGTCTTGAAATGAACGCACAGAACTCACACCAACTCTTTAGTAAGATTGCATTTGGAAGCATCGATTTGAGACTCTTAAAATTGAACGAACAGCCAGATCGGGTATTGTTGAATTCTCTCTCCATATCACTCGAAATGACCAAAGGTGAAATATTTTCTAGAGGCGAAGTAAATTCTTCAGCAAGGGATAACGTCCAACTTTTATGCCATATTGACCACTACGAGTCCTACATTTCTCCGTTGACATTCGATGTATTGGCTCTTCTTAAGACTGAAAAGGAAACAAAAGATCCTTCAGCCACACCAGCAAAAGTCTCATCTGAAACTGGGGTCTCTCGTCTCAAATCAAATGTGTCGGGAGTAGTTCATATCTCCTCATATGAGCAAGCCGTCAGACTCCAGAATTCCTCCGTCATTATCGCGGGAACCAATGCTGCTCACGCCGTTGGCTATTCAACAACGCAAAACTTCCACAGAGTAACATTGACCAGTCTGATGGAAAACGTAGGACTTGATATTTCTATTGGAACCCAGAAAATGATACACTTGAGCAGCGAGAATATGAGAATATTAGGAGCCTCTGTTGGTCTGTTGAAGGAGGGGCAGAAAAGTCTCGAATTTGATTCCGACGCTCTTTCGTTGCACATTATTCCCCAGAACTTCAACACTGCCCAACCATTAGAAACATTAATTGAGACAGATCTAGAGTATCTTCGCAAATTTCAAGTTCATGGCAAGAATACTCCAAGTTCCCCCAATCAGGGAATAGAACCTACACAGAGCTTCAGGATAGCTTCAGGACTCGATATATCAACAAAGGTGCATATTAAGAACATCTTTGTCAAGACAAACCTTCTAGAGCCTTTAAGCTTGGTAAGCTCATCGAAGGATATCAAGTTTGGAATCCAGATATCACAAGGTGCTCTGATTGTCGAGTTTCATCTAGGATCAACGGAACTAAACCTCTACATGGCAAGGCAAATCCTATGCAGCATTGAAAACTCAGACACAAGATTGAATTTATTAATGAAGAAGAGCGACAGACACACATACCTTGATTTTGATTATACGATAGGGTTCACTAAAGTCAGTTTTCCTCATGTTATTCAGTTATTGTTGGAGATAGAGTCAAGTCTCCAAAAGCTAAAAGAGCGAGTGAACATAATTGAAAGGTGTCTTAAGGAACTCCCGAAACACAAAGAAGAGCGCAAAGACAACGTTCCATTGGCACAAGACCACTCTAAGAGACCATTTATTTTCAGGGCAAGCTTTTCCAACGAGTACGTTAGTATATCAGCAGGTATTGACAATACCAAATTAAATTTGGAGCTTGACAATTTTGAAAGCTCGATCTCAACCCTACACATGACACAGAATGCCGACTCTTCGATTTACAATGTTGTTCCCCTTTATGGAGACGTGTCTATTCCTTCTACAAGGATGTCATTGGTTGGAAAGCTGATTCCTTTTTCACTTTCAACAGTCGTGGATTTTAATACAAGCATCAAGATCGCTAACGATACGGTGGCGAAAGGACAAACCTTACAGATCGAATCACAATATTTTAGAATTGTTTTGAGTCCTCAGGTTATACTACGTGCCCTTGTCATTGGGAATAAATTATCGAAGAGTTTGGCAAAATTCACCAAGGAATTGGGTGACTCCGAGATTTTCGACAGAATACGTGAAAAGTATTTCAAGCGTAGTTCGTCAGTTGTGCAAAAAGAAAACCCATTGGAAAAGAGAAACGGCTTATTCTCCAGATTTGTATCGATCCATGTATTATCATACAATTGGTGCTTAGGGTGGATCTTTAGACAGCAGCATAAAGATTATCCCGGAATAATAATGGGGGCTGAGCGCTTCTTCGCTGTTACTGAAAAAGACCTTGGAAAGTTTACGTTGATAGATGGATATCTTTCTGTCGCTAATGGTTCAACATCCTCAGATTTTTTTAGTATGCTGTCGGAAAGAGTGAGTCTTAACAGGGCATTTTTGCCGAATATTCAGCTATGTTATGTCCTTGAAGAAGGCGACAGTGGTGTCAAAAACCTCACCATCAACCTCACTGGTGATGAACTTGATGTTTGCTTTCTTTCAAATTCCGTCTTATTAGTGGAGCGAGTACTTCAATCAGGAACTGAAATGAAGCTATTTTTGGAGAATTTGAGACAGGAATACGTTCCATTTGTAAGGGAAAATACCCAAGAAGAGAAAACTCACAACGAAAATCGTTCTTTCAAACCATGGTTTGCATCCGTTGAGTTTCAAGCAATATTTGCGGGTTCCAACATGGTATTATGGAGCAATGACCAACTTACCATTAGTGACGCTCCTGCACTATCATTGCACTCTCCAGCTGTCAAATTCGTGACCAAGTATACCCACAACAAACAAGGACCAAAGAAGCACGTCATCAAATCAGAAGTTCTAGCCAGTGCTTCAGACAATACTATTTACGCATCTTGTGTGCCAGTGATGGCAGAATTTGCCCATGGCTTTAAGCAAATGATGCGTACATCCAACAAAGAAGATAGTACAAATGAGCGGCAATCAAAAGAACGCAGGAAATCACTGATTACGGGATCCAAGACCAATATGACTGACATGCTTCAGGATTTTGATATCCATGTTGGTATCCGTTTGGAAAAACAAAGATTGTCATTGTCCTGTGAACCGACAGCAAAAGTCGAAGCAGTGGTGGGAATTGATGGAATTTTCATCCAGATTAACACAGTTCAGAAAGAATTCACTTCAGTGACGGCAGCTGTCCGCTTAAATCCCGTTTATGCTTCTCTTCAGCATATTTACTCTCGTGAAATTAGTGCATCACTAAAAATTTCCAAGGCTGTATTCTTGAGCTCAGTTGAAATGGGTGAGTCAATGCGGGTGATTTCTTCATGCTCAATATCTGACGTTGCTGGATCCATTGATGCAAAGCAATTCCAAGATGTTGATCTCTTCAAAGATATATGGTTCCCTAAGACCGGTGACACTTCGAGAACTGCCTCACAAGACAATAACGTGTCTATTTCTGAAGTGGAGCACATTTCGAGCACCAGAAACATATCATCGAGATTCAAAGAAGTATCCACTACCTACGCGATCCCTTGGATGTTTACCCTCGTGGTGTCTAATACTTCGTTCCAAGTGAATGTTGGCCAGCTGCTTGGTAACTTTAATTTAAGTGTTAACAACTTTTGGCTCGTGTCAAAGAAATCCATTGATTGGACCCAGGACTTAAAGATAGGTACGGACATCGTGCGTCTCACGTCGGAGGGTCGGCTAGGGGGAATATTGCAAATCAATGATGCATTTCTTCACACCGCAATTAGATGGAAATATGGTTCGGAAGTACTAGATATTCCGTTAATTCTTTTGTCCGGAGGAATTGATTTGCTACAAATGAAGGCATCATTTGACTACCACGTCTTTGCTATAATGGATTTGCGAGGAAGTTCCCTCGACATATATAACCAGAAGAACGAGCACACGATATCGAAGGATCACTTGTTCGTCACTACGAATATTCAGTCTGGAGCTGTGTACATGACATCTTTGGCTGCGTCCAACGTTATGGATATCAAGAATGCTGTTTTGAGGATGATTCAAGAAAACAAACGATCATACAGTGAGACGCTTAGGGATTCCTCCACTCAAGAAGAAAAGAGAAACGGCGGAATCACCGATGCTGCAAGCAGGATTATGTTAGAGACAGTCAAGAAACTCGAATTCAGAATCGAGGTCCTCTTTGGCAATCTCCAGATCTTCGTTTACCCTTCTTCCCTAGAGGATTCCAAGGTTTTGGTGGTAAAGGTGGTTCAGTCCAGAGCACACTTCCAGCAGACAGAAATAACTGCTGGTGTATCCAACCAGCTTGATGTAAAATTCAGTGGCATTGATGTCTCTTTATCCGTGGCTCCTCCTATCAAGCCCGAAATTGTTCTTCAGGGTACAGTAACGCATTTTGTTGAGCTAGCGCAGAGAGCCAAGGGCGGGAACATTTTTGTATTCCCTTCTCTTAGAATCTGCATGAGAACATATCAGAACTACGAATCACACGAGATTGAGTATTTATTCCAGTCTGCTTTCGGAGGAACCGTTGAGGTAAAATGGAACTTGGGTTCTGTTAACTTCATCCGCGAAATGTATGCGATTCACAAGCGAGCCTTGCTTACCAGAATACAATATCGAAAGGAAGGCGATATCGATGAGAAAGTTTTAAGCTCGCCTCTTATTGAGAAACAGGACATGGAGCAGGACATCAATGATACCCTCGCCAAAGTCACCGAGGAATCCAGCTACAAATATACCCCACTCGCGCCGCCTATTATTGAGGCACCCCAACTTAAGGAGTTGGGTAATGCCACACCTCCTTTGGAGTGGTTTGGATTATACAGAAACCGTTTCCCTGATGCTACTCACCAGTTAGCAGTTGTTCCGCTACAAAAATTCATCCACCAAATTGAAACGCAATACTCAAAGATCTTGGGTAAAGCTTAGCATACGAATTAAAGAATATTTTATTAGTTTATTCTCTTCCTTTTCGTGCTTATTCTATTTACATGACTTAGTGGGTTAAGTACCACCTTCCCTTAGCCTTTCTTCTTGCTAATATTTTTCTTCCATTCTTGCTTCTCAATCTTGCCAAGAAGCCAAAGGTTCTCTTACGCTTCAAAGTAGAAGGCTGGTAGGTATTACCTCTGGATTTGAAACGTCTTTGCACTAATTCAAGCAAGGACATTATTGGTGAGACAGAGGATGGAATGCGATTGACGTTACTGATCGTCCCAGGTTTTGCAAATGGAGAGGAACGGACCAAAGATGTGAACAGACGGTTCTGGGATTGTATCATTCGCTGAGATACCGAGCCAAGGCCCCTGGCCGAGCTCAAGAATCCGAACATGATTATCAGTGTGAGCGAGACTTGAAAAATTCCGTACTATCAACAGTACCATCATTACGCTGCAGAATGTTACACTGCGTAACTATTATACTGAAACCAGTCGCGATGAGGTGGGATTTACTTGAGAAGAAACCATAGATAGAACAGACATGTCGGGTGCATTCAGGTCGAGAAGGGTTATCACTTCATCTGTGAATTTCCCTACTGCTATTAACTTTGTCAAGCAGACCTCGATAACATTAGAGGAGGCTGAGAGAGAAGTGACCCACTTTATAGATCAAACCGAGAAGTGGAAAAATGCCCTTCCTGGCGCACAATTCGAAGGAGAAGACATCGGAGTTGGATTTTCACCACTGGGAGACAACAGCACTGTATTAAGTCAACTCGGAAGGATCCAAAGAGACCTCAGAGGCCTCCCACCTGTGGTAGCCGTAGAGCCCCAAACCTCGAACAAAAGAATCAAGTTTGGCGAGGATGACAATGAAGATGGTGCTCGTCAGAACAAGAAGATCAAGTTCGACGATGATGACGAAGCAGAACCATCCTATGAAAACGTAGACGCCACGACTAATGACGATCAAGACGACATAGAGGAGGAATCCGAGAAGGACAAGACACAAGATGTCTCCGTAAATGAAGCTCACGAAGATCAAGATAAACCGGAAGAAAAGGAAGAAGAGGAAGAAGAAGACAAGCACAACGAGGAGAAAGAAAAGAAGCACAAACTGAAGAAAGACAAGAGCGAAAAGAAAGAGAAAAAGGAAAAGAAGGAGAAGAAGGAGAAAAAGGAGAAAAAGCACAAGAAAGAGAAAAGAGCCACCGAGGACTGAGAGATAAGCATGGTTTATACGCATAATTAGAATACATTGACACATTGAACGCCAACTAGATCTACAATACCCATATCTTTGACCTGCACAAAACGTATTTTCCTCACGTGTAGTTGTTTATAGTTTAGACTTGGATCCTTAAGTCTTCTATTTATTCTATCACAAGAATGGCCAGACAAAAGCGGACTCTCAAACGCAGTCGTTCGTCTGATGAAGAGCACCAGGAGTCCACTTTCATCAACAATAGTGACTATATCACTCCTGATCGTACGTCAGAAGATGATGACCAGAACTCACAACATCAAACATTCCTAAATATAGCATCGGCACTCACAGATGTCGTCGTAAAAGAAGACGACATCGCAGAAATCAACCTGGAATCAACTCCAAAAGGTCATTCAGCTAAACAAGAGCCTTCTAAGGCTGAAACACTGGTGCTTGACGCGTCACCCCAGCATCCTATTACCCATTCAACTAGCAGCAACTTACTTTCACCTTCTCCGGGTGCTTCAGTCTCAGAAACTTCCATGAATGCAGCTGGAGCATTATCAGATCAGGCAACTCAAAAGTCCCGACTAGTGATCTCCCAACTTGTGCTTACCAACTTCAAATCTTATGCAGGGCAACAAGTTATTGGCCCGTTTAATGCATCATTCTCTGCTGTCGTGGGTCCCAATGGAAGTGGAAAATCCAACGTCATTGACTCTATGTTATTTGTGTTTGGCTTCCGTGCTCTGAAAATGCGTCAGGGTAAATTGTCCGAACTTATTCATAATTCTGCTGGCGGGGAAAAGCTTGATTATTGCCAGGTCGATATACACTTTGACCATGTCATAGATAGCAACCAGGATCCAGTGGTTTCGACCGTGGTCCCCGGATCGCTGCTCGTGATCAGCCGAAAGGCATACAAGAACAACACATCCCAATATTACATCAATGGAAAAGGAAGCAATTACACGGAAGTGACACAGTTCTTGAAGGACCAAGGAATCGATTTAGATCACAAAAGATTCTTAATCTTGCAAGGTGAAGTGGAACAGATTGCTCAGATGAAGGCCAAAGCTGAAAAGGAGAACGACGACGGACTCCTTGAGTACTTGGAGGACATTATTGGCACCTCTAAATATAAGGCACTAATCGAAGAGAACACCACCAAGGCAGACGAACTCAATGACGTTTGTATCGAAAAAGAGAACAGATTTGAGCTCGTCGAGAAAGATAAAGACCTGATGGAGGACAAGAAGAATGAAGCCTTGAGCTTCCTTGCAAAAGAGAAATTGCTTATTAGCAAGAAGTCCATTCAATATCAAACAAATATCCAAGAACAGAAGAAAAAGTTGGATGGCATGGAATTCAAGAAACAAGAATTGGATGATCAACTCAAAACAGAAAAAGACGGCAACCAACAGCTTACAGACAAGATTGAAGAACGGTCGAGGGCACAGAAGGAATTATCAAAAACTATTGACGGTCTTAACACCGAGTTGAATAACACTCAAAAACGTGGTAAGACAGTCAATAAAATTTATGTGTCAGGGGATGAAAAGATCAAAAATATGACAAACAAGATCAAGAAAGCAATGAAAAACCAACAAAATCTGAAGCTCACTCTTAGTACTTCCACTTCGAAGTTAGAAGAGAGCAATAAGAACTTGGAAGAATTTAAGGATGAACTCCAACAACTTACCAAAAACCTTGAGGCCGAAAAGCATGAATTGGATGAAATCAGACGCAGACTTACAGATAAGACTGCTGTTTTTGCCAAACAGATTGAAACCTTACAGACTAAACTAGAACCATGGAATGATAAGCTCAAGGAAAAGGAAAGTTCAATACAACTTGTAACTTCTTCTATCGATATGCTTCAAAGACAAAAGGAGAACATTATCAATCAAATAGAGGAATCAAAACAGAAGTTATTGAGCATTAAGATCGAAGGAAAGGAGAAGGAGCAGGAATTGTTAAATTCTCGGCAACAGTTGGAACAGATATCAGAGCAAATCCAGCTTGGACAAAACGCTTGTCAAGAAGAACAGAAACGTCTTGAATCGAAGCAAAGAGATTTACTTGCCATGAGACAACAAACTCAGGAAGCGACGCTTGCATTGTCCTCTCATAAGAACAAGAGCAAAGTGTTGACTAGCTTGATACGTTTGGCCAAATCAGGAAGAATTGATGGATTTTACGGCAGACTAGGTGATTTGGGGACGATTAATGACAAGTATGATATTGCTATTTCTACTGTCTGTCCAGGTTTGGATTCAATGGTTGTTGAAACAGTCGAAACAGCCCAAGCGTGCATTGATTACTTGAGGAAGAACAAGCTAGGCTATGCGACGTTCATTTGCTTGAACAAACTTCGGAATTTCAATCTTGCCCCGATTTCAATACCCCCAAATCTGAAGCGTTTATTCGACCTCATATCTCCACAGGATACCAAATTTGCGCCTGCATTCTACAGCAAACTCTACAATACTTTAGTGACTTCATCATTGCAAGAGGCCAAGCATGTTGCCTATGGTGCCAAGAGGTGGAAGGTAGTGACCTTAGATGGAAAGGTCGTAGATACTTCCGGTACCATGTCTGGTGGTGGAACATCTGCAGCAAAAGGTGCCATGAAGCTAGAATCAGCAAGGAAGTCTACTCTGGATGATATAACAGAGGATGAAGTTGAAGACTTAAAACGCAAACTCCAAGTTGCGGAAGCACACTTTGATAGGGCAAGATCAGAGCTTAAGGAGAAGCAGATCAACTTGAGGAAGTTGCAGGATTTAAAACCTGAAACTGAATTCGCTATATCAAGGTTAGAGCTTGATATACAATCTTTGGTTTCTGAGAAAAAAGAGATTCTGAAGATTTGCAAGAACCTCATAAGCGAACATGAAAAAGGCGACCAAAGCAGTGGTATTGAGAGAGAGTTAAGCTCCCAAGTTGCAGAAAAGAAACGCCTCGAAGAAGAGAGGGATAAATTAAGGTCACAAATGTCAAGCATGGAAACTGAAATTGCCACACTCGAAGAAAAAATAATGGAAGCTGGCGGAGTAGAATTGAGACTACAAAGCTCTAAAGTTGACTCTACTAGGCAGAAGATTGAAATTATTGAAGAAAAGACATCTAGCGACCGGATGGCTATCAAGAAGCTTGAGAATGAAATAAAGAAGCACACAAGGATACTAGAAAATTCAGAAACCGAGATAAAGTCTTCCGAGGAAGAGCTTGCAGCATTCCGTGGTGAGCTTGATCGAGTCACCAAAGAACTCGACGAGATCGCTAAGCAAATTGAACTACTCACAGAACAGAAAGAATCTACAGTAGATGAGAGGGCAAAGATTGAGGCAGAAATGGAAGAATGGATGCTGCAGATAAACGAATTTAGATCCAAAGAGATCGATATCGAGAATAAGTTGGAAAAGGTCAATGAATTCATTACAAAGGCAAAACATAGAATCAGGATAAACGAGGGAGAGCTCAAGTCTTTGATTGTACGTGATGTTTCAGAATACATCAGTTGGTTAGACGAGTCTGAACGCAACCAATATGATGGAGCTTCTATCGAATTCTTGAGTGAAGATGAAATTGCACAACTTGATATGGAGAAGATTAATGACGAAATCCTGGAACTCGAAGACTACATGAAGAATGTTAAGGTTGATATTGAAGTTTTGAAAGAATATGGCAGCAAGAAGGCTGAGTATGAAGAGCGTCGTGACGACTTGAATGTGGCCGTTCAAGAAAGAAACGATCTCAATGAGTTTTGCGAGGATCTCAAGAAACGTCGACTCGATGAGTTCATGGAGGGATTCAACACCATATCCACGTCGTTGAAAGAAATGTACCAAATGATCACTATGGGAGGAAATGCAGAGCTCGAGCTTGTTGATAGTTTGGATCCATTTTCTGAGGGCATTCTTTTCAGTGTAATGCCTCCGAAGAAGTCGTGGAGAAACATTTCAAATTTGTCTGGTGGAGAGAAAACCCTCAGTTCTCTTGCGTTGGTGTTTGCCTTACATAAGTATAAGCCAACACCATTATATGTGATGGATGAAATCGATGCGGCATTGGACTTTAGAAATGTGTCGATCGTTGCCAACTATATTAAAGAGCGTACCAAGAACGCCCAGTTTGTTGTTATTTCTTTACGAAACAACATGTTTGAGTTGGCACAGCAACTAGTGGGCATATTCAAGGTAAACAACATGACGAAGAGTGTCTCATTAAAGAACAAGAACTTCTTGGAGAATGTATGATAAGTGTATATTAGATTTAGATTATGGAAGCATCAATCTATAACAATGCTAAATATGAGCTGCATGCTCCCTACTCACCCGCCAAGTGGGATCGTCATGTGTGGCAAAATCAACATCGCCTTTCCTTCTCAAAATAAAGTTGGCATCGAACCAGTCGATCATGGCCACCAACAGCGTAGTTTCGTTCATTTCCTTCAAATTTCTTCTTGGAATCTTCTTATCTAACATCTGCGAGAGATGGTGCTGGATTATGCGAAAAGGAAGACCGTAGCTGGTAGCCAAGTCCCAGAACCTCTCAACTGCAGACCAAGGAGTCGTATTGTAACCAGCAAAAATAGCAGGGTTAGCAAGGATTCCTCTAACTGCCATAACTCCATCCACACCTGTGTACTCTGCAATGTCGTAGGCGTCCTGGAGCGAGAAACAGTCGCCATTAGCCACCACTGGCACCAGTACAGCCTCCTTGACAGCTTTGATAGCATCCAAATTCACCGGCACTGAGGATCTGGTGTTCTTTGTCCGTCCATGCACAGTTATGAAATCAACACCATTCTCTTCAACCATTTTCACAAACTCTAAAGTCTGCTGGATATCAGGGTGGATCCGTATCTTGGTTTCAATGCATATCTTGTCGCCATATTTATCTTTCACCGCCTTCACCATGGACGAGACTAGCTCTGGCTCAGACATTAACGCTGCACCAATACCTTCACGAACTTGTTCCTTGATCGGACATCCGCAGTTGAGCCCTATGCCATCAACGTATGGGTGAATCATATCGACGAATTTTAGTAAGTCTTCCACGTTGTTGCATCCGACCTGAACTATGACCAGGCGGTCATCTGCGTTTGTAGTAAAATCGGACGCTCGTGCAACTTCGTTCCTGACAAACTCTCTGGCTAGAATCATCGGCGTGTACACGATATCAGTATTATAGTGGCGAACCAACTCTCTAAACGGGAGCTTAGAGTATCTAACCATCGGTCCAGCTATGAATGCAGGTCTTCCTAATTTCGTTTTTGCATCTTTTAGTATCTGTAAAGGGTTGTGCTCCGCGAGCCTCGGGGTAATAGAAGTGTATGTTGAAGTCATGCAAAATTAGTGTAACAAGGCAAAATTATGTTCAGGGAAGTAATGTGAGTTTATATAACAGATCTAACGTAAAACAGGTATCGCACCCATCTCATCAAAATAATTTCATACTGCATATCGCGAGTTATAACCGAAACTGGTTAGATGGTCCAGAGACAATAGACAATAGCTTTAATAATATACATTAGCAAGTGCTATATATGATACAAGGATAGGGTAGTACTTTACTCCTCTTCTGAGCTCTCAGAACTCATGTCGTCATCAGACGACTCTTGTGCATCATTCATACCAGCAAATCCATTGTTGGAACCGCGATCGGCGTCCTCGAAAAGTGCCAATTGGCTTCTCAAATGCTCGAGTTCGCTCATATTTCCACCGGGAACAAGCTTCTTCTTCTTCTTTGGATTCGCGGCGGATGCAGCCTTTTTGCCGAAGAGGAAGTTGTACAACTTCAAGACGGTTCTGTCTTCGAGTTGGTCCATGTCTAATTCAACCTCCTCCTCATTGCTCAAATCAACATCATCCTTGATAATCTTGATGAGTGCTTGAAGCTTTTTGTCATTAAGATTAGGAACCAGATCGCTGACTTGTTTCTTCATTTCATAGGTGACGACAGGATGGCCCGAAGTACCTTCAGACGAGGAATTCTTACGCGAACGAGACTTCTTCGATCTCTTGCGCTTTCTCCTAGCATCCCGCTGTTGTCTCAACTTTTGCAAATGCTGTTTCTTCAATTCGTCGAGTTCTTGTTTCATTCTGATCAATTGATTCTCCAAGAATTGAATTGCGGGAACATTAGAAAGCATAGCTTCGTTAATTTCAGGTTCATCATCATCATAATCACTATAATCATCATCCGAGTTGGAAGGCGTTGGGGGAGCAACTGGTCTGTTAGCCCACTTTTTATCAAAAATCGCTTCGAGCTTCTTACCCATAGTGTTGACATCGGTACCCTCAGGGTTGAACTTATAACAGTTCGAGAACACAAGTCTCACATCGTGCTCAAACACATCACCATTCTCATACTGGTTGTTTGCTAGTTTTGATTGGATAGTACCCAAGTCCATTGGCTCCTTGACGACTTCATGATATTTGGGAATATTCAAGGCAATAGGGTCGACCGGCGCCAAAAATGGGAAATTAATGTTATAGTGCTTCTTTGATGTTAACTCCTTGATGGTTTGACTGCAGAATCTCAATTCTGCAGCATACTTCTTCTTACGAGGACGAACATCGTAAGGAAGCTCCTTAGACTTTGGAGGATGGATGGTTCTCTTAGGTCTATGAGACGCCACCGAGTCTCTTCTTTCCAGTGGTGCTGCATTTGAAGCTGTACGTCTTCTGGAGCCGGCGACACTGGCAGGAGGGGTCGAGCCATTATTTGGTAACACCTTTGGGGGCATGTTTAACATATGTTTCTCAAAGTGGCCCTTGATACTCTTGGCCATTTGAGATATTCCCGAGTCTTCACCATTAAATTTGCAACAGTTGGTCACCATAAGATTGAAATCATCCACTATGCCAGACACATCGGCGTATGCATTCAAGTTTATCTTCCGTTCTATGGTGGACAAATCCATGGGTCGTGGTATATAATTGTAGTAGAGTGGGATGTTCAACTTAACGATATCAACTGGAACAGTGAATGGTGCTGCGTCACGAAGACGCTTGATGGTTTTGATGGAATTAAGAGCAAACTTGGCCTGATGTTTGGGGATGGGAGTGGCAGGCAAGTTGTCCATATCTGGCTCTGATGGTGGTTTTGGTGCCGGCTCCATGGTGCTTTGCGCTTGCGCAGAAGGCGGAGGCACTGCCTCAGTTACTGTAGGTTCGACCTCATGCTTTTCAGGAGAAGGAGATGGGTTTGGTGGCGACAATGGTTTTTCGGGTTCCTCAACAGGCTTTGTCTGAACCGGTTTCTCCATTCCAGTTTCTTGGGGGTAAGAGTTATCTGAGGATGGTGTCTGTACAGGGGTTGTAGCAGCTTCTGTGCCAAACATGAGAACTAATCGTGGCTATAGATCTCGCTCTGGATCACCGGTGGATGATACAGGTGGTATTATCGGTGTTTGGGTGTGAATAAAAAATCAGTCCGCACCAGATACCAGACCGAGATTTTGTGTAATTTGCGACGAACTTGGCACCAGATAGAAAACCCGGAAATTCAGTTCATTTATACTGACCGCGCATGCGAGAAAAAAATTGCCAGCGGTAGGCGCACGACCGAAAAGGGGAAATCTTCTTGCCACCGCCAGCCAGCAACTTGTTAAACGGAATGACGCATCCAGAAAAAGCTACAATGAAAGTCCGTTTTGCATTTGAAGGGATGCATACGTTTTTTAGGGACTGAGCGTATTTGTTAAAATGTTGTCATGGGTCGCATCGCCTCCTCTTGCGTCGGTGTTGCTGACATGGCGCCTGGCGGACTTTGATGTACGCGTGCATGACCAGAAAAACGCAGATTACCCGGCCGGGCCGGAACAAAAGTAGTGCGGGCTACGAGTGGTTGCCGCTGGCCCATAATGCATCCATTACACCAGACAATTGGCTGCAATTCGTTTGTATGTGTATTATTTCGACGTAATGCTCTAGTTTACAAGTGAACGGACAACAAGTCGTTCGCAGAGAATCCTTTGTTACAAGAGGGGCATCTTCTGAGTCGTGCCGCTAAACGTTCTTGCGTACAGCTATGACAGAAAACATGGCCGCAGACTGTGATGGCAGTATCTTTCCAATTCTTGGAACAGACAGAACACTTGGCAATGGAACGTAACGCTGCGAGCTGTCGTTCATCCTCTTGTAAGATAGATGATGTGTTGTTGGTTTTGTACTTAAGCAATAATGCCTCAGTAGTCTTGAGTTTGCTCTCGGATTTGGTTGAACTGCTTTTAGCGCTTTGTAGCTCCAGTATCAACTCAGCGTTCTCCTTAGCATGCTTAGCAACAATATCTTTCAAGCTCTTTATCTCCTTCTCAACCATAGCTTTCTTCTGGTTTAATGATTTGACAAGATCCTGTAATTTAGTCGTCTCTTGGATGGACGACTCCTTGATCGCTTTGAAGTCGTCATTAGCCTTCTTCAATATCTCGAACTTGTTAGCAAAGCTGCGTTCCATCTCGCCAAACTTACTGATCACTTCCTGCGACTTGGAAATCTGGGCTTTGAGGACCTTATTTTCAGCGGTCAATGAATCTTTCACCCGCATCGAAGCAAAATATTTTTGATCAGCTTTCGTTTTCTCCACGCTGAGCTTCCTCAACATGCCTTCTTGGTCCACAGCGGTATTAAGCTTGCTGAGTGAAACCTCGCGTGTCTGCTGGAAGGCTTCTTCGATTTCTTTCAACTCGGTCGTAAGAACCGCTACCCTCTTTATCAAATCTTCCTTCGAAGACTCAGCTAATTTATCACTATTGGATAGGTTACCTGCATCTTCAGCATGAGCCTGCTCAAGCTTCTTCACGCGCTGCTCAAGAAGGGCATTCATTTGCTTCAACGCTTCGTTAGTGGCTTTGTCATCCACTTCAGATTTGAGAATACTATTCTTGGACAACAATTCATCTCGAGCCGTTCTGATCCTCACTAAATCGTTCTCGCACTTGGCTAGTTGAAGTTTGAGTGCCTCGTTCTCTTCAGTAAGTTCGTTGTTCGCGAATGCTTTAGCGTCCTCATGGATGGAATCAAGCTCATTAAGACGCAGCACAGTTTTGTCGTTCACCTTTTGCAAGTTGGCTATTTTTTCTTGGAGTTGCTTGTTAGTCAATGTTAACTCCTGGAACAGCGACGAGTTTATTAAGTCCCTGTCACCCAAGTTATTGAGTCTCAACTGCATCTGGGCGTTCTCCTCTACCAAAGCGGCATTCTTTGAAGCTAGCTCCTTCAATTGCTCCGCCAAGGAGGTGTTATGATTCCTTATTTCGTCAAGCTCCAGAGACAACTTTTCGAGCTGTTCGGAGTCTATCAGCGTCTCCTCGGATTTTTGTTGGGCTTCAGGCACCTGTTCCTCTTCTTCCTTCTTAGCGGCGGTAGTCAGGCCGTTGATCCTGTTTAATGTCTTTGAATCGTCCCGTTCTTTCTGTTTGTGCACCACAAGAAGGCTCTGTTGAAGTTCGTCGACCTTGGCAGCAAGCTCCAACTTCAACTTGGTCAAAGTGTCATTCTCGGCTCGTGCTGACGCCAAGTCACTATTTATGGCCTCGAGCCGCGTGACCAAGTCCTGGTCAGCCAGTGAAAGGGTGCTCTTTAATGCTGGGGCAAGTATTCGTAATAACTGCTCTCTACGCTTGGCCAAAACACCATCGAGCACGTCAGGCTTTTGGTTGGTGGACTTGATGAGCAACGTTTCCTTAAGCTCCTCTGATTTTTCTGGGGAGAAGTCGAGCTGATTTATAATCTGATCGTACCAAGCATCAAGAATGTTCACTTTGGTCTCGCTGTCTTCGTACTGACGTTGAAGCCGGTCCATATCGGCCATCAAGGTGTTGCACTTGAGTTTGTATGCCCGCATCTGTCTCCAGATGGCTTCTTTCTTGAAATAAACGACATCGGCTTGCGTGAGTGGCCCGTCTTCGCTTAGTTCATCCATCGGTTTGGCGCGTTTCGCTTGGGACAAAGCCGCCGTCGAATCGTCACCAGACCGCTTTTCAGTCATCGTAACAGGGGTTTTCGAGGCACTAACAGAGAAGGAACTGCAAATTTGTGCCAACTTGGGATGTTACCGCTGGTTCAATATCTCGATTTCTCAACTTCGCGCGACAAGAAAGTTGATTTTTCGTGGTGTGGTCGGGACACTACCGTCTCCACGACGTGGCAGCGGATACCAGCCACCACACAGACAATCGGGGGAACAGACAATGGGTTATAGACGGGGAAGGAGGGCATCGCCTGTGTGTCGAGGAAGCCTGGATTGAGCAGGAAAGTGCTTGTCTTGACGCATAAGACGTGTTCTGTATGACTTACGTTGCGTCAATTTGCTAGTAAGTCCTCCTGGCGCTGTTCCGTAATCCAGGGAGGTAATTCCACTATCATATTGCCGGCCGGGTCAGCGGTACTACATTTGGATGCATTATGCGTGGCCGCTTGTCGGCTATTTCTCAGGGTCGTTTACACCTCCTACATTTATTCTGCACTTGGTCGCAACCCGCACCTCCGTGCATATAGTCCCCACAGTGCAGGGCAGACGATGCTGGGATCCGATCATCAACGGCCATGAGATTATTGCTCTTTTTGCTTTTGCTTCAGGAGGCAATCGCAGTCAAGGACTACCTCTTCAAGGACTGTGACCATTCTGGCTTTTGTCGGCGAAACCGCTTGTACGCCGAAAGAATCGGCGACGCTGGAAACGACACGCCATACTCCGTGGATCAGTCGTCTTTGATCATCAGTAATGCAGCCCAGAATGCTGTCTCGGGAGTGATCAGGAAGCAAATTCCTCAATTGGACGAATACCGCCATTTCCCGTTCAATATATCCATTCTTGAAGGATCGGTGCTTCGTTTCACTGCCGACGAAGTGCGCCCAGAATCTTCTAACGGCTATGTTCGTGCCAACAGATACAACGAAGCTGCATCGTGGGCACTTGCAGATAGCGAGATCCACTACGACAACTCTGCGGTAAGCGTGGAGTCTTCTGGCAACTTGGTGACAATAAAGTTTGGGCCCCAGGGAACAAGAGCGGAGTTCAACGTGCAAGACATGACGATAAAAGTGTTCTACTTGGATGAATTGCAGCTTACCGTCAACGAGAGAAGCTTTCTAAACTTGGAACACAGCAGGAAAAAGGACGACAACGATTTGCACTTGCTTCCGTTTGAGTCCGACTTTGATCTGTTCAAGGACAGCCATAGTACCGCGTCGCAAGATACCGTGCCCCTTGGGCCCGAGTCCATCGGCTTGGACTTTACATTCAATGGCTACAAGTACGTCTATGGTATTCCCGAGCACGCCGACTCCATGTCGCTCAAGGACACTTCCGAGTCTAGTTGGCCGTACCGCCTCTTCAACGTGGATATATTCGAGTATGAAACAGACTCCAGAATGCCCATGTATGGCTCGATTCCCTTGATGCTAGCCACCAAGCCCGAGCTGTCGGCCGCGATCTTCTGGTTGAATGCCGCTGACACCTTCATCGACATCCACAAGGCAGACAGCGTCCAGACCCACTGGATATCGGAGAACGGAATCATGGACTTTTTCGTCATTCTTGGCAAGACCCCAGCGGAGATCAATGCCAAGTACGGGCGCCTCACTGGCTATGCTCCCCTTCCGCCCTTATTCTCCATAGGCTACCACCAGTGCCGCTGGAACTACAACGACGAAAAGGACGTTCTCGGAATCAGCTCCAAGATGGACGAGACGTTGGTGCCATACGACACCATTTGGCTCGATGTCGAGTACACAGACTCCAAGATGTACTTCACCTGGGCCGAAGATTCGTTCCCCGACCCCGAGCGTATGCTCAAGGCCTTGGACCGCACCGGAAGAAACTTGGTGATAATTATCGACCCGCATATCAAGGTTGGATATGTGATCAGCGACGAAATACGCAAGAAGCAGCTTGCCATGAGGAACGCCAACAACGAGACGTTCCACGGCCATTGCTGGCCCGGCGAGTCGGTGTGGATTGATACCTTCAACCCCGCGTCCCAGGAGTACTGGGATTCCTTATTTGTGAGGTCGCAGAGCAACAAAGTACTAGGACGAATGTCCTCCAACATCCACATCTGGAACGACATGAACGAGCCGTCGGTGTTTGACGGGCCCGAGACGTCGGCGCCGAGAGACAACATATTCCACGACGGGTGGGAGCACCGCTCCGTGCACAACGCCTATGGGTTGACGTTCCACGAAGCCACGTTCAAGGCCATGACCAAGCGGCTTGCGCTGTCGCCACGGCAACGGCCCTTCATTTTGACTCGTGCCTTCTTTGCTGGGTCGCAGCGGACGGCCGCCATGTGGACCGGCGACAACAAGGCCGAGTGGGAGTATCTCGAAGCGTCGATTCCGATGGTGTTGTCGTCGGGCATTGCTGGCATGCCGTTTGCTGGAGCTGACGTCGGTGGTTTCTTCGGCAACCCGTCCGAGGAGCTTTTGACCCGGTGGTACCAGACGGGAATATGGTATCCTTTTTTCAGAACGCATGCGCATATTGACTCGAGGCGCCGAGAACCCTGGGTTCCAGGCGAGCCGTATACGAGCATTATTCGCGACGCCGTTAGGCTTCGGTATGCCTTGCTCCCAACGTTGTACACGTGTTTCTACGAGCTGAGCTACAGCGGGTTACCGGTGATGAAGCCGTTGTTCTACGAGAACCCCGGCAACGAAGCTGCGTACGAAATAGACGACCAGTTCTACGTGGGCAATTCCGGCTTGATGGTGAAGCCTGTCACGAGCGAGGGCGCCCGCGAGATCGAGGTGTATCTCCCGGACAACGAGGTATACTACGAGTTTACGAACGGGCAACCGGCCGCAGCCTCACATGGACCCAAAACAGTCCGGTTGGATGTCGGACTTGCAGACATTCCGATGTTCTTGAAGGGCGGCAGCATCCTTGTCAAGAAGGACCGGTACCGGCGGTCGTCGAAGCTCATGCAGCACGACCCGTACACGTTGGTGGTGGCGTTCGACAGCGACGGCGAAGCCCACGGCAAGCTCCACATCGACGACGGCGAGACGTACGGCTACAAGCAGGGACAGGAAATCAACGTGGAATTCATAGCTGACGCAAAGGGCGTCCGGGCGCGGTTTGAAACGGTATCCGATCCGGGGTATCTCCAAGCGATGGCAAACGTCAAAATCGAAAAAGTGGTGCTTTTGGGGTCGCGCTGGGGCTCCCGGGTGCGGTCCGGCGGCGAAAAAGTGCTCATCAAGCAAGATCAAAAGCAGTGGGGAGCCACGATAGACGACGGGGAAATACGCAAGCCGGGCATAAGTGTGGGTGCAGAGTGGGCGATTGAATTTGGAGCGAGGCACGAAATCATGCATGATGAATTATAGCCTCGGATGAGATAGCAAGCTAGCCACTTAATGCATATTGTCTCAATCTGGTAGCCATACCTGCGACCTGGTGCCAAGAGGCGCTGTCGCCGCAGTGTGGACAGGTTGTGTCTGTGGGTATAAGCGAGGTGTCATTGGCTGCCTCGCGGGTGCCAACCGTCGCCAAGCACCGGAGGTGGCAGACCCAGCTGCACGACGGACATACGGCCAAAAGTGGGAACACGGTCGCGAGCGCGGCAGGGTCTGGAAGGAGGTCGGGAACGTAGTCGATGGCGCAGGTGCATAGGTTGCATTGCGCCGTCGCGAGCGCGGCTTTTTTAGCCTGGCGGAAATAGCCACTACATGCGGCGTTTCGGGCACCGCAGAACGTTGCAAAGTCGGCCGGCTGCGCCGGCAAAATGTTCCTGCGGAAGAGCTCCTCGTCGAAGATCGTCACCACGAGGCCCATACGACTGAAATACGGGCTGCCGATGAGCCGGGCAACGTTGCGGAGATGCTGCGCGCCTGACCGGGCTGGCCCGGAACAACGCTTGCGGCGGGCTTTCGGCGTCGCATCCGCACCAGATTTTGCGGCCACCACACCGGAGTCGCTGGTGGGGGTTGCAGTCGCGCAGCTCGCGCTGCGCCGTATGTGCCGGCTCGTGGTGGGGTGCTGCAATGCATGCTCAAACTGCAACGCTACGATGCGGGAGGGGAAGTTGTGCGTGATGGCCACCATCTTCCAGGGCCGGCGACTGGGGCGGCCAGTGCGGAATGCACCTTGTTTCAAGTCTCCGTTATGCTGGCGTAGGCGCCGGGCGGGGTCGGGGGTGGACCCTATGTAGAACGCCTGCGGGCTGGGCTCCGACTGCAAGATGTACACCCCGTAGAAGGTCACCCGTACAAACAGCTGTTGTTGCGTAAAGGCCATCGGCCGCCCCAAACGACACTGCTATAAATAAAGCGCGCGGGGTGTGGATGTGCGCCCTCACATTCCCCCTCTCCTGTACAGTTGCACCAAGGCAGCGGCAGGATATTTGGCACCTGGAGTCAGGTGCATCGGTAGCTATACGTTAATTACTAGAGTTCGCATTTCGCCGCCATCATCCACTTTTCCTCGGTGCGTCCCGCAGCCCTCAACTACCGTTTGCGACAATGAAGGTCAAGGAAGAGCCCACCTCCACCGCCTCCTCCAACTCCAGCGGCTCCAACGACTTTGTCAAGAAGCTCTTCCAGATGCTCCAGGACGAAAACTACAAGGATATCGTCAAGTGGACCGACACCGGCGACAGCTTTGTTGTCATCAACACCAACGACTTCACCAAGGACATCCTTCCACGTCACTTCAAACACTCCAACTTTGCCAGCTTTGTGCGCCAGCTAAACAAGTACGACTTCCACAAGGTCAAGATCCTGAACGAAGAAAAGCAGCATTACCAGTACGGCGAGGACGCGTGGGAGTTCCGCCACCCTGACTTCCGCGTCAACGACCGAGATTCGCTCGAAAACATCAAGCGCAAGGGCCCCACCGCCAAGAAGACGTCATCGGCGTCTGCGTTTGCCAACCCGCAGATAGCGGTCGACGGCCCGCCAGCGGCCACGGGAGAGCTTGCGGTCGTCCGCGACGAGCTCGAAATGATGCGCCGCGCCAACAAGTCGCTAATGCTGGACATGCTGGTGTTGCAGGCCAAGTACAGAACGGTGGTGGAGGGCCTCGTGAGCCTCCAGAACGTCAGCGAACGCAACTACCGGTCCATGGGCGTGCTCGTCAACACGTTGGTGCAGTCGGGCATCAAGGTGCCGCCGCTCGACTTCCCCAACCCGTCGCTTTCCAATTTGCAGCAACCAAAAGTATACGACCAGACGATGTACCACCAGCCGGTCCATGCCCAGAGCATGCACCCGCACCAGCACCGGCCCCAGCACCGGCCCCAGCACACGCCCCAGCAGTCGGTGCACTCGCAGTCTCCCACCGAGGACGTGAGTCCGCAGCTGCCGCAGCCGCTCGTGTCGGCCGCCGGCTCGCCGAACATCTCTGGCAGCGTGAGTTCTGTGGGGAACCCGCTTGCAGCACATCCACCAGCCAGCACTGGGGATCAAAACGGGGAACTTCCAATCGTTTCCACCACCAACCTTCCCAACCCCAAGTACCACGTTCTTCTCGTCGAGGACGACAACGTGTGCATCCAGCTCTGCCGCAAGTTTCTTGTCAAGTATGGGTGCCAGGTGACGGTGGTCACCGACGGCTTGAACGCCATTTCCACCGTCGAGCACACAAAATACGACCTCGTGTTGATGGACATTGTCATGCCCAACTTGGACGGGGCCACTGCCACCAGTGTCATTCGAAATTT
This sequence comes from Meyerozyma smithsonii, assembly GCA_030570235.1. Taxonomy (NCBI): domain Eukaryota; kingdom Fungi; phylum Ascomycota; class Pichiomycetes; order Serinales; family Debaryomycetaceae; genus Meyerozyma; species Meyerozyma smithsonii. Next base: position 1,183,851 of record JAJLVE010000001.1, on the reverse strand, counting down.
CGACACCAAGACCCCGATCATCGCCATGACAGGCAACATCGAGGACAACGACTTGGTGACGTATCTCCAGAACGGCATGTCCGACATCTTGGCCAAGCCTTTCACCAAGGACGATTTGTACTCGATATTGAGCAAGTACTTGTTGGCTCCCGACGCCTCGACGCCCTCGTCGGCCAACATGCGACCGCTTGCGGGGATCCAGGGCCCGGCCCAGCAGAACTTGATTCTTCCCGACGGCGAGGATTCGGTGTCGAAGAAGCCTAGGTTGCAGTGAAAAGTATGTACTATAGCAATAGATCTATTTATAAGTGAGGGTATGAAGCGCCAAGTCTGTAAACGCATTGTCCCACGGACCGTCGGTGGCGAGTCGCTGGATTGCGGCGGCGTTGAAATGCATGGTGTCGAGTGAGTAGTCTAGCTCGGGCTCGACATACACCGTTGGTTTTTGTCGGCGCTTCTTTTTCACGGTTTGAAACTCGGTCTCGGGCTTGGTGTCTATGAGCAGGGTGAGGTAGGATAGTGTGCGGTACTTGTCGTAGAGCTTCTGCTTGGCTAGTCGGTCGGTGTGGGCGATGATATCGTTGGCGAGGAGCACGCGGGGCTGGTAGCGGGAGAGCAATTCTTCCGTGAGATCCAATCCCGCATGGGGAAGGAAATAGAGGACTTGGGGGGTTGGTGGCTTTGGTGGCTTTGGTAAACTTTCACCAGTTTCTGACGGCGACTTTAACAATTTCACCGCCTGTTCCAACAGCTCTGTTTGGTAGCCTTGGCCAGACAACAACGCCTTGTCGACATCAGTAAACACCGGGTCGTAGAAGAACACGTTTTCCGCGCTGATGCCCAATTCACCCACTAGCATATTCACCAACGAGAGCTGGAATCTTGCAGCCAGACTCAGCTCCGGCGAGCCCAAGGCAAGACACACGATGGCCGAGATGTGGAGATCGTCAAGGTGCAGCAAGATCTGCAGCAACAACCGCGAGTCCTTGACCAGCACCCCAGCAGCTGCCACGCTTTCTGCAGTCTTCTCCATCGACACCACACTAGCACCAACCTCAGTTCACAAACGGTGGAGTTGACGGTTCAGGCCGAGTACCCCAGGCCAGATCCGTGCACCATGCAGGGCGGCCATCGCAAAATTTATTGGAAGCGACGTGCGAGGAGACTCGGTTCTACATACTTGTCCTGCCACCAAAAACCAGCTTCTCACGAGTGTGAGACTTCCAAAGTGTCCCTGACGGCGTCGTTAATGAGAAAGTGCAAAGTCTTCGTTGGCTCCTCTCACCAGGAGCTTGGACAGCTTGTGTGTGAGCGCTTGGGTGTCGAGCCGGCGCCATGCACCCTCAAGAAGTTCTCCAACGGCGAGACTTCTGTCCAGATAGGCGTCTCTGTGCGTGACGAGGACGTGTACATCATCCAGCTGGGCTCGCCCGACATCAATGACCACATAATGGAGCTCTTGATCTTGATTTCGGCATGCCGCGGAGGCTCCGCTTCCAAGATCACGGCGGTGATTCCGCAATTTCCCTACCTGAAACAGCTGAAGATGAAGAAGCACCGTGGTGCTATCACCGCCCGCATGTTGGCCAATCTCTTGGTCATGGCCGGCGCCGACCACGTGGTGCTGATGGACTTGCATGCGTCGCAGATGCAAGGTTTTTTCACCAAGCCAGTGGACAATCTCTTTGGTGCTCCGACGTTGGCGCGGTGGATCCGCCACCACGTGCCCGACTGGGAGAACGCAGTGGTGGTGTCCAAGAATCCCGGTGGAACCAAAAGAGTGACGGCGTTGGCCGACTCGCTCAAGATTAACTTTGCCATGATTCACACGGACAGACGCCGAACCATGGACAACTATTCGTCTAAGCGCAAAGCATTGAAGTCCTCCGCCGGCGACGACTCGGAAACGGCTGACAATATTGTATCAGAGATGCAGACGGCCCGTATAGTCAAGGGCCATGTGGTGGACGACGACTACCCTCCCCAGACCCCGGTGACAGATGGCTCGGTGTCCACCGACCACTTGGAACGTTCCAGTGTGTTGGACCTGGACGCCTTGGGCGGCACCTACGACGCCAACAACAGTGACGACGAGGACGAACAGACGTCGTTCGCCGAGGAAAAGCTCATCACCTTGGTGGGTGATGTCAACGACAAGGCAGCGATCATTCTTGATGACATGATCGACAAGCCCAACTCGTTTATTGCCGCCGCCGAGCACTTGCGTCTCAACTGCGGCGCCAAGGCCGTGTACGTCCTCGGTACCCACGGCGTGTTCACCGACAAGTGCTTGGAAGCATTGAATGACTCCAAGTGCATCGACAGGATTGTTGTCACAAACACCTACCCAATTGGGGCCGAGCGTATCAACGCCAACAAAAAGTTGTCTGTGATCGACGTGTCGCCCATTTTCGCCGAGTGTATCCGCAGAGACCATTTTGGTGAGTCCATCTCGGTTCTCTTTGACTCGCTTACTGCTATCGAATAAACGGTATTTGATGTCGGGTGTTGCCACCGATACTGTAGAATACCCAACGATGCAGCCACCGGGCTGCAGGCCACGTTTTGCTTCACAAGGCGAGGACTAACGGAGCGTTGGAATATTTTTCTTGTTACCTGATTGGAGACTTACTAGTGTAAGCACTCCCCAGCACCAGCAACAAGGCACATCTGTATCCTACTGTAGTCTTGTTTTCTACCCTGCTCTATAAAACTTGCTCTCCTACTCGTACGCTCTATAACCTTCTTTCCTGCTCATATACTGCTAACCTTCTCTTGCTCATAGACTCTATTGTTCGCCTCATCGATTTCTTATCGGGACTAATTGGTCCTGCACCCAACCCCACCATGTGTGCTCGAGAATCTAGAATCATCGCCAATTACCAACACTCCAATGACTAGTTCTACGACGCCCATTTCTGTTCCAGGCGCCAAGACAAAGTCTTGCGAGGCAGACACATCCGGACCCATGTCGCCACTATCATTGTCGTCCCAGGAAGCCCCAAGTGAATATTTGGGCGCTAATCCTGAACACGCTCCCACTGAGAAGGCTATGGCTTCGATTGCACCCATGTTGGAAAGCTTCACGCCAAAGACAAGCGCTCAGGAAAACGAGGATGGGGTTTCCTCCAAGCTCAGCAGCTCTGTAAACTCTTCTTCTCCCATAGAGTCCAACGACAGACTCACAGCTGACAACTTGGCATTCGCAGAAACCATCAAGTCCCGCCACGCATCTCGCAAGAATTCTGTCACCTCCACAGGCACCCTGTTCGATGGTCTTCCTCGGATCACCCCTTCGATATCCAACTCCTCCAACACGTCGAGAAAGTCTATTTCTGTGCACCGTGAAGCAGAAGGACCCAGGCTTGCCAAGGTGGGTAAAATTGGCGTTTGTGCTATGGATTGCAAGGTCATGTCTAAGCCATGTAGAAAGATCTTGAACCGTCTCATAGAGAACGGCGAGTTTGAGACGGTGGTCTTTGGTGACAAGGTTATCCTAGATGAATCCATCGAGAACTGGCCCACTTGTGACTTCCTCATCAGTTTCTTCTCCACTGGCTTCCCTCTCGACAAGGCAATTGAATACGCAAAGTACAGAAAGCCGTACATCATCAATGACCTCATCTTGCAAAAGACCTTGTGGGACAGACGGTTGGTTCTCACGATCTTGAACCATGCCAAAGTCCCTACCCCAGAACGGCTCGAAATTAGCCGCGATGGAGGACCAAGAATCGATGTGGTATTGGCAGAAAAGTTGAAGGAATTGGGTTTCGTGGAATCGACAATCCACGCTATGACCCATCAAGACGAACCGGAATGGGAAATGGTGGACGACGACACTCTTCGGGTTGGCGATCAGATCATGAAAAAGCCTTTCGTGGAGAAGCCAGTCGATGGAGAAGACCACAACGTCTACATATACTATCCCAAGTCAACCGGCGGCGGGGGACGCAGACTCTTCCGCAAGATCGGAAATAAGTCGTCTGAGTTTGACCCAGAATTAAAAACACCCCGTACTGAGGGCTCTTACATCTACGAGCGCTTCATGGATACAGATAACTTCGAAGACGTCAAGGCTTACACGGTGGGAAAAGATTTCTGTCATGCTGAAACCAGAAAGTCACCCGTCGTAGATGGTATTGTCAGACGTAACACTCATGGTAAAGAAATCAGATACGTCACTGAGCTCTCGAAGGAAGAAAAAACTATGGCTCGTAGCGTCAGTTCTATCTTTCAGCAAACCATCTGTGGTTTCGACTTGCTCCGCGTTGATGGAAAGTCTTACGTTATCGATGTCAACGGTTTCTCTTTCGTGAAGGACAGTAACGAGTATTACGATTCTTGTTCGTCGATCTTGAGGGACCTTTTCATTCAGGCAAAGAAGTCCCGGGATATATTAAAGACACGGATCCCTCCTCTGTCGAAATTACTTCACAAAAGTCAATTTGAAGAAAAGGAGCAAAAGTGGGTCTTCAAAGGCATGGTGTCGGTTATACGTCATGCGGACCGTACTCCAAAGCAAAAATTCAAGTACTCGTTCAGATCACCGCTCTTTATTTCTCTCTTGAAGGGCCACAAGGAAGAAGTCATCATTCGTGCCGTGCCAGATTTGCAGGTGGTGTTAGAGACCGTGAAGATAGCACAAGAAAAGAAATTGGAAGATCGAAAGAAATTGGCCCAATTAAGAGGCGCGTTGGAGAAGAAAATGAACTTCCCTGGTACGAAGATTCAGATCAAACCTTCCTTAGGAGGAGAGAATTCTGATGTTGTGGAGAAGGTGCAATTGATTTTGAAGTGGGGAGGTGAACCAACACACTCCGCAAGACACCAGGCTACAGATGTGGGAGAACAGCTTAGGCAAAACATCAAATTGTTGAATGGTGAGGCCTTAAAAGATGTAAAGGTTTTCACTTCTTCAGAAAGAAGAGTCATCGCTAGTGCACATCTTTCAACTTTGGCCCTCCTTGGTTATAACAAAGACGAAACCTTGCCTGATGACTTTTTGATTATTCGAAAAGATTTGTTGGATGATTCTAATGCTGCTAAAGATTTAATGGACAAGGTGAAGAAGAAATTGAAACCTCTTTTGCGTCAAGGAGCCGAAGCTCCACCTCAATTCACTTGGCCACCAAAAATGCCTCAGCCATTTGTGGTTATTAAGAGAGTTTGTGAATTGATGAACTTCCATCGCCAGATAATGCTGTACAATTTCGAAAAGTATGACGTTGACAAGTTCCAAGAAAATTGGTGCTGTGGAGAGGACCCTGCGTTATTCCGTGAAAGATGGGATAAATTGTTCCAGGAATTCTTAACTGTCGAAAAGACTCATCCTTCAAAGATTTCAGAATTATACGATACGATGAAGTATGATGCTTTGCACAACAGGCATTTCTTGCAAAAGATATTTTCATATGATCCTAATGATCAAGAATTATTGAACCGTTTAAGTGAAACATGTGCTGACACTATTAACTCGTCTGGATTAGTGAGTGAGTACCCCATCAATATTCTAGCCATGAATAATTTCAAACTTCCTAGTGAAAATGCTGCAGCGTCTGGTGCCAATAGTGCAAACAACTCAAATTCTAATTCAAGCAATAATTTGTTGAGTATCACTTCTTCCAATGCCCCTGCATCAGCTGGTTCTCTTGGATGGGTTCTTAAGGGTGCAACTGCCACCATAAATGACTCCTGTCACAATAATGAATCAAATACAAGAAAGCATTCTTCAAGTCCTAATGGAGAAGAAAACCCATTTGATCATCCAACATTTGCTAGATTGAGAGAGCTTTACCGCTTGTCAAAGGTCTTATTTGACTTCATCTGTCCTCAGGAATATGGAATTAAGGACGAAGAAAAGCTTGATATTGGTTTGCTTACGTCTTTACCACTTGCTAAACAAATAGTGTCGGACATCAGAAACATGCGGAAACATGACACTGCCGCTGTTGTGAACTACTTCACTAAAGAGTCGCATATTTATACTCTTCTCAATGTTCTTTATGAGTCGCAGATTCCCATGAAGATAGCCCGGAATGCTTTGCCAGAACTCGATTATTTGTCTCAAATTGTTTTCGAACTATACGAGGCAGACGATCCTAATTCTGCATCCGGAAAGAAACATTCTATCCGTTTATCTTTGTCTCCGGGTTGTCATACCCAGGATCCTCTCGATGTACAGCTAGATGATGACCATTACATCGGTTGTATTCCCAGAATCAGTTTGACCAGACATTTGGATATTGATTTGGTTACTCAAAGATTGAAATCCCGCTTCACTAGAGTTTCGTTGCCCAAGAAGTTTACGCCTGTCAATATATCTAGCCCTCTCACGACAGGTCTTGAGTGAAACCACCAATTAAATTACTTCAATAAATATATATTTATACTTAGCATGAAAGAGCAGGTAGTACCACGTACCACTCTTTGCTATTAATCATCTAACTCAAATCAAGCTGAGAACGCGGTTATGCGGACTCATATTGCTCCCAGTTATCTATAATATTCTTAATCTTTTGAGATTTAGTCAATTCGTAAACCTCTTGGAAGTATTCCTTAGTAATCTCGAATGGCTTAGCAGTCAAGTTAGGAATGTACTTGTTGATCAAGTCATTAGGCTTAACCGAAGACTTGGGGATCTTCTTGCACAAGAATCTTTGGAATGGTTTGACACCAGACATCAAGTAAGAAGAATGGAAAGGAACTGAAATACCCTTCAATGGAATAACAGCAAAACCTCTCTGTAAATCGATAGGCTGTGGCTTTGCAACAGATGTAGCAGCCACCTCATCGATGATTTCCTTCAAATGCTTTTTAACCTCCTCAACACTCAAAGTTTCTTGTAATTTAACAATGTTGATTTTGTTCAATTTCAAAACGTTAAGCACGTTAGTCAAGGTGTCCAAAGCTCTCAAATCTCCAGCAGTAACATACTGGGTGTTCTCAACGTTATAATTGACGATCTCCAAAAGCCATCCAGTAATGGAGGCAACTTCGTCAACCACGAAACGCAATGCAGCGTCATTGAATGTGGGGTCGATTCTGGAAGGATTGACAGCACACATACCATAGTTGGATCTTCCGAGCTCATCTCTTGGAACTGCGACTTGCATAGTCATACCACGGTAGAAGACAACATCCACCAATGATTCGATAGGCATAACATTAGCCAAAGATGACAAAGCAGAGTATTCACCTAAGGAATGACCAGCAAACATAATGTTTTCAGGGACTAAACCCTTTGACTTGATGTCTTCGTAGGAAGCCTTCTCCATCAAAGTCAAAGCTGGTTGAGTGAATTGCGTTGCTGACAACAAACCGGTAGGCGAAACGAAGGTGTGCGAAGTAGTATTATGGTCAATATCCTTGAAAATCTTCTCGGACTTGATAGAACCATCCTCGGCAATAGTCTCAAACATCATGCCAATGTAGTTGTCTCTGATCTTTCTACCCTTCGGACCACCAAAGTGAATGGTTAATTCGTTAGGGTTGTTTTTAACAATGTTGAGAATGGAGAAGCCATAGTTGTCAACAAAGTGTCTGTCAGCCCGATCCCAAACATCTCTGGCAACAGGCGAAGACTCATACAAGTCCATACCCATTCCCTGTTCTTGCGAACCCTGACCAGTGAAGACGTAAGTCGTGATCGGTTGTTCAATTTCAGCTTCACCGATCAAAACTGGTGAGTCTGCTTCAACGTTTCTAGTTTCAACCTTAATGATCTTACGACCATTGATCATACCAATGTGTTCTAAGGTGGTTTGCAAGATATCGTTGGGAAGAACCATTCCAACAAAAGAACTCTTGAAAGCTCTGACTCTGGATGCAATATTGTTGGCAGCCCATTCCTCAACCAATGCTCTAATAGATGCAGAGGAATACATACCATGGGTAATAGTTCCAGGCAAATTAGCGTAAGAAGCGAAAACACGAGAAACGTGAATTGGGTTGTAATCTCCAGAGACCTTGGCATAAGGTTCGTTAGTTGATGGAGCTTTCGAAGTTAATTCTTCGCCAGAAGAAATAGGAATGGCATTCTCGAAGTTGACAGCTTGCTCGATAGAGTTTCCGTTTCTAGACAAGTAGTCAGTGACAGGATTACCATATGATTTTCCGGCTTCATAATCAACAGATCCTACTTGGATAACTTCCTTGGTTGGAAGTTCCAAGTAAACCTGACCAGTAGTGCGAATTGATGAGAACACATTGGCGGACTTGAACTTATAGACTGATTCACAACGGAAAGTTAAGACTTGTCCTAATAAATCGATATCTTTTTCCAAGTGGAACCATTCCTTAGAAGTAAGAATAGCAACATCCTTAGCAGACTTGTATGAAACTTGCATAGGAGTTTCAGTAGTCTTCTGGAAGGTGTTCTCAAAATCAACGTACTCTCCGCGGTACAAAAATTGAGATGTAACCTCCATGACAGGCTCACCTTCTCTTGTAATAGTACCAACAACTTCCACCATCTTTCCGGATGGCTGATTGACAACAGCCTTGATTTCAGCACTAGAAGAAACAACATCATCCTTTTGCAAAGGAGATGCGCCAGGGATCATTCTGTATCCATTGGACATGTGAACCAAGCGCAACAAATCACCGTCAATGGTTTTGGGGAAAATTGCTTTCATAATAGCTTTCCATCCGATAACAATTGCAAAATCCATTGGAGCCAAAGCTGGCTTACCAGGTCTGGAAACAAATGCATCACACTTGTTACCAATTGCATGAGTGAACTCGGAGATAAGTCTGCCAGAGATTGTGGTATCCTCACCAGCAATGATCTTCTGAGCATCAATATCGAAGTTAGGGATAATATCAGAACCAAACCACAACTGCCAGTAAAAGTTCTTGATTCTGTCATTACGGCCCCCCATGACTTCCGAAATTGGAGCGAAACCATCTTCTGGGTTAAACTTGTAGAGGAACTTCAAGTATGCAGCCTTTCCATCGGCAGTTCTGTGTTCAATCAACGAACCCTGGATTAAACCATTTTCTAAGAGTTTAATTTCAACAACAGGCTTTAAATCTTGGTGAATGGACTCGAAAACAGTGAGCTTGATCTTTTCACTTGAGTCGGTCTCAACTTCGACTACCAGGTTCACTGGTGGGGTTAAAATGTCGTGGAAAGCGTTCTTGAAGTGCTTCAGATCTTGGACAACTCTATCGGTCGTAATAAAAGCACGAAGCCAGCTCAATTTTTCACCAGCAACTAACTGCAACCAATCGTTCTTCTTTTCGATAGTACTGGTGACCTTAAAGGTGACCTTAGAACCCACTGCTTCTCTGATGACACCAGGGACAGTGGTAATTGGGACAACAGTCTTACCACCGAAGTATTCAACAACAGGCACGTTGGATTCCTTGTTCTCATAGTCGTCAGCCAATAATCTTCTAATATGACCCTCATGAATAGAGTCTAAGATCTCTTTAACTGGCTCATCGACCTTGTTGGTGAATTGAGCAGCAACAGGACCGTGCAAGATACAGGTACGTTGAACATCTTCATCAACCACGGCTTCCAAGTCCTCCGATTGCCATAAGGAATCTTTCTTAAAGAAAAACTCAAATCTCTCGTCAAGAACAGGAACAAAGGGTGCAGGTTTCTGTGTTGGACGTTGACAGCAGATCAAGAAGTAGTCACAATCTTCTTCATTGATCAACTGGTTCTTTGCCAAAGAGTAGTGCTCGAAGAATTTATCAGTAAGGGCCTTAGGAGACTCCTGAAGCTGGGCATAATTTTGAATCAAACAACTCTTGTTTGACTCATAAGTGAAACGTTCTTCGATACGTCTCAAGATGTCACCGTAGAAGTTTCTTAAAGAAATATCGATCCATCTCTTCGACTTCTCGATATACATCAACTCAACCAATCTGTTGGCCACTTCTTGGTAAGTCATGTCCTGCAAATCACAGACACCGTCAGCGTTCTTACCAAACCATGGCTTTTGGTAGTCCTTGTTCAACTTCTCAATGATGTAATCCTTCTTCTTTTTCAACTCCTCGAGCACTTTGTTCTTTGGAAGCGAGAAAATGGTGTCATCCATCTCCTTCCAGAACATAACACCTCTCGTTGCAATTTTGTGGATAGGCTCTCCCATTTCAGATCTAACGGTGATGATACCTCCAGTTGGTCTCTTGTAGGTTCTCTCCCATTGACTTTCTGGAACACCCTTACAAGCTGCAATAGCCTTCTTAGCATCCAAAGAGGTGTGGGCTTCTTTAGCTGTCATCATTCTGGAACCGAACAAAACACCATCATAAGGCATTGGAGGATAGTTGAAGGTCTCAGACCATGATCCAGTCAAGTAAGGATAGGTATCCTCGTCCGATCCAAAACCGGAACCGGCAACCAAGATGATGTTAGAACACTTTCTGATCTTTGAATACATTTGTAAGATGGGTTGGTGGAAATCTTCGTAAGAGTGGTGTCCACCACCTCTTCCACCGGTCCATTGAACAACAATTGGGAATTCGGGGTATGCCTTTGCAATGGTGATACATTGTGAGATTGCGTCAACAGATCCTGGTTTTAATCCCAAGTGAGTTAATCCCAAGGTTTCAATATACTCAGCAGCAACTTCTAACGAAGGAACACCAGCACCAATCGACATAGATTGAATTGGAAAACCTCTTTCTCTCAAATCCTTAATTAAAGGAATACCCCATTGAAGCATTCTTGGGTTCACATAGATCAAATTAATGCCAATACCCGATCCTGGTGCAATCTTTGCTTCGACCTGCTTAAGAGCTCCTTCCATATGGCCGGCACTGAAGTAACCACCACCAGCAATTTCAATGTGGTAACCTGCATTAATGGTGGCAGCAACAATATCAGGGTTAACAGTGGTAGGGGTCATACCAGGAACCATGAGAGGTGGTCTTCCTAAAAGTCTAGAGAACTTGGTATCAACAAACACTTTACCATTCTTAGTCTTGGTCAACTTGGGCTTAAATTCTTTCAACCAGTTAGGAGCCCATTTAATGGAATTGGTGGATTTGCAGAAAATTTCCTGCTTGAAGCCATACTCATCATCTGGTGAGCCATTGTCTAACGTACCAGCAATGATGATTCTCGAACCAGTTCCATCTTTGTTACGATGGGTCAATACACCCAAACCAGAAACGCCACCGGGACCAAAATCTAACAAATGGGTAGATTTGAAGTTGGTTGCAATCTCCCAGTTGACCTTTAATTCGGTGATACATCTGATTACACGGGCAACAACTGACTCGCCAGAAGTTTCATCAAAGTCTTGAAGATTTTGACCGCTAAAAGTGTCGTAAACAGGAATCTTCAAATTGCTTTTTCCCAAACTGACATTGTTAGCTGCCAAGTCGTCCAAAATGACAGCAGTGGCATCGGCCAAAAGGTGTGAGTGGAATGGAGAGAAGATTGGCAAGAAGCGGTTGGAAAACTTCAACTTTCTCTCCGAGAAGGGAACTCTAGCTTGGTCCAATCCGGCTGGTGCCTTCTTGGATCTTAAAGTTAAGTTTAAACCGTACAATGACTCTGGTGGACCAGATACGACCAAGTTTCTAGCACCGTTAATCAAAGAGATGCCGACATGCTTCTCTTGAGGCAAGTGCTTGTTAGTCTGACCAATGAAGGATTCAACTTCTTCAATAGACAAGTCTCTGATGGACAACATGGGAGATGGTCTTCCCTCGCCGTTATCAAGGGAGTCTTGCAACATGGTTGGAGGCAAAGTTGTTCTAGGGTAGGCCATCAATGATCTAGTTCCAATGAAGAACAATATGGAAACAGCCTTCAAGGCATTTTCATAGAATGATTCCCAGGAGTCGGAAGATGCCAACGCCAAAGAAGTAACCAAACCTTGCGAGTGACCAGTAGTTCCCGATAAGTATTTTCTGAGGCCTCCTGGTGTCAAACCCAAAGCTTTACAGGTCACAATATAGTGACACAACTGAATGACACAAATCAATGGGCATGATACTGGCACAGACAACAAGTAATCTTGATCTGGTGTTTCTTCTGGCTTCAGCAACCATTTCAACAAGTCGAAACCCTGAGTGTAGATCTTGTCCACATTCTCGGTAGATTTAACCAACTTGTTCAACTGAATGGCGACCTTCTCGAGCAATTCCTTGATTAAACCATTGTACATACGGTTCAAGTCCCTCAACTCTTCGAAGTATTCGTCAGTGTTTCCCTGGCCACCAAATAAGGCAATAATCTCGGCCTGTTGTTTGGTGGGGTTGGTCTTATTATTGAACGAGTGTCTCAACAAATCGGATTCTGACTTGGGGATAGGAGTGTTTGAGTTGATTACAGCGGTGTAATAGTTGGTAATCACATCCTTCACCTTGGAGCTGGTTGTAGGGTAAGTGACATCGTCTGCGAGTAACTGAGCAGCCAAGGAGTGAACATCTGAGTTATTGGACAAAAATCTCGATTCAAAGTCCTGGAGCGATAATTTCAACACCTCGTCAAACTGACCAGGGGCAGCTGGGTCTACCAAAGAGGCAGTGTAGCCCAAGAACTTGGCGAACAACTCAGCAGGCGAAGCTGGTTCGTTGTCTCCAGCATTACCCTCGGTAACTTCTGGAAGAACCTTCACAAATTGTTCCTTAAGCTGGGAGTAGCTGAAGAAGAGATTGGTTGGCACCAAACAGGTATGTTCTATAGCTCCGTGAGTTAACGAAAAGGGGCGAAGTGATGTGGCCATTTTAGCTCTTTGTGTCTATTAGTGGAGATATGAGTCCAATTGATGATTAATCTGATCAAAGTCGTAAAAACTTGACAAAATCGATTTTCTCTTTAAAGCTTGAATGCGGTTAAACACTTAACAAGGTGGTACGATAAGTGGTAATTGCAAAATTTGGAAGCAGAAGGTATACGTGAATGAGAATGCCCTAATGCTAGAGAAAAAAAATTGATCTACACTATAAAGCGGACTTCTGCGTATATATATTCCTCAGGCGGTGTGTTGGCAGCCAAATGCTGGGAAAATAGTTTTGGGTTTTGCAACAAGCAGGATGTTGGGAAGATTCGTCAGGTATTATGTAATTGTGCATCTAGGGACCGCCTTCGGTGGCGCCAGCGACTCTGACTTATGTAATCATCTCCCAACATAACCAACATAAGTGGACAGTTAACCCGGGGTTAAGTATATGCAGAACCCACAGGTCCTGGAAGTACACGATTTACGGTGAATGGTTACAGGAAGAAACGTGGCTTGTGACCTGGCTTATACAGCAGGTGGGAGTCTAATTGCCGATATTTTCTATGCATTTCGACTTACTATGCAATCGTAAATTATGTATATGTACAATCATTTGCCTGGCAAAGCTGGTACGTTGTTACGTGGGGGAAACTCTCTAACGATGATTTCACACTTGGTCTCACGGCAAAGGTCCTTCTGCAGATTATATGGAACTTTGTGCAAGAGGTCAAGACCACTGGCTCTTTCAAGGGCTTCGACAGGCACCTGAAACTTTGTAAGCGGCTCTGAGTTGTCTATCACGGCATTTGGAAGCACAAATGCTCCCACGCTGAGATTGGTATCCTTATCATTTTCGCAGACCACAAGCTTAAAGAAATGGGTAGGTACGGCGATGTTTGGTGGAGAGCCGATTACCTCGTAAGTCACCCGGAATTTCCCATCCTCGTCCTGCTTTGGTAAAAATAACGGACCAGTCATGATGCGTACATTGTCATACTTTTGTGTTAACCTCCGGGCGAAGTCCTCAAAATGTGCCCAGTAGTCGCGGTTGAAGCCTTCTCCAACTTGTGGCGATATATTGCTGAGGTAAAAGGTCTGATCCATGGCGTCTTGTGAAAATTTGGCATCAGCGGCGGGTGCTTGATGTCCCCGATCATAACCACTTCTGAAAAAATCCCGCAACTTATTTCTAAATTTGAAAGGAATGGTCTCGTCTTCTTTGAAGACCGATCTCTTTCTATTAACGCCATCTGCTGACTTTATGGAGTCTTTTGTGATGTGCTCGATAATCCAATATGGGTTGCGAGTGGCTCTGTTATAGCAACTGGAGAACTCCATATGGTTTCCAAGGTCATGGATTGGACCGGGGAACCCATACTTGTAGAAGTCTTGCGGCCTGATCTTCGAAGAGTCAAACTTTCCGACTTCTTTACCTCCACCGTAGGGGACTGGTAGGTTTTTTTCGGAATTGGGACTTGGAGGTGGCAGTGGAAGTTGAGTGTTGGGTGCAGAACTTCTGCCCCAAAAGAATGATGCAACTCCAAGGCCCCCAAGGCCTAAGGTATTGACCAAAAGCTTCCCCATTTTCAGGTGATCTTGCAGAAAAAAAAGTGTTAACGTGTCGAGCACCAGGACACCTCGCTTGTTCAAAACTAGCAAATCATGTTTCCTTCTTTTTGAGTCCTCTTTCTTTCTTCCAATCTCTAAAGTTCTTGAGTAAGCTTAAGAATATAATTGATGCCATTGGTCCTAACAACGGGAGGAATACGGCCAACTTGTGCTCGCTAGGAAAATATGCCTGTTGCACCATCTCTTTGTCAAAAAAGGCTGCATCAGATAAAAGTAATGCCTTTGTAGATGCTTTAACCGCAAGCGTGTCCTGGTGGCTATTTAAGGTCTCAATGGCGTACTCAATTTCCTTGATACATTCGGCGACAAAATGCTTTGTTTGATCAGGAATAGAGATCTCGCTCAATGAATCTGTCACCTTAATAAGCGACTTGAGGTTCTCCAATGACCGCTTCAAGTTTTGCAATGTAGTCAAGCGAGTGAGTATATCTATCTTAGTGACCGGAGCGTGTGGCTTTTCGGGGGCACCCAACAATCTCAAAAGCTGAACGGTGAAAATTTCAAAAACGGGTGAAAGTTCAGCTTCAGTAATCGTAATAGGATCATCCCGTCTAAGTATTGGGAAGTTTTTGTTGAATATATGGACGCCTCCCCATTGTGGAACTAAGAACGAGTTTGTCACGGAATTTTGTACTAAGAGTTGCTTGTTCTCATAGTTGCAGCTAGGGAAGTACACCAAGAAGTTGATAGTTGGGTGAACATCGTAGTTATTAATATTCCAATCCCCGTAATTGATGAATGTCGAGAGGTCGTCCTCCGCAATAATGTACTTGGTCTCGTCGTTCATGAGGCTCAATGGTTTATGTGTAAGTGACGAGTAGTATTGAATTTGTGTGCTGACCTGAAATTCAGAAATGTGGCCCAAACTTTTGAGTACCGAATCAAACTTTTTGAGCACGTCCTGGACTTCCCAGAATACGGGCTTTCCGTCCTCGACCAATAAGGAGAACACGATATTTGTAACATCTGAATGTGGTAGAGCGTCATGGGCATTGGCGTTCTTTCCCGCAAATATCCTGCTCACTTCAGCTATTTCCGATCCGAAGACTTCATCAAGTAAAACGTTCTTGATGGCCACAGAGCTCGAGGACAAGTTGTCTGAAAAAACGTCGATCTCCCTTCTGTCGCCATGAATATGAGAGTCTCTATCTTCAACTTTGCTCTTGATGTTCACCTTATAGCCCTCAGCCTCACCAACAGTCTCAGATGACTTCACTTCGAGGCGCCAAACGTGGTGCAATTCAGGATGCCTCGAGGATAACTCGGACGTGATATCATCGTTCAATTGAACCAAAAATGAACTAGTGATTGGCTCCAAGTCTGAATATAGGTATACGGGTATATTAATGGAGACTTTGTCTGCCAATTGATCCCGCAAAGCGTTAATCTCGTCACCAGGCAAGTCTGCACGGTGCACCGTAGTGGTTCCAAAGTATAAGGGAAGTCCAAATGAGAACACAAACAATAAGACGTAAAATATGATACTCTTACGTGCCTCTTTGACCCCAGAAACTTCAGTGGATTTCATCTTGGTTCGAGTTACAGACGTGTAGTATTGCGGCGACGTGCATGGGAAACAGTACGTATCCACCAGTGCACCCATAGCTTGCAGCCAGAGGTGCTGCGAACCTGAGAGATGAAGATAGATGTTTAAGAAGAATCCTCAACCCAAAGCTTCAGCGAACATCAAATCTTCTGAAAGGCGTAAGCTATATCAGGAGATATGTAGCACTTATGACCTAGACCCTCTGGTGATACTGAAAGATGTTGAGGTTCTAATTTTGCCGATGACGACAAAGCAAGCAACGTTCAAGAGTCCTCAAGGAACTAGTGGCACTATATACCGTGATGAAAATGAAACTCCGACTTGGTTTCGCCCTAGAGGAGGTAAGATGTATCCCTCTGTGTTTACATTATGGAAAGTGCCATTGTTGCCTACTGTCATGACCCACCCTCATGTTATAGATGTCCTTCAAAACGGTGCTGATTTAATGCTTCCGGGAACCGTTCCTCCTTTTGATGCTCGCTGCACAAAAGGTGCCATCGTGGGTGTGGTTGACTCAAAGAATCCGTCCGTCATAAAGGCAGTGGGAACCTGTAATCTTGACCTAACTCAGTTCACCAGTGTTATCGGTCGAACTGGTACAGCAGTGGAAGTATTGCACCACATGGGTGACGAACTTGTTGCTCTCAACAAATTGGTTGATATTGATGTTCCTGAGACAGTGGAGCTCGTCTTGAACGGTGAACCAGAAACTGAAGAAGACAAGGGTGAGATAGACAACGATGAAACAGCCGAGAAAAAGACTCATGATCCAGAAAGTCTCACAGAAGCGTCTTCCACTGCAGATGCTCTTGAACGTGTCACAATCGAGGATCAAGAACAAGATTCGGAAGGGCATGATGACAAGCCTGAAATGTCCACCGAAGATTTAGATCATCTATTTGTGCGTGCTGCTCTTCAGGCGATTAAGATTGATGCCATCGAGACCCCCGTTTCATCATCCACATTTATGTCAAACCATGTTTTGAAGAACTTACCTGCTATGGATCTGTCTTACTGTAACATTAAAAAGACATCCTGGAAAAAGACTGCCAAATATCTCAAGGCACTTGAAAAATTGGGGTACATCAACACGAAGGGTAAGGGCGATGATGTCAGTGTAATCAGTCTTATGTCCAAGGAAAACCCCACCATACAAAACTTTGTCACCCATCGGACGGTTCAAGCATCAACATCAAACTCAAATAAGGAACCCACAAAGAAGAAAAAGGACCATGAACTTAGCATCATTTATCTCTACAGGCCAACGTCTAAGCTACGCCCAATATTCAACCGAGTGGAGCAGGAGTACGACAGCTTGTACACTTCGGTTGAAGTAAGACGTATACTCGATGATTACATCAAAAAGAGCGACTTGGTGGACAAGAGCAAACCAAAGGTGGTCAAGTTAGATCGCGATTTAGAAGCAGCCACCAGACTAAAAGAAAGCTGTCCTAGAGATAAAATTTTTTCAGCATTTTTGTCTAGTTTTTCTGTTAATCATTCGGTGGTCAAGCCTGGAGAAACAAAAGGAACCATGTTCAAAGGAGAGCCTCCTAAGATTGCAATCATTACCGAGATGAGACTTGGACGCAAGGTTGTCACAAGAGTTCAAAACTTTGAGCATTATTTCATTAAGCCACATATACTTGCAGAAGAACTCAGAATCAAATGCTCTGGCTCGTCCACTATTGGTCAATCTATACAAAATCCCAGTATCACTGAAGTCACTGTTCAAGGTCCACATTCAAAGCTCATTTCTGACATGCTCAACAAGGACAAGGGAGTACCCATTTCTTTTATAGATGTTGAGGATAAGACAAAGAAGAAAAAGAAGCGATAGACTATAAATGCTAAATACGAAAAAAATAATACAGAAACTGAAAGGAACTATGAGTGACATATGGTCACATTCATGCAATTGTTAGAGAAGAATCTCTATGACATTCTGAAAAGGTCCGGCCGTCACGAAAGCGGATTTTGTCTCTGCGTTGACGTTCAACTTTTGAGCAGGGATCCGGCCTGGGTAATAATGAGCATTTCTGCATTGTGTAATGTCGATATGGCTAAGAGGAGAGCATCCACTGAGCAATGCGTCTACTCCAGCCCTGGTGACTCTGACGCAGCCACGTAAAACTAGACGCTGAAGATTCTTGAGGTGTAGAGAAATCCCTACCAAGGACGAATCACTTACAGCTGAGCCACAAAAAGACATATCCAAGTCAATAAGCTTAGGGCACCCAAGACATAAAACCTCGATTGAGAGGTCTGTCAATGCACAGCAAAAACCTAAGTTAAGTTTTTCCAAGTTGGTTGCCGAATTTGCAAGGGCAATAAGAGACTTGTCTGACAAAAATGTACAGTCCTTGAGTGAAAGCGACTTTAGATTTGGGAAGCTCTTACACGTCCAGCTTTGGAATCCCTTGTCTGTGATGGTAGTACACCTTGTTAAATCTAGACTCTCGAGTCTCTCGGCGGCATTTTCTGCAATATGATACATCACATTATCTGTGACGTGCTTGCAATAGCCTACATTAAGAACTTTCAAGTTCTTGCAGCCAATGTCATCGCCGGCGTAGTCGTCCAATAATCGTAATTCATCTGATCCCGTGGATTGATTGGTCCAGCCAATCAATCTTTCAATCACGCCGTCACGAACCTTGCGACAGTTTGAAAGGTCGATTTCTTCAAGGTAGCGACCCACACTAGGAACAGTTAAATCCATAATTGCCATAGCACTGATTTCCCAATTGGATTTCATACGCAAGGCTTTCAACTTACCGGCCATGCCAATCTCGTTGACCATGTAACTAAACCCCTCGTCGGTTACGTGGAAACAATTAGATATATCGATAATCGTGGGTCTTGACCCAACGAAATCAGTAATTGTGATCAACGACTTGTCGTCGACCGACGTATTCCACGGTCTCAAATCTAGTGTATTCACAAGGTTTGGGGCTAAATGGAGCAATTGACGCCACCTTCTGCTTATGACGCGCAACTTCATCAATTCGGGCAAAGTTAAGAACTCAAAGACCTTAAGCAAGATCTTATCAGGTAGCGAGCCATTGTTGCTCAACACAGACGACCTCCTTCTTCCATTTGATATGCTGGCCATGCGCAAGCGCTTATTATGTGGCATGTACTGAAAATTGTTTTTTCCAATAGTGCTCATGGACTGGAAACTGTTGATAGATGGAAGCACTGGGTTGGCCGGAGGTAAGGTAAGCGGCACAGAATAGTCAACGGAGGTTGACTTTCTCTTTTTCAAATCCATTCCTATCGATTCCGAAGTGAGGCGCGAAACTGGCGTGACACTGTTGGAGCTGTCGTTTCTGGTGAAGGTGGAGTTGGATGCTGTAGATACCTCGGGCCCGTCAGCCGACACGGGAGATATGGGACGTGAGAGTCTGCCCAGCTGGCTGGCTGATGAGAAGTTCCAGTCTGAGGAGAACGGAGATTCCATTGCGGGTGTTGGGGCCCTAGGAGCAGAGACCGACGTAGCCGTTCCCATTTCTCCCTGCACCATCGAGAGTCTTCTGGGAGATTGGATGGGAGTCGTCATGTTGAGGGAGCTCTTGGTGGAGGTGGTGTTCAAGGCATTTCTCTCGTTGGCGGTCTGCCTCATGTGGTCCACTATGAAGGGATACCTGGAGCATAAGCTTTCCAATAGGTCGCTTCTGATGACTATCAATTCCACCGGGGTAACCGAGCGGATGCAGGCGCTTCTAAGCAACTTATCGTTGTGGTTCAGAAGACTATGAAGGAATGACATTTCTCCAAAGTAGCTCCCCGCGCCCAACCGGCCCAAAATGTTCTCGATTTTGGTGTTGTTGTTGACGTAGTCAAACACCTCGATTTCGCCGTTGACAATGAAGTATATATCGGAGCCTTCGTCTCCTTTATGAAAGATTAACTCGAAAGAATTGAAGGTGACGGGCTCGACGCCCAACGCGAGTTCGTGGATAATGTCCGAGGGGAGGTTGGAGAAAATGGGGATGTTTTTGATGAAGCTTTGGATGGAGATGGTGGAGTCCACGTTGTCCTGTGCCGGGGTGAAAAAGAGTGACGGCGACGTGTGGACCGCGGGCGGGAGCGATGGCCCCGGAATCGGGATGATGGCCGCGGCTAGGGCGCCGGCATGGATGACTGATTTAGGCATGGGCAGCTCTATCATCGGCAGGAGACGGCGGACGCGCGAGTGGATGCCCTTGATCAGCGGGATCTCTGCCTTGCTTTTCTTGTCTTGCATGGCGAGTCTTTCCTGGGCCTCATCTCGGATGCGGCGCTCGATGACGGGGTAAGCCCGGAGGACATGGCTCAAGGCGTCCAGGGTGAGCACGCCTAGGAGGACCTTGGTGCGGGCTATCACCGACGCCGTTCGGGGCCGGTTGAAAAGGATGCCGATCTCGCCAAAAAAGTTGCCGGCAACCAACTCGGCGTACAGCGACTCGCCGTCGGTGGAGGTTACGCCGACGGTGCCACGCAAGATCCAGTACATACTCTTGGAGGGGTCGCCCTTTTTGATGATGTGGTCCAGCGGGTGGTATTGCATGAGGGTGAGCTTGGACGCAACCTTGGTGTAGAAGGAGGAGGGTGCCTGCTTGAAGAGGGGGAAAGTAGCCAAGATGGTGAGGAACTCAGGGGGCACCGAATTGGCAAACGAGGGGCTCGGACTGCGGTCGTTTTCCGTCTCCGGCGACGGGCTGGGGCTGGGGCTGTTTTGGGTTTCTTGGGGAATATCGGCTGGTGCAGTATCGAACGATTCGGGGCCCGACAATGTCGAGGGAGCAAATGTCTCACGTTGGCCAGGCTTGTGGTCTGCTAGGACCTCGGCTTCGATGTTGTGGCAGGTGCTGGTGCCGTCCACGGGCCCCGGCAGCACGTCGCTGGATTGTGGTGCCGTCAGCGCCGGCCCCAGGTCGGAGTTTAACTCCGTACTGGCGGCAGAAGTTTTGCGTGCGATATCATCACTGGTGGTCCGGGACCTCTTGCGGGGTTTGTCGTCATGCGGCGGTCGCCACTTGGAGCTGACATCCAAGGAAAGAGGCAGCGGGGTGCTGGGTGTAAACGGTGCGCCAAATCGCTGCTGCCGCATGTTGCAATCTGAGGAAGATATTGCTGTGACCGATGAAGATTAGTGAGGTGTTTGGCGGCGGTGCTGGGAACGCCAGGCAGCGGGCCTACGTCATACTCTGCGGGCTGTCTGCAGGAGGCTCAGATCACAAAGGCATTGTTGCAACGCTCGAGGGCTGCGCACCGGGTGGGGATCGGTATGTGCCTGTGTGTGGTGCGGTGGGGGGGTTGGGGCTTCGCGCGTGCCGCTGTGCTGCTGTCCGCCAGGCACCGTTCCTTGCAGTTTTTTGCAGGCATCGGTAATCTGGCGCGAAACCTCGTCTCGTTTCGGCAGCGGCTGCGGCGCCCAGCGCACTCCGCCAGCGAGACTTTTGTGCAGTTTGACAGCTGCGGCTAGTGGCCAAAGGTGGTGTTGCGAGGTGGTGAGTGGGGCGTCGCGTGCTCAAAGGCGATCTACCAAGGCGTTGGCAGCTCCCGTGCTCGTGTGCTGGTGTACGTGTTTTCTGTTTTGCCACCGGCCCGGTTCTTCAGGCTCCTCAGGCTCCTCAGGCTCCTCAGGCTCCTCAGGCTCCTCGGCTTCTTCAGGCTTCCTGCCTTACAGCACCGCGTATTTACTCCTGCTTCTGTTGATCGCTTCCCCGTGCCAATTTCATTGTCCTCCGTCCACCCGCCTCACCCAAGCCTCAGTAGCCGACGCCGCTTTGGGCTAATTGCCACGTCCGCACACCTATTATCCTGCACGACTTACCCCAGCCGGTGGTCTAGACTATTGGTGAGCGGCGTGAACAACAACGCGTTAAAAAAAACCTCGTTGCCAGCGGCTGGGACGCGCAAGCGAATGTCTGGGGCTATAACTCTGGGAAAATTTCTTGCTAACTAAACACACCCGACTCGCAAACGCAACCGCGTGCATCCACACTCTACCGCGCATATACTCAAGCGACACTAAATGGGCTTCCCGTACCTGTCCCCGCGCTCCAATAAGGTGGCGGTGGACCTTGCCGAGGTACCAGTGGCACTTCGGGTGCCAACGTTGATGGTCGACAGCTTCAAATTCATACATGCCCACGGCTTGGTGGAGGGCATCCTCCGCATAAGTGGATCGGTGAAACGCATCAACAGGTTGTACGAGGCTGGCTCCGAGTCCTGGTTCCACGAACCGTACCCTTTACCCCACGATATCAGCGGCGTGTTGAAACGCAGTCTTCGCAACTTTGACAACCACGACATCCAGGGCGACATCGCCTTCGACGTGCTTGTACACGAGTTCAGACGCTGGAAGGACTCCCGGCCCGACGAGCCACCAGTGGCAGGTGCTGCAAATGTGGCTAGTGTCGACGTGGCGGAGGCCAGCGACGCCAACTCGGCTCTGCTTGCCGTGGACACGGCTGGGCACACCCAGTCTCCGTCGTCGCAGGAAACTGTGGACGCTGACGAGCCGCAAGAAAGCGAGGCGGTGGCCCCCGAGGTCCCCACCGAGGACCAGCCAATGTCGGCGGCACCTGCGTCTCTGCCGGTCGCCTGCGCTGGCGGCGAGATACTTGCAGCTTCTGCAGCCTCTGCAGCCGCTTCTGACGCCGCTTCGGATGCAGAATCGGTGGTGCTGGGACTCGGGCCCCGCTTCTACCGCCAGTTTGCATCCTTGGTGTGCTCCAAATGGTCGCAGGCGAGACTCCACGTATTTATTTTCACCGTGTGCCAGCTCCACCGGCTCCTCTCGCAGGAAGACAACACCAAAATGTCGAGCACAAACTTGTCGATCATCTTCCAGCCCTACTTGTTGAACTCGAACCTGATCGAACTCATGCCCGAGCTCCAGAACATTTTCCAGGCAATCATCGAGGACTACCCCGTGTTCGTCGACAACATCTCCCTCTATACCCTTGAGTCGAGCACCTCCATACTAACCGAGTTGTCGCGAGAATCGGTCACCTCGCGCATGTCGTCGGCGCCGTCGACGGATTCCATTCCCAGCCCCTACAGCACCAACACCTCGCCCGTGCAGGCGGCGGCGCCCCCGATCGAGGACTACAAACGGAAACTGAACCGGTTCAGCTTTCTCTTCGACGCATACACCAGCCCCGTGTCTAAGCGGTTCTCGGTCGACTACTTCAGCCGCAGCAAGTCCACCAGCGAGCCCATCACCGAGTCGCCGCAGACGTCACTTCCGGTGCCGTTACCGGGCAACAGCGTGTCGCTCGACCAGGTGCCGCAGCTCCGCAACCAGGCTTCAAAACAACAGAAACGACGGAGTATCATGAACATCTTTTCGCTGCCGTACACCCTGACGCCAGAATTGGCTGCAAACGGGCCGGCGGAATCGCCCAAACGGGAGCAGCGGAACGGGTCCGGCGGCCTGCGAGAAGGCTTTTTCAAGCGGACGTTCTCTATCAAGAGGCGCCCGAGCATGAAGCAGCGCCACACGGACAACGCCGTGCAATAGGCGTGGAACTGCCCTGGCACGGGTGTCAAGGTGTTCGCAGCAAACCGGACTTTATTGGGATATGTATTTTTGGGTAGGTGTTAGGATGTCTAAATGGCTTGAAAAATTTGTGAGGTTTACCACCATTCTCCTGTAAATGTTGCATATAGCTAAAGCGGCTGGGCACCGGTTGCGCCCGCTGGTGATTCCGTGCACACAGGTGTTGCATAAGCAGTCGTTCTCGTCGTCGTTTGTCACGTTCAACGCGGCCGCCGACAAGAAGGACCAGCAGAGGGAGGCCAAGAAAAAGCTCAAGCGGGCCCAACTCGTCAAGGCGAGAAACAAACAGGCTCCAGAATTGCATCCGTTGTACGCGGATGTCCCCACAGCCATGCGGTACTTGAGGGCGGCCGAGGTGGGCAACCCTGCTGCCAGAACCACCGTCAGTGTCCAGGTCACCGTGATACCAGACAAGGGTTCCAAGCCCATCAGTGGGTCGGTATTCTTGCCCAAGCCCATCAAGGAAAACTCGGTGATGGTGTTCAGCGCGAACGAACTGGTGCTCGAACAGGCCCGAAAGTTGGGTGCCAAGTTGGCGGGCGGAGTCGAGTTGGTGGAGCAGATCAAAGGCGGCCAGGTGAAGCTCGATGACATCACCCAGTGCTACGCGACCCCCGATATCGTCAAGGACTTGAAGCCCATAGCGCGGTCGCTCGGACCCAAGGGGTTGATGCCCACACCCAAGAGAAACACCGTCTCGGACGACGTGATACAGTTGATCCAGGACAACTTGGGTGCTCTCCCGTTCAAGCAGAAGGACCAGCATCTCCTGTT
Organism: Meyerozyma smithsonii; assembly: GCA_030570235.1. NCBI lineage: Eukaryota > Fungi > Ascomycota > Pichiomycetes > Serinales > Debaryomycetaceae > Meyerozyma > Meyerozyma smithsonii. Next base: position 1,159,658 of record JAJLVE010000001.1, on the reverse strand, counting down.
GCCCATTGGCCGCTGCGACTTTAGCGACGCGGAAATCGTCGCCAACTTGAAGGCGGCGTCGGAGGCCATCTACGGCACCCAGCCGCCAGGAACGAAAAAACCCAATTTGATCGGCCAGGCGGCGCTCGGCTCCACCATCGGCCCGTCGGTGGTCATCAACTTCAAGCCATAGCTCTGAAACTAGATATGTACATAGTCGCCGTCATGAATATAGGTGTAATGGGTGTTGGTTTGGCGCCAGCTTGTTGCCGGTTGTTTTAGTGACACGTCCATGCCGGTGTCCATTGACCACATAGCAACGAGCAAGTTTGTGGGAATCGCCGATGGGACTGTGCTCAGCTTCTGTCCGGCGATGAATCTCGTGGCGGTGTCCATGAACCGCACTTCCATCTGGGTCTACCGTCTCGATGGGGAAAGAATCTACTCCGTCAACAACAAGAGTCCAATTAAACAGCTTTTGTGGAGCCCGGACGGCCGCAGTTTCTGCTTGGTCGGGTCAGATATGCTCTGCAAGGTCTACGATGCCAATTCTGGTACGCTTTTGCACGTCATCGGCCAGCTGAACCACGACATCTTGCTTGCAAACTGGTGCCGTTGCAACTACAGCCCCGATCTGAAGTTCAGCACCTTGTTCAAGGTCGACGTGCTCGGCCAGATGCCCCAGCTAGCACACGAGCTACCTGTACCCAAGGAAAACACCAGCGAGTATCTCTTGGAGGTCTGCAGTCTGGGCGAACTTGCCTTGTCCTTCAACAGCATTCTTCACGTTCCAGGCATGAGGTTGCCGCTGGAACACAAGTACGTGGGACACGCTCTGTTTTCGCTCTGGAAACACACGTTTCTCCTGTGCTCTGACTCGCAGCAGCTCCAGCTCCTCAACTTCAGCATGGATATACCCCACGATCTCCGTGAGTACCACTTGACCACCATTCGCCAGGTGTCCCAGATACTCTCGCTCGCCAAACTCGTCGAAGATGTACTTCGGGCGCTCAGGGACGAACTCAAGGCCCACTTTCAGCTCTTCGATAGGTATGTCTCCAACCTCAACGACACGCTCTACGCGGATGTCGACCTCACCACCTGTTTTCCCACTCCCAAAGAGTCTCAGCTTAAGCTATGCAACAGCTTGTATGAGATACTCCTCACCGGTATAATCCCCGAGTCGTTGAAGGATTACTGGCTCAACCAGCTCGGTGAACGCGGCATCAAGCGTCTTGCCAAGCTGGGGACTGGTGTCTACGACCTGATCCGTAAACAGTCCTACGCCCAGGTTATAGCCGCTATGGAGAGGGTCATCATCTTGTTGACATACTTGCACGGTTTGAGCCAATGGTTGGAAGCCGACGAGAAGCTGACTAATTTGGGTCTTCTGTCGGGTTCGCTTCAACAGCTTCTTAGTCTGGCGAAAGATATCGTCAAATCGATACATGAGATTATTTGGGCCGTCAACGAAGAACAAAAACTTTTTGCATTATTCACTACATGGGTCAAGCTGTATATCATCGACAAGCTCGCAAAAGAGGACGACCCAGATGCATATTTTGCAGCCAATGAGCTGAGAACGTTCAGGCACACAGATATACTCGACTACCTCAATAACTATCTCTTCAGCAGCCGGGTGCGTCAATACTTCAGTTTGAACGTAGATCTCGAAGTACTTGTACAACAGGAGTCTCCTAAGGATATTGAAAAGCAATTTGAGGATTTCAAAAGCGTGTTGAACCGCGAGTTAACCCTCAAGATCATTGCTTGTATTCAGAACTCGGTCAATATCGAACCGCAGTTAGAAATCCTGGACTTCTGTGAAGGAGCTATCCTAATTACACATGGCGAACGCTTGATAGTTCAGACCATTACAGGTTCAGAAATCCACTTGCTTGGTGTTCCTGAAGCAGGCTCACGGATTCAACAAAAGCTATCTATATCCCTCCCAGAAGCGATCATAGGGGCCAGTATTAAAGCTGGACGCTTGGTATTACTCACAAGCTCTAGCATCTTTATCTATGACTGTCTTGGTGCATTTCAATTGATGCCTGAGCAGGCTGATTTGCTGCTACTGGCACAGGATGCCATGTATCATGCCAAATGCAGCGAAATACACCAAGATATTCAGAGTCCCAAGTACCTAGCCATCAATAATGACTTCACCTTGGGATGCATTTTGGAACAAAACAGACGTTCCTATTCCTTGTTTCGCATTCGTGATTCCGTGGTGGCATCTTCATAAAAGTTTTGCATCCAGCTCATCTGGTATGAGCCTTTTTCCAAATAGTACTGACTTTTAACGTACAGTCTTAACTCTTTCCGAATATTGTTGTCGTTGGGGATTAATTTTTTGGAGCGCAAGTACTGAAGCACCGCCGGGTTTCCGTTCTTTAATTCCTTACGGTGTTTTCTCTCCATGTACCGAAAATACTGTGGGTTAATCTCGCAGTTACTCGTCGGGATGCCAGTTGTGGTAGCAACTGCAATGAGGTGTTCCAAGGCGCCCTTGTCAATAGGCTTATAGAGTTTGCACAAGGTTTTCATGTAGTTGACCTTCTTTCTAAGAATCTTATCACGCTCAGAGGCATGCACTGGTCCAGCATATCTGTTGGTAGGGTATATCGCTTCGAGGGTTTGGATCTTTAGGTGGGTAAGTTTGGATTGGTTAGAAGCGACGAAGCGATGGAACTGGGTTATGTGTTGCATCATATCGAATTGAATGTCTGTCGTGGGTTTGCGTGGTAGCATTTGAAAACTGGGTCCAGAATATTTGGTTCCCATGAAGTCCAGTACTGAAAAATCGTCCTCAATATCGTTTGCAAGCCTGTTTTGATACTCCTTCAACTGCTTCAGCTTTGGTGCCACTTCTTCCACCAAGTGAATTTGCGGCCATGTGTCCCGAAACCTGGTATAGCTGGTTTTGACAAATTGTGGTATCCAAGCCTCCTCTTTTGAGTGGTACAAGTAGTCCCAAACATGTTTCATGTCCTCTATATGAACATCTTGTAGTATGCGATTCAAGGTACCAGCAGCTTTTGTATATGAACGAGAGTCCACGCCACTGCGATGCCAACTCTGTTGATTTTGAAACTGTAGCTTTACCTTCAGTTTTAATAATGACAAACTCTGTTTGTCGAGAGGTAGTCGTCGTACCAAGGTCATTATTTGCTTATAGGCCAATACAGCCCTGGTATTGTGTGAGTTCATCTAACGATAGTAAAGTATAATTTTGACTTTTAGACTGCGAAACTTTCATTCTTTCTCTACCCCACCAGTATGGCTCTTGCAGAAGCGCTTCTACGCAAGATACACAAGTATGGCCTTTTCCCCAAGATTGTAAGGTTATTACCGGTGCTTTCTTTCGTTTTGGCTGTGGCCAGTGCCGCCTGGCTCGCCAGTTTGCCCATGGATGGCAACTACAGAAACACCTACATTTCAGAAAACGCGTTGATGCCAGCACAGGTCACGTCTTACTTCAGGGAAAGTGAGTGGAACATTGTCCGCGGATACAGAGGAGAGGTGTTGCTCATGGAAGACAAGTCAATCAGCGAAAGAAACGCTATTGTAGAAACATGGCTTGCGGATATTGGCCTCAAGAGCGCCTACCACGTCAACGAAAACGGAGAAGACACGTTATATGCCATAATGCACGCTCCAAGAGGAGATGATACAGAGGCCATGGTGCTCTCTATACCGTGGACAACATCGGATGGCAAATACAACATAAATGGTGCTGCGTTGGGAATGGCCTTGAGCCGATATTTCAGTCGCATGTCGATCTGGTCAAAGAATATCATCGTGGTCTTCTCTCCTGATGGCCATGCCTCGCTTCGTTCGTGGGTTGAGGCCTACCACACATCTCTTGATGACACTGCTGGCTCGATAGACGCGGCTATTGTCATGGAGTTCCCTACCAGTTCGGACCACTTTGATTACTACGAGTTACACTACGAGGGCCTCAATGGACAATTGCCCAACTTGGATCTCATCAACACAATTTTTACGATTGCAAGTGGTGAGGCAATTCACTGCTCCTTACAAGAGGCTCCATTCTCGCAATTGAACACCAATAACTACTCGACCCGGTTGCGCACCATGGTGAAGGGTATTATCAGTATGACGCTCGCTGGTCTTACGAAGGACAGCCCAGGATGCGAGGCATTCTCCGGCTGGCAGATCCAGGCTGTAACAATCAAAGCCAGAGGTGAAACTGGGCGTCACGACGTAACCCAGTTTGGAAGAATCGTGGATTCTACCTTCAGGTCGGTTAACAACTTGTTGGAGAAGTTCCACCAGTCATTCTTCTTCTACCTTCTTCTCTCACCAACCAATTTCGTTTCCATTGGCACCTACCTTCCTTCGGCGGTAATGTTCGCTGTTGCCTACGCGTTGAGCTCTATCGGTTGTCTCTTGTCGAGTGGTATCACAGGAAAGAAATACTTGCACAACATAGGATACACCCTTTCTTTGTTCACTGGCTTGCAAATTACATGCTATGGACTTTCTGAAGCATTGCCATATTTGTTGCGCCAAGCATCAGACCAGGAGGAAGCTGCTGGTGTCATTCTTCAAGCATTATCCTTAACCAGTGTCATAATTTCCTTGGCACCATTACTCACACGCTCTCGCCATATCACATTACTCGATAGAACAACCTCGTCCGCGATGATATCCTTGTGTCTATTTTTCGTTGCAATGCTCGTGACTGCCTTGTTGATTGTCCATTTTGCACTTGCTTTAGCTTTGGGTGTGTTGTGTCTTCCTTTGACGTTCGTCTACCCGATCCTTTCTGGCAAAGTGAATGCCAGGGTGAAAACTATCAAGTCAGAATTGAAAATTACCTTATGTCTCATACTTTCGAATCCTTTTTTCCTCATATACGTTGCAGGAGAGGCTCTTGGTTCCGATGCAGACCCCGTCAGTCTTGTGACTGGCTTGTTAACCTCGTGGCGCGAGTTGCAGTGCTGGACCTGGTATGTGTTTATCTTGGGATGGTTCTGTGTTTGGTTAGGAATCTCTCTTACTGCTTCGGTGGGCCAATTCGAAGTTGAAGTTACAAAAACAAAAAAAGAAGAGTAGTTGCATTACTATCGGCATTCATACATAGAAATACATGGATGAAACTCACTGTTTATACTTTTGAATGAATTCGCTGTGGAACTTTGACCATTGTTCTATCCATTCGCTACCGGGGGCCAAAAATGTCGTTCTAAGGTGGTAAGTACCCTTCACTTGGCCAAAGCCGTTACCTGGGATACAGCAAATACCAGTCCTTTCCAACAATGCAGTACAGTAAAGTTCATCAGGGGTAAGTTCCATCTCGTGGGCCTTCTCAAAAAGAAGTCCATACTTTTCTTCAGTAAAGTTCAACTTTGGGAAAAGGTACATTGCGCCCATTGGTTTGTTACAAGTGATATCTTCCATATCATTGAAAGCAGCATGCAATTTTGCAGATCTTTCCTTCAAGTCTCTGTGGATTCCTGAGGTTTCCTTGTGGTAAAGTTCATAAGAGGGCTCGCCTTCCTTAGGAGGGTTGATCATGAGCTCCACGAGAGCCTGCCCAGAGACGACTGAGCACAAGTTGATAGATGCCAACTTGAAAACAACATCCTTCACTTCTTCTGTGAAGCCCACAAGTTCCATGTAGCCACCTCTTTGACCACACTCACCACTAACACCCTTGGAGGTGGAATGCAACGAAGCAACCTGGGCATGCTCATACAATTCAGGGTTAGCTTCACGTAATTCGTAAAGTACCTTACGTACCGAGATGAACTCCTTTTCGAAAACATTGTTCTGGTAAACTTCATCGGCAATCAAAACGATGCCGTGTTCGGCTGAGATGTTGATAAGTTCCGTGATATCTTCCCGGTCGAGGATGGCACCAGTTGGGTTACCAGGGTTAATAACAACCAATGCCTTGATCTCGACACCTTTGGCCTTGTTTTGCTCGATCAAGTCTCTGATAGCCGCAGAATCCGTAGCCCAGTGGTGATCCTCATTGAGGAAGTATCCTACTGGTACTGCCTTGTTCAAGGATATAGTGGCAGTGTAGAGGGGGTACTGAGGAATAGGGATCAAGAATCCTGACTTTTCACTGGTTGACAAGATGTCAAGCAAATAGGCCACGGCGGCCGAAGCACCAGCTGTCAAGAAGATGTTGTCTGGATTAGACTTGAAGCCGTCACGTTCCGTGATAAACTCAGCAACAGACTTACGTATGAGAGGATCACCCTGGGAGTGAGAATATGCACCAATAGATCCCACACTTGCAAGAATGGTCTTGGCCCGGTCAACAACATCTGCGGGGAAAAAGTGGTCCAATTCTAGAAGCTTTGGATATTGAAGGATTGACAAGACCTGACGATACCAGGTCAACGGCTTTTGGTCCAATTGTTGAGGGTTACCGATATTGGCACTGATAATACGGTCAAACGTAAGACTCTGTGGATCCTGCTCCAACTTGGAACGAAGCTCATCGGCCCTAATAGGAATCTTGCCCCGCACAGCGTACTTGGCTTCCAAAGTCAGCTGGTTCAAATCTCTGGCACGGAGTGGGGGTGCTGGCTTAAATGACATACATCTGCGAGAAATTCTGGCTATACTTCTAGCCTCGCCAACAAACCTCATGACGATGTATGATGACTTACTTATCTCAAATTTAGTTGGTCGCGGAGGTTAAATGCCGGAGCACTATCTGTGCGGCTTGACCCAATCAAGAAGCGAGATTCATCGCCAAGGGTGGGAGAGTGAAAGGGGTGGATCATCCCTTGAGAAATTGTGAATAACAGATCCTGTAGTAACCGTTGGCAAAGTGTTGATTGGCTGGCGGGTGCGAAATTCACAATTCCATTTGCAGCAAGCTGGCACAAGACAATAGCTTACCCCGGATTTAGTAATCAAGAGTTAAACTCATCCCAAAAGAAGACGTGTAAAAATGGTGTTATATGGTATGTCCCGCGCGCTTATAGGAACCGTTGGCGCCGTTAAGTACAATTGCTGCATGTTGTCTAATCATATACTGATCTTGCATTGTGCAAAGATTTTTCGCAGCAAAGTTGCTTTTCCGAGTACTGATCGCACGTTCGTCACAGCCCATTACCAAAATACCACAGACACTCCGAGCGGAAATCCGTAGTCCGGCATTGTTTGAAGCTTCATGTTTGCTCTTCCGCCTGCAAGTCCGCTTGCATGTTTCTGTAGCCATCAGCGTTTTTGGTAGCACGTTGCCCAAAACGACCTTGGCCTGCATGTTTATGCAGTGATAGCCTGATCCATGCGGAGTATCTGCGTCCCCCTGCAGGTGAAAAAAGGGTACTTAAAGGTTGCATGAGCAATAATTTTCCTAGCGAGTTACACACAGCATTCACATTTCTAAATACCATGTCCCGCAAATTTAGTCTTGCAGTGGAGGTCAATGACCCCAGTAACCATAAATCTCCTACAAATGCCTTTTTGTTAGATTCGTCTGAGTCGTCTCCAAAAACAGATAAAGTCGAACTTATAAATTCCATACAACGCCGGTCCTCATGTCCGACACTTCCTGTAGATGATGACGAAGAAACACCAAAGGAACAGTATCCTGATGCGCCACGGCGCCGTTATTCCATATGTGAATTTGACGGTTTTTCGCCCACAGATACATATCACGGTATGTCGTCACACCACCTTCACCATCAACGACGTAACTCGGTGGCCCTACGCTTTTCGCCTCCAAGAAGCACGTAAAAACTCATGTCCCAAAATACACCTGGTCAACCCATCTCTTTCTGAATGGTCTATGAATGTCCTTGAATCCCTCAGGGTTATAGTCCTTTGGAGTGTCGCCCATTTCCAATTCGCTCAACTTGCCGATTACCAAGTTAACGTCTGGGAACACCCTTAATATCCGGCGCATGCCCAACTCTGTACACAAGTAGGTACAGAGAATAATGTTCTCTTGTGGAACTTGATGGTCAATAAGAACTTGGATGGCCATAATCGCTGCCGCACCGCTGATAATCTGGGCATCGCATAATAATACTCGACCGTTGTTTATCTTGTATAAGTCTTTAGGTAACGATTCTGTATGCAATTGTGGTTCTCCTGTAAGTGAGTCGGACTGGATCAAAAGCTTGCCAATTGAGATCTCGGGGAAAGTCTTCTTGATGGCAGTCATGAAACAGTCACCCAGTCTAATCATGTTCACTGCTACCACCTCGCCTGTGTGCTTCATGCCATTGAACTTGTAGTTGGTAGCTGTGGTCACCACTGAGGGCTCGTAGGCGGTCAATTTGTCCAAGGCTGCCTCGATAATGAGAATGGAAATCCGCTCAAAGTAAAAGATAAAATCTGTTCTCTCCGTTTCAACATTGAAGAGAATGGAGTTGATACCAAGAGTGTGGTTATTGTTGGGGATCAAGACCACATTAGGGTGTTGGTCAAGCACAAGTTCCTTGTTAATTCCCAACTCGCTTAACCTTTGCAAATGCATAGCAGACTTCTTTCCAAGCTGCTTCTGAACATGCTGAATCATGAGGTCGATGGCTTTGGTGTTCTCTAATCCTCTGGGAATGATAATGTCGGCATGGTTCATAGTGGGGATGACGTATCTGACAGCGTTGGGCTTGACGAATCCTTCCCACTGATGCATAATTCCGCTTACGTCTCTACCACGGTAGAAGGTATCTCTGGTGATTCTGCGGGCTAAGCAAACGTCCAAATCGGTGTCGACGTAAACTTTGAGGTCCATGAGGTCGGTGAGCCTAGGATCATAGAGTGCCATAATGCCCTCGATGATTATAACATTTGCACCATAAATTGTGGTCACCTTCTTTGTCCGTGCATGCTCCTTGAAGGAATACACCGGGATTTGCGTCTTCTTGCCGCAGCGAAGGGACTTGACAGTTTCGATTAACGAATCAAGATCGAACGATGCGGGTTCGTCGAAGTCGTACTGATTCTTGAATGCCAATTCACGTTCCGCTGGGCTTAAGTCCTTGTAGAAGTTGTCAAAGGAAAGGATCACTGTCCAAGGTTGGTTCAATTCCTGGATAATACGTTGTGAAACCGAAGTCTTTCCTGAGCCCGAATTTCCAGCTACTCCAATAATGTAGGGTTCAGTCCATGGAGGAATGTAGGTGCCCTTTTTACTGTCTTCTGGTCCGGGACTGAAGAAGGAGGCCTCCCTGGGGGGCATTATTCGAGACGGAACAAGCGAAGCCATCTGGTTTAAAGAAACCTCTTCGAGGGAATATTTACACGACCAGCGATGAGATGGGGTGCGACTGCTGACAACCATATATATGGATAACATACAGTCTGGGCAGGGGACCAGAAGACAACGAGTCAACTGGGACATCGATGACCATGACAATACCCAGCTTGCAGACCAAGAATTGCCACTGAATGAGGCCCGGTCGGATGTGCAGCCAAACCTGTCAAATCAGGCGCTGCTGCAGGCGCAGGCGGACGTTTCACTGGAGCTGCTGCTGCACGAATATGCACAGTCTGCACTGGATCGTGAAGCGACACGCCGCCGTTACCTTGTTCAGCGAAGAGCTGTCAAGATCGAAGAGCTCAAGCAGGAAATTGAGCGGTATGAATCAAAACATCTTACACCCTTCGAGGAGAAGGACTATCACAACAAGAAGCATACCCTAGATATTCTCTTGAAGCTAGATGATGCTAAACCAATTCAGTCATACAACATGCCTGCCAGCTATATTGACAGCAATGGCCGGCTCGATACCAAGCGAAGAAATGAAACGTTGCATGCAAAATCGGACTACGAAGAACCTACCATACATCCCCAGAAACGAAATAAGTATGACAACGAATGGGAATCCAAGCAGCTTGAGAGAGCACAGCAAATAGCTGGTGCAGGCGACTCGATCCAAATTGCAGATACGAAGGAGTATGAATACGTTTTTGACGGCTCTCAACAAGTTGACTTTGGTGACGTTGAAATTGACGCTTCCAGCTCTCCCCAAGATGATGAAAATGAGCCCTCGGAACAGAATGATTCTATTCTGGAGGTACGCAAATCATTGCCAGTGTACCGCTACAGAAAAGACTTTCTCGACCTTGTGGCCTCTAATCAAATTATTGTCGTCGTTGGTGAAACGGGTTCCGGTAAAACTACACAACTTCCCCAGTACTTACATGAAGCAGGCTACACTCTGCGAAATGGTAAGAGTGTAAAAGTCGGCTGTACACAGCCCAGACGTGTCGCAGCAATGTCTGTCGCTCAGCGTGTCGCTGAAGAAATGGGAGTACGGCTTGGAAACGAGGTCGGATACAGCATGAGGTTCGAGGCATTAACAAGTGAAAAGACAGTCGTCCAGTATATGACAGACGGTATGTTATTGCGTGAATTCATGACAGACCCTGAGCTTTCTTCATACGGTGCATTAATGATTGATGAGGCTCATGAGAGAACCATCTCGACAGAGATAATTCTCAGCTTGTTGAAAGACATAACAAAAGTACGGAAAGACTTCAAGGTGATTGTGGCTTCTGCTACAATTAATGCTGAAAAGTTCTCCCAATTTTTCGACGATGCTCCCATTTTCAATGTCCCTGGCCGCCGTTTCCCTGTCGATATACATTTCACAAAGAGTCCTGAGGCTAACTATATTCAAGCGGCTATGACAACAATATTTCAGATTCATACCACCCAGGGTCCTGGTGATATACTTGTGTTTTTGACTGGTCAAGATGAAATTGAGACAATGCAGGAGAGCATTGATGAAGCTTCTGAACGACTAGGGTCCCTGATCAAAAAACTCATTGTCTGCCCTATTTATGCCAACTTGCCTTCAGAGCTCCAAAGTAAAATATTCGAACCGACACCACCAGAATGCCGTAAAGTTGTTCTCGCTACCAACATTGCTGAAACATCTATTACTATTGATGGTATTGCATATGTCATTGATCCAGGGTATGTCAAGGAGAATGTATTCAACCCTGTCACAGGTATGGACTCGCTTGTGGTGGTCCCCTGTTCCCGGGCATCGGCAAACCAGCGTGCTGGAAGAGCGGGTAGAGTGGGGCCAGGGAAGTGCTTTAGACTATACACTAAATGGTCTTTTGACCATGAACTTCAGCTAAACCCCACTCCCGAAATATTGCGGGCGGATTTGACTCAAATTGTTCTCTTGCTCTTGTCATTGGGCATTACTGATCTCGTCAATTTTGATTTCATGGACGCTCCAAGTTCAAACTCCCTCATCAAGTCTCTTGAGCTATTGTATGCTCTTGGAGCACTTAATTCTTCTGGATCTTTAACCAAAACCGGAAGATTAATGGCAAAGTTTCCTATAAGTCCCAAATTTACCAGGACTCTTATTGCTGGTTCTGACTCCAAAGTTATCAGTGACATACTTTCAATAGTGTCCATATTGGGAGAAAGCTCTTATTTGTTCTACAGACCGAAAAACAAGAAAGAACAGGCAGATGCACGGAAAGACAGTTTTTCAGAACAACAAGGTGACCATTTAATGTTGTTGAATTTGTGGAACCAATGGAAAGATACTGGCTACTCTAACCAATGGTGTCAAGATAATTTTGTTCAATACAAAACACTCAAACGTGCCAGAGAAGTCAGAGAACAACTAGAGTCGTTGTGTTATCATTCGGGAATGTATGACCAGACTGACGAGGAAGTGGACTTAGCTCCGGAAGAAAAACTCTTGCGTATTCAAAAAGCAATCGTATCAGGCTTTTTCACCAACATTGCGAGATTGGCAAAGATGGGAGACTCCTACAGGACGATGAAAAAGAACCAAACAGTATGCATTCACCCTTCATCAAGTGTCTATAAGCAAAAGCCTCCTCCTAAGCTCATCTTATATCATGAGCTTGTCTTAACAAGCAAAGAGTACATGAGGAACTGTATGGTCGTTGACGACGAATGGCTTGCCGAAGTTGCACCACATTACTACTCAACCAATGAGTTGGATATGGTCAAAAAGAAGAGGAAGTAACGGCTATCTATGGGCCATAAGCGGTGAGACTATTTAGTAGCTACATATTGTAAATACAAATTACAGGAAGTGTGCTAATACGGCCAATAATTTTGTAGCTGTTGGTACCTTGTGTCCATGCAACAATTCGGTTGTATAGTGTAGTGGTTATCACTTTCGGTTTTGATCCGAACAACCCCGGTTCGAATCCGGGTACGACCTATTTTTTTAGTCTTGTGCGACTCGGCTCGGGATTAAAGAAAAACACGTCCTTAATCTATAGCTCTTTTCAAAACATATGAGCCAGAGGTCACTCTTACCTTTTGCATACACGTCCTCTGCTTCAGAGGAGGTGCCGCTTAATACAGAACCACGACAAAGGGCGGTGATCGATGAGAATGCCACCAGTATGTATCATACTCGTAAGAGTCTGCAAGTTAGATCTGAGCTCCCTGCTCATGTTTCCATTCCACACTTGAAAAGAAAGATGGGCGCTAGTTTTAATGAAAAAGATGATGTTAAGAGACGGGATGTCAATGATTTTGACGATATTGAAGTAAACGAAACCACCATGGTTGATGATATGGATGATGATCTGGATGAGAACCAGGCAACAAGACGTGTTTTCAAACTCCCGAAAAGGGCTACATCCACAATTCCTCCAAGCAGTCCTCCCATTGAGCCACTTGAGCATTTTGGATCTGATCTAGACATGACTACAAGCACCGATCCTAGTTACCCACTATTAGAGTCGCCAAGCAGACCGCATAATAACACCTCGTATTGGACAAGCCAAAGCCAATCACCGCTGAGAGCACGACACCTTAGTTCTGACGCAGACTTTGGAATTGACCGTTTTAATCGTTTTAAAAATCCGTCGTTTCATCAAATCCAGTCTAGCGAGGCAGACGATGCCGCCGTCGAATTAAGGAAAATAGCCCATGACAACGCACGAGATATAATTATTGCTTGCTTCGAGGACATCAACACTACCATAAATCTCGAAAGCATGAACCTTTACGATATACCTGAGGAGATCAAAGACTTCGACAATTTGGTAATATTTAATTCGGACCCCACAACCCAAACATCGTATCAACTATATCTTACAAATAACTCCATATCCTTCCTACCTCCAGCCTTGTTTGACTTCAAGAAGCTTAATGTTTTGGGGCTCCGCCAGAACAAAATCCGCTACCTTCCTGCTTTGATCAAACGGCTCTCCAATCTCACGGATCTATATCTAGGCACCAACAGAATATCATACCTACCTCGTCAAATACTAGAACTTGACAAGTTGCATACATTCCGTGCCGGGCCAAACCCTTACATAAAAGTCCCGGATGATGCTGTTTCGATCACAACATCTACTCTCAACCCTATCAAAATGATCAAGTATGTCACGCCAGTTCGTTATCTTCGAGGAAGATCGTTGATACCCACGTTGAGGACTTTCTGTTTGAATACTATTGCAAAGTATGATGTTTCATATCTGGAAACTAAAACCTGGAAGAAAAATACCCCTCATATTCATCATTCATTAATAACTAAAGCTATATCAAGAGGTCAATATGAAGAAACGTGCAGTGAGTGTGAGCTAATAGTGGTAGATCCCGAAGCTGAGTCCTATGAATGGTGGGACATATTACAGAACAAAGATGTACCTATTAAGAGAGAATTTTGCAGCGGAGTTTGTGCTAGGAAGTGGGAATCTTCGTTTTTAGAATTATCAAATGAGTAATGAATGATGTCATTTTTTTGGTGGAGGCAAAAGTTTCACGTAGTTGTGAGGAAACAATCCAACGTCACCATTGAGTTCCCCTGTCCACCAGTCTGATTCGTTGTCAAGTATTCTGATTTGGTCTCCTTTCTTGATTGATAGGTCGCCAGGGTGTTGAGCTTCAAAATCAAAAATTGCAATGCAAATATCGGAAGAATCTGTCGTCTCTTTTAATGAGGGTATAGTGGAAAGTTTTGCAGCCAGATATCTGTTAACTATCTTGAATGTGTCAATCTCCTTTGTGAATTTGGTGATATCGACATCTGATGCTGATCCAAAGTCCTCTCCCCGAGCCGTGAATACTTCAGACAAGCCGCCTAATTGCGTTACAACACTATAGAAGACTGACATCTGAACATAATAAACCATTTGCTGCATGTTGGATGTAAGCTCGTCATTAAGTTGAATAAGAGTCGGTAAAGTTGCTTTCAACTCGGAATTCACAGCTTCGTAGTCTTGAAGTAACCTGTCTGCCTTTCTCTTTTGGCTGAAAAGTTGTTGCGATTGTTTCACGCTAAGTTGGTTTGCATCTTGTCTTTTAAGCAAATCATTCAATTCAAAGGTTGTCTTGCTATATTGAGAGAGTACTTTGTGGCGATCCTTCATACTCTTCTCAAGGCTCTCGATGACCTTTAATGCCTCCAGAGTCTTGCTCAGAACAAGGTCTCGCAAGAAGATAAGCTCATTTTGAGTCAGCTTGTGGAGATATTCCCAAGCTTCCGTGTAATCTGATGAGCGGTTCCACAGAGTCAAATTATTCCCAAAATGGAGGCATCTTGATTGTGACAGAAAAAGCGAGAACCTTTCAATGGAGTGCAGCTCTGCAAGTTTGGTGAGAGTCGACTTTGATAAGCTATGATAAGGATCTAGTACTGCTATCGCAGCGTCACTTATTCTAAAGGACGTCTGAAATAACTCTTCAAAGCTAGCGCAATAATTCTCCATATGTTTTGCTAATTCCTTTAAATTCTTTTCAACACAACTTATCCTCAATTTTAGGTCGTCGTATTCCTCGTCAAAGATAGCATCTTCAACCCATTTCTTCTTGAATTGATGAGCTGCACGAGTACCAAGTGAATAAATTGAGCTTTTCATTGGTGTTCCCCCTTCTCGTATCACTTCTATCAACGAGGCTAGTGGTCTCAAATCCATATTCTAATTCTATACACTTGTGAAATAAAATCCTGGGTATGTGCACAAATGGGTGCAAAAATCCCAAAGCGGGTACATTGTAAAATTACATAATTTCGTAAAATTGAGCACTTACGAAGGTACATTCTAAGGATGGCCGTGATGTGAACCAGGCCATGCTGATATCTTCTCTGGAACAGGACTGGATCCTGCACTACTGGAGGTTTCATGCAAACCCAATATTGTGGTAGAACTTGACTTCAGCTCATTCAATTGAGACAATTGTTCCTTTAGGTTTTCTTTGACTTCGTGTGGAAGTTCCAGTTCATTGAGTATCTTCTGAGAGAGAGCTAAGGACTTTTCTGTAAATATGTCTTCCAAACTCTTCACTATACGGTCACCAAACATTTTATCTGTAGGTAAGTTTTGGTAAATTTTGCGCTGTAATGATCTTACAGTCCGCAAGTTTCCAATTGCTTTAATGAGCGATTCCTCAGAATTTATCACTGTAAGCAGATTCTCGGCTTCTGGGTTCAACAATAACAATGCTGCATAATAAAGCATGATATGGATATGAACTGGAACATATTTGAGATTTTCATGAATGTCTTTATCATTCAACACCAAGTTCAAGACAGTTTGGGCAGCATTCAAAGCTATGCTCCGACTGACAGATGCCTCATCTTCTGACACAAATCCCTTGTTAGAAATAAACTCTTCATCTTCACTATCATCTGATGTATCCGACGTGTCATCAGTTCCGGTCAGCTCCACCGGCTTGATTCGTTTGCTCGAACTGCCTTTTGAATGTTGCTGTGGGCTGACAAACTTTGGAAGCATACTCTTGGAAGAGCTCGCATCAACATGGAAGTTTTTGACCGATGAAGAATTGATGTGCATCTTGGCAAAATTGTAATATATAAGGGTAGACTTTGACGACCAGACAGAGCCATGATTCGCAGGTGACAAGAGCACGGTCCATGAAACCATCCATTTGTCCAATTCCAAATTGCTCTTTGAAGGGATACCAAAAGATGAAGGAGCTAGGAGGTCCCACGCTGAGCCTCTGAAAGCTTCATTGAGAGCTTGATTATATTCGACCTGGGAAACGAGACGCAAATCAGTGAACAGCGATTGCTCCTCCTGTGGCCTATGCTCACGCATATCGTTCTCAATAACCTTCAGTGACGATTTTATGGCCTTTCTTGGCTCCAATAAAATCTTCCTACTGTTCTTGAGCGAGTATTCTTGTGAGTTGACGATTGGTTGACGGTTGAAAGTTAAACTTTGCTGTCCATCAAGAACATACAATAAATACCACAATTTTAGTCTGTCATTTTCCCCAAGCATCAGCTTGGACGAATGCGTTCTGGACACTGGTGAGTCCAATTGAATTTCCCTTGCTAGTTGTAACGCAAGCCCGGTAAACATCTGGGACTCAGAAAGCCAGAAGCTGCAGAGAACCAACGCAACAATGGTATTGAAGATGTCCATTTCATTTCCGGACTTGCCAATGAAAAAGGAATCACTGCAGAGTTGTCGAAGATAAACTTGAAGCTGACCCAGCTTTGCAGAAAGGTTGGTATCGGGATGGTGCATCGAGGCAATGGTACATATTGCACATACGAGAATGGGCGAGGAATCCCAAATGTTTTCCACTTTGAATTTCGAAATCTCAAAGCCAAATAGTTGTTGAGATATGTGGGCGTCAAAGAAGGTAAAGAGATCTTGGGCGTTTTCTATAGACAAGAACCCATCTCTAAAATCATCTGGTAACTCTGAGCGTCGTCTCTTGACGTTCTGTGGTAAATCTTCTAAATATCGTTTGTTAGGCGAGCTGCCGATTTGGTTGGGTCCGTGCTCTTGGGCCATCTCATTTTGCTGCTTTTGCAAATTTGAATTAAGTGTATGATAGTGGGCTTGATTCTCAAGCAAAAGGCGCTGGTTTGACCTCATAATATCAACCAAGTCGCCGAGCTTCGAATCAAACGAGTCTATGCGCTGTTCTATCTGGTGATTCCACTGATTCTGGTTATAGGTTATTTGATTCATAGGTGGAGCTGGGTGATGTACTTCATTTGGGGAAGTCATATGCGTGTTGTGGATATGCGGTTGATTGTGAGCCTGCTGAGCATGATTGGGCTGTTGTAGGAAGGGGGAATTGTTGTTTTGCATGGCCGGAACTTGACCATTTACAAATGGCCCGGACATCATGAAGCGGACATCTTGTGGGGCAGGCTGAATGTTCTGATACTGGTTATACGACGGTATTCGGTTGGGCTCCTGCGTGGGTCCCGGAGGTGTTATCAGAGGAAGTTTGAGCGAAGGAAGCTTAGGAGCAAATTGGCAGTTCACAGCATGGCCGTTTTTGATACATCTTTCACAAGGTAGGCTGTTGTTATATATGCATTTGACCTTGGACTTCTTGCAGTTGGCACAAGGTTTCGTCCGTTTCTCCTTCACCATATTCCTTCCAGATGGCGTTACGGATAACTGGTGTTTTCAACGGTGAAAAGTCTCGAGGCATAGGAGCTGCATATTTATGCAGGATGACTAACTTTCCGATACCGAAAGGAGACGAAGTGACGTAAGCGAACCACACAAGGTGGCCGATAAAGGGGTCGAACTAGGGCCGCAAGAAACGATGCATCCATTTGACGGCCACTCTCCTAGTTGCAGTTGTGCCACAATTTGCACCCTCCGTAGCTAGCCACACCATATGCAGGTGTGGCAGTTATGCGCAGCCTACCCCAGGTTCTCCATGCGATAACTAAGCGATTCACGACGATGAAGGCTAGAATCAAAAACTTCTTTGGGGCATCCAGACAATACCTAGTTGTTGGGTCGTCCAATAATCCCACCAAGTTTGGCTTCAAAATTACCCTGTGGTACGTTGCCCACGATCTTCCGGTGGTACCGGTGAACCCGAAAGAGAAGGAAATCCTCGGTCAAGAGGTTGTATCTTCAGCAGAGGAGGTTCTCAGGCTGGTGATTGAGGGAAAGGATATTGGACAGCATAAGCTTTCTCAGGCTGATGGGATCAGTGTCTCGTTCTTGACTCCACCCCCGGTTACTGCAACTACTCTCAAACAGCTTGCGAGCGTGGAAGGATTCCGCAAATCAATAAAAGGGTTGTGGTTCCAGCCCGGCAGCTACGATAGGGAGGTGTTGGCTTTAGCCGAGAAGATTGGGTTGATTGACCGTGTCGTGCACGAGGAAGAATGTATATTAGTAAGAGGAGAAGAAGGGCTCTATAGCGCCAACTTGTGATATACTTATGATACTTATGATATACTTGTGTACTTTGGTGTGTACATGCTACTTACAGGTTAATCAAGCATTTTCTTGATGTAGTTGCCCCAGGTGTCGTCTGTGCTTCGTGACCGTTGGTGGTGTTGGGGATCGTCGTTGGTCGACTCCAGGTCGCCTTCGGACCAAACTTCTATGGTGTATGGAAAAGGACAGCTTTCAAGCGAGGTTATTGGGGGGATGTGGTGCTTGTTGGTATCGGCGTAGTCTATAATTTTGTTCAAAGTTGCTTCGAACGATTGGGTCGACACTTTCAAATCCTGGGCTTCTACCATTGCCAATGGCTTATTGCTGCTGTTGTGGCCACTGTCAAAGATGCAACTAACACTTATCGACCATTGCTCCCAGAGCTTCAAGTCCTCGTGTGTCTTGGTGTTTCCAAACCACCCTGCCTTCTTCTTCGATTTGAAGGGATCTTTGTCAAGAAACAGAACCACAATAACCGGTAGCCTTCCTGTTACTTCGGGTTTTAGACTCTTGACCAACTCATCTATCTTCTCATCCATGGTTGAGTCTAGCTCAGGGAGCCCCTCAGCCATGGGATAGGGTATATCTAGAAAGTCATTTGTTGTGGGAACAATAGGTCCAAATAAACGATGAAAGAATATAGTCCAGAGTACTCCTGGATGTTAGTGATAGTTCTAGACAAACCGCCCTGCAATACTTACCCTTGATTGATTCCCTGACCACAGAACGGTCTGCTGTCACCTCCAACTGAAAGTGCATGTATTAAACAACGTGAATGTGACCCGTTGGGCTGATCTTATCAACCTGCACAAAGGTCCCATGGCGAAGCAACTTGTAGGGATTGCATGATTAGTCATTTGACCAGACAGCTGACCAGGCAGCATGGGGTGGAGCTTTCTCTAGTTTTGGCTGACTTGTCTCGAGTGCTATGAGTCATTTGTCATATCCGATCTCCTTATCTATAAATATTATGTCTTTGTGCTATCATCCATGACCTTACTGATTGCCACGGATGCTTTCTCTAGAATTGCCTCGAGCTCAGCCTTTTCACCGAGGGAAAACTTGGACAACACATAGTCTGATACACTTTTTTTACCAGCTTCTGGCCTGCCAATTCCCACAGACAACTTGAAGTACTGTTTCCCTAAGGCACCATCAATGGATCTAAGCCCGTTGTGACCTCGGGCACTTGTACCTGGAGCCCGAAGCTGCAACTTGCCCACCTCTCTCTGTAATTCATCGTGGACTACCAACAAAGTCTTGTCTTTTCCGTACTCTCGTACTATTTTAGCTACCGGTGCACCTTGAGTATTCATGTAAGAGCTGACGGACTTTGCTAGTATGATTCGACCATCACTGGAATGACATATGTCTGCTCCTGAAGTACTGCTCCTCGTCCATGAACTGAACACAGCTGGTATATTGTTTTCATGCAATCGACTGACTATCCAGTTGCCCACATTGTGCCTCGTATCCTTATATTGAGGTTCTGGATTTCCGATAGAAACCACCAAGACACCACCAGCTCTAGTAGAGAGATGCCTACAGCTGTAGTGGTACACTCTCCATGGATGAGGAGTCCTACACAAGCTCATATACAAATGGTCTTTTTCGCAACTCGCGACACATCCCGCAACTCGTACAGTATTTGACGAAAAATGGTGCTTACGGATTTTTTAGTTGCTAGCAGAATTGCTTTGGTGATTCCAGATCAAAGTTTAGTTCCACAAGCTTATTCAAATCACTTGCCTAATTTTTGAGGAACACTATACTGAAATACTATAAACAAATCTATAGGTATAAATAAGCAATTTAGTTTGAAGTCAATTGTGGCTTTACTAAATCAGTCAAGTTCTTGTGCGAATTGTCATAACGCAAGTGTTGTGCGTTACTCACCTTCTTCAACTCCTGCAACCGCTCCCTCAACGTGGGCACATCCCGCAAGTTCTTCTCCAACACCAATCTCTCCTCTTCAAACTTGAGTCTGCGCGTAGCATCTAATTCTCCGAAAAAGTAACCTCCCTTACCGTCGAATTTGAGCAAGTGAGTGTGGAAATGCCATAATGCTGGTCTATGTGCCACCGACAAGAGTGAGATGCCCATGTCTTGGGCATGCTTGTACATGAACTGCTCCATCTTAGGCGATACGGCTGAGGTACACTCATCCAAGACAGCAAACTTGGGCTGGTGGTAGTATAATCTTGCCATAGCCAATCTTTGCTGAGCTCCAACAGACAATTCTTCAGTCCAGTTTCTCACCAGATACAAAGGACGTATGCCATTGAGCAACTCATCCAACTCCAAGATCTGAAGTATCTCTTCTAAATCACCATCATCCTTACCCCCTTTCTCTTGCCCAGCTTTGTATTGCTCAACTGTATGTGGGTAGATGATCTGCTCAAGAAGGTTTCCGTTGCACATATACGCCCTTTGAGGCAAGTAGAACATGTTTTCGGACGTAGGGATGGTGATCTGACCTTCTGTGCAAGGCCATAACCCACCAAGCATGCGGAACATCGACGATTTACCAGACCCATTAGGGCCTGCAATCAATAAATGTTGTCCATGTTTGATACTGTAGTTGAGTTTCGCGATCAAAGTAACGTCAGCAGGAGTAACTAAGCGAACATCCTTGAACGTAATTTCATCACCGTACAGCACATTCTTTGCTTTCGTGAGGTCACCGCCTACACCAGCCGATTTGGACTTGATAGCGTGCAATACATCTTGGAAATCAGATACTCTGGTAGCATGACCAACAATCTGCAAAAGGTATCTCCTTGCGTAGATCAATCTGTCAAGAGAGTCTGAAGCACTCATCAACAATCTTCTATTGGTGATGAAGTCGCCGGACGAGTTGGGGTCAGGTTCTTGCCCCATATACTTGTTGATGAACACTGGAGCAGAACAGAGGACCAAACCGGCTGCTCCCCAGAAGTACTTCACGATAAATGTTTGTGCAATTTCATGAACTGCCTTCTTCCAGTACTCCATTTTCAGGAACCTTTCCAACTGATAGTAGCAGTAGTCGATATAGTCCAATTCACGAGGGTGGCCACGTAAAAGGGCTATTTCTTCGTTGTTAGTGACAATCTTGGAATGCGCAGAACGGAGCTGGCCCTCCAAGTTGGCCCTTTCGGCTGCCAATTTGGCAAAAGGAGGAGAAAAGAAGCGCAAGATTGTTGTTGAAAAATGGGTCAAAATACCCAAGGCGAGAGTGCCTTCCCCAGATCCGACACCGCTTTTTGACAACTCTCTGGCACATAAAAGCAAATCCAACGTTGGCTTCAAGAGCTGACCCGGCAAAGATGCGAGCGCAGACGCCAAGCGGGCAACGTCAGTGGAAATACGTTGATCTGGGTCCTTGATCTTGTTGTCGGATAGTTGGATGAGCGAGTAGTAGTTGGGATCAAGGTTGTCTGGAAGGTAGTCCTCCACAATGCTGTTGGTCATGTTAATACGCATATGCTTGCGGAAGTTGTCCTTGGACCACGACAACAATGAATTGACGAATGAAGCAGGAACGCCAATAAGCATCCAGTATGCGAGCAACTGGGCGAAACGTTTTAAACGTTTCGAAACCAACGCACCGACCAACATACCATCCAAACTCGCCACTTTGATAGTTAAGAAAGCTCTGACAACCAACAACACCAAATGGAAGTAGAGGTACTTCATGGCAGGGTCGAAGTAAGAGGGTATTGCTGATTGGAAAAGCCTACGGGCTGCTTTCCGGGAGATCTTGGGAGGCTTTTTAGACAACGAAACCTCTTCCGGAGCATTTGAGGAGTTCTTTTTCGATCCCCCAGTATTGGTAGCGCCAGCGAACGCCGCCGTGATCAATATAATATAGGAGGAATTCAACACTAGAGACCTGTTGCTCTTGTACACATTGTACATAGACAACGCTAGCGAATTCTCCGGTGGTCCTGACATGTTGCAAAGATTTCAAAAGAACAACACTCCCAATCCAGTGGGCAAACAAATGTCAGTTCTGCGCCGCAAAACCGGGGATGTGGGGAACCGAGGGTTGCACTGCATATAAACATCACGAGGGTCATTCAAGGTACAGGAGTGGTTACTTGGCAACGGACTAGCTGACGGGAGGCACTAGCCACCTATGTCGGCAAGAATATGCGCTGCCTCCTCCTGGTGCTCTTGTATGTACGCTTCTAGCTGCTCCATCCGAGCATAGTAGACTGCATAGGCAAGGTCAGTGGTATTTTTGCAGTCACTGTAATGTTCAAGCAAGTGCTGGTAAAGCGCAATAAGTTCGGCGCTGGTCGGTGGTTGTATATATGGAAGACCATCCTTGGTGATGGAGAGCTTTGTGCTTTTGTGGTTGAACCATTCCACGCCCAAAGCATCTAATTTTTCAGGATTGGCTTCCAACTGGTCCAAAGCAAGAAGCCCATTGGAGTGTAGCAATTGCAAGACCAAGAGTACGTCCCGGAGCCCATACTTGGAAGGGTCAGTGTAGTCCATTTTGATGCCAAAACGTTGAGCGAAAATCACCGCATCAGGATACCCAAACACCAAAACACGCATCAAAAGATCACCACATCCGAGCACCGTACTGGAGCTACCTACCTGTTTCAAGATGCCAAAGTCGTCCCCTAATCTTGAGGAGAGGTTGGCCAAGATAGACATAGGCTTGGGGAGTAGACAGCGGTTCCATAAATCGACCTCCTTCCTGGTTCCCAGTGCTCGACGATCGCCAAAGAAGAAGATATCAGCATACACACAACCCCAGGTGGCTTCAGCACGCCAACTAACCCCGTCTAAGGAGCCTTTTCTCTCCACAGCTAAACGTGCTGAAGCAAGGAGTGCATCTGGTCGATATAGAACCGGAGCTCACGCGCCAGTGACGCCTAGCAAACCAGCCATCGATGACACACCATCCAAGATCAATACAAGAGTGTTTGGCACGGAAAACACACCGGGAGAAAAGACCAGCCAAAACGATCATACACACTTGTTCTCGTTTATGAAGGAGACGTCTTCTTCGGCGATGAAACGTAACGTGCTTTCCACTCCTAGTGCGTTGAAAACGACCCATTCATTCAAACAAGTATCTCCTACACCCTCAATTGAGAGTAAGCCCATACCAAAAGTGGACCATAAAAGACGAATAGCCTCCGCCACCCGCCGCTCACAGGACTCACGACCCCGCAAAAGAGTGGTCTCGTCTGGGAAACTGATACCGCCGGTAGATATCACCAACTACCACATTCCGGTGCCAACGTCCAAATTCCACATTGATCCGCCCGCCAAGGACAACAAAATCGCCTTTCTGAGGGACAGCATGTTCCAGCAAAAGCCTTCTGTCAAGACCATTCCCAAGTCCCGATCATCTTCCACACCCTTGAAGCAATATCTCCCTCGCTCCTCTCTGAAGCAGTCCATTGCCCCGCCTCCAGAAGATCACCAGGCGCAAGAGGTTTCGCCAAAAATCCTGGACCTCACCGAACTCTACCGCCAAGTATACAAGAAGAGTCCTCAACTGTTTGACGCCAGTGAAGAACTGGATTATCATGAACAGTCTCCACTCGATGTCCAAAAGCTCACTCCACAGTTGAACGTATATGAAAAGGGTGAAATACTAAGGCAAAGCGCTGTATACTACGTTGCAGATAACCCTAAAGACGCTCATTTCAACATTCGTAATGGAAAAGAGAACTTTGGATTTGATGATAAACAGGGCAACTATAATCTACATCAAGGAGATCACATTAGCTACCGGTACGAAGTCGGCCGGCTCTTGGGAACAGGTTCCTTTGGTAACGTGGTACTATGCAAGGACCACAAGTATGCTGGAAAGGCTCCGAAGCAAGTCGCTATCAAGGTCATTAAAAACAACCTCGAGTGGACCTTACAGGCGGTATACGAGATTAAGATCCTAAAGAACTTGAACAAGGCTATGAAGACAAACAGCATATTAAAGTATCTCGATCACTTTCATTTTCGAGGACATATGTGCATCGTGAGTGAGATCCTCTCGCTAAACTTGTTCTCTCTTCTCGAGATGACCAATTTCTGCGGCCTTTCACTTGACCTCGTGCGCACAATGTCACGGCAAATTATGAGAGGTTTGGGATTCATACACCAGCAGGAAATCATTCACTGTGATATCAAGCCAGAAAATATCATGATAAAGCTTCCGTTCGATTTTGATCCCGATACCCCTGTTGCGCCCGACGATTTTTGTGTCAAGATTATCGATTTCGGTTCTTCCTGTTACCACAATGAAGTATCCCACACCTACATTCAATCAAGATACTACCGTGCGCCCGAGGTGATAATCGGTGGTAACTATTCTACCATGATTGACATTTGGTCATTTGGATGTGTTGCAGCAGAACTATACACGGGCGTCCCGCTCTTCCTGGGGAAGAACGAGTTGGAACAGTTTGCATTGATAGTGGAGGCTCTTGGTACACCAGCAAGAAAGCAAATCCGGCAAATGAAACGAGAAAAGAACAAGCAACGGGTCAATCAGCGACCAACTAGCACACTCGCAAGCGACTCTTCCGTCGGTTGCAGCTTGCTTTTTACTCTTTTCGATACTGACGGCAGGTTGAACTTGCAATTTCTTAACATGAGACTACAAGTGGCGCTGAATAACCATGGTGTGAAGAAGAATGTCCGGCCAAGCTCGAAGAACTTGGAGGTGTTATTGAGGCTCAACTCAGCGTCAGATAGAAGACAAGCGAATCAATTTTCAAAGTTTTTGAGACGCATTTTCTGCTGGGACCCGCAGGAGAGAGCAGACGCCAGCCAGCTTTTGGATGACGACTTCCTAAAATTGCATGAACATATATAGAATTACCGTTAGAACAAAGTTCTCGCATTCTCCCCTGTAGTAAAATTTCGCAGCCGTGTTCCTACATTTAGCAGCATCCGTCTTCACATGATTCGCACCCCACAATCCACTTCCTCTACCGATTTGCTGTCACCAAAAATCAATATGGAGAAAGAAAGCTACTATCGTGACAAAACGTCACGCATGCTCTCCAAAATGTACGACTATACCAACGGCGTAGCAGAAAAGCATTCTGGCCAGAACCGAGGTGTAGCTGCTGCCACTGCGGCCACCATGCTCGAAGTGGGGTTGGAGCGGTTGAAGGAAGGAAAAATTCCAGAAAACAGTGCTGAAGGAGTACCATACACAGAAGACGAACTCGAGCACCTCAAAGGCTTAGCGTCTTCTGCATCTGAAGATGCAAAAGGCAGGAGACACCTGGGCCATTTTGTCGACAAGTTGATGGAAAGATTGCTTAAAAATAGCATTCCAATGGATGCAGCAGACAGCGAACTTTTGCAGCAGCGTGTGAATGATCCCGACAGAAAGAGTCGCCCTGGATTGTCCATCCTGGTAATTGCCGGCAATTTCAAAGAACTCAGTGGTCGAATGACTGCTTTCTTTACTGTTCAGTATGGATTGATCCACATTATCACCTGGAGAAATCCTTCGAAGACACTCACGTTCCTCGTATTCTATACCGCTACATGCTTGTGGCCCCATCTTGTTCTTGCCTATCCTCTCCTTTTCTTGTTGTTTGGCATTATGATCCCGGGCTACATTCATCGTCACCCGATGCAAACGCCCGAATTGATCAAGGTCAGAAAGCGGGGCCAATCACTTCTCGAGTATCTTTCGTCCTCAGATGATACCAGTATCGTCGACGACTTGGTCGAGGACCGCACTCTCCAAGGCGCAGACAACGACCTCGTACCCGTCAGCTCCAGATCTTCCGAATCGTCGTCTGCATTTACACAGGCTCCAATATCTGCATCAGCACTTTCCACCGCTACCAGCGATGTGAACGAACAAGTCAAGAAGGACGAGAAGACCCGTTACGTCAAGTCCCAGATGAAGCTTTTGATCAACATGCGGGATCTCCAAAACCTCACCACCGACTTGCTTCAAGGGTGGGACGCTGCCGAAGTATTTTGGTACCAAACAGCTGGATTCAAAGACGAGAGGTTGTCAACATTCATGTTTTACGGCGTCATTGTGGTCACCTCTATCATCTTGTTTTTAGGGACGTTTATTCCATGGAGACTCATTTTTATCCAATCCGGATGGTCAATCGTGTTACTCTGCCATCCACGCAGCAAGAAGTACTTGAAAGCGTTAAGTGAAAAGAAAAAACAGAGAGCTGCAAGAGGTCAACACATTAAGGAGAAGAAGGAGGAGGAGAACGAAGGAGAGCCAGCCAAGTTTGACAGACACGACATCATTATCGATGATGCTCCTGAAACGAGGATCTGTGAGGTGTTTGAGTTACAGGTTAAAAGCTTGACTAAAAACGAATGGTCATTCTACTGCTTCACCAGCAGCACTTTTGACGTGAAGAATCCCACCAGGAGTGCTGGAAAGAAGCCAAGAGGCGTCAACCATCTATACAAGATTCTTCCTCCACCAGACTGGAAATTTGATTTGAGCTATGCTGACAATTGGCATGTTGATAAAGAGCCCCAAGGGTTCCTCAAGGAGAGATCATGGGACAAGTTGAATATGTTTGAAATCAAGGAGGGCGAAGACGAGGGCTGGATGTACGACAATGAAGATATGATTGGCAACAAGGATGAGCAGTTCGATTTTAGAAGAAGAAGACTTACGAGGGAATGTTTTAGATATGCTCGTCCTCCTAGGAAGCCCAGACATGACTAGATATTCTTATCCTATTTATTGAAATGCATATGACAACAGTCCGAGGTACTTCCAGACCCCAACTTTCCAAGAGGTGAATTCAAGCGTTGGAAGG
The DNA here is from genome assembly GCA_030570235.1 of Meyerozyma smithsonii. Taxonomy (NCBI): domain Eukaryota; kingdom Fungi; phylum Ascomycota; class Pichiomycetes; order Serinales; family Debaryomycetaceae; genus Meyerozyma; species Meyerozyma smithsonii. Next base: position 1,132,770 of record JAJLVE010000001.1, on the reverse strand, counting down.
GTCTTCATCTACAAGAAACCTGTAGTCCATGAAGGTAGGCAGTGAAGCCCACCACCACTATTCCTTCATGGCCCGTGGACTTCTACATCACATGCAGGACGATTCTCACGAGGTGATTTTATTCTTGAGAACAGTAGAACACGTAACCGCGAATAGATAAGTGGCAGATTGTGAGATGGAATCGTTCTCAACCCGAGTTAGGACGTTCGATGCGTTTCCCAAGATCAACTCACAACATGCCGTTCGATCCCAGCGTGGTGGTCTCTCCACAATCATGACCGTCATCTTCGTGTTGTTCGTAATATGGGTGCAAATAGGTGGTTATATTGGAGGATATGTGGACCATCAGTTTGCTGTAGACGATCAGGTTCGTTCAGAATTGCGGGTCAACTTGGACATGAAGGTGGCTATGCCTTGTGAATTCCTCCATACCAACGTGATGGACATCACCGACGATAGGTTTCTTGCCGCAGAAGTGTTGAACTTCCAAGGAAGCCATTTTTCAGTTCCAGAAATGTTTCGGGTGAATGACGATAACGACGAGTACGAGACGCCAGACTTGGACGAGGTGATGAGAGAAGCGGGACGGTTTGAATATGGAGTGGAGGGACTTCATTTTGCCGAGTCGTTTCCGGCATGCCACATCTTTGGCTCTATCCCCGTAAACCAGGTCAGCGGAGACTTCCACATCACCGCTAAAGGTTTCGGGTACCATGACAGGCTGCATGTTGATGTCCAATCTCTCAACTTTTCACACGTAATTGCCGAGTTCTCGTTTGGTGATTTCTATCCCCTCATAAAAAATCCTTTGGACTTCACTGGAAAAACGACGGAAGAAAATTTCCAGACTTACAAGTACTACGCCAAGGTGGTGCCTACGTTATACGAACGTATGGGCCTACAAATCGACACCAACCAGTATTCCATCACCGAACTGCACCAGTCGTATGGCCGTGATGCAAAAGGCCGCTTGCTGGGTATTCCAGGAATCTTCTTCAAATATGACTTCGAACCAATCAAGCTTATTGTATCGGATCAGAGAATACCATTCACCCTGTTTGTGGCTCGACTTGCAACGATAATTGGCGGGGTATTCATCGTGGCGGGATACCTATTCCGCCTATACGAGAAGTTGATAAAAATATTCTGGGGCAAAAAATACGCAGCAAAGGATAGCGAGCGGAAAGAAGGAGGCTTGCTTGACCGCGACTACTAATTTTAGGTGTATATACTATAGAGAATATTCGGTAGATCTTGGTCCAAGAAAGTAATCTAGCCTATTAAGGCGCGGTACAGCCCATTTAGGAAATTGAATGCGGAATTGCCAGGACTTGTCCTCCATATAAGTTATCAAATACGTTTTTTAAATTGTGCTTGCAACGGTATTGATTCAGTATAGAGCATGAGTCGTTAACCGATGTCATTTATCAGAAGTAAATTAAAATGAGTGGTAAAGAAGCGAGGAAAATTACTCGTTCCCGGAAGGGTTGTCACAACTGTAAACGACTAAAAATTAAATGTGATGAAGGCAAACCACAATGTTCAAATTGTTTCAAATCAAACACTCCTTGCGATTATTCCTTGAAGCTCACATGGGGCGGCCGTCCATTCAAGTCAGAAAAAAGGAAAAAGACCATCCCTGGTGTGCCACAATTCCAGATAAAAAACTTTCACGTTGATAATTTTCAGATGACCAGTAATCCTAAAGGCTACGCCGAAAGCCCTCATGCCGGCAGTGTGGCAGACTCGCCAGCAAGTACCCACGAATACCCCAGTCATACAAATGGGAGATATGACCCGTTCAAGATAATGGACTATCGAAGTCCGGCTGATTCCCTGCCTTTTACTACATATTCCCCACAAGAACTGGCCACGAGGGACACTATCATTGCTCCAGCATCCCCGGTGCTGGCACAACAACCTAAAGTTCATAAAGAAGCTCGAGGGGTTTTGCCTTATTTTGCCGCAGCACCCTCAGTTCCAACCCCTAACGACCACAATATGTTCAACCAGTTTGATCTGGCTAGTCCTCAACTAAATGAACACCCCCATAATGACCAACGGCTCAACAACCAGCAAGATATGTATCACGAGATGCAGCCAACAGACTCTATAACCCTGCATGCGAGCGAATTTCCTATGTCTCTACTGTCTTCTATTGTTGAATCACTTCCTGAGATTTCTGACGGTGTTGAGCTGTTAAGCCATGCTCTCAACCGCATATCCGGCCGAACTCATCAGTTAAACTTCCGACATTCCAGTATGCTTAATAATTATATTCAGAACGTCGAAGAGAGGAGCCCCTCTGCCGTTCTACAGACGCCAGCTTCCGATTCAGAACAAGGAATAACAAAGGCAAAAGAACTCGAAGACCACGAGTTCGATAGTTATGCTCATGACTTAGCCAAGATTGAAGAGTTCATACCCAGATCTCCCTCTAACTTTAGCTCTGACTTACGGGAAGAAATGAGATCCATCTTTCGTGGAGTACGGAAAAGAACATACGACGAAATTGAAGATAGGATCGAAGAACTAGATGACGGCCCATATGACTCACTCGAAGAGAGCGGTCGAGCAAGTGAATCGCTGGAGTTGCAGCATGTCCCGACACCTAGTGAGGTATTTTCTCAGGTTCCTGCGCCATTGACACCATTTCCAGAATTATTACTCAAGGTACCATTCTACAGGAGCCTTATGCATTTTTGGATTCATGTCGCATCTGAGCAGTTAGTCCCAGCTCCCTCACATTTGTATTTGGATAACCCGTTCAAAGTCATACTCCCTCAAATGGCTATGGAATACCCAGGAATTCTCACCACCTTATTGGCGTTTTCAGCGTCCGCCAAAGCACTGTTAACGGGCATGAAAGATGTACCACAAGTTATTATAGACCAACTTTTGGCTCGCGCGTGTAACGAGCTATTAAAGCTGTTGAAAGATAAGACGGAAGCGACATCCGACGGCACTCTCGCAACCGTACTAATGCTTTCTAGTTATGAAGCTTTCAACTCCATTAATTTTGAGCGCTCACGAGCACATACTGTTGGAGCGAGACAAATAGTGAAGGCTCGAAGATTAATCTTACCACGCGTTGACGAAGCCAGCAGCCCAGAATCGGATAAGAGTTCTGAAACATCGGGGCTGGTGGTGGGTGATGAGAGTGATATAGCTTTCTTTTTAATGAGGTGGTTTGTCTATCTCGATGTCATTGGTGCACTTTCTGCTACCAAGAACTCACACAACTACTTAACCACCAGGAATTATATGGATGGAATGAGGTCATTAAGCATGGAAGCAGAAGGGACTCAACTTATCCCATTAGATCCTAAGCGTGATATAGACCATCTTCTCGGATTCGACTCCAAATTCCTTCCTCTCTTCTCGGACGTGGCTTTGATTATCAGGGACTCTGAAAAGTACGTCGCAGAAAACGGAAAAGATCACTTGCCGCTACTGATAATTACCGGAGCATCTGAGTTGAGAGATTCTATTGAATTAACATATTCGATAGGAGAAGCAAGAAGAGATGCCACGATCGATATAATAAAGGATGACGACGGTAAGACTCCCAGACGACATTCCAAAACAATAGAGAGACTCATTGATCAACACATGGTACTCCGTTGTACTAATAAATTGTTTTGTGATATGGCGCTTCTTAACCTATACAGACGAGCATTGTTGATCCCCCGAGAATCAATTCTCATTCAAAAACTAGCTAACGGTATTGGTAAGATTTTGGATAAGAAGCTCGAACCCAATTCCAATGCGGAGACATGTTCCATCTTTTGTTTATTTTGTGCTGCTTGTGAAACATTAAACTTGGCAACCCGATCCATGTTCGAGGAAAGGTTCACTAAAATGGTAAAAACAGGCAATTTGAATGCTGCAAAGAGTCTTGAAATTATGCACCGTTGCTGGGACACGGGAGAGTCTTGGACAGAAGCATCAAAGTACTTGGATATAGATCTCACATTGTTTTAGACATTCCAGATTATACCTGCATCTATCTTGATTAGAAGTGTGCCTTGCAACTTCTGTGTCCTCCATATAAAAATAGACGCGAAGACTCTTCTACTCAGCTACGTTGTGCACCAGCACTGATGCATGATCCAGCAAAGCCTGCTGGCTATGATGACTTGGTGATTGACATAGAGAACTCTCATACCGATCCCACCAACAGTTCTCTTCAAGAAGGGGTCTTGAAAGCATGCGTAAATTATTTGTACTCCAACCAAAACCACGTACATTGGTTTTGTGATCGCTATATGAACCGTATGGCGGTCCACGCCCTCATACTCTTTTCATTCACTGACAATAATGTATTACAATGGTTGAAGCCCAAGTTCACTGAGAGCATAAATTCTTGTGAAAAATGCACAGTTTCATTTTACGAAGGTATTAGCCAGTTGCGATCTGATTTTTTGATAAAGAGGGCTATTTCTGTGAAGCAGGTTAACCATTTTGTCAATGTCATAGTATCCTGGAGGGCCACAGATCTTGATACAAGACTAAATCTGTTTTTCGAGAATATCAAAGCACTGGACGTTCCCTTTAACGCGATTTCAGAAGGTCTCATATGCCCCGATTTATTACGTTCTCATGGAGACTTTAAACAAAACTTCACGAAACTCTTCCAGCATTTACATGAAAATGGAAATTTGGAGGCTCCTTCCCAGTTATTCGCAGGAAGCATTTTTCTAGCGCTCGAAGGCAATGAGCTTGAGCAAAAATGGACTCTACAATGGTTACACTCTTTGCAAAACCGCTCTCAAACCGAAGAACTGGCGAGCCGCTTGATAGTCGAAGAATTCAGCAGATCTCTCTACAAGATTCAAGACGCAAAATACTTCACCCCCACATTTTGCATTCAGTTTTGGAGCCTATTTCTGAACCTTCTTCCGATCTTGTCTCCAACGTCTTTAATCCTTGAATTCAACACACCTTACGATATCGAAGTCATGAGCCAATATTTGAATATTCGCCTTTACCCATTGCTCCGTGTGTTTATTAATAACTTACTTGCACAACTAAATGAGCCCATACCAGTTCTATTGAAAGTGTTCCTGCAACTTTTGTCAATGCTTAAATGTGAGTTCTGGGAGAACATCAAGCCGTACATTTTCATAAACATCCTTGATACGCTATTGGTCAACCCTCATTACATCGAGTATATCAGCTCTCAACAAGTTGAGTTCACAGCAAACGATAACATGATAACTGGTCCAGCAATTGACTGGATTTTGTCGTTTCTACAATCTTTGTCCGGAACACAATATCAAACTGCATCGATAAGACTTAGCAAATTCTTATTCAAGCATTCATCAGACCCTTCCGCCTGGAGGCCTGAAGTGAGCATTAATCCAAGCAGCATATTACTCCCATTCAAGGCCTGTTTAATCTTAAATGAAAACCTTAAGGATGCAAGCGCCCCTTCAGACTCAAAACTAGAATTTATTGTCGCCGATTTGGTCAAAAGACGAGACGTTAGAGCAGCGATTGACGAGCACGCGGACACCATTACAAAATTGTCATATATTGATATGGGTGATGCTATCGATAGCGTGGTACATCGTATACCTCGCCAGCTCGTGTTCTATTCTATTTCATATGATTGTCGTCGTTTGTCGGTGAACAGCAAAATGATTCAGCTTGAACAGACCCCAGCGTACTCGGATTCATTTATGGAAGTAATTAGGCTGGTCGTTGAAAGAAAAATCTATCTACATCCAGAACTAATTGCAGCCTGGCTTGGAGCGTTCAATGATATCTGCCCGATTGTTCATTTCGAAGAGAAGAAACAGGATAAACTGGCAAGCAAGAAATTCTTAGATTTCAGACACCAACATAATAATCAGGTCGAGGAGTTCAGCACTTACGCGCGTAAGTTTCTTGAAACTGCCAGTTTGGCGGATCAAAATGAACTTCGTACCATCTTTAACAACACCGAAGCTCAGGCGGGATTTTGGTCGTGCCACTTTTCGTCCCTGTTGTCTCTGTCTGCTGTCACCATTCTCTATGAAATGTTTGATATAGGAGTTGGTGGCAGATTTGAGGCCATTCAAGCTCTTTTGTCGAGCTCAATTTCACAAACTTTGAATGCTGTTTCGAGCAATTTGAATAGACTCACGCTGCTTGAAGCTTTCGAGTCATGCCCTAAAACTGTCCGAATTTTGATGGACGTGTTCAAAGCACTTACTGATCCGCTCAATAACCTTTTAAGCTTTTCCAATCACCCTAAAGGAAAAGAAGGCGGCGCACAAGATATTCAGAACTTATGGAATTCATCGTGGCTATTTTTGGTTATGATATACAAACGAACATTAACTTGGGCAAACCTATACCATTTGGATCAGCTCATTGAGTTTGCCAGAGATACATTGGATTTGAGTCACATAATATTAGATTCATTCAGGTTAGTCCTTCAATCCACCGATGGCGCCATGGGAAAGTCGTTATTTTCAGCTTTTTTCAATGCATTCAATTCAATGATAGTGTGGTTACGACTTGGTGATCCAGCACTTCTTAATTCTTGTGTGGAACTAGTCTTTAAGGGTTTTGCCTTGGCCAAAGAGATGGAATTCTCAATTGATGATGATTTCATTCAAAATTTTGCAAGATATGGTGCTAAAGCAAAAAAGTTCAACAACAAACTTAGTGAACAACAGCGTTTGCAAATTCTTTCGACTGCAAGGGAATTCAACTATAACCTTGTGGAATCCATTATCATTGAAGTTCAGAAACAAAGAGGAAAAGATATTAGCTCGACAGCCTCTAAAACCTCACTGGCTTCACCTACCCCCGAATCTGCTCAAGTGCCCACTCGGTATGGTTATCAAATGAATGGTCCAAAACAACAATCATTATCTAAGTTTGGAATCGTAACATCTCAACCCCCTGTTGCACCACCGCCCCCACAAACGCAATTTAAGTCAGCTAGTCTTCAAGCAATCCGGCAAGATCTACTGGCCAACAAGACCCAAGTCAAAGTTCACCATATGAAACCCGCTGTCGTCGCACCAGCCCGTCCAGCAGGTTTCAATCCCCGGAAAGCACAACCAGTTGTTGGACGGTCTCTAAACTCATTGAAAAGGAAAAAAGATTCTGACAGTGAAGACGAGGAAGGTGACGATGATGATGTTGATGTTTCAGATTTGTTCGTTGAAAAGAAGAAAAAATCTAAGATTGTGGAATTAGATATTAACGGAAGACCAATTGTCAAAGCCACCCAGTTGAACAAGATAGACCAAAAGAGAAGAGAAGAAGACAACATGAGAATGCGTCTCACCGTTAATCTAAAGCCGTTGTACTCCACTATATTAAAGTGGAATTTCAGTTCCTCTGATAAATATCCAACTGCAGATACAGAACGCTATAAGGAGACTAAAATCAACTATGAAGATGCAAAAGATTACGTGAAATCCATGGAGCCACTTTTGATGCTTGAATGCTGGCAAAGTATAATTTCATCGAAAGAGACAGGTCAAGAAATGCCATTCACCATGTTAGTTGGAAGTAGAACAAGCGTGGACGGATTCTTCGATGTCTACGCTTCTATTGAGAAGAAAGTCTTGAGCGATCGCAAGATTACTGACTCCGATCTTATTGTGTTGAGTTACGTTGATAATGCATTACAGCAATCACCAAAGGAGCTTGCCATCCACATCAAAAACCCAGCATCTACTACTTGCCTAGCAAAAGTGAGAGAAATGAAATCTGCCAATTCGGAATATACCGATGTGACATTACGAGTATACCCTCAAGGAACCATGATGGGTGTTTTAACTCCTAAGTCAGTCGTGATCGGGATGAAAGTCATGCAAATGATTACAATAGAAAGAGAATATCTGTCATTAAGGGGCCTTGAGTATTATAACTTGTGTCCTGAAATCCTACGTGCTTCGCCTGCTAGTCCGATAAATGTTTCAGAACGGGAGCTCAAGAATGTGATGAAAAATTACAACTTAAATCAATCGCAAGCAACGGCAATCATTAGTACGCACAATAGAAACGGGTTTTCTCTTATTCAAGGCCCTCCAGGAACAGGTAAGACGAAAACAATCCTTGGAATAGTTGGTTACAATCTTTCAAAAGACGTACCTCTGGGTATCATCGAGATTAGTGGTCAACAGACTAAACCACAGACCACCTCTAAAATCCTAGTATGTGCACCCAGTAATGCTGCAGTCGATGAGCTCGTTTTACGTCTACGTGATGGCGTTGTCAATTTCGAAGGAAATAGTATCTCACCATCCGTGGTCAGATTGGGCCGAAGTGATGCAGTCAATTCGGCTGTCAGAGATCTTACTCTAGAGGAATTGATTGACAAGCAATTGCTGACAAAAGCACAACCTGAACCAAGAGATCCAGAAGTACGAGCAAAACATACAGAACTCGTTAAAGAACGAAATTCATTACGTCAATCTCTTCAGGGATCAGATTTACTGGATGAGCAAGTAACTCAAATGGAGCAAAAACTCAGGGAAGTCAACAAGAAACGAAACGAACTTGCGAAGAAGTTAGACGAACAAAGAGAGAATGCTGCAGTAGCATATCGGTCACGAGAACTCGAAAGGCGACAGTTACAAGCCAAGATTTTGAACAACGCACAAATAATTTGTTCAACACTCTCGGGATCTGCCCATGACTTCTTATCAAGCCTAGGTATTACTTTCGAAAAGGTTATAATTGATGAAGCATGTCAGTGTATTGAGCTTTCTGCGATTATTCCTTTACGATACGGTTGTACCAAGTGTATAATGGTGGGAGATCCTAACCAGTTGCCCCCCACTGTCCTTTCTCAAACTGCAGCATCATTGAACTACGATAAAAGTTTATTTGTTAGGATGCAGCAGCAGTTTCCGGATAGTGCATACCTCTTGGATGTACAGTACAGAATGCATCCTGACATTTCCAAGTTTCCAAGTGCAGAGTTTTACCGATCAAAGTTGCACGATGGTGAAGGGATGCTTGCAAAGAACACACGTCCCTGGCATTCCGAGCTTCCCTTCAGCCCATACAGATTTTTCGATATTGTTGGTAAGCATCAACAGAACGAATTTTCACGTTCCCTTTTCAATAGATCAGAGGCACAAGTGGTGATGGAAATGGTTGATCACCTCATGGGTATCTTGCCCCCGAAAGAATTTAGGGGTCGTATTGGTGTTATATCGCCATACAAGGAACAAATCCGGACGCTTAGAGACATGTTCGGAAGAAAGTATGGTCGACAGATTTTGAACGAAATCGATTTTAACACAGTCGATGGGTACCAGGGCCAGGAGAAAGAAATCATTATAATGTCTTGTGTCCGGGCCAGTGAGACCGGTAACGTTGGGTTCTTGAGCGATGTTCGACGGATGAACGTTGCTTTAACCAGAGCTCGAACAACTCTATGGATCTTGGGTAATGCAAAATCTTTATCCCGCAATAAAGTATGGTCGAGACTTTTAAAAGATGCCTCAGACAGAGGACTTGTCTCAGAAGCAAGACCCGGGTTTTTAAAACATAGCATCAAAAGCCTGATACCAAATTTCCAACAAGAAAAGCGTTATCCAATTGAAAGGCAAGCTAAACAAATCGAACCAGCGACCAAAGAAACTGGTTCAACGGCAGCTAAACTCAAAGATATGAAACCAAATACCACTGATCGAGGCCCTCAAGAGCCGGCTCGTAAAAGCAGCATTTTCGACCAAGACCAAGAGAATCTGTCTAAGCAGAAAATTTCCGAACCTAGATCGAAGGCTACGCATAAAAAACCGTACATCGCTATGGTGAATTCCAAACCTCTTCTGGAGAATGCAGAGAATCCAGTGAATACAAACGAGAAAACAAACGTCAACAACACCAATAATGTTTCCCGCATCAAGCCAACGACGTCAGGAGTTTTACCAAAACCTAAGCCTACGTCAAGCATATTTATTAATAACCGGAAGCGAAGGAGATAAATTTGGAAGGCTGTATTGGACAGCGTACTACTCTTGATTTTATAAGATGGCCATTATATACAACTATATGCATAATTTTAGCATTTATGACGAAGTAGACGTAACCGAACTAGCTAACTCAAAGCCAATTGAGCTGCGGAACATATCAAGATAACGCGAGTAATCATTATGCTGATCAACAACAGTGAGAGCCGATATTATGGCTTCAATTTCGTGTTGTAGGCACTTTATCACGTAAAGCTGTTTCGTCTCATTGGTTTTAAATACGCCCGGATGTGCTTTGCTCAGACTTTCTACCAAAGAGATTACCTTTTGAAGAGCCGTTGTCATTATTTGAACAAATCGCTTATCACCGTGATTAATGTTTGTTGATTCTAAGATCAGTAGCTCAAGCTTTTTCTCATGGGCCATGAACACTTCAAGACAATCTCCCCACAATACATGGTGATGATGGAATATTGTGGCCTGCGAAGAAGACAGTGAATTCTGGATCTTAAGGGAATCAACTTTAGACTCCAAAAGCGATATAATTGGTTTTAAATCGATCTTTTGGCTCACAGTATTCAAGTTGTCCTCTATTCTTATCCATGACTCAGCTTCCGGAGTAGGTGATGTCCGACCAGTTGCCCATGTGGCCATTAGCTTTTGCAACTGGGCTTTGATGACACTGGACAGGCTACTTCCCTTGGAATAGCCTCTTTGATAGGGAGTGATGTCATTAGAGCGATACGACGTGTTTACTGGTACATCAGGCTTGTCAGTATCCGAAGGCGGGGGCAGCTGAACTTCATTCCTTTCTAACGGGATCCTTTCGACGACTATTGGATTGGGAATCTTAGGTTGGGGAGAATAAGATTTGGCAAAAGTCACATCGACAGGAATTAGCTTGACCAAAGTAGAAAGGGCCGCTTCTGGAAGACCGTCCACTGTCAAAAGATCGGAAATCCCAGCGTGAACTTCAGCCTCAAGGCTGCGAAACTCTTCAACGTGAGCAGAAGTCTTACTCTCTAATACCGAAGTCGTCAAGTCTATTTCTGACGCGATGACCTGTTTTTTAGCCTTCAACTTTGCAATGTGAGCCTCCAATTGTGAAATTTGCCCATCTATCGAGGCACTCTCATCCAAAAGCGCAGTTAGTTTACTGCCTTCGCTACTCTCATTGCTCTTTATGCTTTGAATCTTTTCAAGTGTGCTAGATCGGCGCTGGTCCCAAAGGACAAAAGTATCTCGAAGACGTGTCAAGCGACTTATTTCCTTGGTGTATAGCTCTAGTAATGAATAATGGTTCTCTGAAAGCTGTCTGAGATTGTTTGCCACCGATTCACGTATACTGTTAAGTCGAGTATCACCCTTTTTCAATGCTTTCTTGTGAATCTTTACATTCTGATGCAATTGCTTCAAGATTAGTGCGTTATTACGCAGTATGTGTTCAGACGGGGAGTCGTCGCGTATGGTATTAGTGGAAAGAGTAAGGTTGCCCAGGCTGAAAGAAGCAGTTGGAGAGAAGAAGGCTGTTTCATGCTTCGAGCTTATTTGAGGCTGGAAGTTTGTTCCCGAGTCATCCCCAATCGTTGGCGTATGTTCCAAATAGTCGTGTTGTCCAGGGAGTGTGGCAGCTGCTGGAGACTGTGGAGAGAGAAAATCTTGGGGGTCTAAATCATCTTCTTCGGAGGTTGCAGATGCCGATTCGGGTATACGTGATTGGCCAAAGCGCTTCACGCTCCCTACTGTAGATGCTAGGTTCACTGATTCGAAGATATTGGATGTACCAGGAGGCATTGCATTGGTAAACGATAAGAAATTGTTCGCACTCTTATCGCATGACGACTGATGGGGTTGGGGTTAAGGAGGAACGGAGATGGCGAAATTTTTGTAGAGCAGAATTGTAGGAGCAGAATTGTAAGAACAGAATTGTAGGAGTAGAATTGTATTTGTCATATAAATTATGATTGACAGCCATTATCTGTCAGCAACAAGAGCAGAAATGTATTGTCAAGTTTGAGTATGTATCTCGTATGGTACAGTTCGAGTGTATTGTGTTCAGCTAGAGATAGCTGTAAGGGTATGGTATAACACTAGTTGGTGTTAAGTCTCAGAAAATGTTGAGCGTCAAAGCTGATGCCACGGACTTGGAGTCGACAGCGTTTTTGAACTCCTCGAAATCAAGACGGCCATCTCCATCTTCGTCTGCTTCCATGATGGTTTTATCCACAATCTGCTGGAGTTCTTCATCCTGCAAGTTCTTGCCCACCATCATCTTCATGACGATGAACAACTCGCCATTGCCAATGTACCCGTCACGGTCAATATCGTAGACTTTGAACGCAAATTTGAGTTTCTCCACCTTGGAGGTTTTTCCACTGAATGCCGAGAGACCTGTTATGAACTCTTGAAAATCTATGGTGCCGCTGCCGTCTTCGTCGAATACATCCATTAATCTTGATGCCAAAGGGTTGGACAGAATACCGGGAATCGCCAAAAATTCTTGCTTGTCAATAGTTCCTGATCCGTCGCTATCAAGCTTCATAAACCTTTTTCTTAGGCGGTCTATCTCATCACGATCGAAATTCGTGCCCTCCATAAGGCTGTCAAGCACATGGGAAGATGCTTGGCCCATTGTGAAGGTGTCGAGCTGAAGAAGAAAGAAGGACTGCACACCGACCAGACCTAGGCTGTAGCAGTCAGAGGACGGTATGATATGAATAACACGGTTGAAAAGAGACGAGGTAAGAGATGAAAAGAAAAACGCACGTACATATTGAATACTCTAAAGTCTAGGGACGCCACCCAAGTGTGCTCCTCCGTCAATAGGCAAGACGATACCATTGAGGTAGTTGGACTGCTTCGAGCAAAGGAAAATACAGGCACTCTTGATGTCATCCTTGAGCCCCAATCTCTTTCTGGGGTTGGTCTCGGTCATGACCTCGCCAGCCACGTCAAGCATTCCCTGGGACATCTTAGAAGGGAAGAAGCCAGGAGCCATCGAGTTGACAAGAATGTTTCTAGGACCGAGCTGGACCGCCAAGTTCTTACCCAAGTGGGACACACCGGCCTTGGAAGCCAAGTAGCCGTAGGTGCCAACAGGCTCGGACGCAATCAATGACGCCACTGACGACATAATAAGAACACGAGATGGATCCTCAGAGGTACCACTCTCCTCCAACAAGGGAGCAAACAATTGGATGGTCTGGAAAACACCAACCACATTCAAGTTCAACACCTTCTTGACAGCGGCAACTGGGTGGTCTGCTAAAGAAGCACCCCAACTGGCACCTGCGTTGGCAATCAAGATGTCCACCTTAGATACCTGCTTTGCTGTCTGTTCATAAAAGTTGGCACAGGACTTTTCATCGGCAAGATCCGAAGGAATTGCAATGATTTTGCACTTTTTGCCACTGTCTTCGGCTATCTTTTCCAATTGCTTCTTGGCCAGTTCACAAGCATCGGCTTTCCGAGAAGTGATCACAACAGTGTCTGCACCATTTTCAACAAGCGCCTCAGCACAATAGAATCCCAATCCACGAGTTCCACCAGTGACAACTGCCACTTTACCATTCACGTTGAAGTCAACCATAATTAAAGTCAATGAAAAATGATTAGCCGAATCCGAATCCCACTCTACCCCACAATTTATATACAGGTGGAGTATGCAGTCTACCTCGGCAGTCAGCCTCGGCTGGAACCTCTGACGCTTCCTCCCCACGCTTCCTCCGCCCCCTTATTCGTACTGAGCCGCAGCTGCAGCCCTATCCAATTGTAGATCCCCTCTCCTCCAATGTGAACATCAATTGCATACCCGGCACGAAAGGATTGGCTGCGGCGCATACACAACCTGGTTCTTTTCCAACCAACCTAATATCTTTACCGGTAACAACCTGAATTAACCGGTTCGAGCCCAGCACAAAGTCACTGATGGACCAAACCTCGATCATTTCATTGGTAATTAAAAATAAGTTGTTGTCGTAAAAGGAAACTGATTGCGCTTTGAAGTCAAAATGCAACATGCCTGGGCGCGAAATTTTGCCATGTTTGTTGGTGAACACTGCTCCATCACTGTAGACAAGTAAGAACTCGGAGTTGTTATTGAGCTTGAACATTCCCATAGGCTTTGAAGAACTCGAGGTGACCTGTTTTCTAATCAACTCCATGCTGTTTGCTGTTGCATTGCTGCCAATACTCAGGGCGCTAGACGTCAATCGACGACTGTACCCGTCGATCTTTCTAGCGTCTGGAGCAGGTATATCTGGAACAGACCGAGGCTGAAGCTTGTCTAATTCCAAGATTTCAAATCCCTTATTGGTGTGTACCGCTAGTGATGTGTTGAATATCGAAAGTCCATTGCACTCTGCCTGAACATAGAAGCGCTTTAGAATCTTAAACCCATTAAAAACTCCATCATTATCAATCTCGGGTATTATTGCCTTGAAGTTTGTAGCACCAGTACTGTTCTTCTTCTTGGCGTAAAACACCATAGTCATTCCACGATGCTGTCCCACTTCAAAGAACTGCACTGTATCACTGGACACTTGAACCGAGGGTAATCTATTGCTCAGTTCGTAATAGACAGATATAACCAGATCCATGGTATAATACTTCAACATTTTGTTGGCCACTACTAGGATGATTCTTAGATCTGGTATGCACGAGACACTAGTAACATCTTCATAAATTATTCGCTTCCATCTGTGCTTCAGATCAGTACAATAAAGGCCAGTTGATAATCCTACCAACTTAATTAAATCTTGACCAAGATTAAAACTGGTAAGACACTGGATATGTCCCGTAACGGAATTTGCATTGCCTTCTTTTGAAAACACAGACTCTGATTCCTTGCTCATGTCATATAGCGGATCAGCTGGTGCACACACCTGTAACTTGGTCACTTTTTTGGCTGATTCGTACCAAAAATTGGAAATATCAACGGGAACCAAGGTGTAAGGTACCGACCTACTGAGTCTTTTGCAAAGACTTGTCTTGGCCTGGGTGAAGGAATCTATCCACAACTGTCTATCACCCTCACTTGAAGTCATAAAAGTGAACGTGGAATACTTTCTTCCGGCGAACCTGACTTTAAATGCAAATGTAGATGGCTCTTCAGCAGTATCATTAGTTGGCGAGGTACCCAATATACCTGTCTGGACTGGAGAATTCCGCCAGTTCCTTGTCTCTGGTACTTCTTTACCCTTAAGTTCAAATATAAGAAGCTCAATTGGGATTGGGCTATCTGAGACCCTGTACTTTATACCAGTTTTCTGGTTAGTACGCTCGGTGACGAAGAGATAGTTGTCCAACAAAATCAAATGACACGAAGAACTGTTTAGCTTCAAGTCTCCTCTCTTTTGAACATCGCCACGGCGAATAAGCCGTCTGTTTTCCGAACTCAAGTTGATGTTCACTTGCTTAATATCTTTTCGCCAGACAAGATCTGTTTGCAAGCGTTTCAATGCATGTATGTTATCTGCGTGAATCTTCATGTCATTAATTTTAGAACCCAACATCCTCACAGATTCAATAGCTTTGGTCAATGCAACAAACTCCGAGTCTTGTGGGTCATATAACAGTTTGATATCACGCAACTGCAATGGGAGTTGCTGGTACCGTGAATTGAAAGTACTGATGAATAGAAGAGGTCCATTCACCTGCAACTCTTGAACCCTGTCTAATTGGCGGACTTCCACGTCAACCCAACGTTTGATAGATTCGTAGCGCATCAAGTCTTCAATCATGGGAAGTGCGCTCATATACTGTAATAAGCTCTTCTTTACTGCAATTGACCACTCAATATAGAGCGCACAGATTTCGTCCACACTTTTAATGAATCGGCCTTCAGAGATTAAAATAGCAAGCAAGGGCCGAAACAAACCTTCTTGGTGGATCCTGACAACTTCCCTACCAGGCTCAATGACATCTTCGTTAAACTTGTCCACTATGGACCGGTTAGGGCCCAACAAAACCCTTGCTGCTTTAAGGAACTCTGGGGCCACAATTTCCACGAAACATAGCCCTCGCAAAATGAATGTCTGCTCGTATCGTAATAAGTCAAAAATAAGCGACTGACGCTTAGCAGTAGACTTTTCCAATGAACGAACATTGTCTGCTGTCAATTTCCAATGTGAGGCCCAATCGACAGCAAGGACCACATCCTCAAGCTTAGTGTTTCTCATAAGAGTTTCTTGGGCAATAATGTTATTCAAGTGACATTGTGAGGAGTAGCATCGTATCTTGGGAGTAGGGCTGTGGGAATTCTCGTCCTTTGAGCCCTTATGATCGATATCGCGGCAGTAGCAAAGCGTGAGCTCTGTCAAAACACCGCCAACCAGTACGCCACGATGAACAGTTATGCCCACATTTTTGTTCTCAGATAGTGGTTCAGTACTGTCCTTGACTACTAGGGAGGCAGCTCCGCAAGATATCAAGTCGCTTATTATTTGGTCGACATTTCGTCCTATGACGTCTAAAGCAGTACTTCGACGATGGTATACGATCAACTTGATGAGGGCTTTCTTAAACTCCTTTTTGGACATGAATTCGTCATGTAGCCAGGTTTCCAATTTGAGACACCAATCGTAGATGTGGCTCAAGGACCAAACGGAGGAACATTGAGAGAGATGTTGTATTACCAAGGATGACGAGGAAAAAGGAAGCTTTGGGAGGTCTAGCGGAACAGGTGGAAGATCCTCGTCCATTCTCTTACGGGAGATTGATAACTGTGAATCATTCTTTACCGCTGAACGCCTGTTGGGCAGTTTTTGAAACGATGGCGAGCTAGTAGGGGACAGCGATGGAGATGGGAGGTCTGGCAAAATCGAGTAGTCGAAGTAGTTAGTCGCCGGAGTATCTGGAACATCGTACAAGTCATCGAACTCATCGGCGTAGTAGTAATCTTGTATTATGGATGTGCCAAGGCCATTGGTTTCCACCGAGCTCCATGCTGTGGTGCGGTCATGCATGGTAAGCTCGTCGCTTCCTTCTGACACATACTCGTCCCAAAGCGGCATATCTGCGTCTTGTGACTCGTTTGTGCCGGTTTCTCCATACTTGTACATCAATGATGGAGACCTTGCATATGTTTTAGTAGGGGAAGGAGATCGGTCGTACCCGGCATTGGGTGAAGTCCCTAATGTACGAGATGAAGACTGAGGAGTTAGTATATTCCGAGGATCCGACATGGCATGGGATCGTGTTGGCGTTGCATCATCTGGATAGTCGTAGTCGTAGCCTGGCTGTTGGAGCGAGTCGGTGATATTGAGCTGGGGGATCTTTGAAGGTGTGCTCAAGCTGTCGGCTATGATATTCGAGGTCCGGGAAAACGTTTCCACTGGCTCTTCGAACGAATCAGTTAGTCGGATGTCATTGATAGGGTATGGAGGTTGTGGTTGAGGTCGGTTATGAAACCTTTCGCGTTCATAGTAGGACTCCTGCGGTGGTGACAGAATTTCAGGGTCGTTCAAGAATTCTGGAAGTTCTTTGGGTCCCATTGGTCGAGGACTGTCACGTATGATATGTTCTTCAAAGTCGTCGCTGTCCATGTCGTACGGTACTGTTGTATCCACGGTGGGGTATGCCGGTCTGGGAACATTTGGTCTATTTCTAAAGTCATTAGGTCTTGGGGGTGGGTCATTAGATCTTGAGTACAAGCCAGGCGGCAGCAATGGAGTCGTCGGCTGCTGGGCGTACAATATGTCTGGCGGCGGCTTCCGTCTCGGCGGTTTCTTGGGGGGCATGACGGAAGCCTAAAATAGTTCAATGAGCAAAAAAGAGTATTATTGTGGAAAGCAGCCAAGAGGAAAAGTGAAGTTGACAACTATGCTGCTTGCTTTGGCTGGCGGTTACTACCAATCGTTTGATGGAGTTGATTCCGAAAACAATAATGTTATCGACTGATGAGGTAAACGATTATATAATACGGTCGTGAGATACTGTGGGTTGCAGCACTTCGCGTGGAGAAGATTAGCCACACCGGCCGTGGAGCAGGGGTGGCTGCGAGTGGTTTGCACTCTTTCAGTTGTCTTGATGGCCGGACATCGCTCCATTGGCCATGTATCTTGATGATTTCCGCAACTAGGTGAAACCAAAAGGTCAACCAGGTGCAAGCATGACTTCCGTCTCTGCTACCAGTATGGAGAAGAGTGAGGCAATTTACAAGCAATCTCTTCCAAACAACCACCGGACGACTTTTCAATACGTGCCCTTTCTTGATATCTCCGATATGAAAACGTTGCCTATCTTCATGACGCTTATATAATGCAGGAACCCCAAGCGCGCGACTAAAGCCTTGCGCGTAGATCCAGTAGTAACACTAGTACTTGGATCATTCTCATTGCTGATACAATGGGCTATTCGAGCACGGTGAACGCCTTGGTGGCCGAGGCGAACAAGTTGTATGCTCGGAAGGAATACGAAGATGCGTCGTTGAAATACGGCGAAGCGTGTGAATCCTTCAGTTCTGAGAACGGCGCCGAAGATGCTGATCTTTTAAACTTGTACGGCAAAGCGTTGTTCCAGAATGCAGTTCTGAAGTCCGAAGTTTTCGGCGGTGTTGGAGCACAGCAAGAAGATGGCCAGAAAAAAGAAGAGGAAGAAGAAGATGGCAATTTTCAGTTCCACGACGACGCGCCGTTGGCTGAGGAAGACGATGGCGCAAACGCGTCGGCAGCCGTTCAGGAAGAAGAAGAAGATCAATCGGATGACGACGACAAGGAGAACGAGCCAGAAGAAGAGCAGAGCGACTTTGAGATTGCGTGGGAGATCTTGGACCTTGCGAGGTCGCTCTTTGAACAGCAGCTCGAGCAGGCCGACGACAGACCCAAAGACACGCCATACCTTGCTAGCGACGGAGCCGAGCCAGAAAAGCAGTACGTGATCGTAGCCAAGAAGTTGTCCGAGGTGTACGACCTTCTTGGCGAGGTGTCGCTCGAGTCGGAGAACTTTCCCCAGGCCGCAGCCGACTTGCAAAAGAGCTTGGAGTTGCGCGAGCAGTTGTACGATGCCCAGCTATCGGCATTGGTGTCTGAGTCGCACTACAAGCTCTCATTGGCGTTGGAATTCTGTGTAGAAGACCCCGAACTGAGGGCCAAGTCTGCCGAGCAGATGCGGCTTGCCATAGCTTCGGTGGAGCGTCGAAATCAGTGCGAGAAGAGCGAAGCGAAAAAGAAGGACAACTTGGAGCTCTTGAGCGAGCTCAAGGAGCGGTACGCAGACCTCCGCAAGGACCCAGCGCAAGAATTTAACGACCAGAAACTAGACATCATAAAGGGTATTCTCGGCGAGGGCGCCGAGGAAAGCGAAAAAACCGGAACCACAGAGACCAAGCGTGCTGCAGTCAACGACTTGAGCGGCATGGTCAAGAAAAAGAAGCCCAAGAAGTAATCCGGGCTCTACATAAGATCAATACATCACCACTCTATGGGACTCATCGCGCACTCGCGACAAAAATTACCTAGCGATGGCTGCCCCACAGGTCAGAAATGAACAGATAAAAGAGAAGAAGGGTAGACGAAGACGGAAGAAGAGAAGAACCGAGGACTTCTCCGACTCGTCATCATCATCGTCGTCGGACGACGATTCTGGTGCGGAAGAAACTAAGCATGAAGACACCGCAACTGGCAGCAGAAACGAACAAGAGACCGGCGATGCCGCTATAGAAAACATTGAAGAGCCCTTGAACGACAAGAGAGGAGCAGACGCTCCGGGTCCATTGACTGCCGACCAGCAGCGTCATCTCCAGGGAATCCGGCTCACAACCACTGCTGCTACCGAGGGAGTAGGAGGCCGCAATGTGGACGTGGAGGCAGCCAAAACCACCATACGAGCAGATAGAGAGGCGCTCGAGAGCGAGTACTTGAAGTTCATGGCGTCGAGCTTCAGCGAGGATCTTGACGAACTTCGTAAGAAGCCCGACTTCACGGACAAGTCGTTGGTGTTGTTGGCGAAAAAGTTGCAATCTGGGGGCAACCTTTTCGACGAGACGGAGTTGAAGGCATTACTTGAGCATAGCTAATATACGATATGAACCGCAGTTTGGCTCCAGGAAGCCGGTGGCAGCTGTAGCCTTAGGATAGGTGGGGGAAGGCGCCAGGTGATCTTATTTGCATAGAATACATTTCTGTCAAGAGCGGGCCTGGCTAGCTCAATCGGTAGAGCGTTTGACTCTTATTCAAGAGAAGCGATCAAAAGGCTGCGGGTTCGACCCCCGCGTCGGGCTACGATTCTTTTTGTTTCTTTTTGCTCTGGTTGAACCGAAAACCACCAGCAGGATAAGGTGGCTGTAGTTTGCAACCAATGTCGCCCGTCCTGTGTACTCGTGGGCATGCGAGCGGTGCTCTGCTGTTTTCCTCTTTTCGTCTCTTCCCTTTGTCTCTTGTCTCTTGTCGCTTGTGTCTTCTTTAACCGCTGGTTAGTCATATGCACAACTGGTACCAGAAGGATGCCTGGAGCTACAGCTTCTCCGTATGAATATCTATTGTCTATAATAAATAATGTCGTTCTGCCGCCACACCACGCCTACCTCGGCAACTTGGCCCGCTGCAATCCCAAATATAATACAAGCGAGATGATGGCAAGTGCGGAGAAGAGCAAAAGGGTAAAGTTGGAGCCCACGTACTTGTACACGCTGTTGTGGGGAGCACTCCTGCGGATGCCGCCGGTGTCTTCCTGCGGCACCTTTGTCTGTATCCACGGGCTTGTGCACGGGTAGGATTTTTTGTGGTCCTCTGGTGCCACGTCACCGATGTAGTAGGGCTCGAGCATCATCACCGCTCGTTCCGAGTGGCCCACGTCGTCGAACGCCTCCGTGGCATCCACGCCGCCGCAGTCAAACAACACTTCGACACCGCCAGGGTGCTGCAGAGCAAACGAGCTGACGTTGTAGACCTTGTTTCGGATGACCATCCACAAATCGTCGGGGCTATCGTGCGCGCGGACATCCTGGAGGCGGTAGGATCGGTACTTCTCTTTCCCGGGCCTCACACACATCGAACAAGAGCAGGAGCAGGGCTGGTATGTTGGGCTTCGGAGACAAGAAAACTCCACCCCGGGGCTAGGCTGGTCACGTGCCGCGCGGCACGCGGAGGCGACATGCAGCAAGCGACATGCAGCGCGGGAGGAGGAGCGCGCGGCGGGTGCGTGCCGGCGGGTCGCAGGGTGGCGCCTGCAGGAAACACGATCGCCTGCAGGACGCTATTGTACCTGCAGGACACAGAATCCCTGCAGGACCGGTGATTCTTGTCGACGCTGTCCACTGTTGACACCCTACATGAGCGCCAGCAGGAATCACGCGTTGCCGTCGTCGAAAAAGACGCACTCGGAGCGCCACAAGCAGATCCTCCGCCAGCTCTCCAAAGAACCGGCCAACAAGACCTGTGCAGACTGCAAAACCGCCGCCCACCCCAGGTGGGCCTCGTGGAACTTGGGCTGTTTTGTGTGTATTCGCTGTTCGGGCATCCACCGCTCGATGGGCACCCACATCTCCAAGGTCAAGTCGGTCGACTTGGATGCGTGGACTGACGAACAGGTTGAGCTGATGGTCAAATGGGGCAACGCCAAGTGCAACACCTACTGGGAGTCCAAGCTTCCCGACGGCTACGTTCCGGACCAGCTGAAGATCGAGAACTTCATTCGCACCAAGTACGATCTCCGCAAGTGGGTGGCTTCGTCGCAGGTGCCCGATCCGCTCCAGATGGCGTCTGCAAAACCCTCCGCCAGCAGCCTCGCCAGCAGCCTCGCCAGCGGCGTGGCCATCGTGGGCGACGCCGGTAAACCCGCCTCCAGGGCCACCAATGCCGCCGGGCTGCATGCTGCTGCTGCCAGGCACTCCAGCTCGCAAAGCGTGCCGGGAAAAACCACCGCCAGCACCCACTCCGCATCGCTTTTGGACGATTTCGGGTCGTTTGTCTCCACCAAACAAACATCCGCCGGTGGGGCCAGCCTGGCCAGCCTGGCGCCGGTGTCGCTTCCTTCCCGCCCCGCGTCGGCGTCGCCGCTGGTGCCTCCGAGCGCCAAGAGCGCTGCCAACGGCCGCCCCGACTTGAAGAAGTCGATTCTTTCACTCTACTCGTCGCCCTCCACCTCCACCCCGGCGTTGACCGGGCAGCAGTCATACTCGCTCTCCAACTCGTTGAGCGGGCTCAACTTGGGCGCGCCGCCGCCGCAACCACAGCCTGGCTTGTCCACCGCGGGCTGGAGCTACTCCGAGTCCCCAAAACCACAGCCGCCAAAGCCGCAACCACCGCAGTCCCAGTCCCAGGATGGATGGGGCAGCGACTGGGCCGACTCGCTGTGGAAACAGGCCCCGCCTTCCTCCGGAGCCGCTGCATTGAACAACGCGCTAGACGAAGACTTGTTCCACAACGTGTGGAAGTAGTACGCATCTAATATCATGTCACATTCTGTACGCCACGCCCCCTGCCTACGGCTTCATCTATGTATGCTGCGGCAACTCAGTGACCCCCGGTGGTTGGAAGACCAATGTACACCTTGAACGAGTCGTATATGAGCCACTGGAACCCGGTCAACGTACCAATCATCACAATTCTCACCGGCAACCCGTTCCACACCCCGGCAAACCCAATCTGGCCGTATATGCGGCCCAACGCCTTGCCCACACTCTCGTCAGGCTTCTTGTCGGCATTGATCTTGGACACCATCACGTCGGCGGGATGCGACACCACGGCACAGAAAATACCGGCAATGTATCCACCCAAAAACGACACTCCCGTCTGCTGAAGAGGGGTGTAGCTCGACACCGGCTTGCCCAAGTACTTGTATATCTGCTCCACTGTCTTTTCAAAAGACGCAAATTTCACCATGGTGTACGGAACCTGTCTGAACCAAAGCGGCACCAAGCCCTTGTATAGACCCCCATACCCTTCTGCAGCGACCAACTTCTTCCACCCGTCAAACACCGACAGCGCATACGGCGGAATTGTCGTCTGGGTCTTCACCTTGATCATCTCCAATGGACACAACGCCAAGTCGGCTAGGAACTCGGCCGACGCCGATGCCGCCAAATACACCCCGGTCTTGTACTTGTTGGCATACTCGGGACCCACGGCGTCAGAGTACGTCTTCTTGAAGTACTCGTAGAACCCATACTTGCCGGCGCCCTGCAACGAGTATCCAATAAAGGTCGCCCCAATACCGGTGAAGATGGAGTCACCAGACGTCTTCATGATCTTGGACCATCCTTGAATATTCGACTTGTAGAGGGACGAGTCCACCTGGCGACGACACTTGACCAAGTCCAACGGCGTCACTGCCGAATGGGTGGGTCCACAAGCAATCACTCCGCCGAGAGTACACGCCGCATAGTACTCGGGTGAGAAGAGAACAATGCCGCCTTTGGACTTATCTGGGAGTGAATCCAGGGCACCCTTGCCAATGGACTTGACTTTATCCGCGATCGGTTGAGTAATAGAATCTGCCACCATTTCCAGCGCCAAATGCAAATAAAAGGAAACTTGAAATTATACGCTGCACAGTTGCTGCAGGGTGTTGCTGCCGGTTGAGCCGATAAGCGCGCGGTGTAGTGGGCGTGCTTCCCTTGCTGGCCCGAGTCCATCAGGGTGGGGCACCCTGCAACGTTCTCGTTGGGATATAGTTTGGGCGGCCCAATCGACAAGGATCTGGTTTGGTACCGGTAGTTTTTCTGCGGTGCTCTCAATTTTATACAATTTTATTACAGTCTATTTTTGGACATTTTTCATTTTTCACATCCGTGTACATTCCTCCTGCTCCTCAAACCAACTCTGCTGCAACCACAGTCCCCGAAACGTCCAAAGACGCTTAGCTTCTTGCAATTGACCACTCAACCTCGGTTATGCTGACTTCCTCCCCGGCCTTCTCGTCGTAATCGTACCATTCGCTGTCGCTCAAGTCGACTTCGGCAAACTTGGTACCGGAGTCTGTTCCCACGCACGAGAACTTGCCCTCTGCAATAAAGTCGTTGAAGTCTACTCCACGGGCATCGATTTCGAGCAAACGTACCCAGTCGTCACTGTCAGCTGTCAAGGCATTGCCGGTGGTTTTGATGCTTGCAGAGTGCTCGTTCTTGCACTCCTTACAGCGGTAGACAAAGCTGGCTTCTCCGCGAGAACCGGTGATTTCGTACTGTTCAAACGTGTTGATGGAGACCGGCTTGTTGTGCTGGGTGCGGCACTTGGTACAGGTTACGGTAAATTGAAACTCAAACGGATCGCTAGGTGTGTTCGCGGGTGCGAGATCAGTGACATTGGCCAACTCGGCCTTTCCCTTGAGATAAAAGAGAACCATAATACCTCTGTTGCTAATGGCTCTCCTTTTATGTGGAGTTCGCCCATCGCGAACGGCGCCGCACCACCTCGGCCGAGTGAGTCAAAATGAGTTAATGCGGTTGCAAATGTGTCAAAGCCGAGCCAGCGCGAGGAGGAAGGAAATGTGAAACTGTCATAATGGCTGTAGCTGGAGTGGCATGCACCACCAGGATCCGATGTTTGCTGAATACCTGCCGATGAGCGGTACATGCGCTGTACAGAATTGTTGGGGACATGTCGTTTGTGCCTACTATATATAAGTGTAGTCCCCAAATGCTAATCTTCCAAGCTCGGGTCACTTGGCCGGCGTAACATGTTGGCTAATTCCAGTCCATGCTTCACATGTCTCATTTTAATCCCCAGGTTCGATTTTTGCCACGACTGCAAAATCTCGAATTTACAAAAACACAAATAAATTGATCCGAACAAAAGAAAGCAACACCCAACAGCTAGCACACCCTCTGCATTCCTAAGGTACCCCAACCGTTCCCCACTCCGCCATTAGGTGCCGTTTCCTGCCCCTCTTTACTTATCGCCTTTTGCCCGCGCACGCCCTTTGTGAGAAATCAAGACCGAATAACGGATGCGAGAGATGTCAAAAAAGGTTAGCAGTATCTTCACAATCTACTGAAATCAAGGTAGCTCTCCAAACCCCTCGCATCCGCACATCTACCAGGACCAAGATACACGAAGGATCGTCCTCAAACCCGCGCAGTCGTCCCAAGGCACGTTTCTGTGCCGATTACAAACCAATTAGTTTGTAGAAAACACCCTTCCATTCGGGCCACACACAACACATAGACGCATAGTAGCGACCGAATATTGCATATGAGTTCTAATTCGAGAGACTTTTCTGGATTCGTCCAGGGTGAGGATATGGAGTTCCGAGAATCCCAGCAACCCAACTTTACGGTTACCAAAATACCAGCATTATCCGTGTCTCTGCCGCCGCAGTTCCTCACTATATTCACTCCCAACCAGCTTGTGACCTTGGCCGGAGCTGCCTCGGGCTTTCTAGCAGGAGTGGTGGTGTGTCCACTCGACGTGGTCAAGACCAGACTCCAAGCCCAGGGTGCTGGGTTCAAAGAACGCATCCACGGAGCCGATCCGCAGGTCCGCAAGTACTCGGGTTTTATTGGCGCTTTCAAGACCATTCTCCGCGAAGAAGGGATCAGCGGGTTGTACCGAGGACTCGTCCCCATCACTATTGGTTACTTGCCGACCTGGACGATCTACTTTACTGTGTACGAGAGAGCAAAGAAGTTCTATCCGCAGTTCCTCCAGGAACATTTCCCCAGCGCAGAGTCGGCAACTGTTTCGCATCTCTTATCTGCATTGACTGCAGGCTCAACGTCGTCGGTGCTTGTCAATCCCATCTGGGTGGTCAAGACCAGGCTCATGATCCAGACCGGCAAAGGAAGCAGCATATACGGCGACGGCAAGCGCGTAACACACTACAAGGGCACCTTTGATGCTTTTAAAACCATGTACAAAGAGGAGGGCTTGAGTGTGTTCTACAGCGGGCTCGTGCCGTCTATCTTTGGTCTTGTGCATGTCGGCATTCATTTTCCCGCATACGAGAAGCTCAAGCAGGTGCTCAACTGCAACCTCACTCCTCAGAGCCTGAGCGAAGACTCGCTGCTTTTATGGAGACTAATCATCGCCTCGTCAGTCTCAAAAATGATCGCCAGCACCGTCACCTACCCACACGAGATCCTCCGTACCCGCATGCAGATCCAGGGCTCTAAGAAGACAAAGGATACTGCGAACAGCAAGAAGAGCAGATTGCTACACATCATGAAGCGCATCTACCAGAAGGAAGGCTTGCGAGGGTTCTACTCGGGCTACACCATCAACTTGGCACGTACTGTGCCCGCCAGTGCTGTGACCCTTGTGAGCTTCGAGTACTTCAAAACCTACTTGCTTGATGTCGTTGGCAACTATTAGAGCATTTGTACTATAGCATATAGACTAGAATTCATTATTTATGTAATTTGCCCTTCCCCAGACTCGCGACATTGGAAATCGAATCCGAGCGCGAAATAATAACTTTTACCTTGGCGTGAGGATCAACGTTCAATCATGAGGGCGTTTAGGGCATACACCCCCCATCTCCTCATACTTCTCTTGGCCACCCTAGTTCTAGCAACACCGGCATCAGTCAAGAACCAATTGGAAAACGTTGCTGAGAAAGCCGATGATCCCCTGTTGGATTTGGCCGCTGATGAAGTTGACAGTTCGAAAAAGAAGACGAACAAGAATCCAAAGAAACCAGTGAAAGAAGACGGGAAGGAATCAGGCGATAAAAAGAAGGATGAAAACGCGAAAGTAGCTAAGAAGAAGCCAGCAAAGGCCGAAGAAGACTCGAAAGACACTAAACTTGAAGAGCCAGCCAAGGACAAAAAGCCGCCGGCCACTAAGCCCAAGGTATACAAACCGAAGGAAGATATCAAAGCAAAGAGTGCTGAAAAGGACAACAAGTCTCTGGGAAAGAAGGGCTTTCAAATGCCTCCTCTACTTACCTTGAAGGACTTTGACGTTGCTACCAGCAAACAGCTCTCTTTTGTCGAATTTTTCTCTCCATCTTGCATTCACTGCAAACAATTGGCTCCCACATGGGAAGGAACGGTCGAGGACTACCAGAAAGAAATGAAAGACCTCAATATTCAGATGCGCCAGGTGAACTGTATCGAGTCTGGTGATTTATGTGAGCGTGAAGACGTGGTTTCTTACCCTAATTTACGTCTTTACACTCCAGCTAAAGACAAAAATGGCAGGCTTATTCCTGGAAAGCTGAAATTTGTTGGCTCGTACCCACGTTCTATAGTGCGTACCAAGGAAAACTTCTTGAAGTACATGAAGAACAGTGCTGCAGAATACACTACAGGTGCAATTGATTTGCCCAGTGTATCCAAGACAGTCAATATGGACGAACTCCTCAAGATTGTATCCGGTTCGATTGACCTGGCCGTATTTGTTGGCTTTTTCCCCACCACTGACAAAGAGTGGGAGGCTCACGAAAAATCAGGAAAGAACCTCTTCCCCCGTGACTGTGTCATGTGTTTGGAATGGAAACAATTGTGGGATAAACTTCTGAACCTTATTCAGAGTACCGTGAAAACGGCCAACTTCAATTGCAGAAGTCATCCCGACCTCTGTGATAAGTTGGGCCTTAATGAATTCTCCAAGCGTGGGGCTGCGGCACGTCCACATTTCGCCATGTTCCTTCCCGAAACCGCGGGAATTATCCGTTTTGATTACACTGGCGAGCTTACCCTAGAAGCTATGAAGAAGTTTGCGGTTCGTCTTTTTGAGAACTCGCAATACGAAATTCTAACCATCCCAAAGCTAGGTGACGTAATGGAACTTCGCAGCGATCTTCCAGCCAAGCCTTTGGGTCTGTACTATCCGTTAACTAACGTGGTGTCTGTAGTGTTCTACTATGATAAGACCACTGTCACGGAAGAAGACAAGGCAATTTTGCCTCGTCTTCTCGAGTTTGTTACCGATTCTCCGTTTAACGTGCACCTTTATACTGGAAAGGTCACACCCAAGAAACTCTACGAACAGGAAGTGAACAATCACGGAAAGAATTTAGTGAAATTCATCAATAATGCTGTTTCTTCAAGTGAACGTACCCTTGATGAAGCGAATTTCTTGGCCTCTACTCTCACGGCCAAGCCTACTATTTTAATTTTTAAGGACAGATCTTTGGTGACCAGCATATATCAGAACTTGCAATTGGAGGACATGAGGGACTTTGCTAAAGTTGAAGAATTCGTGGCACGAAATCAGTTCCCGCTCTACCAGGAATTAACTTACGAGTTAGTGCCTAGCTACTTCAATACCACTTTTGAGCGCACAAGAGGCACCCAGAAAGTCGTCGTTGGCTTTATCAACTCGGAGGACGCCAGCGGCACGTCAAACTACCTCTATGCAATGTCGTTAATGGCACACGAGTACCACTACAACAGGAAGGAATATTTCTTCAATAAGATGAAGCAGGCACACGAAAGCGAATATGACGTCAGTGGCCGGTTGAATTATCGGTCGGCTGACAGTCTTGAGGTGGTGAAAGCAATGAAACAGGAAGTGCCACGTTACTTTGACGATGACGATGTATTATTCACCTTCATCGATCTCGCAACAAACAAAGATCTTCCCCGTAAATTGGGTTTGGACATTAATGGACGGTCGTACAGCCCTGGCCATGCTATTATAGTTCAAAGAGACGGAAGGTACTACTGGGACCAGCTCGTCAACGGAAGGCCGTTGAACATGGATCCACAAAGTATGAGCGAAACGTTAAAGTACTTCCTTGACCCAGAGTTGGTCAATGAGAAGTCTCAAATGACTGTCAAGCTTGTGGGAAGTCCATACCCAAAGATGTTACGATTTATGGACTATGTTCATATGCATGGCTTAGTGGGTTACTTGGGCTTACTTGCTTTGTTTTACCTGATCTATACATTACGACGCAAGAGAAGACTAGTAAGGAGAGGTGGCAACTCCTCTCTGGGAGGCATCATCGGGGCCAAAGCAGACTAGATATATACGTATTTCCAAAGCATTTACACGATGTTCCTGTATGGTGGTTTTTGTCGGAGTTCCCTGACGCGCTTCTCGGCTGACAACGTGTTGTATATTATTCGCTCGCCATGTCAGTGTTCAGAATAGACTGTGGATTTCAAAACTATGATTGGGGAAAAGTGGGCTCCAGCTCTGCTGTAGCTCAGTTCGCAAGCACATCAAACCCTTCTACTACTATTGACGAACAGAAGCCCTATGCTGAGTTGTGGATGGGAACCCACCCATCTGTTCCCTCTAAAGTTGTGTCTGGAGACAACTCAGGCCTGACCTTGCGTGAACTCGTCACCGAGGACCCCAAGAAATACCTCCATGAGTCCATCGTGGAGAAGTTTGGCCCCCAACTTCCTTTCTTATTCAAGGTGTTGTCGATTGAAAAAGTCTTGTCTATCCAAGCTCACCCCGATAAGGCGTTAGCAAAGCAGCTCCACGCAAATGACCCCAAGAACTACCCAGATGACAACCACAAGCCGGAAATGGCCATCGCTGTTACCCTGTTCGAAGGTTTTTGCGGATTCAAGCCGCTTGCAGAACTCGCGAAGACTTTGCAAACCGTGCCTGAGTTGAAGACCGTGATTGGCGACTCTTTGGTGAACGAGTTCAGCGAGGGCATTGTTTCCGATGCCGAGGTGGGCTCGCAGGCGGACGCTGCTAACCGTAAGCTTTTGCAGAAGGTGTTTGGAAAGTTGATGAACACTGACGAAGCCACCATCAACGCGCGTGCTGCCGAGTTGGTGGAGCGCAGCAAGACCCAGCCTGAGATATTCACTGCCATTTCCCCCAACTTGCCCGAGTTGATCCAGCGTCTCAACAAACAGTTCCCTAATGACATCGGTCTCTTTTGCGGCTGTCTTTTGTTGAACCATGTCATTCTCGTGCCGGGTGAGGCCATGTTCTTGCAAGCTAAGGACCCACATGCATACATTAACGGAGACATCATCGAGTGTATGGCTGCTTCAGACAACG
Organism: Meyerozyma smithsonii; assembly: GCA_030570235.1. Classification (NCBI taxonomy): domain Eukaryota; kingdom Fungi; phylum Ascomycota; class Pichiomycetes; order Serinales; family Debaryomycetaceae; genus Meyerozyma; species Meyerozyma smithsonii. Next base: position 1,102,982 of record JAJLVE010000001.1, on the reverse strand, counting down.
TGGTGCGTGCTGGATTCACCCCCAAATTTAAGGACGTAAAGAACTTGGTGGAGATGTTGACGTATTCCTACGACTCGGTCGAGAAGCAAAAGATGCCATTGCTTTCGTTCCCCAAGTCGTCCGGCGAGGCTCAATCTGTTCTTTACGACCCTCCAATCGAGGAGTTTGCTGTGTTGCAGACGTTGTTCTCTGGTGCCAACCAGAAGCAACATTTTGACAAATTTGACGGTCCTTCCATCCTCATTGCAACCAACGGTCTGGGATCGATCGTGGTCGACGGCTCGGAACAGGAAGTCAAGAAAGGTTACGTGTACTTTATTACCCCAGGGATCGAGGTGGATCTTGTTGCCGCCGTGGCCGGCTTCACCACCTACAGAGCATTTGTAGAGGTATAATTCATAATCGACCAGAATAGATGACCTGCAGGGACCCTGTTGATCCATCCTGCACCAAGTAGGCCGTCCTACGTCTTAAAGTCCCAATCATTGTTGATCAGTAGACATCCGCCGAACCGTGACTTACAATGAGTGAACAGGAAAATACACCTCAGCAGGAGAGTCTACCCAAGGTGGACAGAACACAGGAGACGGATGAAGCACGCGCAGAACGTTTAGCGAAACAAGAAGAGTCAGACAAACGATCAGTGTATGTGGGGAACGTGGAATATCACTCTACTCCGGAGCAATTGGAAAGGTTTTTCAGCGCATCAGGAACGGTGGAGAGGATCACCATTCTCTTTGACAAGTACTCCGGACTTCCCAAGGGATATGCGTATGTCGAGTTTGAGACAGTTGAGGCTGCGGAGAAGGCGATCAGCGAGTTACACGGAAAAGAGTTCAATGGAAGAGAAATAAGGATCACCCCAAAGCGAACAAACTTACCTGGGTTTCGGAAACGTGGAGGTCGTGGTGGAGGAAGGGGCAGAGGAAGACGCAGACAGAGAAAGCAACCTGGCAGGGCTCATGAAGTACCCCCTCTCGAAGCCAGAGAATGAGACACGGCTTTGTGACAAAGAGTATTGTGCCAATTGTAGTGTCTCAGTATCTGCCAAATTGAAAAGTGAGCTTATCATGATTGAGGAACATGATGATGATAATGATGATGCGACGCGACGACGATCAATGTTTCATGTCGACTAACATGAATCATAAGGGAAAGGATACACTGGAAACAGCGTTAGTTATATCCTTCTCTATGTAAGTTTCGGAGATCTTGGCTGTATTCATTCCTATCAAGTCATTTCCAGGATGTATCCCCACAGGTATGTCCTGCAGACACACCTCATCTCATAAATTTCCACCAAACTGGTTCCTCTTCAGCAACATGGTTTCAGTCAGAAAGAGAAAGATGGCTCGCCTGAGTGTCCGCAAGAACACCAGACGAGTCAAGGACAAACAGGCAAAGATCAACATTCACTCTAATCCCATCATTGCCGCCAACTGGGACAAATCACTTACCCTTCAACAGAACTATAAGCGTCTTGGTTTGCGAGCCAAACTCGGAAGTATGGCAGGAGGGCAAGAGAGAGCCGTGGTAAAGGCCAGCGACAAGAAGGAGGAGGAGAAGCATGTGCATGTGAGCGACATAGAAAACACGACAGACCCGGCCAAGATCCCCGAGGGAGAAGCACGGTTGATCAGAGACCCTGAGACCAACGAAGTCACTCAGGTTATTTACGGAACAATGAAGAAGCATACTGAAGTAGCCACACCAAGCGAAAGCAGCGTGGTGAAGCAACTTGAAGAAACTGCCAGGAAGCACGCCCAAGTCAAGAAGGAACGCAAACCCTCGCAACAGGAGAGCCAATGGTTGCAGCAATTGTATGACAAGTACGGTGATGATTATGAAAAAATGAAATGGGACAAGAAACTCAACATTTACCAACAAAGTGCCGGAGACTTGAGAAGAAGAATTACCCAGTGGAAGAAACTTACATCCTCATAGTGTGAAATATATACGTCTATTAGTTCGTTACCTCGTACAGCCTCTATATTCTTGCTGGTTTGTTCTGGTCCAATATTTTGACCACCATGCCATCTACGATAGGCTTCAACTCGCACAGATCATACAAGTCGATGAGGCTATTCTCGTTCGATTGCGTCTCAACCATCTCCACAAACCGGGGGTCGATGGGTATATTCCCCAAGTAAGGGAGTTCCAACTGTTTACTGAGCGACTCTCCACCACCAGACAGAAAGATATTGGTGCATTCCGCACAATGCGGACATATAAAGCCACTCATATTTTCCACCACGCCAACTATCTCGAACCCCACCTTCTTGCAGAAGTTAATTTCCTTCCGAACATCGGCAGTGGCTACTTGTTGTGGAGTTGTGACGATGATGGCACCGTCCAAAGGCTGGGCCCAACGGAGCTCTTCCGCAATGGCGATGTGCTCATCGGAGGTTCCTGGCGGAGTATCGATGATCAAGTAGTCGAGTGTTCCCGGCCATACGACGTCAGAAAGAAACTGCCGGATCATAGCCGTCTTCTTAGGACCTCTCCACACCACAGAACTACTGCGGCTTCCCAAAAGAAAGCCTAACGAGATGAGTGACAATGATCCTCTCGACTCGGTACGAGGGTACACAGTTACTGGCACCCAGCCAGCCCGTGACTGGTGGATCTGGTGCAGCTCCACACCGAACATGCGAGGCAACGAAGGACCGGTCAAATCGATATCGAGCACGCCGACATTAAATCCCTTGTTAGCAAGAGCCATAGCGGTCTGAGTGGTAACCGACGACTTGCCGACACCTCCCTTACCAGAAAGTACGAGCAAGATGTGCCGCACGTTGGAAAGCGACTGGGGTACCTGGCCCTCGGAACTCATAATGCAGTTGACTAATGCACCTTGGATGTGCCAAACCTGGACTTTAGGCTGGGTGCAACGGGTGCAAATATGCAGGCGCTCCCTCCATGCAAGATGGTGCGTCAGGAACAACACCAGCAAGTATGAGTTCCCGATATTCGACAAACGGAGCGCATCAGCGAGAACTCAGGACGCAATTATTCTCCCAGCCGCCGTCGAGGAACAGCACAAACAGCCCACCAATGCGCAGCCAGCTGCCGTACGATAAACCCCCAACAAACTCCGCCAAGTACACCGAGTCGATGATGCTGACGTTGGAGTCTCAGAACGAGGACGAGTTGGGAAGCATGTCGCAGAAGGTGGCTGCGCTCCGGAACTTGGGTGTTCGAATGGGCACCGAGATCAACAAGGGAATCGCGTTGAACGACGACATCACCAACTCAATGGAGAAGGGTAAGGTGACGTTGAAGAACACATTTAATAAGATGGTGGTGATGAGCCAACGGGCAGGCATTAGTTGGCGTGTGTGGTTGTTGTTCTTCTTGTTGGTGTTCTTGTGGTTTTTCTATGTGTGGTTGTTTTAGCCCCGCTCAGCGTCGGGCACGCTTGCATAAGTAGAAGTGATGTCAGCTAGGTTGTACTAGAGTCAATAATACTTTCTTCCATGGTCAAATACTCCCTTAGACGCTCGACGGAGCGGCTGCTATGGGTGTCGATCTCGTCTGTGCCACGGTACGGACGGACCTGGTTTTCATCTTCGCTGGTTTCCGATTCCAACTGGAGAATGGTGCCCTGCACTGTATCGGTGTTGACAAAGCCCATGTCGCCATTGCTATGGACTATAGGCACCACTGGACGTATAGTAGTGTGCTTTGTGGTCCTTTTTGGTGAGTTTGCTTTTGCCACGATCGGCCTCGACTTGAGGATAGAGTTCTTTGGTTTGAGGGTCCGGTGAGATGGTTTGTGACGGGGCGTTGGCGATGTGCTTTCTCGAACATAGTTTTGCGCCATGGCTCTCCTGAGTGACTTCTTCGACCGTTTTCGTTTAAGGTCGCTCTTAAGGTTCAAGTAGTATTGGTTGGTGTTGATAGTTGAGGGCGTAGCAAAGTCGTCGCTACTGATGGAAACATCGTCCGAAGATACTGAGGCGGCATCTGAACTGGTAAAATCCACGCTCTGGTTCACGTCCACGTCCACGTCGGATATACTCAAGGACTCGAGAGCAGCTCTAGCTGGAGACTCATCTCCATCGTCACAGTCGCATTTAGGTTTCACGGTCATGTTCTTGTATGTGGCGGATGTGATGGGCGAGCCATTGATTCTTAGCTTTTTAAAATGGGAGGTTTGGAATGTCAGGGCTGCAGTTGCCGTTGATTTGATGCCGTAGGAGCTGGACCCCGACTCGGTGTCGAGGATGGTGGAATAGAGTAGCTTGACAGGATTGAACAGCAGGTTCGATACTTCTTTTATACTGCTGTCCTCGTCAAGTTCGTTGTTGATGAGCGCATTGGCCTTCTGTCTGCTTCGTTGACGTTCTCGGTATTTGGCGATACTCAGAGAGAGGAACTGTTCAAACAGCTCGGCTGACATTTCTGACGCCGAGGGACTAGGCGGAGCAGGAGGCAAGGACGGTACTGGTGCTTCATCCACGGGGTGCATTGGGGCGGTGGCTTTTTTGGTTGGGGCTTCTGGATTGTCTTGCGGAGCCAGTGCCTTCGGCGAGCTCCGGTCTGAGGTGGTGGGCGTTCGAGGACGGTTCTGTTCTGGGTGAAGGAGCCTGTACAAATGGGGATACTTCAGTTCTCGTATAGGATGCTGGTTACCATGGTTTCTCGCCTGGATGTCCTTTACTGAGGCTATCAAATTTTGGGCTTGGTGTGAGGCTTGTGCCGCTAGGGTTACTAGCCGGTCGACTTCCTGCTGGACTTGGTGAGTGTCAATGCCGTCGAGGTTCTTCTGCCGGTTAGCCAGCGACGTCTTCTTTGCTGTTTGCACTAGCTTGGCGAGCTCAATGTTCTTGTATTGTATTCTTTGTTCAATGGACAACTTCTTTCTAATTTCGTCCCGCAAGTCCCGTTGGAAAATCTTGGTCACATTGAGCACCGAGTCGACCACGCCGAAGGACTCCTCCTGGGTGTCATTCTGGATGATGTTGCATAGTTTGAACTCTTCCAACGGCGGTATTTTGGGAGCCTTGGGATCAAACACTGGGGCGTATTTGGAGGACTTGTACTTGGCAGATGGGCGGCCAGAGCGGCCATTTGCGGGCTCGCGGCCCAGCTCCAGTCGGCCGTTCACGCTCCTTTGCTGTCCTGCTACTGGCATGGGCAACAACTACCACCGTGGTAAAAACGTCTAGATCGAATCTGGGGAAATTTCGCGATTACCTACATGGGCCTACACAGGGCGTAGATCGTGCGTAGACAGTGCGTAGATGGTGGGTACGATAGACTGTGGAACTGAACTACATGCCATGCTTGTCGCCAAAAGGGTCACTGGAGGTTGTGGCGACGGTGTCGTTGGTGCTTACACGGTCCAACGACTTGAGCCGGGAGGGCTTGGACGGCAACGGCGGCGGCGCCTTCAAGTGCTGCGAAGTCGGTACCGGCGCCAGCGGTTCCAGCGACAAGCTCAATGCCGCGAGTTTGGACGACGACGACTCGCCGAGCGCGTCTGCTTCTTCTTCCTCTTCGTCCTCGTCTGAGCTTTCGGTATAGTACGACTCCAACGAGTCGGTATCGTCGTCGTCGTGGGGCTCGGGCGCCGGGTTCTCTTCGGTGTAGCCGCACGCCGCGTCGTACTTCTTGAACACCTCCACCAACTGTTCGTTGGCCATGATCAAGCTGCCCAAGAACTCCTCGTCCATAGCACGCACCTCTTTCGTCTTTGTTTCCTCGCTGCCTGCCCCCACATACTGGAGGTACCGGAGCACCTTGCGGCGGATCTTCTTGCACTTTTCAAACTCGGTCGCTGCCTTCTTGTCGTCGAGCGGCGACACCGTCAACGTCAAGATCGTATTAGCAAGGGTGGTGGTGTGGGTGTGGCAGTCGGAGATCACCTGGCGGATCTTGGGTGCCTCTGCCTTGTAGTTGATCTGGGGGATCTTGTACTCGGCGTCCGCGTACCGGACCCCGTTTCTCGACCGGAGGCTGCGCTTCTTCCTGTCCTTCTTCTTCTTTTGGGACGAAGGCACCGCGTCTGCATAGGGAGATGCGGTGGTGGGGCGAGGTGGAGGCGGCGACCTGAATGCTGGGGGCGGCGTGCCGGGCCTGGAGGGGGGACTCACCGAGCGCTGGCGTCTGGGCGAGCGAGGGGTGGCAGGGAGGTGGTCCGCGGAGGACTCGAAAACGTTGCTGCTGCCGGTCCGGCGGTGGCTGCGTGCTCCGCGCAGCTTCAGGAGCTTGGGAATGTTCTTGTAGAGGGACGCCAAGTACTTGTAGCCGTCCAATTCTGCCACTTCGGTCCGCCAGCCAAGTGCCAACGCCGCCACCTTGGTCTGCACCTCCTTCGGGTAGTGCGAGCCGGACCCGGTGGAGCCCAGACCGGTCAATATCCCCTTGAGCACGTCCAACAACTTGTCGTCGCGGGCTATATGGGCGCCTATCTTGTGGCCTGCGTTCAACACAAGCAACTCAAGGATGTACAATGCCCGCAACTGCGTGTCCACGTCCTTGCCATACTTGATGTTCTTTCTGACCGCCCGGGCGGCCTCCGCAGCACCGGCGTTGCCTTGCAACTTGATGAGGTCCAAAAGGTCGGACATGTAGAGCTCGATCAGACTGTCGACCTCATCGTTGCGGTGGCTCTCGGCAAGCTGGTTGATCTTGACCGTGATGGCCGTATAATTGTGCGCCTCAAAAAGGGGCATGGTGGAGACTGCTGATATCGCGCGGCTTACCGTGGCGGCCTGCGCAAGTCGCAACGTCTGCAGCCTGCAAACCAACGCGGACGCAGGTCGCGAGCGCGAACGCGAACACTATCTATGAGGCTGCTTTGGCAGCTCGCCACCGTTTGCTTATGGCTTCCGTATGTGGTACACGCTGCTGGTGCCTTGGTGATGATGATCACCACCAGGGCAGAGCTTCCCGAGGTGCTCCCTACCATCCACAGCTACCAGACGCGGTTCAACGACAAGTACCACCACGACTGGGTGATCATAGGCTACCGACACATGGTCAGGGACCACCAAGAATCGATCCGCAACATGGCAGCGGGGTCGGCCGTCAGGTTTGTGGACCTCAAGTATTTGGGCGACTTTCTCACGTTTCCACAAGGTACAGACAAGGCCAAGGTGCGCCAGTTGCGCAACGAGTCGCCGCTTGAACAGCCTTGGCGCCGCTTGTACAACCCGCTAAACTCCCGCCACTTCACACGCTTCGCCGCCGGCCACCTATACAACTTGGACAACATCTGGCTGTCTTATCAGTACTACTGGCGAGTACCGGTAGCCTCCAAGTTGGAGTGCGACGTGAACTACGACGTTTTCCAGTACATGGCAGATAACAACATCAGATACGGCTTCCTGTTGATGCAGCAGCACAGCGAAGCGATGCATCCGTCTTTTTTGCCCCATGTTCAACGCTACCTCCAAGCGCCCGATAACGAGTTGCAGCCATTGCCAAACGACAACAATTTGCAATTCCTTCTTGAGCAGGGAAACGACGACGAAAACGACGAGTGGCGGCCCAAATCATGCACCTTTGATTCCGAGTCCGAGATTGGCAGTGTCGACTTCTTCCAGCTGCAACAGTACAAGCACTTTTTCAACTACATGGACCTGCTCAAGGGAGTATACTACGAGACCTGGCGGGAGTCCACGATAAAGACTGCCGCAGTGTCACTCTTCCTTCCACAGCACCAGGTGAGGTTCATGGATTTGCCTATACTGTCGCCCATGTCTGCCATGTTCAACTGCCCAGCGTCTCCGGATGCCTACCTTACCAATCGATGCTTCTGCGACCCAAAAAACGACCAAAAATCCTACAACTTGGGCCCATTGCAAATGACAGCTCTGCAGATGCTGCAGGGCGAATGCCTACCGCATTGGAACTCCCTCCAAGTAAATAGCTAGACCCCATCGGCACCAACTCCGACCCCGTATCGGCACATCGGTACACCATCATGAAAATTTTTGTATTCAACTGGTGCGGTTTTGCTTCAAGAAACCAGCGATCAATATGGCCGATCAACAAAACTACGACCAGGACAAGTTGGCTCAAAACTTGCAGAACACATCCCTCGGCGGCCAGGATGGTGCTGACAAGCGCCAAAACGCCCAGAACTCGTTCAATGCGGGCGCGTCTTCGTTCGTTCCACAAGGATACCAACAATACCAATCACAAGGGTACCAGGGATACCAGCAACAAGGCGGATACCAACCACAAGGATACCAGGGATACCAACCACAGGGTGGCTACCAGGGCTACCAGGGCTACCAGGGATACAACCAAGGATCGCAGGGCTACTACAACCAGAACAGCGGCTACAACCTGTACGACCAATATGCCAGTTATTCTGCTCAACAGCCTGCTCAGCCACAGGGCATGTCCTTGGCCGATTTCCAGAAACAGAGCCAGGCTTCGCAGGCTTCATTGAATAAACCAAAACGTACACTCAAGTTGGCATCGTCGTCGGGAATCAAGTTGGCTAATGCTAAGAAGCCCGAGGCAAAGGAAGCCCCCAAGACCGAGGTGAAGAACGAAGCCAAGAAGGAGGAAGCCAAGAAGGAAGAACCTCCAGCTCCAGCTCCAGCTCCAGCTTCAGTTCCAGCCCCAGTCGCTGCTGCTGCTCCAGCTGCTGCCAAGTCAAAGGAGTCTACTCCGGTGCCAGAAGCCAAGCCAGCAGGCACCAAAGTCAAAGAGGCCAAGGTTGCGAGAGAAACCGCTGCCGCCGCTGCTGCCAGTGCCGATGCTCTTGCCAAGCAACAGGAGCTGCAAATCGACGCTGATGTGGTCAAGGATTTGTTCGGCGGCAAGGAGCATCTTTCCATCATCTTTATGGGCCACGTTGATGCCGGTAAGTCCACTATGGGAGGTAACATCCTTTACTTGACTGGCTCTGTTGACAAGAGAACCGTGGAGAAGTACGAGAGAGAGGCCAAGGACGCCGGTAGACAGGGTTGGTACTTGTCGTGGGTCATGGATACCAACAAGGAAGAGAGAAATGACGGTAAGACCATCGAGGTGGGCAAAGCATATTTCGAGACCGATAAGAGGAGATACACCATTTTGGACGCCCCGGGCCACAAGATGTACGTTTCAGAAATGATTGGTGGTGCCTCGCAAGCCGATGTTGGTATTTTGGTCATCTCGGCCAGAAAGGGTGAATACGAAACTGGTTTCGAAAAGGGAGGACAGACCAGAGAGCATGCTCTTTTGGCCAAGACCCAGGGTGTCAACAAGATTGTTGTCGTGGTCAACAAGATGGACGACCCTACTGTGGGCTGGTCCGAAGACCGTTACAAGGACTGTACCACCAAGTTGGGTGCCTTCTTGAGAGGAATCGGCTACAGCAAGGACGATATCGTATTCATGCCTGTTTCCGGTTACACCGGTGCCGGTTTGAAGGAACGTGTCAACTCCAAGGACTGCCCATGGTACACTGGCCCTGCGTTGTTGGAGTACTTGGACAACATGAAGACCACCGACCGTCGTATAAACGGTCCATTCATGCTTCCTGTGTCCGGTAAGATGAAAGACTTGGGTACTGTTGTGGAGGGTAAGATTGAATCCGGCCACATCAAGAAGAACGACAACTTGTTGTTGATGCCTAACAAGACTTCGGTGGAAGTGGTGACGATTTATAATGAAACCGAACTGGAGTGTGACGCAGCTTACTGTGGTGAGCAGGTGAGACTCAGAATAAAGGGTGTGGAAGAGGAGGACTTGGCCCAGGGATACGTGTTGACATCTCCCAACAACCCCGTCAAGACCGTCACCAGATTCGAGGCCCAGATTGCCATTGTCGAGTTGAAGTCGATTCTCTCCAACGGTTTCTCCTGTGTGATGCACTTGCATACTGCCATCGAGGAGGTCAAGTTCCTCGAGTTGAAGCACAAGTTGGAAAAGGGCACCAACAGAAAGTCCAAGAAGCCACCAGCATTCGCCAAAAAGGGTATGAAGATCATTGCTGTCTTGGAGACTGCCGAGCCGGTCTGTGCCGAGACTTACGTGGACTACAACCAATTGGGACGTTTCACGTTGAGAGACCAAGGTACTACCATTGCCATCGGTAAGATCACCAAGATCTTGAATTAAGTGTATAGTAGCTTATTGCAAAATGCGATCGAATAAACCTATCAAGTTTTCCACCGCGTCCACCACGTTTTCGTCGTAGCCCTTACTCTTGGTATGGGTGGCGTGGGCGAAGTCTATCATGTTGAGTTTGCTGAGGGGTGCTTCCCCGTCTTTGTCTTCGTCCTCGTCTTCCTCGTCGCTATCTGCGAGGACACTCAGCAATAGTGGGTCGGCTTCTTCGTAGTCGTTGATGTCGCTATAGCGGCTGGGGTCACTCTCGCAGATGAAGAGCAACGATCCGGAAAAGATACGTACTTCTGCGTCCAAGAGACAGTTGTACAAGAGCTGTAGTCGTTGGTGGAACCGGTTGATGACTTGGGGACGGACATGGATGGGAACGACGGAGAAGAAGATCTTGATAGCTTCTTCCATGGTGGGCTCGGTGAGAGAGCGACCGAAAAACTTGTCGAACGACAAGTAGCCGTCTTCAATGGAAACATGTTCCTTTATCTCGGGATAGAGGCTGGGAACCAGGCCTAGATCCTGGCCCCATAGTTTCATGCCACACACTCGGAAGCCCATAGAGCTGCTCGTCGTCGCACTGCTGACCTTTGCGAGTCGCTCCGCCTTCTCTGCCAGAACCGTGTCATCTGTAAGGACCTTCCCTAGCTTGATATCCAAGACGCTGGGCTGGGAGAAACCGTAGTAGAGGTTCTGGAGCACAATCTTGGTTTTTTCGTTTGCAGAACCCAGCTGCTGGCCACCAGCACTGCCCAGGCCCAATACTGGCTGCTCAGCCACCTCAATTCCGTACACGTTCCCCGGCAGCAAAGTGCCCATCATCACCGGCATCCAGTGAGCAAGGCTAGATCCGTCCAAAACGGAATCTTCCAGCAACGCGTCGCGGTAGAAGCGCACCTCCTGCGCCGTGGTCGTCTTGATGAACACCGGCCCCGCAGCCTCGCACCCGTCGTGACCGGCTGCCTGTAGCCCCCGAGACAACTGCATCGTCTGGAGCTAGGTCCTGCAGACGGGCGGTTGTTTTGGCTGGGGAATTTTTTCTTTTGTGTGTACTGCACACAATCCGCACTGCCATTTTTCCGTTTGTGTTTGCCAGTGCGAGGAACGTCCGGAGGGTAGTATGAGCAATCCCTACAACTCGTATGAGTTGCAGAACGTCAACAAGTACTCGTCGTCCGGCGACGATGACTTCGTGTCGTACATGAACGAGATCCAGGACATCAACAACCTGTTGGACCAGTACGGCAACTTGATCAACTTGATATCCAACAAGCAACGCAACTTGCTCCAGGAGTTGGACTTGAACGAGGAGGACAGCGACTACAGCTCGCAGCAGATCGACGCGTTGATTTCCGAGGCCCAGTCGTTGCAGTTGGACTTGAAAAGCCGGATCAAAAACGTGCAGACCCAGGCGGCGCACGCTCGCGACCAGACCAAGATGGACCAGGCGGAGACCTGCCGAAAGCGGTTCTTGGAGCTCATCCAGGACTACCGGATGACGGAAGCCAACAACCGGGAGCAGACCAAGGTGCAGGCCGAGCGCCAGTACCGTATTGTCAAGCCGGGCGCCTCCGACGCCGAGGTCAAGGCGGTGGTGGAAGAGGGCAACGGCCAGCAGTACTTCCAGCAGGCGTTGATGCAGTCGAACCGGCGCGGCGAGGCGCGGACGGTGTTGAACGAGGTGCAGATCCGTCACCGCGAGTTGTTGAAGTTGGAGCGCACCATGGCCGAGTTGACGCAGTTGTTCCACGACATGGAGGAGTTGGTGATCGAGCAGGACCAGCCGATCCAGCAGATCGACGAGCAGATTGGTGCCGCGCAGCATGACATCGAGCAGGGTGTGGGCCACACCAACAAGGCGGTTGTCAGCGCCAAAAAGGCAAGAAGAAAGAGGCTCTGGTGCTTTATCATTTGTCTTATTATCGTGATCATCATAGCGGTGATTCTCGGTGCTTACTTTGGCACTAGATAGACCACTTAATACTACTGTACTGTCCCACGCTACTGTTTGACGTTGCTGTGCCTCTGGAAGTTTGCCGTCTCCCGGACTGCAGGCAGTCCCCCGTCGGGGACGCTCCCCCACCGGCCCCCACGGGCCGCACCCGCACGCCCCAGCACGCCCCAGCACCACCGGCACCTGCAACCTGTCAAACCGACCCATCTGCCGGAGGTATCCTGGCGTGCACCTGACCCGCATCTGGCATGCAGCAGATGCAGATTTGGACCAGCACCTGCATGCATCAAAGATGCCGTGCACCATTTCGCACGACAGCCAATCAACTGTGCGTCTGTGATTCGTCGGTTTCCAGCTGCGCACATATTACGCTGCAGGGACAATATTGCTCACAACACACAACCCAGACCAACACCGATCACACACCAACTGGGCTGCAGACCCCCCCGGCCCCCGTACGGTCTCGTATGTGGTATCGTCTTCTCCACTTTCTTATCGTATTACCCCCTGGCTTTGATAGCAATTCATTGTACGCTGCAACTCATCGGCGGCGCCGCACCGCCGCCTCAATCTGGATGTAAGGATGTGCATGCTCGGGTGACGTGCCACCCAGGAGGACACTGGTGCCAAGCCCAATACCTCTTTCTTGTAGCTTGTAGCCACCGGCGGTGACACCGGGGCCCGTACCGGCCCTGGACACCGTTGTGGCAGTCCGGGTGCTTGGCAGTCGCTGGGAATACACCCGCGGAGCGCCGCGGGTCTCTTTTAGGCAGTATAGATAAGCTGCAGTGATGCAGCGCCGCAAACCCGCCGCTCGCGTGAAATTTTCACTATATGTATCGCAGGAAGTCCAGACAGAATTCGGGTGATGTCTGATATAGAGAAAACCACTGGTGCTGAAAAGCTTCCCTATAGCGTGGAGACCACCGACTCGTCGGTTGGCGAGGCCGAGTTGACGGCCAAGAAACTCAGTATCTTCAACAAGCTCGCTGCCCTGCTCAATGCCGAAGTGAAGGGTATTGAGATGATCACCGATGAGGAGAAAACCGAAAACTCGGTGATCAATGCCGCTACCATGTGGCTCTCCGCCAACATGGTGATTGCCACCTTCTCGTTGGGTGCCCTTGGTATCACTGTGTTTGGTCTTTCCTTCTGGCAAGCGGTTCTTGTCATCATTTTCTTCTCGCTCCTTGGTGCCATCCCGGTGGCCTTCTTTTCCGTGTTTGGCCCCAAGTTGGGTTTGCGCCAAATGATCTTGTCCAAGTTCTTGGTGGGCGACTACGCCATGCGTATCTTTGCCTTCATCAACATGATTGCCTGCGTGGGATGGGGTGCTGTGAACATCATGGTTTCCGCCCAGTTGTTGAACATTGTCAACAACGGTGCTTGTCCACCATGGGCCGGATGCTTGATCTTGGTCGTCTGCACCATTCTCGTCACGTTCTTTGGCTACCACGTTATCCACATGTACGAAAAGTTCTCGTGGGTGCCCAATATCGTGTGCTTCATCGCCATCATTGCCCGTATGGCCATGTCCGGTAACTTTACCTTTGAGACAGCTTCCGGCGAGATGATGCCCAGTGGCGCTGCCACCGCCGGCGGTGTGTTGTCCTTTGGTGGTGCCGTCTATGGTTTCGCTACTGGCTGGACCACCTACGCCAGTGACTACACCGTGTACCAGAAGAGAGACGCCAACCCATACAAGATCTTTTTCGGTATCCTCCTGGGTCTTTTGACGCCGTTGCTCTTCACCATGATCTTGGGTGCTGCCTGTGCCACCGGCACCATCACCGACGAGAGATGGGCCGAGTTGTACCACGAGAATGCCATCGGTGGCTTGATCTACTCCATTCTCGTGGAGCACTCGCTCCACGGCTTTGGCCAGTTCTTGTGTGTGGTGTTGGCTCTTTCCACCGTGGCCAACAACATTCCCAACATGTACACCATCGGCTTGTCTGCCCAGGCCTTGTGGTCGCCCCTCGCCAAGATCCCAAGAGTGCTCTGGACCATTGCCGGTAACTTTGTCACGCTTGCCATCTGTATTCCTGCTTACTACCTGTTTGAGGAGGTGATGGACAACTTTATGAACTTGATCGGTTACTACCTCGCCATCTACGAGGCCATGTCGTTTTCCGAGCACTTGATCTACAACAAGGGCAACTTTGCTCGCTACGACTACCAGAACTTCCACCTCAAGACCTCGTACCCTGTGGGTATTGCTGGTGTCTTTGGCTTCTGCTGCGGTGTCGCCGGTGCGGTGGTGGGAATGAACCAGGCCTGGTACCACGGACCTATTGCCAGCAAGATCGGACCTTTTGGTGGTGACATTGGCTTCGAGTTGGCTTTCAGCTTTGCGTTCATCGGCTTCAACATTGTCAGGCCGTTCGAGAAGAAATACATCGGCCGTTAAAGCGGTGTTCATAGACTTTCCTTCATTCCCATAGTGCTTTTGTAATATAATTTATTCCTATAATATTTATTCCCCGTCTGGATTTTGGCTGCGTATCTCGCCCGGCTGTCATTTTTGCCCTTCTGCGACTTTGATGTCAGAACTTGCAACGTGGGGTATAGCAGCCGTGTACGTGGGCTCCAGTTGTGGAATCCTTGTACTCAAACTAGCGCCGTCCCTCAACACGTTTCTCAAGTATGGCAAGTGCTACAACCCCAAATCACTAGCTAACGAGAACTGGCTCTTCCGCCGGCTTCTCCAGTTGACGGTTCCAAAATACTACTTTCAGCACTTCTATGTTGTTTTCACGGCACTAATGCTCCTGATAGCGTTGTATCCAAGGGGCAATACAAACTACAGCCTAGAAAAATCCCACAACTACAACATTATCACCGCCATACTTCTTGTTCAGGCCGGGAGACGGTTGTACGAATCAACATGCGTGATGAAACCGAACCCACTCTCACGGATGAACTTTGCCCATTACGCGTTGGGGCTCCTCTTCTATATCCTCATATCACTCAACTGCTACTTGGGTTCGTCCTCGACAAAAAATGCGTTTTTCATCAGTTTTTCATTCCTGGAAATCCTCCTCGTGGCTGTGTACATAATTGCCGCCTACGACCAGTTCCAGAACCACAAACACTTGGCACTGCTCCAAAAATACTCAATGCCTGTCAGGGGTATGTTTCGGGTTGTGGCGTGTCCTCATTACCTCGACGAAATCATTATCTATGGCAGCGTAGCGGCGATCGCCATGTGCCGCGAGACCACCCTCGTTGACATCAATTTCTGCCTCGCGGCCGTTTTTGTGGCTGTAAACCTCGCAGTCAGTTCCCGCGAGTCGCACGAGTACTATAAGCGGTTCGGCGCCGCATACACGGTAAAATGGAGCATACTACCAGGGCTAGTATAAAAATAGATGGGACTGCATGTCCCAAGCCCCATTTTGATCTCACCTGCAGATAATCAGAAGACTACCTGTTTACCATGGCCCCCACAAAGCCAGCAACCCCTCCCGTGGTGGCCAGTTTGCGTGCGGATCACGCCAGTGTGATTCATGGGTGCCCTGGAGTACCCAGAAGCATAGTAAGTGAATTTTCGCAGCCGTGAATCCATCAGCCAACTAACAAAGCCACGCGTCGAAACCGTGTTAGAACTCCGACCGATTGCAGGCGTGCCATTCTCCATACGTTCCGTGGGGGTGGAACTCAAAACCATCCAAAAAGTCACAATTCCTTCCAAAATAGGTTCTACAGACACTCAGCAGGAGTATGTCATTTACAACAACCCATTTGCATTTCGTCCGTCGGTAGGCGACTTCAGCCAGCGGCTCTTGGGCTTGGATGTTCCTATCCTTTTCCCCTTGCCTCGAGATGTCATCTCGTCAGGCGTGTTTCCCAATTCCCAGGCAGCTACCCTGCATTATCTTGTGGTCAAAATTGCCTGTGGAGACACCCTGGCCAAGGAAATCACCTGGGTTGAATCGTTCCCAATTGCAATAAAGCTATACGATTCCTTGCCCATTTTCCGACAATTCAACGAAACATTCACAGAAGTGCTGGTGTCTAGCGGCGACCAGGTGATTGCAGAAGTCGAGATCCCTGCTACCGCAGTGGGGCCTGAAGACGAACTAATAATCAACACCAAGGTGGCTACAAACCATCTGCATAATAGGATACACAGAAAGATTCGTTTGAAGCTGCTAACATTCCAAATTAAGGAGATTATAGAATGTCACGAAGGTGGCTTGCCGCCTAAACGAGAAGTCAAGTTGTATACGACAACAAAATCATTCGAGGGAGAGAACGCCGACAGCGGAGAGTTGAGTACCACGGGTACAAGGTCGCAGTTTAAAGTTGCATTTCCCATTGAAGGCTCGTTTCTATCCTTGTTCAAGCCTTATGACGTTCAACAGCTTACCGAGAAGCGAGACTCTTCAGCGTCTAAACTTGTGCAAGAGGTATGGATTGGTAAAATTGATGAGGGGATCCCCATCACGCATATAAAAGGATTCACCACCAACGGTAGATTCTTCTCCGTTAGATTCGAGGTGGTGCTCAAGTTGAAACTTGCCCACTGTAAGGACTTTGATATGCGGGTTCCGCTAACTGTCAGTCCTTATGACCGAGCCACCAGCGACTACTTGCTACAGTGGATAATGAAAGAGTGCTCAATTGCACGCCAGAGATTCAGCCCCGAGCTTGTCAATGCGTTGATCAATTGCCCCAACTATGGCTCAATGATAGACATGTTGCTTCCATTTACCCCACCGCCAATTGTTTACCGCTACAGAAAACAAGACTGGATACGGCTAGGCTACAACGGCGACGCTTTCAGTTCGAGGACTGGGAAAAATATCCTGGAATACATAGACTAATTTTACGACAATCACTGCACCTCGCACGAGACTACATTTCGCGATCAGATACTTAATAGCAAGAACATATGAGTTTGCCCTCGTATGCACCCACATCAACTACGTCGTATGCACCAGCAAATCACAACGCTAGCCAGTTTCAGCAGGAAGTGACAAAGGCGGCTTTGATCAAGTCTGCGCTTCATAAAACAGTCTACGAATCCCTCTCCGAAATCTACTCAATTATTGCTGCATTACAAGTTTTGGAAACATCTTTTTTGAAAGATTATGTCACAGACAAAGAAAAGTACACAAGCACAGCCCTCAGACTCATCAGCCAATACCAGATCATCATCCGAGATCTTGAGGATGAAGCCCAAAAGAAAGAGTTTGTATGCTCGCACTTTGGCCAGTCCAGCTTGGAATTGGACTCTGAAGATGGTCAATTCTTGGAAGTATTCACAGCTAAATACGACCTACATGTAGCGTTGGCCGTCAAACGGCTAAAGGTTGGCTTGCCAGCAACAATCGAACATCTGAAAAATCCAGTCTTGCAACAAGAATCCACCAGCGGCAGAAACACACCTACGCGAACTGGAGGCAAGTTGGTGGCACAGGCCACTGGAAATTTCATTACATGCATGGACGCTTTAAAGTTGAACTACAAGACCAAGTACCAATTGCATCCGCTATTGAGCAATCTTGTCATTAGCTTAAATGAGCTTCACAACTCGCCGGAGAACGGTGGAAGCACCATTGAATTCCCCGGCAAGTCTAAACTTGTCAACTGGCTTATCAAACTAAACAACTTGCAGGAGTCGGAGGACTTGACCCAGCAAGACATCGACACATTTTTGGAGGACTTGGATGCAGCATACAAGGGCTTTTTCACCTCGCTAGAGTAGTTGGCCATGCCGGTACATATATTCTTTAATTCTACACAATAGATTCTATCCTTTCCGCGTAAGACAAGACGTTGCTTATGAGGCCTGTCGAGGTAGGGCTAGCGCCATCGTTCTCGGCCGCGTGGTCGCTCTTGAAAGTAATGGAGCCGTCGTGGAAGACCCAGCCGGTCATTTTGAGGTCTTCCTTTATAATTGACTCAAAGGTGGCGTCGGACTGCTCTTGGGGGTAGTATAAGAGCCCCTTGCAGTTGGGAATGGGGATCGTTTCGTAGGTTTGTTCCAACGACTTGGCAATCTCGAACCGCAAGGCGTTCACAAGCGTGTCAAGGAACTGGTTGTACTCCTTGCATGGGAGGCTGGAGTCGTCCTTGAGCACCTTCCAGATCTTGATGTAGTTGCCCTCCATCAAATGCTTCTCCACGTTGACAGGGAACAGCAAGTACTTGTCCTGTTCGACATTGTATTGTTTGGAGTTGTAGATGAGCTCCAATTCCACGTGGAACTTGGAGACGAGGCCCTGCGACAACAAGTACAACAAGTAGAGAGATATGATTTTGGTCTGGTCTGTGTTCTTCTCTGGCTTGGCGTGGATGCGGGTGTTGGAGTAGAACGGACGAAGCTGGGCTACATAGTTTTCGAAGCCCTTGTAGTTGTTGCCTAGTAACGACGACAAGGCGCCAATCTCAAGGATACGCTCAGCAATCTTGAGATCGTTCACCTTGTCCTTGGAGTCGCTGTTGGCAACCGAAGGAATAAGCAAGTTGTGTTTTATCAACTCCAACTTAATTGGCGTCAATATTTTCTGGCATTTGTCGTAGTCTTCCTGATCGTACAGCTGGTAGAGCTCTGCTGTGAGCTTCTGTAACGACATGGTGGTCCCGTCGCAGTTTGTGGCGACAACAAGGTATATCGCGGTGCACGGGTGTGGGTGCGGCATACAGACAAGTAACGGTCGGATATCCGGTTAAACGGCATCTGGGGCCAGGCATCCAGCCAGCGTGGTGCAGAGAATATTGCCATAATTGCCACAATGGCACCACTCTGCCCAGTTCCACCGTTCTCCCCTCCACGTACTTGGTGCCATATGCACCACTAGATTCTGGCTTATCTCGCCTGCAGCTCCGCGCGCACTCGTTGACTCATTGAAAAATTTCGTAGATTCTTGGCTATATAAGCACTCTCGCTACCAGAAACTAACAACAACATGTGTGGAATTTTCGCTGCTTTTAGGCAGCCTGAAGTGGAGAAGTACAAGGAGACTGCGCTCAGCAACTCCAAGATGATCCGTCATCGTGGTCCTGACTGGTCTGGAAACGTCATCAAAAAATCCACCATTCTCTGTCACGAACGTTTGGCTATCGTTGGTTTGGACTCGGGTGCTCAGCCCATCAAGTCCGATGACGACAACTACTTCTTGGCCGTCAACGGTGAAATCTACAACCACATAAAGTTGAGAGACGAGTTCAAGAGCTACAAGTTCCACTCGTTGTCGGACTGTGAGCCTATCATTCCTTTGTTTGAAAAGTACGACTTGGATGCTCCAAAGTACTTGGACGGAATGTTTGCCTGGGTGCTCTACGACAAGAAAAAGGATAGAATTGTCGCCGCTAGAGACCCCATTGGTATCACCACCTTGTACATGGGCAAGAGCTCCAAGAACCCCGACACCCGCTACTTTGCCTCCGAGCTCAAGTGCCTCTTGTCCGACTGTGACGTGATCGTAGCTTTCCCCCCAGGACATGTGTACGACTCTGATACCGATAAACTCACCAGATACTTCGACCCTACCTGGTGGGATGGTGCCAAGGTGCCCGAGAAGCATGTCGACTACAAGGAAGTCAGAGAGACTCTTGAGATGGCTGTCAGAAAGAGATTGATGGCCGAGGTGCCTTACGGTGTGCTCTTGTCTGGTGGCTTGGACTCATCCTTGATTGCCTCCATTGCTGCTCGTGAAACCGAAAAGGCTGCCAAGTCTTTCAGTGCTCACGGAATCGACGCCAACAAAGAATTGTCCGGTGTCGACGAAGCTGGATCCTTACATAGTAGTGGATGGAACAGATTGCACTCTTTCGCCATTGGTTTGCCTGGTGCTCCAGATTTAATTGCTGCCGAAAAGGTGGCTCACTTCATCGGTACCATCCACCACTCCCACACTTTCACGCTTGAGGAAGGTTTGGATGCTCTTAACGACGTCATTCTCCACCTTGAGACCTACGATGTTACCACCATCAGAGCATCGACCCCTATGTACTTGTTGTCCAGAAAAATCAAGGCCCAGGGTGTCAAGATGGTGTTGTCTGGTGAAGGTTCTGACGAGATCTTCGGAGGATACCTTTACTTTGCTAACGCTCCTAGCGCCAGCGACTTCCACGAGGAGTGTGTCAAGCGTGTGAAGAACTTGCACTACGCAGATTGTTTGCGTGCAAACAAATCTACCATGGCATGGGGTGTCGAGGCTAGAGTTCCATTCTTGGACAAGCAATTCCTTGAGGTTTGTATGAACATCAACCCTGAAGACAAGTTGATAAAACCCAAGGAAGGTAAGATCGAGAAATACGCTTTGAGAAAGGCTTTCGACACTACCGACGAACCTGACGTCAAGCCCTACTTGCCAGAAGAGATCTTGTGGAGACAGAAGGAACAATTCTCTGACGGTGTCGGTTACTCTTGGATCGATGGTTTGAAGGATGCTGCTGAGGCTGCCGTCAGTGACGAGGACCTCGCTTCACCAAAGCCAGAATGGGGTGACGACATTCCAACCACCAAGGAGGCCTACTGGTACAGATGCAAGTTCGACGACATCTTCAAGGACAAGGCCGGTGTCGCTGCTACTACCGTCATGAGATGGGTGCCCAAGGCTGAGTGGGGTTGCCACGCTGATCCATCAGGAAGATACGCCACTATCCACGAAGCTAAGGTAGAATAGATATTAATAGCACATAAAGGTTTGTAAATAAGTAATAACAAATTAGCTTCTATTACTACACTATGTAAACTGGTTAGCCGGTTAGCGCGGTCCTAATAACCGTTGCTTTTCAACCAGTCAGCCACCGACTGCTCGTCACGTTCCACCCAGGCACTGTTAATTATAACATTATCACGCACCTGCTGCAACGACCTATCGAAACCATGAACTGACCTTCCGTTGAAGATCAGTTCAATCTCGGTCAATTGTTCGGTTGTCAGGTAGTTGCTCAAAGTGGTCTTGACAAATGCGTTCAAGAAAACCATGTTGGAGGCCAAAAGCTCGTAAAGAGCGTCATAGTTTTCCTTGAAGAACGACAAGAAAATGTCTTTGGTTTTGGAATTAACCGAAAGTGACGCGCACAAGAATTGAGCATCCATGGTAGGGATAACTTTGGGGTCCAAAACAAAACCCATAACCTTATTGGCGAGGTCGATATTGCTCAAGTTACCCAATGAACCAAGCGCTATTTCTCTCGAATCCAACGATGAGGGGTTCCTAACTTCGTTCATAATGGTTTCGAATATTTCCTCGTCTACCTTTGGCGATGCACACACGGTGGACCACACAAAGGATCTGAGAGATGGATCCAATTCCTTGCCACTCTTCCAATCATTAAACAACTCGAAAGCATAACTCTCGACATCTTTGATACCAGAAACACCGGAGGCAGTCAAGAGCAAGGCTTTGAGCTTCAGCTTCAAAAACTCTGATCCAGAGACCTTTGTGTTCAACAACTCAATGGATAACTTTTCGTAAACACTTCTAGAAAATGCAGCCAAAGATTCACCTAAAGATGGGAAGACGATATTCAAGCTCTTCAATCTGTTTCCAAGTTCGAGCCATACAACATAATCATCACCCAATTGCTCAGATTCAACAACCGACTTAATAAGTTCAAGAAAAGTAACAGTTGTAGTGTGCTCATCACCGGAAACAGCAATGGAAGCGGTGTCGGCAATAAGCCCAACCTTGTCAGTTGCTGAGAATTTTCCAAAGTGAGGTAAAATGTTAGATTTCAAAACCCTTGGGGAATAGTTCACACGGTAAACACCGGCAGTATCCTTATTAAGCTTAAAAGCCTCCTGGCCGAGGTTAAACTTGTTGATGGTGAAGTTTCTTCCAGAAAAGTCAGCAACTCCAGAGTTTGTAGATCCGACCACGTTAAGTGGAATCCACCATGTGGTTTGATCTTCCTCAGCCTTGACATCACCTCCGTTCAAAAATCTCGACTGGCTGAGAACCAAAGAGCCAGTTTCGGCGTCAGCATCGACACTGATGACTGGGAAACCAATTCTTGTGATCCAATTGTTCATCATGGTCTTGACTGGTTTATTGGAAACCTTTTCTATAGCACTCCAGAGGTCGTCTGATGTCGCATTTCCAAACTGGTTGTTGTTCAAGTAGGCGGCTACTCCTCTCAAGAAAGTACTTTCCCCGAGGAAGTTTGAAATCATGAGAATCGTGGAGGCACCTTTAAGGTACGAGATTTTGTCAAACAATGCATCAATATCCAATGCGTCGACAACGGGCACTTGAATAGGATGGGAGTTTCTCAAGCCATCGAGATCAAGAGCTTGCTGCAAGGATTCAGACACAAAGTCGTTGAAGATGGCCCACTCAGGGAACAAGTAATCAACTGCATTGTACCCCACCCACGTTGCAAAACCCTCGTTAAGCCATAATTCGTCCCACCATTGCATGGTCACGAGGTTTCCAAACCACTGGTGGGCAAGTTCGTGAGCTACAACGTAGGTAACCTTCTTTTTGTATGAGGGATCAGACTTTTCTTCGGAGTATAACAAGGCGGTCGAACGGTAAGTGATCAAACCCCAATTTTCCATGGCATTGTGAGAATATGCATGGACAGCAATCAAATCGAGCTTAGGAAGAGGGTATTTGAGCTCAAAGATTCTCGAGAAATAGTCCACAATCTTAGGAGTGATAATCGATGCATATTCAGCTTCTTTTTTGTAGCCCTTGGTTGTGTAAATCCGCACGGGCAATGGCTTATCGTCGTGGTAAAGGTCGGAAGTGAAGGATTCAATGTACTCAAACTCACCACAGGCCCAAGCCACCAAGTAGGTTGACATGGTTGGAGTCTTTTGAAATTTTACCCATCTTGATTTTGGTGTTTCTCCCTCACGCTCTTCTTCAACTGGCATATTTCCTAATGCGGTCCACTCTTCAGGAACGGCCAAGTCAACAGAAAATGTAGCCTTCAATGCTGGTTCATCCATACAAGGAAAGGCCTTTCTAGCATCCGTCGCTTCGAATTGAGTAGAAATCATTACCTTTGTCTCACCTTCCAAAACGTACTCTGATCTGTAGAGACCAGTCATGTTGGTTTGGATAACTCCAGAGTAAGCCACAGTAACTACCACATCAGCATCCTTAGGGATAGTTTCAGCAACCTTGATAACAAAGTACTCCTTCTTTTCGTTGAATTCAACTCCAACGACGCTGGCCCTGGTGCCTGCTACATTCACTTGTACGTCATTTTCAGAAATCTGTAATTCTCGGTAGTTCAAGTGTACTTCGGAAGTTTCATCTTGGGCCTTTAAATGGATGTCTGTAGAACCCTTGAAAGTGTCATTCTCCACGTTAATATCGCTGATCGACAAGTCGTAATGGACTGGCTTCAAGCTTGTGGGCAAAGCCTCATAGTACGACATCTCTAAGCGCTATATTCGAGGGATAAAAAAATTCGCAGTGGCTCCACGACACGTTCGGCACAAAGAGATGTGGTTTAGAGTATACTGGGACGTGGAGGAACGCTAGAACATCAAGTAAGAACGGTAAACATCGTTTGTCGCCATTCTAGCGGTGTTTTACTCTTATTAGAAAGACATTTTGCTCGTGCGAGAGGACAGTCAACAGCGAAAAAGTACTCTAGTTGTAAGGATGGCCGTTCTGAAGGGCCAATTGCAATGGTAGATTCACGGGCCACGTTAGGTTTCTTCGAGTGCTGGAATGCCTTGTAGAACAGTAGTACGACATGAGACCTCGTAACGAACCCCCTCGAAAAGGCACTCAGGAACCGCCAATTCCAAGCTATGGTTAGACTTCCATGGAGCTTGGTCTTACCCGCTTCGATGATGCCCTAGCTTCTGACACCTACTAGACGTGTAACTCCCCGCCTTATTTGAAAGATACGAGACCCCTTTCAATTTCGCAACACCCAACATCACCAGAATCAACGAGTTACTCTAATATGTTTGCAGCAAATATTGTTCTCCTATTGTTATATGCAATTGGAACGTTAGCCAACTTTAGTCCTGATGAAACATCCTTATTGCTTAATTCTTATCTATTGTCAGATCTAACGCTAGATCACCAGGAAGCATGCAGAGTGATCAACAAGGAGAAATCAGGTACAGCGTCTATGCATGCGTACATCGACCAGCTTGACTCTACAGCGGAGACAGAGAGCATTAAGATACCAATTTTGATGATGCGGGCCATTGATACCGGTAACTTCACCGAGGACTATGTATTTGAAAGAAGATTCAAACAGTACAAAGACATGGTTGACACGGATACGAACTTGATTAAACTCGAAACAAAGAAAGGTTTCCAGAAAATTGATGAGACAAGACTACTTAACGACTATATGGTAGCAGACCCAAGGGATAACAAAGTTCATGACCACGTTGATATAATCTTTGATGTTCCAGAATCAGGAATATACTGTGCTTTCATTGCAATTCCGGACGACATGGGAATCTCAAGAGCAGAGGTGGTCCTTCAGATTAAGAACTCCCAGGGCAAGTTAGACTTTGCGAGCTACATCATATACAAGCAGTTAAAATATGGCATTTTTATCGGTCTAGCTCTCCTGGTCTACTTGGTTTACTACATTCTTCGTTTCAAAGTGGGAACAGACTTTCAAAACTTGAATTCTGTGTCTTTGATATCCAAGAGCATAATATTCCGTATTATGATCCCACTTCAACTCTTGTTGATAGTCCAGTGGTTCTTCCTTTTCGTCACGAACAACTTTGTCTCGCCAGAGAATAAAGTTGCATCGTTTTTTAGGGGCTTCCTTGAGTGGGTCTACAATTGCTTCAACATTTACATTAATTTCTGCATACTTATCTTTGCCATGGGCTACGGTGTGATTTACAATATGGGAAGAACGTCGAATAAAATTCCATACACATCATTGAGATTGGCGTCCATTTTATTGATCTCGAATGTACTGGCTTTGACATTAGGCACGTTATTCCTTCCGTCGAGTGATATTAACGGACCAGGATTGGAGGGCGGCCTCATTCCCCAAATTTTCTTGCTCATTAGCGGCGCTTTCCCCATATTATGGCTTATTATTTCATTAAGCCATTACTTCAAGACCCAGAAAATAATATCCAGTTTTCCAGGCAATGGAAACAATGCTAGTGAACGTGAAGCAGAGTCTTTGAAAACTTCCCTGTGCTTCAAAAAGTCCATCTTGGTTATTTTCGTGATGCCAATTTTTGTCTTCACGGTTACTTTTGCTTTGATGATGTTAGGAATAGTACGCAAAACAAGTGTGGACTTTGACATGGACAATGATGACCTGAGTGCGAGCTCATTGGCGTTTTTGCGGATGACGGAGAGCACCTTGGTCGATGGGAAAGTGTTCCGGTCCATGATGTGGGCGCTTTTGACTCAAGTCTATGGGTCTGTGGTTTTGCTCTACTTTATCTGGATTAAGAACAACAACGGATTGATTGCAAAGGAAGCGTTGGTCGACGAGTACGAAGTCGACTCAGACTAGTCTGTTGCGAATGTGTTAAGGTTACTTTGTTTCGTGTTTATATTACAATAAGACACCTAAGGTTAATTGCTACCTCTTCTTTTGTTTCTATTTCTGAATCCCTTTTTGCCGGGAGAACGTTTTTTGTTGGACTTTATACTTTCCGACAAACTTATGTCACCAAGTCCAATCTCTTTCGACACGGCGGTGCCAGCCTCCACGCCAAACTTCTCTATTCTGGCCAAATCCTTTCTAGAAGCCTCGGCTGCTGCTTCGTCTCCGAACTTTTCAGCTCTTTTGATCTTTTTCTGCAACAATTCGACAGCCAATTGCTTTCTCTCCTCGGGACTTAAAACCTTTTTCTCCGGCTTATTTTCCGCTGGCACATCCTCCTTCACCTCGGTGGCTTCAGCGACAGGTTCAGCAGGAGCACTCTCAACAGGCACGTCTTCCTTGAGTTCTTCCTCCGGTTGGGTTACTTCCGCCTCGCCAGTCTCGGATTTTTCACTGCCGTTTTGCGCATCGTTGTCAGTCAATCGCTGAACCAAATCGGCCTTCTTGCCATCAACGGGCAATCCACGAGACTTCAAGATCTCCTTCAAGCTGGCTACAGTTTGCGACGAATAGTCACTCATGGTTGGGTTGTTGTTCGCCAGCTGGAAGTGCGCGTTGATATAGGGTGCTTATGTAAGTTGATAGCGCCAGGGACGTCTGGTCCTACAACTACAGCATGACTGCCTAGATGATGGTGGGAGTTTGCGGAGGTGTCTCTTACTGTAGCTACCTCTTTCTGTATGGCGTAGACATGTGAGGTACGTTTGTCGGTACGTTTGTCCACACTCAATTGCGTATTCTTATCGGTGCGACTAGCGCTGGTCTAGACGGCTAGTTCAATGCAAAAAACAAGTAAAAGTACAACCAAGACGACTAGTATCGTCAACACAACTACCACCGCCATTCTCGAGGCTGGGTAGACATCCTTCTGCATCAGTACTTGGATCTGGAAGTAACGAGTGAGCCCTATGCATGCAGTCACCAAAGCTAAGAAGATGCAAAGAGGGCCTAGTGGGGCTCCGAACTTTCTGGTAATAGTCGTTTTTGAATCGTCGATACGGTGTGTTGTCCCGTCCGCAAATGTGACAGACACAGATTTGACATCGAGGCGATAAAATTGATGAAACGCAACGCCAAACGTCAAGAAGCCAATGGATGTTCGAAGCCAGGCTAAAAATGTCCTTTCGTTGGCCATCTGGGTTAGTGGTATTGCTAGCAAGCCGCCTTGAGTCTCTGTATACGTACATGGTCTCGAGCTATAGCACCTTTATTTTCGAGTACTAGCGATGTGTATTTGATCAGATCTTGCAATTTTTCCGATACGGTTGGAGCTTTTCTTTCCTGTCTTTCTGAGACCTGACCAGACTGGATCAGCTCGACTTCCTCGATTCTGGCTTCAGTCGGTCGCCTACTTCTAATCGAGCTAGTATCAGTTGGCATAATAAAGTAAATAGTGGGGATAGAGATAAGCTGGGGAAATTATTACCTACACAGGACACACGTGAACTCGTTTTATCGGTCTACACTAGTCTATACTAATACACATAGAATTAAAGCCTTGGGAACTACTCAGACATATCCAGGTCAAGATCGTTTCCATTGGTGATATGCAAAGTGTCACCATTATCAATCACTTGCCAAACACCAAGACCCTCGTAGAATTTGATACAGGTTTGCATTTCCGCGTCAGTGTATCCAATACCCTGGACACGATGTCCGAGTTCTTCCATTGAGATAGAATTTCCCACCGTCAACGACATGTTCTTGATCAATTGGTATATCTTCGTCATAGAAGTACTGTCCTCTCTCTGTCCATCTTCGTCAACGTACAACGACGATTTGGAAACTTGCATCAATCTCAATGCCTCGTCAACATCGTGGATAGTCACTGTATTGTCGAATCTTATCCGAGCAAGCGCCTGGGCCATTCTTAATATACCCAAAACAGTTCTTGGTGTGACATGCGAAAACTTCTTGACAGACCCCTCATTTCTCTTGGATTCCTTCCGCATGCTAATGTAAGACTTGCCAATATAATCACCAACTTCTTTGGGGACCACTGGGCGATAAGTACGCGCCAACGAAATGTATTGACGGATCGTAGCAGAGTCCAAAGGATCAATTGTACTCTCAGGCTGCTTGTTATGCATATGCACATAAGCAACGTGCTGGGCAAGTCTCTCGTCGCTATCTCTTGATGGCTGATCCAACATCAAGAACATGATATCGAATCTCGACAATAAGGCGGCAGGAAGGTTAATGTTTTCATGTGGTGATAAGCGGGGATTGTATCTTCCATACAAGGGATTGGCTGCCGCAAGAATAGAAGTTCTAGCATTCAAGGTGGTGTTGATACCTGCCTTAGAAATGGAAATAGTTTGTTGCTCCATCACTTCATGAATGGCCGTTCTATCGGACTCGTCCATCTTGTCGAACTCATCAATGCAACAAACACCGCTGTCAGCTAAGACCAATGCACCACCTTCCAATACCATTTCGTCAGTAATAGGGTCTCTCATAACAGCAGCAGTCAAACCGACTCCCGAAGAACCTCTACCAGTAGTGTAGACCGATCTAGGGGCAATCTTACCGATAGCACGTAACAACTGCGACTTGGCCACACCGGGATCGCCCATGAGGCACACGTTGATGTCACCACGGATCTTTAATCCATCACCGATCTCCTTAGTCACACCACCACACAACAATAAGAGTAAAATCTTCTTGACGTCAAGATGACCATAAATCTCAGGAGCAATGGACAGTGCCAAACGATGGTAGATCCCGCCATCTTGGTGCAACGCATGGATCTTGGTCTTGATTTCCTCGGTAATTTCAAGCGATTCGTACTGCTTCTTGTGTTGTTTAACATACTGGGTTTCCAAATATGTCTCGGTAAGTAAACCTGCCTTGAGTGCACGGAAACCAGTATATGGCGCTGGCATGAAAATACCAGCTATGTCCACCACATCTCCGGGGTTCATAGACCTGACCAAATCTCCGTTCACGTGAACTGTAAGTGTTCTAGGGATGTGTCCAACAGGAACTTGATTGGCCAACTCTTGTATTTTAACTTCTTGGAATGAGGAGAATTTTGATGCCCTAGTAGACATGAAAAGCTGACCCTTGGTGTTATTGGCTTTACAGACTGGGGAGTTGCACTCAGAGAGCGGCGTGAACACTCTAGACGCGACTTCCTGGAAAATTTCGAAACCACACTTGTCACAGGTATAAGCATTGACAAGGACAGATGGCTTGACATCGGAAACTCTCGTGACAATACCACGCACGGTGATAAGTTGTCCGACATAGCTACCTTTGACGTCTCTGACGGCTAATGCTTTTGAGTTGGTGAAGTCAGTCGTTGGTTTGAAGTATAAGCAGTATCGGCGAACCAATTTGGAAGGGAAGATATTGTCGGCTTGTTGGTTGTCCTGACGGACGGCCTCGCCGTTGGAGTCGAAACCGTCTCGCAAGCTGTTATATTCTTCATTATTATCTTGTTGCAATCTCAAATTGCGGAGTTTTCTCTGGTGCAAGATGACATCAAGCACGTCATCTTTGTAGGAGATGTCTTTTGTAGGTTCCGGCATCAACTCATCCACCACACTGCTAAAAAGTTCAACATATCTATAACAGTTTTTAATAACATGAGCTATAAGGGAGCTGGGGCTGGTTGAACTTTGAGTCTGGGTGTTAGATCCGGCGAAGAACTGGTTCTCGTGGTAGTTCTTCAAGTCATCAAGCTCGATATAAAGTGTTGAGAGTTCCCTATTGGCAATTTTCTGCAAGAGACCCAAGTATTTTGGACCGCCATACTCTATTTCTTGGCCAAACTCGGGTTCAACCTCCTCGGAAGAGCTTTTGAAATGTGTTAAAAAGTCACGAATCGACAGCTTTATGTCCTCATAATTAACATTGAGCTGGATAGCCGGCAAGACTGTCGACGTCGTTGACATGATTGAGTTTTGGAACGATTAAGTGATTGCAGGACGTGAACGATATGAAAGTTTGGCAGGCGTTTTTTCTGCGCGTTTGATGCAAATTAGACCAAAACGGGAAAAATGTTTATACAGGATTCCAGACTCATGGAACATGAGATGGGCCTGGTCTCGACCACAGCCAGAATATGAGCAGAGGGAAAAGTCCAGCATAAGAAACGTAGCTACAGAAGCTTTGGTGGCGGGGCGAAAATAAATATCGAGTTTTATTTAGTGTTACACCGACATAAGATCTACTAATGCTATTGCTGCAGCTTTCTCATCGGAAACTGGCTTCATATGGGGTTTCCGTAGTGACTCTGCCCCGATAGTAGCCCAGTCTTCTTCGTCTGTGTCCGACTGGTCACCACTGTTGTCGGCTTGGTTGACGGGTGAGATAACCGAGGTCGAATGGGCAAGGGAGCTATTTTCGTAGGGCTGCTTTCTTGCAAGTTCTTGCAGGTGCAGGGCTTTGGGCAACGAAGAAGAAAGTGTGCTTCGCATGTGGGACTCGTTGAAAGAGGATTTTCGCCTTCCTGCTGCCGACATTGCGGCCTCTATGCTTTCGGGCGACGTATTGATGGTGTGGTGAGCCAAGCTCAGACCGAGCGAGTTGATTGGCGATGCAGAAAGTGGCGGTGGAGAATTGAAAGAAGTAGTCGAGTTCTTGCCCGACGACAAAATATAATTGTCGAGGTTGTCAAGGGAATTGAGCCTCGACCGGTTGAAAATAGGATGGCGGTACTTGTGTACTGAACTTGGGTTTGCAGCCGAGGACGACTTGCGGCGATTGGCAGCACCTGGCGGCGGTGACATCACCTTGAGTGGGACTCTGTCGGCAAACTTGATTGGTGGAGAGCGTTTAAATTTGCCGTCATAGTCGTTATCAAAGACGAAGAGTTCGTTATCGCTCTCGCTCGAGCTTTCGCTTTCGTCCTCGATACCATCCATGGGGTCGTCGTCCTCGGAATCAGAAGCTATGGCTGAAGACTCCATGATACTCTCGTTGGGGACTTTGACGTTGTGTAAATTGTTCTTGGCATTGGTGATACTTTCCCGGCGAGGAGGCTGTTTCTTTGTCCAACCCAATTTCAAGTTTGTCTGGTTCCGCAAGTCCTGGACACTGAGCGGCGGCTTTTCAGAGGCGTTGGCATTGCCTGGAGCGGTTGTGGCGCCCGCTTCTGTTCCTTCGGTAACGATATAGTCTGATCCGGCGTGGCGCACCGCCCATTGTCCCCAACCAATCTTCTCAAACACCACATCATTGGTGGAGTCCTTTTGCTCCATTGCCGCCATGATAAGCCTTCTCTGCTTCGACAACGAGAGCAATTCAAAGCCGGGCACCTCAATGGATAATTGAGCCGTTATATGGCGAATGGGCAACGGACCATGGCGTATCAAGAGATTAGCAAGGCGGGTGGATGTTATCTTGGAGGCCACTTGGATGCCTTCCGGGGACGAAGTGGAAAGAATATTGCGGTTCGGAGGACTTGACATAGCTATTGGGTATTAGTGTGTTTCTTAGTACCGAAAACGTTGGTTTGGCGGGTGGAGGTTCCTTATCACTTTTGTGGCAGGTTATTGTTTCACAACAAATAGATCAACGACGTCACCAACGAAGGGTCCCGGTAGAAAATAAGCGATCGGTGTACGTTTAGACACGTCAAAATAGGGGTAGAACACGCGTGTCGAGTGGTAACTGTGCAATTGGACGTGAGCAACAAGAATAAACCTGACTGTGTTTAATATTTCAGGCTGAATATTTCAGCCCTGTCTGCAGGATAAACAACTGGCGGTGGTAGCGGTGCTGCTGAACGGGGGTGGCTGTAGCGTAGTAACTGCACGGTTGGGTGCTGCTAGGTGCGAAATAACAGGTGGATTGGCTAACAAAAACAGGGTATTCGTGTTTGAAACAAGCGGTTATATTTGGACCCAACCAGCGCGTGGCTATCGGAACAAACACCGTGACTCAGGTTTGGTGTGCGGGTGTGGTACCCACGCTCCGGGAGTCAGCAATCAGGAGGGGCGTTTTTTTTTGCCCTTTACGTCGCGGAAACGAGCTGCTGCCGGTACCGGCATCGGGCCCCCCAGCTTGCCGTCCGGCCGTTGTCCCAGTTGGGCTATCGATAGGGGCAACAGACAATAGCGCTTGTCTGACATTCCGTGACCGCAACAAGCTAATCCTGCAGAAAGCAATCTGGGGTCATGTAAAGGGTGGTCGGAGGTTCTGGCCCCACACTTACGACTCGGGGTCTGACCTGGTACTGTATGTAACCTGCAAGCGGGGTGGTGTTGTTTTTAGCCACGCCAAGTCTTGTGTTCGCAGCGTTGCATTGGGGCTGGCATTGAGGCTCGGTTGCAACCATTTACCATGCCGGAGGACACGACAGCTCCCCAGCTCCCCGAGGCTACACTAGACGTGCTTGTAGAATCTATTAGGCTGTATCTCCCTGATCACGACTACAAGAAGATACAGATTGTCACGGTGGTGGACCAGCAGTCGCAGCAGTTGGTAGGTGCCACCAGATTTAACGATGAGATACCGGCACCTGTGGAGGCTGCCAGAGCCACGTCGATCGTCGAGGCAACAACCGCAACTGCTGCAGGTGCTCAATTGTTGGACCCCAATGTGTTGTCGATCATTGTCCAGTACCAGGGCCAGGACCTAGTGGTGGTGTTTAAATCGCTGTTGTACGTTAGCATGCTTTTGCATAGGGAAAAATAGAGCACCCAGGTCGACAAAGTAGGAGGCACACTGATAGAGCAAAATAGAGCAACTGACAGAAAAGCTGTCAAGACAGTCTCATAGACAACACCAATAAAATGTGAAAAAAGCTAAAAGACACTTGATAGAGAGTACCAATAGCGACCTTTCTAGCATTGTGAGGATCGCAGTGCTCTGCCTTGGAGCCTTTCGCCGCCTCTACTCTACAGTGTGTGGTCATGGTGTTATGTCTTATTGCTTAACTATCAGCGTGGCGTTCGCTTCGCATGGAGAGGCCGCTCAACTTTATCCTTTACAAAGAAGGAAAGTTCTTGTCGTCAACAGTGGGCTTGGCAGAGCCAGCACCACCACGGGCACCACCTCTGTTTCCACCTCTACCTCTGGCAGCACCTCTGCCTCTGGCACCGCCTCTGCCTCTGGCACCAAAGTCGCCTCTTGGGGCTGGCTCGGAGTCGGCAAACTTGGCGTCAATTTCCAAGAACTTCTTCTCTTTGTGGGCCTTGGCCTTGGACTTCTTGACAGCAGAGGCCTCAACGTAGTCCAGCTCAGACTTCTCAATCTTCTCGGCACTGGCCCACTTAGACTCGGCACCCTCGTTGGCCTGTCTAACCTTCTTGGCTCCACCCAATTCCTTCTGCTTCAACTCCAACTCGGCAAAGTAGTCTTGCAAAGACTTCTTGGGAGTGGTGTCAACTGGCTCGGCGGACTCGGCGTCCTCCTCAGCAGCAGCGTCAGCGGTGCCCTCGGCCTCGGCGTCAACCTCCAAGTCCTCAGCACTCTTCTGGCCCCAGCTTTGCTTGATCTTCTTGCCGGAGTCGGTCTTGCCGGATCTAGAGTGACGGTCAAATGGTTTCTTGTAGTGCTTGGATGGAGTGGAGGTTGGGGCACTGACATCCTTGTTGTTGGCCTTGTTCTTCAAGGCAGCCTCGTTGCCGGTGGCCTTGGCCTTCTTCTTGGCCTTGGCTGGGTCGGCAGAGGGTGGTGGCACATCAGCCTTCTTGGATGAAGTGTTGTTTCTCACCACCTCCTTGGTTGCAAGAATAGGTGCTGAGTCGTCCTCAACATCGTTCCCCAACAAGTGGTACAAGTTCTGCGTTAGTAACAGAAACATACTTCTCGGTTGCTCTCCACATTCGACCAATTGCACCTCTGTTTGGCTGCCCAACTCTAGCAAAATTAGTGGTCACAAGAGTAAGTGCCAATTGTTCAATTGCAGTGGCAGAGTCCCCCACCTTGCATATATAGCATTTCTCGCGATGCCATATTACGTGCCATTGTATATGGAGCCGAATGCATGTTCACTTACCTTGTTTTCGAAAGACATGCCTTCCAATGGTTTTACTGTCTGTCTCGGTCTTGAAAATTTTGCTGACTGAATGTCGACACACTGCTGTCTTTGTGTAACTTCCCCAACTATTGCGTAATTGTGGGCATGATCCCAGGGACCTGTGAGTAACTATGAGCAACTTTGTCACTGGGGTGCAAATTTACACGCCATACATAGTCATGTTTCGTCCGTAGAATGTCTGGTTTTCGCTCTATGATTTTTACTGTCTTACGGCTGCTAAAATTAACTACTCATTTATTTTGGAAAAGCATATTTTGTAGGGTTTGCTATTGAATGTAGGACTAACGTGGCCGGCGAGACATCCTCTTTAACAGGACACTAGGTATTGTTATGTCGATAACTCCATTGGGCAATTGGGCAATGCATGTGTGCTCCATTCCAGTAGAGAGTGCAATTCCTAGAGGCGGCGATATTAATAGACCCCAACAAATGGCTTCGGAATTCCACAGTGAATGTTCACAGACTAAGCATGTATTTTTAGTTGCTCTTAACAAAAGTATCACCAATTCTTGTGAGAAACGTCCGCATCGCCGTTCGAAGATCTGTGGATATATTCTTCGAGAATAATTGTAGCGTGAGCAGGTACATCTCGGGTGAGTGCTTGACAAAGTCTTCCTCGTCCAACTCAATGTAGCCTTGGTATATCTCAATGATAACCGGCTTCCAGGTGGTAATGTTGCGCTGCTGGTTGGTGTCATCAAACTCGGTAAAACGATCTATGATCTTGTTGCACAATGGAATGATCTGTTTCATGATGGTACCCTTGGCGTTGCTGTCAGTCTTGTCGTCGTCGCAGTACATTTGCAACATAATGTTAATGAAAACTGCAGCTGACGAGGACTCTTGTTTCAACAAGTTTGGAAGTCTTTCAATCACCCCGGCGTTCCAGATCCGCACACGTAAGTCGTAGTCGTCATTGAACTTCTTGGCGAAATCGTAGCTAAACTTCAAGTATCCGGCCATCTGAATCAAGTTCGAGTATGGAATTGCTTCATAGAACAGATCGTTCTTGAAAAGCTCTGACAACGTTTCGATCATCAAAAGCTGAAGGACACACTTGACAACAATTGATGATTTGTCACGAGAACGCTGGAGGCGGGCCTCAGTGTCATTGATATGATTCTCTGGTGCTGGTTTCAAGGTTTCGGTGGACTCCACTTCGTCTACTTCACTCTCCTCTGTCATTGCGGAATAAGCGCGGTCGTCAATTGAAGGATGCTCTTTAACAGCATGCATTGGATCAGCAGTGAAAAGCTCCTTGGCTGTCGTCAAGTCATACAAATCATGGATAGCTTTGGTTATCAAGTTCCACTGATCTTGATTGAACTTCGATGAATTCTCGATCAACAATGAGTGCAAGCATGATCTTCCAATTCTAGCAATAGTGTCATTCTCTTGGCAGATACAGGATATGAACAAGTTCAAATACTCATCCAACATCCGGCTCAACGCATCAAAGTAATGTGTGAACACAGTGACCATGTTCCTCAATGCTTGAATCAATGTTGTCGAAAGCCATACAGACAACTTGTCATTGTCGTCGATATTGTTCAATTCCCAATGATTGCTCAACACGCCAAAGATTGGGAACAAAAGCTGGCGACAAACAAGGTCCCAGAAGTTGTTCTCAAAATGCTCACCATACTCGAGCAATATATCAAATAAGGCATTCAAGGCACGAGAACGGACTTCCAACTCTTCACCAGTCATGGTAATATCGTAAAATCCAAAAAGAACTGGGAACCACAATTTGACCAAATTGTCATTCTTTCCTGATATCACACCATTCGTCTCTTCCTCTGTGTAGTTGGGAATCTCTTTGATTAACTTCCTCAAAATATCCAACGAAAGGAGACTGATACGTTGAAACCTCTCATTCTTAGCCAACTCAGTAAAACAGACAACCAAATCAGCGAATGATTCCTGTTGCCGAACAGTATCAATGTACTCTTTGTTGATCCAGTTAGCCATCTTGAAACTCTTGTTAGCCAAAGATTCCTTGTTCTCTTTAGCCGTAACACTTAAGATTCCGAATATTGTTTTCCAGCCAGACTTAATCTTTGTTGATCTAGCAAGTATCATATTATTGACACATTCCAAGACCATGTCCTTGACTTCCAAGGATTCGTTATGACGCACAATATGTTCAAAAGGTTTCAAGAATTCCTTCTGGAACTTGAAGTGCGATAACTCATCAATTTCAAAAAACCTCATTGACAACTGTCTTAATGAATCCAACGCAAAAAACACAATGGCTGGATTACTGTGGCAACCAACACGGTTGAAGATTTCTCCAATTATAGACCAAAGTTGGGACCATTCAAGACGTATACGACCCATGTTGTAATAACAGATATCAACAATCTTTTGTAATGAAAACATTCTGGGGTTGCTGCTTTGACCTGAAGAGTCAATCTCCTCTGATGAGACTTCGGATAATGCTCTGACAAAATCAGCAATAGCTTCTCCGCTCAAATTCGAACTGTTAGTAAATACTTTATCAACAGCCACCTCAAGTTCAGTCTTTGTAAGGAGTTGAGAAATGTAAGGAGTGAGCCTCTGATTATGAAATTTGTTCGATGCTGTTTGCGATGCCGTAGGATGAGAAGTGAACAGGCTGAAGAAACTAGTCGCTGCTGAATGTGAACTCTCTGTCGAAGCACGGTTGACCATTTTGGCAGTCGACACATCTGGGATGGAATTCTGATCTATTCCCTGGGCAATCAACTGCAAACGTTCAAGTTGAGAGACCGAAGTCAACACTTGCATCCATGCTGATTTCATATAGTTCCCTTCGCTGACAGCCAAGTCTAACATCATATAGATGGCGTCCACATTCTTCTCTTTCATCTCTTCATAACTGTGCAAATTCTCAAATTGCACCAAAGCTCCAAGGAAAGATTTGCGAGCATAATCAAGATCAAACATGCAACTGATTTTGATTGAAAGCCTGATTCCTTCCAAGCAAACGCGCGAGATTTCGGGATCGTCGTATTCCTTGAAAATCTGGGTCAATCCAGCCAAAATGGACATCCATATGGTGTCAAAAATGGACTTGACATGATAGACATTGGATGCCGCGTAGAATACGCCTGAATCTTCGGACTTCAGTTTCTTTCCCAAGTCTCTTACTAGCTTTTCGGTTTTAGTTGCCATCTCCTTAGAAGCGTGTGAGTAAGCTTCTTTGTTCAAGTCCCTACCACCAAAAAGTCCCAATCCAGTCGACTGAATTTGAATGTCACCAGCAAGCAATGCAGCATACTGTTCCGATACTAGGACAATCTCGTTGTCCTGAACTTCACGGTAAATCTCTTCCAAGAATTCTCTTGGTAAGTCCTGGTCGTTGTCAATCCCTGAATTGTTCTTGATGAAGCTATCCACAGTCATACGATTCTTTATTTGTGGAGAATGCAAATCGGTATTGAGAAGAATCACTGAGTAGGAAAGGACGTAAGCGGTTTCAGCGTTAGCGAATATCGAAGGGTTGCCAAGAACATAACGTTCTGCAAATTTCAACATATATCTGTCAATCTTCTGTGATTCTCCAGGAAGTCTGAACGATTGTAAGAATGTTCTCATAGCTTGAACAAAGTCAGTATTTGCAAAATCCATTTGATCCACGAATGCATGCATTACAGCAACATTCTTTTCATTACCTTCACCCATATACTCGCCAATAACGGCTTTGTCGAGGCCCTCTGTTTCCAATAAAAACTTTGCTATGTCCTTTGCTGAGTCTGAAGGAATGAACTTGTGTTGCAAGAAGTGCTCAATACCCCTTTTAGCCTTCTGATTGAAAAGCTTTACACCCTCTAAGTATGCCTTCTTTCTTTGTTTCAGGTTCTCGAATTGTTCAGGGTCATCGACGTCGCTAGCTTCCAAAGCAGAACCATTAACAAAGGAAGCATTACGTGAGTTCAAAGCCGTAGATTTAATTGAATCGGGAACTGGGGTGAGTGTTGCCGTGTCGTTGGAATTCCGTGGTCCCACTTCTTTGGGGGAGAATCCCTTTTGAGCCCACGAATACAACGACCTTAGGAGAGCAACATTGCATCCAATCGCCGTTATCTTTAAAGCAAACTCTAAAGGATACATGCCGTAGACATCTGGCTCCGGGGGCTTCGAGCTCATTGTCGAGCTAGTAAGATTGGCAATCTTGCTGATGTCATATACGGATATTCCCTTTCTTCGATTATCATAAAAGGCAGCTCTCTGTTGAGGAGAAACCTCGATCCTGCTCAATGAAAGTTTCGTTAAAAGATCGACAATTTTTTCACAAATACTAGGCATTGTGCTATCACAGTCGTAATTCAAGTAGAACTCGATAATACAGCGGGAATCGTTGCATAACCGCTCAACGATTGAAAGCAAATAGCGCTTCTGGTGCGCAGTTGAGGTTCTCATCTCTGCAACAGGAAGATAGATCTCATCCCAAAAGACGGGGATTTCTTGCTTAAACTCAGAACGCAAGTTTGATATAATGAGCCAGAAGATTTCCACTGAGAGTTCGAAAACAGGGGCTAAAGGTGACGCTGCATTTCGAGATAAGGTCAAACACAAGTATTGCCTTACAGCGTTTATCAAACGAGTTTGTTCGCTGGAGTTGGATGATAGGATTACAACATCTTTGCTGAGGAAAATTTCAATGTGCTCTTTCAAGATGGTGTGCACGATGTGCAAGGATAAAAGCTTGGACCGGACTGAATGTGATTTCATATCAATTGCAGTGTCTGAATCAATAGGTTTGACTGAAAGCTTGCACATGGATCTAAAGATCAAGAATGCATCTTTCACAAAGAGGTCCTCGTCACCCTCTTGGGCGTCATTTGCTTCCTGGACTCTCTCGCTATCCAATGCACTATTGTTTAACTTTTCCAAATTCTCGAGTGTCAACTTTTGCCCTGCAGCATTATCATTTTCTTCCTTTTCCAGGCCGTTTGGAGCATCGATTTCATCTTTGCTGTCTTTAGAAGACATGAAGTTGGTGCTGCTACCAAATCTTCTCGATTTCAAAGTGGTCTCGCTAATTCTGCGGAAGATGGAGCTAATCACTTGCGTAAGTATTCCTTGGGCCACCGCTTGATTACGAGGCGTCAACGAGAAGATGAACACGTTGTAGATCTGTCTAACAGCCTTTAACAAAGCTGCGCCATGGCATGGCATGAGGAGAACACTGTTCATCAACGAGCGTACCACCTGCAATTCGACCTCAGGGTCGGTCCCCTCTCCGTCAAAGCACGAAGCGATCACATCCACCGAGGCGTCAGTAAGCTGTACTTTGTCGTTGGAGTCCTCAAACACGGTGTAATCAAAAAGCTTGGAGAAAAGGTCTAAAGCCTTGGCCTTCATGGTGTTATTAGGTGTTTTGCATGCCGCTTGAAGAGCATCGAAAATGATGTGGGGGTCTCTAGAATGGGGGTCGTTTAAGGAATCCAATGCCTTTTGCATCGTAGCCTTGAATGCCTCGTCCTTCTTGACCTCCTTACTGTTCATGATATAATCAAACGCATTCTTGAAGATATGCAGATTATCCACCGTCGCCGTGGAACTGAGCGAGAGGGTTGAATGTCGTCTAGTGTGGTATGCGGTATTACCGGATGCTGGAGGAGCCTGCGAATCGGTTGTTACGTCCGCAGTATCGTCCACGTCCACATCATCAATATTAATTTGTGGTGATTCGACATCTGACGTGGTGTTTCTTGAGTTGACGGCTGGTGAGGATTCTTCGTTGTCGATCTTAACTTCAGTGAAGTCATTACTGGTTTCATCGGCTGCTTCAATTGGAGCATGAATCTCTGTTTCACCGTTTGAAGCTTCTAGTTCCTGGCTAGGAGCGTCTTTGGCTGCCTGGTTGGTGTCGGCAGAAGCATCATTTTTCAGATGCTCGTCAGCTATATGTTCTGGCTTTAACGAATCCAATTCCGGCGGTGCCTCCGTTCCCGCTTCTGTACTTCGATTCGCTGTATCCTCGTTGGACATTACTGATGTAAACGGATAACTGACGTGGACGGTAACTTTTGCTGCCACTAGATCGAGTGCCGATTGTTGATAATCCCTGGTGCGCGCACACTAGGGCAGTGCGGCACTCGATCTGATTACTTGGGAGTACCATGAAAATGAAAAATAAGCTGTAATTAAATACGGACGCTATATAAAAGGTCAATCCCTGCACTAGAACTCGCTGAGAGCCACGGCAGTTGCCTGGTAGTCGTCGTGGGAAATAGAAATACTGATTCCCTTAACACCAGCCTTCTTGGCAGCGTCCAAAGCGGCACCGTGAAGGGTCACCTGAGGTGCACCCTTGGCATCACGAACAATCTCAATGTCCTTCAAAGCAGCACCTCCTCCTTGGGACTTGACACCAAGAGCCTTGAAAGCAGCTTCCTTGGCCGACCAAGTTCCGGTGTAGGAAGCTTGGGGGCTGGCAGCATTGGAGCAGTACTTCACTTCTTCCGAGGTAAAGTTCCTCTCAATGAAGGTGGAATTCTCCAAGTTGAGAGCGGAGATCAACTCGACATCGACACCAACACCTTTGGACGATTTGTTCAAGTTGGACAAAGCAGCAGCAGTGGCATCAGCGACAGCGCTCACGTAGGTCTTGTCACTCTGGACCGACTTCTTGGTGAAGATCATTTCCTTCTTAGAGCTGTCGAGACGGGCCAATGGGTCCAAGTAAACTGGCTGCTCCAAGTCGTCACTGTATGGAGGCTTGTCCTTGGCCACGAACATGGTGTTTCTGGTGATAGCATTGTGCATGTATCTGTAAGTTCTCTTGTTACGGGCAGTGACCTTGGAAGCGTATGTCTCGTAGGTGCGTCTGTCCAAAGAAGCATACAAGTAGTCAGAGTTAACAACAATAGCCTGAGCACCCTTTTGACCGAAACCGAAAGAGGTGACGGAAACAGCCTTGATACCATCGGTTTGGATAGATCTCGATGGATACAACACGTACTCGTATTGCTCAAGGAGCTTGTCGACATTGTCCGCGTTACGGTTACCTGGCACAAGACCAGAGTTCAAGATTTGAATGGCTCCGTTCAACATCCAAGCTCCAGCAGCACCCTTAGGGTGTCCAGTCAAGTATTTCTGGAAGACACCAAAGACAGGGTTACCCTCGCTTCTGCCCAAATGTTTCATCATTTGGTTGATGGTGGCGGATTCGTTCTTGTCGTTGGCAACAGTAGAAGTACCGTGGAACGAACACACACCAATGTCGTCGATAGTCAAATCAAAGGCGGCTAAGGCTCCTCTCAATGGGGCAATTCTTGGGTCTGACTTGTAGAAGTTGTTACCCCATTGTTGCTTGGCATTAGCGGTTTGGCGCTTAGCCTCACGGTGAATTTCCTCAGTACGTTCTCTCATGAACTCCTCAAGGGAGAACTGAGCACCGTACTCTTCCTTGGCCAATTCAGCCTCCTCAGACAAGAAGTCGATTTCACCCTCTTCCCATTTCTTGATATCTTGCAATCTCTTCTTCAATTGTCTCGATCTGTACTTAATGTTCAACATGGCAGATGGGTACTTCAAGTTACCGTGGTGCTCACGAGCAGTGGTCAAAATACCTTTACCGGGAGCTGGGACAGAACGGCCGATCTTGTCGGTTGCAGTAGCAGTCATGGCAATAACAGCGTGGATTGGAACACCCATCTTAAGGGCCAAGTCAGCAGTCATGATGATTTGGATACCTGAACCTTGAGATTCCATGAAACCTGCTCTGGTGGTGGTCGTAGGTCTCGACATCTCCTTTGGAGTTCTACCGTGTTCGAATTCAGTCACGGCGTTAGAAGTGGCATTCATGTTGGCAAACTCGTATGAGCCTTCCTCCTGGAAG
Organism: Meyerozyma smithsonii; assembly: GCA_030570235.1. Taxonomy (NCBI): domain Eukaryota; kingdom Fungi; phylum Ascomycota; class Pichiomycetes; order Serinales; family Debaryomycetaceae; genus Meyerozyma; species Meyerozyma smithsonii. The sequence goes on along the minus strand of JAJLVE010000001.1, from coordinate 1,061,606 downwards.
TCATCGTATCCACCAACAATACAGATCTTGGCTTTTCCGCTCAAAATAGTCTCCATTCCCACATCGACAGATTCCACAGCGGTAGCACAAGCACCGACTGGGGTCTTGATAGGACCGGAAGACGACAACAATAACATATTGACCCAAGCAGCCATGGTGTTGATGAAAGACTCTTGCAAAATATCGTTTTGAATCTCCTTATCGGCGTATCTATCCTTGAACATTCCTCTCAAGGCAGACTGTCCACCCATACCGGAACCAGAACAGTTTCCAACCTCTGAAACGTGAACGTACTTGTAGAACTCGTAAGGGTCAGTAATACCAGCAGACAACAAAGCCTCAACTGTCGAAACCAAAACGTACAAGGTGATTGGATCAACCTGGTTAATGGTGTCTTCTGGAATACCGTAATGACGGGCATCCCAACCCGTAGGAATTTGACCGGCAACAAGTCTGTCAAATCTCAAAGCCTTTGGAATGAACAAAGTAGCACCCTTCAAAATCTTAACAGTGTACTCGCCAGAGCCATCGATCTCAAAGATCTCACACTTTTCGCCATGTTGAAGCTTGTATTGTTCTGCCGTTTCCTTAGAAGCCTCGAACTCTTCTAAGTCGTGCTGGATGACAACTTCTTGGATGAACTTCTTCTTCTTTGGGTCGTAACCACCGAATAATTCTGGCTCGACAAGACGGATACCGGAGTGTTCCAAGATTTCTTCTTCGTACTTGGACTTGATATCTTTGTCTTCAACAGGCTGTTGAGACTTAGCATCAATCCAACCGGCATATGGTTGACCCTTCAAGTTACCGTTGTGGTATTTGATCAAGCCCATAATCCAAGCCATTTCAATAGCACCCTCCAAAGAGAACTCACCATTGGCTTCCATCTCCCATCTAGTTTTGGCATTACCCCATGGACCCACTTCAGCGAAACCAGTCACAACGATGGTGCTTTCCAAATCTAACATACCTTCAAGGTTAGGAGAAACTTCCTTGATCTCATCATAAGACTTCAATCCAGGGAATTCGAATTTCATGTTGGCCCTTGGTTGGATCTCAACCTTAGAGTAGTTTGCGTCAACACCTTCACCATTGATAACCTTCTGTTCAATGGACGATTCAATAGAGACTGCTCTGCGAACATCGGCGGATTCCATGACATCAGTTCTCAACTTGGTCGTCAATTCCTTCAAGTTGTCAAGGAATTGCAAACCACCGTTCAAGTCAGCCATAACAGGGCTCTCCTGGCACAACTTGACGATTTGAGGAGTCATCAAACCCAAAATGTTGAACGCCATCTCCTTCTGGCTGAAAGTTCTGACACCCAACTTTTCAATACCTTCGGCGATCATGTTGTTGGCGCTCATCAATCCAGTTCCTCTGGTCCATCCAATAATAGCACCACATACGGTCAACTTCATTCCCCAGTCCTCGGAGTACCATCTGTTGAACAAGGTTTCCAAGGAGATCTTGGATTCCGAGTACAAACCGTCGAAACCAAAAGTACCGTGGTTAGGGGAGAGTGGCAAGATACATTGAGCAGGTCTAGTATCAGAAGTCTTCTTAGACTTGACAGCACCAAGCATTCTCAACAAGTTGGTCAACATGATTCTGTGCGCAAGCTCAGATTTGGAGTCAATGTTGTCCAAACCGTTACCGTTCTCTGGGATAGCAGCGAATGGGATAATGGTATCCAAATCCCATCCTAAACCACCCTTCTTGACGTCGTCATAAATATAGTTCACCAAGGCATCAACATCTTGTTTAGAACCTTGGTTGAATGGAACGACAACCAAGGTGGAGCCTATGGATCCGTATCTAGAGTACATGGCCTGGTAGTACTCAGTGACCTTCTTGGAGAAACGAGAAGTGGTAACGATGACCTTAGCACCACCACTGATCAAACCTTGCAAAATTTCGGCACCAATGGATCCAGCACCGGCACCAGTAAGCAAAACGTACTTGTCCTTGAAGGTCAATCCGTTGACAGCGCCGCTCTCAAGACCATCCAAGTAGAGGGCTGAGTTTCTGGCATCGTACTCCCAGTGACCACTTGAGCTCTTGCGTTGCAAGTTCAAGAATGGAATAGTCTGAGGAGGAATAGTGGAAGAAACAGGCTGCAAGATCGAGGTCTTATCTGGCAAGGAAGCAATTTCATCGTCATCCGAAGCAGAAGATGTTGACAATTCGTCCTCCTCGGTAGGGGTGTTTGTGCCAGTAGGCAAGAAGGCCTTGGTTGCTTGAGCGACTTCAATTTCGTCGGATTTCTCGACGTAATCAATCAATTGTTCATACAACTTTTGAACTTCAAGCTTGGTACCCTTGGACAAAGATTGTTGTCTAGTAATAGCCTTGTAAACTCTAGCCAAGTCTTCTTGGATTGTTGGTTGAGCTACCTTGGTCATCTTACCTCCCTGAGCCATCTCATAGACGTATTGTTCAAATTTACGAACTGACTCTTTCTCGACTTCGTTGTAAGTGATATTACCCTTGGCGTCAACGGTGGTCTTTGGACCGGTGATTCTGCCAACATCCTTGAATGCTGGGTCTACTTGGAGCACTTGCTGACAGTTGTCAATCAATTGCTGACCCAACTTCTTGGCCAATTGGTAAGTTTCACCCTTGTACTCAGGAACGTGGTCAATGTGGTATTGCATGAACTTCACCAAGGTTGGATTAGCTCTGTTCATGATCTGAATACATTGATTGATGGTCTCACGATCGACATCAGTCAACTTGCCGAAGATAATGTCAAAGTACATAGACAAGACATCTTGACGAGCCCAGTTCCAGTAGGAGTCGTAAGTTCTGGACTTCAAAGGAGAGAATGTTGGCTTGATACCAGTAGCGTAGTACTCGCCGTGTTCGGCTTCCCACAAGTCCAATTCCTTCTGCAATACGGAAGCAGCTTCCTTCTCCTTGATGAAGGACTTCTCACCCTTTTGCAAGTCGACCTTCAAGTAACGGGCCAATACTTCCAATTGGTGCTTAGCCAAGGTTCTGTTCTCGGCAGTCAAAGCTTCCAAAGCAGCACTGTCAACAACAGCACCGCCGGCACCACCAGAGCTGCTAGACTCGGCAGAAGCCAAGGAAATACCAGCAGCGGAAGCGTATTTAGTAGCAACGGTATCCAAGAACAGCTTGGCGTCGGCTTCGGAGCCCAATCTGCTAGCTGGTTCTTGGGTCAATGCATGCAACAAAACGGAGTCTTGTCTTCCTGGTCCAAAACCAAATCTAGTGTCCAAGTATTTTCTGGCAATGGTGATAGAGAAACCACCGGGCATCTTGGAGGACATAAGTCTACCGATCAACGACGTGGAGGTCTTACCCAATTGACCAGAAAAGGTGTCTTGGAACTGGTCTGCCAATTCCTCCAATGGAGTATCCTCGGGCTTCTCGGGGGTGGAACCAAATTCCTTACCCAAATCACCCAAGATTTCGTTCTGCACGGTAGACTTACCGTTAACCAAGTCCTTAATTGGCTTGGACATAGGAATGGCATCCAATGGCTTTTTCAATTTCTGAGCAACCAAAACGTGCAACAACAAAGATGCCTTTACAGGCTCATCAGGAACAGAAGCGACTGGACCAGAAGGTGCAGCAGCTGGTACTGCAACTGGTGCTGGTGCTGAAGCAGCAGCGGTGGCAGCAGGAGCCAGCTCGGCAGCAGCAGGTTCAGCAGCCTTAGGAGCAATGTCAGCAGGGTCTGGAGTATAGTAGATCTCCTTTGGATCTTTGGAGTAGCACAAGACTTGACGTTGCAACGACAAGGCAGCATCGTAGGACTCATACTTTGCCTTGATGGTTCTTGAGGCCATACCAGATAAAGTAGGCGATGGACCAATCTCCACCACTCTTTCTGTGTTGTGCTGTTGCAAGAACACATCTTGAGTCTCAATCCATCTGACTGGCGAGGCAAACTGGTAGGCCAACAACTCAGTCAAGAGGGTATGAGAAAGCTCTTGTTCAATCTCTGGTCTCATAATATATAATTAGGCTGTAATTGACGCGTTTAGATCTATTACGACACTTCAATTGCACCAAATTAGTTAACCGGGAGGAATTTAACTTTTATATGCACCCAATCCAACAGCTGCAAAAAGTTGAGCCCCAACATTTAGGGATGTTGGTGTACTGCATATATCCGATTTTCGCCGCCTAATACTGGGTTTGGGGCTTTTGAACGCACGTTTTGGAGGTAGTATGGGTGTATAGAGTGGGGTAGCATGCTTCATAGTATCATATCTACTGCAGTTGCATCATAGTTTTGTATTCTCTCCTACTGGTCCCAATCTCGGGGTTGTGGGTTATCTGCAGTATGGCTCGATGTGTCGTGAAATATATTTAGGGCTCCAGCGCGATACTGCTTATGTAATTGATAGTGTCCTGCATGATTCCATCAAGTGAAGACTTTGTTGACCTTTTTTTTTTCGCATCAACACTTTTTATTCTCTACCTGGTACCAACAATAAGGATATTGTTGTTATTTGGTAATCGTAGACACCATGGCTAAGCCTTCTCGTCTGTCCTGATTATATTCGTTTATTTTCAGTTTAAACTGACCTACGGGAACACTTTTGCATATGGGATAACATATCGATCGCCTCCACCCCGTTCGCCCAAGTATTGGCTGTATGGGACTATTAATGTGATCTACATTCTGAAATTTCTAATCGTAGGCATATTATTATCACATAGTATGCTTTCTGGTTATGCCGCTTGAGTTTTTTCTCTACCAGATAAGGCAGTATTATTGTCAATTGCCCGTTGCACATGGTAAGTGCCGTGCTATAAATGAGACACGTCTATTCGCTTTCCAAGGCACAACGGATGGTCTAGCATGTTTGGCCCGATTTCGTATCCATAGTTATCCTGAGTGCCAGTGTAGCCTACAAAACAAGCTATCAAAGACTTGGGCATAGCATCTAATATTGCAGCCATGTCATTGTCACTGAATTTGTTGCTTGTAAGATCAAGTTCCACTAGGTTCTCATGGTATACTCCATTTACTCCATGTCCGATCATCGAGAGTGTGAAATTGTGTAGGTTGTTCTGGGAAAGGTTTACCGCTGCTAATGATCCACCATTAAAGGGGAATTTTAATTGTAGCCTCCGTATTTTGTTGCAGCAAACGTCCAATTCCCGCATTGAATTGGGGAGTGATACAACTAAGCTCTTGAGCTTGTTACTAGCCAAAGAAAGATGACGGAGTGAAGGCAAGTCCAAAAAAGTATCTGTGCCTATCGAGGTGAGTGCGTTGCCCCCAAAATTTATCACTTGGATCGAAGGAGGGAACTCAATCATATCACGGTCAATGTTCGTGAGGTCATTAAGAGACATTACAAAGCTTTTTAACTTTGATTGCTTCCCAAAAGTGATGTTTCTAACAAGTGAGAGTTCACAGCCTCGGAAACTAAGGTCCTTGATACTAGGGGCAAACACAATATTCCTTAGGCTCAAAAGGTTGTTGTTGTCAAGGTTTAAAATCTCCACATGTGGGGGGTATCTAATTGCAGAGAAATCTGTAATTTGGTTGTGGTTGATGAAAAGTACTTTTAGGTTGAGCGGTTGCCCGTTTTGGTCATGGAGTAGCCGGAATGAATTGCCAATGTGGTTCTCGGTGAAATGAATGGTGTGAATGCCGCAAGGGAAAAGCGGGTTTACAACCTGGGTTATGCGGTTCAGACCGATAGCCAATAGATGAAGCTTCTTGGGGAACTTTATACCGTCAATGGAGGTGATTTTGTTGACGGCCAAGATCAAACTTTCTATCGAATCAGGGAATGTGAATGGCTTCAAATCCTTGATCCCAGTGTGTCCTAAGTCAAGGTATTTGAGATGAGGGGGGAATTCTATCGGACTAGACCAATCAATGGGATTGTCAGATAGCTTGAGGGAGACCAAAGAAGAGGGTAGGTTAAACCCATGTAAGTCCACGATGTGATTGTCAGAGATATTCAACTCACGTAAAGAGTCCGGCAGAACGATGTTCCGAAGTGAGCTTCTGCTGATTTGAAGGGATGATAGGAAGGTCGATCCAAGATTCCATGAAGGTTGTTGTGCGTTGTAAATACCGAAAGATTCGAGTTGCTTCAACTTTGTTGGTGATGTTGAGTTGAATAATGTAAGTGACAGTAACTTATGGTTATCTTCGATCAATCTTTGCGTGTAACGGGAGTGGGTCATGTCCTTGATGTTTTCCAACGACAATACCTGAACCAGCTCGGGAAAAGGGTAGTTGTCAGAAGATGCGTCAATGTAGCAATTTCCCAACATGATTGTCAACGCAGACGGAGGAAGTGAGTAGCTGATGTGGACTGCTTTGTTACGGGCATAGCCGTTTCTATTAGGATGCAAGCAGAGTCGCTTGAGTTGCAGCGGGAACGGTCGGACAAAATTGACGTCACTGTTTTCTATCCAGAGAGCGTTCAAGTTGACGAGCTGTGATGGGTCAAATGCAAAGTCGCCGTCATAGTTAAAAACCAGGATTGATCTTATTTTCGTGCCAGCGTATCGAACAACCTGGTTGATGAGATGGCCCATGCTTATTCTTGGAAGCACCGAAGGATCAAATTCAAGCTCAATGTTATACTCAAGGCTACTATGCTCGAGTCTCTTTATCTGGGTGAGGAAGTCGGTAGCAGTGAACAAGTTCCATATGTGGTAGCTGAGGGTCACTGGATGGTCGAGACGAAGACCCCATTTGGACTCGATGAACCACACGACTTCCAAGTTGTCGACGTGCATAACGTCGCTGGTCAGCTTGGAGAGGAAGTCTGGGGTGAGCAAGTACATAACCAAGTAGGTCTCTTGTAACCTGTTGTGGGCGATGATTGGGGCGCTGTTGATTCGGTTAATCACGGCTTTTCGAACGCCAGGGTTTTCCTCCAAAATGGACGCATCGACAAATGCAAGCACATCCTCGACACCCAAGTGTGCTAGTATCCGGTCGAGAACCTCGCCAGGAAGATTATTGATCCATAGTTCCATCGCGTCATAAATGGGGTCTGAACGATATGTTACAATTTAGGAATGCGACTGCAAAAAATAATATTACCAGATAGATTAGATAAATGGGGAGAACAAAGGCATCGGACACGGAAATAACGGAGATGTCTGTCAACTTATGCAGTATGCCAACGGTGTCATATATGACTACTGTTGGGGGAGGGAAATGGTGTTCGCTGATGCAACGGTCGTGTACGCTTAGCGGCAAAAGTTTACGGGCGTGTAATCAAGTTATGCCGGAGACAGTAATAACCCCTCTCTGAAGCCGGAATTTACAGATTTGGCTTTGAGAACGGTATTTGGTTGCTAAGACAAGTGGCCGACTTCGGACTTTGTTGAACCGTTATTAGCCTTGGTGCGGCTCCCAAACCACGAAAAGATAACATCAAAACGCCTGAGCAAGGCGTCATACTGTGGCGTGTACATGGAGTAGCGGGGCTTTGGTTGGCTTACGGTGAAGAACTGCACTCAACTTTCAGCATTTTTGGAGAAAAAAGACGTTGGGTACTGGAGCCTGGATGGAGTCCTTGATCCTACGCTCGAACAACACGTTTGTTTCCCAACGGTGCCAGCGCTAATTTCAGGTTCTGAACCTTGGATCAATCAGCGGGTCTCCTCTACGTACGAGTCAGAGTTCGTCTCTCCTACCCCATACCCTTACGATAGCTAATAACAGCATAATAGTGGCTACAATTCTCAACTGAACCTACATGTTGTTTCGAGGGTCTATTTCCCAACACAGCAGGTGTGTCTCAGCCAGCCTCACGCGGATGCAGGCAAATCAGCCATGTCACGCAAATAACGGCTCCGGGATCCGCTGGTGACAATTGCGCACAAACAATAGGGAATCCCACAGGTTTACGTTCATAACCAAGCACTGTGTATATACGCACCCCTAAACAGCTACATACCCGGCACTACTTCCCCCTGTGCTCCTCCCTACGTTACACTGCATGGGGCCACTTTCCTGCACATCAACTGATAACTACCGCGAGGAGTCCGATAAGATACAATAGACATACACGTTACTAAATAACGGATCATAGGCTTTCGAGACTCATTTCAGCTCCAGAATCCTACTGTCTCTTTTCCAACAGTAATCAGAGCTACTGAGGTGCCTTGTGTGCTTCCAGGCTCGTGCGATCGTTAAATCTCGTGAATCCCACATACCGGTCCCATTTTGTTGGTTCCACCCGTACACTTTTGGCTCATAAACAATCCCCTAGTGATCGCTTTTTGTCATGACGCAGCCAATGAACGAACTGGTGAAGATCGACAAGGTGTAAGTATTGTGTTTGATGCTTCTCTCTAACCGCCACTAACTCAGTCATTCAAACCCAAAGAAGGGTTATAAACTTGGTACCGCTTCTGCCACGTGGAAAAAAATCAGGCAGGCAACGGTAAACACCACTGCTAAGACCCAGCGTCTGAACTCTGGCTCAGCATCCCCTCCCAACTTGGAGGGCCTCACCAACGGCGAGGAGGAGAATGAGGTCATTGACGGAGTCATTCCTGACTCGGTAGCAACAATTGTTGAAAGCAGCGTCAAGGGTGATCTCTACATTTACTTCCCCACCGAACAGGTGCTTGAAATTTGGGGCTGGACTCCTCACACTTCGACTGGCCAGTACGGCGACGCGGTGTATTTGCATCAACAATTGAGAATAAGTGCACCATCTTCGGCTCCTCCATTGTACGATGACAGTGACGAGGAGGTTGAGGACTTGGCACCCGCAGATTCCTCCAGGTCAATTGAGAAGTTTGTGCTCAATGAGACCCTTGACTCTCCGCTTTTCGTCTTTATTGTGAAGGATGAGACCTTGTCGTTTCCCTACACTATTGAGATCCACAAGCCGCAAAAGGACACCTCACATACAGAAGTCGTTCAGGTTCTTACAGTTCCTCCGTTCATGCAGCGACAGGGCCCAGAGGACGTCTCTCCTCAATTCAAGTTGAAGATCACCAAGTCTTACATTCTCCTTGGCAACTCAAAGGGTTTCCTTTTTGTCTACAAGTATGATGAAGCTAATATGCGCTACAATATGGGAAACTATGACTTCAAGTTGCAGAAAACTCGAAAGCATTGTTGCCAGCCGCTTGTGGCTAAACATGGCTTAACCAAGGTAAGCGACGAGGAAATGTTTTTCCAAACTAGCTGTTTTGATGACGAACCATTATTCGATATCGTGGGGGACTGGTTAGTGTACTGTCCTACCAAGTACGAGTACAACCTCATCAATGCCATCATCAAGAGCAGTAGTGATAAGCCTACAGTGGTCAAGAATGATGACGTGGACCCCTTAGCTACTCCGCGGGAGGATGTATTGTTGTCTAGCCCACAGATGTTCACTCCAGTCAAGTTGCCTCCTCCTGGACCGGTTCTCAATACTGTCCTTTCTACTTTGTCGAAGACGGCCTTGGATGGGCTTTTCAAGCTCTCAGAGGCTAGTTCCAACAAGCTTAAGGATTATCTTAACTCTGAGAAGACTGTCCCAGAACAAAGTGCTAGTGAGAAAAACTATGTGCAACAGTTGAATTCTTTTGGCAAGTCCGTTGGAAAGCTCCTCTATTCGACCGCGAGTGGAACTGCGGCCACGATTCAGAAAAGTACAATGCATTTGATGCCCAATGACAATCAATTGATTAAGATTGTTGATTTGCGGAGCGATAAAGTAATGTGTCTCTTTAAACCCCCAGGCGGTGTTTCAAATCTTTCCATTTCTCCATATGACTTGCAGATGGTACACTCTAGTTACCGTGGAGACTTGTTCTACATGTGGGACTTGTTCAAACTACCAAAGGAGGTTTCCCTTACCGGTAAGTTTGTTCGAGGCAAGACGTCTGCCAGTGTGAAGAGCATATTCTGGTTTATTAACAACTACGATGGTAACAATCTCATCAAGGGTTTGAATTCCGGATTTGGCTGTATCACAAAGGCGTCTGGTTCCATTCATTGGTACAATATCAATTACCTTCTGGGAAATTCCAACAATAACTACCCCAATAGGTTAAGAACTACGGGTACTGAAGTGACGAAAACGACCAGCAAAAGCGCATTTATTGATTCGTGGATTCTTTCGGAACACGCGTCAAAGTTCTTAGCAATCCCGAACTTATCTGATATGCTAGACTGCAATGCATCACCACATGAGGTTGGCCAGATGGCTGTCATTGACGACATGAACACCCTCAAGTTGATCTCGCCGTTGAACGGAAGTTACTTGTTCAAGTACGAGCTTCCTGTTGTGCCTGTTCACCCATCTGCGGTACCAACTACGCTGACAATTGCATTACCGGATAACTCGAATAACCCTATTGATGCACCATTGTCCCAGTCTGAAATTGAGACCTGCGGTCCTTATTTGAATCTCATATCGCACAAGAATGTGGAGTTATGCACCTACGACTTTGGCGACGACGGTACAGACGATTATGATCAATTGCAGGCACTATACAAGACCATAGGTCCTGACATTCCAACTCGAACTATTCACTTTGAGAAGAATGAGCAGGAGGCTACAGAATACATTGCCGACGAGATCCATGACGGACTTGTTTTCAATGAAGAGAATGTTGAAAGATTGGAAACTTGAACTACAATATTTAACTTATACCTTTTATATTAATGCTATCACGAGTGACCCTGTAGAATATCCATAGACGAATTAAAGAAGTTAAAAGAACATCCTCACCAATTCAAGAACTGCCCCACCACATACTAAGAAGACCAACACAAATAACCAAGTCTTAGAAACTGGATACTCGGTTTTTTGGGTCACAGCACGAGGCTTCCCTTGGATTCGAGTGTTTCTCTTGGCGAACTTTTGGTTCGCTTGCTTCTGTTTGGGCGTTTGCAATGCCTGATCTGTTAGTACTTGCGAAAAGACTATTCAAACGGAAAGAGAAAACAAGAGAAGATTGAGTGTATTCGGCATAAGCCTCTACCGATCTGAGTGGATGAGAGTGTTCAAGTTGAGCCAAAGCCCACTGCAAATAGAGCCATACCATTTTTAACTAGAATCTACAGGATAACGAAACCGCGACGTGTTCGCGAAAGCTGACGTGACCGACTGAATTTGATGCAGGAAAAAAAATAGCGCCGCCCGGTTTCGATCCGGGGACATCAGGGTTATGAGCCCTGCGCGCTTCCACTGCGCCACGGCGCTGAACCGATGGTGATAATACGGTGTCAAATAATATACGCTCCAGTGCTCATATTCAGCACCTAATATTTGAATTGATTTGACTAGATACTATTTAACTCCACCTCTGGACAATAACTGCATTCTTGAGCTTGGCATCAGCGACACTAGTTTCGGCTGATTCCTCAATAGGCTTCACAGGGAACGAATGGGACAACACGAATGGCCGAGACGACTCTGTATTAGGATGCTCACGCACAAACTGGTACACCTTGGCTATGGTGTCAGATGAATTGAATTTATGCGATACCCGCTTTCCGTTGGCAAAACGTATTTGCACCGTCGAGTCACCCTCACCTCCATCTTCTGGCTTTGCTGCAGGCTTGGGTTTGGACTGAGGCTCTGGTGTTTGTTCAGCCGTCACCGGAGACTCGCCGGGAACTGGAGAGCCCAAGCGTTGACCTTGGCCATTAAAACCACCCACTTTTCTTTTTGGGGGCGTCCAGTCCTCGTCAGTCTTCTTGAACACACTGACATCCACGTCCTGGCCAAACTCTACACCAAGGATGGCAATTGGCACCCGTCCACGATTGAGTTCTTGAAGCACTTCCTCGTTGTTGGGGTCATCGTAGCGGTTCAAAGGTCCGTCACCCACAGTGAAACCCTGACGCCAAAAGGTAATCTCTCTCGATACCTTTTTCTCCCGGGCTGGTTTCTGGCTGGAGGAAGACTCGATCTGCTGGGATGGTGCAGAACCGTCACCCAACTTGAAGCCTGTTCCTTCGAATGATCTGGCTGGTGTGGCGGCTTCGTCGCCCTCCTGTGCCGATGGACGGTCGTCAGGCTGCTCCATCTGGTCACGAGCTCTTTGGAATATTTGTTCTATGAGAGATTTTTCCTGTTTCTTCTTGTCTTTATTAGGGTCTTCAACCTGGAGTGCTGACTTCTCTCCGCCTGTGAAGAAGTTGGTATCAGTCTTATCGTCCTCATCTTCATCTCTCAAGTTTGAAAGGGTGTTGATCCCAGAACTAGGGCGACTAGGCGTCTTCTCGTGAGACTGGTAATAGTCTTCTATGGCATTCATGATATCATTCTTGTTGCGCAGAAGATACTGTTCCGCTAGGTTACGCGAAGCACCCGTCACAACAACGAATTGCTCGATCAATTGCTCCTGTTCAGAATCCATGGTGGCAATGGAAGGAAGTTCGAAAACTACACAGGAACATATCCCCGTGATCCTGCACCCACACACCTATACTATGGGCTTATGGGCCCCCACAGGCACCACTAGTGGTTATGGTATTTATGCTACAAGATTTAAGACACCGCCCACTGGCGGTACTTTTATTAACCGAATGTTGAAATCCCTGCCCCCAACTTTATAAAAAAATAACTTGATAAAAAAAAGACTCGTCAATCATCAGAGCAAACGTGAATTACATTAATGTTGAATAAATGTAATCAAGGATAAAGCATCAACAAAGAATTGAATAATGCAAACCTCATGTAGTGGGGTCCTATCCAAAAAAACATCCTTAGTTCTTGGCACGGAAGTGCTTGGCTGCGTCCACCATGTTGGTCAACGAAGCTCTAGTCTCCTCCCAGCCTCTGGTCTTCAAACCACAGTCAGGGTTGACCCAGAACTTGTTGGCGGGGTAGACCTTCAAGATCTCCTCAATTCTGGCCACGAACTCCTCCTTGGAAGGAATTCTTGGAGAGTGGATGTCGAACAAACCCAATCCAATGTGGTTAGGGTAGTTGGAGAACTCTTGGATGTAGTTAGGGTCGTCCTTCTTGGAGAACTCAATAGAGACGACATCGGCATCCAAAGCCTTGATGTGGTTTGGATCCAAGTCAGAGTAACAGAAGTGAGAGTGGATTTGAGTGTCGTTCTCAACACCAGAAGTGGCGACTCTGAAAGATTGAGCAGCCCAGTTCAAGTAGTCGGATCTCTCCTTACCGGCTCTCAATGGCAAACCCTCTCTGATAGCAGGCTCGTCGACTTGGATGACGGTAATACCGGCAGCCTCCAAATCTTGGACCTCGTCTCTCAAGGCCAAACCCAATTGGAGGGCTTGGACCTTTTGGGAAACGTCGTCTCTTGGGAAAGACCATCTCAAACAGGTGACTGGACCAGTCAACATACCCTTCATTGGCTTCTTGGTAATGGACTGGGCGTAGACAGACTCCTTGACAGTCATGGCCTTTGGTCTGGAAACGTCACCGACAACCACTGGTGGTCTGACGTATCTGGAACCGTATGATTGCACCCAGCCGTTGGTGGTGAAGGCGAAACCGTCCAATTGTTCACCAAAGTATTGAACCATATCGTTTCTCTCTGGCTCACCGTGCACCAACACGTCCAAGCCGATCTCCTCTTGGAATCTGACAACAGTCTCAATTTCCTTGTTGATGAACTCCTCGTATTGTTGAGCAGTCAATTCACCCTTAACGAACTTGTTTCTGTTGATTCTGATGCCCTTGGTTTGAGGGAAAGAACCAATGGTGGTGGTTGGGAACAATGGCAAGTTGTACTTGGCCTGTTGAGATGGCAATCTCTCGTCGAAAGGAGACTTTCTGGTAGACAAAGACTCGTTGACGGTGGCCAATCTCTCTTGCACCTTAGGGTTGGTGGTGATAGAAGACTCCTGTCTGGACTTGATGGACTTGGCGTTAGCAGCCAAAGCCTCAGAAACGTCCTCACCGCTAACGTTCTTGGCGATGGTGACAACTTCTTGCACCTTTTGGGTGGCGAAAGAGAACCAGTCCTTGATGACAGGGTCCAATTTCTTCTCGTTGTCGAGGTCGACAGGAGTGTGCAACAAAGAGGAAGAGGTGGAGACAATAACCTTGTCCTTGCCAACCTTGTCGGCAACCTTGTTGACAAAGGCAGTGGCCTTGGCAAAGTCGGTCTTCCAGATGTTTCTACCGTCAACGATACCAACAGACAAGGTCTGGGCACCGGTCAAGATAGAAGCAACCTCCTCAGCCTGCTCTGGCACTCTGACAAAGTCAAAGTGGAAACCAGAAACTAGCAAGGACTTGATAGCGTCCAAGTTTGGTCTGACGTCACCAAAGTAGGTGGTCAAGACGAGTTGTGGAAGGTCGTCGCCAACGAGAGCGTCGTAAGCAGTCTGGAAGGTAGACTTGACGGCTTCTGGCAAGTCCAACACCAACACGGGCTCGTCGATCTGAACCTCGGTGGCACCGGCCTCCTTCAACTTGGCCAACAACTCCTTGTAGACTGGCAACACCTTGTTCAACAAAGAGATTGGCTCCAAGTCCAAGGAGTCCTTGTCAGCCTTACCCAAGTAGAGGTAAGAGACTGGTCCAAGGATGACTGGTCTGGTCTCAATGCCCAAAGCCTTGGCCTCCAAGTACTCGTCGACTGGCTTGACACCAGCAGAAGTGTTCAACTTGAACTCGGTAGAGTGGGAGAAGGTTGGTCTGACGTAGTGGTAGTTGGAGTCAAACCACTTGACCATCTCCAAGGCGGTGACATCGACAGCAGCAGTGGTGTCGGTGGCCTTTCTCTGCAAACCTCTACCCATGGCGAAGAAAACGTCAATTGGGCTCAAGTTGAACTTGGTGTATCTCTCAGGAATGGCATTGAACAACAAGGACAAGTCCAAGACCTGGTCGTAGTACGAGAAGTCGTTGGATGGAATCACGTCCACACCGGCGTCCTTCTGCAACTTCCAGTTGTGGGCTCTCAATTCCTTACCCTTGGCCAACAAGTCATCAACAGACACCTTGCCGCCCCAGTAGGCCTCGGTGACCTTCTTCAATTCTCTTTGTCCTCCAATACGGGGGAAACCTAAAACCGATGATTGAACCATTTCAATTAGTTTGCATGTGTGTGGGCGAGGGCGGCTTTATATGGCGAAAATTTTCATGCTGTAAGCGCACGTGATGTACACGTTGGCCACCCAGGGGCCCGGTACCGGCAAGCGATAAACGACGACGGTGGCCTGTTCAGGCTCCAGACAGCGGTCTAGCGCAGGTGAGCCGGAAGAGGTTTTTTTCCTGGCAATTGGCGACATGCAAAATTGGAAAGCAATTATTGGCTGGCATTAATTTTATGAACGTACTTAGTCTATACGAGCGTCACCGCGACTCTTTCTGTTGGCAACGATCTTGGCAATCACGTCGTCGCTGTGCAAAATACCATATCTTCTGAATTGTTTGATGGCCTCCACCATGTTGGAGTCGTTTTCAGTGGTGTACGACTCGAAGAACTGTCCCAACTTGGCCAAGTATTGGTAGTTGAGCGTGAATGACTCATTGTCCTCGTCCAAAAGGTTCTTGAGCGTGGACTTGTCGTCCAATGGGGTGTCGAAACCTTCGCCCTTGCCCAAGAAGACGCCCAAGTTCTCCAACTTCTTGAACAAGCCAGCCTCGTGGGCGGGGATCATTCCGCCGTGCTGCTTGATCTTGTAGTCGCGGTAGAACTCCTTGTACTCCTCTGGGGTGGCTCTTCTGGCACCGGTCCATCCCAAGTCGATCAACTGCTCCTTGCTCACGTCCTTGGGTGGGGCGTCGCCAAACTTGATCACCCGAATCGGGTTGAACATTCCAATGTAGAGGGCAGCCAAGAGGCCCAAGCACTTGACGCAGTGCACAATGAAGAACAAGATCTGGGCAGTGATGCTCACCTCCGACTCGAGGTCCTCCAAGAACAAGGCGGCGATTCTGGGCTGGTCAAACTGCACAAGAAGCTTGCCGGCAAATCTGCTCACCTGGTTGGTCAAGCAGATACCTGGGGTGGGGGAGATGAAGTCGGGGAGATCGGTGTAGAGCCACGCCAACAAGAACAACAAGAAGCTGTAGAAGCCAAAGTAGTTGAATTCCCACACCGGCACAATAAGCTGGCCCGGCCAGACTTTATCGCTGATCTTGTCGGTGGGTCTCACGCGCTTTTGGAACGCCGGCTTGTTCACTTCGTAGCTGAAAAGCAAGGCGCCGTCTTCCGTCAAGTACCCTGGCGCGTTCAGCACGGCGTAGCCCACCGGACGCGAGTTGAAGAAGATGGAGGGACGGAGCGAGATGGGGAGGGTGTTGAAAATCTTGTCCAAGTCGGAAAACGTGGATGACACCTTCATCTGGAAACAGTAGTCCTTCTCCTCGTCATCGTTGAAGCGCACATATGCTTCGATGAGACCAGAGTCTTCGATCTCGGAGACGTCCTCGATGATCTTTTCGTCAGACATGTCTTGAAGAGGAGTGAAAAATCGCCGCTCCGAAACCGACAACCAGCAGCTGATTCAGAGCTTAGTCAGGTGTGGGGAGAGCGCGACTCGACGATCAACCAAGTGGTGTGGTGCAAGATACGTCAACTGCATGCAGGTGCGGACGGTCCCCTGGTTTGCAGCCACTACCGTTTGCTCGAGATTTGCTCCTGTGCTGCTCGGGAGTGCCGTGTGAGCATCATGGGCTACTTTGGCTGATTGCGTTGGTGTGGAATGAGCAAAGAGACACTGTTGCAGCTTGGTGCCCAAGAAGCGTGTTGACCTGGAAAGCCCCGCGAACTATTTACGCGCTCTGCATCATTTTCGAAAGGACCGTTTGCTTGTATGTTCGAGTCAGGGAAGTGGTTTTTGCGCTTCACTTTACTGTGGTCTAGCCAGAAGCGGTTCTCTACAACTGCTTCAATCTGCGCCCAATCGGTTGTGGGTGGTTTAAATCTACTGTCTTCTAGCCATCATTTGTGAATAACAGGGCCCTTCCCTCAATCGGTCTGACTGCCCAAAACCAAATGCTCATCGAGTCAACATGTTGGCTCTGACCTTTCCTATCGTGTCAAGAAATGCCGAGTCCTCGTAAATGCTCATAGAAATGCTCATAAAAGTTTTTCCTGAGAAACTTCGAACATTAATTTTCTCGGTATTTGTGAACAGATCAAACTACCATGGTAGCTCCAAGAACTATGCTGCTCCACCTTCTGCATGCTGTTTTCGTACTTCTAGAACCCAGCTCAGATCGTGTATTTTGTGAAAGTGGCCTTATTCCTCTCCTGTCATTCGATTGGGCAATAGGACCGTTTTTCTTCATGTATCTCATTTCGGCGATCTAGCCAAGAATTGCCGTACATCAATATCTCCTATCAGAATGTACAATACTACGGCACAGAATTTCAATCTCCGATTGGTTCACGTGACATCTATCACAATGTTCCCCTCAACAGAGAGACCAACGAAGGTGGTGTTTGCCCGATTCAAAGTTCGAAGATGATTCTTCGGACAATGTGCATCGCTGTGTTGGCTTGGATGCAAATCTCGATTGATTTCTGCAACTTCGATTTAGCAACTTTGGATGTGAAACGTCGAGATGAGGAGACATGGAATAAGGCACCGTCTTCTCGATAAGCGCCTCCTGCCTAATCGAGACGATGCATACGTCAATGTGCTTGGCGCGGCGTCAACCAAGTATAAGTACAATATTGCGACAGGATGTTCGGTACATTTTGTGAGCCACCATGAGTGCTCCACTTTCAGCGTCTCTCTCGTTGTCCTCTTTTGCATCCAAAAGAAATGACGACAAGCTAAAGAAGGGAAAAGACGTCATACTATCGATGGAAGAAGTGGCCGATGGCAGTCTTTCCGGTGAAGAGCTGGATGTTGTTCGAGGGTTGAAGTCACGTCATATTCAGTTGATTGCCCTTGGAGGTGCCATCGGAACAGGTTTGTTCATTGGTTCTGGAAGCGCTCTCAGTACCTGCGGGCCAGCTCCGCTATTAACGTCGTACGTGGTTATGGTTCTCTGCGTCTGGCTTGTGATGAACCAACTAGGAGAAATGGTCATTTTCCTCCCGCTCTCCGGCGAAGCGTCGATGTACGCATTGGCCAAAAAGTATCTCAATCGGCCACTTGCCTTCACGGTGGGCTGGAACCTTGTCTATGCCCATGCCATGGTGGCTCCCAGTGAGGTGACTGCCTGCGCTCTCGTGATGGCATACTGGACAGATGCAAACTCGGCGATTTTCATCACCGTTTTTGGCATCACCACCATTGCAATTAACTTTCTTCCAGTCAGGTACTTTGGAGAAAGCGAGTTTTGGGTAGCTCTTATCAAGCTCCTCTGCATTACTGGGTTGATCATCTTGGGAGTGGTGATATTCTTCGGCGGTGCACCCAACCAGCACGGTGTCCTTGGATTCCACTACTGGAAGCAGCCTGGCGCTTTTGTTGACTACCTTGTTCCTGGAAACACCGGCCGATTTTTGGCGACATGGACCGCCATTGTCATGAGTGGTTTTTCTTTCATTTTGACCCCAGAAGTCCTTGCTTCGTGTGCAGCTGAGGCCCAGAACCCTCGTAGATCCATGCCCAAAGCATTCCGCCGGGTGATCTACCGTTTGATCTTCTTCTACGTGTGCGGAGTGCTCGTTATCGGTATCATAGTGGCGTCGGATAACAACAGATTGATGAATGCCATTGCTGCTGGAGAGTCCAGTGCTGCTGCTTCTCCGTTTGTGATTGGAATCAGTGAGGTTGGAATCAGAGTCTTGCCTCACATCATCAACGCCTGTATCTTGACAAGTGCCTATTCTTGTGGTACCAGCCAGCTCTATGCGGCCTCCAGAACGCTTCACTCCATGGCGCTCAAAGGAGATGCCCCAAAAATCTTTGCCAAGTTGAATAGGTGGGGTGTACCATATTACAGTGTTGGGTTGACATGCTTGTTCGTTTTCCTTTCCTACCTCAACTGCTCCAACACTAGTGCCACTGTGTTCGGCTGGCTTGCCAATATTGTCTCGATTTCTGGTTTCATCAGTTGGTCGTTTGGCGGTATATGCTACTTGAGGTTCAGGAAGATAATCGATTACCATGGGCTCAACGATAGGGTTCCATACAGAATTCCTCTCATGAAGTACGCGGCCTACTTTACAATCTTTTTCTATGCCATTTTGTCTCTCACCAACGGGTTCCCTGTGTTTTTCCCCGAGAATTGGTCCACGAGCGGGTTTTTCGCAGCATATATAACCATTATTTTTGTTGCTGTGCTTTTCGTTGGATCTACAATCTATTATCGGGAGTGGAAGTTTATTTCACCTGAGAATGTCGACATCCTCGGTCAACTCGAGAGGGTGGAAATTGAGGAGAGAGAGGAGAAGGTTATCGTTCCAGATACATTGCTTGGAAAAATATGGGATTATGCCTTCTAGTCGGACATTGCTTGATAGTATGAACCGGCGGTGCAAAAGATCATAGCTTTAATGGATGACAAATGCGGATAACACTGTGGAACTGTGGACGCCACTGAAGGTTGAGAAGTGTCTAGAACATGGCTAACATGGAGCACAAAGGGTATACCAGATGGCAGGAAACAATATCTTACGGTGTATGATCATTGAAACAGTACGGAATACAAAGAGTAAAGAGGGCTTGGTGAAACTACCATAGTTCCCCCGAATACGATGCCAGTATAATTGTAGTCCCTCTTTATACAAACGGATATCTCGTATGACTTCCGCACAAACTTCAGTTCTGACTTTGTAATTTGCAACTAAAACACTAGATAAGATTACGTCATGGCGGGAAGAAAATGTTCCGGCTCGAATTCAAGATACGAGATCAGAGATAGATAAGCATAGACGCAGGAGGAGACCAAGGAGAGCCGTGATGGAAACATACGAAATCCGTGGATAAGGAGCACTCCTCTTACTTTACGATTTTGCAGCTCCATCACAAATTTCGAGCCTGACACTACGAGATCAAAGATAGGATACCGGAGAATTGAGACGATGGAGACGCGAAAATTGCATTTTCGAAGTCTGCCCGCGGCATATACAATATGTGCAAGGCTCAGAACACGACACCAGATACATGTTCACTGTGCAAGAGTAAGGAATCGAGATGAAGCTAATCGCCAATCTGAAGCGAATCAAAGTACGCGCTCATACCTCGACCTATCTCTGCACCGCCCCCTTTCGTGCCATTTGCCCATTTTTAGGAGGGCGTCCGGACTCGGTCACGTGTGCGACAATTTTCGAGTTTCTAGTTTTGAGCTTCGCCTCCCTCCGCCAAGAAGCCCTGTTCGGAACAAAGTTCATCTGTGTACAGTATATGACAGCGTGCATGGGACTTGGCGTGGAACGGGCCTTGACAGGCTGGAGCTGCAGGCAGCGTTTCGTGTAGTTTCCGTGTAGTTTTCTTGTAGGGCCATGTCGGATCATCACCTCCGGAACGGGCGACCCGACAACACTGCCGCGCCCAAATAGGCTATTTATATTTGGTAATCACAAGCCTCGTTTTGGCGTTTTGGCGTCCTCATATTAAATCGTCACTTGTCGCGCCGGATTCGAGAGAATTTTTCCCACGGGTCGGTGATGTTGTTTAAGTCTCTTTTGTCCGTGGCTGCTGCGGCAGTGTCTATGGTCGCTGCTGCCGACTTGCCTGCTATCGAGGTTGTTGGAAACAAGTTCTTCTACTCCAACAACGGCTCCCAATTTTACATCAAAGGTGTTGCCTATCAGCAGGACGTGCTGAACTCTTCCTCGACGCTGAGCTTCATAGATCCCTTGGCCAACGGCGACGCTTGTAGAAGAGATGTCCCTTACTTGAAGGAGTTGAACACCAACGTCATCAGAGTGTACGCCTTGAACGTGACCTTGGACCACACCGAGTGCATGCAGTTGTTGCAGGAGAACGACATCTACGTGATTGCCGATCTCTCCGAGCCAGACATGTCCATTAACAGATACGACCCCCAGTGGAACGTCGAGTTGTACGACCGTTACACTGGTGTCGTTGACTTGTTCCACAACTACACCAACGTGTTGGGTTTCTTTGCCGGTAACGAAGTGACCAATGAAAAGTCCAACACCAACGCTTCCGCTTACGTCAAGGCTGCTGTCAGAGACACCAAGGCCTACATCAGGGCCCAGGGTTACAGATCCATCCCTGTTGGTTACTCTGCTAACGACGACCAAGACATCAGGGTGTCCTTGGCCGACTACTTTGCCTGTGGTGACGAGGCCGACAGAGCTGACTTCTTCGGTATCAACATGTACGAATGGTGTGGATCCTCTTCTTTCAGAACCTCTGGTTACTCCGAGGCCACTGAGGACTACAAGGACTTGGGTATCCCCATCTTCTTCTCCGAGTACGGATGTAACAGAGTGCAGCCCAGAAGATTCCAGGAAGTCGGCACCATCTTTGGAAGCCAGATGACTGATGTCTGGTCCGGTGGTATTGTGTACATGTACTTCCAAGAGGACAACGACTATGGTTTGGTCTCCATCCGCAACGACGAGGTCTCCACCTTGGCTGATTTCGACAACTTGAAGTCCGAGTTGGCCAGCATCTCGCCCTCTATCGCCAGATCGCTGGACGTCGGTTCTACCACCGTCACCTCGTGTCCTACCAGCACCAGCAACTGGGATGCTTCCACTGACTTGCCTCCAACCCCAGATGACAGAGTCTGCAACTGTATGGCCGACTCCTTGAGATGTGTGGTTGACGACGACGTTGACGAGGAAGACTATGGTGACTTGTTTGGAATTGTCTGTGGAAACGTCGACTGTTCCGGTATCAGCGGTGACTCCACCACCGGTGAGTACGGTGCTTACTCCCCTTGTTCCTCCAAAGACAAGTTGAACTTCGTCTTGAACTTGTACTACTTGGACCAGGACAGCAGCCTGTCTGCTTGTGACTTCGACGGTTCCGCTTCTATCAGAAGAGCTTCCACCGCTTCTTCCTGTTCCAGCTACTTGAGCTCTGCTGGTGTCTCTGGTCTTGGAACCGTTTCTGGTGCCATCCGTGCCACTTCCCATACTGGTATTACCGGCTCTTCTTCTTCCACTTCAAGTTCTGACTCTAACTCTGGTTCTGATTCCAGCTCCAGCTCCAGCTCCAGTTCTAGATCTGGCAGTGTCCAGTTGTCTTTCGACAATGTTGCCAGATCCTTGTTGGTTGGTGCTTTCGTCGTGGTGGGCTCGTTGGTTGTTGTCGCTTAAGAAGCCCTTGGACCATAATCTGTCCAAAAAAGGCTCTCATCAAATGACTATCATCGACGATTGAGGTAGTTTTGGATATTTAGACTGAAATGTTCATAAATGCGATTGTATGCCTCTTTTTATATATATACTGACTTGGCGCCAAGAGTTAGGTGCACTTGTGTTTATTTACCAATGCTCATACTCAACAATATTTTAACGCGACACAGCACCCTCCTAGATCATTGCTCAAGACCTGTTCCTGCGTCGGCAATATGCGTAGCTGCTTCTGGTAAAGGGGGTATCAATTGGTGGCTATTTATCTAATCTGTTTCCATGACCATTTTTCTGATCTCCCACCGGAAATCTTCGTGGGGGGAACTTTTGTGAGGCTTGTAACTTTCGTTTTTATTGAACCAATGCATCGTCTTCTTTCGTATCTTCATCTCTTCCTTGTGGAATTTCTCCACTTGCTTTATCGAGACGTGGAATTCCTCCTGTCGCGTCAGCTCTTGCGTTGTAGACGGTACGGAAACGGCAGAATTGGTAGAAACCGTCCTTTGAGTAAAAGTACTAACGCCTCTGTCTCGCGTTTCTGGAGTGGTTAGATCGGAAACTTCCTTGAACACATCTTCTTCTTCCTCTAAACTTATCCATTTCATTTGCTCAGCATCGTAAATCATGTTGCCTTGAATTTTCTTATCTTTGTTATTTGATTTGAATTCGTTAGCAGTGATTAGCTTTGGCCGTGACGAATTGTCTCGTATGCTATCAAACTTCACAAGGTCGATGTCATTACCCTTCCATTTCTTTTTTACAGGGTCGTACTTCATTCGGTGGTTGCCTGTTGCAACAGGAACCTCGTTCAAATTCCGTACCAACCCTAGCTTGGAATTTCGACGCCGTTCTGCGCTTGGCTTCTGGTTCTTGTTCTTGCGGGATAATTTGTTCTGCTTCTCAGTGAATTCCATATATTTGTTGAGCAATTGCTGCTTCTTGACTTCGATGTCATTGATCTGGGCTTCGTCATTCTGCTCTCTTGATCTCGGAGCCGGACCTCGTTTAGGCTTGTTGTAAAAAGAAGGGATACGATCGAGCTTGCTCATGACCCGGTTGTCACTGTTGAATGTGGAAGAACGTCTTAGCTCGTGGTTCAAGTCCATGGTTGATTTGAACTTTTTGGACTGGGACACATGCGTCTTGGAAGGCTGCCTGACATCAGGCATTGAAATCTTAGGAAGCAATCTTGCGTATTGCCTAATGGACAGTGGCTGGAACTTGACGGCCGGCTCGAGTTCAAAGCCTTCCTCAAAGTCTTCAAAGTCGTCTTTGGTGTACTCATAGTTGATTGTTCGCTCGTTCTCCAACGCATCCTTCTCCAAGTCCACAGGATTCAAATCTTTGAGTTTCAATGTGTTAACTTCGTCGCGTCCTCTCCATTGCTTGAGAAGATCCTCGTCTTCCTTTTGTGCTTCTGCCTGTCGTTGTTGTCGCTGTTTTAATAAGCGCTGCTTGACCCTGAGATCACTATGCTGACCACCACCGCTCGTGTAGATTCCGCTCTCCTCATCGCCAAAGATATCGTCTATGTTTTCAAAGTCTTCCCCGTTAAGTTCTGACGTGAGATCGGTTTCGTTGGTGTTCTCTGAATACTCCGAGAGAGATATGCGTCGTACGGGTGATGAAGAAGATACTGTTGCAGGAGAAATGCCGTAGTCTTTCCGGGATTGTAGCTTCTTGTTGGCTTTGGCACCAGCATCAAGCTGGCTGTCAAACCTATTCTCAAATTCGTCCTGGAAGTCATCGAAATCGTCCCCGGTATCCACGTATTTATGAAGTTGCAGGTTCAGGGTTGTGGAAGATGTCCCTTTCAAGCCCTGGCGCCATTTGTCCACGTCGCTTATTTTTAGGGTTTTGAAATCGTCGTCTAGGTCATTATGGAGGTCTTCGTCCTCAAAGAACAAATCATCATTTTGATCCTCCTCTTGAAAGCGCTTCAATATGTCAGATTTTGGAGGAGATCTGGATCTGTGGCTCAGGGATGGAGCCGGCAGGGGACCTAGACCTGCCTGCCTTGAAGGCATTCGCGTCACACGCTGTCGATGTGCCGGATTCATATACTTGAATTGTGGGGTTGATTTGAGGAACTTGTTGATTTCGCGAATTCTGTAAACACCTTTCCATAAATTCCAGATGAGACGGAATGCGTTTAAAACCGAATATGTCATATCTTGAGTAGAATGCATTCTAATGCTCAATAAATCTAGTTTTCAGTGGTACGATCTATACTATGAACCATGGTATGCATTGTAAAGGCCCATTTTTGAATAGACTACTATAATGATTTTATCGTATCCATTCAATTGGAATAACTCCTACCACACAGTGGACCACGTCTTTGGTGCTTCTATGCTGCTCCAAAAACTTAATGGTGCTCTCGTTCCGGTATCGTTTTGATCCTGCTTGTTGGGCTGGATCAATGGTTGTGCAAAGCTGGGGATTGATTGTTCCAAACCATGCAAGTATTCCTGCAACAAGAATGGAATAATTAGAATTGACGCTATTACAACAAAGATTCCAATAAAGACCACAAAGTGCATCCATACCCTTCTGTCTTGCCGTCGTTTCTGCCGCTTGGGCAATCTTTGTGCTCTCTTTCCGTACAATGAATCAGGACGGACGAACCAAAACATCATTAACGAATGCAATTTGTCAATTCGTGGTATGAATAGCATAGTGCTCAAACAGTAGAGCAACGCATGGCCAAGAAGGAAGTCAAATGCGAAGAAGTTTAGCTCTACCAATTTGAGACCTAGTTCTCTAAAAGGCTGGGTTAGAATATGCCATCTGAGATGATGATGAATCCACCTTCCTGACCACCAAGCCGAATTGGAGTCCAATTTCACCGATTCCTTGGATACGCAAATACTGAGCACAAGCTTCATCAAATAACGCTGAATGGTGATCACAAGACATAAGCATGCTAAGCTTCGTGCAAAATTCCATGAATGTAAGAACCAGGTTATCTCAATGACAATTATGTGTGAAAATACAGACCAACCATGGGCAATGGCGGCGATAGAGTTGGCCAAGCGCTTGTGCTTGATCATCGATCCTAGAATTATGGAAAAGACGAATAGCACAGCCAAAATTCCCATGTTGCTAATTAATGGTAGTGCTAGGATGACGCCGACTCGCAAGATTGGATTGACACGAAGTGGATTGCTCACTCCGTTTTGGGAATTCAAGAACATGTATGGGGCCAAAAAACTCAAAATATTGATGGTCGCTTTCACTGCGTTCCAGAGTGCAAATTTGGCCTTAGAGACGGGGTGCACTAAGTCTTCGATGTCGTTTCCAGTTCCACTTCGTAATCCAGTCAGCTTTATTATTTGGGATCGTACATGGTGAACCCAAGAATTGTTGCTTTTACACGAATTTCCTCTCCCCAACCATTTGAGATACTCTCTATAATCGAGAAAGAACTCCGACCATTTGAACTGATGTGGATTGAAGATGAATGGTGCAAGGCACAACGAGGAACAGGTAACCCAGAACCACAACAACGATAGCAGCCATACTGTGCGGCAAGCAAATATGATAATTAAGCTTAAGCGGGAGCCCCAGTAGATTGATAATGATGCATACCTAGAATAAAGCGTGGCAAATGAATTCCTAGAAATTGCAAATCCTCTCCCGGTACTGATGTACCTTGCACCGCCGTACGATCTGTTGTCCACAAATGCTCTCGCATAAATTTGACACACGAAGATCTCAAATAATGGTGAAAGGGAAACGAGGTGAAAAGTGATCCTTTTGATCATACTAAGAATTCCTCCATCTATGAGTTCCTGGAGTACAAGTGGTGTAATGGAAAGGAAAAAGCAAATTAACACTGATAGGACATAGCGACTGATCCACTCAATTACTGGTTTGAGATTGTAACATCCACGAGGTGTTAGTTGATTGGATTCTGTAAGGTCACCTATTTCCTGGCAAACAATGGTCTCGTTTTTCATACTGCCTAAATTTAAAAGGAACATCAGAAACAATTGAATTGAGAGAATAATGAAAACATTATTGATGTGAAATCCAGCATGAGCGTAATAAAACGAAAACAACTGGTCAGTTGGAAGCAGTGTTCCTATGTGGAACTGCTCGCGAGAGAGCGTTTGTTCAGCCATTCCAGCTCCTATTTTGCTGGTAAAGTTTAAGATGCTGTTGAATCCTAAATCACGGCCCTTCCCGCATTGGAAATAGTCTATGTGTTTGATTCTACCACCACGAGCCACTGCATTCATTCCAGCGTATATGTCTTCATTTAAATGAAGTGAACGTTGAGCTTTGGAGAGTCCTCCTCTCGTGCACATGAAAATTGCATTGACGAAATCAGGATGTCCATAATGTAGCTTTGCCCCTATTTGAGCTAGAGCCCTGCCAAACATAGTTCCAAATGTTTGCTCCTTCCCTGCTGCAATGTCTCCAAGTGCTCCTGCCTGCCCTGAAAAGATGAACTCTCTTGCTCCCACTATAGCGACTGGTCTTGAACCTTCCAGTTTGCTCATCAAGTCAAGCTCCTCAAACTCAGACAATATGGCTTTAATTTTCAAGCATTCTTCCAAATAATTATCTTGGTTGGAATCTACAACCTGGATGTACTCTCCACGATAGAATATGATGGAAGTATTCTGGTTATCAGCCTTTCCGTCCCCCAAAATAGGGTACCCTGGAAGCTTGATTCGATACTTCTTTGTATACTGGCCATTGGAATCTTTGGTTTGCAAGTCTAATTGACAAGAATAATGACATATTTGATCACCGTCATTAACCATTTCAAGTATTGCAATCTTAAGAGTTGGAAAATTCTGAGCCATAATCTCAAATGCTTGCATTTCTTCGACTGAAAGAGATTGATAACGCTGAACTGACACTAACATTGTAAACTTTGTGTCTATAAGCGATTTCAAGTCCTGTTCAAACGATAATTGCTCTTGGTGGTGGATGTGTTCGTCCTGTTCTGCCTTGTACAATTCTGCAAGGGCTTGCCTATAGTTCATGAAACCAGACACTGTTCTATATAATGTCTGGGAGTGTAAGGAAGCCCATATTCTTGTTCTAAGCGTGCTCTCTGTGTCTGCAAATCTGAATCCATAATGCTGATATGCTAAATGTTCAGTTTCGCTAGTAACGTCTGCACTCGTGGGTTCTAGTATTGGTAGTTCAATATTTCCATTTTCTACCACACGAGAATCTCGAAAAAAGTTGACCCATTCAGATTTCAGCAAACATTTTAAGTACTCAAGTAAAGTAACTTGTGTATTTTTGGGCCTTCTGATCACTTCTTCGATACTAAGAATAATTCTCTCAGAATAGTGTGGAACTAACACAGTAAATGATGGACAAGCCTCTGCTGTGAATTCTGCATTGGAGATTGGGCAGCTAAGGGTTTGTGCAAAATAAGATATCCTCCGCTGGGCCTCACCTGACTTGGGGTAATAATCATTCGAGTGTATTTTCGGATTGTGACTGAAGAAATCAATGGGTGCTTTTACGTCTGCTGGACTCTGCAAACACTCAGAATCTGGTACTTGATACAACATAGAAGTTGCCTGGTCGACTGAAATTATATGCTCACGATACATGGAGTATACTATTGCATTCCAGATTTGGCTCGTTCCAGTTGATGTGTGACGTAGGTTGTTGGTGCTCGCTATTTTTGCTACCAACCTGCCAGGAAGCTGTGCAAATACTGCTTTCCACAGAGTGAATATGTTACCATCTTGGGCAGCTATGATCAAAGAGAGAATGCAAGTGCAGATCACATACCAGAGGTATGTATCAAGGAAAAATAAAACCAAGTTGGTAACGCATATAAAAGCGAGAGTGACCACGGGTTGGTATCGACAAGAAAGTGTTCCAAAAACTGTGTCTCCCATACACCTGTCCATCTTCAAGTGTGAGAGAATTGTTAGAGGATCTTTGATTGATAATGTTAAGAAAAGGTATGATTCCAAAAACTTCAATGTGAACACCGCTGTCCAAAGCGTAGTGGAGTATACCTTCGCTCTGGTTGAAAGGCATTGAAAATCTGATGTGAATATTCGGTGGGCCCTTGATTGTGATGGAAGAAAACGGGAGAAATATTGTGATGGAGGGACGAGCACTAGGTATAGGAAAGTAACAGCTGAAATAATGAATTGGACCACCCCAATAACATTTCCCGACCTGGAATAGACATCCACAGGTAAAATCCCGAGAAGATATATTGATGGACCAACATTCAAAAGCAATACAAAGAATAGTATCAGACTTCTTCCCAATACTGGTAAGGCCCCGGGAAACTTTCTCGGTACGAATCGAAGTTCCAGCAAGCAACTTATTAACGCTATCAAGGAAGCAAGAACCCCACCCAACGATACAACAGACCAAATAACATGCGGTGGAGGAGCATTATCAAACTGGGTATTGTAATCTCTGGTATACAACGGATATGCGTTGAGGCTAGTGAAAAACCAAAACATTGTCAAGTGGGTGATCCATACTCTGCTAAAGTTGGTTAGAAGGTGGGACCAAGTGCGTACCTCTCGATAGGTCTTGTAGAAAGCCTTATTCCATTCAATAGACTGTAAGACTGGGTATCGGTCCAGAGATGGGAGATCACAGAGCCTACCAGATGCCAGGATAAGTTCTTCAATATTTTTGTTGTACCAAAAGAACAGGTTGATGTCATCGTATCCTATAACGTGATCGTGATCCCTTCTTCGCCGCACCCATTTGCCATCCCTAAACTTGTATTGTTGGCACCTTAAGAACTCAAACAAGGGAGTGATTGTATGGTCTAGAAAAGGGATGGTCATTGGAACCCGATTGTCTGATTTGTAGTAGTCGATACAGCACTTGTAGATGAAGCAAATACATTCTGGCATGAATCTGATATTGCTGGCTTCTCCCCATATTAAAAGATAAAGAGCGACTTCTGTGACGTACTTCCGAGAAGACACTTCATCTTGCTTTCTCTTGTATTCATCGCTATCGTCTTCCTGTTTGCACACTGCCATAAACCACTTGCAATAATTGGATTGGCTTCCAATATAGTGCTGGTATAAGCTAGTCAATGCAATACGAAAAGAAGATCGGCTTGTACGTGAATCCAATTGGGATAGGAAAAGTTCACACATGTTTCTGACATTATCAGGTTGAAAAAGGAATACATCACCTACTGTGTTGAAGATTTGAAGTATTTCATCGTCAGATAGTGTATTACCTTTCTCAACAGGAGATTTTTGACTACCAGAATCTTGAGAAGGTTCCAGACCAACGCCCATTCTACAAAATTTCCAAATATTGCAAGAAACCAAAAAATGTGTGGCACCAAGAAGACTAAGTTCGACACTGCAAGCACAGGTTTTTAAAGACTTCTACTCCTCCACTTAGTTATAACCTGCGGTTTGTGAACGTTCTAAGGAACAGTACTTATCTTTGTGGTGGCTGCGAAAACGGTTATTATACTGCATAGAGTATACAGTAATACGGATTAGGAGGGAAAAAACTTACTTTCGTCGCGTGCCTAACAAGGCCCAAGGGCCCAGCAATACTATATAATACTTAAAGCCTTGCTCTATTAGTTCCTCTTCATGGTCCCAACAAGAAACAAAAAAAAATTGCCTTCAGCCAGATTCGAACTGACGATCTCCTCATTACTAGTGAGGTGCCTTACCAACTTGGCCATAAAGGCGCTTCTGGCAGAAGTTTTCCCCATACTATATATGTAGCCGCAACTCGCACTGTTTTTAAATTACACAAACTCCTCGTTCCTTGATAAGGAACATAGCACAAAACTAAGGTTGGTTTAGGTTGCAGAATTAGGCTGCAAGCATTAGTTATTTTCCTGCGAACTACTAGCCAGCTTCTCACCAAGGTACAAGCTTGCTCTGGCGCAGCTACAGGTTATTCTTCATTGCGAGAAAAAATTTTCTTGTCTCAAAGACATTGAACCCATCAAGGACTAAATGAACTTGCAGGAAGACCATATCCCCGACGATGCTACCACAGCAGCAGCAGTGGCTGCTGCGAACGTAGACCATCTTCCGTTGAAAGTTGAGGATACGCTTCATTCTTACGTTTCCCATGAGCACCACTTACAACCCCACGGTCATCATCAACAGCATCAACACCACCCACATCCACTAGGGGATCAGCATCACCCACACCAACTTGCAGAGCACCACCACCCACATCTGCACCATGATCAGGACACCTTGAATGCCCAAATAAGTCAATTGTCCCAGCACCAGTTGGCACAACATTCCTTGGCGCAGCAGTTACAGCACCCTTTGAGCCAGCTTAACCATAATCATCACCACTTGGAGATGCTAGCCCAGGCCAACGAAGCTGACCTCCTTGCTACCAGTCGCAAGGTTGCCCCACGTTCTAGCGATCTTTTCAAAGTGGGTCCTCAGTTTTCTGAGACAAGACACCACCAGGACATATACTGCAAGAGTAACGATATGGACATGAATCCTATATTAGAGGCCAGAATAGACCGTGGGTTTGAAATGGGGGAAACCGGTACGTGGATCGGTTATAAGAGAAACTACTTCACTCTCGTGTCTAGTTTTTCATTCGAACATTTTGATTTTGAGCGTTTCTTACACAACAAATTCTACACTTACGAGAAACTGTCCAGGTCCTCCGTCGGAGAAAACAAGGTTGAAATCAGCTACTTTGCAATCAGACTTGTGGCTAAATGCTCCGATGACGATGTCAGCATCAGTCTCATCCAACATACTCCAAAGCGCGACAAAGGTCCACAATTCCCCCCACCTATTTATCCAGCTGTGCCTGGTAACCTTCCAGACCACACCACAGTGCGTGCCTCATGCAACAAGCGCAACAACGGGAAGATAGAAAACATGAACAAGATCTTCTACTTTGACCGAGCGGAGTATTACCACAATACAAACCTAAATGCCATGAAAGACAACTCCGTGCTCAAGAACTACCCTAGTGATTCGATAGCAAGGGTTGCCAGATTCGAGCGCATTCAGTTTTCATCGTCTATTCGAATCAAATCCACATCAGTCAACTCTCGGTATTTCACTCTCCATGTGGAACTTTTGGGAATCATCGAAGACGAAGACTCACAGATCCAACCCATTCTCTTATCATCTATAGAAACCCCTCCGTTAATTGTGAGAGGTAGATCACCCTCCAATTACCACAAAGACAGAACCTCGGGCTACCGGCCTCATGCATCTGGACACTGAGCCAGCTTTTGTATGTGGCTCTTTGAAGTTTCGACCGCGGCTACCGATATAGCAAAAATGTAGTATAAGGAATGCACGTCGTCCCTATTTCAGCCTATCTCGCCGCATTTCTCCGATTGATCCGACTGACCAACCACACCTGCTCCGTATCCAACATCCTGCAGGAAACCTCCGACCCCATATTTTTATCGTAGTCTCACATCACGCCGCCGGCGACAAAAACTCATAAGAAAAAGACACCTAACCAGCTCTTCTAGAGACACATACAAATAAAAATTGCATATTGGTATCCTGCCATCAGTATCTGACCTTCTAGATTACACCAGCTAGAACAGAGGATCATTTATAGCCACCATACAGGTATGATGTCAGAAAAACGTATAGAACCGGTGCTAGATAGCTCGCTAGTCCTCCAGAGAGCTGCTTACAATGATTCAGACAACCTGAAAGTCAAGGTTATTGACAAACAGTCCGTGGAATACATTGTGAGATCTGGAATAGCTGGCGGAGTGGCTGGCAGCGCCGCCAAAACTCTCATAGCTCCCCTTGATCGAATAAAGATCCTATTCCAAACATCGAATCCGGACTTTTTGAAGTACCGGGGTACATTTTCAGGTTTTTTCATGGCCGGAAAAAGCATATGGCGGAGCGATGGAATATTCGGACTTTTCCAGGGTCATTCAGTTACTTTGTTACGGATGTTCCCCTATGCCGCTATCAAGTTTGTGAGTTACGAACAAATACGAGCGATCGTGATACCGCATGATGCATACGAGACCGGCTTCCGTCGGTTTATGACCGGTTCCCTTTCTGGATTGGGATCTGTTTTCTTAACCTATCCTTTGGACTTGATAAGGATAAGAATGGCATTTGAAACCAAGCATATCCATGCCCCGGGCCACAGCCATTTGACCCATCGCCGGGGAAAACTTCTTTGTACCATTAAAGATATTTTTGCGGAGAGCCCTGCTCGGAGAGCTATTGACCCACAGTGGTTGAAGTTCATGAGAAATACGCTCCCCCCATCACTTGTTTCCATATCCAACTTCTACAGAGGATTTGCTCCTACGATCCTCGGCATGATACCATATGCTGGTGTATCCTTCTTGACTCATGACACCATTCATGATATATTCCGGTCACGTTATTTGGCGGGATGGACTATGCTGGCATCATCAGACTCTTCGTCTACAATCATTCGAAAATCTTCCAGAAACCGTGAGGTAAACTCAAGGGACTCAAGAAAACCACTCCGAGCCTACGCCCAGTTGATTGCTGGCGGATTAGCAGGTATGTGCTCTCAAACTGCGGCCTATCCGTTCGAAGTGATCCGCAGAAGAATGCAAGTAGGCGGTGCAATAAACCAAGGTCAATTTCTCTCTTTTAAGGAGACGGCCCGGATGATTTACCGGGAGAGCGGCGTCAAAGGGTATTTCGTCGGATTGACAATTGGTTACATGAAAGTGATACCCATGGTTGCTTGTTCCTTTTTTGTATACGAGCGGAGCAAAGCTTTCTTGGGCATATGATAGACCTATATACAAATATTTATTAGAATTGTATCTCCCTAAAAGAACCAGCTAAACCATCTTTTCTTACTATTTGGTCTGGTACCAAACTTGGCGCTTGAAGCAGTCAAGTCCTTGATACCTTCTTTTGCAATGTTGGCCGTCGCGGCAAGATTATCAGTGCCAATACGGAACCCCCATCTTCTAAGAACCTTCACTATTCCTGGCGTGATGGCAGCGGCTATAGGAAGCCGGATGAAAATCAACGATTTATGGATACCATAGGCAATAGCAAACTCGGTCCATGAAAATTGGCTTCGAATGGTGGACCAAAGAGAGTCATTCTCGACCTTAGGGACATCCTGGTCATCCAAATGCTGCTGAATCTTGTTGATTTCTTGCTTCTTTTTGAGCTCTTCCTCGTTCATGCCGTAGCCAAATGCTTGCTTCACCTGGTTTTCGTAGTACTCAATTTCGTCTTGGCCCAAGGAATGCACCAAGATGTAGCATATGGGAAGATCAATAGCCGAGAGTGCCAAATACACACCCAATCCTGAGTATCCATATTCTTTCATGAGCGCCTTGAGGCCGGTTGGCTTTTTTCCCAGTTGAGTTGTGGCAGAGTTAAACCTTCTCATAATCATGTTGCTACGAGGAGTCCTCCATACCGAGGCCCCAATACGCCTAGGAAAGGGTTTGTGTAAAAAGGGTCTGAGTCGCCACATAGAGTTGTCTTGCGAGAAGCGAAACGAAACGAATTTCTGGAACGATGCAGGCCAAATAGTTGCGAAAATAGCATATGTTCGTTTATTTTTACAGCTAGTGATAAGGAAGTAGTAAAGCAAGCGGGAAAGTCAATCGGTCAAAGGATAGCAAGGTTTGTATGTACATGGTACTTGTTATTCCTTTTTTGAAGTTTCATCTGAATTGACTATAGTGTCTCTCTTCTGCGAATCGCTTCTCGACCCTTTCTATAATTTCAGGTCCGTAGCACTCCTCGGCTGTTTTCTTACCACTCAAGACCTCGTCTTCGTGATACCGTTGCTCCTCCTTTGTCATAACGACAACGTTTTGGAAAGAAAGCTTCTCGTTTCGGTTCCAGCGAGAGAGTGTCAACTTGGTGGAAAACAACGATATTGGCGACTTTCCATGGAACACTTCCTCCAAGATATAACTGACGTCGCTCAATGATATAGGGACCCTCTGATCTGGCTCCCCAATCCGTGACTGTTGACCAGCCAAACTCTGAAGAAGGCTATCGTATATCTTGTATCTGTTCTTGCCTTCAATAGGCTCAATTGGATAGTCTGCAACAGAGGTGATGATGTACGTGGCAAGAGTTAAACCAAACATACCAGGCATGGTTCCCAAGACAGGAAGAATACGGACACGGAAGTTCTTGATAGCAGAAAGCTGGTCCACCTCGCCCTTTTCAATCTCGGTTTGCGCTAATGGGAGAAGCTGTGCTTTTCTGGGATCGGGCTTTTCAGCTGAGAAAACGACGGGAATATCAGAGATAATACCTCTCTTCTTCAATCTGACTCTCACCGAACGGGACAAAGGATCCTCTTCAGTCTTGGAAATGTCTGAAATATTGATACGCGAAGGGTCTGACTTACAAGCTGCACCACCCGACGAGACAACCTTGAGTCCCTTTTCATGGCAAAAGGCCAACAAATCCACCTTGGTGTCAATATTGTCAATACAGTCAACGACATAGGTAGGCTGGAAATCGCCTCCAAATATCAACTCTTCTCCGGATTTCTTATTCCATAACTGGTTCTTTCCCTCAATGTGTATCCACGGAGCAATTTGCTTCAAGTGGTTTTCGAGGCACTTAACTTTTGGGATCCCCACATCACTGATAGTGGCCACTGCATGTCTGTTCAAGGAACTGAGAGAGACTTGGTCGAAATCAATAATTCTTATTGCTCCAACACCGGAACGGGCCAACATAGTTGCTACCCACGAACCGACTCCACCGGCACCAACAACGACTATGCGCTGGTTGCGTACCTTCTGCATTCCCTCTGGAGACAAAAATGCATAGTTTCTTGCCAATTGTTCTAAGATGAGTTCTTCATCATAGTTGTGAGACTTGGAAATTTGTTTTGATTCTGCTTTTGAGCCGCTGGAACACTTGCGACTATACAAGTGACGTGCTGCCTCGATGATAACGGCGGTAGTCGCCGCTGTCACCCCTACTACGGTCAAAAGCCTTGCTCTATCACTCATTGTTCTTGGTGGAAAAGTTCGCGATGAGCATGGTGTGATAATGTGGGCTTGAAATATGGGGTACAGAGGTGACGGCAAGCGCTTAAAGGAAACGTATATGCATTACAGTCTTAAAATAACTCGACTCACTTGTTTATGTGGTGCGTTCAAATTATACGGTAACTCCTATAACCTATAACTTGGCGTTAGCATCTCTGGCAACAGTGGACTTGATCAAACCGTTGGGGTCGGATGATGGGTAGAACAATTCGTCATTGCTCTCAATTCCCTTCCACTTCAAGTCGAACAAGACAAAGTGGATGTTTGGAAGGATGTAATCCACCTTGGACACCTCTGGGGCCAAGTCAAGAATCTTCTTAGACATGTTGTACATAGTGGCCTGCACCGAAGGAGACACTTCCAAGGCGAACAACTCGAGGGTGGTGTCTCTAGCAGCCTCAAAAGTGTGGTCGAAAACGCCTCTGTCACTAGCCTTCAAGACATCGTCCAAAGTAGCAATCTTCTTGGGGTCGAAGGTCCAGGTGGCATCGACTGAGGTGGACAAGATTCTGTCTCTAGTTGGTTTCAAAGTGGTGTAGTCACACACATTGTAGCCGTAGAACATGGAGCCGGTGGATTTGAGCACCTTCAAGTCCTTGATGGAAGATTCGATGGTCAACTTTCCAGATCTATCGTAGTTCAAATAGGTGTTTCTGGTCTCAGGACCTTCGTGGCGGAACGAGTGGGCATGTGGCTTGCCATTGACAGCATAACGGGTCCAGCGAGTTTGCTGAATGGTGACTTCGATTCCAGAAACATGGGAGTACTTGCCGGTAAAGTGCTTGGCCAAGTGGGCGGCAAAACGCTCAATGGGCCACACGTCAGTCTTCTTGGCTTCCACCAACACCGTGTTCTTCACTGTGTCGGTTGGGACAATGGGTGAGTTGTCGGCGTGGGTGTATGAAACGTCGAAATTGCCCCTCAACAACACCTGGACATTGGCCTGGAGGATGTCTTGTTCTTCTGGGTTGCTTGGGTTCTTCTTGACCTTCAAGAACTTAACGTTATCCTTTCCGTATGATGATCCAACTAATGACATGGTTGCTGATGTTTGAATTGTTATTATTTACAAGGAACGTCGGTGTTTTATACCCTTATCTCCCGATTTGATCCTGCAGGACATATCGGCAATCGCCGAGACTTGCGATAGCGATTGCCGCACGAGAACCGGTCCTCCGGTTTCCATGATTTCAGGGGTATGGCACGATTGACGCGAAATTACGAGGCTCGGCGGGGCTCCGATAAGGAAAATGGCGAGATATGACCCGAAACATACATTGGCTTTGTTACCGTGCAGGTGATATAAACGGCAGTTATCGACCACCGGCATGCCGGATCCGCTAAGGGAAAGTGAGAGCGGGCAACTACCGGGGGAGCCGTTGGGTAGTACGTAAGCATTCTAATACATAGTATCTAGTCGTTCTTCTTGTGGTCCTGTGGCTCGGGCGTTTCATCAGGAAGGGAAGCCACGATGTCGTCATCGTCGACTACGCTGGAAATGCTAACGTCAGCCTCAGCGAACCGAAGCTTCTTGCCAGTAGCCTCGCCAGAGGTGGAATTATCAGTAGGCTTCTCGAAGTTGTCGGTCGAGCCAGCCTTGTCAAAGGTCAACTCGGCCGTACGTACCCACCGTCTTCTTCTTGTGTATTTGGAGTAGGAGTCTTCAGTAGACGGTTTTTTCCACACATTATCATAGTAGATGAAGCCCTCGTCGGTGGCTGGATCAGCGGTGGTCTTTGACCGTTTGTTGATGGCGATGGCTCCGTCGTTAGTGAGGTCGAGGCGCCATGACTTGTCGACCCACCTCCAGGAGGCACCCGAGGCCATTGGCATGGACGACGTGCCAAACGAGTAGTTGTTGTCGGGGCTGGGGAGCTCGAACTTGTCCACGGGAGGGCTCTCGTTGAGGAACTCGTCGGTCCATGGAGCTCTCTCGTACGAGAGAAGGTTGGCGGTCCAGCCAATACCCAACCACCTTCGCTGGTTTTCGTACACCACGTAGGCGAAGCGCACCGGCTTGTTGGGGTCACCGAGACCGTTGCCGGAGTGGCCCTTTTGCACCTTGGCGAACGCTGCCGCGAAGATGTGGTTGCGGTGCTGGAAGTCGAGTCCGGTCAAGTAGAAACAGATGAGACGGGCAATCTTGAGCTTCCAGACGATGCGGCGGGTGACCCGCATGTAGGCGGAGTGGTAGGTCAATAAATACACCCCGACCACAAGCAAGAGTGTGCGGGGAGGCACCACCACGAGGGTCACGATGAGGTAGAGCGGGGTGAGGAAGACGGTGGTGAAAAGAAGCCGTTTGATGTCGTGGGCCGACAACGCCAACGACGTGACGGGGTCCAACAACATGTCGGCCTTGACACAGGTGGTGGTGAGCGCCTGCACCACGTCGTCCAAGGTGGGCTTCAGGTTGGTTTCCTGGGTGATTTTGTGATTCAAAAGCGCGTAGAGCGCCAAGATGGCCACCACCACAAGATGGCCACTCCAGGTGATGATGTCTTCA
Organism: Meyerozyma smithsonii; assembly: GCA_030570235.1. Taxonomy (NCBI): domain Eukaryota; kingdom Fungi; phylum Ascomycota; class Pichiomycetes; order Serinales; family Debaryomycetaceae; genus Meyerozyma; species Meyerozyma smithsonii. The sequence continues at coordinate 1,023,966 of JAJLVE010000001.1, read as the reverse complement.
AAGTACACCACAGCAAGAGAGTAGATGCACACGATGATGAGATTGACCCAGTAGTCGTCGTTCGTCCACGTCAAGATCGACAATGTCTTGTTGACGATCAAAAGGTAGGGGTACGACTTGACCAACGACTTGGCCACGGTGGGAGGCGTTGAGGATAAAAGCGGTGATGTTTGTGGGGTGGCGGTGGCAGCGCCAGGTTGGCTGGTGAACTGCGCACGGACCTCTGTGGTGTCCTCCGACTTTCTTCGTTCCGACATTGCAGAAACCAGAATTGCCCAAAGGTGGAGAAGGGTGGTGTCAACCGAGACTCAGGCTAGACTTCCAGCCAGCGGTAAAACAGACACGGGTAACAAGTTCGTGGGGAAGCAGGACTCAGGCGGAAGGGCAGCTGGGTGTGCTGGAAAGTATCACGTAAACCAGCTTGCACTAGATCAAAACGGTATAAAGACGATCCTTTTGTGTCTCGCTTGCTTTGAAATTTTGGACTCCACGGCTTATCGCGAACACACACAAAACGGCAAACCAGTGGTACTGGTGCTAGGGAATCCAGAAACAGAGGTCAGGCAATGGACTTCTCGAACCTACTAGGTCAGGAGATTCGGCACAAGCGAAAAGTGGCCCACGACTCCACGTCCCGGAAAAAACAGCTGCAGCATGTGAAGACAGGTGTACAGGATCCGGACCTGAATGACACCAACGGGGAGGGGAAGGACCTGGAGAAGGTGCCGGTGGATCTGGCGCACCGGCAAGAGACGCGGAACGACACTAAACGACAAAACAACCAAGTTACCCCACTGGCCACCGGCTCCGGTAGCACCACCCAACACCTATACAATCAGCAGCAGGCCAAGGAAAGGGCACTTCCTGCTCTCTTGGACAAGCAGGAGATCGCCGACGCCAAACTACACGACAAGATAGCTACACAGTGCCGCAAGTACATCAAAAGCTTGTTGTATGCGTGGGATGACGAGGTGCAGCTGACCCCGGATTCTGGCCCAAGTGCACAACTTCTTCACGAGACAAAAAAGGACATGGTACCGCTTCTTTACGGCCTACGGACGGGCACCATACACACGGAATTGGTCACATCGTTGGCAACCACCCTCTACTATCTCCAAACCAACGATCTCCTCCACGCGAACGACATGTACATGAAAATGAGTCTTGGAAACGTTGTTTGGCCAATTGGCATCGTTGGCGTCGGCATCCGCGAGAGCACGGCGGCGGCGAGCAGACACGCCAACGTGATGAACGACGATACAACCAGACGGTGGATCACTGCCGTCAAACGGCTCATCACCAGACAGGAGCAGCAGCTCGTGACCTAGCGCACGTGCACGCGGCCAGGGCGCCAGCCCGCGCCTCGTAGAAATTTTTCACCAAAAACCGCATTCGATTATCACCACAGTAACCATGGCCCGTGAAATCAAGGACATCAAGGAATTCGTCGAGTTGGCTAGAAGAGCTGACATCAAGTCTGCCACCGTCAAGGTCAACAAGAAGCTCAACGCTAACGGCAAGAGATTCAGACAAACCAAGTTCAAGGTCAGAGGTTCCAGATACCAATACACCTTGGTTGTCAACGACGCTGCCAAGGCTAAGAAGTTGCAACAATCCTTGCCTCCTACCTTGGAGATCAAGAACTTGTAAGGGAGTTGGTATGTCATGTATTGAGTAAGATTCTATAATAATATTTCATCTTGAAAAAATTGTGATGTAGACTAAAACTATACAACGTCCTCCATTTCTAGGTCATCCTCATCCTCGTCTTTGCCATCGTTTTCGTTCAAGCTGGCTGCTCTCTCTGCCTCACTCAACTTCTTGTACTCGGGTCGTAAACTGTACTTGGAGGTGTATGGACCCTTCTTGATAAGGATCGCGATTGAGTCGAGACATTCCTTGAGGAACGACTCCGGCTGCCTGGTTCTCTCCTTCAATCCCTTCATAGACCAGTATTCGTACTCCTCAAATAAACGGAACAAGAGATCCAAGAGATCCTTTCTAGGCATACGCACAGCTCTTCCCTCAATCTTGCTTCGAGGCACAGTGGTGGTCTTCAAGAATACCGAGGCATTACCACCACGCACAGAAGGTCCGGCGTTCGACTGGAGCACACCAGGGATCTCGTTCAAGAGGGTCACCCGTGGTCTGGGCTTCGCCACTTGGATATTCTGTCTTCTGCTGAGGAACTTGGAGTAGTGACGGTCATTCTTGGAGGGAACAATCTGGCAGTCGTGGCAGATCTTGCCGGCAAGTTTGGTCTTTTTGGGAATGGTTTTCACTATAGGCACAAACTTCTCGCCAGCGTCGTTGCCAGACGTGGTGGTGGAGTACAGCGAATGGCCGCGTGGAGCCAGGGCCAGCTCCATGTCCTGCTTGAACTGCAATTCTTCCTTGAGAGGCTGCAACTTCGGCAAGTCTGGCATGTTTAATACTTCTGTTATGCCGTTATTATCTTTGAACTTGCTCAAGTTCTCTTCGCTGAACACATACGAGTTCTTCACCTGGGTGTTGAGCATTGGCACGTCGTACTCGTGAGGTATGGAGTCGTCAGTTTGGTCCAGCAAAACCAACTTGACCTGGAGCTTGCCCCCATTGCTGGCAGACCCTTGTCTGATCTTGATTCGGCCCAATTCCTGGCCGCTGAGGGCGTTGGTGTCGGACCACTTTGCCGCCAAGTAGCGGGGGAGCTTCACTAGCCATATTTTCTTGTCGCCACTGCTGAGATTCATGTCCAACGACTCATTTTCTTCCAAGTAGTTCTCGGGATCCGACAATAACCCGTGGTCCTGGCCCCCGGGCGAACCATTCTCGTCTGTCTTTAGCTTGAAATTACCATTTTCTTTCTTTACGCGCTGGGGACTGCTCATGGAATATTAGGGTATATGCAAATGTATTAAAGTAGAACTACAGCCACGGAAATGGTCTCTGTTGCACGTATGATTAATGCCGTGGAAGAAGGCAACTTGCTACAACAAATCTCTCAAAATTACCGTTACAGATAAACACCGGTGCACCCACACTCGAGACTTTTACAACCACCAACCCCAAGTCCGTCTTGGTAGCCATTGATGAACGATGAGACGTTGGTGCTCCTGGCACCCAGGTACACGGAGGGCCCCTATTGTGGATACTGCAAGGGGGAAAAGCAGGATCATTGGGCTCTTGAAAGCTGGCTGAATAGGGAAAAACCAGCATCTTCTGTGTCTATTGGGCTCTCAGCCGAGCACATGACGTGCCAGCAGTACGATGTATTGATGAATCGTGGGTTCAGGAGATCCGGCACCTATTTATACAAGCCGGATCTACTCAGAAATTGCTGCAGATTGTACACAATACGAACTGATGTGACACAATTGAAGATTGCAAAGCAACACCGGCAAGTGGTCAACCGGTTTCAACGCGCCATTTCTGACAAGTCCGATGTGAAAGAGCCGGCCAATAAAGGCCCGAGTGCCAAATTCTCATTGAAGTCACTCATTTCTGCCGAACAGGCTTCCTCTCGGTTCTATACCCGTTTCGAACCAGCAGCATTCTCGAAGGAAAAATTCAAATTGTTCAAGAAGTACCAGATAGCAGTGCACGACGACGAGGATGACGAAGTCAACCAGGTTGATTTCAAGCGCTTTCTTTGTGATACACCATTTCCAGAAAAGGAAGTCGAAGGAGACAAACGCGATTGGAACATTCTCAATAATTGGGTCAATGAATGGTCAGACAAACCAAGGAAGGACAAGCTCGCACATCGACGCATCGGCCCCACCCACGAGTGCTACTACTTGGATGACAAGCTCATTGCCGTATCTGTCATAGACTTTCTCCCCACTGGCGTATCTTCGGTCTACTTCATCTGGGACCCCGACTACGCCCACTTGTCGTTGGGTACGTTATCAGGACTTCGAGAGATTCAGATGTGTGAGCAGCTTGGCTTGGGATACTACTACCTCGGGTACTACCTTCAAGATTGCCAGAAAATGAAATACAAGGGCCAATTCGGCGGCGAACTCTTGGATATCTGCAGTGCAAAATACTACCCGCTCGACAGACTTACCAACTACATCAAGAACGGCCGTCTCTTTGTCGTAGACCAGAGCAAAGACACCCTGGGCGAGTTAGAAAACATCAGCGAACAAGTATACGGCGACGGAGCGCTGACCTATGACGAAGCCGAACAAGCATTGAACACGTTATCGGAGAAATATAACGTTTCCACCACGCAATTTGCCCTCCCGGAGGTGGTTCCTGGACTTCACCTGTTGCCAGATGTACTTGCATGGTACGAAAGTGGCGCCATCGATGACGAATTCCCATTCATTGTGTTTCTGGGGCTGAGCGGAGTACGCACAAGAACACAAGGCGAGATGACCGCAAGCGATAGAAGATTGTTTGTTGATATGGTCCGGCTCCTCGGCCCAGAACTTTCGGCAAACGCAATAGCCTTGACCAGCTCTTAGGCATGGTGACCTGAGCCGCAGCCGGTGCGGCGGTTTCCCCACATCTGGTGATCCCCACGGTATATAAGAGGATGAGGGTGGACGTTTCACCAACCTGAAATTAACATGAGTAGAACAAAGAAATGGACAGTACACGAGGCCGCTGGCGAGGCCAAGTGGTTTACCCACAATGGACACGCCAACACTGACCCAACCAAGATCAAGAAAAGAGGTGCTGGAAAGAACAATTGGGGCCAGCCCGGCGACGAGCTTCAGGACGAGAGTGACTGGGACTCGTCACACATGTTTGGCAAGTCTGAGAGACGCAATTCCAACCACAGCCAACACGAGCTGAACTTGAGAATGTTGAACGACCAGTTGGACAACTCATTGTTCAAAGAGACGGCCTAGGTAGATAGCCGCCGGTTCACGAGTTGACGAGTAAAACGAGTATATGTGGCATGAATAAATACGAATAAAATTAAACTGACTACTTCGCTGCAGACTCCTGCGCAAGAAGAGAGGCTTCGATCTCTGCCTTCCATCCTTTCTTCTTTTGTCTGTCTTCGTAGGCCTTCTTATTGCTGAGCACCCGGTTCACGATGTACTCGGTGTTCATGTGGTCGTATCTGTGTTTGCCGAGAGTCCTGAGCAAGCCCTGAGACTCCACCTCTGTGTATGGTTCTTCTTCTAATGGGGTGGGGCCGTGGTAGACGGCGTTGATTGTCGCTGGGAGCGCCGACAAAAATTCGGCAGTGGGGCTGTATGGGGCACCCAAGACTATGGCGTCCACGTAGCGGCACTGGAGGACACAGAGAGACCGTTCGTAGATGTTCATGATGGGGTAATTGAGGCCCTTGATGCTGTTCGTGGTGCGATCGTCATGGATACCAACAATCACCGCGGCACCCTCCTTCTCTGCCTGTTCCTTGACCATCTTCAAGGCTGTTATGTGGCCAGAATGGAAGAGATCAAAGCCTCCGTCCACATACACCGCCGACTTGTAGGAGTCGGCAATTGCCGTGGCGGGCTTGACCAACTCACGCACGCTGCCGTCCGTCAAGTAGCAGTAGACGCCAGGTCCCGGCTTGTTCCCAGTCTCATCGCTGGCGTAGCGGGCGTACTTTGTCAAGTTCTCACCTTCGAACAACGGGTGCCCCTCCACGCTGGTCAATGGCTTGAAGTGGTGGTTTTTGCTCATCAACAACATGCGGCCCACGAGGTCGGTTGTCAGGATGTTGGGTGTTCTTTTCACCACCACAAACCGGCCCAAGTCCTTCACCACCTTGTAGCAGTCTTCGCCGTTGGCATCACTGGTAATATCGTCTCCGTGAACCACATATTTGCATCCGTATTCGTCCATGACATCAGGAGAGGTGACGTAGGGAGCGCCAGGAACGGCCTCGGTGGCCCATCTGCACGCGGTCACGGCAGCGACACGCTCGTCTAGCTTCATGACCACTGGTCCCTTGTTGTAGAGGATCTCCTCGTCGGTGTGTACTCCGACAAAGAGCTTGTTTCCGAGCAGCCGGGCCTGGAGCATGGCCCCAGCATGGCCGTGGTGGGCGAAATCGAAACAGCCGTCTACCCAGATCAGGCAGTTCTCAATGCCTTGTGGCGGTTCAAACATGGTAATGGTGTGTCTTGTGATAACCTGACGTGTGTCTCGTGATAACCTCTGACGTGTTTGTCAAGACAGGTGATGGTGTACTGGATATAGGCACCACGCTACACTCGGTACAGTACGGGATGGTATAATACAAACATGCTATAGGAAGCCAGACTGCTGCTGCTGGCCAATGACAATGTTCTCCTGCTGTTTCTTTCGGGCCAGCTTCTTTTTTGGCGGCTCCGGGTTGGTGTAGCTCCGGCCATGCAGTGCACTGGGGATCTCTGGCTGGCGCGGGTTGGCGGCAGTGCCAATGTACATGGGGGTCTTGTTTTCCCTTCTCTGCTGGGCCAATTGCATGAAGAAGTCGTAGTACATGCTGGCGTTTCTGGTCGAGCAGCCATTGAGCCACGAGAGGAAGCCGCCGAGCACCGGCGGGAGCGAGATCAACAAGTCAAACAAGATTTGCGACTCGAGCTTGGCCACAAGCTTGTTGGGCACCGGCATCTCGTTGGTCACGATGTGGATGAGCCGCGCGTGGATCCCGTACATGATGAGCGGCCCCAAGCCGGGGATCAAGAACACCACCAACGGCACAAGGCCCAACCCACAGTCCATGCCCACACCACACAGGCCCAAAAAACACTTGTCGTGAGCCCACGCGGCGTTCTGCACCTTCTTCCAGAGCTGGTGTTCCTTCTTGGTGCAGAGATCCTTGGGGAGCCGTCGCCGGTTGCCGTCCTCGTCCTCGAACGGGTCCTTCAGGTTGAAGTGCTCCTCGGCATACTCGTTGTACTTGTCCATCACGATGTCATAGCCAGGAATGCCCTCTAGCTGTTCCTGGAACTGGGCCATTGCGGTGGTGCCAGACAGTCAGCTGCAGACGTGACCGGTTGTTCCGCCGCTGGCTTATCCACAGGAGGGTATACGGGTCCCTGCAGGACCAGACATCGGTGGGGCTATGGCTACTTCGATGGCGCTGGCACGAGCCGCAGAAGCTCCTTCTGCAGAACCGGCGTACATAGCCCGCCGGTGTCACGGCCGCAGATGTAGCAGTTGGGCTTCTTGTGTTTGTAGCGATTGATGAAGCAGCCCTGGCAGAACATGTGGCCGCACTCGGCCTTCACCGGGCGCTGGTAGTCCTTTTTGCAGAGCACACACTTGAACGGAACGTCGGGCGCGGCCGGCTGCTCGGAGAGCTGCCAGTCCTTCAGCACCGGTTTTTTAGCTCGCAGCTCGTCGCGGATATGGAGAAACTTGCAGGTATCGCCGTAGCCACAGTAGCCGGTTTGGAGAAAATCCTTACAAACATCAGGCTGAAAGTCGGTGATGGTGACCGTTCGTATGGATGCTGGCGGAGCCTTGATTGTGTTCTTCAGAGTGGCCCTAGCAATGCTGGTGTTGTCTTTCTCCTGTTCATCGCTGTCTTCTTTTTCTTTCTTGTCGTCTTCTTCAGGCTCTGCCGCCTGCTCCAGCACCGTAGTAGTTTGCTGGCTCGTAAACCTGCGTTGTTTCCTCTCCAGCGCCCCGCTGGACTCCGCGGCAGTGGGGTCTTTGCCACCATTCTCCGTCACTTGCTGGTCGTCCCGCAGTCGTTTCTTTCCCAAGGTCTTGCGTTGGCGGAACGCAGGCTTGCTAGCACGAGGAGCGGGCTTGCCCCCTATTTCTCCTTCCTCGCCCAACAAATCAAGCATAGCTGGTGCTTACAATTACCGGTCGGACTTTTCTTACGTCATATAAAGTGATGATCTGTCCTGCCTGCAGCCTGACCAGCAACTACCGCTTCAGACCACTGAACCATGTTCCGGCAGTTTGCGGGTGTCAGCCGCTGCCTGGGGGGCAGAAGGACTGCTATTGCACTGCTACACGCCACCGGAAGAGCGTGGAAGAACGAAAAAGTCGTCAAGTCGTATTTCGACCTTTTACCCCAGACTTTCCCCGACGGAGCGCCACCAAATGGGTCGTTCATGGTGGATATGAGGGCCTTGAGACGGGAATTCCGGACGCTCCAGAGCGAGAACCACCCCGACATCGTTTTGGGGTCGTCAGTCTTGAATGCCAGCAAAACCGCGTCGGAGGGCGGCGACTCCCAACCAGCCGACGACCGGTTCTCGGCGCTCTTGAACCGGGCCTACGCCACGTTGCGGAATCCGTACTCGCGGATCGCCCACATTGTGAAATTGAACCACCCGGGCCATCCCGACATCACCCGCGACGAAGTGGCCAAGGAGCTCATTGCGCAGTTGCAGACGGCGCTGCCCGAGTCGTCGTTGGAGTACAAGGAGATGCTTATGAACGTGCTCGAGGCACACGAGCAGTTGGAGATGGCCAGTCTGGAGTCCGACTTGGACGTTCTCTCGCAGGAAAACGACCAGCGGGTGGCCGCAAGCGAAGCGGCCATCAACGGGCTCCTCAAGCAGGAGCCGCTCCCGTGGGAAGCGGTGATGATGGAGGCGATAAAACTCAAGTACTGGGTGAACATCCAGCAGGCCATCCGGGACTGGGAGCCCGGCAAGCCTGTGCACCTCACGCACTAACAAATGTCACGAATACTATCCACTCATTAGAATATCTACTGTACACATTACACGGGACTGCCATGTAGCGCCGTCAGCCCTCGCTGGCCATCGTTTTGTCATCGTCGTCGTCCAACTCCGGGTGCTCGTTGACCGCCAACGCCGCGCGGTACTCGAGCGGCATGCCAAACTGGCAGCTGTCAAACTCCTTCTGCTCGTCGTCCAGGACCGGGTGCTGGCGGAGCCACTTCATGCGCGGCCCGCTGGCGCTGAGCTCGCTGATCTTGAACCCAAACAACCGGATGCCAAAGTCCTCCTTCTTGGCCTTCTGGATGCGGATGCGGCACTGGTTCTCGATCTCGGGGAACATCTTGACTAGCAAGCCGGGGAAGGTGGTGCCGAAGAACGCGCCGTCGATGTTCAAGTACCGCGAGCTCAGCGGCAAGTAGATGTCGTTGCAGCACGGACAGTAGAGCCGCACCGTCTCCTGGCCCGGGATGTCGGTGGATCCCACCGGGATCAAATGCATGCCGTCGCAGTAATATCGCGGACACGAGCCGAACTCGTTGCGCTCGAACTTGGTGGCCATGGCCGTGAGGCCCTGCTTGGAGATGATGTAGCGGGCGTGGATCAAGCCGTAGAGAAGCTCGGCGCTGTGGGCAAGAAGCGCCTTGTTGGGAAGATCGGCCTTGGCGGACAGCGAGCCGGACGAGCCGTTGTCCTCTATGGTGTCCACCTGGTAGTCGAGAATGGTGTAGAGCGCCTCGCGGTAGTAGGGCACCTGCAGCGACAACCCGGTCAAATTGAAGTCGTCTTCGATGAACTCGTGCGACACCAGCACAAAGTAATCGTGGCCGAAAAGCTCACAGAACTGCTGTATCCACGGCACATAGTCCTCCTCGGGTTCGCTAGACATCGTGCTGCTCAGCAATGACGGTGTGTGCTGTGGTGGTATGTGGCGTATCTCCTGAGCTCATCCATGGAAAACCCGCACAATGCCTGCCTGCCGCGGCGTGCAGGAACGACAAAATTCTGGGTTTGGTTCGATTTGAGACCCGTGACCCACCATCACAATGGAGCCTTACTCGTTGCTAGTGCTCGTGTTTGTGGTGCATCTAGTGAAACAGATCATCAGCGCGGTAGGCAAGCTGTCGATCGAGTCGGTAGCTTGGATCCTCTACTGCCGGGCCGCGCCCAGATTCGGCCACACCAAACTCACGTTGATGGCCGAGAAGACCAATGAGCTCCGCACGGTGGTGGCCGACAGACGGGCCGTCAGCGCCCAGGACCAGTACGCAAAGTGGACCAAGTTGAACCGCCACCACGACAAGTTGGTGGGTGAGATAGACGAGTTGCAGAAACAGATCGACGTCGACAAGGCCAAGGTGAACACGTTTACCGGCTACTTGATCCTCGCAGTGACGTCTATTCCTATCTGGTACTTCCGGGTGTGGTACCGAAAGTTGGTGGTGTTCTACTTCCCGCCAGCGGTGCTTCCGCGCGCGGTGGAATGGACGTTGGCCCTCCCATTCACCGTCACCGGCGGCGTCAGCTTGTCGGTGTGGATGATGGCGGCCGGCTCGGTGGCGTCGTCGCTTGTCTTTTTGGCCATGTTTCCGTTCGAAAAGGCGGTGGCCAAGCCGGAGCTTCCTGAAGCTGCTGGCCAGAAAAAACTGTCCCAGAAGAAACTGGTGCAGTTGTAAATAATGAATGCATCACAAGTCAAACTGCTCGTTGTAGCGCTGCTTCATCACCGCCTGCAACGTCTCAGACTGCCCGTCGAACGTGTACCGTTTGTGCGCTCCTCGGGCAAGACTTTCTCCAAACTGCTCAAACCCAGCCAGAAGAAGAAAGCCCTTGGTCGACAACGGGGTGTCTTGAAGGTGGGTGATGGCATAAAAGTACCACGGATCCACCACTTTGGTCCAGGCCATGAGTTCTGTAGAGTACTTGTACACCGCACTATCTTCCTGGAGAAGGATATACGGCATGCCGTCTTCTCCTAGCTCGAGCGCCAGCACCAGCGGGATTACCACCTGGGGCACATCGGCATTTTTTCGTGGCTTCTTATCACCCACTGGCGCAGGAAGATTGGTCTTGGTGTTCAACACGGTGGCAATAGAGATGCCCAATATTACTCCCTGGAGTTTCCCGTGGTCAAGTTTCCACACGTATACCAACCCGGAGCATGTTACCAACATTAGGTACCGGCTCCTAAACTGAACCCGAAGTATGGTCTCCGCAAGTTCTACTGGGAGACATTGGTTGCGGCCACAAGGATACGACACTATTTGAACCGTGCCCTGAACCGATATCAACAAGATGGAGGTTTCGTCTTGACCAATTAATGGGATAGCATGTTGTATCTTGTATGGGTAGTAAAGTTGGAACAAGCGGCTCTCAGGATCCAAATTCGAACTCACGCTCACGATAGTTGGGTCTTGGAAGTCGATCCGGTTGTCTTCGTCGGCCCGATTCTCGTCATCTTGTGGCCAGGAGGCACCATTTCGCACTTCCACCGTAACAGTATCTTGTACAAGCGCACCATCCACTCGGCGTTGGACCTGGAATGTCCGGACAACGACGTCAAAGAGTAGCTCGTCATCAAATACCTCAATCGCACTATTAGAAATATACTCGGCGGGGGCATTCTTTTGTGTGGTCTGTTCAAACCCAAGCCCGACAATTTTGCTAACCTTAGCATTCATGGCTGCCTGGTTATTAAAGAGGGAGTCTGGCAACAGAGACACATGTCGCAAAGAGTACGGGTATCGCTTTTCATTGACGATGCGCTTGGCCTTGCTTTTCTGCCGCTTCACAGAGGCCGCCGAGACACCTGTCGAATTGTCGGTCAGGACTTCGATGCCTAGCGCCATATCTTCGTTGTCATTATCTTGATCATCAACGTCGTTGGATTGTTCATGTGATTTGTGGCTTCTCGACCGGACGCCGTGGATAGCAGTTTGAACACCCAAACGAGGTAGAGTATATGTAGGCTTCGAGACCCGGGTGTTCTTCTTACGGTCCATAGAGAGCACAGGTGCGGTTGTGGGTAAGTTGGCATTAGTGTTGGAAGAGGACACGAGTAGCGGTGCCACTCTCTTCTTTCCGTTTTTTGTGGTCACCTTTTGGGACTGTAAGGTTATTTTGGATGGACCAATATCTGGCTCCTTCCTATTCGTATCAGCAGAAATAATGGATGTGGCAGCTGGGACCGGAGGTGTCTTATTTTTAGTCACTGGACTGGTCTTTTCCGCATGTGGTGTGGACTTTTCTTCCAACAATAACTGTTCCACAGTTTCAGGTAGAATGGCAGATTCCTTGTCTCCGCCATACCTGTGCAATTGGGAGAGGTTCACATCGGTGCCGGCAATAACACCGAGTTCGTTCTTGTCAAATACAACACATGTTATGGAGCCATCAAGTGCACTGACATATAACGAATCTGCCGTCGGCGACCAGCAGATATCAGTTATGGGATCTTGGACAACGTTCTGTGCCACCACCAACGGCTTGCTGGCAGCAGTGCTCCAAATGGCCAATGTGCGGTCCTGACCGCCGGATGCTAATATGGTGGATACGTTTGAGGTTGCATCGGCCTTGGTGTCGATGGTGAAGAGCCGGGGTGCAAAGGAACACACCTCACACGGGGCTTCGTGGCCAATCAACGAGAGTTCTGTACCCCAGTCGCCTCGGTTGATAATAGCCACCGAGGTCACAGGACCATTGGTGGCATTGGGCACGGCGATATGCTGTCCATCGGGCGACCATGTCATGCGTCGAAAGTAGGATGTCAACGGGGATTTGCGGAACGGCTCCATCACCACATGCTCTATCTGGAATTCGTAGCTGTTTTCGCTTTGCTTCCTATGGTAGCGGAATATGCGGACGCTTCTGTCGTCGGAGGCAGTTGCGAAGAACTTGTTGGCTGGATCAAATACCACTCCTTTGACCATCGACTGGTGGATATCGTAGCGCTTGATTCTTTCGAACGTGACACCACTCCATATAATGATCAGCCGGTCGAGTCCCACCGTCACCAACAACGAGCCGTCTGGCGACCAGCACATATCTTGCACGTCATTGTCGTGAGCAACCAATCGTTTACGAACAGTCCAATGTTCGAGATCAGCCTCGGCATCGCCAAACTGTCGGGGCCGTGCCTGGAGGTCCCTCTCCCATATCAACACGATTTTGTCGTCGGAACCGGTAGCCAAATAGCGTCCATCTGGTGAGAACTTGACACAAGTCACCGCACCATTATGACGACTGACAGTACACAAGGGACGCCTTAATGGTTCTTCTGAGCCGGTAGAGGTCATTGGATCTCGTTCCCCAGCAGTGGCATCTTTCAAAGCGGCGGTAATTGAGCTTGTGTCCCAGACCTTGACGTTTCCGTCGAGTCCACCCGACGCCAATCTTGTGCCATCATGGTTCACCGAGACAGAAAAGCACTCGATCTTGCGATTATCCACTGTATTAGCAGGGAACTGTCATTTCGTTGGAGTATACGTACCTCTGTGCCCGAGCCACGGGAGCTGCAATATATGCATCAAGAGTTGAGACTTCGCGCCGCAGTTATGAAGATGTAGCACCAGTGCTAGAAGCAGGAATGGCAAGAAATTACACAGGAGGGCAATAATTATACATTCTATAGTGCTCGACCTAGTCGGTTCCGAATTCAAGCTTGACTCCCTTGGCAAACTTTTCCAAGCCGCTCCGCAACTCGTCGAGAGCAACGGCAGCGTAGGTGCCTCTGAAGAAGATCAAGTTCTTGGCGTCCTCGTTCGCAGGAATTGGGGGCTGGGGTGGCGTGGACTGACCGTCGACCTTGAACCACGAGCCAGGAATCATCAAGCAGCCTTGCTGCAAGCCCTGGTCGTAGATGGCCGTTTCCACCTTGAGCGGGTCCTCGCCGAACTCCTTGAACTTGGGGTGCTTCGAAGCGTCGAAGGTCACGGTGAAGAACATGCCCGCGACCGGCGGTGTGAAGGTGGTGACCTCCTTGGGGAAGAAGTCGTTGACAGCGTCGATAGCGACGTCTCTGCTGTGGGTGTACTCACTTCTGATACCCATGAGCCAGTCCAAGTAGCCGTTCTGGCCCCACTTGTGGAGCAACGAGTTGATGAGGGACTGGCTGAGCCCCGAGGGACACTGGATGGACACCTCGTGGATACGCACGTATCTTTCCAAGAGACGCTGCTGCCCCACAACCCAGCCGAGCCGAAGCCCGGGAGCCAACACCTTGGAGACAGAGTCGAGCCGGAGCACTCTGCCGTCGGTGTCCATGGAGAGGAACGAGGGCACCAAAGCGCTGACGAACTCCTCGTGGCTGTGGACGTGTCTCGAGGCACGTTCGGCCGGGTCGGTGGTGTATGCCTCCATCTGCAAGAAGTAGTATGGTTCGTCTTCAACAATAATAAAATCGTGCTTCTGCGCCAACTTGTAGACAGCACGTCTGCGCTCGGCACTCAAGCACGAACCAGTGGGGTTTTGGCCGGTGGAAATGGTGTACAAGAGCTTGGGCTTGGGGCCAACCCATTGATCCAACATTTTTTCCAACGCTTCGGGCAAGATGCCTTCGGCGTCCATGGCCACGGGGATGGTGTTGACACCCTGGGCATGCACGGTTTCCAACGCCGAGCTGAACGAGTACTCTTCGACAAGAATGGAGTCGCCGCGAGTGACAAACGTTCTCAAGGTGGCGTCCCACGACTGGGTGTTTCCCGTAGACAAGATAAGCGACCAGTCCTCATATGGCACCTTGTGGATCACGTTGGTGTGCTCCTTGAGGAAACCCACGAGTTCGGTGTGTCCTTCTGTGTAGCCGTACTGCAACGACCGTGCAAGTTCCACTTCGTTTTCACCGTTCAAGCTGGGATCCTTATGGACCTCGAGCACGGCCTTGCTGGAGTCGGTAAGGGCAGCCCCTACACCGTCTGCGAATGGAGCAGTAGGAACCTCAGCCGTGACCTTGGAGTACGGGAAGTAGTCGCTACGCGGCAAGCCTCCACCCAAGAAGGTGATGCCTGGCTGTTTGTAGTATCTGAATGCAGCCTTCAATGGCGAGTTTTTGCGCAGACGAGCCTCCTCGGAAAGGTGGTGGGAAAGGTCTTTGGAAACAACCATGGTGGATCAGTGGTGGATCAGTGGTTTATCAGCGGGTGCGAAAATGGCCCTTTAAAGGTTTGGGTGACTAATCGAGTAAGCGGTCGGAGTCACCTGCCTGCAGCTGGGCTCGTTTCCGCCAGATAGGGTAACAAGCGGCGCGCAAAAGATGGGGCTGCACGGCGATAGTATTATACATTAATATACAGAGTCAGCGGGGTTCTGAGCGGAGCTGCGGGTCAATTGGGAGACACCATATTCGCATAGTGTGCACGAGTCTGGCGACGAGTCTGGTGACATGCCTGGTGACATGCCTGGTGTACCCGTGCATCCGTCATGACTCACCGCAACTGGCTGAATGCATCCAACAATACCGATGACGGTGGCTCGTCATTGCGGTTCTTCTCAAACACATTCCAGAACCGGAGCGTCTCGTCCCCGGCCCCAGTGACAATAGTCTCTCCATCGGGAGAGAGCGAAAGGTAGTGCACCCGACTGGTGTGGCCGGTCAATTGTGCAATCTGCTGCATCGACGGATACTTCCACACCACAATCTGGTACCGCGAGTAGCCGTGCGTGGACACAAGCTCGTTCAGGCTGCGCAGCCAGATAAGATTGCACACCTGCGACCCAGTGTTCACGTCCTGGACCTTGGTGCCCGTCAAGGTGTTCCACACCTTGATTGTCTTATCGGTGGTTCCGCCGCCGGATGCGAGAATTCCCCGCTGGTGCGGAGACCACGCGAGTGCCTTGACTGCGGCAACGTGCTCGGAGAATTCGTGGACGGGCGTCGTGTTGAGGCCGTCCCACACGTACACCTTGTTGTCGTTTCCACCAGACGCCAACTTGTTCTCGTCCACGTTCCACCGAAGGCCACACACCTCCAGCTTGTGGTGCTCAAACTTGTTGATGAAGTGGCTCTCCACACGAACGTCACGGTTGAGTATACTGCGGTCGCGCAGCCCACTGGACAAGATGTGTTCATTCCACGATAACGAACTCACCCGAAGACTGTGGCCGGTCATGGTGCGTACGCACTTCATCTTGGTTGCGTCCCATATCTCCACGAGCCCTTGCAGCGTGCCAATGGCAATATGGGTGCCGGAGCCGATCCAGCTGAGACTGGTGACCTTGTCCTTGTTGGAAAGATTGCACAAGCGGTCCACCGACTGGGTGGCGCCGTCCCAGAGATACACACTGTCTCCAAGCCCGACAGCCAAGATATCCTGCTGGCCCCAATCCACGAGATTGAGGTAGAAATCGTCCAGCAATTCTGGCGCATCGAGGACACGGTAGGGCACTTTGGATATATTGCGAGGCTTCTTTTGGGGCAGGAGCAAGAGCTTTTGTGAGTCTTGGCGGACAGGAGATAGTGAATATAGTTCGTTTTGCAAGTCGCGGGAAATAGGACGGGACTTTTTGGGCGACTGGTAGGTAAAGAGATTAGTGGACTGGCGGGGGGTGCTGGTGATGTCCTCGGAGTTGGCGGAATGAGGCGGGGTGCGTGCTCGAGCATTGCTTAGAGACGACGCTGATGCTGTGTTGGACGGGGTGGAGGAGTCGGAGTCGCTGAGGTTGTTGCTGGTGGGAGGCTTCTTCGCTCGCGGAGACGCCAAGTTGGCCGTGGCCATCGGCACATTGTCGCCAAACAATTCTGCCTTGAGCACGGTGGAGAAGGTTCGGTTTGCTTCCTCTTCTTTGCGGATCTGGATCTCGTTGTCCGCATCTCCACGCCGTCGCAAGTCAGGAAGCACGTCTTGGGAAGAGAGACTGAACGCGGCCTGGAGATCGACGCCGGTTCGATTAGGGATGTAGCGGTCGCTGAAAATGGGTTTCTGTGTACGTCTTCGTGGAGACATGGACGGCAAGGAGGGAGCTTCATCGACTCTGGGGGGATCTAGGCTTCGCGTCGATCGCGACGGAGACTTGGGTGTCTCTAGTGGAGCCATGCGTGGTTATTTGTGGCGATTCAGTGGGATGGGGAACCAGGAGGGTTTGGAGCCAGAGTGGAAATTTGTAGAAACGGGTAAATCTGTCGACAAAAGGGGTTGATTTTGCCTTGGTTCCGGTACGATGGTATTGGAGGCAATATGTATCACTTTGAAACGCTGCTCTATTACGTATTTACACTTGATGCAGCAGTATGAAGGTAGATGAACGGATAATTAATTGCTCTGTGCTCAACTCCCCGTCCACCCGGTCACGTGAGGATAAGTGAAGGCGGAAGGAGAAGGAAGGAGGAGGAAGAAGAGTGAAGAAGGGGAGAAGAGAAAGAAGGAAAGAAGAAGAGAAAAAGAGAAGAAGGAAAGAAGGAAGGAAGGAAAGAAGGAAGGAAGGAAAGAAGGAAGTAAGGAAAGAAGGAAGGGAGTAAAGAAGGAAATAAGGATAGAAGTAAAGAAGAAGAAGGAAGGAAGTAAAGAAGGAAGGAAGTAAAAAGGAAAGGAGCTTAACAGTTTGACACTTTCAGAAAACCATCCAATTACCAACCTCTAGACGGTATTTCCTCCACTTCATCTGCCATGGCAACCGTTTGACGGCCGCACCCAGCACCGCGCATCCTGCACACAACCAGCCAATCACCTCCGCCTAAATCGGTTTACGCGATGCAAGTTCCTAAACCTTCAGTACTCGTTATGTTCCAAAAAGCATTATGGCAGCAGGCCAGGATTTCGGCACGAGCAGCACGGCCATTGACGCCTGTTCGTTTCTCGTCCATCATTTCTGTGCATAGAAACACCAAGGCCGACAACCCCGACATCCCGTTCGAATTCAACGCTGACAACTTGAAAAGAGCCCAAGAAATCATTGCCAAATACCCACCACAATACAAGAAGGCCGCCGTCATGCCGCTCTTAGACTTGGGCCAGAGACAACATGGCTTCACAGCCATTTCCGTCATGAACTACGTGGCCAAGTTGTTGGACATGCCCCCCATGAGAGTCTACGAGGTGGCCACCTTCTACACCATGTACAACAGAAAGCCCATGGGCAAGTACCACCTCCAGGTGTGCACCACCACGCCGTGCCAGTTGTGTGGCAGTGACGAGATCATGGACGCCATCAAGAACCACCTCCAAATAAAGCCGGGCCAAACCACCGCGGACAACTTGTTCACCTTGGAAGAGGTGGAGTGTTTGGGTGCGTGTGTCAACGGCCCCATGATGGGCGTCAACGACGACTACGCCGAGGACTTGACCGGGCCCAAGACTGTCGAGCTCTTGAAGAGCTTGCAGGCGGGCAAGCCCATGCACGTTGGACCAGTTTCGGGCAGAGAGTCGTGCGAGCCATTCTCGGGGCCCAAGGTGTTGTTGAGCAAGGAGCCCCACGACATCAGCAAGGTGACCCGCAGCGACTTGTAGGGCTGCAGAATGCATTCTAGAGTAGGAGACCTGAAAATATAAGTATTGGAGACGAGAGCGACAGCGAAGCGGTGAAGGGCGACAGCGAAGCAGCGACAACAGCGACAACAGCGACAACACCATTAGCACGTAGCACCACTACCCACACTCTTCCCTCTCTCCCTCCACACTCCCCGTTATCGTCGCACGTGACCTGGTGTGATCCTTTTCCTCACCAGAGTCATAATCTAATCTCGTTCTTCACCATGTCGCCCAGGAAATACAACCTAGAGACAGAGCTTGTTCTCAACAAGAGCACCGACCAGCATAACGCGTCGGTGCCTCCCTTGTACCAGTCTGCCACTTTCAAGCAGCCTTCTCTCTCCAACATGGGCGAGTACGACTACACCCGTTCCGGCAACCCCACAAGAACACACTTGCAAAACCACATAGCCAAGATCATGCGGGCCAACCACGCCTTCGCCGTGACCAGCGGCATGGGCTGCCTTGATGTCATCACCAGATTGTTGAGTCCTGGAGACGAGGTGATTGCTGGCGACGACTTGTACGGAGGCACCCACCGTTTGCTCACCTACTTGAACAACAAGGGCGACTTGAAGGTGCACCACTACGACACCACCAACACGGCGTTGCTCGTGTCCAAAATACACACCGGCACCAAGATGATCTTCTTGGAGAGCCCTACAAACCCGCTCATCAAGGTGTGCGACGTGCGCACCATCACCAGAGAAGCCCACAGAATAAACCCCGACATAGTGGTGGTGTTTGACAACACGATGATGTCGCCCGTCCTCATGACGCCGTTGGACTTGGGCGTGGACATCCAGTACGAGTCGGCCACCAAGTACCTCAACGGCCACCACGACATCATGGCCGGCGTGTTGGCCACCCGAAGCGCCGCATTGGCGGAAAAAATATACTCGGTGATCAACTCCACCGGCTGCGGCTTGTCGCCGTTCGACTGCTGGCTCCTCTCGCGCGGCTTGCGCACGTTGGCGGTGAGAATCGAGCGCCAGCAGCAAAACTGCGTCAAGATTGCCGAGTTCTTGGCCAACATCGGGTTCAAGGTCCGCTATCCCGGCATCAAGTCACACCCGCAGTACGACTTGCACGCCAGCATGTGCAAGGGTGCCGGCGCCGTGTTGAGCTTCGAGACCGGCAGCATCAAGGTGTCGGAGAAGATCGTGGAGAGCACCGACATCTTTGGCATCGCCGTGTCCTTCGGCTGCGTCAACTCGCTCATCTCCATGCCCTGCAAAATGTCCCACGCCTCCATCGACGCCAAGACCAGAGAGGAGCGCGAGTTCCCCGAGGACTTGATCCGGTTGTGCATCGGCATCGAAAACTGCGATGATCTCATTGACGACCTCACACGAGCATTGTTGCGCAGCGGCGCGGTCAAGCTCAACGAAAGAGACGAGTTGTTCAACGCCGTGAGCGTGCAGTCGAAGTTGTAGCGCCGTGATCTTTATAGATATCTACATACCATAGACCTCCCTCCATCGCCCCTCGTCCCTTGTCCTGCAGGGTGGCCGCCCCCACCACCCGTCCTCCAGTTCGCGCCTGGCAAACCGCGTTAACACAACGCGTATCCAGAATGACTTCACCCTCCGACTACGGACTCACCGGAGGTGCTCTTCGTGCCGTATTGTCCAAGAAGGACCAGCACATGTACCAGAACAAGCCGTTCACCGTCCAGGTCTCAAATGTAAAGCTCCTTGAAAATAGTGGCGACCTGGCTCCACACCGGTTTCGGATTCTTTTGAACGACGGCCAGTACTCGCTCCACGGCTTGATCGCGGCAGAACTCATGCCGTACTGCGAGGCAAACGGGTTCCAGAAAGGATCCGTCATTTCTGTCAAGAAGTACAGCTTGGTTGCCACCCAAAAGCACATCATCATTGTGTCAGACTGCGAGATTATCCACACCACCAGCAGCAAGCACTCGGGTCCAGTAGTGTCTTGCGACGCCTACTACGCGGAGCACCCCGAGGATGACGCCTTGCAATTACAGAACGGAACTGGTGGCCAGAGAGCCAGCTCGACAGAACCACCAGCTCCCAAAGCTGCCAAGCCCCAAAAGAAGACGGGCCAGTCTACTTCCGGGCAGACGTTCAACCCGATCGAACTGTTGTCGCCCTACCAGAACAACTGGCGTATCAAGGCAAGAGTGTCCTTCAAGGGCGATATCAGGAAGTGGTCGAATGCTCGTGGCGAAGGAAAGTTGTTCAACGTGAACTTTTTGGACGAGTCGGATGAGATCAGAGCCACCGCCTTCAATGACGTGGCTGAACAGTTCTACAACACCTTGGAAGAAGGAAAAGTGTACACCGTGGAACGCGCCAGAATCCAGCAGGCAAAGCCCCAGTTTTCCCACTTGACCCATCCATACGAGTTGTCTCTCGATAAAGACACCATAATCACCGAATGTTTCGACACGTCTGATGTTCCAAAACTCAACTTCAACTTCACCAAGTTGGACAAGATCCAGGCTGCTGACGTGAACGCGGTCGTCGATGTAATTGGTGTCTTGAAGACCGCCAACCCCGTGTTCCAAATCACGGCAAAGTCGACCGGAAAGGCATTCGACCGGAGAAATATCACCATCGTTGACGATTCGAGCTTCGCCATCGAAGTGGGATTATGGAACCAGACTGCTCTTGAATTCAACACAGCTGAAGGGTCGGTAATTGCCTTTAAGGGATGCAAAGTTCAGGACTTTGGCGGAAGATCACTCACATTGACCCACTCAGGCTCCATGGTTGTTAACCCCGACACCCCAGAAGCCTACCAACTCAAGGGATGGTTCGACAACCATGGAATTAATGAGAACTTCAAGTCTTTGAAGGTCGAAGCCGGACCCAACCAGAACTACATCAAGAATAGGAAAACAATCCTTGCCGCTCAGGAGGACAACCTTGGCATGAATGAGAAGCCCGACTTTTTCAGCGTTAAGGCGACTATCAGTTATTTCAAGACTGACAATTTCTCGTACCCAGCGTGCAGTAATGTCGTTCAAGGCAATTCCCAACTTGCTGGTCAACAAGAAAACACCTGTAACCGTAAGGTACTCGAGCAGAGCGATGGCTGGAGATGTGAGAAATGTAACATTACTCTTCCACAGCCATTACACAGATACATTTTAAACTGCTCAATAACAGATGAGACCGGTCAACTCTGGACAACTTTGTTTGACCAAGAAGCTAGGAAACTTTTCGGTATGTCCGCTGGCGATCTCTTGGATTTGAAACAGAAGCAAGACTTGAATGAAAGTAACGAGTTTGCTGAACTCATGGAAGCAATAACAATGAAGGAGTTCAACTTCAGATTAAGGGCAAGACAGGATTCTTACAATGGCAATGTCCGGATCAGATACCAGACAATGAGTCTTTTCGATGTGGACTTTGTTGCTGAATGTGATCAATTATGCCAAGAACTTGATTCTATGTTGTAGATAAACTACGTTATGTGTATGTACATGTTTTAATACGAATTTTGGAACCTCAACTTAGTATGTATGTGTGTGGTAATCGGTCAACCCATTAATCTCCATCCATAATTTCTTCAACACCTCATTAGCCGACCTATGACCACGGGTAATCATTAGCTTGCTGATAACTGACTGATCCACATTTTGCTGCACCATCCATTGCTTGAACTCGAGAGGATACTTTCCAATCAAATTTCGGAACACAGGATAGTAGTACTCGAGATTAGATCTGGGAGAACTTATAAATGATGACATTAAGTTTCTGACTAGCACTTGGCCAATCTCTGAATTTGTCAAAAGGTGTCTTATCGCTTCTTGTTCCTCTTTCCCTGCCCTTCGAAGCGTGAGAAGGTGAATCCAGAATTTGGAGACGGCTTTTAAAATAAATGTTTCATGAGCAACAAGTGAATCAAGTGCCAACGGAAGAATAGATTCCTTGAATGAGTTCAAATGTATTAACAACGAGGGCGACTTTTCGAGAATGTTTGCAAATAACTTAATAGAGGACAGGACCATATCAGGCTCCGTCTTGATAAATTCCAAATGTGATGCAAAGATGTTTTCGATGACAATCTCCAACGTGGGTTGTTGGAAAGTTTTGGCATTTACCAGAATATACTTTTCAAACAAACCAAACACAAATGAAACAACATTAACTTCCCTATTCATTGCTGTCGTCATGTACAGAAGAATCAGGTCAAACAGAAACCGGAATGGGCCATCAATGGGCTCACCGATACCACACCTGAGAATGAGACAGCATTTCTCAGTAACGAGACTATTCAATGGAAAGTGGACAGAAAATTCTTCAACAATCTGAAGGATAAACGACTTGACATTCAAAGGATCGGATCCCCAGTACAGGTTCACTTGTACCACTTGGTCTGGAGTATAGAAGTCGTCCAATTCCTCCGGGAGTTGACAGGCTTTTCCAACTTCATGTACGCAAGCTAGTAAGGATACAACATAATCCTCTTGATCGCTATTCAACGTTTTGTGCGCCTCCATATATGAGCCAAACTGATTTCGAATGGCATGCAAAAGATTACTGAGAGTATTGCCAAACACTTGACGGTCCTTGACCATTTGCGCAACGCTCACGTAGGCGTTGAATAACCGTTGACGGATCAAATTATCAACTGCTTCTGACTTGAGTATCTCTCCTAGAATTTGTTCTAACACCGGAAGAAAACCAGTTAGGTTCTGCCGGCATTCTTGACAGAGGGTGAGCACTGTTCTAGATGCAATCAAGGACATATTAGAATCCTCGTTGAAAATTATTTGGAAGAGAAATTCTAGTATCTTCCCCAAGTAAGGTGCACCTCGTTCAGTTTTTAGGTAGAATTGGGTCGAAGAAAAGAAGCGAACAAATGTTGGCCTAAGGGTTCCTTCGATACCACTTAAAACATCCAAGATGCCATTTTCGTAAACAGAATTTATGCTTGGCAACAATGCGTTGCACTGGTTCTCGTAAAATGACATATCGTCTGCGATTTTGTATAAGAGAAAGATGGTACTTTCAAGCTTTATTGATACATTCTCGTCATTTCTTCGTTGCAAGTCGTTGAGCACATCCATCAGAAGCTGTTCAAAAAAGGGCAACTTGATAAGTGAATAGACCGCAATGAAAAAATCAGCAACATTCGACCTGAAGGCATTAAATTCGGAACCACAATTAGCAAGCACGTCATTTGGGGGTAGCAAGATCTTCTTCCAGTATATTAAGCACACAGAGGTGAACAATTCATTTCGCGTGGATTCAAAGATATCTCTGGGAACGGGATTTGTGTCCAGGTTGAACATGGCCTCAAAAGTATCTACATCATCTGTGAATACGCTCGCAAGGTCCTCCCAGAGGGTGAGCATCTGGCCGCTGACGGGCTCGTCTTCAGCAGGAATACCAGCGATGTCTGTTAGGCGCATTAATATCTTGAGAGTGGAGCTGGACCCGGGCGACAAAAGCGACCGAGCCAACTGGAGCATATCCACCAGAACAAAAGAGACAGTCAAGTTTGTAAAAGCACTAATTTCGTCGATGTAGTCGCTGTAGAGGTCTCCGGAACTTATGTCGGCTACCATATTGGCACCCCATTGGTCATCATCAAATAAGATACTTTTGAAGGTATTACGAGACGCAGGGCTAAGCATGCGAGGGTTGATGTCGAATATTTCTGCCATTACGACGACAGCCTTATGGGTGCTTTCAAAGTCGATTTGAGATGCATTTCTGAGGGTTGCGGCGGGATCAAAAAAGCTAAAGATGTACTGAATAGCAGGAGCAGTGACCTCCGGCGTATACCTCACCTCTGACGAATCCTCCGCAACAGCCATGTACGTGACCCAGGAATTTATACATGCAAGACACTGTCTGTCTATGAGCGGTCGGCGCTGGATGACGACGTAAAGCAAGGAAAATGTCCCCGGGAATAGGTTCTCGAAGACCACCTTGTGGACTGACGAATGCAAGTTCTGTTCTCTGCTCAATTCCTCGACTATGGTGGTGGAGAAGCCGACGAGAAGCGAGATGTTGGAGTCGGACAAGGAAGAAGGATCGTCAAATCTCTGCGCAAGGGACAGCAACGGATTGGAATATGCGACAGGGTTTCTCATGAATAGGAGCAGTAGGTTGGATAGCAACTTGGTGATTATAAACCCATTGGAGGTGCTGGACTCGGCACAAAGGTTGACAACATGTTGCTCGAGAGTGGTGACCAATTCTAGTGTTTGGTCGTCTGAAAGGTCATGGGAGTTGTGGATCACCACGGAGAAGGTCAAAGCACCAAAGAACCGGCAGTTTGGAGAGGAGACCCTTAGCAACTCTTGTGCCACTTGGTAGCCCTGGGGAGACCTCTGGATCTGCTGGAGCTGTTTCTGGATGGTTTGCACCTCGTCTGGATCACGGGTAGAGTAGAGTAGCTCTATAGACTGCGTTAGTATAGGCAAGTAGCGTAGAACAAGTATCCACGTACCTCTATGATTGCATCCATGTCATCTACCGTTGCTAGCAGATTCGCTACGAGCGCGAGAAGTCAAAAGTGGGCAAAATGGCGGCCCAGACCCTGGAAAATAAGTCAGGGATAAGCCAGGAAAAAAGCACCACAGCTGCAACCACAGCTGCAACCACAGCAGACAACCACACAGCAACACCCCACTGGCCAAACAGAAACTGGTCGAAATTGTAATTACATCTCCCACATTGGTCATCCAGCCCGGCACGTGACCGCAGTTGTTATCTGGCATGATTCTTTTCTCTTCCAGTGACATCATGAGTATCAGCACCAGAAGGGTATCGCGTGCTCAGTGTGCGAACTGTACCTGTTCGCCAGGATTATTGTCGAGGACCAACAGACGGTCGTCGTGGTTTGCCAAGCAGATCAACTTGAAGCGGACCGGCTCCAGCCTGGGTCTGCCTGGCGGCTCTCGTAAAGGCTCGGTTTTCACGATTGACGCTTCCAGTTTGTGTGTTCCAGAGGTGAAGGAGACGAATACGTCCAAGCGACTCGAGGCCTTGCGTCGCTTGATGGCCAAACACGGCCTAGCAGTGTATATTGTTCCCTCGGAAGACGAGCACCACTCGGAATACGTCTCGGCAAAGGACCAGAGACGGAGTTTCATTTCCGGCTTCCAGGGCAGCGCCGGAATTGCCGTTGTCACCAGAGACCTCATGTGCATGAACGATGTGCCCGAGGGAACAGCAGCGTTGTCGACCGACGGCCGGTACTTCAACCAGGCCACCAACGAGTTGGACTTCAACTGGCAGTTGTTGAGACAGGGTGCCAAGGGAGAACCCTCGTGGGAAGAATGGACAGTGAACCAGGCGCTCCAGTTGAGTTTGGACTCGGGAACCACTGCAAAAATCGGCGTCGACCCCAAGTTGATCACCTACACCTTGTACGAGAAAATCACCAAAGTCATTGCTTCCAA
Source organism: Meyerozyma smithsonii (assembly GCA_030570235.1). Lineage (NCBI taxonomy): Eukaryota > Fungi > Ascomycota > Pichiomycetes > Serinales > Debaryomycetaceae > Meyerozyma > Meyerozyma smithsonii. The sequence continues at coordinate 998,527 of JAJLVE010000001.1, read as the reverse complement.
GAAAGCGCTGCTGTCGCGCTACAACAGAGCACACGTAGAACTTGTGTCGGTGACGGACAACTTGGTTGACCGATTGTGGAGACATTTCGAAGACTTGCCGGCCCCCCCCGCCAACATCATCAAGGTGTTGGACCCCAAGTATGCTGGAGAATCCATATCGTCCAAGTTGGACAAGGTGGTGGAGGAGATCTCTGCGCAGAGTGCTGCAGGCCTTGTGATATCGGCGCTCGACGAAATCGCATGGCTCTTGAACTTGCGGGGCAGCGATATCGAGTTCAACCCCGTGTTCTATGCCTACTTGATTGTGACCAGCGACCGCCAGGTGACGCTCTTTGCCGACAACTTCCGTTTCGACACCAAGGTCCAATCGCTGTTAAAGTCAAACAATATCGAGGTTCAGCTGTATGATGCATTCTGGCCCACATTAAAGCGCTTGGGTGCACAACTCAAGTTGGACAACAAGTCGCTCTTAACGCTACAATACACCTCGTGGGAGATTGTTCGTGCCCTCGACGGTGCCTCGAGACAGTCTACCAGATCCCCAGTCGAAGACTTGAAGGCCATCAAGAATCACGTCGAACTCGAGGGTGCAAAATCAGCACACTTGAAAGACGGAAGAGCTTTATGTCGCTTTTTCGCCTGGCTCGAGAGCGAGTTGACCAAGGGCGAGCTCATTGACGAGATTGAAGCAGATGACAAATTGACGTACTTCAGATCACAAGAGGAAGGTTTCGTGGGGTTGTCTTTTGCTACTATTAGTGCGACCGGTGCCAACGGTGCTGTGATACACTACAAGCCAGAAAAGGGATCGTGCACCACCATAAACCCTCTGAAGTTGTACTTGAACGATTCAGGTTCGCAGTTCTTCGAGGGTACCACTGATACCACCAGAACTATACATATAGAACAACCAGCTGCCGACGAAATTCGCAACTATACGTTGGTTTTAAAAGGAAACATTGCATTGGGAAGTTTGAAGTTTCCAGAGGGAACTACAGGTGCCGCTGTTGACGCTGTTGCTAGACAATACTTGTGGCTGCACGGACTTGACTATGGCCATGGCACCGGCCACGGGGTGGGTGCCTACTTGAATGTTCACGAGGGCCCCATTGGAATTGGCCCCCGTCCAAATGCTGCCACGTCGTCGCTCAGACCGGGCCACCTTATAAGTAACGAACCAGGATTCTACGAGGACGGCGAGTACGGGATTCGCATTGAGAATGTGATGTTTGTGAAGGAGAGTGGCACCAGTTACAACGGCAAGAACTTTTTGGAGTTTGAAACCGTAACCAAGGTGCCTTTCTGCAGAAAATTGATAAACGTTGCATTGTTAACGAGAGACGAGAAGACCTGGATCAACGCCTACCACCAGCAAATATGGAACGAGTTGAGCGGCTCGTTTACAAAGAACTCTGTTGAGTACAATTGGTTGAAGAGAGAGACAAAGGCATTTTAAGCAATCAATAACGTGATTTATCTAGTATGGATTTATAGTTTAAGAGGTATGCTACTAAAACCGTTCCCCACAAGAAATCTTGCAGCAACTGTCCTGCATGTGCATAACCGCCGACCTCTCCCCCACCCCTGTATACAAGTGTCCGCGATCGGCTCCTGAACTAGGGCCAATCACGTTTGCGCAAGTACTGCTTACATGGTGCGACCCTCGTGACCTTTTTCTTACAAATATACTTCGACTTATATTAGCGCTCACTTGGCATTCATTATTTCTTCTGTCAATATGTTGTTATCCAGAAGAATACTCCTAAATGGACAAGGCGCATGTAGGCGCTACTTGTCAAACGAGTCAGGACAGGCTGGAAAGAGATTCATGCAGACCGTTCCCTCCTCAACTGCATCAAAACCGGGGTTTTACTCAGGGTTGAATTATGGGAATCGGGATGATTCACAGCCTACAACATCAAAATGGGCCAAACATTCTCTCAGCATACCACAGGACCAAAACACACCACCATTGAGAAAGTCTAGAACCTCTCGTTTCACCAGCAAGCAACTCCCAAAAATGAAGTCCTCGGATTCAGGAGACGTGGACACTTCCAGCAATGCCGGCAGCACCAGCAATGCCAGCCCATCGACCATAGTGATACCTGAGCCAGCAAAGCCTCAAGTAAAGGAGGCTCCTCAAGTTTCCACTGCATCTACCGCATCCTCCACCAACGACACAGCATCACCACAACCAAAGAAGAAACCTAGACGCACATTGAAGCCACGCAAGGCTTTGATTACATTGAGTCCCAATGCTGTCGAGCATTTGCGTGGTCTTCTCGACCAGCCAGAGCCCAAATTGATCAGAATTGGGGTCAAAAACAGAGGCTGTTCTGGTCTTACTTACCACTTGGAGTACGTCACCGAGCCCGGCAAGTTTGACGAAACGGTAGAACAGGATGGAGTCAAGGTGCTCATTGACTCAAAGGCACTTTTTTCGATCGTGGGATCAGAGATGGAATGGTTGGACGACAAGTTGAGCTCGCGCTTCATATTTAAGAACCCTAATTCTAAGGGTACATGTGGTTGCGGTGAGTCATTCATGGTATAAACTATGGAAGTATGAAGCTGCTACGTCCTACCCCTCTGGCAGAGGTTTGAGACCGTGCCGGAGGTATGTCCGATTCTCGGAACCGAAAACGAGAGTAGTAGAAGGAAGATAGAGTCTTTTTGCATTAATAAACCAGAGCATTACGAGCAAATTGTAGGCCATATAGCACCTTCATATATCCATGTAGATCTCCAAGAGTGATTCTAACAATTCTTTCAAACTGCAAAGTACGAATATTACAGCAACTCTCATCTGGTAAAAGACCAATGAAATATGTGGTTGAAACCTGTTTTATTTCATCGTAAGCTACGTACTTGAGAATGAGTCCATGCTGCCAGAAGTCCATCGGGTCTTTAGGACCTTCGAATTATCCGTTTATTGTTATCGATGCCCGTATTTGTGCTGTGTCTCATGCCCGTCTACTTGATCTTTCGACACTCAAAGTAAGTGGCATTGATGTCGTCTGGCAAAGAGCAAAAGTACTCCAATCTCTGCATCTGCTTGAACAATTCGATGGAATTGTAACGCAACTTTAAGCAGGTTTTGCCACCGGTCTCGTTGTTGGTGCAGATAATGCTTTCGTCCTTGTACTTTTCGCCATCAATAATAAACATATTTGCAGGTCTCTCGTCCACAAAGTCGTTCACCATCTTGTCAGTGGCCTTTTTACTCTCGGCAGTCACTTTCTGAAGCTTTATAGGACCATTGCTCTCTTCGTCCAATTGATCCAACGTATGGGAAATATCAGACAGGGGGTCTATGTTCAATGGCTGGTGACTCCTTTGCTCAATTTGGGTCGAGGCTGGACCGTTTCCTGAGGCAGACTTGCCAAATGGTAACCACCCCATAATAATGTAGCTGCTAGGCAATATTTAGTGAAATGGAAATTGTGCGCGGTATTGTGGGGGAGGTGAAAAAGCAGTCACTCACAAGCACATTTTAAGACTCTCGTTGAGCCCCATAACCATGATTGTGTACGCACGCATGCCAATTAGCGTTCCTGGATCAGATCCCAACGTTTTTGTGAAAGACTTGGGAGTAGTTTCGAGGTCAATTGATAATAGCTTCGTAGTAGTTTCAGTGATCCACTCGTAGTGAGGATCATACTTGATATGCGGAGCCATCGACTTGTCCATCTCTAGTATGGTGGCAATGACCTGTTTCTCTGTTCGTTGTGGTACTTTTAGGTCCTCAAAGTACATTGGTTTCTTGTCGTCAGCGACGCTGGGAAGGTGCACAGTAGAATTGTGCACAAATGCTAGGGTATTTACAAGTCGTGTTAGGATATCCTGACTGCTTAGTTTCAGAATCTGAGTTTCAGAAGTAGGGTCAGCTGCCAGCAAAACATTTCTTCTCCTTTCGTTGAAATCTTCCCGCTGAAATCTTCGCCTAAGAATACGACAGTAGTGATCCACCTTCCAGTTTCTATCACCCACAAAGTTTCGTAAACGGTAGAACAGCCGATAGAGCTTGAGATACCTCGAACGGTCCAGTGGAAGGCTTCTTAGTTGTGCCATGGTAGGAACGTTGTAGAGTGAAGAGGACACAACCACACCCTGAAAAGTCTTGAAGCTCTGAGATAGGGCCATATTAGTGGATCTTAACGAAAGATAGTAGCAAATTCTGCTGGGATTAGCAAAAGAAAAGTGCCCTTTGATTCTGGATTGTGGCTGGTATGGGATAACACAACCAGGAGATGCACCAGAGTATATATATTCCGCGCGCGTTTATGGCTGCAAACATGATTTCCTTCCAGAGCCACGACGACCAGTTTAGCTTCGATTATAGACTTGAATGTGAAAATGAGTTTGGCGAGTTCAGAATACCCAGCGAATCTACTACAGTAAGTATGGAAGATCAAAATGGAGAACAGATACTGATTCTAGGTCGAGGTAAAATTGTTCCTCAATAACACGCTCCTAACAAGTGGCAATTATGGTAATATCGTGGAATACCTAGGCCATTCGTTAGAGAAAGCGCTGTTCTGGGAACAGTCTTTATATAAGACCAGTTTGTTTATCGAAGAAGACACCGAAATAACCCTACGTCTCCAGTTACTGTGTGACATCTTCACCCCTACAAAAAACGAGGTGGAATCATTTTTCGAAAACAGCACAACAAAAATATGCAAAGTCAAAAAACTTGAATTACAGATGCGGTATGACACCGATAAAGTGCTTCTACTAATCGAAGACTTGTTGGGAGCATTCCACTACCTGATTCTGGCAACAATTCTCAATCTCGAGTCCAAATTCCCCCTAATCTTTTCCCCCTTTGGAAGAAACTTCTTTAGGATTAACTACAACTGGCTCCTACAAGCTACTCATGAAATTATGGACCTTTCACTTCAACAAGGTAACCCCAAGGCCACCACTCAGTCGACCACTCAGTCGGTGCGCCTGCATATCGCCACTAAGCTTTTACGCTTGCATTGTATGATCTCCGCCCAATACACCACAATAAAAGTAATCACAAACAAAACCTACCCAGCGAGGCTAGCAAGAGCTTTGAAGCACAGACACACCCCTGGAGACGATAAGCAGCCGTTTGACCTCTTTCCGGTCACCTTTGACTTCGTGGGCGGCGCCGACTTGGACTTGCTTCTGTGACTATAGTCACGTGAGCTGTGTGTAATTTCCCAAGATGGTCGATATTGTAAACACAAGTGGAATGACATAAATTCGAATCTGCTGCAAACAACTTGCTCCACATAATGTCATTTTTCCAAAATTTCAACACACATTCCTTGAGGTCGACTCGTGGCTTCAAGTTGAAGCTGATGTCCCCGATCTCTAGTCCCCAGCCAGTTTCCAGCTCCGCCTTTCCCTCCACCCCGAGATTAGACCCGTATGAGTTGAATCAGACAGGTACATACCCAAGCCCCCCACAGAAATACCAGACTATTAACTTGAACAACAACGGTCAGTCAGTGTCAACACATAAGGATATCCGTAACTATGCCGAGCAGACCTTGGGCTCTGACAATGCGTTGATCCAGGCAGTGAAACTCCCGCAAGACGAGGAACTCAACGAGTGGCTTGCTGTACACGTAGTCGACTTCTACAACCAGATAAATATGCTCTACGGTGCTATTACTGAGTTCTGTTCTCCTCAGACATGTCCCAGAATGACTGCCACTGACGAGTATGAATACTTGTGGCAGGAAACCAATCCGGCCGTAAACGGTCACTCGCTGCCCAAAAAGCCTGTTTCACTTCCTGCTTCGGACTACATCGAGCACTTGATGAACTGGATTCAAAACTTTTTCGATAACGACAACATATTTCCTTCCAAGATTGGAGCCCCCTTTCCCCTGCAGTTCCCCATGTTGGTCAAGACCATCTTCAAGCGCATGTTCCGGATCTATGCTCACATATATTGTCATCATTTCCACGAAATTTCTGAGTTGGGTTTGCAGAGTCACTTGAATACTAGTTTGAAGCATTATGTCCTCTTCAGCAAGGAGTTCAACTTGATAGAAAGGAAGGACTACGGACCGTTGGAAGATTTGGTGTCCCAGATGATTGATTTATAAACTCAGCATAACTCAACTTCTGCCATTATACACAAGTGATCGGATGGATATTGCCCAGTTCGCGGTTGGCCCGACGGCTCGGGCCCCATCTCCTCCTTGCGAGGCAACCGAAGAAGACCAACGAGCTTTATTCCTTCGTGCTCAGCTAGATACTTCTTGATATCACTCTGCCTTTGATGGGCTTTTGGCGACAAGACGAATATGTAGTCCAACAAGCCTCTCCAAGTGTGCGCCCAGTTGGAGAAGTACGGTTCGCCATCAGCGTTGTCGATTCCAGAATTTGCAGCATCTACCAGCCCATAGCCAATTGAATATAATGAAATGGCATTGTACCCCAAGTTGTCGTACAAACTTTTGAACTCGTGGATAGTGTCACGGTATTGTTCTGCGAGTGTGAATTCTGCGGGTTCGTTGGCCAAGTCGCCATTCCTTTCTTCATCTTCGTCACCCAGTAATGCAATTCTGCTTGCTAGCGAGCGGGCAACCACGAGTTCCGGCTCTCCATAATGGCGTGACAAGGGTCTTTTGGATGTCAATGCCAAGTATGGAAAGTCGAATGGTTGAAAGTTGAAATCGCCAGCAATAAAATGGTAAAAGGATTCTTCTGCGTTGCTCAAGGTTCTAGAAAACCGCATTGTTTCTCTCACCAAGAGGTACCCCTGTCTTGCTCGTTCAAAAGTGCCCAGAGGATGCCAGAAGAGATGGGAAGTTCCCACAATGATGCCCAGTCTTAAGCCGGGGTATTTTTCACGAACACTGTCGGTAAACAGGAAATTTACCACGAGGCCAAGGTTATCCGTGGTTGCCAGTGAGCCAAATTCGCCTGCATCCTCCCGATCATAGTGTACTATCTTGGTGTGCTTTGGCTCCAACAATTGGGACTTGAAAGCAATTACTACTCCATGTCTTTTTGTGAGTGCTCGTTCGAATTTGACACCGTAGCCTAGCTCTGCTAGTTTATCTTTCCAGTATGTATTGAATTGAGTCTCGTCTACCTCCTGCAAGCACATAATATCGGCGTCATAGTATTTCAACTCTCCGGTTAATACCTGTGATCTGGTAGCCCATTTCAAAGCACTTCCATTTGTGGGAAAGAGAGTGCGCCGTATCAAGGACTGTGCTAGCATGTTGTAGGACATTATCTTGAGCCTCAATGACGAAGGAGCGTCCCTGGAAACTGGTACAAGTGGCCGTCTGATAAACTGCAATTTAGGCAGATTCTGTGTGGTCGCTCCAGCATTCTCCTCCTCCCTTTTCTTTGCCTCTTTCCGCTTGTTGCGTATAGCTCTTTGCTCGGCTATATACTCAGGTGTCAAAGTCGCAGGATCCCGGGGCCGTTTCATTTTGGAGTTCTTAGGCATGAGAACACTTGGTGCGATTTTGGATTACTCCAACCAAACACAAAACTTACACACATAAACGGGTCTGAAAATATGCCTTCGGCTGACCAAACCTACCCAGATGACATATCCAGGTGTTTCCTGTCACTCCAGGACTTACAGAAACAGGCATTTTCCCAGATATCAAGTATAGCGTGTATTGAGGACAACTACGACGGAACACTCGAATCCAGAAGAACCAAAACAGCACGCCAGGTCCAACAGACACTCAACAACTACAGGGACCTTCTCGACATATTGAAGGCCGAACTCCACTCTAGTGGCAACTACGAAGTCTACCAGGATGACTTCTTGACATACCAACAAAAGCTCCAACACTTGAGAGCCCGGTTGAGAGAGAGTCAACTATTGTCTCGTGCTCGAGAAAGAGAGATCGTGGACCAGGCACGTATCGAAAAGTATGCACCCAAGCCCAAAGAAATCAGCGATGAAGAGTCGAGACAACAACTATTCGCCGGACGAAAGACCACCAAAAGTAAGGAAACGATCGAAGATCAGATCTTTGCGCAAAACAAGTCGATCACGGCAGCATTGCAGTCGACGCGCCAGATGATGGCATCGTCTGTGGTGCAGACCGAGTTGAACATCGACAGCTTGGACCAGCAGACACAGGACATTGCTCAATTGAGCTTCAAGTTGTCGGACTTGACTGCAACATTGGGAAAGTCAAGAAACATTGTCCGCTTCATTGAAAAGCAGGATAAAAAGGATAAGAAGCGCATCTACTTGAGTATCGGGTTTTTGCTACTTTGCAGTGCATGGGTGTTGTGGAGAAGAATTCTCCGCGTGCCAGTGAGACTATTCTTATGGAGCATATTGAAGGTTTTCCGTGTGTTTGCGTGGTTTTTGCCCAACTTGAACCCCGACTTTTCAGTCTCTCAGAAGCAGAGTACTGCTTCAGCGGCAATATCGTCGATAGTGGCGCCGGAAAGCTTGTCGTCCGTCCTGTCAAGTGTCCTGTCAAGTGTCCTCTCAAGCATACTGTCCGGTATTCTGTCCGCATCTGAAATCGTTTTAGAAATGGACCCCAACGAGGCTGCTACAACCTGGGAGGATATTATCTCTACAGCATTGGCGTACGCGAAGGACGAATTGTAGAGCATACGGGATTTTTGAGGATGCTTCATAACTATATTTTAATACTATTTTATGGGCTTGCTACTTTAACAGCACTGCCATTATTTTCTGAACTCTCGAGAGCTGCAGCAACAATTGCCAAGTGGTGGAATGCCTTAGCTGGCGGCACGACAAGTTTGGACTTGTCCTTGCTCAACACAGCATCAGCAAAGTTCCTGAATTCCGCCTCAATGTTGTTGACCTCGTCCACCTCGATGACTTCCTTTGCGGTAGTACGTTGAGCCGACTCGCCGATCTGATAGCTGATGGTTGGCTTGGGCAACGAGGGCGAGAAGTTATACTCTACTGAGCCATTGGTACCCAAAATGATGAACTTCAAGGACTTTTCGGTAGCACCAAAAGCTGAACCGTAGGTGAAAGTGCCGATAACATTGGATTTCAATTTCAAGGAAGAGTACAAAATATCGTCAGCACCACTCTCCTTTCTCAATTGCTTAGTGAACCCAGAGATAGTCTCCACTTCTCCCAAGACATCAGTCAACAATGCCAACTGGTGGACACCTCCGTCACTCAAGAAACCACCAATGTGTTCAGGATTCTGTCTCCATCCCGTAGCCAAGTATTTGTTATTGTCATTCCATGGGCCAGTGGAGCTGTAAGTGAAGGAAGCAATCTCTCCAATCTTTGGCAAAACCTCGTTTTTGAGGATATCAATAGCAGAGATGAAAGACCAATTCTCCAAGATACCAATTGGCGTAGACGTGCTCTCAGCAAGCTTTACAATCTCGCTAGCCTGTTGCAAGTTGGCAGCAATTGGTTTCTCAAGAACAATGGGTTTGTCGTGTTTGACTGCAAGTTTCACAGCATCCAAGTTGAATTGCACAGGCAAGAGAGCATCCACTGCATCCACCAGCTCCGACTGAAACACTTCTTCCAACGATTCAAGCACGTTCTCTGGCTTGATACCTGCCTTTTTTGCAAACACCTCAGCCTTGGCCTTGGTTCTGTTGTAGCAGACAGTAGGAGTCAACTCCTTTATATTCGCAATGGTAGGAAGATGCTTATCAGTAGCAAAAATTCCTGTTCCAACAATAGCAAGATTCAACGACATGGTTTTTCCGGTGGAAAAAGCCCTGGATTAACTAGCCTTATGTAGACGCACAAGCCGCACCGGACAACTGTGGTAATTACTAACGTTACCTGCTGACCCCCACGCGCGGCGGGGGCTAGTGCGAACCCTGCCTCTTTCGTACATGCAGGCCTCCACCAGATTTTTGACGCCAGCGCGGGAGAGTAACCACCATGGAGCTTGCGCCACAGGAGTCACAGGCAGTCGCAGAGCGAGATACTCGTGATCTGAGGACAGAAACCTCTGATAGCGAACATGCTATATACCAGGTTGACGAGATTCAAGGCACAGGTAGTTCCACCGGCGAGAATAGACAAGGATTGAATCCAGAACCAAGTGCGACGCTAGATGTGTCAGAAGGAACTAGAGATGAATCTGACGATGGTTATGATCCAGAAACTGCATTTTCCGGGACCGATATATCCGAGAATAAGCCCATGAACAATAGAGTCGTTACCACATCACAACAGGAACATGCCCTTATAGACAATGAAGATGAAGATGATGCATATGACCCAGAAACGGCCCTTCCACCTGCACCCGTTGCGCAGAACAATTTTGCACTACCCCCAAAACCAACTGTCGTGGCTGATCATGAGCAAGGTGATCTTGTTGCACAACGACAATTACGTGAAGCCTTTGAAACTGTCATGCTGAGCAGTGTTGTTCAAAGTGAGGAGTTCAAGTCCTTGCCTGAACCTGAGCAAATGAAGATCATTTTGGGCCAATTGGTGGAGAAAAAGGTGAAACTAGTGCAAGGTCTCACACCTGAGAAACTTGCCCGCATGAATTTTAATCAGGTATACTCGTTCAACAAACCTGGAAAACAGTCCAAAAAAATGATTCCCTTATTGCCTACAAACGAGTATTGTAGGCGCCCAAACTTGACAATACCTATGTCAAAGGATGAGGAAAATGGATTCCAGCAGTTTCTCAAACACCAAGCAGAGTACGTCGCTTTGAAGTCGCCGCCACCGGAAGCAGTTCGCCTATTCGTTGGAAACATTGCCCCACAAGTAAAAGAACGAGACCTTTACCGCGTGTTCGTTCAGTATGGAAAATTGCATGAGATCGCAATTCGTTCTTGCTATGCCTTTGTTCACTTTTACAACGCCACTGACTGTGAAGAAGCGATCAAGGGCGAGCATGATGTCCCTTTCTTTGGGAGGTATTGGAGACTAAATGCTTCAAGTGCACTGAAGCATAAGGAGCATGTAGAAGAAGAGCGCGCCCGTGAACGCTCTGCTGAGACCGTGACGCCCCAAGCAAAAAGACAGAAGACAGAAGATGCAATTGCTGACTGTCAAGTGTTCCTCACTAATGAATCATCAGCATATTACACGAAGAAATTGAAACAAGCTTTCTTAGAAGCAAAACTCACCTTCCAAGTCGAAGATATTGCAGACGAAGACTTGAACGAGCTTATAAGCGAAGTGGCGTATTCTGGTGTACGAAGCGTATGTGTCGTGAAGGAGAATTCTGTTAACTTACAAGTTTTTGAGAAAACTGAGGATGGGGGAGTCAAGTTTGATGAGTATGCTGATATTGAGCCTGCGGTTGTTACCGAAATCTTGCAAAGCTCTAACTCGGACTCGAACTCAAATTCAAGATCCGTTTCAGTAGAACCAGAGCCAAGCTTACCTGCGCCTCCAGTATACCAAAGGGTGACCACTGAGAAACCAGCAAAGACTTCAAGGGCCAGAGGTGCCAGGAATGCTACCCTGTTGCGCGCAGGGGCCACTAAAAACAGCAAGGCACAGTTTGCTGATATGTATGGCCTGTCAGGAGGTCATCCTACCCAAAGACCTTATTCTCCCCATCCCGTTTATGGCACTCCATATCAGCAGTCACAGCAGTCACAGCCATATCAGGTATATGGACTGACCCAAAAACAGCCTACCATGTCCTATCAGCAACAAAATGCCTACTCTCATCCCACTCCTATCAACTATGGTTCCTCCGTCCCTTATCAGAGTGCATATCCCCAGTCTTTCAATCCTGTTCAGCAGCAAGTCCAATATTCTCCATCGTATGGTAATGTTAACGCGATTAACCCAGGAAACCCCTTCCTGCTTCAAAACTCTAATCAAATCCAGCAACCAACTGATCAAAGCCAACAAAACCTTTTGCAAGCATTACAAAACCTAGACCCTGCAACCATGCAGCAAATGATTATTTTTTTGCAACAACAGCAGGGCCAAGGGCAAGCACAGCAGGTACAGCACCAACACCAACCGATAACTCAGAGTACTTCGGGTTATGCCCCAGCTCCACAGTCCATGGGTTCAACTCAAGTGAATACCCTCTTGGCTCAACTTCAGACTGACAAAGGTTACGAGGCTTCGATTTCCCAGCTGAAGGCTCTACAAGATACCTTAGCGAAGTTGAGCAAGCAGTAGAGCATTGTAAGTCTAATTCAGGTAATATTGTAGAGCTAAAATGTAAGTATTTTCTATTTCTTGTGAAGCATATCATGCAAGCTGGCAGTAGTTTGTAGTTAAGCTAATTAATCCACCGTATCCTCCGTGTCAGTTATCTCTTTGAGTTCCATATTCTCATTGTACTGTTTTTGAAGCTCTTGAAATTCATTCTCATCCAGCAAATATCCACTCAAGCCAATAACGCCACACTCGTTAAATACTTCAAGGATCCTTTCTCCTTCCTCGAGTGGCAAATTGGCAAATACTTCATTCACTCTGTCCAAAGAACCGTCTTTCACCGCTTCTTGCATTTCTTGGGGAAGTTTGGTGGAGAAAATCTCAAATTCCGGAGTTCCTTCTTGAGGAAGATTAACCAGAAGCTCGGTGCCTTCATCAAGAGACTTCAATTGGATGAGTGCTTCTTCGTTACCCTCGCTGTTTTGTTCTTGCTTGAGAATTTCACATCTCTGGGAAATGTGATTGAAAGTATTGTCGACATCTTGCAAGAAGGCTCCCCTTGCAGGCGCTGTGGAATCCTTGATTTTGTGAACAAACAACTTGATAGCTTTGATTATCGTGTCCTTGTTTGGTTGTGGTCCTGCTAATTGTGCAACATACTGGAGAAGTAACGATTGGTGGATAATTTGATTCGTTTCACGAACATCTCCCTTCAATTGCGAATCGAAAGCTGTCATGAGCAAAGCATCCTTTTGCTGCTCCGTGCAAATTTGGGGGTTTTTAACCAAGTACAGGGCACTCTCATCCAAATCAGATGATTTGATAGTGGCAAACTTTTCTGTTTCGGGCAATACGGTCAACTCGTCAAGTAATTCTCTCTCAGTCTTCTCACTAGTTGATTTTTTAGGGGCCAGGACTTGTGAAGACTGAGCCAGTGGACTGTTCAAAGTCTCTATGGTCGTTTCTTTGACCTTTTGTGTCTCCGGTTTCTCCTCCGCATCTCTATTCATGAACGAGCGGTCGAACCCGGTGTGCAAGTCATCATTAGTGATTAAGAGAGACTTCTGGTACAAGAGATCGTCGAGCTTGATTGTCAGTTTTGACAAGACGTCATCGATTCTCTGTCTGTGTTCGGTAATGTATGAACGCAATTTGGAGGCATCTGTCTCAGCATCCTTATGATCTTCCTTTACCTGAATAAACAAGTCTTCCACCATCTCATTGTAAGGTGGTGTGTTCTCGATCTCGTCCTTATTGAAGGTGAGATCCTTCAATCCCTTCCGCAAGGTGGAGCCTTGTTCTTTTATGAGACGCTCGTAGTCAAATCTCTCTTCGCTATCAAACTTCAGATTAAGTTTCTTGATAACAATGCTTGAATCCAAGATCTCTGAGTCACTGCACTCCTTCAAAAGATAGTCAACTCTTTCATTAAGCTTGACATACATGGTTAATTGGACCAAAATGGACTTGATTTCCACATTTCTTTGCTGTCTCTTCTCGTGTATATCTCTTTGCTTCCACTTTATGAACGAGTTCTTATCGACATTAGGATGTACTTCGATGTCAGAATCATCGGATATCTCGATGTGATCCCACTTGGAATAGTCAATCGGCATCGTTGGTTGCGTTATGTGGGAATAATAGTACTCGCGAAATTAAATATTCCACCGGATTCTGGAACTTTACAAATCTTTTATCCAGTAGCAAATGGTACACATTATAAATAGGGCAATTGGTACGGTCAAGATATCATAAGTTAGCTTATATTGTTTGTTCAGTCCTCGTCTGTGTAGAGCTGACATTCTAATTATATACCAGTGACGGATAAACTTTAAGCAGAAACTTAAGCAGAACCATTAAGCAGCACCATTGGGTCTCAAACCGGTGAAGAACGCAAGTCCATAACCGGTAGTCTCAAAGGTTATAGTGGTTCCCTTGGAGAAGTAAAACACGTCTCCTGGAGATACAGACACCTTGTATCCAGTTTCGTCAGCAATGGTGTACTCTCCCTCAACCTCAAGAATGATTTTCATCTCGTCATAATCATAAGTGTAAACCAATGGCTCGCCCTTTTCTTGTTTGTAGAAACCGCAAGATATTTGTTCCTCTTTAGGAGCATCTGAAGTGAAAATGTCACCGAGAAACGAGTTGTTACCTGGGGAAGGAATTTGAGGTGGCTTCACGGCCTTGCCCTCGACTGCTGGTTTGTATAACATTGGCATGATGAATAGATGTTTTTGTTGTTCTGAATACTATCTGGAAGTAAATAACCACCGGTATACCCATCACTTTATATATTGCCAATGTCTCTTATGTTTACCATATTGGGAATATCTTTGCGAAGGATCGGATAACCCAATCGGGCTACTTGACGATGTATTTCGAAAGATGCAAAGCCACGGAGTATATGAAACATTAGCTAGACCTCGCTGACCAATTGTAGACATGCTTCCACGCACTCATCTTGATTTCCTTTTTTAATTATAATTAAATCTTGTAGTACCGTGGAATCGATATTGGGAAAAATCTCCTTCAAATTTTTGTAGATGGAGTTCATAGTTTCAGGATCAATTGGACGCTCAGGTGAACGAGTCTGTTCTTGGATATTCGTCTGAGGTATTGGTGGTTCCTCATGGGGTGATGGTGACAAAAAATTCGAAATAGATTTAGATACCAATTCTGCGCTGGTAAATAGGACCGACGAGGGCGAAAATGTATGAGCTGGAGACGTCAGAACATTCTGAGATGCATGCTGAGGCCTTGGCTGTTGTAAGCGAGGTTCACTTGGTGCAATGTGTTCTGGTTCGCTGGCTGGTACCCTTGACTTGTCAAGCCTTGCTTCTTCTGCTTGCCAGGCTTCAAGATGAGCATCGTACTCGTCTCGTTCAATCTTCAAATGCTCAAAGTCCAAGCCTGAAATAAAGCCAACTGCTCCTTGAACTGAAGATAGGTAATAGCTGGTTTCGCCGTGAGAAAGCCATTCTTCTCCTCGGTAATTCTCAATATACCTGATATTGCTTATAATATGGTCCGTCTTTGCTTTGATGATGACTAGAATCAACAATGGAATAAATGAATCTGCACTAGTCTCTTGTTTGTTCAACTTGAGGAAGCTGAAAATAATCTTACACGAGTTTAATATGCAAATGATCTTGTCGCGAGGTGCCCTGTATTTGTTGATCTTGTTGAGTTCCTGGATGGCATAGTCCAAAAAGTTTGAGTCGTCCTCCGAAACCTGAGTCCTAAGACGTGAAAGACTCTCAAGATCAATATCCAAATGATAGCCGTTAACCCAGCTAAATTTCTCTAACTGGCGAGCAAATTCACTATCCTCTTGTAAGTCTTTGCACATAGATTCTGCTTCATACTTTCCGAGCGATTCTGCTACTTTAGGAGTGAAAGTTAGGTCATACAACCTGTTCATGATAAGTTTTTCCAATCCCTCCCTCGAGTTTTCAAGATCAATCTTCTCCATAGATGAGAAGGGCTCGTAGAGCGTGAACTTTTCACTCATGAATACCTTAAAGTCGGCAATTATCTTGATCTTTTGCTCGTATGACAAGGCGTGGGCTTGACGGTTGAAATTTAACAAGAAGGATCGTATAAACCTAACGATTGGGTCTGCTGACTTCTTGCGTAAATGCTGTAAAAACTGGTCAAAATCAAATGGTTTGTGCGACTGTTTGTACTGCTCGTCGGGATTCACCACTTTAGTTGGAGGATGTTGCTTGATTTCTGTTGAGCTGGATACTTGGTGGTCGATCTTGTCATTAGATGTGGTAGTAGGTTCCGCTTCCGTACTCAGGTTATCCTCGGGTAGTTCGAACTCTTTCATGGAGGACTGTTCCACTGCACCTGTAATGTCAGACAAGTCTTTCAGCTGGCTTGATTCTGGACCGGGGCTTATCGTGCTCGCGAAAGGATCATATGCCTGGATTGTCATTGCCAGTGCTTTCTGTATCATCAGAGGTGATTGCTGTGGAGATTTGCTCGCAAATGCTGATGTGTTCTTATCCTCCGAATCACCCTTCTCTTCCTCTTTTTCGTGGGTGGAATCTTCGTCATCGGACGTGATGGATGACTTGGCCCGAGGTTGGCCAGATGCTAGGTCGAGGTCAATTGGGGAGCTATTCTTGGGTTCACCTGCTTCTAATTTCTGTGTCAACTCCAGTTCCGCATTATCCTTAGCATTATCGCTTTCTTCCGTCGGATCTTTACCTACATCAAACTTATCAAATAAGCTGACCAAGTCCTTTTTTCCACTATCGGTTGATGTCTTGAATTGTTCTTTGTCTTCCACAGTCACTATTGCCGGAGCAGCATCCGACATACCAGGTGACCCGCTTTGTAGCTTAGGAGACTCTGAAGTACCCAACATTCCTCTTAAAAGCTGTGCCTGTTTGCCGCTATCTGAAACTGGGGCTTGTTTGTTAGTGATGACATTTTCATGGAGTGCTCTGCCAATAGACTCGGATGTTGTGTTTGTATTGGTTGTAGACGTAGTAGCACTAGACTTGGGAATGCTATACGGAGGTATGTAAGACATGCTAGCAATTATTGTGATGTGGATTCTCCAACCACACCAGCCACCCACTGCACCTTGTGTGGAGACCTGTGATATGCCGGACCATCAATCGCGACAGATCGGGTAGTTGTCGTCATAACGTCGTTAATCTATAGGATATATAGGACCTATATGGCTACTTTTTAAGACTCAATTTGAGCTTGAGCTTGGGCTTTGCAACAGGTGTGTCTCCGTTTTGCTCTCCATTACTCGTCTCTTTTGTTTCCTCTTTTGTTTCCTGTTTTGCTTCCTCTTTTGCTTCCTCTTTTGCTTCCTCTTTTACACCCGTAGACTCGCTCTTGCTTTCATCCAGAGTTGCAACAGAAGTTGGAGTTCCTCTATGAATGTACACTTCCTTCTTCTTTTTGCGGTAGCCTTTGGCTTGCGATGGAACGGAATCAAAGGGACTCGCCGACCGGCTGGAAGGTTTACTAGAAAGTGAACTTTCTGGTTGCGAAGCTTCTTCTGGCTCGACGCTCTCTTTTTCAGGTTTCTCTTCCTTTACCGGCGACTCGCTCTGTGGACGAGATTCTTTTGCTGGCACTGTTTCAACTTGGGCAACTTCTTCTGTAGGAGCCTCTGTCGTCGAATTCTGGACCTCCGGAGTAGCTTTTGTTTCAACAGGACTTTCGAACTCGCTTGAAGAAGCTTCTGCACGTCCTTCTTTTGTAAATATTTTGATGTATCTTGGGCCCGATGCACCATTGAAAAGATTGAAGACAATCCTTCTTGATGCTGGTTGTTGGAACCTTAGTGTGACTGGCTTGGTTAGCACAATAGGAACAGGAGGGGCAGTAGCAACGGGCGCTGGCCGTGCCTTTGCTTTTGCCAAACTTCGAAGTGTTCTCAGAGAAAGCTTGATATTGACTGTGGTTCCGTCTATGGCCACAAAGCCATGCCTCTCGATTTCTGGAACGAGCTCCACTGCTTCGATCGGCGGAGGCAACACTTCGGGTTTGGGCTTGTTGGTAAATCGTAAAATGGGTCGCTTCTCCTTGGGCCTGCCATCGTCTGAGTCTTCGTCATGCTCGGTGTTCGAGTATTTCCTCTTCTTCCTGTCTATATTTTCCACACTTATCAGACGTGCCAATTGAATCTTGAACCTGCCTTCTCTCTTGATGACAACCACGTTGCTACCTGTATATTTGGCAACAATCTTCTTGTTAAAGTCTTCGAGGGGGACATTGTGGACAGGCAACTTGACTAAAAACAGGTCTCTCTCATCATAAAGAACCTGGCACAAGTTGAAAATCCTCCTGCGCTCATAAAGACTGAAGAGAGAATTGTGAAGTAACTCCCAAAGAGTCTCTCTCAATCCCACACCGTGTGAAAACTTAGATCGAAGGAGCTCTATTGCGCCACCTATAGAGGATTTGGCGAAAAGTTCTTTACGTGAGTTGGCAAGATCCATGGACTCATCAATCAAGGTCATATTCGTCTTGTTTGTACCTATCTTCAGTCTTTCGTTTTCAAGCGCTTGATAGAAATTAAATTCGGGATCATCCAAGGTGGACGGGGCTGGTCCAGTAGCAACAGTTGATACAGCAGAAACTAATACCTCAATTAAGCCACGCTTAAATGTTGCATCGTCGCGAGTAAGCAAACAGGTTGTCAAGAAATATTTCATAACTGCAGCATTCCTGAGACCACCTAAGACAAAAAGACCTTTAAATGCTTCTAAGCGAACTTCTGGAGGAAACTTCTTTTGGGTATAATGAAGCAATCCATCGAATGGCATTTCAAGGTAGCCGTGAATTGCTAGCTGAACTTTCAGTTGTAAACATACCACAGAAATCATACTGTGATAAGACGGAAGCCATTCATCCAATTTGTGGAGTCGATTAATTTCAATGATAGCATCTTCAACAAACTTCTGTTTAGAATCATCAAAAACATCTGGAATGTCTCGAAGGTCTCCTGTTATGATCGCACAGCTAGTCAAAGCCTTTATCAAATCAGCAACATAGAAGCAGTCCTGAAAGTCGTTATTCGAGTTATCGTTGTACTTTAACAAGCTTAAAAGGAATCGCTTAACTTCTGTTGGAGCATTTCCATCATCATCCCGAATAGTTGCAAGAATCGATATCATCTCTTTCTTTAAAAAGTAGCTCGCAAAATCGTTGAAATCGTTCGACTTCGGGACATTACTGCCGGGGAAGCAAAAGAGAGTCTTGAAGATCTTGAGAAGATATTCCAATCCCAAGAATTGGTTACTGCTCTTAGAAAACCCCGCTAAGGCGCGAGCGGATGCAATTCGAATGCCATAGTAATAACGCTCGTCCATGATGGTCCTTGTGAGGACAGTACAGTAATTGCGGTTTGGCTTTTCACGAGTGGCAAAAAATCTCACTGCTTCATATTGAGCTTCAACATCACGATCATATTGGAGCTGGGAAGCAAACATATAATCCGGTTGCTTTACACTCATTTTTGAGATCCACTCAAAATCGGCATCCACCCGTAACCACTCGAATGCGTCATTGAACAGCGGATCTTCTTCATCTTTGACCCAATCTATCAAATTCCACTCTTCCATTTCTGCCTTCGTCTGCAATATATCACCTAATTGTTTGAAAGCGGATACTGTCTCATGTACTTCGTCTCCTGTCTTCTTTTTCATCCTTCTAAACTTGGTATTATATTGTATGTCGAGCTTTGAAGTTTCATGTTTGAGATCGATGATATGCTCGTAAGGGGTACCATTGGCTTCATGGATTCTGATTGTCATAGGCCCCGTAAATACAGGTTGAACCAAGAATGATGGCTCGTCGTCGAGGTAAGCTATACTATCCTCCATGAAATTGGTAGCATTTGGTTTTGCCTTTCTGATAATTTGCAGCTGAATTTGACGTATTTGCATTTCAATAATCGACCTCTTCTTATTGAATCTTTGAGCCACCAGGAATAATGGCACACCTGCGTTAAAAACCCATTGCTTAAAGAAGGATTCAAGTTTATTACGGTTCACTTTTTCGCAGACAATTTGAAAGTGCATAGTAGACAAGGTACCGTTTTGTAAATCTCCAGACATCGCCTGGAGAAATATCTTGGGAAGAACTCTTGAGAGACCAAACGACTTGTCCGTTTTAGTCATTCTTTTGTCCAAGATGTATAAGACAACAGGTGCCTTCAATGAAACAAATGACAAGTCAGACCTCGATAATGGATACTGATAAAACTGGTAAGCCAACGGCTTTTTACCGACATCTTCGTCTGCAGCTTGTGCTTTCTTGATCTTAATTCGGATCCTATACTCATTCTGTCCCATCAACTGTCGAATATAATTGAGCGACATGAACTTTGAGATACCAATTGTAACCCAAAGATCACCGAATTGCTGAGGTGTAATATTGATTCCCGACCACTGTTCGGCGAGAGTATCGATAAGCAATTCTGTATTAGTGAACATTGGCTCGATGATATCTGCTGGGAAAAGAATCCTGTCACTTAAAACACTAAGACCCGCAAAATTATTCATATCAATTGCTAAGTCATGAACGAAAGCCACAGTATAGGAAGTGAAAGGAAAAGATCCAAACTCCCTCAGAAAAAATTCCATGGCTCCGCTCAAAACAGCACATGTGTTCTTCGCGTCCTCTAAATCATCTTGCAACGCATAAATAGTAAGAGGAGCATTCGTAGAATCTTTGTCGCCATCGGCTCCTGCTGCAGCATAATCATCATCTTGAATAACTTCGGAAGAATTGTTCGAGACTGTGTACGCTTGGAAAGGTCCAAGTGCCCATCCCACATGATGTGCACAAATGGGGTTAAAAATAGACCAGGAGACAAGCTTTCTGTTCCTCTTTGACGGGTGAGAGGTTTCCTTATAGTTGTCGATATCGCCGGCACAAACGACAATATCGATATAGTCATCGTCGTCCAAATTGTTAAGAAGCAAATCATCCTTTATACCGTCGGTTGCCTCTATTTCGCCTTCTTCGTCATTATCGTCGGATTCGTCGTCGTCTATTTCGTTGTCAACTTTTTCTTCGTTGTCTTTCTCTTCGTTATGTTTTTCTTCGTTGACTTTTTCACCGTTGTCTTCTTCTTCGTTGTCTTCTTCTTCTCCCTCTTTTTCTTCTCCGTCTTCTTCTTCTTCTTCTTCGTTTTCTTCTTCTCCGTTGTCTTCTCCTTTGTCATCTTTTTCGTTGCCTCCGTTTTCATTTTCAGTATCATCTTTTTTCTCTTCTACTTTCTCTTCGACTTCTTTTTCTTCTTCTTCTTTTTCTTCTTCGCGTCCTTGATCGGTAGACTTGTCATTGGGGTTTTGGAGCATTAATTTTTCATTGTCTTTAGGAGAGGTCTCAGTTGGCTTCTTCTCGAACTCCCGGGTGCTTCTCGGTATATCCAATTCGATAGTCCAAGAGCATTTGTCCCATAGATTGTCCACACATGGAACCCAGGACGAAGTTGATACATTAAACTCGGAGTTTGTTGTGTAAACATGCCACTTTTTGATGTCAATGTTGTCTCCAGAGATAAACTGCAACCCATTCTGGGGGTTCTTCAAAGAATACTTCACTCTGACAATAATGGGACTGTACTCGGAACTGAACGTAGACCTCCGTAAATGCGATGGGGTACCAGTGTCATGATTTAATCCCGGACTGTCCAAACGATCTGTTTGTCCAAACTTGAAATTATCTGGTAAGAATATCTTCAACTCTTCGGTGTTTCCGTTTTGGACGTCGGTTGATGGCTCTCGGGGGTCGAAATTCACGTCTCCAAACAAATAGTTGAGCTTCTGTCTAATTATGTGATGTTGATGGATGGTTACTTCACTGGAGTACAAGTCAAAAAGGTCAATCGATGATGACTCTACCCTGCCCTCAAAATCTTCAGGGTTATTTATGTACAAGAGGTCCTGGTGAATATAATTGACCTTTGAATTGTTGGCGGTGACGCTGTGTATCTTCATCTCTCGGCAGTCGAGTTTTATCGTTCGTAACGAGCTGGAAGTCGGGACTATGGCTATCTCTGTCACACCGGTAATCCCTTTGTGTTCCAAGTCAAGCTCCAAGTTAACTTGTTGGTGTGAAACACGAAGCAACTGGCTCAGACGACCTCCATGTCGGGACCGTTTCTGGCTCCTCGGAGTTGATGTGCTTACCTGGTGGGGAGTGAACATCGTATAGCCGTGTATGAGCTGAAATTATGATGTATTGATTGCCCTAAGCTGGTGACAGCGGATCTCAGCCGTTTCTACTCCCTTATGTTAGTGGTGAACGAATTTTGATATTGAAGTACGTTTGTGATTATATACAGGATATACACAGTGGAGGATAAGTAGGCATTCCAAGTGAAAAGGATGTCCATGCTAGTCATTGTGTGTCTTTTCGTCGTTAGGTCATTGCATACTTGCTTGCCGCAAATTTCTATCCTTAGGGTGTTTAAGCTTCAGAAAATCGGTTGCTCTTTAGCCGCATTTCTACCAGTGCTGGTTGAGACGCTTTAACTTTCCCGAGTACAGGAACCGCCAAAAGTTCATCTGAAAATAGTATGGGGGTCAGTTTTAGTGCCTTGGAAATGCTTGCAGTGTGTTTCAAGTCTGGGAAAGCATCCACTAAAATCCGTTTATGTCGCTCCGGAATGTAGGACTCCACTGACACTCCAGCTGCTACAGGCGAGCATAGTTTTATCCAGAATCGATTGTCAAAGAGTTTCCAGTGGCCATCTGGTTGTAGTGTAGTTGACACTTTTGGCCAGTCGTCTCGTGACAATGGCTGTCGCTCAAAACGAAAATGTAAAATATCGTGATCTTTCTTGATGGTTATGAGAAGGTTGAGATATGTCAACTTTAGATCTTTGTTATTGCCAGAAGTAACAAAATGTCCGATAATCTTCGGCACCGCCTGCCGTTCTAGCTTGGCGTACATCCAGTGGTAATGCCGTGTCGCAGATATGGGATGTAAAAGCTGGAAGAGAAAGCGGCTGAAAACCATCTCAGGAAGGGCCCCGAATTCTGGCAATCCAATCTCGAATTCTAATACTCCATTCAGGGAGTATTTACATATTTGGCTACCAAATACGTGTAGTTTGAGCGCTTTCACCTTTGTTTGAATTGTGCTTACTGAGGTCTTCACTTCTTGCAAGAGTTCTAGTATTTCACTTTTTTTCAAATCAGAATGTAGATTCTTGAGCTCTGCCCGCCAGAAGTTACGTTCTGTCAATCCGGAGTCCTGGTTTGTTGGATCTTCATGCCACTCTATATGGTTATGCACACAGGTACTTATTAGTTCAGACTTTGGAAATTGCAAGAGAGGTCTGTAGAGAGCTGTTCGCTTATCTTCTGGAGCAGAACCATTAATTGGGAGATGCGTGTTCTGTTTCAAGCCTGCGAGTCCGAATAGGGAGGAATTCTGGCGAAGGCGTTGTATAAAGGTTTCGATTTGATCGTCCAAGTTGTGGGCCACGACAAGTCCATCAATGTCATGTCGCCGACAAAATTTATCAAATTCCGTGTACCGCATCGTTCGTGCTACCTCTTCAAAATTGGATATTTCGACGGGTTTGCAATCGTACATCAAGCGTGTAACCGAGGAGTCAATACCCCATCTTTTTACCGTCTGAGCAACCTTATTTGCCTCTTTTTCAGACTCTGGTCTGTACGCATGGTCTATGGTTATGGAATAGAGCTCCAATCCTGGGTCATATGTCTTCTTGTACTGAGATAGAAGATATGCCAAACACATGGAATCAACACCACCCGACAACGCTATGGCTAATCGTCGTGGTGTTATGCCAGTTCCACTTTTGAGACACGAGTGGAAGCAGCTTTCAAACTGTAGAATCGAAATCATTCAAACCTGATTTATGGGCCACCAATCGTGCTCATCCCGTTCCACACTCTTATGCCGGTTCGCACCATCTCTTATCTGTCAATCGTATCTTGAAGCCTTGAGTCACGTCCTGCACCTACCGCAAATTTTTCCATTAGTCACCACCAGACAACTTTGGCCGTAGACTTGTTCTTTAGAAGCGACATTTGGTTTCAGAATGACTGAAGAACTGGGTCACTTTAGCTTCCCACGGGAAGAAGAAAGGGTGATTGAGCAGTGGAACGACGTGGATGCTTTCCAGCGTTCGTTAGAATTGACTAAAGATTTTCCGCCATTTGCATTCTTCGACGGACCTCCATTTGCTACTGGTACACCTCACTATGGACATCTTTTGGCCTCTACAGTGAAAGACATTATACCTAGATACGCCACCATGAATGGACATCATGTTGTGAGAAGATTTGGATGGGATACTCACGGATTACCTATTGAGTTTGAGATCGACAAAAAGTTGGGTATCACTGGCAAACATGACGTTATTAAGATGGGTATCGACAAGTACAATGACGAGTGTAGAGCCATTGTAATGAGATACGCTGACGAATGGCGTAAAACTATCACCAGAATCGGAAGATGGATTGATATGGATAACGACTACAAGACCTTGTATCCAGAATTTATGGAATCCGTATGGTGGTCGTTCAAGGAGTTGTTCAAGAAGGATGCCGTCTACAAGGGATTGCGTGTCATGCCCTACTCTACCGGCTTGACCACCCCATTGTCTAACTTTGAAGCCCAACAGAATTACAAGGATGTAAATGATCCTGCTGTAACTGTCTCCTTCCCCTTGCTTGACGACGAGAACACCTGGTTGATTGCATGGACTACCACCCCATGGACCTTGCCATCTAACATTGCTTTGTGTGTTCACCCCGACTTTGAATACGTGAAGATCTTTGACGAGGAAAAGCAGAAGAATTTCATTTTGTTGGAATCCTTGTTGAACGCAGTGTACAAGAAGCCTGCTGCTGCCAAGTACAAGGTGGTGGAGAAGATCAAGGGTAAAGACTTGGTTGGACTCAAGTACAAGCCATTATTCAACTACTTCTACGACAGCTTCAAAGATTGCGGTTTCCAAGTTATCAGCGGTGACTACGTTACTGCCGACTCTGGTACTGGTATTGTACATCAATCCCCAGCTTTCGGTGAAGTGGATTTCAATGCTGCCACCAAGGCTGGTATTATTAATGAGAAGAGAACCCCACCTAACCCTGTGGATGACAACGGTCGTTTCACTTCTGAGGTTCTGGACTTTGAAGGCGTCTACGTGAAGGACGCTGATAAGCTTATTATCAAGAAGTTGACTGAAGAGGGAAGAATCTTGATGAACACTCAAATTAAGCACTCCTACCCATTCTGTTGGAGATCTGACACTCCACTTTTGTACAGAACTGTCCCTGCCTGGTTCGTCCGTGTTACTAATATTGTTCCTGACATGTTGAAGAACGTCGAGAGAACTAACTGGGTTCCTTCGAACATTAAGGAGAAGCGTTTCTCTAACTGGATCTCGAATGCTAGAGACTGGAACGTTTCTAGAAACAGATACTGGGGTACTCCAATCCCTCTTTGGGTCAGTGATGACTACGAAGAAATTGTCTGTGTTGGCTCTATTGAAGAATTGAAGGAATTGTCTGGTAGATCTGATATTACTGACATTCATAGAGAAAGCATTGATGATATTACCATCCCCTCAAAGCAAGGAAAGGGTAACTTGAAGAGAGTTGAAGAAGTTTTCGATTGTTGGTTCGAATCTGGTGCCATGCCTTACGCTTCTAGACATTATCCATTCGAGAACAAGGAGCTTTTTATGAACTCTTTTCCTGCAAACTTCATCTCAGAAGGTTTAGATCAAACTAGAGGTTGGTTTTATACTTTGACTGTCTTGGGTACCCACTTATTCAATACTGCTCCTTACCAAAACGTCATTGTGACCGGTATTGTGCTGGCTGCTGATGGTAAGAAGATGTCCAAGCGTTTGAAGAACTACCCAGACCCTAACATTATCTTAAAGGAGTACGGTGCTGATGCCTTGAGATTGTACATGATCAAGTCGCCTGTTGCAAGAGCTGAAACCTTGAAGTTCAAGGAGGAAGGTGTAAGAGAAGTCGTTTCTACTGTGTTATTGCCATGGTATAACTCCTTCAAGTTCTTCAACGATGCTGCTAACATTTATCAGAAGGACAACGGTGACAAGTTTGTCTACAACCCTAAGTTGATCTCCACCAATGTCATGGACAAATGGTTGATGGCATCTCTCCAATCATTAATTGCATTTATCCACAGAGAAATGCAGGCCTACAGGTTATACACTGTTGTCCCCAAATTGTTGAACTTGATTGACGATTTGACTAATTGGTACATTCGTTTCAACCGTAGACGTCTTAAGGGATTGGTTGATGACAAGGACGACACCAAGGCTGCTCTCAACACTTTGTCTGAAGCCTTACTTACTTTGTCCCGTGCGATGGCTCCTTTCACTCCTTTCCTTGCTGATGGAATTTACCAAAGACTCAAGTTATTCTTTGCTGAAGATGATTTGGTTGCTTTGAGTGTTAATCCAAAGGAGAAGGACACCAGATCTATCCACTTCATGTCTTACCCAACTGAGAGAAAGGAACTTCTTGACGAGAAGATTGAAACCGCTGTCGGTAGAATGCAAAAGGTTATTGACTTGGGAAGAAACATCAGAGAAAAGAAGATGATTTCATTGAAGACTCCTTTGAAAGAACTTGTCATCTTGCATTCCGACGCTGATTACTTGAAGGATGTTGAGTCTTTGAAGGGATACATTATTGAGGAATTGAACGTCAGAGACATCATTATTTCTTCTGATGAGGAAAAGTACGGAGTCGAATACACTGTTGTGGCTGACTGGCCTGTCCTCGGTAAGAAATTGAAGAAGGACGCCAAGAAGGTCAAGGCTGCATTGCCTTCAGTAACCTCGGACGAAGTCAAGGTTTTTGCCAAATCTGGTAAGATCACTGTCGACGGAATTGAATTAGTAACTGAAGACTTGCAGGTTCAAAGGGGTTTGCCTGCTTCGCTGGCCGCAAATGGTTTTGAATCCAGATCTCAGCAAGATGTTCTTATCATCTTAGATGTCAACCTGTACACTGAATTGCAAAACGAAGGTTTGGCTAGAGAATTACTCAACCGTGTCCAAAGATTGAGAAAGAAGGCTGGCTTGAACACTACTGATGATGTGAAGGTTGAGTACAAGTTGACCAAGGATACCATCGGCTTTGAGAACATCTTGAAGGAAAATGAAGAGTTGTTATTGAAGACCACAAAGACCCCTATTGTGCCTTTCGGAGATTCTACAACTTCGATTATTGACGAAGAACAAGTTATTAACGATACTGTTTTCAACTTGCGTTTGTTGAAATTATAGTTTACTTTCAAGCTTAGACTAGACATACAATGTACGTATATAATATTGGAAGTATACAATTGCTTAACAATAGCAGACTAGTTGTGAATCCTGAAGCTGCTTAATCCTGATCCTCCGACAAGGGCAATCACCAGACCGCCTATTTGTACAGCATCTGAACAACCGGTATCCGCAATTGTAGTATACGTTTCGGATATGCAGACAAGCTTATCATTGAAAATTTTCCAAATCCTTATTATTTGGTCCACAGAGATGGTCATCACCTTAGCGGTCCCAACAAGAGACACAGATGTTATAGTTGATGAGGCTGCTGATTCCGTGAAATCTAATGCAGTCAAGGAAATCTCGTCTGAATTGAACTTGAGATCTGAAACGATTAATGAATTGTCATCACCTCCAGTAAAAACCCGATAGTGAGTTTCGGTGATTTTTTCAAATGCTAATCCCTTGATCGAGCTTTGATGAAGTTGCAGTTTTATTATTGGTGCTCCCAAGCTCGTGTTGGTAGCATCAGTCTTGACTTCCCAAATAACGATGTGGCCATCTGTGGCTGCAACATGCATGAAGGTCTTGTTCTCTACTCTCAAGAATTTGACATGAAGCAAACAGCAGGTGGTGTAGACCCCTTCAGATATGAGACTGAAAGAACGACTGTCCTCGTCAAATTTCCAAATTTTGATTTGGGAATCTGAGTATACAGTTGCAATGAAAAGTGATCCGTTGATCTCAATGGAATCGAAGTCCATTATTCTAAGGTCTGGGTTTTTCGACTGAGGTGGTAAAACAGCATAATTGACAATGCTTGGAACATGTCCGCTTGACAATTTCCATATTATAAATTCCTCGTTCGCTGCACAACTGCCAATAAGACTCTTACTGATAAACTTGACTTTCTGGAGACCGGATACATGTGAGTTTAAAGTCCAGAATGTATCAACTTTTCCATCAACAGAAAGGTGTCCGTAACGTAAGGTTGTATCCTCCGATGCTGTAATTATGTCACGGTGGTTGTTTCCTGTCTCCCATGGCGAAACGGCAACATCTCGTATCTCTCTTCCATGGGTACCCTCAACTAAGACACCATCATTTGCAAATCTCCTGTTAGCTTGAGCAAGATGAATGGATGATTTGTTCATGTACACGAATCTGAAGGCAGAGTTGTCCCTGTAGAGTTCCCATTGTCTATGTGCTCCTCCACATGCGATGCTCATTAACTCTAGTTGTTTCGTCTCATTCCAGACAAAAAAAGACGACGATTTGAAGCCATAAATAATCAAGTCATTATTGTCAAAGAATCCTCCCTCGATGAAGCCTTTAGAAAGTTTGTTCATGAGAACGGCTGTATATGTGAACGTATTGTCTCTTCTCAAATTGAAGCTCAAATAAGCACCATCTCTCACAGTGAGAAGCAAGCTTAAATTGTTCTTTTCGGTGGATAAGGCCGTTAAGGAGGTGATAGTATCGCCAGAAGTCATCTTTTTGAAGATGGCTGAAAGCGGAACAAGCTCTTTGGTGTCGACAGAACCGATATCGTATACAGCAACAGTCACATACCGAGAAGCTAATACAAGCCACTTGTTAGAGGTATCGACAACCATACAAGTGGTAGTGAAGCTCGTTTGTTGGGGCTGCTCTAAACAGACAGTCTGTTTCAATTTGAACTCTCCAGATTCTATTTGGAACTCTCTTAGTATGAAGGGAATCTTCGGATTTGGACTATCGGTCAACAAGTAAAATTGACCGTTGTTTTCAAAGCTAAGTAAGTTGGTCACCTTGTTTGACTGAAGATACTCGTCTTCTATCCACGATTTTATTGGTTCATCAGTAAAGTTAGCAAACTGGAGCAACAAAATGTCACCGTTTCGAGATGAAATGGCCACGATCCTAGCATCTTTGAACCCCTTCATTATAGAAAAATTGTTGAACTTCTCTCTCTCTTCAGGTGCTAGGAAGATTTCTCGCCATCTCTTCGTTTGATAAGAGAACGAGAAAAGGGTTCCGTGGGATGTTATCGAAATCAAGCCTTCGGCAAGTTCGAAATACTGTTTGATGATTTCATTCTTTTGGAATTGAGCTCCAGTGTGTTGGCTGATAGTTTCAAGTCCAAAGCTGAGTGATGAGTTGGAAATATAAGGAGACATGTCAAGCAAGCGTACCCTTCCGTCAGCACCACCAGTAATACAGGTAGCTGTATCCACTGACACTGCACCTGACCATATATGCTTACCAGAATGGCAGTTGTCCCAAATGTGGACCTGGTTGAGTAATGCGTTCCCCTGTTCATACTTCCAGAGACGGGCAGTGGTGTCTTCACCATGACTAAAGATGTGAAGGTCTTCGCCAACGGTAAAGAATTCTAGACCCCAAATCCGAGAGCCATGACCCCAGCCATTGGCTAAGAGATCCCCCGAGGCAATCTCGTATAGCTTGATAGAACGGTCGTCAGAGCACGAAACGGCGTACCTCCCAGTAGGGTCGACTTTGATACCAAAAATCGAGCCTTCATGATCGGTGAGGTTGTGAATGATTTTGCTGGTTCTGTAGTCCCACAATACAACACCTTCCATGACGGTTCCGGCACCAATTATCACTCTGCCATTCGTATCTATGCGTATAGAGCCACTGTAGAGAATGGATTTCTCACCGCAATGAACTGTCTTACTCAAAGTAAAGTTCTGAGTATTAATCTCGTAAACCGTGTTGTGAGCGGTTAATATTAACAAGGTTCTTGGATCAAGAAATTCACCAGAAACAATCCATTCATCCACAGCTCTCTCTTTTAATGCAACATTTTTGCCCTCGACGGCACTAGAAATATCAATGATAATCCAGGATCTTCCACCACCTGCAAACAAGTTCTTTCCGTCTGTTGATACAGCTAGCGAATGTATCTTGTTTCTTGAAAGTACCTTATTTTGATACAAAAGCTGAGGATGGTTCGAGCCGATACGGAAAATTTTAAGTATAGGACCACATCCGCAGAAGAGCAAGTCATTGTAGTTTTTTAGTGCTGTTACAGGGCCATAATGCTCTAGAGCCTCAATGGATTGAGATGCAGACTCCTTATCTGACATCCGTATCTTAGTGTTCGTTTAATTTTTCAGCGCGATGAGCTGCGAAAACCTGGAGAAGGAAGAAAGAAAGATAGAATACATGTATTTCATTCGTAATATTACACAGTGTCTACACCAAAAAAAGTGTTCTATAGGTTTCTTCTGTAAATAATAATATGTATGTCATGGGTTAGGAGTTTTCTGCTTGTCCTCCTCTGGCTTCTTTTGCTTCTTTGGCTGCAACTTGGACTTGGGGTCCAAAGTTCCAAGCTCAATTTGAGCAAGGCCATAGGCTTTGCAGAAGTCCTCAGATGCCTTCACACCGCATTCCAAGACCTTATCGGAAAAGGATACATCATGTGTCTTATCGAGGATGCTTGTGCTCCGGAGCAACTTTTTAAGCAATCCCTTGATGTGCACTAGTTCCACAGACTGATCTGCCACCGACACAGTAACAGACACGGTATCTTCCTTGCCTTTTTCTGCTATCCAGCTAGATATGCCGTTCGGGATGAGCACATTGGCATCCTTTGGACCACATTGGTACTTGCCCACAGTCCAACCCTTTGATTCAACATTGAAGGACGTGAAAGATCCAATATGGCTGATATGGAACTGACCTTTATCCCTGGTTATCACCGCCAAGTTTGGCCTATACATACTCCGGCCACAACCACACCTCTGAAGATGGGCTCTTGCAAAGCCTATCCACACTTCTTTGTCCTTTGGTAACAGTAAGTCAGGCATAATGCTTCTTAAACTCAACATTTGAGTTCCTCCTCTGAAGGGTCCCACCGTAGTGCTTGGATTCTTGTTCTTTCGATAAACGTGACGGCAAGCGGAAGTACCCTCTCTGGTGAATTTGGTCAATGGACATCTTAAAACTTCGAGCTCGTCCCATCTGTACACGAAGTAGATATTCTCGTCTTGTGCACCCTTACGATCCAATTCGCTGATAAATGGGGTCCAGTTCTTTTGCGTTTTTATTCTCTTCTTGGCATCGAGGCGGAGTTCCACAGCCTTGACGTACTTTGTGTCAGAGAACGTGGGATCTTCAAGACCCATGATGGCATCTTTTCCTATTTGCAGGCGGAAGGGCCATGCCATGAACATCAGGCGGTAGCTTTCCATGGTCAAGTTCAAGTGTGTCTCGTCTGCAAGAGTTCTGTCCACGATTTTGCGATGATGTGAATTGTAGATCATGAGGGGTTCGTCGTGGCCCTGTTCGTCCTTGACAAGTAGCAAGCGTGGGTCTTCGGCTCCGTAAAAGCGCTTTCCTGGATAGTTGGAATCGTGGAAGAAGGGAACGGGAAGGAATGACGGGAAATGCATCCTTGTGTACTCTTCTTCGTTGTCTTCTCCCCTGCTTGGGAACACAAGGTCACCATTGTGAATTTCGTTCCACTTTTCGTCAAAGATCTGAGCATATGTGAAACTCAATGGCGTTCTAAACTTGTTGCCGACGTCACTGTACATCACTCTCGAGACCATGAAGTGGACGCCGTATTCCTTGAGCCATACAGACGATCCGGCAAGCTTGAACCAGTGCTTGTGGAGAGTCTTGGACAGAATCTGTTCGTGGATGTCAGACTTGACAAAAGTATCGAGCTCTGCGAGGGCCGGGTCGACCTTGCGCTGTTCTATATATGTGTGGGCGATGGGTAAAAGGTCGTCGAGTTTCTGTGGCTTACTGGCCTCAACGGATATCTTATTGCGAAGTGCCGAACAGGTCTTGCCACTCTTTCCAACGTCAAACACATCAAACTCGTTGGGGCGATAGTCTGAATGGGCCACATGTGGAAGGCTGGGCTTTGTAGGCCCTTTATGCTTAATGCACCTGGCATTGTTCTGGTGTTTGTCCGGCTTGAGAAAGGACTTGAAATAATAGGCGAGATCTTGTTCGGACTGGGCAAAGTACAGCGGGAAGATAACCGCTGTCTGGGACTCCTCCAAACCACCAGCCTTCTCTGATATAGGTATTTGTTTCAGGAAGGGCGAGTAGTTTTTGAAATGAGTTTCGAAGAGTGAAGCCGGGCTTCCGTACGATGCAACGCTGGGGTGGATGCTGGCGAGAAGGATAAGGTTCAAGACAAGGATGGTTGCAATAATTAAAGCCCGTTTCTTCGTCTTGACCACGGCAGGGATCTTCACGCCGTAGTTATTCATGTTGGAAAAGAAGGGAAATGCAAGGAAACGGGGCTGGGAACGTGGCACAAGACTCTATTTGTACAGTGGCTGTACTTGGCATCGATTGCTTTTATGTAATACAGCAGCAAATTTATGAGCCCGCGAAGATCTATAGCAATGTTATCGTTATGTGCCAGAATCCAGCACAGCCGAGCCATAGTGGCTTAATACCGGTCCTGGCAGCCCCATCGCCGGGCGTGCGTAGAGAACGGTTCTAGATATTGGCCGCATCGGAAGAAATGTAGGTGCGGCGCACGTTCTGAATATAGCTTATTTGGGGCCAAACT
Organism: Meyerozyma smithsonii; assembly: GCA_030570235.1. Classification (NCBI taxonomy): domain Eukaryota; kingdom Fungi; phylum Ascomycota; class Pichiomycetes; order Serinales; family Debaryomycetaceae; genus Meyerozyma; species Meyerozyma smithsonii. The sequence goes on along the minus strand of JAJLVE010000001.1, from coordinate 966,130 downwards.
TCAAACCATGCTCGGGTGTCGCGGGGGAGGGGCAGATGGTGTGCCATTCAATTGCCATTCAATTGCGTAAACCCGGTGGTGGGTTTCCTGCCAGAACGAAGAAGTGGCAATGTCTGCTGTCGAATCAGCTGTGGATGCCGCGTATGTGACGCCCGATTTTTTTTTCGTTGGTGATATTTTTTGCGAGTATTTTTGGAAACAATTAACCATCCGGCCGGCCTTGTACGGAATGCTGAGAAATGAAAAAAAGCACGTATCGCCGTGCATGCAGTGCCCTGGTCGGTTTGGCTCTTGGCAGGGGGTTTTGCAGCAGCAATGTTCCCCGGGTAGGCGTCTTCTCTTGTGTTGGAGTTGCCGCTTTCGGACGGTGCATACTAGTGCTTGACGTGCATATGCATGAACTCTGTAATTAAATAGAAAGCACGTATTCAAGCAGCACGATAAGCACGCCAATGGTTAGCCAGTGAGGGGCTCGAGAAGGTCAATTGGCCAGTTTGGAGGTTGTTTCACGTGGTCGGTGGTGTGCTGGACCTGCTTGTAGAGCCTACCGTCCGTAGACTGTATCTGAACCGGCGCGCATCTCCACTAGCGGCGGGTGCAGCAAATAACGCCGGTCCACTCATAAGTCCGTGGCACAATACAGTACTTTTAGCTGCAAACGCTTCCGTCACCTCACCCGATTTTTTTCGTATCATGGAAGGCATTCACTGCCAGATGAGGGATGCGAGTACGTGGGGAAATGTCTTGTCTGTAAGCACTGACTGATTTATTGTATATAGAGGCTGCCACAGCTGCCATCCCACTACTTCTTCTCCACCACCTGTGCGACCGAGTCGATCACGCTCTTCTCCAAGTCGATGTACTTGAAACCAAGGATCTCTTCTGTCTTGGAAAAGTCGGCCTTGGCCAACAGCTTCACCAACTCCGGGCCGGACCCAGGCTTGCCCACGGGCACGTTCTTAGCGGCTTCGGGGAAGTGCTTGTGGATGATATCAGCAATGTCCTGGCCGGTGAAGTTGCCAGCGGTCAACACAAGCCGCTGGTTCTTGCCGCTGTCCTTCTCAAACGCAACCAAATGGGCCGCCGCCACGTCCCGGACGTCGACAAAGCGGGCGGCGGTGGCAGGGACAGGGTCGGTGGGCTTCAACTTGAAGAAGTTGTTGATCACTTCCGACGACGTGTTGAGGGTCTCCTTGACGCCGGACTCGTGGCTCTGGGGCCCAAAGACAAACACGGGGTTGACAGTCGACAACACAAACGCCGGCTTTTCCTCCTTGACAAAGTCCCATGCCGCCCGCTCGGCAAACGTCTTGGATCCCCGGTATCCCAGACGCTGGTCCTTCAACGCGTTTTCCCAGGTGATTAGGTTCCAGGAGTCCTCGTTGTTGGTGTGGGTGGGGTCGTTCTCCACGCCGGCGTCACCCACAGCAGCGTAGGACGACGTGACCACCACCCTCTTGATCTGTGGTCCGTGGTTCTTGATGGCGCTCAACGCGTTCTTGGTGCCCTCGGTGGCGGGTCTGAGCAACTCCTTCTCGATGTCGGTGGAGTTGAAATGGAAGGGCGAAGCCGTGTGGAGGAACACCGTCACCTCCGGGTGCTTCTTCAACGACTCGTCAAACGCGCCCGCCTCTGCCACATCAGGCACGATCTCGTAGGTGAAACCTGAGCCAAAGGTTTGGACCAAGTTTTCTCCCTTTTCGGTGGAACGCACCGAACCGACCACCTTGTAGCCGTGGTCAATCAATTGCTTCACAACATGCTGGGCAATGAACCCGCTGGCTCCAGAAACGTAGACTGTAGTCATTCTGTACTGTGGCTGCGGGGAGAGTAGGCACTTATATAGGGACGCCGCACAATCCGTTTGCGGCACGGTCGCCAAATTGCGGCTGCGAAAACGGTAGCAAGCGCCACCGGCAACCGTGGCGGCTACCGGGCTGCAAAGGCGAACTTTAATTTTGGGACAATTCAAGTTGGACAAAGCTACAGCGCAGTTCTGCTATTCAGTATGTTGGGTGTAGCTACATGGTTATACAAACGCTAATAAGGAAAGCAACGACAAGAATGATGCGCTGATGGTGGCGGCTGAATCCTCGCAGACAGTTGACTCCACAGCAGGAACCTCTTCGTCCAGCGTGCAGTTTTCCAGGGAGGTAATGTTGAAGTAGCTGGTATGGTTGTGATGGGACCACAGTTCAGGAATATCGGCTACGGGTGAGGAGCTGGAACCGGCGTCCACCGCCGACAGGGTCTCCTCTGGCTCTTGCAACTCCTCGATAAATGCAAGGTTTTCGTTTCCACTTTGCAAGTACTCTTCTCTCAAGCTGGCCAACCGGAACTTGTTTGCAGCCTCGATGGTTGCACAGGCAAACTTGGTGCCGTTGGCATAGTGGAACGCAATCGACTGCCCGAGAATCGAGGCTGGGGCAGCGGTATCCAACGACAAGAACGAGTCCACGTACGTTTGCTGGAAATTGTCTCCGCCAACAAGGCCGTGTTTCCCAGATAAGTCTCCTATCTTGCACTGAGCAATGTCGGCACCACAAACTTCCTCTCCAGCAAACGGGTCGAGAATGGCGCCGAGGGTATCACAGTCACCATCGTCCGGAACCGCTCCCTCGTGTACATGGTACGAAAGGAGAGTCTCCAGTGGTGTTCCTGTGATATCCACTTGCACATTCAAGGGGCCTCCGTCTTTGGCAGTGAACGTAATGCTACCCTCGATCAGCTTGTCAAAGCCGCTGGGGAAATCAGCAACGCCGACAATCTGGTTTGGGTTGGTTAAGAACTGGGGAGCTGTCGCAGCAGCAGCGAGGGAGGCAACTAGAGCAACTGGCACGATGCCCGAGGGAGTATTAATGATGTGGACCATATCAGTGAATAACAGAAGGATGAATTTGTTTTTGTAACCACGATATATATATACATTTGCACCCCGGTGTTTGTGGCACAGCTGAATAAGCACTGGCACAATTAGACAATCTTGCCCTTGTTGACCACAAACGCATCGAGCACGGAAATGGCGGCGTAGAGACGGTTCTCTGCTTCGGGGAACACGATCGAGTTGTCGCTGTAGAAAACGTCGTCGGCAACCTCCTCGGGATGACGCGGGAGACAGTGCATGAACTTCCAGTTGGAAGAAATGTTGCTCTTCTTGATCATGTCCTGACTGATCTGGAAGCCAGCAAACTGCTTCAACTTGTCCTGCTTCTGTGCCTCTTCTCCCATGGAAATCCAGGTGTCGGTGACGACAATGTTAGCCGAGTCCAACGCAGCAATGGGATCGTGCAGCGTCTCGAACTTGAGCCCAGCGCTGGCAGCCACCTTCTCGGCCTCGGCCTTGATGTCGCTGTCAAAACTGATGTCCGAAGGCGTCACCACCGACACGGAAATTCCCGACTTGAGAGCAGCAATCGCCAAGTCGTTGATCACGTTATTGGCGTCTCCGATCCACGTCAACTTCAAACCCTTGGTGGTTCCAAACGCCTCCTTGATGGCCAAGATATCGGCAATTGCCTGCAATGGGTGGAACTTGTCACACAAGGCGTTGATAATAGGCACATCCGAGTGCTCGCAGAGCTCCAAGATGTCGTTGTGGCTGTTGACTCTGGCAAAGATACACGAAACCATGGACGAAATGACCTTGGCAGTGTCGTACACAGACTCGTTCACCCCCAATTGGATGTCGTCCTTTCCGAGAAACATGGGTTGTGCGCCAAAAAAGGCGGCTGCTCCCTCGGTGCTGACTCTGGTTCTGGTGGATCTCTTGGAGAACAACATGGCCACCAATCTGCCCAAAAGCTTCTGGTGGTATTCGCGGGCGTTGACGCCTGCCTTGAGGTTGGACTTCAACTTGGCAGCGTTGTCAATAAGAGCAGCCAACTCCTCCTGGTTGACGTCCAACATGCTCTTCAAGTGACGGGGGGAAGCCGACGAAACAGTAGGGGACATGGAGAAGTTTCTGGTGCCTGTCTTAAGCAAGGATCTGAGCATATGGGAACGTTGCAGCGTTGGTGCGGATACGTGGACTGATTTGCGATAGCACTGGTCCTTTGTAGCCCGGTTTTTATAGCGTCGGGGTCGTCAATGACTCACCAATCGAGTAATTTTTTTAAGCGCGGTGGACAATCTGCGCACGTGACGCGGTGACGACGAATCCGGGTCCCGTCCCATGTATTCTGTGTTATGGCTACATATCCTTCACGTTGTCGGCAAGCTTGGACTTCTGCTCGTTGATCTTGTCGAGCTGCGCCTTGACGTCTGAGTATTCTTGTTCCGCTTGCGTTTGGTCCACCTTGAGGTTCGCAATCGACTGTTTCAACGTCTCAATTTGCAGCTGGAGGTCCGGCGGCTTCTCGTGGGCTACCCTGGCTTCTCGAGGGGCCTTGAGGTCTGTGTTGGACTCCACATCTGAGCCGGCAGGTGAGCCCAACTCCAAGTCGTACATGTTGGCGTCCACGGTGAATGGTGCTGGTTCTCCAGATAAGCCTAGAGGGCTGTCGTCTGCAAATGCGTCCTCAAGGGTCATTATGAGGTCATTGTTCCCTTCTTCCTCGTCATTCTCTTGTTCGTTGTCCTCGGAGTATTTTGGCACTCTTGCTGGAGGAGCATGGATGGAGTGTATGTTGCTGACAGCCGGTGAGGTTTCCACTTTAGTGGACTTTTCAGTATCCTCGGCCCTCATTGGCAATCCAGTGAGAGGATCGAGTGCTCTCCCAACACCCAGTCCTGTTTCGTTGCCTCCACTGAGGAATGCGGTTTCTGGCGTGGTTTTGGAATCTTCATTGTCTCCCAGAATCTCGTCATTGGGCCTTCTGGCATAACTCAGCTTCAACCTGGAGTCTCCTGCGACTGTTACCGGGGTGCTGCTTCCTCTAGTTCCGAAGTTGGATGTCCTAGTTGCCAGCTTTAGACCTGCAACCTCATCATCCTCGTCCTCAAAACTCAATATTGGTTTCCTTGAAGATTGGCTCTTCGTTCCTGAGGCTAGCTTTTTGAACCTAATAGGCTTCTTCTGTGTCTGTTGCTTCAATTCCTCCTCAAGATCGCTCATGCCATATATGTAGTGGGAATACGGTTGCGCTCGCCTGGCGTGCCGCTAGAAATGGTTGTGACACAAAAACAAAAAATTCTCATCACCTACAAATTTCTAGTCTCCAACCGCTCAGCCAAACAAGGATAGCCGGGGAAAAAACGGCTGAAAACTAGCTACACGACTATAATACACCTAGTAGATGACAATGCCAGTCTCAGAACGAGCCCAGAACTTGCATAGCAAGATGATGAGCCTGCCAGACACCCTCTATTCTCAAGAGGCCCTCCAGGATGTGCTGAATACAACCGACTTGAGTGAGCTCTTGGAGCTTGTCCAGGAGCTCATGACAGCAAAGTTTGTCAAGTTGGTAAAGGAGGGTGGTGACTTGCGTTTCCAGGCCATCAGCACCACGGAAGCATCCAAAATCACCTCGATGAGCGACGACGAAGCGATGATCTACTCATATATAGAAGCTTCCGGTCGAGAAGGAATATGGACCAAGACCATCAAGGCCAAAACAAACTTGCACCAGCATATCGTTGCCAGATGCCTTAAATCTATGGAGAACCAGCGCTACATCAAATCCATCAAGTCGGTAAAACACCCTACCCGGAAAATCTACATGCTCTACAACTTGCAGCCCTCGATCGAGGTCACTGGTGGTCCGTGGTTCACAGATTCTGAATTGGATACCGAGTTTATCGACTCGCTCTTGTCCGTCATCTGGCGGTTTGTTGCATCTAAGACATTCCCCACGGCATTCCAGCCTCCGTCTCCCAACGTCAACCCCGTTCAGGCGATGTTTCCCTCCAACAATATGGGCCAGGTCACCATCAGCGAGATTCTGGAGTTCATTTCATCTAATAACATATCCAACGTGGACCTCGTCATAAACGATATTCGGGCATTGAACGAGCTCCTCATCTACGAAGACAAGTTAGAAGCACTTGCGTATGCCCCAGACACATACAGGGCTACTTGGCTGAGTGTTCTAGAAGCGGGATTTGGAAGGGCATACGAAGAAGATCTGAGTGTTGCACCCAGCCTCAAGCAAGCAGTGCAGACCAGCACATCCTCGATCTTTGAGCACTACAAATCAATTGCAAGCGACTCAAAGACTGAAATTGCATACTTTGATGCGTGGGCACTCAACTAAAAGTCCCTAAAAAATGGACATATTTATAGTCAACACTTGCATAACCCTCGCGCTGAGCAAAATATACGGCAGCTTAAATCCGAAGTAGACGACAAAATACCAAGTGCCAAAGAACACCGTAGACAGCTACATCGAAATTGTTACTATCTATCATTGCTATAATACGAAATTAAATATTAAAAAAACTTAAATGACGGGAATGGGAATCATGGAGCAAAGTTTATCACTTTCCAACATACGTGCTGGGTAACCAAAACCAACATCGCATTTCAAAACTAGAGGAAAGTGACGGCTTAACTCTAAGGAGTTTATGACGACTTCTCGTGTTGAGTGGAGACTCTTTGCATAGACATCAAGAAGTCCTCGACAGTTCTTCTGTCTTGTTGTGGCTTTCTTGGTCTACCGTTACACAAGTTGTCGAATCCTTCAGACTCGGACATCAAGTAGTAGGTACCACCCATGACACAGAAGACACCGAAAGACCAGATCCAGACTCTGACAACGGTAACGATGTCAGTCCAGTTCTGAGACCACCAGCCGAACAAAGTGAAACAGGTGGCAAGGACATCGACGATGAACACAGCACCACCCAATTGCCACGATGGAATCGAGGACCAGAAAGGACCGTTGGCTCTGGTAACGAAAATCAACCAGTTCTCAGTCAAGGAGATCTGCAAGAAAAGGATACCGTCAAGACCACCGAAGTTCTGGACAATACCACCCTTGCTGACAAACATGGTGGTCAAGGTAATCCAGGTACCGACAGCCAAAATAATACCAAGGATAATGGACATACCCCACAATCTTGGAGTGTTCCACTTAACTGGTTCAGGGTCGTATGGAGCATTGTCGTAAGCAATAGCCAAGGTAGCAACATCAGCGAAAATGGCAATGAACACAACCAAGTCAATGTTCAAGGATCTGTTCAAGATAGCAATCCACAATCCCAAGAAGATTTCCAAGTGCAAAGACAAAGCGATACGGTACACCACGTAGGCGTACATTCTGTGGAAAATTTGACGGGAAGTCTTCAAAGCATCAATGATAGCAGAAAGACCTGGGGCAAGGAAAACAATATCAGCAGCGGAACGAGCGGCATCGGTAGCACCTTCGACAGCAATACCAGTGTCAGCCTTCTTCAAAGATGGGGCATCGTTGACACCATCACCAGTCATAGCAACCAAGTAACCTCTGGATTGCAAGATCTCAACAGCGTTGTACTTGTGTTGAGGGAAAACCTCAGCGAAACCATCAGCGTTCTCAACGAAGTCAGCAATCTCGGAACCAGCCATGTCACCACCGCCGGACAAACCCAATCTGTCAGCATCGTAAATGTTAGTACCAAGTCCCAATTGACGACAAGTCTCCTTAGCAATACCGACGGCATCACCAGTCAACATCTTAACTCTCAAACCCAAACGACGGGCCTCGTTAACAGTAACAGCAGTGTCATCTCTTGGAGGGTCCATACAAGGCATAATACCAAGGATTTCCCAGTGGCCTTCACCTCTCTTTCTGGCAACACCCAAAGATCTGAAACCTCTGGAAGCAAACTCAGCGACAGTGTTTTGGTAGTTCTCGTGGACATCTTCAGGGATAGGGTGGTCATCCTCGACGGTCTTCAAGACGAACAAAGGAGCACCCTTAACACAGATAATTCTCTCACCCTCTGGGGATTCAACAATAGCAGTAACCTTCTTGGAGACAGGGTCGAAAGGCTGGAACTCGATGACCTTGTACTTGGTCAAAGCAACCTTAGCTCTTGGGTAGTTAATCAAAGACTTGAGGAAAGCCTTGTCAATAGCATCCAAACCCTTCTTCTTTCTGGAAGCAGCCAAACAAGCGGTCAACATCAAGTCGTCGGCCTCAACACCCTCGACGGTGTATGGCTCGTGGAGAGACAACTTGTTCTTGGTCAAAGTACCGGTCTTGTCGGAACACAAGATCTCGACACCAGCAAGGGACTCAATGGCGGACAACTTTTGGACGATGGCTTGCTTCTTGGCCAAGTAAGCGGCACCGACAGCCATGGTGGTGGTAACGACAGCAGGCAAACCGACTGGGACACCAATAATGGTGATAGCCAAGGTGTATCTCAAGATTGGGACAATCTTGACGGTACGGTAGAAACAAGCAACCCAGACGACCAAAAGAGTGACAATGACCAACACCAACAAGGTGGTACCAATACTGTTCAACACTTCAGTGAAGTGACCGGTACCAGCACCGGCCTTGTTGACCAAAGCAGCGGCTCTACCGACGAAGGTAGAGTCACCAGTAGCAGTAACAATCATGAAAGCCTCACCGGTCTTGACAGTGGAGGAAGAGTAGGTGGAGTCACCGTGTCTCTTGTCAACAGCCAAAGACTCACCAGTGATAGCGGACTGGTCAACTTGCAACAAGCAGTCCTCGGAAACAATTCTACCATCGGCTGGAATGACGGTACCGTCTTCCAATTGAAGGATATCACCAGGAACAATCTCGTTGGCTTGCACCTCAACGAGAGTACCATCTCTAATAACGAAAGCAGTGTTAGCCAAGGTCTTCTTCAATTCCTCGACAATGGAACCAGCTTGGTATTCTTGGACGAAACCAACGAAGGCGTTCAACAACAAAAGGGCACAGATAACACCGAAATCGACCCAGTCCTCCAAACCGGCAGCCAAGACGGCAGCGGCCTCCATAACGAACTGAATAGGACCGACGAAGAACATAATGAACTTCAAGACCAAGTTCTCCTTCTCTTCAGCCATCTGGTTAAGACCGTACTTCTTTCTTCTCTTGGTGACATCGTCAGAGGAAAGACCGGTAGTTGGGTCGGTCTTCAACAACTCTTCAGGGACAGCCTTGAACGAGCTCTGATCGGCCTCGTCGTCGGAGTCTCCGTCCTCGTTGAGACCTGGGTTGGATTGCAAGTCCAAGATCAATTGGTCGATATCCTCATCCTCGTCGTCGGATTGACCCTTGTCGATCTTTTCGACCTTAGGTTCGGTGGCGTCAGACATGCTTAATTGTTCCGTTTTTGTATTGAGCTAGCGGTAACTAAATGCTAGCAAAAGTATTACAAACGGGAAACAAAAAGGTACCAAAAAAACCTAAACTGAGAAATTGCCAATTGCCCGGTTTATATACGGCTGAGAGAAATTCGGCGTTGGGAAAAAAATAAGATATGCGATTGAGGGAATTTTTTTGAAAGAAAGTGGCAGGTGGACTGGCAATCTCTACGGATAGGGAAGGTGTGTGTTTTGGTTCGGCCACAACGGGTATCTTAAGTGCACTTCTTGCAGACGAGATGCGGCTCTATTGCGGCTTTCTCGGGAAAGGTTGTGCACACCATTGGCTGATTCCTGTACATTGTTTCCGTTTTAGTATGTTTGTCGTCCTTAATCTGCCACAGGCCTAATCAGGCAGCTTTTCTCCTGTTTAGGTGTGTTGCAGGAAGCCCTTACTAGCAGGAAAAAGGTACTGGTATTACCGGGATGCTTTCCGAGTCTGCCGAGAACGTTACCGGCGGAAGCGGTAGGCTGGTATCAGGGCTGGTGCATAATGGAAGCTGTCCCGAGTCTTGTTTCGTTTACATCCTACTGGCTACGGTGTAATTTACTCTAACCCGTTGTTTTACATGGTCGTACCGTTAGAATAGGTTTCTTGACGGGTATTTGCCCAACTTAATTCGGCTCAGAATCGGCCGGCTCGGTAATTCTGAGAAGCTTGACGTAAATTGTAGGCCGATGTCCCCGGCATCTCGCTCCGAATCACCAATAGGCGGTTGATTGTCCCATGCGACCCTTGACACGACCTCGCGAGCCCTGTCCAATGGCACCCCCCTCCCATACCATGAATTACGTCATGAACCTGTGTCCAGCGTACACCAGCACGCTAAGAAACGCTGGTTGCATTAATCCGAACGGCCGTAACATCGTGGCACATACTTTACGACGCCTCGCGAATCCAGCGCTTGCATGTCTGCCGTGCTTTTGGCCTCGTGCGCCAGCAAATCCGAGATAACGCCATGTATTTATCTACCATCTACGTCACGTGAGGTTGTTCTTTTTCATGCATCAACAAAAAGCGGCATGCAGGTGGCCGATTTGCCATACCTATGTCAATATCGCACCCTGGTCGGTCGTCACATGAGCCGACTCGGCAAGTCTGTTCGGCCGAGAATGTAGTATGCTGCTACCGGTCGCTGGACCAATATGTTGAGTACCAAGCTTTCTTCTACAGTATATGCCCAAAATTATTGTGCAGTAATTGCCCAATATCCCCGCTCGCTAGCCAACGTACTCCGCGCACTACGAGTGGGGCATATCAATGCCAAGGCATGTTGTGTTCTCGTGGGATTACCATTTCCACAATAGGGAGACCTCAAACCATCGCTGGTATTTTATGCACGCACAAAATTTTTTGCATTCTCCGAGCCGCCCCATGATGTGCGTCGACGCACATCGATAAGAAAATAGAAACCATAGGCGAAACAGCCAAGGAACCTCAGGGGACTTCCAATCACGGACCGGTGTTTATAATGCAGTTTCGGTACGCTGCATAGCATACGGAACCAGCAGAATTAGCCCGTTACAACCCGTCCTAACGGGACGAGACGGGCGTTACGAGATGTATGCAACTTGAACAACTGGTTGGCAACGTTGTCCACGTTCGTGTACAGGACATGCGTGAGCCACATCGGCCTAATCGAGAAAAATTTCGGCAGGTCCGGTGTGCCTGTACGGTGATTTTAATTAGGCCGGAGAAATCTCCGAGTTCCAGTGGAGAAGTGTCTCGGTTTCGTAAACGTATTATTTCATCTATCATTACCTAGCTGTTGCGTTTCTGAGTTCCTTTCTTGCTCTCAATCTCCACTTCAATGGTCTCACGGTCTTCAAGATCAAGTAAAGCACACTTCCAATGAACCTGTAAGCGGCCAAACCAGCGACAATCCACAAAATAATTGTCAAGAAGATCTGTGAGTTACCACCGACTGATCCATCAGCATTGTTGCTGCCTCCGTCGGACAGGAACAAACTAACTCCTCCCACTTCAAGCACAATCGCAATTAAGACAGCATTCGTAATCATCCATACCAACACCGTCATGGTTCTGATAAATGCATAGTATGAATCATCCTTACCCTTCTTAACGACGGGTTCTGGTGGAGGAACTGTTCTCAACGACTCCAAAGTTTGCATGTACGACTCGTTGAGCTCGTCCTCCACTCCTGGCACCACCATCACAATGTCGTCCTTGTTGGCACCAGTTGATCTGGCTGCACCCAAGTGACGGGCTTCAGGAGCACCTTTAGTACCCCATGAAACATCATCAATGTTACTGAACGCATAAATGTTCAACACATTCACATAGGTGGGTGATAACAACAAGTATTGGCCAAACGACGTGAGCATGATACTAGGTGCGCCGTAAAGAAGCGAAGCAATAAAATAGAGGGCGTAGGTCGATCCCGTAGAAACGATCAAATCTCTGAACTTGGAATTGGTGAACAACATTAGGACCTGGAAGTCGTCTTCGTGTTCCTTAAGGACCGAGGTGACCGTGTGCACGGCCAAAAAGACTGCTGCAAAAAGCATGTACAACATCATCACGGCAAAAAACACGGCAATCACGGAATAGAACTTTTTCGTACCTCGTGGAGTGTTACCAAATGCCAAAACAAAAGTACAAACCACAGATCCCACGTAAAACCACAAAAATATGACAGACAAGTACTTGCCAATTCCAAAGTTCATTTCCCTTGATCCAAGATTAGCAGTCAATATTCTGAAGACTAAGAAAAACGAAGCCAACGAAAACCATGACACCAACAAGGTCACCAATTGATAGTAGAACTCGAGTTGGAGGAATAGCTTTCGCAACAAGGAATGGTTGGATCTCCAGATTGTGGTCCAGTGAACCACTGCATATCCGGCAGCGAAAAGCGAACCGTTCAACCATCTTCTTCTCTGCAAGACAAACTCGTCAATTCTTTCGGGTACATCGGTCTCTGCTTTGGCTTCTTCCACATATCGCAAGACGTAGTTATGGTTGCGCTTCGCCACGAGCTCGAAACACAAGATTCTATCTTCGGCCAAGTACATGTTAGAGGTAAAGATACCCGCTTCTTGGTAGTTCTTTTCTTTCAACAACTTCTCGTCGTCTTCTTCATCGTCGATCTGGTTGCTCTGATGCAAAAATTCTCCCTTGAAATACTTCTCAAGAGGGCCCTTTCCATCGACATTGAGCAATGCCTCCCACCGATAGGCCGAAAATGCACCAGGAAGCACGGAAATGAATCCGAACACTGACTCCATCGGCTTGTCGAGAATATTTGAGATTTTATACTCGAAGTTTTGGGCTGCAACCAATGGGTTCAGCAATAATCTTCTGCCCTTACCCAAAGCGGCTTTCATCTCTCCACATGCACCGGCGACGTTAGGATCGCGGAAAGCTCGCCACAAGTAGAAAAATGCATCTTTGGATGGTCTCGTACCACAGTCGAGCAACATGATGACCCTTGGTTGTAATATTGGAGCAAATGATTGGAAGCACCATCTGTGGGAATTGATTTTTCTGCCGTTCTTTTCTTTAAGACAGAAGAGTAATTGAACAGGGGTGGAGTTGGATGTCAAATAAACCCTATCTGTGACCATGTCAATGCCCACGGGAGTGGTGTATTCGTAGATGTGGGCTCTGACTGTCTTGTCGTTGATTTTAGACTTGGCGTATCCATCTTGGTACACACCGAGAGCCGTCAAGAACTTTTCGGAACGAGGGTTCAATTCCTTTCTTCCGTCGTTGACGATACAAATGACCACCTTTTTCCACGAATCCTCGCCCCAACAAGGGTCTGACCTCTTGCAGAGGTTGGTAATGTTCTCGAAAATACCCTTGAGGGTCCGTGCAAGAAGAATCTCGTTTTCGTTATACATGGTCACACAGACCATGATCTCGGTTTCACGCTTGGGGTTGTACAATGCCTGTCTTAAGTTGTAGTTGAAAGCACCAAAGTTGGACGGTCCACAGGTGGCAGCGGTGTAGCGCATGAAGGACATTTCGTCGCCTTCTTCACTGATTTTCTTGCCGTGGGTATCCAACAATGCTTTGGGAACCGGTGCGTCTATCACGTAGTTACCGTTCACAAGCTTTGCCCGCTTGATGGTCTTGGTGTAGTTGAGACGTGGCGTAAAGTCGTCCTCGTCGAACTCGCCATTGTCCATGCTCTTCTTGCGGGTTCCAGAACGTCTTATCGTGGTTCCTCTTCGCACAAACTCTTCGCCGGTGTCGGAAAAGAGCGACTCGTCGTCGCCAAACGGATCCATGTCGTCATCGCCGTCGGCGTCATGAAGAGGGTTTATGCCATAATCATCGCCCGTGTATGCCAACACCTGTGAGTATGGTCTCATGTATTGCTGAGGGCCCTCTAGTTCGTATGATTCCACCTGTTCCATGTCGTAGCGTCCGTGTTTTCTGGGACTGTAAGCATGGGCCGGGAACTCAGGAACCGACTCCCGGAAGGCGACTGTTTTGGATCTCTTTGTAGAAGGAAGAGCGTCGACTTTTTCCAACCAGTCCTGGTCCTCATCCACTACAGTGGAGTATGCGGAGCTGGACTGGTATCCGTGGCCATAGTCATATATGGGAGTGGGCTGTACTTGTGAATTAAAGAATGGATTGTTGGCAGAAACGTGTCTGGTATTTACTCTGGACCCGTTTCTAGAGCCGGTGGCGGAAGCCTGTGGTACCACGTTTTCGAAAAGGTCGTCGTCCGACAAATCCAACTTGCTCATGATATAAGTGGTATCTCAAACCTCTTCCTCAAATATCCACCTGCGAAGCCGGTGTTCCAAATTTAGATTGTTTGGTATTGACGAATCGGGAAAATCGCAGAAAAAATTCGGTAGCCGTAGCAAGACTAGGCCCCGATTCTTACCTGCCCGCCTCCTGCAGAGACGTAGACCCTGACATACTCTCGTATGTCAACCCGTAATGGGGGTTCTTGTAGGCTGTATCCTGTTCCGCTATATACAATCCTTCGTCGTAGACCGTCATCCCAGCTGCCCGAACCTGGTCGGAACATCGCCCCAACACCCACCTCATTGCAGCCATGGTGAAATTCCTGCAGACGGCCAAGGTGGCTGAGAGGCTGCAAAGCCGCCCTAGGGTTTGCATATGACGCAGGGTTCATCGCTGTGCCAGCCGAGCTTCTCTAAGCACCCTAAATGATAGCTATGTTGGCAATTGAAAAGCACTATGGTGTATTCTCGAAATGCAGAATTGGCTTCTGATTTCCCCCATAGTATTTCGTGCTCACGCAAGTTGTAGGCGTCGTAGTTGGCTTGGTCGATCCCAGTGCCGCAAAGTACCTTGCCACACGAAGTACAGAGACGTGTGTTGACTGACCACCCCATGAGGTTCTTCAGACGCACTGTCAATATCAGCTTTTGGATATCGCGGTTCACAATCCGAAGCACTATTTCGGACATGGTTCCTTCATACGAGTACGATATGAAGACGTCTCCAAGAATACTACGAAACTGAGACATGACAGTGCTGTCCACACCTATCATCCTATGCAACACCTTCATGATCAACGAGTCGTCTCTGCGAGCAACAGAACCGTCGCTCACCTCTTTGAAACAGTAGGTAATGCCTGCTCGAAGCGCCCGTGACGCTGCAGAATCTTCTGTCACATCCTTGCTGAGTGCAATGAGCAGCTCGATTACCAGAAGCCAAAGGTCCTCTTTCTTGCCGCAGATATCTGCTAGGAGCTCAAGTTGTTCCATGCGGGCCTGTTTGGCATCTGTAGATTTGTTCTGCTCTAGCGCCATGATGTCTTCCGCAAATAGGGCAAGAAGCTCCTGTACTGCCTCGGTGAATTGTGCTTCGCTTTGAAGCATCAAGACTAGCGCTATTGTCTGCTTGTGCAGCTTCAAAATATCTTTAATCCTTCCATTATCGCCAAGCCGCAAGAGGAGCTCGCAATTATGTTTCACCCATGTCACCACTTGCTCCTCGTTTCGCTCGCACAGTAAGCTTGTATACCTTGTAAGCATTTCTCGTATTTCTGGGATGTCTTGCCGGCTCCACTCGTAGGAAAACAACTCGTGCAAATATGTATAGGCCAAGTCGTCGTTCAAATGGATACTTTCATCGTGTAGCGACGGTTCAAACTTGGAGTTCAACCTCACAAACTCAACGTTATCTATTGCAATAAAGTCTGAGAAGTGCTTCCGCACAACTTCCTTAAGGTCCATTCTTGCAGACGTCGTTGTACAGTTCATGTAGGCAGTTTCGAGATTGGTGGCTAACGAGCCTTGACCCATGTCTTCTTGCGACTCTCCGAAACTGTCACACCATGCACTGAGCGCATGGGCATACTCGCCTTTTGTCCTGTAGAGCCCAATAAGGACATTGTAAAATTTCGCTGCTTTGAGCTTAGCCAACAAGATGCTTTCATTAGGAGGTTCGTAGTGGGGTAACAAACTCTGCAAAGCCAACTCGCGATCATACGACAAAGACCGGCGAGGATAATTGCATAAATCATCAACAACCTTCTCCAATACTGACTCTGAAAGCCGAATGAACTGTGAATACTTTGAATAGTTTCTGGCCACAAAAATGGCCAAGTTGGTCCAGTCGTCCTCAGAAAATGCTGATTCCAGACTGTTGAACACGTCCAATAGACAATCGATAATATATTGCCGTGAAAGGTGATTTGACCCATCTTCATTCAAATATGAACTTTCGAACATTTCATTAAGACAAGACAACATTTGGAAAGAGTCAAACTTGAGGAAAGCATATAAGTAGGGAAAGACAACTTCGTCATCAGTAGGTGTATCTGAAACGTGATTTATACTGAAGAGAAATGATGCAATGCTATCCTGAGCTTCATGCAACATTTCGTATGCGATAGATCGGTCCGTTGGATATTGGCGACCTGTGAAAATAAAAGCCATATATGCAAATGCTTTTGGCATATTTTCAAGCTCATTGCTTCTCAAATCTTTGATGAAGTCCATAAGGGGAGATACGTAGTTACGCAACACATAACTCCAAATGTAGATGTTACACTCGCGAAGCCCGTGCTCGTCACACAACCTGAGGGTTAGGTCAATATCCAATGATTGGATGTCAAGGCCACATATAATCTCCGTTAGCATTTCTCCCTTATCTTCAGATGCCGCATACTCAACTAGAGATTTCAAGATCAATGGTGGTAGATATCGAAGTCTCCGATTCAAACAGTATGGGATCAAGGTATCTAGGAATACTGAAGAGTTGGTAAAGGACGAGTATAAGGTGTCAAGGATAGAAGAGAAGTCATCTTCACCTTCATCTAAACCTTGCAACTCTGCAGTAGCTTCTATGCAAAGAATCAACATAGTCAGGGAAGGGTTTTCCTCCTCCGAATCCTCGCCGTGGATATCTGAAAACGATTCAGGGCCTTCTCTCTCAAAAATGTGTCCCACTTCTTTGAGTATTCTTACGATGTATGGACGCACTAGCGTTTTCCGTGCTTGTTGGTCTGAAGGCAAACCTGAAACAAATGCTTCACTGATAGTGCTATTCAGAAAGTATCTTAAAGCCACAGATAAAGCAGTCCGATAGTCATGCCTGGAAAGAAGATCAACTAAAATATCCGCCCAGGTTGGTATAGATCCGAAGAAGATGCCTTCCTCTGATAATGCCATTATTGTTCCCTTCAATGTCACTATTGAAGAATTAATAGTCGTCAAGTTAAGAGTTTGATCTCGGGATACATGAACAAGCTGGAGAGGTTTGATGTTAAAAGAAGGAGGGATCTCACTCACCTCTGTGACTTTTTGCCGGAATCTGTTATAATGGCATACTGACAATTTGGATGCAGAAAATAGAATAAACACTTCAGAAGAGAGCCACCGGACCGCGACTATGTCGTCAGTGGATCTCCATCGGCACTTCCGCTCAAATTGGAGTTGCGGGATTGCCTTGTCTTTGTCCTTGACATTTGGGAGGATTAATGCTGTGGCGTCCAAATTGGTAGGGTCTAATTGAAGGATAGTAAGGTTTCTGTTGTAAGTGTAAATTAACTTTGCGCCCTCCTTTGTTCCATCAGCTAACGTGTATCCAGGAGCCCAATTCAAAGACGAGCTCCTGACAGGCGAATCGCTAGGTGTTGGTGAAGCAATATCTCCGTTGCCATTCGTGGGTGGATTCGGCGTTTCTGATGTTTTTCCAACGGTAAAATGAACCTTGACCTTGAGATCAGAGCTGTTACTTAATGATAGGATTGAGACCACCACTAACATAGAGGAAGCTATGACTGCAAAAACTGCAAGGTCGTCAGTTAACAGGTACTCTGGGCCAAATGGAAGCTGGGCACAGCCGTGAATGACAAACTTGCCAGACTCAGAAATGATATTCGCATCGTTGCGGCCAAAGAGTTTGACTGAAGTTACACCTCTTTTCATCAAGCGCTTGAATAGGTGGTGGTAAAACACAAGTCCAGAGAAGTCTGATGCCACCACCTGGGTGCTCAGGGTCGAGACGAACAGAAGGGACGTTATGGGTATTGATAGATGTCCCAGGCTGTTTCTGGTGAATCTGTCTTCGAGGGAGATGGGCCTAATGATGTATATGGGTTCGAGGGGTTGCAGTGGGTGCATTTCGTTAGCAGCTGTGGGAATCTCCCATAATCGAATGGTTCCATTTTGGTACCCAGCAGCCACCGACAGAGAAGCCGAGGAAAATGCTATGCTGGAAACAGGAGAATGATCTTCCGTAGCAGAAGCTTTAGGGGACTGCTTCTTTGCCAATGTCGTTACAAAGGCCAAATTTTGGTGATAATTGAAACCGACCACATTGCCCGTGGAAGTACCTATGGCAATGAAGGTGCTGGTAGCTGCAATCACAGTAGCTGAACCATGCTGGGAGACAAAGTCATCCGACAGAATAATTTTTGATATTGTAGAGGGTTTCCAAACGGGATTGTGAGCAATCTTGACGTGTGACGATGATATGTCATTTGGTAGCTTCAAGCTTGGGCTTTCTCTCTCGTGGTTCTTCAAGCCACTGAGCCATGTTTGGGCTCTGTCGTCAAAACGCTTCTTTGTGAAGTCCGCATGCCGCAGACCTGTCGATATTCGAGACAGTGGACTCTCCAGACGACTATACATGGAGGGTGTGAGACAAGTTGAAAGGTCCCAGATGCCAAAATAGGATAATTATGAATTAATCAATGCAACGAAAATGCAATATGTGATCTGCCCGATTCCTCGCGGTGCTGGTGACTCTGCTGGCTCTCAATCAGCATCTACTTCCCACAGTGGCCCAATATCTAGTGTAGCCGTTATCGACCTGAGTCTGTCAGTGTGATCCTGGACCTGTACATAGACCACCCCGATATTCACCGGAGCTTGTTTATAGAAGACACCACATGAACTTATCGCTTCTGGACCCGTTTGCTGTGGCAAAGGAGTACCCAGAAACACTAACACAATCCTTGTCGTTTGGACATTCGGTGGTCATTCAGTTCAGCCATAAGGGCGATTACTTGGCTCTGGGTCTCGCAGATGGCTCAATCGTGATCTACGACTTGGTCAGTAATGGAGGTATAATAGCACATTTATACAATAAGGGACACATACGACCAATCACATCGCTCAGCTGGTCCCGCTGTGGCCGCTACTTGCTTTCGTCGTCTCAAGACTGGACAATAAAGCTCTGGGATTTGTCGTTGGTGAACCAGAACGATGACCTGGACGCTGTTATCCGGACAGTCACCTTCGATGGCCCCGTGTGGAGTGCTGTACTCCATCACAAGAACCCCTTCGTTTTCTTTGCTTCGTTGTTTGAGGACAATGCTGCGGTGGTGGACGTGAATAACGAGACCAAGATCACTCGACTAACAGCGCTTCCCAAAGGACAGGAGGATTCAAAAGACAAGCACTTGACACTCACTTCGGTGTTCACTCCCGACGAGGAAGGCTCATATATCTTCGCGGGAACCTCGAAGGGCTGGATCAACATTTTTGACCTGAAAACTCTCACCAAGGTTCATTCAGTGAAGCTTGCCAATGCCAATATCAAAAACGTCGTCATCTCCCCTAATGGCCGCAAGCTAGCCGTCAATGCGTCCGACAGAATCATCCGCCAAATAAATCTCCCTGATATCATTAATACAGCTCCAGAAGAATGGGAATTTGAAGTTGAGCACAAGTACCAGGATGTGGTCAACCGGCTCCAATGGAATGCCGTGTCCTTCAACCACAATGGTGACTTTTTGTGTGCCTCGACCTTTGGCCAACTGTCCCAAGACTTGTACGTATGGGAGACTTCGCTCGGATCGCTCATCAAGATCTTGGAAGGAAGTTCGGAAGAGTTGGTGGATCTCAAGTGGAACTACCCCCGGTGCATGATCGGCTCTACTGGCCTTGACAGCGGTACCATATATCTTTGGCTGGTGCCGTTCCCCCAGAAATGGAGCGCTTTGGCACCAGACTTTGTTGAAATCGAAGAGAACATTGAATATGAAGAGAAAGAGGACGAGTTTGATATCATCGACGATGATGCTCTTACCAAAAAAAGGCTCCAGCAAGAGGAGGACCTTCAAGTGGACGTGCTTCTGAGAGAATTGGCAGATGCCAGAGGGTTCACGATACAGGAGGCTTTCGTTATACCGGTCGATTATGGACGCAAGTACGGTGTCTAAGAAAGTCAAATATCGCACTTTGCGAAGCAAACGATAACCTTACGCATGACTGTGGTCCTGACATTTTCTTTTCTAGAACCCCGGTCCAACAATAGACCCCTTTCTAAAATCCAGATTAGCCATGGATTTCTCCGCATTTTACCGTCCTCCAGCCAGCAATAATATATCCACTGAGAACTGTATTTTAGCAAGACATATCCAATCAACCAACTATATAGTCGCGTATACCAAGCTGCTACGTCCTTCCTCCCCTCTCTTTACCCGTCTGCCAACAACATGGTGGCTTTTAATGTACGTGGGACATGCTGACATCCTGCACCTAGTGTGTCAAAAATTTCGAGCAATGAAACCAAAACATAAATACGTAAACAGACATTGGCGTATATTGATCTGGATAACAGACTAGGGAACAACTGTGGAAGGGTGAAATACGTATACTTGCTACTCAAGTTTCATTTTGCATCCAATAATTCCGCTCAAAGTACTCTGTCTGGTTGATAGTACCACTGTCATATTTCCCTAACTTTTGGCAGATTGAACTGTACCTCCAGGAAACGTTTCTCTATCTGAGAAGCTGTACTCAGGTTATTCCCACAACCGTTCACCCAGAACAAGTTGTCTAACTTCGTGAGAGGCTTTCAACTTACATCTATACGAGTTACGAACCATGTCAGAGGCACCTTCCCCAGAAAAGAAGGTCTCCACCGACGAAAGACCACGGTTTGATGATCCAGCCGACTTGGTCAACGCTGTTATCTCCACCCTTCAGACACCAGAGGAGAGCATATACGTTGCACAAACCTACTCTAACGTCAAAAACACCGCGACCGAGGTGCAAGCTTATGCTAAAATCGCAGGCTGTGACTGGACTTTCTACGTAAAGTCTCTAGCAGTGAGCATAGGGAGGAATACAGAAGGCGTTTCCAACGGGCTGTCCACTGTCGACATCGATTTGGGACCTGCAAAGGTGGTCTCAAGAAACCACGCCAACATCACCTACAACTTGGACCTGAGATGTTGGGAGCTCAAGGTCTTGGGCCGTAACGGAGCTCGCATAGACGGCATCAAGATCCCTGTCGGTGAGTCACACGCTACTCCCTTACATTCTGGTGCCATCATCGACGTTGGAGGAATGCAAATGATGTTTATCTTACCAGATTCACCACCAACCATAGCGGAGAAAATGTTATCAGTATGTCTAGCCAAGTACAAGGCTAACTTGGCAAAGGCTGCAAAGCCATCCCAATCGGGCTACCCTCAACAGCATACCATGCCCGTGGTTAACCATAGCGCCCCAATCAAGAGCTTTCAAATGTTCGACAAGGCTCACTTGACTCAATCTCCTTCAGCCCTCTCCGCTACCTCGCTTCAAAGTAACCTTGACCAAGATCTCTCCAAAGAGGAAGCTAAAGATATGAAACCTCCTTATTCCTACGCCACAATGATCACGCAGGCAATATTATCCAATCCTGATGGTGTGATGTCCTTGGCGGAGATATATAACTGGATCGCCTATCATTACGCCTATTACAAGTACTCAAAAACTGGTTGGCAAAATTCGATCAGACATAACCTCTCCTTGAACAAGGCGTTTGAGAAGGTCCCTAGACGTCCGAATGAACCAGGAAAGGGTATGAAATGGCAGATTAGCGAATCTTACAAGGAGGAATTTATGAACAAAGTACAGAGTGGTTCGCTTCTGAAGTCGAGACGTGGATCTTCTGTGCTGAGACAATTGCAGTTGCATCTTGCAACGCACCAGCAACTACCTGAATCAAACAGGTACTACCAAAAGGACAATTCGTTCAGACATCAAAAATCAATGTCAATGGATACATCTGATGCCGCGCGTAAGCAAATGCTACCAAAGCTAGGACAGCCAATGCAGTATCCTATTGGTGGAAATAACTACATGCCGCAGCAAGGTACCTACGGCAGCAACAATGCCATGCCTTATCAGCCCGATCAGCAACAACATATGTACTACAGCGGAGCAAATCAAAGCTTCCCTGCTCAGCAAAATTTTGGCATTAAATCTGAATTATCGTCTCCAATCAGACAGTTAGGTGAATTCGGTAACACGCCAAGAGCAGGTAACAACAACGTATTCAATCTCCCACCACCATTACCTTCGACATCTGGCGCCGTATCATCGGCACCCCAGGCACACCACTCGAGACTGAACTCCTATAACCACGGTATTCAGGATCAATCATATCCTAACTCAAGTGGTGAATCAAATCAAAATTCCAACCAGATGTCTACTTCACTTACTCAGAATTCATCTGACTTGGGTTTGAGCTTTACAAGTCCCAAAAAGATTACTCCTCTTGAGGCATTCACTCCCGAAAGAGGAACAAAACCAAATTCACACAGACTTGGAGTCCCCAATGGAACTAACACAAACCAGTCTTCTCCAGCATTTTGGAACTTTGTTCAATTCAGCACCCCTAATGGACCCTCGCCAATGAGAAAGAACAGTGACGAAAATAGTCAAGCATCACCCACTCTTGGAAGGAGGAAAGTACCCACCGATGAAAAGGATGAGTCCCCATTAAAGGAAGGCAATGAAGAACCTAAATCCAAAGAGATAAGCATCTAATTATGAATTCAAGTACATAAAGTATCGTTCACTTCAACAAATGCATTATATTGAGTTAAGGAATACATAGTACTAAAATGCAACTCTGCTTCTAATGTCGGATATCCTTCGCTCAATATCACGAGAAGTTCGATCGAGGCTAGACGCAATTTTGGTTTTTGTTTGCGAGTCAAGCTCTAAGTAGCTCTCGACGTAATCTCCATCGATTACGTTCTTTACTGGATTGTAATAGCTTCGAAACTTGACATGATCCTTTCCAAGAAGTTGACTATAGAGCTTTCTCTTGTGAAACTCTTCGAGGTTTGGATCAAGAGCCTTTCGAATAGCACTCTCTAATGCTGTGAAAAACTCCACCTCCACCTTTGACACCAACGGCTCGAAGAATCCTAGAGTGCCGCTAATACCGGTGTAAAAAATTGATTCCTTTCCACCCGTAACTAGGGTGCCCTTGAAGAACAGGGTAGCGATGTCGTGAAGGAAAAACTCGCATAATCCCTTCAGGCGGCTTCCAGCACTATTAAGGTAGCTATTCTGGTACTTTACCAAACTCCATTCTTGATCTGACTGGCGTGACAAGTTTTGTGGTATACGGTTGACGAAAACATTTCCAAACTTGTCACTTCCAATGACGGTATCATAATCCAAAGACTCCAATGCAGTAATATGGCGCTTCATTACGTCGTCAGCAAAGGGAACAAACACGTTGTCCAGAACGTCATACCTTAAGAAAGTGGTCGAATTACTGGCATCGCCAATCACAATTCTCTGTCTTCCTTGGTACGAAATATGTACGATTCTGGTGAGGTAGTCAACAATAGTAGAGGACTTTCGAAGGAGCTGTTTTTTACCTAATTCGAATAGGCGCAAATACTTTCCCATTCCAACAAGAAGCTTACCATCGAAGGTTATCATCGCTAATGGAGGCTGTTCCACCTCGGTTCTATGCAAAAATTCTAGTGATTGATTTTTAATACGGTATGTGATAAGACCGTGCTGAGCAGAATTCTTACCGTCAAAAGTCAAGTTCCTGCTGGTTCCAACAATTAGGTACTCCTGGTTTCCAAAGGAGATCTTGCACAATGAAAGGGGTTTCTCGTTATTCTTAATTTCCGTGCTTGAAATTACTTTTTGGTCACCTAAATCAAGGATCTGGATACAAGATGCCCATGATTTCTCCTTTCTTTGATAACCAAAAGCACTGTAATAGTCTGGGTCGACCGGCTTCTCATCTAGATAAGGCAGAGCAACGTTGTACTCTGACTCGATAACGAAGGCAGTTTGATTATCAAGGAACATCTTGGTTGGGAAGTAGCGGAGGGAAATATCCTCTATGGCTAGCTCATCAATGCTCATCTCTGAATCCTCGTCATCTTCTCCAATAGTAAAGATAGTCAACTCACTGGTAGATGTGCCGACTATACCTTCACCAATATCTTCCGAGTAGAAAGAGGTACCGCATTCAATATTAGCGCCCATCAAGGGGGTTATTTTAGTCTTGTTTTTGGCCCTGTACGATATCCAAGGATAGGTGGAAACAGCAAGGACGCCCATTTGCAGCAGTTGTCTAAGTGAAATTGCAGACAACTTCACGCTACTGGCACCCAAGTACTTCACTCTCGTGTCGCTGAATTTACCTGTGATATCTTCGATTGTACTTCTGACATACAACCCATTATCAAGCCCGAGATGGGCTACAAGACTCGACTCGTTTGGTATTATAACTGCCGAAGTACAATTGGCTGAAAGAGCTTGGAAGGTTAATGTCTCTAGGCAGTTATGCTGCTGTAATGATACAACTTGAACCGTTTCGTCGGCACAAGCAACCAAGGCAAAAGGACTTTTGCGCTGTGCCTTGTTGATGAAAGAGGATGCAATTGCGAGAGCAGATATTTGGCCCCCTGGGATCTCAATGCGTTCCTGGTATTCGATAAGCTGGTCGTCGGTGGGATCGATTTCGAAGTAGCATAATTCTCTATTGGATAAACCGATCAATACTTGTTCCTGGTTTGTACTAGCTTGGGTAATAGTGATTCCTGCTGGAGGATACCAATCAAATGTGCGCTTCAGTATTTTGCCTTCTTCTTCTGTTTGGCGAATGTGTCTAATTCCATTAGAATAAATCTGGATGACTGACTTGAGTCCAACCTGTTGAACTCCGATAGTAGGTTGATCCGTGACAAAAGAGGAGTCTTGGACTTCTTCTACAACTTCTCCAATACCAAGAACAAGTGTCTTGGATGACGCCGAGGAGGAAATGACCATATATTGGTCATTCGTGGACTCTGCAGTCAACCGAGTGGTGAATACCGATGTGGCGATTATTGGCAAAGGCGATGAAACAAGCATCGATATGGGAATGCCATGTGTTTTAACTTTTAGATGCGAGTGGCCAGAGATTGTGGCAATTCTGGGTTCTTTGCTTTCGTTGGTTTTCACTATTGCTCCACCGAAACAGGGATTCGAAGTGTCGATGATTTGTACCAATGTGAGATGCTTGAGTCCTTGAGGTTCGAAGCGCCATTTTGGGTCTTCGTTCGCTTGTCTCTCGAATACCTCGTCAAGCGACGAGAGCTGGCTTGAGCCTATATATTGTTCGTTGTCGCCGAGGTCTTCGATCTGGTAAAACATCTTGTCATTATTTGTAACATTGGCATACAAGAAGCCCTTTTTGAAAACGTTGATGGTGGTGCTTGGTGGAATGGTGTCGAAGTAGGCGATGTGTAGCTCGGAGACCTTCTCGGTGTCGTCGTCGTAGTCTGCCAACACTCTGAAACAGTCGCCTAGCTCGCTGTGCAACACAATGAAGAACTGGTTTTTCTTCAACTTGTGCACGGCCGAGCATACTATGGGTGCTGGCAGGCCGTTGGCTCGCAATGGGATTGGCAAGTACATCTGCTGCTCTGTGGAGGGATTGTGGTATAGTATGAAGGACGAGCCAGCGACGATCACGCCTCCAAGCGGGCTTGGCAATGGGACCAAGGTTGTTGAGGAGCTGGGCACTTTGAGTGTATCCTTTCGCTGGGCGACGTAATTGAGGCCTTGTTCGAATTCGTAGTAGCGGAGAGTGAGTGGGGCCAGGTGGGTGTCGTCTGTGGGGTCCAGATAGTTACACTCAATTGCTGCAAGCATTGGGTTCTCGTAGCCTGTATCCAAGGCCGCCATCTGGAGGGTCAAGGTGTTCTTCGAAGCCGACTCGAGAGGCGACAGGAGCTCGAGTTTGTCGTCGTTGGTCTGTGCTTTGTACATCAACTTGTCACGCTCAATTGCGCCTATGGTGATGGTTCTGTCCTGGGGATCCACACACAAGTACTCGCCGGGGGTGGTACGACTCATTCCGTTCTTGGAATGCGGTTCCTGGGCCACGGGGAAGAAACTCTGGGTGTCGTTGTCGAACTCGAGGATGGATAAACGACCAGAATCGCTTGTAACTACAAGCAAATCGAGGCTGGAACCGCCCTTTCGTATGCGGTCCACATTCTGGACCACCGCCATGGTCTGCTGCTGGCATATTTGTTTGATCTTGCCCGTTTCCTGGTGCACCTGCCAGAGCTCGATGGTGGTGGAAGTTGCAACGACGAGCTCCTGGGACTTTTTGTTGCCCACGAACTGGCCCAACACAGACCTGATCGCTGCGGTGGGCCGGGTGAGCGTCAAGTGATACAAATACAACGATTCGTCATCTATGAGCATGTTGACATCTGCTGGTGTGGTTTGGTGGTGCCGCGATGAGCGGGCTGCGGTCCTGTACCTGGGTCCGATCGCCATGAGGCCGTCTGGTGATTTTGGTTGTGTTATCCATGGGTGCAAGGTACGTTACACACAAATAGCCGGAACGGGAGCCTGTGGTGTCGCCAGTATACTAACAGCAGCTGCAAGGACCAGAAACGAGCACTTGCGATATGTCTCCAGCGTTCTCCGTGTGTTCTCATCGAGCGCAACACGCCGCTGGACTGTTTAAAGAAACCTGAGTTGAGCAAGGACTTGCCGGAGTTGTGCGTGGCCAACCTCCGGGCGTTCCTCGAGTGCAAAAGCGGCTACTTTGACATGCGGAAGCGTATGAAGGGAAATGGACCCTTGTCTACCGGAAAGTACGACGAGACGTACGAGAACTTGTCCAGTGGAAACTTTGACCCGCATGAGGAAATGAGGAAGTTGGAGGTGATGAACCGCAACTTGGCCAGCAAAGACCGTTAGAACGGAAAGAAACGGAAACCCTCCAGAGGACCCGAAAAACGGCCCCAGGCAGCCGCGCGGAACCGCGAAGAATGCAAACGAGATTTATATGCTGGCAAATAGGACCGGCGGTGTGGTTCTGGCTCACAAAAACAGCACGGGTTTCTCAGGCTGCCCCGATATATGTACATAGTCTAGCCAAAGTCATCCCACGTGCACATTGTAGGTGGTTTCACCGGTATAATTACTGTGGCTCATGTGCGCAAGAACGTTGATTTTTTCAGTTTTTACAAAATTTATCCTTTTTATTTATCGCCATGACCAACGAATCCATAGAGTGCGATCTCGAGTCGCTCAGAACAGACGAACTTGAGCTGTTTCTCAAGCAGCTCCAGCCCCGTATCTTGGACTACGTTTCCAGGGCCGATCCCAGCCGCGACGAGTACCAGGCCGACTCCCTTGGTCGGTACCACAGTCCAGAATTTCTCAAGGAAAAGTTCACCGATGACTCGCGGTTGCAGCACGGCGTCAGGAAGACGCCGCAGGACGTGTTCGACGTGATCGACAAGGTGCTCGAGTACTCTGTCAACACGTGGAATCCCGGCTTCTTGGACAAGCTCTACGCGTCCAACAACCCTATAGGTGTGGTGTCGGATATCATCTTGTCGCTCTTGAACACCAACTCGCACGTGTACACGGTGTCGCCGGTGTTGTCTGTGTTGGAGAACTACATTGGCAAGAAGTACGCCGGCCTCTACTTCACCAACCACCCAGAAACGTGCGGAGGACTCACGTTTTCCGGCGGCTCGTGGTCCAACATCACGTCGCTCCAGATGGCGCGGGCGTTGAAGTACCCGGACACCAAGGTGGACGGCAACGGCAGCCGGAAGTTTGCCATCTTTTCTTCCAAGCACTGCCACTACTCGGTGGAGAAGGCGGCGGTGCTTCTCGGCTTGGGCTCGGGGTCGCTTTTCAAGGTGGACATCTTGGACGACGGCACCTTGGACGTCGCCAGCTTGCAGCAGGCCATCGAGCAGGCCAAGAGCGACGGCTACACCCCGTTGTACATCAATGCCACCGCCGGCACCACCGTGTTTGGCTCGTACGACCCGTTTGCGGACATTGCCGCCGTGGCCAAACAGCACAACATTTGGTTCCACATCGACGGCTCGTGGGGCGGCAACGTGGTGTTCTCCCCTACCCACCGTGCCAAGTTGGAGGGCTGCGAGCTCGCAGACTCCATCACCGTCAACCCGCACAAGATGTTGGGTGTGCCCACCACCTGCTCCTTCTTGTTGGTGCCGCATGTGGTGGACTTCCAGAACGCCATGTCGCTCTCGGCCCCCTACTTGTTCCACGGCCGCGAGACCGAGCTGGAGGAGAACTTTGACTTGGCCGACGGCACCATGGGCTGCGGCCGCCGCGCCGACTCGTTCAAGTTCTACATGGCCTGGTTGTACTACGGCCAAAACGGGTTTGCCAGGCGGGTGGACCACGCCTTTGCCATCGCCAAGCGGTTCGTGGAGCTGATCAGCGCCGACAGCCGGTTCGAGTTGGTGTTGGGAAGCCCCGAGAACCCTCCTCCGTGTCTCCAGGTGTGCTTCTATTTCCGGCCGTCGCAGTGGACCACCACCGACCACAGCGAGGTCACGAGATACATTTCCCGGGAGCTCCACAAGCAGGGCAAGTACTTGGTGGACTTCTCGCCCAACCCCAACCCGGGCCAGGAACAGAAGGGCGAGTTTTTCCGGGTTGTTTTCAACTCGCCTATTTTGACCGATAGAGTGGTCGCCGACTTGGTGAAAAGCATAGTCGAAATCGGCCAGGATTACGCTTAGAGGTTACATTACAATAGACGGCCCACCAGTGCGAGCCGCGGGAGACAATTATGTGCCTAGAACCAGCGGTTCGAAAGTGTGGGGAACCCGATGCAAAATTTTCCGTCGAACCACCGAACAATGCAGATGGGCAAGTTTACGAAGCACACCCACCAGGTTTTGTGGAGAATACGATCGTTGCAATGCACCTTACCTGTGGTGTGTATACACCGGTTGCCGAATGCGGAGCGGCAACGTTGCACTGGACATAGGCACCGCCGCGCGTGCATATAATATAAGGTTTAGCCCGCACTAAGAAAGATGGAGAGACTATGCAAGGCTGGAGCGCCAACAAGGGTGGTATGTAGCCCGTAGTGAGCGGCTGACCGGAGATGGTTGGGTTCCGAGATGCAGCACGGAGGCGTGGCCGTACGCCCATTATCGCATTGTTGCACGATGCACAATCGGCCCAGATGCAACCACTGCTGCCCTTATCTCGAGATTAGCTGCCGGTTACCGAGCATTCCTACATCTTGGACAAATTGTAACCTCATCGACGTCTTATCTGCAACCGCGCGACCCACTACGGCAACATTTCCTGCAGACAGAGAATGCAACACCCAGAGCACCTGATAAGCGGGGTCTTTTCAGGCGTTGCGTATGTTGCATTGGCAGATCGATGAACAGCTCACGCGACTCGGTGCGGGTCAGAAACGGTGGCGGCGGGCTTTAACACGGCGCGGAGGCCCGCCACAGAGCATCGGGACTGCGTGTGTGCCCGGCGTGCGCCGGCGCCAATTTGCCCCGTTTGGCCGGCTCTCCGCCACCCCAAAATACGCCGACAAAATACGGCCACTGAATGCAACCTGACGTGCGGCGCGCGCAGTTCGCCGATACTGAGAAGCTGGGGTATATAATAAGATATCTGGTCCATCGAGATATTCAGATCAGCAGGTTTCCCGTTGGCTAACTACACTCTCAGATACTCTACTGTCTTCTGGTTTGACCAAGTCCATACAAAGGCCTTCAGACATTTGGATATTCTGCCTTCAGCCCTTGCTAAACACCCGCCATCATGGAAAAGACTGGCACTGAAATCAACGTCAACAGCAGTCCTGACACTATAGGCAAAGACGGCCACGACGGCCACGACGCCGGCGAGGAGGTCCACTTGGAACTCCAAAGACATTCCACCGACGAAATCTTGTCGCTGGGACAATGGTACGACAAGAGGTTTATTCCCGGGGTGCCCCAGTACTCGCACGCCATGATCCAGATTGTGATGCTTGCGTTTGTGGTGTTCATGACCCCCGGTATGTACAACGCGTTGTCCGGAATTGGTGCGTCGATCCTGGACGTGGCCACCAGCAACAACGCCAACGTGGCTTTGTACTCCACGTTTGCCAGTATTGGTTTCTTTGGCGGTACCATCTGTAACATGGTGGGCCCCAAGGTTTGTTTGATTTTCGGCGGCCTCGGCTACGCTCTTTACTCCGGCTCTCTCTTGTGTTTCCAGCACACCCAGAACAAGGGCTTTGTGATCTTTTCCGGCGCCTTCTTGGGTATCTGTGCTGCCTGTCTCTGGGCTGGCCAGGGCACGCTTATCATGTCTTACCCCACCGAAAACACCAAGGGCAGAGCCATCATGGTGTTCTGGATCATCTTCAACCTCGGTGCGGTGATCGGCTCCATCATCCCTCTTGCCAACAACATCAACAACAAGGCGTCCAGTGCCAATGACGGCACCTTCATTGCCTTCATCATCTTGATGTGCTGTGGTTCCGTCATTGCCTGCTTCATGCTCCCCATGAACAAGGTGTGGAAGGCTGACAACACCCGTGTGATCACCCAGAAGCACCCATACTGGAAGGACGAGCTCATCCGGATGGCCAGGGTCATGAAGGAAAAGCCCTCCATCTACTTTATGTTCCCCATGTTTTTCGCTTCCAACTGGTTCTACACCTACCAGTTCAACGACTTCAACTTGGGCCGCTTCAACTTGAGAACCCGTTCGTTGAACTCGTTGCTCTACTGGTTCGCCCAGATGGTGGGCGCCGTCATCCTCGGCTTGCTCTTGGACTGGAACAAGTACAGAAGAATCACCCGTTCCAGAATCGGCTTTGTCATCTTGTTCGTTTCCGGCTTGGCCATCTGGGGCGGTGGTCTCAAGTTCCAGCTCGGCTTCACTAGAGAGACTGCTGACCCAGAAAACCCCATCTTGACCCCCATTGATTACACCGACGGCGACTACATCGGCCCCATGTTCTTGTACATCTTCTACGGTATGTACGATGCCATGTTCCAGACCTACATCTTCTGGTCCTTGGGAACGATGTCCAACAACCCCAAGACTGTCTCCTTGTACGCTGGATTCTACAAGGGTATTCAGTCGGCTGCTGCCGCCATCGCCTGGAGATTGGATGCACTTAGAAAGCCATACATGGCGCTCTTTGCCAGTTCTTGGGGCTTGGTCCACGGCTCGTTGATCATTGCCATTCCTCTCGTGTGGTTCGGAATCACCGACCACACCTCCATTGAGGAGGACGGCTTGGAAGAAGTCATCGACAGCGACGAATTGAAGTCTGTCAAGTCGCCAATTCTGTCGCCAATCCACTCGCCTGCTCAATCGATCCACGAGAACATTGTTTAATTCTACATACTATCTAGTTTATTTAATCCAGTCTCCTCTTGACCTCAATTGTCCCTGTAACCCTCCACCCTCACTATGCCCTTATCTGCCTGTCCTGTGCAGCTCCTGGCTGTCTCGCTTTTTCGCAGCTAACATCCCACCGCAGAACGTCACGGTTCATCTACCCTCACACTCCTGGTTATGACCATCACTTTTATACCGGGTGAAGTCAACAAGGGGACCAACTCCAGTCTGCATGCGCTATGGAAGCAGCACTATATCGTGGCTTATGGCCTGGGAAACAACTTGATCATCTCCACCAACCTCAAATCCGATTGGCGCAGTAACCTGGACCTGTTCCAAAGACTCGAAAACCTCCAAACCATATACTTGCCGGGCGATTTGGGATGCCTAGCGATAGACGGGCGCACAGGGTACATTGCTGCCTCGGTAGACAACCAAATCATCATCTTTAAGCCGGAAAACGAGTTCATGAGCCGTCCGCGATGGACCGAAGGAGCCGTCATTACCAACAAAGACGACGATTCCGCCGTCAATTGTATGGACTGGGCCACCATAGAGCTGGAGCTTTGTGTTGGCTCCGGAAAATCCATATCATTGCATTACGTTTACGACGAATATGGTGCCGTTTCTCACCGCACACGATGGTCCTGTTCCCAGCCCAGTTCCGTCACCAAGGTCAGCATCACCGCCAATGCCAACAAGATTGTGTCGGTGAGCAGCCACTACGACAACCTACCAAAAATGTGGTCGCGTGTCACCTACGGCGACGATACTACCCAGTTCGACGTGACCTATCTTCCACACCCTCCGGGAACCTACGTCACCGAGGTCCAGTGGCGGTACAAGATCCCGTCAGACTCTATTACCAAGATCACCGACAGGTCCATGGCCAACATTAAAAATCTACGGGACTACATCGACTCTCTGTCCGACAACTGTGACACTCTCTACACCATCACCAACGAGGGACAATTGACCGTGTGGGCCTCTTACGAGTACAGCGAGCATAGCCACATAAAGGCCTGGTCCCACTTGTCCCTAAGCGAATGCTTCGAGGATAAGAAGGTTCTTGGCACAATTATCATTGACAATTACCATCTTCAACGGACTGTAGTCCCGGCTTTGACGGCCACCAAAAAAGAGTTCAACTTCACACGCTACCTCCAGAGCCAGGACCTCAACACATTAGACCTTATGATCGTCGTCGGATCACACGGAAACATTGCCATATTCGCCTTGGTCAATGCCGGTCTCGATCCACCTAGCTCGATCCGGTTCGACAGAATCGATGCCATGGACATGAAATTGGACGATCACTGTTTCCCAAACTATTTAAACGTGCCAAAAGTGGACCCGGTCAGTATAGAGGCCATCCAGACGTTGCAGTTCAGGATCAGCCAGAAGAATTTGGTCTTGTCCAAGATTTGTTCTACCGTCGAGGGAGACGTAAGCCCAAAGGTGGCAGTAATGATCCACGACCGCTTTAACAACTCGCTCAGGTTGCTAGAGCTTGACTTTGCAAAATTTTTGAGTGGCAATATTGGCGGCACCCGCCTAGTCGAGCGCTACCAAGGTCATACCAAGTCAATTCGAAAGCTATTCAAGTCTAGCTTCTACAATGGGAAACCCGAAATCTTACTATCTATTCTGAATTTCGCTGAACACAATTACATTTGGGAACCATTCATACTTGAGTCGAAACCTACATCGCGCTTGTCCATTACCAAAAGGACCCGCCTTGGACTAGAAGACTGTCAAAAAGACGAGGAAAAAAAAGGTGCTACAACCGCTCTTATTATCAACGATGTTGACTTTGAGAACGAAAATAGGCGCCATTTAATCGTGGTCTTTGAGAAATGCGGCTACGTTAGTGTTTGGAATAGCATCAATTGTAATGCTGACCGGGTTGCTACATTGGCAACAAGATTACCGATCTCGAAGGATGAAAACATAAGAGCCAAAGAACCGCTTTCGGTTCTCCTGTTTAAACTTCCTGACCTCCACGGCAAACAGACTTTCGGTGTCATCGCCATCTTTGACAATTCAGATACTATCGCATGGACTCTACACTCTGACCCTGTCGAGATGAAAGAAATAGAGATTCAACGCTTCCCCAAGCTTGATTTGTACTTACTTGCCAGCATAGACTCCGACTTTCATGACATGCATGAAAGCTTAGTTTCGGCCATTGATACAAAAGGCAAGTTGCTGATATACGGACTTGATTTGACCGAGATAAGCGCAGGAAAGCTTAGTTGGATCGAAACAACAATGATTGATACAAATGTCGAAAATGCAAGCAAGATACACGGGGCAGCTCGAATCAACCGTTTTGCAGTTGTTGATACTACTGGCAAACACCTAAGTATCTGGGACACAAAAAATGGAGTCTTGGAATTCGAAGAGAATTATGATGAGGAAGTGCGAGACCTTGACTGGACCTATGTGGGGTTTAACGTGGGAAGTAACCAGCAATTTGATGTCAGGACGTCATCTCTTCCAAATGCTATATTGTCGGTGGGGTTCAGACGGCATGTGCTCTTGTATACCCAACTCCGTTACGACTACACAAATAGGATTCCTCCGTTTGCAGTGTTGAAGAAGATTGACATTTCTGACTTTACCACACATGAAATAGGAGATCTGATCTGGCTTGCAAATGGTTACCTAGTAGTTGCTAGTGGAAATCAGTTCTTCATTGACGACAAGTACGTCGATTTGGGATCATCAGAAAGCTTCGTTGACCAAACTTTAAGACAATTGATGGTGGGTTATATTGATAACGAAAAGGCCAGCAAAAAGGCAAGTACGTTCCGGCTTGATATCGACCATTTGGTCAAGATATTAAATGGTCCACTCCCGCTCTATCATCCCCAATTTCTTATTCAAAGTTTGTTCTTCTTGCATACTACCCTCGTAAAGAGCATCCTATTCCGATTATTTAAAATATTGCGGACTGGCCGGATTATCGAGTGGGATTTGGGTCTCAGTATAGATGAGGTGATTGCAAATGAGCTGTCAGCTCGTTCGGGGAGTCGTGCTGGGACACCTGACGATCATGAATTGTTCAGACCCAACAATAATTCGAGTAACGGTGACCTCGATGTCTTTGAGGAGTTTAATGGCCAAGTTGCCAACCTTTTAATCGAGAGACTCTCCAAGTCTTCGCTCCCTCTCTTAACGAGGCACCAGCAGATCACACTTATATCAGTTATCAATATTGTGCGAGAACTTGAGATCTATCAGGAGTCATTGGATGCTAATGGGTTGCGTTTTTTCATCGGCTTCAAGCTTTTCCAGATGTCATCGAAGCAGAGTCGGTTGACGATGAGAGATATCAATTGGGCCCTTCACAGTGACAACAAGGAGGTGATTCTCAACATAATACAAAACCATTATAAGAACGGTCTCCGTTGGGAGCATTTGAAGCAAACGGGAATTCCATTTTGGTTGGAGACGTCACGGCTCTCGAGTATCATGGAGAACTGCGCCAGAAACGAGTTTGGGGACACCAGGGACCCTTCGGGGCGTATCACATTGTTTTACTTGGCCATTCGAAAGAAGCAGGTATTGACAGGCTTATGGCGGACTGTGAGCCATCCGGAGAAGCAGAAGATGCTTACGTTTATGAGCCACGACTTCTCTGAGGACCGGTGGCGGAAGGCCGCGCTCAAGAATGCGTTTGTTCTCTTGGGAAAGCACCGGTACATTGATGCTGCGTCGTTCTTCTTGCTAGGCGACTCTGTCAAGGATGCATGTCAAACAATTGCATCCAAGCTGAAGGATATACCTTTGGCCATCGCGATTGCCAAGGTGTTTACGAAGATGGATTCTTTCAATCCCGACGAGCCTGTGAGTGATTCTGAGCGATACGTCATTGAGGACTTCGTGGTTCCTGAGGCTGTGCAGGCTGGGAATAGATGGTTGAGCAGCTGGACCTTCTGGGAATTAAACCAGAAGGAGCTTGCGAT
The DNA here is from genome assembly GCA_030570235.1 of Meyerozyma smithsonii. Taxonomy (NCBI): domain Eukaryota; kingdom Fungi; phylum Ascomycota; class Pichiomycetes; order Serinales; family Debaryomycetaceae; genus Meyerozyma; species Meyerozyma smithsonii. Next base: position 931,039 of record JAJLVE010000001.1, on the reverse strand, counting down.
ACAGGCGCTTGTGACGACGCCAGTAGCCATCTTCAAACAGCACAGCGAGCTATTCTCTGACCGATGTCTCAAGTACCATATCGACGGCAGCGAAGTGACGTTGAAGAGCAAGAGCTTTCTACAGGACGACCCGGTATTGGGCTTGCTCTTTGCGAGCTTGCGGCAGAAGAGTGTGAGGTACTTACGAGGCTATTTGCTGGTGCCGTTAAAGCAAGAGTTTGACTTTACCGTCAAGATTTGCAGCCTCTATACCCGGATGGGGTGCGACCATCTTGCGATATTGTTGATTCGATTGTGGACATTCATCGAGTACGACGAGCAAAGAGGGGTGATGAAAACAATCAAGGCCGAGAAATCCAAAGACGTGCCCCCGACAGCCAAGGGCCAAGAAACCATCCATTCCATATTCCTGTCGTTTGAGGATTCCGGGCCAAAGGAAGCGAAGGCGCAGCCCCCACCACCGCCGACCGCCTTTGAAGAGCCCGACATGAGTGCGTTTGACTTTGGATTCTAGATAGGTGAAAATAAACGCAGTGCTTCAATTGGGCTATGTCGGATGGGAGGGTTGCAGCCGCCGGGTCCTGCAGGACAAAAAATAAAACCGGTGCGTGTGTGCGCGAGTCAAAGTCAAACCCTACCCGGGACTCGAACCCGGAGTCTTCCACTTAGGAGGCGGATGCCTTAACCGTTTGGCCAGCAGGGCATTTTGCGAGACAAAGCGCGTATCACAGCACATAAGGAGCTCTGGCGGCCCGACACCGACACCGCCTGATTCCGGGGCGCCCGTACCGAGGTGCGTGACTGGGGAGGTGTATGGTCACCAGGTTGTGGCAGCGCGGGTGCGACGAGGAATACCGAAGCCGGGATGAAACGACGGGGTGCTCCGCCCACCAGATGCGATATTGCCATTGCCAAGACGCTGTGCCGTGGGTAAGAAATTGCGAGGCAAGCGTGAAGAAATTGCGTTTCGGGGCCGCACCAAGGACGGCACATGGCGCCCACCTGGTCTCGAGACCCAAGTGGCGAATTACAGCGGCTGCCAACACATCCCGGAAGCCGAGGGCTATGTGCATTGCCCCACGCAGGCTGCAGCTGCATCCGACGTTGCTAGATCATGCCCGTATCACCCGCAGCCACGTTCGTAAAATTGCGTTCCAGCGCAGTGGTCGCAGCACGCGCCTGTTTTGGGAAATTACATACATAATAGGCCTCGCGAACCGTCGGCGTGCGTAATTAAGCGAGGCGCCGCCACAGGGCGCAATCTTGCAAAGCAGGCCTCCGGTGGAGGAGGGGCCCAACTGGCGGCTCCCGCACCCCCACAGCCCGACGCGACCCAGCTGGAAGCAACCAGCAGCACTACTGCGTCATGGTTCCAAGCAAAGTCCGCACCCAACAGCCGCATTTTGTTCGGCATGCGGCGCGTCACCACCATCTGTGGACCATCTTGCTGACGTCAGCGGGGCACAGCCTCTTTGCGAGGCACCCTAGTTGCAATCTTATCATATATTAGGGTAGCGGAGCATCAATTGGACTTGTCGGCTCGTACGCACAGAACCTGGTTTTTTCTCCTTTGCCGAGTTCACTACCGCTGCAGTCCGTGGCCCATCTTTGCTCCTCAGTGCTGCTAGTGCACTTCAACTTTCTGCTGTCTAGCCAATCAAGGAGAGACACCGTGGCTTAGACCCTACCAGAGCAGCTATACCCTTCCCCATTAGCCGCAGAACACTGGTCTGACCAGGATGGCCCCACAGAACCCCATAGAACGGGCCCAGACCGCGTCGAAACACCTCCAGCTCCCCGGCGCCAGTCTGGACAATGAAGACAACATCAGCGTTTCTTCAGCAACGCCACTCACAGACACGTCTGGGTTGACCCCGGACGTGTTGACCGCCCTCCACGACCCCAAATCGCTCCGCAATCTCCACGATCTAGGCGGAATCAGACTGTTGGCATACGGCCTAGAGACAAACTTGCAGACTGGAATCGACTCCCACAGCGACGTCAAACACCGGGTGGCGTTGTACGGCGAGAACAGGCTCCCGGTCAAGGTGCAAAAGTCGTTTTTCCGCTTGTGTTTCGAAGCCATGAAAGACAAGGTTTTGATCATGTTGACGGTGGCCGCCGTGGTGTCGCTCGCCTTGGGCTTGTACGAAACCTTTGGCGAGGGTCCCATGTTGGACGACGAGGGGAACGAAATGCCCAAGGTGGACTGGGTGGAAGGCGTGGCCATTATCACCGCCGTGGTCATCGTGGTGGTGGTGGGCGCAGCAAACGACTACCAAAAAGAACGGCAGTTTGCTCGTTTGAACGCCAAGAAAGAGGACCGGGAATTGATCGTGATCAGGGACGGTGCCCAGAAAATGATCTCCATCTACGACCTCTTGGTCGGCGACATCATCAACTTGCAGACCGGTGACGTTGTGCCAGCCGATGCCGTCTTGATCCTGGGTGAGGTCGAGTGTGACGAATCCGCTCTCACCGGCGAGTCCCACACCATCAAGAAAAAACCCGCGTCGGAAGCCTTGGACTTTTACGACTCACAGCTTCCTACCAACGAAGACTTGGGCTCCACAGTCATCAAATTTAAAGACCCCTACCTTATATCCGGCGCCAAGGTGCTTGAAGGTTTGGGTTATGGTTTGGTCACGGCTGTTGGCCCCCACTCCATCCACGGCAGAACGATGATGAGTCTCCACGTCGACGCGGAAACTACCCCCTTGCAAGTAAGACTTGACAACCTCGCGGAGGGAATCTCCAAGTACGGTTTCTTGGCTGCCTTGGTTCTTTTCATCGTCTTATTTATCCGTTACATTGTGAACATCGCCCCTGGAGGCAAGTTTAACGATATCCCTGGGCCCCAGAAGGGTAAGAAGTTCTTGGACATTTTGATTACTGCTATCACAATCATCGTGGTTGCAGTTCCCGAGGGCTTGCCATTGGCCGTCACGTTGGCCTTGGCCTTTGCAACCACTAGAATGGCCCAGAACGGTAACTTGGTCCGTGTGTTGAAGTCTTGTGAGACCATGGGTGGAGCTACCGCCGTGTGCTCCGACAAAACCGGTACTTTGACAGAGAACCGGATGCGCGTGGTCAGAGCCTACTTTGGTCTGTCTGAGTTTGACGACACCTCGGGTGGCCACGGCCCATTGTCTTCTGAAGTCGTGAAAGAATTGCCTGAAGAACTCAGGGTCTTCCTTTGCACCAATGTCACATTAAACTCTACAGCATTTGAAAATTCCGAGTACGACGCAGAAAAGGCCAAAATGGCCAGGCAAAAACCAAAGAAGAAGTCCTTCTTCCGCCAGTTGATGCATAATGCAGACAAAGCCCAGCAGCACCAGATGGAGCTTGGCGTTGTCACTGAGCCATACTTGGGAAATAAAACCGAATCTGCCTTGTTGATCCTCGCCAACGATGTCTTCAATCAATTCTCAACCGACAACTTGGAAACCCAGCGTAATGCCAATAAAGACAATATTGTGCAAACTATTCCTTTCGAAAGTGCAAGAAAGTGGGCAGGAATTGTCATCAAGATCGACAATGGTTTCCGTCTTTACGCCAAGGGAGCTGCAGAAATTGTGTTCAAGAACTGTGGCTACCAGACTAGTGCCGACGGCTCCATTATTGCCATGGACCGTGCTTCAAGAGAGGATGCCTTCAGTAAGATTGACGAGTATGCCAACGATGCTTTGAGAGCCATTGCTCTTGTTCATCGTGATTTCACTGGTATCAAGACTTGGCCACCAGCAGAGCTTTTGCAGGAGAACGGCAAACAGGCCGACCCTAGCAAACTTCTTGCTGTGGGATCGACTATCCCAGAAGACCGTAGACATTTGGTCTTAGACGGTATTGCCGGTATCCAGGACCCTTTGAAGGAGGGTGTAGCACAAGCTGTCCTTCAGTGTAAGGAGGCTGGTGTCACTGTCAGAATGGTTACCGGTGATAACTTGAACACCGCCAAGTCGATCTCTAGAGCATGCCATATTCTTACCCCTGATGACCTTTCTAACGAGTATGCTTACATGGAAGGTCCAACCTTCCGCAATTTGACTGAAGCGGAAAGAACAAGAATTGCGCCCCGCTTGAAAGTCTTGGCACGTTCTTCTCCTGAAGATAAAAGAATTCTTGTGCACACTTTGAAGAAGGCAGGCGAGGTGGTTGCTGTTACCGGTGATGGTACAAACGATGCTCCTGCCTTGAAATTAGCCGATGTGGGTTTTTCTATGGGAATTGCCGGTACTGAGGTTGCCAGAGAAGCCTCTGATATCATTTTGATGACCGACGATTTCACTGACATTGTTCAAGCAATCAAGTGGGGTAGGACTGTGTCGACGTCCATCAAGAAATTCATCCAGTTTCAATTGACAGTTAATATCACTGCCTGTGTGTTGACCTTTGTGTCTGCAGTTGCGTCATCTAATGGTCAATCGGTCTTGACCGCCGTGCAATTGTTGTGGGTCAACCTTATCATGGACACTTTAGCTGCCTTGGCGTTGGCAACCGATAAGCCTGACGACTCGTTTTTGAAGAAGAAGCCAGCTGGCCGCACTGCCCCATTGATTTCTGTCTCTATGTGGAAAATGATTCTTGGACAATCGATCAACCAATTGATCATCACTTTTATCCTTCATTTCTGTGGTAGACAATTCTTCCATGGAAACCGCGAGATCGACAATCATCAGAACGAACAGTTGGATGCCATGACTTTCAATGCATTCGTCTGGTTACAGTTCTGGAAATTAGTCGTTACCAGGAAGTTGGACGAAGCCGATGGTATTAGAAAAGTGCGGGACAGAATCACTGCCAACAACTTGAATTTCTTCCAACACTTGTTCCGTAACTGGTACTTCTTGGCAATTGCTGTTCTTATCGGAGCCATGCAAGTCTTGATTATGTTTGTCGGTGGTGCCGCATTCAGTGTTGTGAGACAGACGCCTGGACAATGGGCAACGGCGATATTATGTGGATTTTTATCGATACCTGTGGGATTGGTCATCAGAATCATACCTGATCATTGGGTCGTGGCGATTTTCCCCACGAGAGCATTCAAAATTTTCATTTATTATGCTGGATTCCTGTTCTTGAAAAGAAAGAAGAAGGAAGACCTTGAGAAAGGCGACCAGAAAGACCGCAGTGACACCAAGCTGTCTGATTTATCTACACAATCGTGAGCGAATTTAATTAGCATGTACTATAGTTGACGATACGAAATGAATAATTCAATCTATAATCTTCTAGGCCATATCTGGGTAGTTTTGTCTCTCTGTCGTGAGCCTTTCCACAAACTCTTTGTATGTGGGGTAAAAGCGATGCAAATTGTGGAAAACAGGCAAAAGCTGGATCAAGTCAACGATGTTCTGCTTCAATGACTCGGTGCGCATGTCGGGCTGTGACAATTCCGATGCAATCGTGTCGTAAAGAATTGAAAGAGATTTTGAAAAGTGGTCCACAGTAGTGGCCGACGCCTGGTTGGCACTGTCGCGGGTAATAACGTCAATTTTTTCGAAAATCGATAGCACTTGCAAGAGGTTGCTGCGGGATTCTTTGAGCTTGATAAGCTGCTGGATTTTCTCCTGGTCGCTGGCCGAGAACGATCCCAAGTGCGAGTTGACGACTTCCACGTCAGTCTTGAGTGCAATCACGGCGTTGGAAACCGCATTCATGTAGTATTGGAGACGGGAAATTTTGTCGAGCGAGTCAGTGGGGTCACGGGAAATAAGGGCTGACGAAGATTTCTTCAAGGTTTCAGTTCTTTCTATCACTTCTCGTGAGAGTTGGCCCGTGTAGTAGTCTAGGTGCGCCACCAAATTGGAGCATTTATTGTTGATTTCCAGCAAGCTTTTCTTGGAATAGGGATCTTTTTGCGCCAACGACAGCACCAAGGCATCCACATACGACGCAGGATCGAAGTCCTGGTCGTGAAACATTGCAAACGTAGACATAGTGACTAGAGGAAACTCGCGATTTTTCTTGTTGTCAGGTTTTAGATGCAAATACTCGGAATTCAAGATTCGTTTGTGGACGTCATAAAAGACGTCAAGGAGGGTGCAGTGGAGCAGGAAGACTTCTGGGTGTCTCGACGGGCTTCAGAAGAGTCAGATCAGGAATTGCGATATATCAATGTGGCAAAAAGGGCCGGTAAGGTGGTTTTTAGCTCACAGGACGGGGTGGAGATCAGCCAATTAACCACGAAAAACGACAAAAACTACAAAATAACGATCGGACCAGATAACTATGAAGTGCACGCTGCCGAGTCGTGGCACGATTTCGACTCTGTTATATCACTTGCTTCCACCAAGGACAAACTCATCATGGGGACGACCAAGGGAACCTTCTTAGTGTATGATTTGGAGACCAAACAGATTACAAAGACAGTAAAGAACGCACACGCGGCAGATGTCGAGCATCTTCGTGTGTTCCCGTCGCAAAAGGTTCTCTTGACGGTGGGACTTGATCTCCAAATGAAAATCTGGCTGCTTGACGACGACTCGGTAAGTCCAGCCAAAACTTTGCACGGCCATACTGAAGAGATCACATGTATCGAGTTCCTTGGCAATGGCCGCAACTACTTGAGTGGCTCGCTAGATGGGGCAGTCGACCTCTGGGAGTGTGGATCGGGCTCGTTGGTGTTCTCTTTCAGAAGAATCGACAACTTGCAAGACCCAGTCAATTGCATAGCTACGGGGGTGCTTCCTCAACCATGGAGCATTTCAGAGCCATTAACAGACAAGGAGTTCGATACGGTGGGTCAAGAGTTGTATGTGGGATACGAGAGTGGGATCATCCAGACGTTTGACGTGGGGTACCATGCGCAGCTCCGCCAACGACTAGTCGGGTTTGAAGGTGTAGCGGTTACGGCATTGGAAACTACAGGTAAGTATCTTGTTGCCGGCTACAAAAACGGGCATTTGCTCGTGTGGGAACAAGAAGCCATAATAATGAACATTGCATTGTCGTCTCAAAGCATATCCCATTTGACGATTTTAAGCGAGCAAGACGGGCTACAGATGGTGGTGTCAAATGGCCCGGACTTGACCCTAAAAGTGCATGTCGATGTCGAGAGCAAAGAGTACCATGTGACATACTTGGTGGGGGTTCCGGAGCTCTTCAGTGCCACCAGCGTGAGCTCGAACGGCAACAATCTCTTTGTGTCGGACAAGTCTGGGGTAGCGGTTTTTCGGCAGCAAGCGAAAAATAGAGCAATCACAATCTGGAAACGGTAGCTACATGGCAATTGTTCACATCGTAACTTAAATATATAAACTACAACTTAGATCTTGGGTCAAGTTGCTTGAACACACCCTCGATGGCAGTAGCCTTCATGATGTTACCCTTGATCTTCAACTTACCGTTCATGAACAACTTTTGACCGTTGGACTTGCCCTCGGCCAAGGAGACAAAGTCGCCGTCCTTCAAGATCAATTGAACGTCGCTCTTTGGCACAGAGTCAACCTTGGTGGCAGAACCCTCCTTCTTCAAGTCCAAAAACCAGCTTTGTTCCTTGCCCTCCTTGCTCTTCAAGGTGATAACCAACAGGCACTTGGCGCCAGCGACAGCCTTTTTTCTAATGGTGTCATCCTTCAAGGCTTCTTGCAAAAGCTCGAAGATGGGGGAACTCTCAAATCCTTCAGCGGTAATATCAGACATAATAATAAGGTAGTGATTGAGATGGGGATGAAGCAACCTTTATACCCCAGACATATCCCGCGCTCACCGCCATGTGATAGAAGTACCGCGGTCGAGGAGAGGGGTGGCCTGCAGATAGCCTCCCCAAGTTCCAGTGGGGTACTGCGCATGTGGGAAAGGGACATTAGAGTTGAGATGGAGAGACGAGCAGCAGCACCGTAGATGTGCGGCTGGCGAGACAGCAGAGTGGCAGCGACGCAGTTGCGACGCAGTTGCGGGCGGATGAGCTGGGCTACTGGTGTGCCTTCTTCTTGGCGGGTCTGTTTTGTCGTTTGCTGGACCTCCACAACCCATCCGCGGGCCTTTTGTCGCATTTTCCGGCACACCCACTTTCCACAACGGGAAGTGATTAGGGTGCGCGAGATACGTCACATGAGAGGGAATCCATGTGAGCCGCGCTGGCCCTCCAGTACAGCCGTTGTGCCTGCATGCCCCGCAAAAGAGTCCGAGGACTCGGTTCACGGCATCCGCTGGATGTGTGGGTTGCAGGCATATGACGATGTGACAAGCATCGGTTGGCGCTGTGTTTTCGGGAGGGGATGTTCTCGGAGGAAGGCGCTTGCCGGTGTGGACTTGCACTGTCCTGTGCTCTCTCTCGGGCCGAAGCGTGCTGGCGTGCTCGCCTGCAGGAGAGCTCATCACTTCGATTTCACGCGCAAGGAGCCATCTCATGTCGTTTTCATCCACCAGTTCCAAGTCGCTGGCTGAGGCGACGCTCCAGAAATTTCTCCTGGGCACGGTGCCCGCCGGTGCGGTGCGGCCTGCGCAATCTCGTGTGCACTCGAAGGCCCAGTCCGTCAATAACCAGCTAAACGCTAAACGGCTCTCTGCCGACGAGGTCAGGCGGCTCCAAAAGAAGGAGAAAACCAAGAAACAACGCAAACTCAAAAAGCTGCACGAAGAGGCCAGAGTGAGAAACAAAATAGCAAAGCATCAGATCATCACATCCCATAAGGAACGCAACACCCTCACGCCAGAGGAGGAAAAGTACTTGAACAAAATAGTCAAGCGCAACGCAAACTCGCTATCCCGGCTTTCGGAAATCGACGACATCGAGCTCAAGTACGAGCTCAGCTCGCTCCAGGACGACATCCTAGCCCACCAGCAGCCCAGGAAACTGAAGACAAAAACCAAACTGAAGAAGGACTTCAACGAGAAACTCAAGCGCGGAACGATATCGTATCCTGGCATGACCCCGGGCTTGGCTCCTGTGGGCTTGGACGACGACGATGAAGACAGCGATTAATCCACCTTGCATATAGATACACGATGGGGTTGCAATATATCTATCTCTATAAACTCTATCTGCCTAGTTCATAAAGAACCTGCCTTAAATCGCAACAGTATTTACGCACCAGCCGTTTCTTGTCGTCCAACGCCGGCTCAAGCTTCTTGATCGTGCCCTTCTGGTACGGAATAACGTATTCCAACTCGATATTCTGGAAGATCTTTGTCAAGCTCACCAACGCTTCGCACCGCACCGTCTCCACGTTGACTAGCCTTCTGCCAGAAACGATCCTGCCGGTCGCAAGCTGGATCAACCGGTCAATGATGTTGTTGAGATGAGGCTTCACCAAGTCGGCCGCCTCGTCTATAAGTATCTTCAACGTCTTAAGCGCAGCTCCAACAATCACCGGATTGTCGATGGGCAAACTGCTAATCACCATCGATGAAAGCTCGTTCAAATGACTCTTCAACAACGACGATGGAACGTTCTCAACCAAAATCGATAACGACGTGAGGTATATGTCATCCTTTGTAGACTTATAGCCTTCCATTAGCAACGGGAGCAACGTGTCAAACAATCTCTGTTTGTACAATAAACGGACATTGGTAGGTGTCACTCCAGACGCAATCCGAACTTGCTTCTTCGATGTGCTGGGAATCGTGAAGATGGGAAGATCACACACAAGGATACCAAGACCCCTGGAAATCAAATTCTTGACGTCTTCATCAGCGGTGGACAACGCTTTGACAAGCTTCTCTATGAGCTCGGTACCTTTAGGGTCAATCCTCATCACAAGTCCCCTGGTGATCCAGATGAGGATTTCAAACTTCTCCGTCTCGCATGACCCACGGTGGTCCGACGAAATCTCTTCATACGTAGCATCAAGATATGAATCAAAGAACGAGGTATCCTTCACAAACTTATTCGACAAAATCGCCAATAGCTGCAAGTAGCACAAACGAGTATACCCATTATCGACGGCTGTCTCTTCGCATCGGATCGTGATATCCTTTATTAAGTCGGACAATATGATTGGCGAGATCGCTTCCTCAACAGATACACCCTTATCAACATTTGCAAGGATATGATTCAAGAGTCCCACCAAAGGTGAACTTGTCTTCGATACTTGAACCGAAGGAAGGCCAAAAATATTCTTTGGAAGCAAAAATAACGCAACCAACTCGTTCAAAGTTGACTGATGTTTGACCTTATCAAGGAACCTGACAATAACGCCAACCAAGCTGCCGGCAGCCTCCACGGCAGCAATGTCTGCCATCTGATTCTGAGAACACAACTCAAAGAAGCTCTTGAGAAATCTTGGCACAAAGCTTTTATACCAAGAGTTTGTCAGGAATGGGGTGATATTCTGAGTATTCGAGATTGACTCCAGTAAGGTGGAGCAGATCTCCTTGAAGATATTACCCTTTGCATCTATTGGTAAGTCCAGTTGCAAAAAATGAGAAATTTTGTTCAAAAGACGGATTGAAACCACTTCCAAAAACTGGTGGCTGACAGACAAACTCTTAATCACCCCGAGAGCTTTGCAAATGGAATCAAAATCCGCCTCAGGTGCGACTAGATCCATCAAGAAGGGTAATAATGTTTCTGTCAAAGCTACCTTTTTGGATGCATTCAGAGGAGTGACGTCTTCCACGATGGTGACAGACCCCTTGACAATTTCCTTCACCACGACATCCCCGTCCCATCTGTTCGAGTTTTCACGCTCTAATTGCGATAACATATCCTTAAAATAGCCAAATACCAAAGTTGCCTCCTGAACAGATAATAACTGAGGTAATTGAACCAATTTGGTCAATTGCTGAATGATCTTGCACTTCAAAGTCTTCTCAATGTTTGAAGAGGTTTGTAGCAATTGACCAAGGAACAACAATAGATGATCCTTATAAGTCAAGAGCTTATTATCCTCCATAAACTCTTCTGTCACCCCTGCTTCCGTTAAAATGCCGTAAGAAATCAACACAAATCCTAGACAATCTATCAACTCTCGTTGCTTTGAAACATTCAAGATAGCCAGCTCGTTGATATCCACCTCCGTGTCCAGACTAGTTTGTACTTCATCACCTCCAATATACTTGCCCCAAGTCTCAGGTTGGAAAAGGAAGCCAACTATAAATGAAAACAGAAGTTGCGATTCAGAAGCAAGCAACGCAAGAATTATTACAGCTTGCTTGAATGACTTGCCAACAGTCGAGACAGCCTCTTTCAAGTCACTGGTGACAGAGTCAAGGAACTTGTTGGTGTAGTTGAAGTTATGTTCAACATTCTCATGGAGCTTTTGTGCTTGGATGTCTTGGTTAATAATTTGTTTCTGAAGCTCTCTAATAACGGCCAACGTCTGAATTAGAACCTTGTTGTCGTCAGCATCGTCGATTAGCTCATATCCTTCAGGAATAATAGAAGATGCCGAAGACTGAAAGATGGAAACATCATTGTGAAGAATCTCGAATTTCAATGCACTCCATATGCTCAACCAGTGCTGCAAAACCACGTCCGACTTGTAGTTGGCCACGCACAAGTGGAGGGTTCTCAACACATCGTTGCGCACAACAGGGTTGGTGGAGGTCAATTTCTCTAGCAAGCCACTAAAGGCGTCGCTGGCGAAAAGAGACTGAGATGCTATGGTTGCCTCCAACGAGCCTTTCAAGTCTTCCGACTTGATTTTATAAGGGTCATTGGGTGGAGGAGTAAAGGTGATCGGGAAGTAGCAGAAGCAGACGTCAAAGAGGTCATTTATGAGCTGCTTATGCTTGACAGAATCGAACTGGAACGTAGAATTCACCTTGGTGTTGACAGCAAAAGAAATAAGAAGGTTTCTGGGGTCCTTTTCGCCGCTTGCAACATGAATAAACGACTCGACAAACTTTTCAGCGATCTCCGCCTGAGGCGCCCTGAGATAAGCGTCGTGATCATCGAGTAAAGTTTGCACGAGCTCAAATGAATGGTACCTGACTCTAGCAAGGTGTTTCCTTGGCTGGTACGAGTTAGACAAGCCAGTCACAATCTTTTCAAGATTGCCGTTCACGCTGGGAACAAATGACGAAAGCCGGACGATGGTGATGAGAGCTCTCAAGACGTACAAGACGCAGACTGTGTCGTCGAGCTTGGCGATGAGGAAATCGACAAGAACAGAAACGTCCTGTTTAGATATGACCGACAGATCTACGGCTTCCAAAGTTGTAGCGAGGCACTCCAAAGCCTTTGAGCGTGCAATATCGGAGTCCGAGGTCAATATTGGCCCCAAGCCTTGAATAAACTGGAGCAAAGTGGCGGTTCTCAGCGACAAGATAGATGCCAAAGCACGACTAAAAGGTTTCCCATCGTCTTCATCAGTCGAGGCGATGTACTGGGAGATAGTAGTCGAAAGCAGTGCACCTCCACTCATTTGGCCTTGCAAACAGGTATATACAGATGGCGAGTCCCTAGTGTAAGTCACCTTGGTTGTGGTCCCGAGGTGCGCACTGGTGCAGGACACACAATAGATCAAGAGCGGAACTTGTTTAGGATCAGAATTGACCAGTGTGGGACCGGGCTCTATTACACAGGTTTTGAATCGCTTCAAGTGACAATTCGAGAGACCGTGTACCGCATAGGCCAAGCAAGTGCTGTATTTGCGATATTGACAAACATATCAACCCCAGAAACCTCATTTATTTAGACGGGCTCCGACAACACACGATCGGCTGGTGTTGAAACACAGTATTCATAGCCTATCCAGCCCATTTTGCATACCGCAACATGTCTGAGACTCCACCGCAAGACTACGGAGTCACCCAAGACGACCAGGAAACCAGATTCGTGCCCTCTCAGTATGATTTAGCCAAAGAAACTACTCAATATGCTTCGCTACACAGACACGAGATGGATGACTCGGTTCCTCAGGTAGACCACAATGGCTACTACCTACAGGTACCTGGATCATTACCAAAAGTTGAACTTTCAGAAGACACCGGTTCTTTTAGGATCCAGATACCCTCACCTGAACGTCAGTTTTCTCTCCAAGAAGCACCGGTCATAGAAGAAGGCTTGGGCATTCAAGCTATAAGCTACGGAAACGAAGAGGAAGATGAATTTGACATGAGTCTCACCTCACCATTCTCCATGGATAAACGAACCAACAGCCTTGCATTACAGTCTCCGCAAGTGCCCACCATAAACCACGAACCTTCCCCTCAACTCCCACCACCAGTATCTTCCACTAGCATGAAACAGATCGCCAATGACGACGTTGCAAACATACGAAAGAAATTGGTCACAGAAACAAAGACCCCTGCCGAGTACACTTTGCATATCATATTCACCCAGTTTGTTCGTCACGCAGAACGGAAGCTAAACATGTGTCTCGAGTTCCCCCAGAATGAAGAACCTCCTATAATCGACATACTAGGCGAAGGAGCAGATGTCCAGTTTGACAAGATCATCGCAAACTTGGGCTACATCGCAAGAAGAAAACCAAAACCTGTAATCGATAGTGTGATGTTCTGGCGCAAGTCCAAAAACGAAGTTGCCTCGCTTGCCGCCAATGAAGTTGGCCGACTTGTAAACGAGCAATCCAGCAAAGAACCACAGGGCACATATAACAATACCGAGCCACCAAAACCAAGAGCTAAAAGGAGCTTGAGTTTGATGAAATCAAAGAGCATCTACAAGATGACTGGTGCGCATCGTCGGAACCAGTCGTCGTCTTCGGTACCACCTCAGCCACATAAAGCTTCAGAAGAATTATCCAGGGCTCTGGTAGAACAAAAGCGTGATAGTTTGGAAGAAAGCATTTCACTGGCCCGGGAAATCGCCGTGCAAGCTAGTCGGAAGTCGCTTGCCCTGATTTATATTCTTTGCAGAGTGCTTATTGAAGTGGTGAAACAAACTTCTTTCGATGACGACGATTTAGGCGACAAGTTAGAGGAGATTGTCTACACGCAATTGAAAGCGACCGATCCCGTTGCAAGCAGCCAGTCCCTAGTTCGATCGGCAAACTGGAATCTCTTTTCAGAACTTTTAGGAATAATGTCTGAAAAGCGCTTTATGAGTGTCAGTGACAGGTTCATTGCTGACTTAGAGACTGTTCCTCTGGTAATCAACCACGAAGACGAACCAAGACTTCATCTTTTAGTCCATGGCATGCGTTACTTAAAATTAACCAATTACCCGTTGGAAAATTTTGAAGAAAGCGCAGATTTCTTACAATCACTTTCAAAATTCTTCGCAAAGACTCGAAATGAATGTCTCATATACGCTTACTGTGAGGTCTTGAGCTGTCTCATGTTACCCTTGGCAAATACTTTGACGGCGGAGGTCAATCATCCTACCTGGCTGGAAGCAGTCGAGCGCATATTTGACACTGGATACAAACTTTGGTACAACATAGCAAAGTCCACCCAATCATCCCAGAGTGTTTCGCTACTCAATCCCAGTAATGGATTATCAATGCATCCATCCATGTATGCTAATAATAGTTGGGCACTCTCGATGTACTTAATGACTTCTGCCTTGTCCGTATCACGCAACGAACTTTTCTCCAAGATGTGGTTCCAGATCATTGAAGGCAATGCATACAAACTAAAGGCGAAGGTGGATCCTGAAGAGAAAGCAACGTTAATCATTTGTATTGCCCGCTTAGTGTGGGTTTATCTCTACAGGTTACCCGAGTCGTTGAACAATACTATTAAAAGATTGGAAAGCTTGTTCAGCTTGCTCTTTTTTAACCCTTCAAGCAATAATAAGAAGCAAAACTGGCTTAGTTCTGATTACTTCTTGATCAATGCTCTAGTGCAATTGATTCGTATAGTTGGTTATCAGCATCTAAACTTCGTTTTAGACAATATTCTTTTGAAATTGCTCAAATCGCCTTTAGGGCCAGAGAGACTGTTATTTGTTCTCAAGAGTTATTTATTGATAGTGGAGGATCATGAAATGGGAAACAAACCCGTATTTCCTACTGATAAGGTGTTCAGCTCCAGACTTTTGGTGGAAGATTTCAGCGTCAATACGAAGTTGAATTTACGGAAAGGCAAGCAAGGGGAACGTTCTAAAAAGAAGATTACTATCAATGATTTTGAATTCAAAGCAAGAAATGCCAATAATGCTGCAGCACATGACGAGATTAGCCGTACCCTAGGCATATTTCTCAAAAGTTTAGATGAAAAACTCGGCTGTGAAATTGTGCCCTCAGAACAGAGCAATAATTCTTCAAAAGCTTTATCACCCTTCTCTGCTTTCAATTTTGGAATAGAGAGTGCATTCCAAACAGTGCAAGATGTGGATATCGAACTCTTTGCTACTCTTATTGATGCGATACCATGGACAATGATTCCACCTACAGACAAGTCACCAGTGTCAGGAGTTTCCTTCAAGGCAATCGTAGACTTGTTGACAAGAAATTCTGTCCATTCAAACCCACGCGTAAGCAAGGCATCTGTCAATGCGCTCCATAATCTTGCTTCCAAGAAGAATGCGAACATACTTCTTTCTATATTCGCCAAGATTGCCTTCCAATTCAGTGAAAAGCCGGGACCATCTTACAACTCGAACTATTTCAATTCGCACGAGTACTTAAAACTTTGCAAGGTATATGTTGGTCTATTGAACTGTTGGTTAGTACAATTCAAAGACACAATTTCAGAAAATAAGGACCAAAAGAATCCATTAGCGCAGGACGATGAGATGATGAATCGTGACGTGCTCAATGACCTCTACCAAGTGAATTACAAAACGGATGATATCCCATTAAATCCAGGTTTTGCTCAAAAAAGAAATGATGATTTTGAGTGGAAGAACATTATCACATCTATTGAAGAAATTGAAGGCAATGCACTCTATTTCATTTGTTCGCTGGATGCGAAGATCAGACATTATGGAATCTCAATACTAAAACTCGTCCAACTGTTCGATCAAGTGATATACAACATCCTTAACGGCAACGTGGAAGACACAAAGAACAAGAAACTGTCGCACTCTCGAAGCGCATCTAAATTTGCTGCAGATATCGGTACTCGCCTCATAGATGTCATGGAGGACATTGATTTTTTTAGCTTGATTCGATCAATGAGGAACGAATTAAGTCTGGCTGAGACTTCACGTCTTGCCAAATGGAAGAATAAATCAAACACTTTAATCAAGCTTGCTGGTTCAGACCATGGCATTGATACAACCTTGTGGTTTCGGGTATACCCAAAGATGCTAGAGATTTTCTTCGAAAGATGTCCCATGCCAGTTGCCATGTGCAGACTGATAATCTGTATCAGAATAGTTCAGATGCATGAATTGGTATACGAGTTCTCCGAAAGTTATAACTCATTCACGACTTCCTTTTTTTCAAAATCGACAGACTGCCCACCAGAAGTCTTAGTCTCACAGTGGAGACTCTACTTAATATTTGCTTGCTGTTCTTTGACATCAACCAATGAGCAAAAGATATCGTTCCCATCTCAACCTACACATGGAAGAAAGAAATCAATGCAGCTCTTCATTCAACATCAGAAAATCACGAGTGCCAAATCGGTCTTTCGCATGGTAATTCCATTATTGAAAACACAGCGAACGATTGTCAGGGATGCCATTATTTCTGGTTTAAGTTGTGTAAATGTGAACACATTCAGGACCTTTCTAGAGAATATACCAGAATCGTTGAACGACTGGATTACTCATTCTTCACGAAGGGATGCGGCAGAAGATCGATTAAGAATAGAGGTCATTCATGTCTTGTCCAATTTGTCAAAACGTTTCAGAGCCACAGAGGCAATCTACAAAGATGAATGGATCGTGAAGAACTTGGTCGCAATGATTAAGAATTTAAAAACTTTCCTTTCGGAACCTACCATTCAAACCAACGCCGAGTTTCAAAAGTTGCGTCGGTTCTTTTGCATCTATTTGGAACGGACATTTATTGGGCTTCAGAAAAATGCAAGTGTTGAAAAGTGGTTTCCTTTTGAG
The DNA here is from genome assembly GCA_030570235.1 of Meyerozyma smithsonii. NCBI lineage: Eukaryota > Fungi > Ascomycota > Pichiomycetes > Serinales > Debaryomycetaceae > Meyerozyma > Meyerozyma smithsonii. Next base: position 914,175 of record JAJLVE010000001.1, on the reverse strand, counting down.
GCAAGGATTGGATGCTTCAACTATCTTAAGGAGTGGAGTCTTGTGGGAGAGTTTGAAGATATTGCTGAAGAAAGATATAAAGCAATGCTCAACACTGCCAATCAAAAGGAAGTTACCGCTGCAACAATTGAAATCGAAAAGAAAGCATTCCAGCTGGCTTCCTTGAGCTGCATGGCTGTACTTTGTTCGGGACCTGTGAAGCAGGAGATTGAGTTGCCAGGGCAGATTGCTGTCATGTCATTTGACATTCCAGGCGTTATGTCATGGATACACTCATTATTTAATTCTGAGCAGGTTCATTTGCACGATATAGGCAAGTCAGCCCTTCGGAACTTGCTCTCCCAAAATTTTCACGTGAAGGAAGTTTATGATGAGGTTGTTCGACAATGTTATACTTCACAGAAAAGATTGGGTGTGACTGGATGTTACTTCACAGTATTTGCCGACCTATTCATGCGTCAACACGTAGTTGATGTCCAAGAAAAACCTTATGAAATCCTTTGTCTTTCTACATATTTGGTCGGCAATGATTTTTACCACGTCAGATCTATTGCCGTTGAGTTATTGAACTATCTTGAAATTAATTACTTCCAGAACGGATCTGTGGACAGGTTTGTTGAAAGTGTGCATAGCAAGTCAAAGGTGGTATACAAGAAGGCTTTGTATGATATTTCCGCAAGTCTTGCTCTTCTGGGTCCCAGTGGATCCTTCATTCGAATTAGTTACTTAACGATGTACTTCAATGTCGTTGATAGTGCTACTAGAAGGGATATCTTGTCTTGCTTATTACCTTGGGTTCTGACCGTTGTTCTTGAATACGACTTGGAGAAGAATGGATCATCACAATTCGATAAATTGCGTTCAAGGAAACTAAATACGCTGTCATCAATGGTTCTCAGTAACTTATTTGAGATCACGGTTAATTTCAGCTCGAAAATTTCGAATGAGGTCGAGGCATTGTGGGTTGCTTTGGCTTCTAAGCCGGAACATTTTGATATGGTCATTGACTTCTTGATCAACAACTGCTTAGAAAGAAGAAATTCTAGGTTCGTTCAGTATGCGCTCCAAGTCGTGAACTACTTGGCATTCTCACAGTCTGACCAGAGCAATTTGATTAGGAAGCTTATCTCGAATTTGCAGGCTCGTAATATGGTTCCTACACAAGTAAAGGGTGTCATTTCAAATGAACAGAACGATTCTCAATTCCCATATGTGGCCAACCTTTGGGAGATTGTACCATCAAGCGATAAAGATACGGCATTTTCCTTAGGTCAATTATCATTAATCTTTTTGACGGACATATTCGTTAATCGTCATGATTTAATGGTTGAACACTTGCCCCTTTTACTACATGTTACGTTCTCGTTACTAGACCACTATCTTCCCGTCGTGCAAGAACAAGCAACAACGGTTTTAATCCATTTGATTCATGCTCTCCTTCCAGAAGATCAACAGGGCCAGGATTTGATTCGCAGCTTGAGAACTAAGGATGCAAAGAATTTCTGGTTTTATGATGACTTGAGTAACGATAAGGGTGGTGCCCAAACACCCAAGAACATGGATTTACTTGTCAGAAAAGTATTTCAGCTATTGTCGCCTCTTTTGCCTACTCTCCAGTATGACTGGAGTAGAGTGTCATTAAACTGGGCTACTACATGTGCTGTACGTCATATCGCCTGTCGCTCATTTCAGATTTTCAGGTCTTTGTTCTCGTTTTTAGACCAAAGCATGTTACGAGACATGTTGCACAGACTTTCTAATACTGTTTCAGATGACACCGCTGATATCCAAGGATTTGCTCTTCAAATTCTTATGACATTGAATGCGATTACTGCAGAGCTTGATTCTGCTAAGTTGATCGACTTCCCTCAATTATTCTGGTCCAGTGTGGCGTGCTTAAGCACAATCCATGAACAAGAATTCATAGAGGTTCTTTCCACAATGTCCAAATTTATTTCAAAGATTGACCTTGATGCACCTGACACAGTTTCTTGTCTTATATCTACATTTCCCCGTAAATGGGAAGGAAAATTTGAAGGCCTTCACCAAGTTGTCCTTGTGGGATTAAGGTCCTCAACATCCTGGGAGCCATCTATCAAGTTTTTGGACAAACTCAACAAATTGAATGATAGTGACATCATTGGAGCTGGGAAGTCGCGATTATTGACATCATTGCTTGCTAACCTTCCACGGTATCTCCATGCCCTTGAATTGAAGGAAATTACTCCCGAAATTGAAAGCTCAGCTATGTCATTGAGCAAAATGGCCGAGGCAAATAATCAAACTTCCTTATCCCGGATCTTAGTGTCCATGTCAAAGAACCGCTTCCGTTCTAAGAAGGACTTTTTGACTCAGACTGTCTTTACAATAAGAACAGATTTCTTTCCTGACTACGAAGCCCAAACGTTGGTGACATTGTTGAGCTTCTTATCAAATCAAATACCTTGGATCAAACAAGAAACGATGGGTGTCTTGTCTCACATTCTTCCTGCGGTGAACCTTCAGCGTGACGAATTCGTTGGAGTTGGCGCTGATCTCATATCCCCGTTGTTACGCTTGTTACTCACCGACTTTGCGGAACAGGCCTTGGAGGTTCTAGATGAAGCTGTTGTTATATCCGGTTCTCAGCTAGACAAAGACATGTTGCGAATGAGTTTAGGTAATTCCACCTTGAAGAAGGAATACGAAAAGACTGCAACATTATTCGGGATTCCTGATGAAAATGGTTGGGGTGTTCCAATGCCAGCAGTTACTGCTGGTCGCACACGAAACAATGTCCATGCGGTCTTTTCAACCTGTGCAGTTATTCCTGTCGGCGAAGAAACCGAAGGACACGAAACCCTTGACGATGAAGATATTCAATTTCATCGTGAAGATTACACTGGAGACTATGGCGACGCAATATCAGTCAATGTTGAAGAGCATGATGCAAGCTTGAGCAATGTTTGGGCTGCATTGGACGATTTCGATTCCTTCTTCACCAGAGACAATGATGGCAATGCAAGTGGTATTCCTATACCTATGACATTAGCAAACAAGAGGAGATACAACGGTAAACACAACCGTAATATCTCGCAAGATACTGGCCATAGTAACTCTAGTGACCCGATCACTCCAATGGATTCGGTACCTCTCGTGTACGATAACAAGGCATCCGTGATTCTTAACCGCAGTTTGGCTCGAACACAGTCCATTTCATCCTTCAAGACGAGTCTTGCAGACTCCATCGGGAATGCCAACTATGTTCCTCCAAACAATGCGGCGCGCAGGTCTTACATTCCGTTCAGAAGTAGTCGACACCATACGCCAAACTTGAGTAAGAATGAAGGGGGGTTCACTTCTCCATTGGTACCTGCCCCCACATCCTATGAAGTCAATGCAGGTTACAAATATTCACCGCATTATCGTGAAAAGTCACCTACAGCCGTTTCCCCCACACTCACAGGCGCTAACGGGCCTGAGAATTTATGGCACGAAAAAAAATTCGAGGGGCTTCTACATGGAAAAATAAGGTCCAAGAAGCCTGCTAAAGGTTCACCAGGTAGCCCAACCAATAGCCCAGATTTGCCAGCAAAAACAGGTCATTGGGCCAGAAACTCCAGTACCTAGGTCATCCTCTGGCATCCTGCAGATGAGCCATATATCTCACGTGCCGTTGAACTTAGTCGCAATAAGAATTTTCACGGACAAGCTGTACAGGAATAATGCCACCCAAGAAGAAGCAACCACAGCCATCTGACAAAAACAGGGCCAAGGCCAAAGCCAAGGCAGCCGATGATAAGACTTTCGGTCTTAAGAATAAAAACAAGTCGAAGAAAGTTCAAGCCCAAATCGATCAAGTGAAAGCTGGTGCTGATGGTGGTTTGGCTCGTAAGAAGGAAGCCGAAGCAAAGCGAAGAGCCGAGGAAAAGAAGGCTGCTGAAGAAGCAAAGAAGGAGGCTGCAGCCTTGTTTGGAATTGTGCAGCAGAAGGTTCCATTCGGTGTTGATCCAAAATCCATTCTATGTGAGTTTTTCAAGAAAGGTGTCTGCAACAAGGGAAACAAATGTAAATTCTCACACGACATAAACGTTGGAAGAAAAGACGCCAAGAAAGATTTGTACACAGATGCTAGAGAGGAGAAGGAACAGGATACCATGGACAATTGGGATGAAGCCAAGTTGAGAAGTGTGATTCTCTCCAAACACGGAAACCCCAAGACCACCACAGACATTGTGTGTAAGTACTTTATCGATGCCGTGGAAAATGGAAAGTATGGATGGTTTTGGATCTGTCCTAATGGAGGCAATGAATGTAAATACAGACACTCATTGCCCCCAGGTTTCGTTTTGAAGACCAAGGAACAAAAGCGTCTTGAAAAAATCGCATCAGACTCCGCTCCAAAGATCACCCTCGAGGAATTTATAGACTTGGAGAGAGGCAAGTTGGACCGCAGTAGCTTCACTCCAATCACGCTCGAGTCATTCGCTGAATGGAAGACAAAGGTACAGGCCAAACGTGAAGACGAGAGGCTCAAAGAACTAAAGCTGGGCAAACGTCCGAAGACTGGAAGAGAGGTCATATTGGAGAAGTTTGCCGATAAGTATTACGAGGAGGAAAATAATGATGGAGATGAATGGGATTTGTCTGAATTCCGCAAGAACTTGCCTGACGAGGATACAAACATTAAAGATTACGGTGACGGAAACGAGGTCAACGGCGGGAGTTTGATTAACGGATCTAACTAGGCTTCTACTAGATATTTGCATGATGCATGACTTAACAACGTCACAGACGGTTGATAGGATCAGACGTCAGATGGTACCCATCTGGCATGTATAAGTAATTCACGACTGGACTTGTTTTTGAGCTATTTCGAGACTTGTCTTGAAAAATTCTTCATCTTCATCCGTAAAGATCTTGATCTGAGTATCAGTTCCTTCTAGCCTCGTGATAGCACCAATGAGACGCTTCACCCACGCTGCACCTTTGCTATCCATATCCTCCAATTCCTCAAAGTCATGGAAATGATATATTGTTTGAAGGTCCAGTAGAAGCTTTGGCGGAGGACTCCATGGTCTGCCATCCACAATCGTGGTTGACCGAGCCGGTAATGGAGGGGGCATCTCTTCATTCCTTTTGAGGTTGGTTAAATCAGAGTCTGTATGAACTCGATGAGGGGCTATATCTGGCGGTGGTTTTCGTGTCAAATGTTTGCCCTTAAGGTTATCTGGTTTTTTAGGAATCATAGGCGGGAGTTTGCCGGCTCGGTTCGAAGGCTGCGATGGCGATGAATCAAGATCAATCAAATTCAATTCCGGTATGCTTCCCTTTTTCTTGAGTCGAGCTTCAGCAGTTGCCTGGATACGCATCAAGCGCTTCATGATCTTCATGTCGTCAATGTCAGACAAGGAATCGGTGACATAACGAATGAATATGGCTTTCACTTTCGAGGGATACTTTAATGCAAGATCAACATATGCTTCTAAGTCTTGTTCTCCTGAATCACCAACGCATATGAATTTTTTGTTTGGGAAATCCTCCACTATTTTGTATAATGATTTTTTCTTACGGGACGAGGACGGTTCCATGAGGTTGGTTATGATGTTACCGGAGTACTGTTTTAGATGGACTGAACCTTCTGGAAGACAGACGGCCTTGAAGTATTCGTTGATGACAGAGTAGAGTTGCCAAGGTGAATTGGACACATAATGAAACGAGACGTCGTGGGTGTTGTAGAAGTCGCGGTACCAAGCAACAATGTTGGGTATGTTCCAGCTGTAGATATCGCTGACAAGTAGTTTCCGCATGAGATCACGCTTGTCTCCGCAAACACCTGTGAGTTTTATGGTATCGTCGATATCACTTATGATGCCCATGCCGTCGTTGGGGTATATCATGACATCTTGCATGGAGAAGATGGTTTCGTTTTGTAGGGGCTGCACTTGGATCACCGAGGGCTTATATTTCACCTTGATTGTTGTATCAAAGTGGCCATTGGCGTCTGTAGTCACCACGGTATGGTTTAGTTCTTCGGTAGGGAACACTTCTTCGGACCCTACTATGATGCGTACTTCTATATTTGGGAGCGAGCGGGCAATGAACGAGCCCAAGCGCTGCTTGAGAAGGGTGTCCGACGCCGACTGCAATTCTGCGGTTGTATCTCGGCGGGAGTCGTTGGTGGAGATGGAAGTTAGGCCTGAGTCAATCGAGGACAGTTCGGAAGCGTCGTCGGGGCTATAGATATCCTGGCCAAGGCTGTCGTCTTCGAGTTTCCCCACCACCTGGTCCTGGCGGACCGGGTTTGTGGAGCGGGTCAATTGCTTAGCTAGCGAGAGAATGAGCCGGTTCTTTCGGGTCATTAGCCCGGGGCACCAGAGCCAGCCTCTCACATCCACCACGTATTCGCCGTCGACCTGACGCGTATACGACGGGAAAAGTGTAATACTAGCATCTTTGGGCACAATTAGACGTCCGGCTGAATCGTAGGCCTCGTTCGCACCTGTGGATAAGCCGGTCAACTGGCTGACGGACTCGGTAAACCGGGGGATGTAGGTATCTCTCGTGGCACGGGCCAAACCCATAAACCGCAGCCGGCGGCTGGGGGCAAGTTCTGCTCTATCTAGACTGTCTGACATGGTTATTTTGCGTCTCCAGAGACCTTCCCTGACGGGGTAGCGGCGTTTGAGGGCGCCGTACTCTTTGTAAACTTCCACTAGTGCACGTACTCGGGAGTGTTTTGCAATATGGCGGTTTGCACGCGGTGCTAGTTTGCGGAAAATCACGGATGAGAGAAAAGTCACAAGTTTGGAGCGTCTTCGACTCAATTTAAAGGTAATTACGCAAGGCAGACAATTGCGAACGAGACCCCGACGGGTCACGTGCTGGTTGCAAAAAGGCGGCCTGGAACTATTGTCGAGACAACCGGTGTGTTTTGTTGTTTGTTGTTTGTTGAGTTCAGTAGAAATAAAAAGGGTTTGGGGAACGGTTGGTGGGAGTTCGATGGTACTGTTGAAGAATATTGAATATTAAATACTAGGATTGGCCAGGGTATGTTACATTCTTTGAAATTGATCGATTTTGCAAAAGTCCAAAAATTCGGATTGTGTTTTTCATATCTCTGGCAACAGCCTAACATGTGGAACACCCTCCCAGCTCCTCCAACCTCCTCCAACGATACCGGTATCCATCTACCACCTCCTACACACGAGTGCTTGTATAGCGGACCACCCCACATTCGCGACATTTCCAGGTCGCACTATAGGAGTGGATCTGTCCCGGTACATACAGACCGCAGCTTGCCAAGACACATCACACATCAGCAATACGAAACCATGGCAACCGTGCTGCTAGGAGACGAGCTCAAAGACTCGTTCAAACCCACAAAGCAATGGGTGAACGCCGGAATTGAATGGCTCACCGACGTGGAGGAGTTCTATCGGGAGCGAGCCGCCATCGAGAAGGAGTATGCTGGCAAGCTCAAGGAACTCTGCAAGCGGCATTTCGAGAAAAAAGCAAAGATAGCCACCGAGCTTTCTGTGGGAAAAGAACCCAAGGTGACTCCAGGATCGTTGGAGAGCGCTTCAATGGTCCTATGGACTGACGTCTTGACACAGACAGAGGCCATTGCCGACGAAAAGTTGACCTTGAACCGGGAGTTGAACGTCAAGATCGGCGACAACTTGGTGCTGTTGAAAGGCAAGTGCTCTAAGCTCTCTCGTCATATCGAGTCTGTCGATGACTACTTGAACAACGAAAAGACGGCGACCGAAGACGACCTCCTGAAAGCCCGCAAGAGCTACTACTCTGTGTGCCAGAGCACCGAAGGTGTAAGACTGAAGACAGAGAAGTCGTCGAGCGACAAGCACCAGCGCAAGTTGCAGGAAAAAGAGGTGGATATGAACCTTGCCAAGAACCAGTACCTTCTCCGAATCAACGTGGCGAACCGTCTCAAGGATAAGTACTACTACCAGGATCTCCCAGAACTTTTGGACTACTTCCAGGAGGTCAACGAGGCCCGTGTGGGGATCCTCAACAAGCTCATCAAGAATGCATCGATTGTCGAGCGCAACTCCCACGACAGAATCAAAGAGAAGCTCCATTTAATAGACAACACTGTCGACCAGAACAAACCCACGCTCGACACAGCCATGTTTATCAAGCACAATGCTTACGACTGGAAAGAGCCCGAGGACTTCTACTTCATTCCCAGCGACATCTGGCACGACGACGAGAGTCTTGTGACCAAGGAGCCCGAGTTGACCGAATTAAAGAAGATCTTGAACCGGAGCTCCTCTGAGTTTTCCAAATACGAATCGCTAGCTCTAGACACAAAGCAAAAGCTCGAAGAAGCGACCGTGCAACGGCACAAGGACCAAGAGGACATCACGTTACGTTTTGATGCGTCCTTCTCCACCAGTTTGAGCATTCTTCAGCGGTTCATGAAGGATGACACCCAGCGAGTGAAGAGCGAGGTGGAAATAGAGGTGATTCAGAACTACGCTGGCGACAAGGATTTATCACATTACGAGGAAACGAAACAGAAGAAGTCCCGGTTTGGCTTCCTCAAAGGTGGCAAGCAAGCAAACGGAGGCTCTGACGTGACGTCTGTCCACACTGTCAAGTCTGTGGGCAGCCACGACAAGTCAGGGTTCCTCAACTTGCGTCGGCACAAGACGAAATCGTCGGTGAGTTCCTCCGGGCCCAGTGCCAAGGCATTGTATCCATACGACGCAGCTGGCGGCGACGAGACGACCATCCTGAGCGGCGAGGTGGTGGAGGTGGTGGAGTTTGACGACGGCTCTGGATGGACCAGTGTTCGACTGGCCAGCGGACAGGGTCTAGTCCCCACTTCGTATCTCGAGGTCATAGAGGATGGAGGAAAGAAAAAGGGTCCGTCAGTCCCACCCAAACGAGGAGCCAAGCGGGTGCAATATGTGGAGGCCATCTACGACTACGAGGCGGACGGGGACGACGAGATCACAATCCAGACGGGCGATCGCATAGTCTTGATCCAGGAAGACACTGATGGCAGCGGGTGGACCGAGGGAGAGGTGAACGGGGCCCGCGGCATGTTCCCCACCAGCTATGTAAAGAAGATATAGAATTACAATGGATTACAGTTGGTGTTCGTATGATGTATTCAGCTATTAGGACTAATTCACAAGGGTTTAGTAAACTTCACCGGGGATTTCGAAAACAACTTGCTTACCAGTCAATTTGGTGTATAATTGTGCAAAGGAGTCCAACTTGTAGTCGACGGCAGTAGAGTCCTTGGAGTCCAACAACACCTTGTGGATCTTGTTACCACCAACCAAGTATCTGACTCTCTTACCAACAATCTCGGTAGGGAAGACCAAGTCCTCCAAGAGCTTGTCGTGGACAGCGCTCAAGGTTCTGGATCTAGGTCTCTTTTGCAATTGTCTAGATGTTCTGGAAGGCTTTGGCAAGATTCTTCTCTCAGCCAAGAAGACAACGTGACGGTCTGGGAACTTCTTCTCCAACTCTCTGGTTAATCTGGTTTGGACCTTTCTGTAACCAGCCAAAGATGGGCAAGGAACAAAGATGGCCAAGGCCTTCTTTCCACCGTTGACCTCAACTTCTCTGACGGACTTGAATTGCAAAGGTCTCAACTCAGCCTTGAGGTCGGACTGTTGTTCCAAGTCAACGAAAGCCTGGGCCACCTGCAATTCCAACTCGGATGGCTTCTCAGAAAGAATCTTGTTGCTAGCAGACATGATGATTTATTCAGTGATGAACGATGAAGGGAAATTTTTCGCACAGGTTGGTGAAAAGCGCGCCGCACAAAACGGGACACGTGAACAGTGACTGCTAAACCGCATCCACACCCTTCACACAACATCCACACACCAACAACCCCAACCCCCGTCGCCGGTGCCGGTGCCGGTGTCGTGGTGCGTTTACGGCTAGCACGCACCCACACATCGCGCTGCTGTCTGCAGGCTGGCCCTGGTCTTCCCCGGTTCATGCTCCGCAGATCATTACGCAGCATGAGTTCCGGGATTGAGCATGCAAAGCGCATGGCTGCATACAAGGCGGTGGACGCCAACTTTCCTCCCAACGCGCGTGTTGTGGGTGTTGGTTCTGGATCGACGGTGGTCTACGTGGCCGAGCGGATCGGCCAGTTGAAGAACAAGCTGGAGTTTGTGTGCATTCCCACTGGGTTCCAGTCCAAGCAGTTGATCATCGACAACGGGTTGACGTTGGGGGCCATCGAGCAGTTCCCGAATGTGGACATTGCGTTTGACGGAGCCGACGAGGTGGACACGGATCTCAACCTCATCAAGGGCGGCGGCGCCTGTTTGTTCCAGGAAAAGTTGGTGGCAAGTTCTGCGGCCAAGTTTATTGTGGTGGCCGACACCAGAAAAAAGTCGCCCAGCAGCTTGGGCATTGCATGGCGCAAGGGGGTCCCGATCGAGGTGGTGCCTAATGCATATGCAGTGGTCACGGAGAAGCTTCGCGCATTGGGGGCCCAGTCGGTGGTCCTCCGCCAGGGTGGGGGCGCCAAGGCGGGTCCGGTGGTGACGGACAACAATAACTTTCTCATAGACGCGGACTTCGGGTCCATAGCCGACCCGGACGCGCTCCATCGCCAGATTAAGCTTTTGGTGGGGGTGGTGGAAACCGGACTCTTCGTGAACATGGCCGACAAGGCGTACTTTGGCGACGAGAGCGGCGACGTGAGCGAGCAGGCCCGCGAGCTGCAGTGAGCTGCAGTGAGCTGCAGCAGGTTGCAGCAAGTTGCAGCAAGGCTGCCACGAGTCGCAGCGCGGCTGCAGTCTGCCCGGATTGCCAGCTGCAGCACCTCTCGGTAGTGGCCACCGTAGCCGGATCTCGTAGCCGGATCTTGCAACCACCACAACCGCCTCTGGCTGCTTTTCAGGTTTATATATAAACAAATAAAATCACCGTTCATATTTCTCTCAGACTTCGTCTACAACGGCGGTCGCTGGCTACGAGCCGGTTCACTATTACCTCTGGCTACTACTATTACACCTCCCGTTGTCCCTACTTCTTGCTGTGGTTCGAAATCCAGTTCAATGTCTCCACCAACCCAGTACCGTCAATGGCAACGGTGGGGATAACCGACCAGGTGTGGTCGCCAGAAAGCTTGTTGAGCTCAAACTTCTCGATAAGTTCCTTCGGCTTGATGGCGCCAGTCACATCCTGCTTGTTGGCCAACACGATAAGAAGACAGTTGGCCAACTCCTTGTCGGAAATCACCCGCATAAGCTCGCTTCGCGACTCCTCCAAACGCGCGTGGTCAGAACTGTCGACCACGTATATGAGTGCGTTGGTGCCGGTGAAATAGTGGCGCCACAAGGGCCGGATACGCTCCTGTCCTCCACAGTCCCAGACGGCAAACGACACGTTCTTGTGCTTAACGGTCTCCACGTTGAACCCGACCGTGGGTACGGTCTTGGAGGTCTTTCCGAGCTTCAACTTGTACAAAATGGTAGTCTTTCCGGCATTGTCAAGCCCCAACATCAAGATCCGCATCTCGCGGTTCTTGAAGATTTTCGACTGCGTTAGTACACGCCTGCTATAGTATACATTGGCCTATCTACATCTGCCACTTACCACCAAAAGTCCCATGCTGTGTTGACGAGGGTCCCGTCTAAATTTCTCGAATACCAGGCCGGCGTGCGCGACTCACGCGGCACGCTAGCGCCGCACCTGCCACCCCAATCGGGACAACGGCTGCAAAATCACCCCCACCGTGTCGCCGGAGGAGGCCTCACTTCTTGTCCTTCTTGGCCTTCTTCTCGCGCTTCTTGTCGCTTTTCACCTTGTCCACCACCCGCTCGAGCGACAACTTGACATCGCCCTTGCTGAAATGCTGCAAGTCAAAGTACTTGGGCGCGTACTCCACGAGCCATTCCGGGTTGACACTGGTCACAGTACGGATGTAGTTTTTGGACGTGAGCACAAATTCGTTGTAAAGAACCCACTCAGGGTCCACCGCCAACACGGTGGATGGGTGGATCAACACATCCTGGTTATCCTTGACGGTGATATAGCCCTTACCACCACTGCGCTTCTTGGCGGCTTGCATGAAGAACCCGGCTGCCAACGCTTTGCGCACATATGTGTGGTAGTTGCGGCTCTCGCCAGGAGAAACCAACTCCAAGTCGTGGGCAAGCATTATGCGCCGCAACTGCGACCGCACATTCTGACCCGACGTCAACGACCGGTATGACAAAAAGTTGTCCCGACACCACTGGTGCAACCCCACGGCGTGGGCATCGTCCGAGTTGAAGCCGTCGTAGACATTGAGGAGCGTAAGGTGGTCACCGTCTGGATGCGCAAACGCCATCTTGGCCTCGTCGGCTCTCTTCCGGGCCGAAGCAGGACGCACAAACACATTGGGCACCGACAATAATGCCACAATGGTGAGGATCTCCTCCGAACACTTGAAAGCGGGCGAGCCAATCAACATCACCGCAAGCATTGGATCCAAGGGGAACTGCGAGGCAAGACGTCCTAATGCCGTCAAGTCGCCTTCGTCAGAGAGACATTGCAAGTAGTTGAGCTCTTCCAACGCCCTCATCATGGTCTCGGGGGCAGGGGGGTCCATGAAATCAAAGTGCACCAAATCGTCGATGCCCAACTTCTTCAATTCCAACACCGTGGAGGCCAAGTTGCTCCGCAAGATTTCGGGATACGACTGCTCGATGAGCTCTTTCTGGAATGCTTCCTCGGTGTACAAACGGAAACACTTTCCGGGACGGGTACGACCAGCACGACCAGCACGTTGCTGGGCTGACGCTTTGGAGATGGGCGACACCAACAATGACTCCACTCTGATACGTGGGTTGTACACCTTTTGCTTGGAAAATCCCGGGTCCACCACGTAGACAATACCGTCAATGGTCAACGAAGTTTCAGCGATGTTGGTCGACACAATCACCTTTCTTCCGGCACGACCGTTGGGGGTCAATTTCTCGGGTGCAGGCTCAAAGATCTTTTGCTGCTGGTGGGGCGGGAGCGAACCGTACAAGGGGTATACCTTGATAGGACCGCAGTTTTGCTCACGGACAAGCTCATCGCCTTCCAAGGCAATCTTTCTGCATGCGTCTTCGATTTCCTCCTCACCAGTAAGGAAAAGAAGGATATCACCTTCGTCCTCGGTGGCATGAATCTGTAATACAGTTCTAATGGCTGCATCAAGGTAGTCACGCTGGAACTCGGGGGTGTAGTAGATCTCGACTGGGTGGGTACGACCGGGCACTGCCAACAATGGGGCGTCATTAAAGTAGCTCTGGAACTTTTCAGCATCCAAAGTAGCGGACATAATGATGATCTTCAAGTCGGGACGACGGAGACTCACTTGCTTGATCAAACCCATGAGGATATCTGTGGCCAATGTTCTTTCGTGGGCCTCGTCCAAAATGATACACGAGTAGCGACTCAACTCGTGGTCCTCCATGGCTTCACGGAGCAACATACCGTCTGTCATATACTTGAGAATGGTCTTTGGAGAAGTCTTGTTTTCGAAACGAATGCTGTAACCAACCTCCTGGCCCAATTCGACATCCATCTCATCGGCCACTCTCTTTGCAACCGACATGGCGGCCACTCTCCGGGGCTGGGTACAAGCTACCTGCGAGCCCACAAGATGTGGCATCTCGTCGTACAACACAAACTGAGGAATCTGGGTGGTTTTACCGGAACCGGTCTCACCAACAAACACCATGATCTGGGTCGAGTGGAAAATCTCCAAGAATTGGTCACGCTGGGCATGCACAGGAAGATCCCTACGCACCTCGAGTATGTCAAAATACTTCTGGGAGAAGCTGTTTCCCGAGAACGGATTAATTGGTGCAGACTCCAATTTCTGCGCCTGTGCGGCCGTGGTGGCATGTCTGGTCAAACCAGCAAATTCGCCGCCGTCATGCACACTCATGGGTTCCGCAGGTCCACCGGCATGTGGGTGTTGCAAAAGGTGTTCTTCTGCTGCTTCAGCCACCTTCTCGGCCTCGCTATCGGTCTTTTGCCGTTTGTGGGAATGCATAAGGAAGATGCGCGATGAGATGCTGCAGTAACAATATTCAGGCTGAAGAGCGGTGCAGGACACAAGAGCCATGCAGGAACAAAAAACTAGACCTGCAGGTTACCCCAGGGCGGTCCTTTCCTGCACGCGGCGCACGACTGCCGCCGTACCTCCACTCCACACGCACGGTGCTGCTAAAGCGACACCCGGACACCGCATGTGCAGCCACGGGCGCTTGCTCGGACAAATGGCTCTGCCGAGTTCAAGCAGCACCGGCTCCGCAATTTCCAGCGCCAGGGTACACGTACCGCAACATTCACCGAGGCGCTGTTTCATTGCTTCCGCAAACCCGCACGCGCCAAGCACCCAGCAGCTCAAATAATAGGCGGTACTGCAGACAAGCACACAGCGGGTCTTCGCAGACTCCATTTCTCAGTTTGCATCTGACAACTTTTTACTTTTTCTGAGGTTGTGGCTGTGACTGTTGCTATTTGAACCCAGGTTTTTCGTTCCCAGTGAACTTGGCGTGCAGCACTATCCCAGAAATCTAATTTTTGCAGAAGCACACAGATATCGAATGTCTGTAGCATACCAGCTTGCTATTATTGCGTCTTCTGCGTCTACGGTCGCCAGCAAGACGGCCCAGGTGGTGCTGCGCGACGTGTCACGGGTGCTAGCGTCGAGGAATGTGTCGCTGGTGGTGGAGTATTGCGATCTGTCTGCCCTGATGTGGGCTGAAGCGCAAGAAAAGCTGATTGCTGCTCGCCAGAACGCGCCGGCCAACCACACAAAGCGCAAGAAATCAACCCAGAAGACGCAGAAGCGTCAGTACTCGACCAAATCGTTCACCCCATCAACGCAGTACGTGCTGCCGCCGGAACAGGTCAAGCCAAAGGTGATTGGCACAAAAGAGGCTGCAGCCAATCCGCTCTCTAGCAGTGAGGTGCCCAGCACCAGGCTAGCCAGAATCTTCCACTACGGCTCGCTTGCCGCGGGAATGGGATTAGGGGCTGCCTCGCATGGGATCAAGCACTATGCTTCCGGAAACACCTCGACTTTGAGTGTCAAATCACTCTTGCTCTCCCCACAGAACATCGAGCGCATGGCCACCAAGTTCTCCAAGATGCGTGGTGCTGCATTGAAAGTGGGCCAAATGCTCTCGTTCCAAGACCTGTTGATTCTTCCTGCTGAAATACAGCAGGTTCTCTTGCGGGTTCAGAACCTGGCCCACTACATGCCTCCCGGCCAGCTCGAAAGAGTGATGCTGCGCGACTTGGGTGACAACTGGAGGCTGCGTCTCTTCGCCTCCTTTGACGACGTTCCAATTGCTGCGGCCTCCATTGGTCAGGTACACACAGCCGTCACTAAGGACCTCACTCCTGTGGTGGTCAAGGTGCAATACCCGGGTGTTGCCGCCAGTATTGACAGCGACCTTAACAATTTGCTCATGTTGTTGACCGCGTCGTCGATCCTCCCCGCCGGCTTGTTCTTGGACAAGACCATTGCCAATGCCAGAACCGAGCTCAAGTGGGAGTGCGACTACATCCGTGAAGCCCAGAACTTGATCCGCTACCGTGATATCCTTGCGGACGACGACGTGTTCGCCGTGCCCAAGGTGCTCCACGAGCTTTGCGGAGAGCATGTTTTGACCATGGAAAGAATGACCGGAACCGAGATTGCTAAGGGTAACTGGGACCAGGAGACCCGCAATTGGATTGCTCTGCACATCATGAGATTGTGCTTGCTCGAGATCAAAAAATTCAAGTTTATGCAAACCGACCCTAACTGGGCAAACTTCTTGTACAATGAAAAAACCGGCAAGGTGGAGCTTTTGGACTTGGGTGCAGCTCGCGACTTCAGCTCCAAGTTTGTGGAGGACTACGTCCATGTGTTGCGTGCTGCTGTGCGCAAGGACCGTGATGCCGTGGAGCACTACTCGAAGGAACTTGGCTATTTGACTGGCCTTGAGTCTCCACAAATGACCAACGCTCACATCGACTCGGTGATGGTGCTCGGAGAAGCCTTTTCCCCTATCAACAATAACGGCAAGGCCTTTGACTTTAGCGAGCAGACCATCACCGACCGAGTGAAAGACAACATCGGCATTATGTTGAGCGACAGACTCACCCCACCTCCGGAAGAAACATACTCTTTGCACCGTAAGTTGAGCGGAGTCTTCTTGCTCTGTGCCCGGTTGCAAGCAACAGTTCCATGCGAGGACTTGTTCAGAGAAATAATTGGTTACGAATGAAAAGCCGTTACGAGCAAAATGGGATGAAAAGTGGCTACGACCACAACTGGATGAAACTAGGTTACGACCATTAATAGAATACGACTACTCTACTATCAGCGCTGTAACTGCATCTTGCGCCTCCGATCCCAGACCTGCATCAAACCTTATCTGGGGCAGGTTTTGAGCTTTCCTGCACGCCATTCTTTCTGGTAACTAGACGGGTATAGGGTATTATGCTGGGCCCCAATACCGATCCTCCGGAGCTGGAACGACATGGCTTGCATCCGAACGAGTTCCACGGGAGCCCCAGCAACTTGTGCGACAACATTCCTCTAGATACAAGTTCTCTTAATGACGAAGATGTTCCGTTTTTGAGGAGACCGTCGACGATTGAACGCCACCATTCCATCATACTACCAGAAACAGGAGAGAGAGTACGGCGATCCATCTCGTTCACCAACTCCAACTTTCAAAGTTTCAATATGAGTGCAGAAGGATCGTTTTTGGGTGACATGGGTGGACAGCCTTCCACCTGGCGGTCCTATCTTCAGCAATTCCGGGCATACTACAACAACGAAATATGCCGCAAAGTACTCAAGTGTTCTATTGCATACACTATAGCATCGTTGGGTGTCTACTGGGGTCGGTTTGACCTGTTTCTTGGCCACAGTGACTCCAAACATCTCGTGGCCACGGTTGCCGTCTACTTCCATCCTTCCAGATCCAAGGGTTCGATGCACCAGACGCTTCTCTTTGTGCTTGTGGCGCTATTATTCAGCTTTCTGGTGTCATTTGCCTGCCGGATGGTATCACACAAGTTTTTCAACTCGGGCCAAGACGAGGTTTCCTACTCAATTGACTTGGTGGTGAGTTCAGCGTCGTTGGGAACCGTGGCCTACATGAAGCAAAAGGTTAACAAGCTCACATTCAACACTGCTTGCTCGCTAGCTTCCATTGCTATCGTGACTTGTATTGTGAAGGAGGGGAGCATGAACGCTGCCAACATCCCCATTGAGCGTCTCACCTCCACGCTTCGACTGGTGCTCGTTGGCTGTGCCATATCGGTGCTTGTGTGCTACTTTGTGTGGCCCATCAGTGCGACGGAAGAACTCCGCTGGCACCTCAACGACTCCTACAACATCATGTCCTCGATTGTCTCCATCGTGACCAACCGGTTCTTGTCCTGTGGAAAAATCACCAAGAGAGACTCGGAGATATTCGACTTGCTCAAGAAAAACATCAGTCTGTTGAACAGCTCGCTCGAAGAAAGCAGGTACGAGCTTTTGATGTTGGGGAAGGAAGCCGAATGGGACGTGCTCAATAAGCTTGTGACGAAAACGATTGCATTGGCCCGGCACTTGCAGGCGTTGAGAAGTTCCAACGAAATGCAATGGGAACTTCTCCACGACTCCAACGAGCCGTCTGCTGTCGCCAGTTTGACAAGCTACCGATTCATAGACGGCACCAGCAAGTCTCCAGGAGCATCAACGCAAGAAGTCATGGACCCAATTCAGCTTTTTGAGCTTTTCGTTCACTATCTTGCGCCGTCAACCAAGTCGTTTATTTTCACCATAAAGAGCATCTTGAGCGAAATACCGTTTGAAGACTTCCACGAGGATACTGACACGCGGTTCACAAACACGGTCAACTACCAGCACTCGCTCCGCAGCGCGGTGGACTTGTTTGAAGATAAGCAACAAGCGTCATTTGAGAGAATTTACTCACAAGATGTCTTCAAATCTTCCCAGGACTACATCTTTAGAACCAATGTTGAGGAGGTTACTGCCTGTTGCGGAAATTTTGCCTCCATCTTGACGTTATTTGCTCGAGAGCTCCAGGATTTTCTCATAATATCTCAAACATACGAGGATTCTCGGTGCCAAACGAGAAGCTGGAAATGGGTGAAAAGTATATGGCCCATGGCCCGCAGCACGAATTACGCTCCAATCCTGTTTGTGGACCTTCTTGAACGCCGTCTTCAGTTTGATACGAACACCACCGAGGAGGAGAGCGAAAGCCGCATTGGATACTATTTGTGGACATGTGCTCGAACATTCAAGAGAGTGGACGTACAGTTTGGTATCCGCGTGGGTCTTGGTGCCTTTGTTCTATCGCTTCTTGCCTTTTATCCGACGACAAAGCAGAATTTCATAAACTGGAGGGGCGAGTGGTCGTTGACAATCTACTGCATTATGATGAACAAGTCTCTAGGAGGAACGACCATGACGGTCAAATGGAGGTTCATCGGTACGTTTTTGGGAGCCTACTCTGCGTACGCCGTGTGGGTTATTTCAGAAGCCAATCCTTACGCATTAGCCATATTTGGCTTCCTCATCTCTCTCCCGAGCTTCTACATTATCCAATTCTGGAAGAAGAATAATCCCTTCGGGCGGTTCATCCTTCTTACTTACAACTTGACGGCATTATACTCCTACAGCATGATCCAGTACGACTCGGAAGACGGCCAAGAGGGTGGAGAAAACCCCATTGTGGGCGAGATTGCATTCCATCGGTTCATATCAGTCTCTGGAGGAATCATCTGGGCGTTGGTCATGGCCTCGTGTTTCTTGCCCAACAGTGCCCGCTCTCGGTTGAAGGCTGGAATCACCTTACTCTGGCTTCGTATGGGCGTGATGTGGGACTATGGACCGCTAGGCTTGACAGAAGACACCACCAATGCTGGAACCACCAGGACATTAGTGGGGCTCCAGGACGTGAAGGGCATAACAGATTTACTTGGAGAATGTGAAACACTACTCAAGCAAGCACCCATTGAGTTTCGACTCAAGGGCACGTTTCCCGAGGAAACATACGGCGCTTTGCTTCGCCACACATCGTCGATCTTGGACGCGTTTGAGAATATCCAGATCATGATCATGGCTGAACCACAACCAACCGACAACGAGGTTTACGTGCTCGAATACATCCACCAAGAGTTGCAGGAGCTTGAACACCGTATCTATTTGGCATTTTTCATGATTGCCAGCTCGCTAAAACTCGGCCTACCACCCCCATCCAAACCTGCGTCCACCGAGCATGCCCACGACCGAATGCTCCACAAGCTCAGCGAGATCCGGATCAACTCGTTGTCCGAATCGCAGCTCAAACTAAAAAATAGGGACTACGTTTTGTTGTACTCGTACATTTTGGTGACGTCGGCGATCACCTTGGAGCTCGACAAGATCATACTCCTCGTCCAGCAGTTGGTGGGCCAGACCATCACCGACGAGGTGCTCCAGTTGGTATAGCTGCAAAAGTCCGGCATATAACCAAACAACAACATCGGTGCACCACACGTGACCGCCACCATAGATTTTTTCTTTTTGGCGTTTGCATATCTTTATCATTACTAACCCCCAGCATGTCATCATTCGACGCTGAGAGTCCCGTTGGACAGCAGTTGAAGGCATCCTTGATAGTCGAGTTGGGAAACAAGTATGGATTATCTGACGATGCCGAGGATGTGTCGGAATATATCCTCGTGTTGATCGGCAGTAACAAGACTCCTGCGGAAATCGTGTCGGAGGTGAAGGAAATCGTTGATATTGGGATTGACGAGGCGTTCGTCAACACCATCTTTATGGAAATACAGCGTTTGCTTCAACAACAACAACAGCAACAGGCCCAAGAGCCTTCCCAGAGCCAGCCCCAACCACCACAACAGCAGCCAGAACCGCAAGTCCAGTTCCAACAACCGCCACAGCCCCAAGAACAGGCCCAGACAGGCCAAGAAGCCCAGCTTTCGGGGTCTCAGGACCAGGCGCCAGCAGATGACATGGATATGGCACCTACGCTTCCAACTGGACCTCGTGGAATGAAGAACGCACGCGGGCGTGGCCGTGGAGGTGCCGGTGGAATCGGCAAGGGTGGCCGCGGCGCCCACAACGGTTCAAAGCGGTCGTTTGCAACCCAGAACGCGGCCAACTTTGAGAAGGTGTTGGCCATGAGCAACGCCAATGTCAACTTGCAGCAGTTCATCAAGAAGCCCAGCGGAAGATGCAAGGACTTTCCCAACTGTCCCAACAAACAGTGTCCATTTGCTCATCCTACGAAGATTTGCTTTTCTTTCCCCAACTGTAAGAACCCACCAGGAACGTGTAACTACTTGCACCCTGGTGAAGACGACGAGTTGATGGCGAAGTTGGACGTGAGCCGCAAAGAGTACTTGGAGAGGAAAAACCGTCCTGTGGAAAGAGCCGGAACGCTCGGTCTCTGCAAGTTTGGAATTCTCTGTTCCAAGGAGTTGTGTCCGTTCGGCCATCCAACGCCTGCCAACCAGGAAGCCAAGGTGTTGGTCCTCGAGTGGTGTCCAGCCGGCAAAGGCTGCCAGGACTCTCTGTGTGCAAAGGCCCACCCTTCGCCCAACTACCAGGCACCTCCTCCACAGGCCAAGCCAAAGCCAGCGCCGGTGTCGAGGGAACTTCTGTTGGAGCAGTGCAAGTTTGGCCCCAACTGTACCAAGGCCAACTGCCCACGCAGACACGCAACCTCCGTGGTTCCCTGTCGTGATGGTGCCAGCTGCACCAAGTCCTACTGTTACTTTTCGCACCCTATCGACGAAGACTGTCGGTTTGGAACTGGATGCACCAATAAGCATTGTATGTTTAGGCATCCCGAGGGCCGTCAAGTGCAATCCAACACGTGGACGAAGGAAGACGGTACCAGTCAACGTGCGTTTGCTGTTGCTGATGACCAGGTGATGGAACAGGCCGTACAAGAGTAGGCCATGTAAATTAGAACAACAAAAAAAAAGATAAAATAATAAGAAAAGAAAAGAAAGAAAGAAAGAATTGTAGAAACGGGAAACGGGAGGGAGGGAAGGAACGAAAGGAAAGGAAAGGGACAGGGAGAGAAATGGTGCAGACGAAGGGCCACGGCAATGATAATGATATAATGTAATGAGTAACGTCAAATAAACTGTTATAGACTAGTCTGATGGGAAGTAGATGGACCAGTTATAGATGTGATATAAGCTATGACCAGTTATGACCAGTTATAGTATTCGAGTCATTGGCATTCCGTTAGCCGTCGCTACACTGAAGTTCGAGTAGAGTTTATTTATCCATTTTATTTATCCATATTCTTGTTATTTCACACAACTGCTAAATGACAATATGGTCAGTGGTCTACATCGCTTAGAGAGTAATATACATTAAGTATCAATATACACTTAGTATCTTCTCTTGGAGCCAGAAGCCTCCTCGGCGTAGACCTCCAAAGGAGATGGAGCCAAAGGAGTTTGAGCCCACAAGTTAGGAGTCAAGAAAGCATAAGTGTTACCAATGGCAGCGAAGGTGGCCTTCAAGGTGTTCTCGGTGGTTCTGGTGGAACCGTTGGAGGTGGTGTAGACATCCTCAACACCAGCCAACTGGATCAACTTTCTCACCACAGGAGAAGCAACGATACCCTTACCTCTTGGGGCTGGGATCAATCTCACGAGAACGGAACCACACTTACCAGTCACCTTGGTGGCCAACGAGTGAGGAGCACCCAAGTTGGTACCCCAGTAACCTCTTCTGATTGGGATGATGGCCAACTTGGCAATGATGATGGCAGCCTTGATGGCGGAAGCCACCTCCTTGGCGGTCTTGATACCCAAACCAACGTGACCGTTGGAGTCACCAATGACGACAACAGCCTTCATTCTGGTTCTTTGACCGGCTCTGGTCTGCTTCTGGACAGATCTGATCTTCATGACCTCGTCCTTCAACTCAGGCAACAACTGGTCGATGATCTGGTACTCCTTGACGGGCAAAGAGTGCAAGTAGATCTCCTCGATGGAAGTGATCTTACCGGCCTTTACCAATCTACCCAACTTGGTGACTGGGGTCCATCCCTTCTCTTCGTCTCTTCTTCCTCTTCTGGGGCCGCCACGCTTGTTGTTGCGGCCGAAGGATCTCTTTGGGGCTTCAGTAGGAGCAGACATGTCGGAATATTACGTGGAAAACCGGGGGAGTGGATTTCAATCGACAATGAAGAGAAGAGGCTGCGGTGAAAAAAAATCAGCGTCGCAGGCCGCGCGGCCGTGGCAGCACGTGACAGCCAGGGCGGAGCCCTGGGAGGAAGTGGTGTTTGGATGTGGGAAGGTGTTTGGATCTCTTCTTAATGCCGTCGTCCGCGGCTCGTGGTCGCAGCCGTGGCACCACTTTGCCAAAATCGCATGCCCGGCCCTGCACACGGCTGACCTCTGGCCTGCACGCGACCCCACAGCAATCAACGCAAACCTCCTTTTCATCATCATGTCTTACGCCCAAGCAGCTTCATCTTCTGGTCCTACAGGCCACCCAGAGGCCATCCCCAAGCCCCAGGAAGTCAAGAGTACCGGTAAACCCCACGGAAATGTGGAAACGGTTGCCGAGGACAAATTCAACCAGATAAAGAAGACGGTGGACGACGCCAAACCCACCGACGCCCAGGTGGAGGACTTCAAGAAGGAGGTGCACGACGCTGAGAAGCGCGGCAAGAACTTTGTGGCAGACTTGTGGAACCGGGTGGTGTCTGCCGTCACTTCTACCGCCGATGCTGTTGCCAGCGACGCCCGTGTTACCCGCGCTAAGTCCGAGTTGCAAAACCCGGTGGTGGTTGCACAGGTGTTGGCCGGCATTGGGGGTGTTGTCGCCGGATATATCGGCTACTTGGAGAGACACCGGATCCGGTCGGAGAACCGGTTGGTGGTGGCTACTCACGGGGCGATCATCACTGGGTTGGTGGCGTTGGACGTGGTGTTGTTCAGAACCTACTACCCCAAGTACAAGTAGGCTGTAGATCGGCGCTATGGTCCGGAGTGTTGGTACTCTAGATTGAATAAATGAGGTATAGCAGAGGTGTAGGAGAAAAGAGAAGAGAAAGAGAAGAAGAGAAGAGAAGAAGAGAAATGAGAGAAATAGAGAAAGAGAAGAAGAGAAAGAGAAAGAGAAAGAGAAAGAGAAAGAGAAAGAGAAAGAGAAAGAGAAAGAGAAAGAGAAAGAGAAAGAGAAAGAGAAAGAGAAAGAGAAAGAGAAAGAGAAAGAGAAAGAGAAAGAGAAAGAGAAAGAGAAAGAGAAAGAGAAAGAGAAAGAGAAAGAGAAAGAGAAAGAGAAATAGAGAAAACCGAGAGCAGCAAATAGAGGCGGAGAGAAGCATGGGAAGTGAAGCGAATAAAGGCAGGAGGAGAAGAGGAAAATAGAACAAAATGGCCAAAATGAGATGTTGAGTGGATTTGTGGATTTGTGGATTTGTGACTTACAGCGACCTACAGCGATTTACCGCGACTTACAGCCACTTAGTGTGGTGTAGAGTAAATCGACAGTCAGATGCAATGACAACACCAGATCGCATCAGCTGCAGTTTTTCCGGATAGCCTAGATTAGATACGCAATTACACGCGTGCAGACCCTTAAAGCGCAATACAAAATAATATCCACACCTTGCACAACTTGCGACACTTGCGACAAACCACCGAAACTGCTCGGTAGCCACATTCCGGCCCTATTCCTTCTATTCTCCGCGTGGTCACTCCCGTCTTCACCAGGGCTACAATGGTTTCAGCAACCACAATAGTTGGTTCCTTCGACATGAACATACTTCGCGATGCAGTACAGGGTAGCTTGCGCATGCGCCAAGTATGCCATCATGATCTTTGCAGCCATTCCTGTGTAGGTTATTTTTGGCGACGGGTTCTGGGCGTGTTGTGCCGTAAGGTGCTGCCACCAAGCAGGTACTATTCTCGTCACATTCTAGTCACATTCCCGCATTTTCGCTGCGCCTCGTGGTTAGCATGCCCTCTCCGATAATTTTTCCTGCCATTTGTTCTTGCGTACGGCTAGTGCTGCCGCATTTACGACGCCTAAAAGGTCTTGAATACGGTCATCAATTTTCTTCCATGCATCTGCTGCGGTTCTTCTGCATGGCCCATAATTTCCGTGACCGAATGCACACCCAGTGCACCGCGCAATTCATGTCGACTGCGGCAGTTAAACCCTCAGAAAACAATAAGCACTGCAGGTAGATGTCGTCATCGTCGAAGTCGCGCTCACCGATTAGGTTCATGGAATCAATATTATTTGTTTGGTGCATATGCAACTTTAGCTTGCCGCCCGCCCTTGTTCAGAATGCCGCATGTCGATCAGCTATCTGCCTCTAATCAGAGCCGTACAGTGACAGTTGATTTTCTTGGTGAGGGGGGGCAGGTGCCAGATACCAGCAGAATGAAAGACTATGGATTCAGCCCATGGATGTTTTGCTGCCTTGGCAACCCCGTCATATCTTGCGTTGGTGCCCGCCGGAATTCGTCTCACATCTCCGTCCAACGATCTCTACCGGCATATTGTCTAACGTTAACCGATGTAATTTCACGTTCAAAAGGAAGCATTGGCTGTGCGATTTACGATAATAGGGCTGTGGTGGCCAATGCGCACCTTTATTTTTTTTTTTATTCCCTGCATGAGCGATTTTCTGTTAGCACCTGTATGTACCTGTGTGCAGTATATACAAGGGTACCGTACTGCCTGTGTAGGGCCATGCCTCGGTACGCGTCTTCCCAACTAGGTAACGTCACCTCGGTTAAGTAGGATCGCGCTTACCATGTTTGGCAATACAGTCGATGGGCGTTTTCTCCTCCTAGGCTGCGGAAAATATTGCGTTCCGTTAAACCGGAGTGGGGGACTCCAATGCCGATGATGTCATATGAGAATACTCATCCTGAACTATATCTGTTTACGCGCATCTACAGACTCGCCCGTCGCCTAACCCGGGGTGGGCGGCGCAGCCATGGCTGCCAGTCATGGCCGCCGGCGCGTGTCCTGTGCCACGATGCCGTACGCCATTTTTATCCCGCAAGAGGATGACCCATAGCAGCTTGTTGCATGGCATTTTTGACGAACTTCACACAGACCCTGTAATTCGATGCGTCCGGAAGTACATGCAAGCCACAGGCCTTAACGTCCGCAACGAGCATGATGCACAAGGAGTGGGGGGCTTTTTTTCGGAAAATAACGTGCAGGACGTTATGCATTGGGCTGCAGCACCACTGATGCGACATACATTTCACTTCGGGGCCCCGCCCCTTGGCCCACCGCATCGGCCCCTGAGGTGACGCCCACATCTAGCACCACACTTATGCCAGTGAAGCCTCCAGGGTTAATCCGAAGCAGGTCGAGCGACATGCTATTGTTTGTCTGGCTCGTAACTCATGTTGACTTTCATGTGATCTATGCATGCGGCGAAGAATCGATTAATGTTCGTGCGGTCCTGCAGCAATTTTTTAACTTCTTTTTTGTTTTTTTTTTTCTCATAATGACGTCGGTGAATCGATGGCGGAGACTAAAATGTAGCCTCACTCGATAAAAGGAGGTGAAGCCGCTTCAATTTTTTTAGACGCAAACAATCCTCGTTGGTGCTGGAAAACATTCGCCACCGCCTAATACCACTCGCCTTCAATAGCCTGGACCCAGCCACACAGCCCGTGCGGACCGTTCGGACACGCACCCAGAATAGAACGCCTCGTGGGAAGCTTCGAAGGGCAATAATGTTCCATCAGTCGTTGATGATAGATCCTGATAATTCGTTTCTCGACTTTTCGTTCGCAGCCGAGCAGCCGCCCGAAAACGAGTACCAGTTTGCCACTGCAAGCATGGACCCGTATCTGCTCTCGTCTGCTGCTGCCGCGGCTGTCACAGTGGGCCCATCTGCAGCTGCAATGCACTCGCCGGCGCAGCTCCAAGGCCCGTTCCCTGCATCTGCCGGGTACGGTCTGGTTTCCGAGCCGCTCTCCACCGCATCACTTCTGCAGCCAATGGCCGCGTTTGAACTGCCGGTAGCGCCGTATTACCTCCTGTCGTCGCCGGCGGGCTTTGATTATAGCCAGCTGATGGCAATGGGCAGTCTGTTTTTGCCGCCCAAGTTGCATCCCGATCCTGAGTTTTCGTCGGTGGAGACCCAGTACTCGGCTACCTCGGCCGCTATGTACCCCGGCCAGCATTCTGCGCCGTCTGGACACTCTGGACACTCTGGACATTCGGGACAGCATTCTGGACAGCATTCTGGACAGCATTCTGGACAACCATCCAGCCAGCATTCCCGCCAGCCTGGCCATTCAGCGCTGTTCTCCGTCGCCACCTCTGCGTCGCTGAAAGACATGGCCGAGGCCAAGGAGCTGTTGTACAATGGTTTCCAGCGCATACCCCCATCACATTTCCCCAAAAAAGAAGAGCGTAAGTCCCTGGTGCAACTCACCGGCGGTGACTACGGCCCCAATATGTACTTTGACAAGTTGCTGCAGGCGATGGACCTGGCCAAGGTGTCCGAAGAAGTACATCCAACCGCTTCCAAACGCCGGTACCGTGTGCTTCGCGGCATTTCTGCTGGCGGAGCAACGAGCAAACCTCCGAAACAAACCCACTTCAACGGAACCGAGTTTGTGCCGGTGCAATTGAACTTGGAGGGCTCGGCGGTGTCGGACATTTGCTACCCGCAGTGGAACAAGGGCGAGTTGGAAGACCGCCGACGCATCGTGCGCATCGAGCGTACGCAAGAAGCCCACATGTTGCATGTCCGGTTCTCTATCGTGGGCTGTGCCAACGAAAACCCAGTGCCGCTCCCTGCTGGTCCCGACACCGACGTGATCGAGGTGCTGTGCTTGCAGTGCGAGGTGATGGACAATTATAATGACGACGAAACCAACGGCTCTGACGAAAACCAGCTGCCGCTCCTGGCGCTGTCGGTCTACTCTGGCTACGACGGCGGGTACCGCAGTGGCTACGAGTACTATATCACGTCGGTGGAGATGGTGGGCATCGTGGAGTTGCTCATTGGCACCCAGTTGGCAGAGCCGCAAGAACGACGCAAAGAGCGCGGCCGCATCCGGTCGAACTTGGTGCCGTTTTGGCTGAAGAAGCCCGTGAGTCTGCGAATACAGGAGGGCCGGAGCATCAGCCACACTAATAATAAGGACCTTCGGTACGAGTTGGCCAAAAGAATCATGTCGTATGAGATCCGTCGGCCTCGAGGGTTCGACAAGGAGGTGCGCATTTTGCGGTGGGACAAGTTGATCCCGGCGTTGAAACGCGCATTGCAGAGCTACTATGTCGAGCTCCCTGCCGATGAGGGGAATGTCACGTTCGCCATAGACGACACTAAGTAATTATGATGTACATTAGCAAAATTGCACCCACTACCGCTTTCGGCCACGAGCGCAATTCCTGTACCTGTCCCTGCCTGTCCCCTGCTGCCGTAGGCGAGATTTGCGCCCCAACTTTAAGTTTGCGGGGCCGCACGGTCGCTAATCGCAAACTGGGCCGACCCCAGTGCTGCTAGCTTGCGCCTGTAGATGATACGTGCTACTGCGCCCACGAGATTCTTCCCCTGGTAAATACCCCATCGCGCATCGTAGATAACCATCCTGCAACCTCACGCACTTCATTGGCCGGGGCACGCTCATTTGGTCCAAACCCAGTAGTGCTCCCGAGTTAATGTACAGTACATGCTGGAGGCTGGGGCTGGGGCTATCCACGACAATAAGCGCCGAGGAGACTGTCCAGGGAGGTGATGCTAGCCCCTAAGCGGGCCACCACCCTTGCCCGACTGACGAAGGCCGATAGGAGCCCGGTACCGTGATGTGTGGCTTGTTGCTGAATCAAATTTTAAGGTTGCGACTAATGGCCCGATCGAGGCACGTCTGCATTGATCCCACGGAAAACATTATTGGTCTGCGGCACGTGCGTGCCCAGGCTGCATGGCAGGAGGAGCAGCACAATACCGTGGCTATGCACATCGATGCCAATGGTTCAGACAATAGCGCGATCGTGCCTGTTCGCTATTGTGAGTGAAGCTTAGTTGTATCATGTACAACGGCAATATTAGCCGACGAGCGCACAGTGCTGCATTTACGGTGCTTTAATCGGGCTTTGCATTGCGCTCACGAAGGAGGCCGCTGGTGCGGCGCCGGGGCGTGCCACGACCTTTCGATCCTTGTGCGGCACACGACCGGGCTCGGCACCGGTTACACCGATGGTGTGTTGGCGCGAACTGCGAGCCGCGAACTGCGAGCCGCGAGCCGCGAGCCGCAAGCCGAACCGCGCGAGGGGGCGGGGGGCTAGACCCGTTTCGGAAATGTATCCGGGGGCATCCGCGTTGGCCGCTTTAGGGTTGTCCACGGAGATATCTGCACGGGCCTCGGGTTTCGTTCCTGTATAAGCACCAAGGGCTCAGGCGTGCAGAACGAAGATCTTGCCTAACAGATGCGTGCGTCCAGCGGTTTGACAGCCGGCAACTTTGCAGCCGGTAGAAACGGTTAGATGGGCCCATCTTGGCGCGGCCCACAAAACAAGCGCCGTACCGGCATTACTATGCTGGGGTTATATGGGACGACGTGTCGTGGGCTGACCCAACATGCCGCGCCATATGCACGAATGGGGGAACGTCATAGTAGCTGCCTGAGTGTTTTTCCCGATTGGGCACAGGGGTTGCAGATTTTTATGCAACTTTTGCGGGTTGCAACTCCATGGGGGACGCTCCTAGAGGCCCGGGGGACGGGCAAAAGAGTGCCTGATGGTCGCTGTGACGGCTCCTGGGTCCCCGCCACTTGCCCCACCCAACCGCCAATTACATCCATGTGTATCAAACCCATCTATCGGCCCGGGTGATAGAAAGTGTAGGATCGGAATTTTTTTTTTTTCACTTTTGTAACAATAGGCCTCTGGTTTCGCCAACTCCAGGCGACCCATAAAACCCTAATCATCCCCCCCAGTGAAAAATCGCAATGGTCCCTATCCCTACCCACTCAATTGAACGTATGGAGCAGCAGTCGCTCAACATGCGCCGGAGCAGGCTCTCCAACCTCAACCCTATACGCACCAAGTCCCGGACAGAATACCTGCTGATGCTTGGCAACGACAAGCCAGTGCCAGCGTTGCCGTTCAGCGTGTCGGACCAGAACTACAACCTCGTGAGGATCGACACCGAGCGGTCGATCGACTCCCACTTCTCGCTCCAGCTGCAGTTCCGCGTGAGCCTCACGCTCACCAAGCGGGAGATCGACTTGATCCGGTACTCGTGGCACGAGATGGTGATTGACGAGCCGGCGGCCGCGCCCCGCAAGTCCAATTTGCCGTCGGCCATCCCGGGCGCGTTCCCCATGTTCGGCAAGCTGGACAGAACCGCCAGTGTCACCAAGACCAGTGCCTCGCGAGTGGCCTCGT
The DNA here is from genome assembly GCA_030570235.1 of Meyerozyma smithsonii. NCBI lineage: Eukaryota > Fungi > Ascomycota > Pichiomycetes > Serinales > Debaryomycetaceae > Meyerozyma > Meyerozyma smithsonii. The sequence continues at coordinate 884,774 of JAJLVE010000001.1, read as the reverse complement.
CGCTCTTCTGCCGCCAGCTCTACGCCAACCTTTTGCACATGTCGCCGGAGCTCGAGAGCCTCTTCCCCCTGATCAGACACCAGGCGGCGGCGTTTGCCGGCGTGCTCTCGTTTGCCATTTCCCAGCTCGAGAACTTGTCGACGCTCGACGAGTACCTCACGTCGTTGGGCAAGCGCCATGCCCGCATCTTGGCCATTGAGCCGGCCAGCTTCGAGCTCATGGGCGAGGCTCTCGTGCAGACGTTCCACGAGCGGTTTGGCCGGCGGTTCTCGCAGGAGCTCGAGATTCTCTGGATCAAGCTCTACCTCTACTTGGCCAACTCCATCCTCCAGTTCGGCATCGACCCGGTGTTGCGGTTGAACGACCTGGACCAGCGCAGCAGCTCGGTGTTCTCGTCCAACCAGGTGTACGAGCTGCTGCTTTACAACACCAGCAGCAACTTGGACAGCAACAGTCTTTTCGAGACGAAACGGGGGTCGGTGTCTACTGCTGCTACGTCTACCATCACCACCAGCGAGGCCGCACGCAAGCCTACGCCGGTTGCTGCTGCCGCATCCACAGGGAAACGGTCGGTTCGTGCTAGCATCAAGAAGAGGAAGAACAACTGTGTGGTGATGTAAAGAGAAGAGAAGAGAAGAGAAGAGGAAAGAACTCCAAAAGGACGCCAACGGGGTGCCAATGGGGTGCCAGACGACATTTGGATGCCATGACCTGCACACACTCCATCGGCACGGAAGCGCATCGGCACGGACCATCGGCACGGACCATCGGCACGGACTCAACGGCGGGCCGTCCTGCAGACACCGCGCGAGACCCCTGCGACGCGTCCACGCGTCCGTGTTCGTTTCGCCGCGGCGCGTGCAGGCAGATTCGACCACCGTCAGGCAGCAGACCATCGGATATTTATTAGTACCATTTTAACACACCCATGCAGCCGGTTTGCGTGTTTCCTATGTGGTTGCACAGCTGCCGCAAACAGACCATGCGGTTGTGAATCAGAATTTTTCCCAAGACAGGATGTAGACCCTTCTCTAGTTGATCCTGGTGCCATCTATGGTGCTATAGACCTATCTACCCTTCATCTTCTGTACCCTTGTGTCCGCCGCTCTCCCCCCATATCCCATGCTAGATCTCTAAGCGTTCTCAGCCGCAACTGTGCACCGCAAAAAGCCCAGCCCCATTTGTCCTTTCTGGGCGCGAAAATTTCCACGCCTTTCTTGGTGCTTCAAACAAGGAGAGTCACTGTAGCTGCACGTTCAAGCTACTTGTCGCGTTCCCACAAACACAAGGTCTGTCTTTGCACCGGGAGTATCGTGCTGCAAACACCTTTTGTTTACCTCTCTGCTGTGTGTTTCTCGTCACTAGCGTTTGGTTGCACGACGGTTGCCACAAAAGAGAGCTGATTTTGCCCACCAACCAGCAACCTACAGCAGCTCTGGCGAAGCCTGGGCCTTCTACTGCCCTACAGAAGCATCACACACCCTTCGTTGCCCGCAAAAATGTCGATTCCCGACCTAGACGCCAACTTTTACTCGGGGCCGATCCTGAAACACGTCGCCAACGTCCGCCAGTCGGTGCTGGTGCCCCACTCGATGTCCTCCTCGTCCATCCACCAGTCGTTGGACAACGAAAAGACATCCTACATGAAAAACTCGCCGTCGATGAAGGCGTTGGAGTCCATGTTGGCCAGCAAACGCAAGCCTGGACCCGCGTCGGCAGCCGCCGGCAGCTCCAAGGACACCCTCAGAGGCGACGCCATCGAGGAGGAGCCCGAACCGTCGACCCCGACCCAGTTTGCCCCGCCAAAAGCCAGTCTTCAGCCAGGAAGCTTGAGCGCGGAAAACCACCCCAGCGGCGACTCGTCGTCCGTCCAGTCGTTCCAGACGGCAGACTCCGTAGACATGTCGCCGTCGAAGCAAACGTCCAAATCCGTGAGAACGGACGGCACCGGCTCCAGCACCTACGACGAGACCCCCGAATTGGTGCAGCCGGCCCAGTTCCACACCATCAAGCAAACGACGAAGGACTTTTCTCCTTCGATCCGCGTCATTTCTGCATTCCAGGAGAGAAGAGAGTCCGCCTATTCTGACCACGACGATACGTTGATCGAGCAAGAACCCAAGGAATCGGCCTCTTCTCCCGTCCTTTCCCAGCCGCCAGTGTCCAGACTGATGATCCCCGATGACATTCTTGACGCTGTTCCCAAATCCTCGCAGAGTGTAGGTGCGTCAGAGGCTTCGAAAACCTCCAAGACCTCGAAAACGAAGCCAGCAGAACATGTTCAACCTGAACAGGCTGCTCCAGCGACTCCGAAACAGCTTAGTTCGTCTGCTACTTTGCCAGACCTTTCTAAGGCACATACCTACAACCGTTCGAACTCATCCTTCTCCTTATCTTTCAACAAGAACAAGTCGCAACCTCCCGTGCCGGGACACCATAGACGCAGCAGCACATTGAGCGACTTGACATCCAAGTACTTTATCAAAGAGCAACAGCAGGACGCAGAAAAGACCACCAAGCCAAAGAAAAAGACTGAGGGTAAAAAGAGTGCCCCCGTCGAACCAGCAAAGAACGAGAAGCGCAAGAAGTTCTCCTTCAAGTCGCTTTTCAAGAAGAAGGAGGCAGCACCAACGCTTCCCACTTCGGTCTCGTCGCCTGCGTTGACGAAAGTGCCCTCTGCAAGCCAGTCCTCGCTCTTGAATGTGTTCAAGAAAAGCAGGTCGACTGATACAGTGAACCAGTTGGACGAATATGCACAGAAGGAGAACCAGAAGCCAGAGAAGGAAGCCAAGGCTTTCCAAAACCGCCAGCCCAGCCCTCCTGTGTTACCTCAAACGGTGCCGCTGAAGAAGTTGGCAGACATTTCCAACATCACCCTGCAACCGGTTCAGCCACAAGTGGCTATACCACAGGACTTGAGCGAACCGGAGCTGAGCCTGTCATCGTTCATCTACAAGCCTCCCGCCGTCAACCAGGGCTTCATTCGTGAGGTGAGCGATTACGATTTGAATGATACTTATGCCATGTCGGAACCAGAAGACGAGTACGACAGACAAAACCTCAGCAACGATCCTGCCACACCATACACGCTGGGCCGTTACGACGAAGAAATGAGACCCGAGATTGGTTTTGGTTCGCCATTCCACTTGGAATACAAGTCCCCAGCACAAGTGGAGGACGACGCAAAAGAGGAGGAAGTCGAGGAGGACCAGGATGTTGAAGACGCGCCTGATCAAAACAAGCAACTACTCGGCGAGTCGCTTTTCCCCAGATCGCTTAGTGCTCAAGAGGTGCACAGCATTGTGTCGCTCGAGCGTTCGAGATCGATTCGGACCGTCTCAAAGCGCAATTCTTTTGCCAATTACAACGGAAGTGACGAAAACGTCATACAATATAGAGGGGCTATATCTGTTCCCAACCTGGGCATGACGCGGTCTGAAAGTATTTTGATCCGAGCCAAAGAAGAGCTTCCTTCTACGACACCCAAAGAAAGCAAGTCGCCATCATTGACTCCTGAAGCCAATTCCGATTTGGGCAACTTCATTGAGTTTTCGGACTACATTGACTTTGATAGGTTGGACTTCCAGTTGTCTCCTCTCCTGAACGTGACCCCAAGAGCCACAAGAGAAGCCACTCCAAGAGAAGCCACTCCAAGAGAAGCCACTCCAAGAGAAGACAGTCTCAGAGAAGACAGTCTCAGAGAAGACAGTCTCAGAGAAGACAGTCTCAGAGAAGCCACTCCAAGAGCCACTCCAAGAGCCACTACAGAGTTGTTGGCCACACCTCCAGTCCTTCCAGCCGCCCGCCAACCGTCGCCCATATTAATCTCATCCTCTGCATCGGTGGAGTCCGTGGAAGTGCCCGCTAAGCGGCTATCGGTGGTGTTCACACCCGCCGAACCTCACAAGAAGGATAACAAGCCCGAGCCACTAGTTCTCAGCGGCTCGCCGGTGTCCGACAAGGAAGACTACAACGGCCCGCTCACACCCAATCTCGAGACCATCGGCACCTTCAAGTTGCCCTCGCCCGTGGCGCTGCCCGAGGAGTTGGGGGTTGTTCCCCGAGCCACCGACCGGGCGCCGGGAGCCCGTCCGATCTCGATGTCTTTCCGGGGTCTTCGTGGGCCCAACTTTGGCGAGAAGCTCACCATGCACGAGGTGCGGTCCAGCGAGTCGCACCAGCTGTTCAACATTTCATTTGGCGACGAGTCCAACGAGTCTGGAGTTGGCGACGGGTTCGGAGCCTCGTCCGACGAGCTGGAGGACGAGCTGGAGCTCGACGAGGACAAGGAAAACGTGCCTGTGGTGCTGGCGATGCCGCCGCCCAAGCCGCTGTTCATCCACAAGCGGCTCTCGTCGTGGGGCACCACCGACAGCCAGTCGAGTCCGTCGTCCATGAACTCGTCCATGAACTCGTTCATCAGCCGCACGTTCAAACGGTCGCCCAAGGTTAATAGCATGGCGGCGCCGGCCGCGGCCGGGGTCCGTTTCTCGTCGAGAATCATTCTTTACGACACCTACAACGGCGACGACTACGACCGGCACCCGGACACGGCCACCTGCAACCAATTGACGCCGGCGCTCGCGCAGATGATCAAGGAAGAGCTCAACCAGGTGAAGAGTGAGATGGAGGTGCACGCGGAGCTGCGCTGCTACACCCATTTTTTCTAGGCACAATATACATTCGAGCTACTTGTGTTGGACGTGCTTGGCGTGGGCGCTGCGGAAGATGATGTCCAACGTGGGAGTGTCTTGCAGGGCGATTTCCGCCACCACGGTTTCGGGTTGTTCCATGATGACGACAACATACTTGTTGTTTCTGTGGTCGAGACAGGTGGAGGCGGCCCAGTCGGCGGCGTCGTACTCTGCGAGCCGAAGCACCGGCGGGCTGCCGTTGACAAACGCAGGATAGGCCATGGTAACAAAAACGAAAACCAAAGCAAAAAACCAAAGCAAAAATCCAAAGCCAAAAACCAAAGCCAGAAAAACCAAAAACCAACCAAAATCAAAACCAAAAAATCCACCCGCGCGCCGAAAAATTCACCTCATCACCACACAAACATCATGGGTATTGTTGCGGGCGGCACGTTGGTGGTGCCTGGACAGTATATCGCACCTCTCAAGACACCCGACAGCCGCTACGTGTCGGGAAACGGCACCACAATCACCCAGGCCCAGGCCGAGGGCCAGACGTTTCTGGTGATCGCCGCCACCGTGGTGGGCAAAGTGCAGATAAAACCAGTGGAAAACGACAGCAGCGACGCTGAAAAAGTCACCCCGGATACCCGGGAACCAGCGGCAGCAGCACACGTCGTCTCCGTTGTCCCCCGCAAACAGGTGCCCCTGGTGCTTCCCAAACAGGGCGACGTGGTTCTCGTGCGCATCACAAGGTTGAATCAAAAGCAGGCATTTTGTGAGATCTTGTCGGTGGAAAACGACAAGAACGTGCTTCTGGACCTGGGCATCGGGGCCGTGGGCACCACCGCCCACCAGTCTGTGGCTGTCAGTGGCGGCGCCTCGTCGTTGTCCAGCCAGGCGGCGGTCGCATCTTTCCAGAGCACGCTCGGCAAGGCGGTGGCGGCCGATTTGGGCGAGACATTCAAGGGCATAATACGAACGCAGGACGTGCGTTTGACCGACAGAGACAAGGTGCAGATTGTCGACTGCTTCCGTCCTGGCGACATTGTGCGGGGAGTGATTTCTTCGTTGGGCGACGGCTCGAACTACTACTTGACGACGGCGCGCAACGACTTGGGGGTGGTGTTTGCTCGTGGCGACGGTGGTGCCGGCGGCGTGTTGTATGCGCTCGACTGGGAGACCATGGTGGATGCCAGCACCGGCCGGGTTGAGCGGAGAAAGTGTGCCAAGCCGTTTACGGAGTAGTGGAGTGGTGGAAAGTGGAGTGGTGGAGTATTGGTAAAGAAGTGCATGACAGAGGAGTGGGGTGGAGTTTGAGAGAAGGTATATATGAAGTATAGACTTCTGGTTTGCATCTATTTTAGTCTGGTTAATGGACTTGTGATAGCTTCTTCTGCTTGTGTTTCTTTCTTGTCTGTTTCTTGTCTGTTTCTGCTTCTTTCTGCTTCGCTTCATACCTATGACTCCACATCTCATCACAGAAATAGCAAATAGATTACTGACTTGTACTGACCATCTTCATAAAATGATCGCAGAACTTAATGAAAATTGCATGTAATGGAATTCGCAAAAGTAATGGTCTATCTCTATATAGGTAACCCGCTTGCACATTAGAGACTTATTAATGTTATTCCACTTCATTCCACTTCATTCCACTTCTTTCCACTTCATTCCACATTCAACTTACACATTTCTCATGCCACTCATTCTGCCCTCCCTTATTAGGCCGACTTCTATAATGGGTGCTTCAACTCCGCGTCGTCGCCACGCAAGTCCACCTCCGACAACCCCACCTTGCTCCCAAACATCTCAAACCGCTTAAAGTACCGCTGCCGCTTCTCCTCCGCCATGCTCACCAACGCCGGCCAGTACTCCTCGTGCCGGTACTCAAAGTCAAGCACCCCGCCAAAGTCCTTGTCCAAATGCTCGCGCGGAACATAGTTGGGGAACGGCTGGTCAAACACCAACTTTTCTCTCGTCAACGGGTCGATGAACGGGTGGATGATCTTGAGAAACGTCCACCCGAGCCACGGAATGTTGGTCAAGAGCGCCTTGCCCAACCGCTCGGGATAGTGCGTCTGCAAGATGTGGAGCACCTGTCTTCCGGTTCCCACCGGCGGAATCTTGCCCTGCTGGATGCCCACGGGCGACGCCTTGAAGTCGATCAAAAGGACCAACGAGTCCTGCCCAGACGGCATAAAGTCGATCACCCGCTCCAACATGTACACAAGCTGCTGCACCTGCCGAAGCGACGTCTTGGTGTTCTGGCGCCCCGGCTTCAAGTAGAGACACGGCCGGGCGTCGTTGTCAAACCCCAAAATCACCTCCTTGCCGGTCTCGTTCTCGGCTGAACACAACTCGCCGTTCACCTCGAGCTCGCTCTCCACACACCCCACGAGCCCAAACTCCCGTCTCCACGCCAACGTCAACTTTATACGGTTGATGGCGTCGTGCTGGTCCCATTTGGTGGCGCGTAGATAACGCAAAAAACACTCTCTGGTAAGCCAGGAACGTTCGTAGTCGCTGAGCTCGGTGTCGTGCTCGTGGCGCTTGTGCTTGTGGTCGTCTTCCGACGTGGCCACCTTGAAATCCGGCGCCGAAAAGTGGCCCAACACGGCGTTGTATTTTGCCTTCTGCGACTCGTCCAACGGCTTTTCCGTAGGAATCTCCGAACCGGATCCCGGGTCCGGCAACGGAAGCACGATCTGCTTCAAGTCCGCCTCGTCCACTTCCGGAGTCTTTGTCTTGTCTTTCGACCGAAGCTTGTCAAACATAGGATAAGGAAGCTGGTGCAAACTTGACGACTGCAGATGAACCGCCGCGTATCACCCGTCCTGCAGGCGCCAAGGAACAAACCACACCCGCGACCCGAATCGACACCCGTCCTGCACCCGCGCCACGCCATCACGTCCTGCAGCCCGCACTTGCGCTTAGCTGCCACTTCCGCCGCCGTTCTCCAGCTACATATTCGTGCATCATTTCCCGCCCCCTGATGCCGCTACCGCGTCTCAGCGATCTCGCCGCGCAAAAGTGCCTGCAGAACGTGGCGCTCCTCCACGACGTGGGCAACACCCCCTTCCACATCTTGCGGCCTGTCTTGTCCCGCATGAGTGCCCGCCAGTTGGACCACATCGAGACGAAAAGCCCCCACATTGTCCCGCACTCCGACCTGCTCTGGCCCAGCCTCACCGCCCGCGATTTCCCAAACCGGCCACTTGCATCCCGCCTGCTCGTGGATGCGCCCATGCCACATAAAGCGCTCTACTTCCGGTACTTGCATGAGCGAGAAGCGTTGCAGCGGGACTCGGCCCAGCGACTACGCTCCATGACCCAGCGCCTCCGTCGGCAGAAATCCGCCAACGCCATCACCCCGGTGAAACATCTCCTCCGCGATCCCACCATCCGCCGCCGACCGGCTGCAAAATCGCCCCCGGCTCTCGGTCCCCTTTCCGTTGTCCGACGCGCGCGTCTCGAAACGCAAGAGCGCCAGCGTCTCTTCCAGAAAAATCCCGCTCCCGACGCCAGCGACCCGTTTGCAGAGTACAAGGTGCAGCCTCCGCGCCGCATGCGCCCTCCAGTTCATGCACCTCCAGATGCGCCCCGGCCCAAACCCGCACTTCCGGCTCAGCCGTCCCTCCCAGAATCGGCTCCTGCTGCTGCCGAGCAAGATTCAAACCCTGGGGACTCTGTCCTGAACGTTCCTTCGCCGCGTAAACGCAGACCGCCTCCTGGTATATTCATCTCGCGCCCAAAACGGCCGCAAAAACGGCCCAAAAGCGAAGCGAGAATGAGCCCAAAGTCAGGAACTAGCCCTGATCAGAGCCCGTCCCAAACGGTAAAACCCGAGCCCAGCGAAATGCAGGCCATTCGCTCAGCCATATTTCAAAAGTAGTGCATAGGTATTGGTAGATGCTAGATTAAGTAATCGTAATAATACCACCCCAGGGAAAGATTCTGTAGCTGCGAACGATCAATTAGTTACGCCAGGGAGTATGGGTTCAGTTCTCTTGGTTTGCAAGTTTTTCTGGCCAGGAGTCACATCTACTGATGACAATCTTAGATGCTGCTCGCTCAAGAAACCCTTCCTTCCATTCTCCAGCACGATTGGCCTGGCTAGCTCAATCGGTAGAGCGTTTGACTCTTATTCAAGAGAAGCGATCAAAAGGCTGCGGGTTCGACCCCCGCGTCGGGCTAATTTTTTACTTTTTTGCACCCGTCGCAAATATTACGTACACTACTCCCGTAGGTTTAGTGTCTGTAGATCACACTCTGCTGGTTTACCATGAGCTCCTATAGCACGATCTTCAGAAACGTACACCCACCAACTTTTGGGTTTTTCTCAAATCACCACAAATATGAATACGTCTTTTTGAACACTATTTTTCTCGTCAGGTTCTACAATCCATGCTATTAATTTGTCTATTATATGCTGTGTAATGCTATTCTTCTGCGGGTTGCTTGTTCTTCTGTTTGCGCTGCTTTTTCAACAATCCTCCAGCAGCATCTGCAGCTCTTTTTCTGTAACCTTTGGAGTCTAGTTTTCTATCAGGGTCCTCCTGGTCATTGCTCCATAACACGTCGTGGCCGGGCTGGTTACCAGCAATGATGGTTTGGTTGTATGACTTTATGCGGAGTCTCCCGCTCACCAATGCACGTTCGGGACAAGTGGTGACACATTGCTTGGTTCTTCCAGACTCTAGCCCGATCGTTTTGAGCACCGTAAGAATATCGCTGCTGTTACGCAACTGGAGCGGATGGGTAGCCCCACTAGATACCACTAATCCGCGAGACCGTGACGCCCGGATAAGCTGGAGGGCATTGGAAAAAAAGTTTTTTCGGGCCGCCAGGGCTGTAGACGAGAGCAGGATGTCTGTTCCAGTGCTGGTGTAGCCGGCAGGTCCACCGACTAGCGTAGCGTAGCATATTTCAAAGTGGACTCCGCGGTCGACACCACTACAGACAGTCTTGTGTTTGAGGTAGAAAGGAAGTCTCTGCGAGAGATTGAGAGACACCAAGTCGATGTCGAGATTGGAGACAGCAAGCTGCAATGCCTTTTCGGTGGTGGGCTGGATGGCTATTATGTCGAAATGGTTCTGGATCTTGGCGAGGCCCTGTATTTGTGCGGGATCAGCCACCATGAGGGTCAAGCGCGAGAAGAGTCTTGCTTTGGGGAACGATTTCTCAAAGTGCAGCGCCAACTCTGCTATTGGAACGGGGTTTAATGCGGTTGGATCGTGCACTGGGAGCCTGGTGCCTTCAGGAACAGTGAAATTAATGGCTATGTGGGTGTATTCGAGCGCCAAAGCCGTGGAAATGGTGGCTTTTAACGATGCTATTTGCGAGGCTGAGGCCTTGCCGTAACCCAAGACGGGCCAGGGGATATTTAGGTCAAACTTGGACATGCGGGCAATGTCAGCAGTATGCTAGGGGTGTGTAGACTGCAATATGGTACAGAAAAGTAGCGTGTTTGGTGGTGAGTTTTTTGTTTTCGGACCAGAAACGGACTGAAGTGAGCTGAAACGAGGTAGTCTTGTTTGGAGCCTGGACGCAACGAGTTGGACGGGTGTATAGCTCCGCAAACACTTTATTAGAGGCAGTGTGCTTGTGGCCCTGTTTTCGCCAAAGTGCGCAAGTGTTGATCTTTTGAGAATTTCTCATCCACTTTCTGGTCAGCCCAAACACCGCACCGTTGCCACCGCCACCAAGCATATAAATACGGCACCATTGTGGGACTTTTCGGCTAGCAAACAACACTGTTCGAGCCAGCGACCACGGGCATTTCGATATATCTAGTTTAAAAGCCAGCGGCTGGACGATCAGACATAGTTTACACGTGTCTCCATTGCTATCACATTCATCAACCATCAGGATTTGTCTCTAGAATTTGGTGCTTCGGAAATCTGTAGACATCGTCGAGAGAACACAGACTCTACCAGCTCGATTACACGATAGAACAACCCGTCTGACTACAAGTGAGCTATTTGGACTTTTTACATTGTTGTTGGCGATTTTGCAGCCTTCAAACCTCCACACAACATAGACACACACTGCACCACCAGCATGTCGGGGATCATGGATATCGGCAAGCACTGCGACTACTGTCGGCAGTTGGACTTTCTTCCCTTTGCCTGTGACGGCTGCAAACGGGTTTTTTGTGCCGCCCACCGCACGCAATTGAGCCACCACTGTCCTGTTATGGTGGACGAAAAGCTGCCCAGTCCGTCGTCACACTCGCCGCGGCCGGGCGCCCGCAAGGGCCTGGTTTCGGCGCTTTTTCCGGACCGCAGCCAGGACCGAGCCAAGCTTGAGAAGTCGTTGGCGGCGCCAAAAAAGCCCACCACGGTCAAGGAGACCCAGTTTCGGGTCGGGGACGTGGCCGCCAACACCAGCAACGCGTTCACCAAGCTCAAGGTTCTTTTCGGCAAGAAAAAACCGCCGACGGGACGCTCGCGGACGGCCGAGATTCTCCAGCTCCGCAAGGCAGCCCACGGCGACGCCAAGGTGAAGCCGCAAGACCGGGTGTATGTGTGGTGTCTCTACATCGACGCGCACGGCGACATGGACGCCGCCAAGAAGATCGACTACGAAAAGCAGCGGCGTGGAGTGTGGGTGTCCAAGCAGTGGTCTGTCGGCCGAGCGCTCGACGTTGTGGCCGAGAGTTTGCGGCTCAAGAACGTCAACAACAGCAGCAGCGACAGCCTCCAGCGGCTCGGGATGTATGTGATGGCGCAGGAGCAGCCGGTAGCCGTGGCAGCCAGCGAGCGGTGCAGCCGGTTCAAGGACGGCGACACCGTGTTTTTGATCCGAGGTGCGTGAGGACCAAGATCACCAAAAATCACCAAAAACCACTAAAAATCAAAAACAAAAACAAACCGCCACTGGCATACAGCACCACAACACACGCCATCTACACCCCTACATCTACACAAAAACGCCCCCAGCGCATTCCCGCTGCAATGGCAACTTTTACACCGGCTGCCGTTTATGCGCGCCCCGCCCGACCCTGGGTGTATTTGTGTAACATTGTCGAGCAAAAGGATTTTGTAAACGGCATTGCGATCATCTCAATCACTTTGTTGGATCTGGTCGAGGTGTAGGGGCGCAGCATCCATCCATCTGCACAGCACGCACAGAACATTAGTTGGCAGGCTTCTTCTTCTTTTTCTGGCACTCCCACTGTTTCCCCGAAAAATCCGTTTCCCTCCTTTTCCTCGTCACCATGAGCAGACAAGCTAACCCGGCGGCCATTGCCGCCGCCACCGCGTCGCAGCCGTCATCCAACAACTCGGTCGTGGGCCTACACTACAAGATCGGCAAGAAAATCGGCGAGGGCTCCTTCGGAGTCATTTTCGAAGGCACCAACATCATCAACGGCGTGCCGGTGGCCATCAAGTTTGAGCCCCGCAAGACGGAGGCTCCGCAGTTGCGCGACGAGTACCGCACCTACAAGCACTTGCAGGGCTGCGAGGGCGTGCCCAATGCCTACTACTTTGGCCAGGAAGGCTTGCACAACATCTTGGTGATCGACTTGCTCGGCCCGTCGTTGGAGGACCTCTTTGACTGGTGCGGCCGCCGGTTCAGCGTCAAGACCGTGGTGCAGATCGCGGTGCAGATGTTGAACTTGGTGGAGGACGTCCACCGCCACGACTTGATCTACCGCGACATCAAGCCCGACAACTTTTTGATCGGCCGCCAGGGCTTGCCCGACGAAAACGCCGTCCATCTCATTGACTTCGGCATGGCCAAGCAGTACCGCGACCCGCGCACAAAGCAGCACATTCCCTACCGGGAGAAGAAGTCGTTGAGCGGCACCGCGCGCTACATGTCCATCAACACCCACTTGGGCAGAGAGCAGCTGCGGCGGGACGACCTCGAGGCGTTGGGCCACGTCTTCTTCTACTTTTTGCGCGGCCAGTTGCCGTGGCAGGGCTTGAAGGCGCCCACCAACAAGCAGAAGTACGAGAAGATCGGCGACAAGAAGCGCACCACCCCCGCCGTCACCTTGTGCGACGGGTTGCCGCGCCAGTTTGCCGAGTACTTGGACCTGGTGCGGTCGCTCCCGTTCGACGCCGAGCCGGCGTACGAGGAGTACCGCATGCTCTTCTTGTCCATCTTGGACGACTTGGGCCAATCGTGCGACGGCGACTTGGACTGGTTGCACCTCAACGGCGGCAAGGGCTGGGACTCCACCATCAACAAAAAGCCCAACTTGCACGGCTACGGCCATCCCAACCCCCCCAACGACAGAGATAGACGGCACCGCGACCAGCGCCGGCTGCGGGCACACCACCAGAACAGCCAGGGCCAGCTGTCGCCGGCGCAGCAACAGCAGTTGTCGGCGGCCCAGCTCCACCAGCAGAAGTTGCAGCACTTGGTCAACCGCCCGCTTCCTCCCATCAAGCAGGAGCTGGGTCCGGTGCCAGACATGATGGCGAAAAACAACGGCCTCGCCAACAACTACGACAGCTCCACGCCTGTCCACCACCAAAACCAATACGAGCAGCAGGAGGCCAATGAGCATGAAGAAAAAACCTTTTGGAACAAGTTGTGTTGCCAGTAAATTCACTTCGGGTAGAAACAGGTATCATCAGATTAGACCATGTATTCAATTTATCTTAAATCAATATTTCGCTACACTACATGTTCACCTTGTTGCGGAGCTTCTCCCACTCGCCTGCCGTCACCTGCATCTCCTGGTACGTATCCCGGACGTAGTCCTCCACCACCCGCAACTTGTCGGTCACGCTCTCCTTGTCAAAGTCGCCGCTGGCGTCGGTCATGTGCTGCATGGCGTTCTCGAGCCGCTTGATGGCCACCTGGCACCGGTACTTGACCCACTGCGGGTAGAAGCTGTTGTAGATGGTGCCAAAGTTGAGCTCGGGTCTCACGGTTTTGAGGTTGGAGCCGTCGTACTTCATGGGGTCCTTGTGGCGGTACGACGTCACCATGGTCACTCTCTCAGTCATGCCAGCTGGCTTTTGAGCAATGTGTTCGATAAGACCGCCCTGCAACACACACGCATGGCCCGACTGCGGCGACGGAACTATGGCAAACTTGTTGCCGGAAGACTCGCCCATGCGAAGCGCGGTCTCTCCGCCCACCATGTTGGTGGTGTCGGACATCATCAACACACACACAAACGGGTAGCTATCACGGTGCCAACCCACCACCGCCGGGATATTTTCCATGTCCATATCCTTGGGGATGGTGTTGGCTAGAGCCGTTTCCTTCTGCTGGAGTGCGGTTTGCTCGTCGGTGATGGCGATGTTGGCGTGGGCGATTTCGTACTCCATGGCAATCTCCAATTCTACGCCAGCCATAAGCGACACCAACTCCATGGTCTTGGGGTGGGTCCAGGCCGCATGGGTGAACGGAGCATTGATGGTGTCGTTGTCGATCGCATACCCGCGGATCACACAGTCGGTGCCGGAGGTGGAGCTGTACGACAACCGGGCGTACTTTAGGAACAATTCCTTCTCAAAGATTTCCTGCTTCATGATCGCGATCGCCTCGTCGGTGAACAACGGGAAGGGATCGGATACACCAATGGGGGAGATCTGGTGCTTGCTGGTGAGCCCCAACTCGTCCATCGTCAACCGCCTAGTGTTGTTGAAATTGAATTTGTGGATGGGATCCTTTGAGTAGTACTTCAAGTGGACCATGGGGTCGAATTTCACGTTTTTGTAACTTGGGTTCTGGATAAGCTTGTAGGTCTCGCCTATTGCCAGCGAGTCGTAGAACTCCTCCGAAAACCCCTTGTACCCATTTCCTTCCTTTATCGCCAGAAGCAACTCGGCGGTGGCCATTTTTGGGTGGCAAATCTATCGTGTTTCTAAAAGCTATGCACACGACAGTAAACCAGGGGACAGGCGTCGTATCATATATATACCCGATTGCGTCCGAGGTCGGCATCTGTCATGTGTCATACCGTTACAACCACCCGCTATAGGAAACACCAACCATGGACTCTTATCACGCCGCGCTTCACTTGCCTATTTCGTGCATAGAATCCTGGAGCTTATCGGGCCCTGTGGGTTAGCTGCAGGAACGGGATATGACTTAATATGGGCCAATGCGGCCATATGGGCGCACAACAGAGAGAGGGAGAGAACAAGGGAACCTGCATAGAATAAGGGGTGTATCACGTGACCGCTGGGTGTGTCTGGTGTACGGCGGTGACCCGTCTCCATGTCGGTACCGTCCAGCATCCCCGGTGCAGGTCCCTGCCCCGCTGGCTTAGGTAACCGTGCGCCTGCAGTTCGTTCCATCGCTGGCCAGGCCTTTACATAAGCCCGGCTGCAATATATAAGGCAGGCGCTGCTGCTTGCAGCCGTTGCAGCCTGACTAGTTGCGAGCCACAAACGCCATCACGTGGGGAAACTGTTTTCTGGCAACACAGCACGCACACTAGGTCCTACAGAACCCACCAGTACCTTGATACTGAGTCCCTTTCCCAGTCCTTTCCCAGTCCTTTCCCAGTCCTTTCCCAGTCCTTTCCCAGTCCTTTCCTAGTCGCCTTCCCAGACCGGACCCACCCACTGGACTGGTCACTATGGAGTGTCCGTTTGCCCCCGGCATGTGGTTGGGCACCTACCAGATGTTCGAGGCGGCGTTCAGCCAGCGCCACCACAACATCAAGCTCGTGATCAACTGCTCTCCCACCTACAAGTTTTTGGCCCACTTGGAGCACTCGTCAGCCGCCATCTCGTCCGACGTGATCATGGTGAGTTTGGACCCCAGTTTTGCCACCGACAAGTTCTCGCCGGACGAGCAGCACCGGTTGATGGAGTATGTGACGCGTCTCAACCGCGTACTCCAGAACTACATTGGCCACTTTCACTCCGCCAACCGCACCCGCACCCCCATCCACCCCATGCCCGCCGGCCGGCCGTTTGCCATGCTGCTGCCGGTGTTGAGCGGCAGCATCAAGCCACACTTGTTTGCGCTCAACCGCTTGGTCAAGCTCTTGCACCACGTTGACGCAGCCATCGAGGTGGCGGTGGTGCTGAGCGAGCTGTGCAACCCGGTGGCCACCGCCGTGGCCATGTCCTATTTGATGGACCACTACGGGCTCAACTACGGCGCCAGCTACAGCCAGGTGGCGGCGCGGGCGGGCGCCATGGTGAGTCCGCTCAACCCCAGTTTCTACGACGACTTGTTGGTGATCGAGGCGGTGCGGCAGTTCCAGGCCGAGAACAGCGCCCTCAAGTACGGCAGTCCGGTGCTGGCGCACTGTAAACTAAAACGCAAGAACGACGACGACGACTTGGGGCGGCACAAACGGCGCGCCGGCGACGATGTATTATATGTAGACTAGACAATGAGAATGATGACGGACTGGACTGGACTGGAGGAGTGGACAATCTAGAGAATGACTGGACATACTGGACAATAACAGACAGACTAGTCAGACTGGACAGACTGGACAATAACTAGTCAGTAGTCAGTAGTCAGTGTCAGTAGCCAGACTAGAAATGTGACCCTTCTTTAACCTATTCCGGCACCTGGAGTCCCACGCGGTTCGCCGTCCGGCTCACATTGTCCTCCTGGCTCATCGTGAGCCCCGGGTTGTACCGCTCGATGAGCTCATTGTATGTTCGCTGCGAGTGGAGAAAAACCGCAACGTTTTTCAAGTTCTGGAGATGCACCTGCTGCAAGGTCGGGGGTGTATCGGCCACAAACGACCGCAACACGTCGGTCTGGAGGCGGGGCGCCTTTCTCGTGGCGGCAAGCTCGTCCTGGAGCTGTTTTTCAACATCGGCAATCGGCTTCTTTTCCCGCAAAAGCTGGATTTTGCGGTACTGCAAGCGTGCTTTCACGCGCTCGAGCTCCTTGGCGGCGTGCACCTCGTGCGACTTTCTATTGATCACCGAAAGCTCCCGCAGAAGCGCCCGGTAGAGCTGGCGGAACATGGTGGTGGTGAGCTGGTGGTTGGATCGGCCTCAGGTGGTCCCGTCCTCCTGCACCCAGTCGCAGCCGGACCCTAGGCGCTCGGCCAATCACAGCGCGGTCGGAGCCGGGGCCGCGGAGTTTTCTGTCTGCAGGCGCCAACTCCATTTACAAAAATTTCATCAAATCATCCTCCAGACATGTTGAAGTCAATCCCAAAGGTAAGTACGCACGAGGTTTTGCGCGTGGAAATTCGGCACCGCCAGCGACCCCGGCGTGGGCTGCGCGATCCAGCGGCCCCACGCCACAATGCTGACCGATTGCCCCCGGTCGGAGCTCGGAGGCCGCGACCCCCCATTTTTGGCCCACTTAGCCTCCATTTTGGCCCACCACAATTGGTACTAACTGCAGTCGTCCGTCCGTAGCTTGGCTACGTTTGCATCCCCGGAAGCCGTGTTGCCCAAGAAGTACGGTGGCAAGTACACCGTGACCCTCATCCCCGGAGACGGTATTGGTAAGGAGATCACCGACTCCGTCAAGACCATTTTCAAGTCAGAGAACGTGCCCATCGAGTGGGAGACCGTGGACGTGTCCGGGTTGGACAAGGGCACCGGTGTGGCCGAGGCAGTGGAGTCGTTGAAGAGAAACAAGGTGGGCTTGAAGGGTATCTTGTTCACCCCTACCGGCTCGTCGGGCAAGTCGTTGAACGTGGCGTTGAGAAAGGAGTTGGACATCTTTGCGTCGTTGGTGTTGATCAAGAACATCCCCGGCGTCAAGTCGCGGTTGAACGGCATCGACTTTGCCCTTGTCAGAGAGAACACCGAGGGTGAGTACTCCGGGTTGGAGCACCAGTCGTACCCGGGAGTGGTGGAGTCGTTGAAGATCATGACCCGGTTCAAGTCGGAGAGAATCGCCAAGTTTGCATTTGACTTTGCCAAGAAGAACAACCGTAAGTTGGTCACCGCCATCCACAAGGCCAACATCATGAAGTTGGGCGACGGCTTGTTCCGCCAGACCGTCAAGGACGTGGGCCAGTTGTACTCGGGCATCGAGGTCAACGACCTCATTGTCGACAACGCATCGATGCAGGCGGTGGCCAAGCCCCAGCAGTTCGACGTGTTGGTCACCCCCAACCTTTATGGTTCCATCTTGTCCAACATCGGCGCCGCGTTGATCGGCGGTCCCGGCTTGGTGCCCGGCGCCAACTTTGGCAGAGAGTATGCTGTGTTCGAGCCCGGCTGCCGTCACGTTGGCTTGGACATCAAGGGCCAGAACACCGCCAACCCCACCGCCATGATCTTGTCGGGCGCCATGATGTTGAGACACTTGGGACTCAACGACCACGCCGACAGAATCTCGCGTGCCACCTACGATGTGATTGCCGAGGGTAAGGTGAGAACCAAGGACATTGGCGGAACCTCGTCCACCACCGAGTTTACCGATGCCATCTTGGCCAAGTTGAACTAGATGTAGTACGAATAAAGAATCAGAGGAATAGGTCACGCCCTGCATGAGCACTCAGTGTCTGTGTCAGTGTCTGTGTCAGTGTCTGTGTCTACGCTGTTCTCAGTGTCTACGGTGTCTCACTGTCCACTGACTTTCTACTTTGTCTCCCACTTTGTCTCCCTTTTTCTCTCCCACTTTTTTTCTCTCTCACTTTGTCTCCCACTTTGTCTCCCTTTGTCCCACCACTGCTTGGCATCGCATCCTGCACCCGGCGTCTGACTCGGCGTCGTCCGCCAACAAATTACTCACTATAAAAACCCGCGCCGTCGCTACTAATTTAAGCGGACACCTAGTACGCTTCACGCTCCCGCGTTATTTATAGGTACTAATTTTCATCATGTGTGACGTTGTCCTTGGAGCCCAGTGGGGCGACGAAGGTAAAGGAAAGCTTGTAGATCTCCTCTGTGACGATATCGAAGTCTGTGCCCGGTGCGCCGGAGGAAACAACGCCGGCCACACCATTGTGGTTGGCAAGACCAAGTACGACTTCCACATGCTTCCCTCAGGACTTGTCAACCCCAACTGCCAGAACATCTTGGGGTCCGGAGTGGTGGTCCACATTCCGTCGTTTTTCGAGGAGTTGGAGAATCTCGAGAAGAAGGGCTTGGACTGCCGCAGCCGCCTCTCGGTGTCTTCCCGTGCCCACTTGGTGTTCGACTTCCACCAGCGCACCGACAAGTTGAAGGAGGCCGAGTTGTCGGAGAACAAAAAGTCCATCGGCACCACCGGCAAGGGCATCGGCCCAACGTACTCCACCAAGGCGTCCAGATCGGGAATCCGGGTCCACCACCTTGTTTCCGACGACCCCGACGCCTGGGAGGAGTTCAAGACCCGGTACTACCGGCTCGTGCACTCGCGGTACAAGAGATACGGCGAGTTTGAGTACGACGTGGACGCCGAGCTCGAGCGCTACAAGCAGTACCGCGAGCAGCTCAAGCCGTTTGTGGTGGACTCGGTGGCGTTTATCCACAAGGCCATCAAGGACAAGAAGAAGATCTTGGTCGAGGGCGCCAACGCGTTGATGTTGGACATCGACTTTGGCACCTACCCCTACGTGACGTCGTCGTCCACCGGGATTGGAGGGGTGTTGACCGGGCTCGGTCTCCCGCCAACTGCCATCAGAAACGTCTACGGCGTGGTCAAGGCCTACACCACCCGGGTGGGCGAGGGGCCTTTCCCCACCGAGCAGTTGAACGAAGTGGGAGAGAAGCTCCAGGACATTGGGGCCGAGTTTGGCGTCACCACCGGCAGAAAGAGAAGATGCGGCTGGTTGGACTTGGTGGTGATGAAGTACTCCACCGCCATCAACGGCTACACCTCGTTGAACATCACCAAGTTGGACGTGTTGGACACGTTCAAGGAGATCCAGGTGGGGGTGTCGTACACCTACAACGGCACCAAGTTGGAGAGTTTCCCCGAGGACTTGAACGTGTTGAAGAACGTGGAGGTGGAGTACGTGACCCTCCCCGGCTGGGAACAGGACATCACTGGCATCAAGGAGTACGCCGACCTTCCGGAGAACGCCTTGAAGTACTTGAAGTTCATCGAGGACTTCCTCGGCGTTCCCATCGAGTGGGTGGGCACCGGGCCGGCCAGAGAGAGTATGTTGAAGAAGTAGATTGTAATACCACGTAAACCATGACTTGCACTGGCCACCACCACCACCGTCCTCCCCAGCCGTTCCTGTATGCACCCCCTCTCTACCAGGACCGTCCTGGTCGTTCTGTTCTCCACCACCCTTCCAGGACCTTCCAGGATTTCTTCGCCTCCACATGTCGTCCCCAGAGCCGCCAAAGAAAAAGGTGAAAACCCACAAGAAAAAGGCCCGCAAGTCGGCTATGGGCATCCACTATACCCTCAAGAACAACCACGGCCGCCGCTTCACCACCACCCACATTCGGAGTCTCATCACCAGTTTACTCGAAACCACCAAAAATACCAAAAATCCTCCCGCGTGGTTTTCCTCCTGGAACGTCCCCCAGGAGACACCGGTGCTTGTGTGCATCGTTCCGGGCCTCGATGGCATCAACTACGACAAGTCTTTTGCAGAAGCAGCATTGCCGATGGACCAGGTGGACTTGCAGGCCTACCTGGCACTACTGAGCCTACAAGGGTTGCAGAGTCTTTTGCTATTCCGGTCGCCGGCCCAGCGGGACCTGTTGTTCTCGTTCACCGACGCGTTGCTCTCGGTTCCATTGACGCTGAAAGAGAAGAAAGCACGCTTGGAAAAACTGAAACTGGACAACTTGCTGCCGCAGGACTTTCTCTTGTCGTTTGACCAGATGAAAGACCGGGAGTATCCAGCGGCACACGCGGCCACCTACCACACTACCACGGACTTGCACTTGGATACCGTCGGCATTTACGGCTTGGACTGTGAGTTCTGCAATGTCGGCAGCGACAAGGTGTTGACGAGAATCTGCTTGACTCGCGAGAACGGCTCGGTGGTGATGGACGAGCTCGTCAAGCCGCAGGCCACCATCACCGACTACAAGACCCAGTACTCGGGCATCACCAGCGACATGTTGGAAAACGTCACCACCACCCTTGCCGATATCCAGACGAGACTCTTGGCCACGGTTTCGTCGCAGGACATTCTTGTGGGCCACTCGTTGGAGTCCGACCTACATGTGCTCAAGATATCCCACGCAAAGATTATAGACACGTCCATCCTCTACGAGCATCCGCAGGGCCCGCCGCGACGGCCGCAGTTGCGATGGCTAACAGAAAAGTACTTGAACCGCCAGATCCAGAACAGCGGCAACGGCCACCATCCAGCGGAGGACGCCCAGGCGTGCATGGACTTGATGCACTTGAAGCTCAAAAACGGCACCTTGTTCGGCGTGGTGGGCGACGAGATCCCGCTCATGGAAAAGCTCAAGGTGGCCGCAGCATACGTCGATCCAGGGGCATCCGCAGCACCGCCCGGCTTCACGTTCTGCCGTTCCGCCAGCGACGCCGAAGCCGCAGAGCGGGCCGTGGACCAGATCCACCACAACAAACTCGTCGTGGTCACGTTGAGGGACTTGGACGGGCCGCAAGACAGCCTGGCTCTGGGTGCAAAATCCATCCACACCATCGTGGACCAGGCCCCGGACGGAACAGCCATTCTAGTGGTCTCCCCCACTACCGACGCCCAGACAGCACACGCGCTCAGCAGGGCCAAGAATGCTTCTCGCAGAAAACGCAACCAGGAAATGACCCCGGAAGACGAGTGGACCGACGACAACCAGCGGCAGCTACAAGAAGCAGTGGTGGCGGCGAGAGAGGGCTACTTCCTTTTCGGATACAAATAGCATTGGTACCATACTCATAAAGACTCTGTGAACTCGTCCACTTCTGTGGCAGCAGCGTCGTCCTGGCTCGGTCTCCGAACCACGGGGATCTTGTCGTTGTATCTCCATTGGTTCAAATCTAGCACCTCGTTGGTGGCCACCACCGTCGGTCTTCTGTCACTCTGCCGTGACCGGTGCCAGCCATTAAGTTTAATTTTTATGGAGTACCCCATTTCGCCACTAAACTCGCTGGAATCAGGGGTATACCAGTCCTTCACCCACAGCGATTTTGGCTCGTCGTAACTCATTATTTAGCGCAAGATACCAGGTGTGAATTCCCGAGTGAGAATCCTACGATTATATACCACAAACAGTGCGGTTGCCCCGCCACCTTTTGTCCGCAAATACCGCACCAGGTATTGCCATGTCACCCCTTAAACTATCCATGTGACCAGACCCCACCTTCTCCCTTTATTCTCGGATGCATACAGGCTTATTTTTTGTTCTTACATTGTTGGTATGCAGGATGGGAACCCTGGGGCAGCCCGAGGAGCAGCCCGAGGGGAACCGGGTTGCTGGACGCCGTCGGCGGCTCCTGGTTTGTGTTGGACTATGTAGATGCTGTTGTGTAGCGCACTGCCCTGCCGGGTGCGCTGCCGGCAACTGGCGAGGTTTTTTGCCGGCAACCTTTTTTCGTGCCGACACGAGGCTCGTCTGCGGCGATGGCTATTTCTGGGCATTTGCAGGCACCGCAAAATAGCAACCTGGGAACGGCAGGCGCGATGATCTATAGTATGCAGATGGGGTGTCGGTGGAGTGCTGGCTGCAGGTCGGAGTGCTGCTCACTGCAGGTCGTCCTTGTGTTCCCGGTGCCGCTTCTGCACGTTTTGCTTCACCTTTTCAAACTTCTTCTTGATCTCGAGCCGTCGCTGTTCCTCCTGCCGCACCGTCTGCTCGTACCACTTGATCATCTGCCGTGGCTCCACTCCGTAGATGGCCTCGTACTCGCAGAACAAGCAGCAGCAGTTGGTGCCGCCGGTCTCCGCCGCCTTGTTCTTCTTCTTCTTGTTCTTCTTCTTCTTGCTGCCTGGCGCCGGTCGCTGGCTCTCGAGCTGGCTCTCGAGCTGGAGCTGCTGGTTCTGGAGCTGCATGAGCCGCAACTGCTCCTCCACGTTGTTGCTGGTGGGGATCAACTTGCCGTTGTGGTCGTACTCAAACGTGAACTCGCACGACGGACCCTGGTCGTCGTAGTCGTCGCAGCTGCAGCCGCCGTCGTGGCTGTCGCACGCCATCCCGCGCTCCACCTCCACTTCTATGTGGTGCGCCAAGTCGTCGTGGACCTCGTCGAGGTCGTAGTCACTCTGGCCGTTGTACTCGTCGGAAAAAAACTCAGCGTTTCCGTCGTGTAGTCCTTCCTCGTCTTTGGTGTCGTAGAGCGAGAGGCCGTTGCTCTGCAGCTTCCCGCCAGGCGAAAATATCAGCGAGATCTTCTTGTAGAGGAGATCGATGTCTGCTTCCTTCAATAGCTGGTCGGTCCTGAGTCCGTTTTCGGTGCTGTTTCTGTCTGCGGAGGCCTCCTCGAGCACCTTCATGAGGTCCTGCGAAAAGATGGGCTTGGAATCCTCGCCGTCGTCTGGAAACGGCAGAAATCGATCGTCGCCAGACTCGTATTTGCGGCTCATGGCCCGCTGCCACGACTCAAAAAAATGCCTCGAGGCCTGGTCGAGCCGTTTCTTGGAGCTCGCAAGGCCCGCTGCCTCTGTCTGCGTGTTCAGGCTGCTTTCCTTGGGTGCCGTTCGTGACCCCAGCATCGTCACTGCTCTTGGTCAAATTTGAGGCCTCAGATATCGAGCCTGGTTACCTGCAGTACTATATACCATACCGTACGCTAGTCCTTCTTAAGTGTTCTCTGCTTTTCGGCGTTCTTGACCGTCTTCTCGTCCACGAAAAGGCCCTTTCTGCGTCTGATGGTGTTCATGTACCGTCTGGCCACGTTTTCTCTTTCGGCAAACTCGCCAAGTTCCTCGAGCTCCTCGTCGGTATGCGGCACCCAGAACGGGTCGATCTCGAGAATGTCAAAGCCGTCAAAGACTAGCTGGGGACTGGCCGCACCGGAAGTCTTCTTCCTGATCTCCTCCGAGAATCCAAACGCCTCCACCACTGGAATTCGTGCCTCAATTGTGAAGAACGGACTGCCTTCTTTCATCTCTTCTGATATAATCGACCCGCCTCTCTTCTGAACCACCGCATACACACGCCCTAGCACCTCGCCGCTGGCCTGGATGTCACAGGTGTACATTGCTAGCAACAACCGTGGCGACCTCTCCAAGTAGTGGGTGTGGATCAAGTCCTTGGTCACTCGGTACACCTTACCAGAAATATTGATCGACGAACTGTCATCCGCCTGGAAGTGGGACTTCTTGACAACCACCAATATACCTTGCATGGGCTCGGAGGCAAGCGGTCCATTGCTCACCGCAAGCTCAAACCCGTTGATCACATTATTCTCGTAATCAAACCGAGATGAAATAGTGGACCCGTTCCCAAAAACTCGGCCAAACTGGGCCCCGTTCAGTGAACTTTCAACCAAAAGATTGGGCCCGATTCTCTTGGGCCCCACTGAGATAATCTGGTCAAAAAGAGACTCCCAGCTGTCCACCTCGCACCCTTCAAATATCTCTCGTTTATAGTCAGTGACGTCTTGAACTGCCTCGATGAACTCTTGTCTAAGAGATGCTTGTGCACGGGCTTTGGCATCATTCTTGCCAAATACCAGTGTCGAGATGAGACTCTCTTGCGAGATCAAGAAGTTCGTCAACTCAGCTGGCAACTTCAAAACTTCGATTTCTAACTCAAGTCCCTCCACCGTGTAACTGTATGGAAGCTTCTTGTAGGTACTCTCGGGCTTGTTGCTGACCAAACCCTCTCTAAAGGGAATGACCGGTTCTTTGACAGAAACATCGCAGCCAGTAGCAAAACGCTCCTCCAAGTCCTTTAAACATCTTTCCAAGTGAAGCTCGCCAGCAACACACATGATCAACTCACCCGTCTCATCGTCAATGTACCATTCAAACACCGGGTCTGCCTTCGACAAAAGTGCCAACCCACGTTCCAATTTGTTCAACTTGGCAGGATTGGTGGGCTCAATGGCGATTTTAAGAATAGGCTCATTGTGGATCAAGGTCGAGGTGGAAGCCAAGTTGATGTATGGTGTTGGTGATACTGAACTCAAGGTGGCATTTTTCAATACGACCTCCTCAAGTCCAACCACACCAACGATATTTCCGGCTGGCACTTCGTCCATCTCCACGAACAGGCGTCCCATAATTAAATAAAGGTTTTGGATAACAGCCTCCTTCACTTGTTCCTGGTTCTGTGGGTCGTCCTTCGGTAACGAGGGATCGTATTTTGGACCTATGGCGACGACAGTTTGTCCCACCTTCAACAGGCCTGCGAAGACTCTTGTGAAAGCAATTAAGGTCTCATTGGATGGAACACCTTCGTCGGAGTCTGACTCTTCTTCAAAGTCGTCCTCTTCGAATTCCCATTCAAATGGATCTTTCTTTGCTGCTTCAGGCTTTTCCTCTTCCAAATTACTCTCACGCAAAGCCGCTGCGGCTTCTGATGCTTTCTTCGCAAGCTCTCGAGCCTCTCTTCCACGCTGGATGAACTCTTCCGCCGTCAAGCCCGGTTCAACTTCCTTTGGAAGTTCTTCGTTGGGGACAGACACCATTTTGGAAACGTATGCAAGGATATTACTGCTCGATTTGTCACAGTTGGTGATGGACTTCTCACTCTCTGCACTGAGAATCTGTTCTCTTGGCTCGTCTGCGCAAGCGTCAAACAAACACTCAGAAAGAATCTTGTCCATACGCTGCTGTTGGGCATCGATGGGACTAGGAAGGTAGTCGATGACGGTACCGAGCAATGCATGGCTCACAGGGATCCATTGGGACATGATCAAGTTTAAGAGCTGCTTGGAATCCTTGGAACGCAAGTCTCTTGGGCCAATCTTTGCTCCCAACTTTGCAATGATGGACTCCAAGCGTTCCTGGTCACGCTCGAGAACACAGTTTTGGTAGATCATCCATATCTGTTCCAAGATGAGGCCCACAAAAAGGGGCTTGAGGGATGACTGGTTGGCCTTCAATTTGGAGCCAGGGATGATCTTCTTATTCTTCATATCAAGATAAAAGTCTCCCCACAATGTCTTGGACAAGACTGAATGCGAGAATCCCAACTTTGCCAGGTAGATTTTAGCAAATGTGTTAACGCTGAATGCCCACCCGTCAACAGCCGATGCAAAAATGACATTGTTCTTTTCGGGAGCGAAATAAATGTCTTTGTCGTCCTTCTCCACGAATTCCGTAGCAGAGCCGCTCTCCCTCCACAACATGTCATCCTCCATACGATCGCCTGCAAAGAAGCTTCCTATCACCGAGTTGACTTGCTCTATGGTTCGGGAAAGATGCTGGAATGCTTCCGTAGGAGATAATTTCCACTCGGTTATCAACCGATCGATCTTGTTGAGCACCAAAATCGGCTTGAGTTTGTCGGTCCAGCACTGTCTCAAGACATTGACGGTCTGCGAACACACGCCTTCCACCACGTCCACAAGAACAACGGCTCCGTCACACAAACGGGAAGCAGTTGAGACCTCGGAAGAAAAGTCAATGTGTCCTGGAGAGTCTATTAAGTTAATGAGGTACTCCTTGATGCCCGACTCGGATCCATCTCTCGACTGCTTCATGACCTTGAAGTATAGAGATATAGCCGACGATTCCATCGTGATTCCACGAAGCTGTTCATCCTCTCTGGAATCAAGATAGCGGACTTTGCCCGCCATTCGCTGTGAGATAATACCATTTGTGGCAAGGAGAGAGTCACTCAATGAAGTCTTTCCATGGTCTACATGGGCAAGAATGCATATGTTGCGAATCTGCTCTGTGTTATCTTGCAATTCGTGAACCTTTTCTGGTGATAGCTTCATTGCCAGTAGAGAAGTGGACTGCGATGCGATGCGAAAATGAGCAATATAAATCATAGGATAAAATAGGATGGGAAGACAGGATGACGACGAAAGAGTCATGGGGCTAGCTCATACGGGATGTCACCAGTAGCACAGAAAGACGTATGTATCCTCTTTCCAACGTTTGTTGCATTGTTCAACTTGATGCGTACGGGTACTGCTACACTCTAAGGAGAGAATTATACGACAAGAAAACAGAACATGTTCAATCCTGACAATTTGTTTTACACGAACACTTTTCTCTGTTCTGTTTCCATTCCCTTCACTACGGAATGGCTGACCTTCCCCTTACCATCCGCCTTGTATAACCAGGCTTACTTGCAGGATTTCGCAGCCTCTATGTCCGGGTGACCTGTCGTGTCCACATCGCCATCTGCACACTGGTTCGAGATTCGTTTAATTCAATCATATCAACCAACCCAAACTACACCAAAAAGTAATAAAACGTTGCATTTCTTGAAGGTACCAACCAAATCAATTCATAACTCCCCACGCTTCACCACATTACGCCATAAAATACCCCGAAACCATGTCTGACGATTGGAAAGCGAACTTGAATATTCCAGTAAAGGACTCCAGACCTCAGACCGAAGATGTTTTGAACACACAAGGCAAGACATTCGAGGACTTTGGCTTAAAAAGAGAGCTTTTGATGGGTATTTTCGAGGCGGGTTTTGAGAAACCTTCCCCCATCCAAGAAGAATCCATTCCCATGGCCCTTGCTGGCAGAGACATCTTGGCCAGAGCCAAAAACGGTACTGGTAAGACTGCGTCGTTCATCATTCCAGCATTGCAACAGGCCAAACCAAAAGTAAACAAAATCCAAGTTTTGATCTTGGTTCCAACTAGAGAGCTTGCATTACAAACATCCCAGGTGGTGAAAACTTTAGGCAAACATTTGAAGCTCCAATGCATGGTTACTACGGGTGGTACCTTGTTGAGAGATGATGTTATGAGATTAGACGAACCTGTTCACGTTTTGGTCGGTACTCCCGGTAGAGTGTTAGATTTGGCCGCGAGGTCCATTGCCGACTTTTCAGAGTGCCCCATGTTTGTTATGGACGAGGCCGACAAAATGTTATCCAGAGAATTCAAGGGAATTATCGAACAGATATTGGAGTTTTTCCCCAAAGACAGACAATCGTTATTGTTTTCTGCAACCTTCCCCCTTGCTGTCAAATCATTCATGGACAAGCACTTAAACAAACCTTACGAAATCAATTTGATGGACGAGCTCACCTTGAGAGGTATTTCCCAGTTTTATGCTTTCGTCGAGGAGAAACAAAAGCTCCACTGTCTCAACACCTTGTTCAGCAAGCTCAAGATCAACCAGGCCATTATTTTCTGTAACTCGACAAACAGAGTCGAATTGTTAGCCAAGAAGATCACTGAATTGGGTTACTCATGTTACTACTCACACGCCAAGATGCCTCAGCAGGCGAGAAACAAGGTGTTCCACGAATTCAGACAGGGTTCTGTGCGTACCTTGGTGTGCTCCGATTTGTTGACCAGAGGTATTGATATCCAAGCCGTCAACGTGGTTATCAATTTTGATTTCCCTAAAACCGCTGAGACGTATTTGCACAGAATTGGTCGTTCCGGTAGATTTGGCCATTTGGGTTTGGCAATTAATTTCATCCACTGGGATGACCGGAAAAGTTTATTTAATATAGAAACCGAATTGGGTACCGAAATCAAACCAATTCCAAGTGACATTGACCGGACGTTGTATGTCACCGAGGACGAAGCCTCGATTCCGCGTCCATTCAAGATTGACGAATTACCCAAGGGAAACGAGCACGGCCGCAAGAGGAACGGCTACGAATACAGAGGCCAACCAACGTCTCAAGGATTCCCACAACAACCAACCCAGCCACAACAAGCAAATTATGCCCAGGGCCCACAACAGGGTATTCCACAGGGTATTCCACAGGGTATTCCACAAGGTGTTCCACAAGGTGTTCCTCAAGGAATTCCTCAGGGTGTTCCACAAGGTGTTCCTCAAGGATACCCCACTCAAGGATCTCCTGGAGGACAGTACCAGAACTATCCTCCAGTACCACCACAACAGGTGCCAGTCCAATTTAATGGCCAACGCCAACAAGGGCAGTACAGTCAATACCAGGCACAACCATTCTAAACCGGCGCGACTTGGCCAGAAAATATAAGAAAGCGAAAAAAAAAAATTGAAAAGTGAAAAGCAAAAAAAAAACAGCAATGAGGAGTGGTAACATAGAGACAGCGTCAAGGTGATCATAAGTTAAACGACCAAAAGAAAATAGACTGCATTTTGCCCAGGATATCTGGACCCAAGAGGCGTGGACTCCCCCGCCACCGCATTTTCCTTTGCATCGATGTATTATTAATGACTTATGAGTTTGTTTTTTGGTGTTATTTGGCTGCTGCCCTCATAGATTTGGAC
Organism: Meyerozyma smithsonii; assembly: GCA_030570235.1. Classification (NCBI taxonomy): domain Eukaryota; kingdom Fungi; phylum Ascomycota; class Pichiomycetes; order Serinales; family Debaryomycetaceae; genus Meyerozyma; species Meyerozyma smithsonii. Next base: position 856,016 of record JAJLVE010000001.1, on the reverse strand, counting down.
CATCGTCCTCTAATTTATTTTTTTATAGCTAGAAGAATGTACATCTGCTAGCGATAAGTGGTGGCTGCGAAACTGGGTGCAGGAGGCTGGGGCTAATTTTTCGTTTGACTCTGTCCTCATCGAGCTATTCGCCACCAATTAATTTCGCCAGCAAGCACCAGACGCATTTTCAGCGCCTGAAATCAGAGGATACAGTAGCTCATGTGTGGTATACTTGGAATCGTTCTTGCCGACCAGACGGCCAACGTCGCTCCCGAGTTATTTGAGGGTGCCATGTACCTTCAACATCGTGGCCAGGACGCTGCTGGGATCGTGACGTGTGGTGCTCGTGGACGGTTGTACCAGTGCAAGGGCAACGGCATGGCCCGCGACATCTTCAACGAGAAGCGCATGGCCAACTTGATCGGCAACATGGGTCTCACCCATTTGCGGTACCCCACGGCGGGATCCAGCGCCGGCAGCGAAGCCCAGCCATTCTACGTCAACTCGCCGTACGGGATCTGTATGTCGCACAACGGCAACTTGGTGAACTCGATCGACTTGCGCAAGTACTTGGACGAGACCGTGCACCGCCACATCAACACCGACTCCGACTCCGAGTTGTTGATCAACATCTTTGCGTCCGAGTTGGAGAGGTTCAACAAGTCGCGTGTGAACAACACCGATCTCTTTCTGGCGCTCAAGGGCACCATGGAGCACATCCGGGGCGCCTATGCATGTGTGGCCGTGTTGGCTGGTTACGGCGTCATTGGTTTCCGCGACCCCAACGGCATCAGACCCATCTTGTGCGGCGAGAGAAAGCTCGCCAACGGCAAGTCCGACTACATGCTTGCGTCCGAGTCGGTGGTTTTGAAGGCCCATGGCTTCGACACCTTCCGCGACATCAACCCCGGCGAGGCGGTCATCATCCGCAAAGATGCGTCGGAACCCGAGTTCAGACAGCTTGTGGAGCCCAAGTTGTTCGCGCCCGACATCTTTGAATACGTCTACTTCTCCAGACCGGACTCGGTGTTGGACGGGGTGTCGGTGTACCACTCGCGGATCGAGATGGGCAACAAGCTTGCCGCCAAGGTGGCCAACTTTTTCACCGACAAAAAGATCACCGACGAGATCGACGTGGTGATCCCGGTGCCCGACACCGCCCGCACGTCCGCGTTGCAGTGTGCGGTGTCGTTGAACATCCCCTACCGCGAGGGCTTTGTCAAGAACAGATACATCGGGCGCACGTTCATCATGCCCAACCAGCAGGAAAGACGCTCGTCGGTGCGCAGAAAGTTGAACGCCATGGAGTCGGAGTTCAAGGGCAGAACCGTGTTGTTGGTGGACGACTCCATCGTGCGAGGAACCACCTCGAAGGAGATCGTCCAGATGGCCAGGGAGGCTGGCGCCAAGAAGGTGTACTTTGCCTCGTGTGCTCCGCCCATCAGATTCAACCATATATACGGAATCGACTTGGCCGACACCAAGGCGCTTGTTGGTTTCAACAGAGACGAGCTGGAAATCGCCAGGGTGATTGGTGCCGACGAGGTCTTCTACCAGGACTTGCAGGACTTGATCGACTGCTGCAAGAGCGACACCATCAAGCAGTTTGAGGTGGGGGTGTTCACCGGCAACTATGTGACTGGTGTGGAGGACAGCTACTTGCAAGAGTTGGAGAAGATCCGTGCCCAGAACCAGCGGATAAAAGACGCCCAGAAGGGATTGAGCGTCGATGCGTGCATCGATGCCAGCGACATGGTGGACGTGAAGGCCGAAGTGGACATCAGCATCTACAACAGAGGAGACTACTCATAATTATAGACTAGTTCGGGCACCACTTTCTGCGTGCTATACCTGCCAGGCACGTCAAACTACGAAACAAGAAACTTTTAGAGCTTTAAGAAACTTAAACTTTATCACAAACTTAAAGTTTACCGCACCTCCTGTCTGCCATTGCCGCAGTTTAGCGTAATACAACATTCAATAATATTCCTATTATGACAGGTACTGCCAGCTTAAGTTGCCTTGCGTCTTGGACTAATCCGGAACAACCCTCCGCCATGTGGCACTACGGCCATGTACAGGATGTAAAAAAATATTATGCAAGATGCTCCTCGACGAGCTTGCGGTTCAGACTAGAACAGATAGGCTAAACCGGCCCACCTCAGGCCATATTGTGGCACTTATTGTCTGCGCAGTTGCGGCTCACCACCCCTATTGTGTACGCCTCAGCTGGCTGCACAGCGCACCGCGTTCAGGTACCGATTCCGGGTAACCCGAGGCGCGCCAGCGAGTATCTCTTTCCTGCAAATGTTTTTATCGTATTTGAACAGCGAGAGCGCACCGCATCTTTTTGTTGTAGTTGTTTCCAACGCGTATTGCATCTTTAGCTCCACAGTATCTTTGGAGCTCGATTAGAACAGTGCATGGGACTATTGTTGAGCTATTTCTTTGGTTACATCTTCTACTCCGTCAACAAAAAATTACACATCATGGAAAAGTTGGGTTCTTCCGCGGGATCTATCGTCAATAACGGTCCAGTGTCGATCTTTGCATACTGTGCATCGTCGATCTTGATGACCCTCACCAACAAGTTTGTCGTTGGTGCATACGAGTTCAACTTGAACTTCTTCCTTTTGGCAGTGCAGGCCGCCGTGTGTATCTTCACTATTGCCACGTTGAAGGGTTTTGGTGTCATCACTTATAGACAATTCAACGCGGATGAGGCCAAGAAGTGGTTCCCCATTGCGTTTTTGTTGGTCTTGATGATCTACACCTCTTCCAAGGCGTTGCAATTCTTGAGTATCCCCGTCTACACCATTTTCAAGAACTTGACTATTATCTTGATTGCTTACGGTGAGGTCATCTGGTTCGGAGGCAGAGTCACCACCATGGCTTTGGGCTCGTTCCTCTTGATGGTTTTGTCCTCGCTTATTGCCTACTACGGTGACACCGCTGAGTCGGGCGAGAAGGCCGCCGAGATGCACTTGTTGTACTTGGGCTACGCCTGGATGTTCACCAACTGTTTCTCTTCGGCTGCCTTTGTCTTGATCATGCGTAAGAGAATAAAGTTGACCAACTTCAAGGACTTTGACACCATGTACTACAACAACTTGTTGTCGCTTCCCTTGTTGTTGGTGTTCTCTTTCCTCTTTGAAGACTGGTCTTCGGCTAACCTCAACAAGAACTTCCCTGCTGAGATCAGAAACACCACCATCTTTGTGATGATTCTTTCTGGTGCTTCGTCCGTGGGTATTTCTTACTGTTCCGCCTGGTGTGTCAGAGTGACCTCGTCCACCACCTACTCGATGGTGGGTGCCTTGAACAAGTTGCCAATCGCTTTGTCTGGATTGATCTTCTTTAACGCTGCCGTCAACTTCTTGTCCGTTTCTTCCATCTTTGTTGGTTTCTTGGCCGGTGTCTTCTATGCCGTGGCCAAGCAAAAGCAGCAAAAGGAAAACGCTCAGCAATTGCCTACTTCCAGCAAGCAGTGAAGCGTTGACGTTGTTATTGTTCTAGGTGTTGTTTTGACCTACAATAATGCTCTTTATAGTATTAATAGACATCCAAAGCTTGTACGCAGTCGGTCAAATTTTCGATCTCCTGCAGAAGTCGCATCTTCATTCTCGCCGTCTGTGTTGTCTGTGTTGTCGAGTTGCTCAAATGAACAACCTAGAAACTATTTCTCAGTACTTGGAGCTGTCTCTCTCTCCTCAGCATGCAAAGCAAGCAGAGGCGTCCTTGAGAAGTCTCGAATCCCAACCAGGTTTCCTGATAAATTTGCTTCATATTGTCGCCTCATCTAATTTACAGGCAGGCGTCAGGCTAGCAGGGGCATTGTTTTTCAAGAACTTGATCAGGAGACGATGGGTCAACGAAGATGGAGACTACCTCCTTCCTCGCGATGACTGTGAGCATTTAAAGTCTGAAATCTTGGGTATAATGATTGCCTTGCCCAACCAGCTACAGGTGCAAATAGGCGAATCAATCTCTATTATCGCCGACTCAGACTTCCCACACAAGTGGCCTGGACTTGTGGATGAATTGGTTAACAAACTCTCACTTGAGGACTTTGTTCTCAACAAAGGTATCTTGTTGGTGGCACACTCAATCTTCAAAAGATGGAGACCGTTATTCCGTTCCGATGATTTGTTTACCGAAATCAAATTGGTTCTTTCCAAGTTTGCAGAACCATTCATGGCATTGTTGGTGAAGAGTGATGAGTTGATTACCCAGAGCTTGGCCAACAACGATAAGGCATCTCTCTTGATCTACATGGAGTGCCTCCTTTTGTTGGTACAAATCTACTACGATCTTAACTGCCAAGACATCCCCGAGTTCTTTGAAGACAACATGGTGTCAGGAATGGAAATAATGCACAAATACTTGAGCATAGAGACTCCCTTGATCACCGACCCAGACTCAGACGAAGACGTTGATGTGCTTATCAAGACCAAGTCAGCGATAATCGAACTTATATCGTTGTACGTTACGCGATATGCTGACGTGTTCGAGCCACTAATTGAAAACTTCATTACTACCGTGTGGCAACTCATCAATTCCTACATAACACCACAACCGAAATTCGACTTACTTGTGGTCAAGTCCTTGACCTTCTTGACCTCGGTCACAAAGATGTCCAAATACCAAAACATGTTCAATAGCAGTGATTCCTTGAAAGAAATTATTGAGAAAATCATTCTTCCTAACATTTACTTCCGTGAAGTGGACGAAGAAATGTTCGAAGATGACCCCATCCAGTTTGTGCGGTCGGACCTCGAAGGATCAGACTTTGACTCCAGGCGTAAATCTGCCACTGACTTCTTGAGAGAGCTCAAGGAGGTCAACACAGAACTCTTAACAAACACGGTAATGCATTATGTCAATCAATTCTTGTCGTCGAAGGACGACTGGAAACACAAGGATACTGCTATTTTCCTTTTTAGCTCACTCGCCGCCAAGGGCTCTATCACCAAGGCTGGTGTGACTTCCACTAACGTGTTGGTGGATGTTGTTAAATTTTTCTCAGAAAACATCGCCAGTGACTTGGTGCAGACTGATAACTCAACCCATGCTATATTAAAAGCGGACTCGATCAAGTACATATTGACTTTCAGAAACCAGTTGACGAAACCACAGCTTCTTGATACACTTCCGCTCTTAATCCAACACCTTAAGAGCTCGAATTCGGTTGTCTACACATACTCAGCAATCACTATAGAAAAGTTGCTCTCTATGTCGAGCTTTACTGATGTCAACCACGCTCCTATTTTCAACAAGGACGATGTCCAGCCATTTACCCACGACCTCGTTACAAATTTGTTTTCATTGATATTATCGGGCAACAGTGCGTTGCCTGAGAAGCTTGCTGAGAATGAATTTCTCATAAAGTGCTTGATGCGAGTGATCAACACTGCAGAAAATAAGATAGACGGCTCATCAAGTGAAAATGATACTAAATTCAGATTCACGATTATCACACAACTTCTTCAAATCATTGAAATTACTTCAAAAAACCCATCGAACCCAAAGTTTTCTCATTACGTTTTTGAGAGTCTTGGATTACTCTTAAAGCACGGGGCACATACTGACCAAATAGTGGCAAGTTATGCGGAGTCAGTAATGCCGCCGCTACTTGAAATCTTGGGCAATGACGTTCAAGAATTCATTCCTTACACGTTCCAAATATTGGCTTACATTCTTGAACTTTATCCATCTGGACACCCGCTACCAGGAAACTACAGCCACCTTATCAAGCCACTTTTGTCACCAGCTGCCTGGGAATATAGAGGTAACATTCCAGGTATCACTAGACTATTGATCGCCATCCTTGAACAGGATCCTTCCGTTTTCGCACTGAGTGAGCAGTCATTGACACCATTGTTGGGAGTGTTCCAAAAATTAATTGCCTCCAAAGTCAATGACGTGCATGGTTTTGAGTTGTTGCAGGCGATTGTATTCTCGATCCCTGTGTCATCGTTATCGAACTATTTGAAAGATATCGCGGTGCTTCTTTTGACAAGATTGAAGGGTTCGAGAACCGAGAAATTTGTGAAAAAGTTTGTGGTATTTATTTGTACATTAGCATGCGTTCCTTTGAACGAAGAACTCACAAGCAAGACACATTCCGTGGTCAATGCAGACTTTGCTGTGGATTTAATTGACTCTGCCCAGCCTGGTGTGTTTGGTCAGATTTGCAAGAGCTTCATTTTGCCAACGTCGTCCTCATTGGCCAACTTGCAAGACAAGAAACTTGCAACATTTGGGTTGATGCAATTCGCCAGGTCTTCTGCATTCACTTCCGGAAGCTATAGGGAGCAACTTCTTCCCGTGGTTGAACAATTGGCCAAGAACATCTTTACATTAGAAGGCTTGCAAAACAACACGAACGTTGCCCCGGGAGCAGGAAGCGGAAGTGAGGCGCCTATTGCCGTGATTGTGGACGAACTAGATTTAGAAAGCTCCTCATACGGCTCGCATTTCTCCAAGATTGTTTCGATTCAGTCCAAGGTGTTTGACCCGGTACCCGCGGTCAAAAACAACGACTTTGCCGGCATCAAGCGTAGGTGCGTGAGTGCTATCAGTGAGCTCAGTCTGCAAGGCTTGTTGGACCAGCTAAGCGAAGATGCAAAACACATATTCAGTAGCATTAATTAGCCGTCCTATGCATACTAGCAACGCTAGTAAAAATGATATAATACATTAAAGTTAAATATACAAACTGTCGCGAGAATTAAAGCGTAGTAATGTCCACCCCTATTTACACTACTGGAGGGTTATCCTGGATCAAGGACTGGAATACTGTTTCGTCGTTGGCAATACCACTGCCTCGTTCTTCGCCAGCAGCACTGTCGTTACCAGCGACGGATACCTTGGCCTCCTCCTGCTCCTTCAACTTGTCCAATCGGTCCTTCTCGGCGATCTCTGCCGCCGTCAAGAACCGACCTCCTTGCCCTCGTGGTCTTCTCATGGCGTGCTTGTGTCTAGACTCGTGAAGATACGGTTTTCTGGTTCTCGCGACCTTCAAGTTTTCTTCGAGTTTTGCCCGCGCGATTCTTCGCTTGAGAATACGGTGGTACTGCTTGGCATTGACGTAGAACGGTTGTTCTGCAGGCTGAATCAGGGCAGCTATGGCCTCGGGCGCTTCTTCCGGGCTGCTCAGATGATTGGGTTGCTGGTAGTAGGGCTGCTGCTGGGTGGCAGTATTGTTGGAGTAGTAGGGGGTTGAATGTTCTGAGCCGCCCTCGGAATGAGGAGAAACCACTGAGTTCTCTATGCCATCTTTGGTTATGTGGTTGGGATAGTAAGATGAACGTACGTTGTTCTGGTAGTACGGACTGCCTTCTACGTGGTTTTCGAGGGACGTCATGAATGCTGGTGCAACCTGAACCGATTTCGAGAGCGTGAGCCAGAAAGATCCAGTTTACCGATACGATGTTATGGTGATGAAGACAGAGCCCGATAAACAGAATGCGAAAAATTTCTTTGGCGGCTTTTGTGTAATGTCCGATACGGGCTACCGAGATCATGTGACAAAGGGGAATACCGTTGAGATGGATCTGCTACCGGCTTCTAGAAATGTCTGGCTGTACTTGCAGTGACATCATCAGTGTTGGTGTCATGTTCTTGGTATTTGCATGTTTGTGAATTGCGTGTGATACAGAAAGGGTAGTGTTTTTCTTCTCGATTTCGCATTGCGTTTTCGCAGTGTTCGCTATTCACTTTGGCGCGTTAAACGTTCATGATTTCGTTACTGCTTTTAAAAATTCGTAGAATGTCACAATCATTGCATATCTTTGTGACTCAAATTTTGCAAAGCGGAAAGTGGATTTCGGCTAGGTCTTGAAGCGATTTCGCAAGTGCCTATAACCATTTCGGTCTCAACTGTCTTGGAATGCGCATCAGGATTTCCTCTTTTCGCAAGACTTATTTTCAGTGTCGTATCACCACGATATGAAGAGTTCGCATCGCTCAATCGAATTGTTCGCGTCTGTCTGTATTTGATTTCGTTCCCTATAGGGAGCACATTTCCCTTCAATTACGAGTGTCGTTTTCTGGTCAGTTTGATTACCGACAAGAGATCAACTTTAAAGGGCAAGATCCAAGACTTGAAATTCTCCATATTCAATGTCCTGATTACAGATCTTCACCCGGTCCAAGAAGACCTCATGGTGGGTTCCGAACGAGATCATCTTCCGTGTGAATAATTTTATGGACTTTAAATATTCCGAAGAAAGAAGATAAGGGTCAAGTTTGATAAGTAATTGTTCTGGTAGTGAGTACTTCGATGGGCCAATATTCAAGAATCGGTTGCGAAATTCAAGTTGTTGTGAGCTATTTTAGAGGTTTAGGCGATAACAAACTTCAGTGCGGCATTGAGACTTCTGCAAGTTGAATTTACTGTAAAAAATTCACCAACACGGCGTCCTGGTTCCAAAGGTACAACAAGTGGGTATTGGGTCATTGATGCTATGTAAACACATATTCTTTATTCGAAATGAAATTAGCCAGCTTCTTGCCTGAGAAATTACTAGATATAGTCCATGCCATAGCTTCCTGCTGAGCGATGGGTCTCTGCTGAGGCTGGTCGTGCCGTGTGGTAAGATGAAAGACCAAGAATTGAAATGTGGGGATATAAATAAGAGCAGTGTTGAGCAAATGCTGAGCAAATGTTTAGCAAAGGTTGAGCAAAGGTTGCCCATGGTCTGATGACTCTCTTCACCGAGGTGATTGCCTTTTTTCCTTGCTGTTTCTGGGTTGTCTCGTCTGCAACACTGCTATGTCACTGTCTGGAATCGCTGCGGATCCCATCCACCTTCTCTTCCAAACATTCCTCCTGTAGTGCTATCTTATTTAGCATTGAGCTTTTACTCTTGTCTGCCCATATAGCACTGACCGTTCCAACCAGTTGAGGACCTAGTCGGTCTGGCAGTCGAGAATGTGAGCGATTGGCCAATAGTTCATAGTCATAATTGACCACTCCGGCTGTAAAATCGACCGGATGAAGAGGTGGGAAACTTGTATCGGCAGGGCCCGTATGGAAGGTTGTAAAATTCTTATTCTGTGTTTTCTCGCTTCTCTTACTAGTGGTTAGTTTTGCAGCAAACTCTTCTTCCCCGTCTCCGACGTATTTGATCTCCTTTAGCGTCTCGTAGATGGCTTTTTTGTTTGGCGGCCACGAGCATTGAAGTTCCTTGTGCTTGCAATTTGAACACCTAGGATATGCCGACTCGTCACATTTGACCTTTCGCCTTCTGCAGGTCAAACACCCGGTCCGTGATCGCGTTCGCGGAGCTTCTAGAGGACCCATGGGTCACGAACAGTTGCAAGGCTGATAAAAAGGAGCAGAATATTTTTGCAAAAATGGGTGCTTCCCAATTCGGCAATTCTTAATAATCTAAGCGCGCTAAGTCCATACCGAATAGCCGCTCATAATCCGGGTCACAATTGCGCGAAGCGCCAAATGCGACTAGACGAGCGGCAGTCAACCGGCGAAATGTCTCAAAATGACCCACCAAGTTTGTGTTTGACAGAATGTTGTATACGCCTTGTCCACGACGCACCGTGGAACTGTCTTACGTAGCGAAAGAATGAACAACTTGCAGCCATAATTGGGAACATCTGTCTTACCTGCCGTAGCTCCTGCCAAGTCTGTACATTAGTATGGTGTATGGGTGTTTATTATTCATGCCGCGTCAGCATTAGGTTCACCATGAGCAATCTGGCTGTGGTCAAGCGGTCTGTTGATCTTCCCACAGGCACTGTGGAGGACATATTCACACAATATCTGATTGTCCAAATCAAAAAATTGAGTAAAAACTACAAAGATGATGCCGAACGTGCAAAAAATGATCTTTTTACCCTCGTTGGCCACAAGTACAGAGACCTCGTGGAAATTGCCGAGGACATACGAAACATGCATGGAGATAGCATCGAAGTGAACGAAAGCCTATCTACATTTGCATACAATCAGCTGAACTTCAAAGACTTTACTAATGCTAACCAGTATGCCAGATTTGATTCCGACTTCAGGAAAGTTAATGCCGATAAATCTCGACTTCGGGGAAAGACCACTATCCTTAAGAACTTGATCTATGACCGCCTAGTGTCAATTGACTTGGGATTGAAGGATAAAGCTGACCAATCCGTCATTGAAGAAGCCTCCCAGTTTCAAGCTTACATCAATTACAGCAAAATTTACTACACGATTGAGACGGTGTTCAGTGACATTTTCAAGACTGACAAGTATTTGAAAGAAAAATTTGACTACCTTAAGCTCCTCTTCAAGACTCATTTGGAAGGCCTCATGGCAGAACATAATTCTTGGGTGGGCACTTCTGCAACTCACACCACCCTCAACAGCTTGGTCCGCAATTATAGTTTGACCTTGGATATTAGCTTGGACGAGCTTTCTGAAATAATATTGGGTGATAGTGATATCAATGGTGACTTCAGTGACTCCCAATTGAATCAGCCTGACTCTGTGGGGCAAATGCAACCGCTTGTGGGTATCCTCTGTGCATACATCATCTTGAATCTGAACGATCCTGATCTCAACACTATCACAAAAATATTTGAGAAGTTTACCGAAGTACGAATGGGTTATGTCAAGTCGCTTACTGATACGCTTCTTGATCCTATAGCCCTTTCACAGAATTTTGAGCTTGACTTCTTGAAACTATTCTTGTACATTGAGAATACTTGCAACTACATCAAATCCTACTTTGACTCACCTACACTCAGAAGTAACTTGGTAACCGTGGTAAAACACAATACGGATAACTGGTCGGTAACTGAGGTTATTGGATTCCGAAACTGGTTCGAGATTGACAGTGTCAACTTCAATCATCAGCTTTACGAGATTCGCATCCCAGAGTCGTCTCTCGAAGCTGTAAATGACATGATTATGGCTGCCGTAAGACAATTCCCAACCACTTGCGAGACTATATTAACACGAAAACAACCATCATCCATTAGTGAGATAGACCAAATCATTCAAGTTCAAAAGTTATGTTACAATTACTTTATTGATTTGACCAATTTGGGCCGTTTTTGTTATTCCCAGGGTGGAAAGTGCAATGTAATTAGACTTTTGCAAGAAGACGGGCTGTTGTCAAACATCTTGAAAAACGTCGGTTCGTCAATAAGTCTGATCTATGAGGACCACTTAAATCTTCTTATACAGAAGTCAGACGATGGAAACAAGACAAGTTTATTCAAACCATCACCTGCTTCCGTCCGTAAGTCGAGTCAAACAGCTCTATTTACTCCGCAATTGTTTGATATTTTGGACAATAATGTTGATATGTACTTGGAGACTGTGCATGACATTGCTACTTCAAGTTTGTTCATTCCCAACTTGGTCGCATCCGGAAGTGCGCAAGTTGATCAATGGTTCACAAAGGTAAGCCAGCTTCATAGCATACTTGGCCTTGACAACAAGGACGAGACCTCAACCCAGTCGGATTATAATCTTCTTGGTTTGGCAAACCAGCTAAAGGAATTCGATGCCTCGACATCATTTAGTGAGTTGGTAGCTGAGCAAGTGACTTCGTTGAAGGACGGGATCCTTCGCAATTTGTGGTCTAGGCTCGAAATGTTCATGAACCATGTTGTCAAAAGTTTTGAGCTTGATGAAAGCAAGGATAACATTCACAAAAGGTATGATTTCCTTCGTATACTTCTCGCTCTAGCAGAAAACTTGACGAAGTTGCTGTCTCATACCCCTGCAATTTCTGTGGCTAACCTTGATCCTACTAGTATTTCTGGCAAGATAGATGAAGCATGCCGTGAGAACATTGGCATTATCTTTGAACAAAGCTTAAAACTTCCGAATGCCGTGAACTTCCAAGAGAAGTTCCGTGAATACTTGAATAATGACCAGGTGCGACCCGGTCCCTCGAACCAGCTCACGGTGTTGTTATATCAATTGACATCCGTTTTCGTGAAGCCCACCGAAGAGACAAACGAGTACGAAAATATTCAGCTCTACCAAAGTTCTGTCGTCAAGAAGGAATTTACCAAACTTAAGAATGACTGGATTGTTAATAGTTTGATCAAGGAGTTGGCTGACAAATTGCAGAAAACAAACAGTCCAAGTGAGGTTGACAGTACAAGTTCTGAGCCTGTGATGGAGGACGAATCGCCAGCGGTCGATGAGAAAGACACGAAGAGTGAAAAGCAGGCAATAAGAATCCTTACTGATATACAGTTCTTATTGCTGCTTGTTCACGACGAGACGTCGTTTGCTGACTATGTTTCACAATGTGGCAGTTTCATTGCAGAAGAAAAACTTGAAAAGATCAAGAGAGACGTCTCTGAGTTCTATGCATCCAGTAAACATGTATTTATACCTTTACTGATCTAATATACAATAATATCTAATAAAGATACACCTTAGAGCCTGACAGAGTCAAATCTTTCAAGACTTCCACGGTTTCCTTGATGTCCCATACATTTTGCAACTTCTTGTCCAAATAGGAATTGTCCAAAATGATGATTTTGATCTCAGACTTTTGGAGAGGGGCTTCTTCCGATTGAAGTACTTTGGCGAGTCTGCCAGGAGTACAACAGAGGACCCTAGATCTAGTGGTTTTCACTAGCTTGAGATCAACATGAAGCTTGTTCTTATTAATGAGCTTTAATGATGAGCCAGACAAGTCACGAGTGGCACGATGAACATCGCATGCACGAAGGGCCGACATGGAGAGCACGGTGATGAACTTGCGCTCCTCCTGAGCAGGAGAGTCCTCTTGTTTTTTGGTGGCAGCGGCGCCCTTCTTGGACTTCTTAGAGCCCGCTGGAAGCATGTTCTTGAAACGCAGCAAGATGAAGGCTTCAAGATTGTTCAAAGAGCGGTCTTCGGCGAAGTCAGCTGTTGATCTGAAATCAGATTTTGCGAGGTACTTTTCCGATAATTCCAATCCAGACAAGTCGGGGTTCTTCTGTGATATTTTTGCGTTAACGAAGTCTGCAATGATCTCGGGAGAAGCCTCTTGAGACAAGTTCTTCTTCAACTGCATGTCAGTCTCCATCTTTATTCGCTTCTTTTCTTTAAGAGCCGACGATTTGTGCTTTCTTTTGCTGCCAACACTAGCCTCATCGCCATCGCCCTTTTCGTCGGATGCAACAACAGGCTTTCCGTTGTCCACATCAAGGGTGGTTCCTTCGTCTTCGGAAAGGACGACGTTGTAGTCGAGTCCGTCATCCAAGTCGTCTCCACCAATGCCAGTTGTCATGGTCTGCTGCCTAGAATGTGAAAGAAGAGATCTGAGATGGGCGTGAAAAATAAAAGCGAGCATCTTACTTATCACCATGCTAATTTGCACGGGGCCCAAACGCGGCTTCGGGCGACTTATAGGACGCTTGGCGTACAGAAATGGTGGCTTTTCAGCCGTAGCAACAGCTATCTCCAACCAGAAGCGTGGAATCATGTTGAATAGTGAACTAATATCAAGGTTAGCGGAGGCCGAAGTCCATCCTGTGGTTGTTATAGGTGGGGGTCATGCTGGATGTGAGGCAGCAACAGGATCTGCTAGATCAGGTACTCTGACCACACTCGTCACACCGCACATCTCCAAGATTGGAACTGCCTCCTGTAACCCTTCTATGGGAGGCGTGGGGAAGGGTACCTTGCTTCGTGAAGTTGATGCGCTCGACGGAGTAGCTCTGAAAATAACCGATAAAGCAGGTATCCACTTCAAAATACTAAATGCTTCCAAGGGAGCAGCCGTTCACGGACCACGGGCCCAAATCGATAGAAGCATCTACTTGAAGGAAATGCAGAACACAATATTAAACTACCCCAACTTGTCCGTGGTAGAGGCTGAAGTTACGGATATTATTATTGATGGCCCTAACAAAGACTCGGATGCTACGGGAAGATCATATGGTCGTATTGTGGGTGTTATTCTTGGTGACTCCAGAGTCCTCAAATGTTCAAAAGTGGTGGTCACTACCGGTACTTTCCTCAGTGGAGAAATACATATTGGTCTCGAAGCATATCCGGCTGGAAGAATGGGAGAAAATGCTACATTTGGTCTCTCGAAAACTTTCAAAGAGGCGGGGTTCAGACTTGGTAGACTCAAGACGGGCACCCCACCACGGTTATCCTCGAGAACTATCTGCTACGACGGATTAACAGAACAGCCATCAGACTACCCGCCAGCTCCCATGTCTTATATGAACCTGGAGGTTGAGTTACAAGATCAGTTGGTATCGTGTCACATCACTTCCACCACTCCACAAATGCATGACATAATAGCCAAGAACCTTGACAAGTCTATCCATATCCGTGAAACTGTCAAGGGACCACGATACTGCCCCTCGATTGAATCAAAGATCATCAAGTTTCCACAGAAGTCGAGCCACATGGTATGGTTGGAGCCTGAAGGTTTGGACACTGATCTCGTTTATCCAAACGGTATTTCTTGTACCATGCCCTACGAAATACAAGAAAAATTGGTCAAGTTGATGCCTGGTTGTGAGAACGTCAAGATGGTTCAAGCTGGATATGGTGTTGAATACGACTTTGTTGACCCTAGAGAGTTGAGCCAGACTTTGGAAACTAAGCTTGTGGACGGTTTATACCTTGCTGGCCAGATCAATGGAACAACTGGTTACGAGGAAGCTGCTGCTCAAGGCTGCTTGGCTGGAATAAATGCCGGTCTTTCTGCTGCAAGTAAGCCGCCATTGATAATTCAACGGTCAGATGGATATCTTGGGGTTCTTGTGGACGATTTGATCACCAAGGGTGTGGAGGAGCCTTACAGGATGTTCACATCGAGATCAGAATTTAGAATCTCGATAAGATCCGACAATGCAGACAAAAGGTTGACTGAAAAGGGCTACAATGCTGGAGTTGTTAGCGAAGAACGCTATCAACACTACAAAACAGCAATGAACGAATTCAACGAAATAAAAGGTTTTTTGCAGTCAGTTTCTCTCTCAGGAGCGAAGTGGGCACCCGCATTAAAAGGCTCAATACTGGACGTCAACAGAACTACGGTTGTTGATGGATGGAAGCTTCTTTCTTACCGAGACGTGGATCTTAATCTTTTAATGCAGTCTTTACCGGGCATTGTGGGCGATCTTCCATCAGTATTTTCCTCCATAAATCCCCAATTGTTGAACCGGATCGATGTGGAAAGCACCTATGAACCTTGGATGAAGAAAGAAGAGGCTCATTTGAGAGCCTATGAAGCGGATGAAAATCTACTTCTACCTAAGGATTTTATTTATTCCAATGAGGGCAATCTTAAGATCTCATACGAAGTATGCCATCTATTGAACACGATTCAGCCCAAAACCATTGGACAAGCGAGAAGAATTCAAGGAGTAACACCAGCTGCAATTTTTGAATTATTCAAGCTTGTGAAAGGAAATCAGACACAGCTTGCGGAACAGTGGAATCTGGCCGCGTAAAATAACTTATAAATAGATCGATAATTCGAATGACTAATGTACATATTCTATGGTTACTGTGTAAAGTCGTCGTCCAGCGACTCTGATTCATAATAATCGTCCAGATAAATTTCATCTCCATCCTCTGCCGTCTTACGAGATGACGTAGAAGCAGGCTCGAGGGCACCGGCTATGCTATTGTCTAATGATATCAACGTTTCCGTCGGAAGTACGCTGTGTGCCATTCTTGCGACCGTATCAATCTCATCGCTGTCATTCTTGATGAAGCGAATTCGGTGTAAATATAATAAAATATCCCTGATTGTAATCTGATAATTGGGGGAATTTGACCTATGACTGGCATATGCCTGAACGTCTTCCATCATAGCCAGAATGAATTCAGTTGATTTGGTTGCAATTTCACGATATATTTCTGGCCGAAGACGAGTTTTCCGTTTAAGCGCAGGGATAATAGTGGCTTGGTTTTCGAAGGAAGTTATCTGACTTGCTTTGACCATCTTTCGTATCATTCCAATAGGAAATGTCGCAAGTGTAGACCCTCCTTGAGATGAATTTGGCAAACCTAAATGTGGGATACGACTTGTGTTCCGGTCGACCTGAGCCTTTTGTATTGGTTGTTCAGCGACATCTGAAACAGATGGTGATGGCGACATGTCGTTTGGAATCACGTCACGTAAGTTATCATCATCGGAATCTGGTTCAATAATATCAGGCACATTTGAAGCATCACCGAGTGTGTATTCTTCTTGTATGATACTTGGGGAAAACCCAAGTACATCTTGAAATGTGCGTTCTGGAGTACCGCCGATGCTAGGAGTATGGACTGCCGGTGCTGCAGGTGAAACGATGTTAGTTGGGCTGGAAGGTGAGGTCTCACTCACAGCGTTATCAAAGTGTTCTTGTTCGCCAGGATCTACTTCATTTGGAATTTCAAAATTTGCTTCATCTTCTTGCAAGTCAATTACGGCACTAACATCAGGTTGAGGAAGATCGCTAAAGGAATGCGGCGGCGTTGCTGCCAAACTTGCTTCCAACAAATTTGCTTGTAGCTCGGCATCCCTTGGTTTGTCGGTCAGTTCTGGTGCTTCATGCGCTTGATTTTCTCGGTTCTCGTCAATGATGAGTGGTGATATTTGTTCTACAGGTGACTTTGGAGCTTTGCTGGCAGGCGTTTTAAAACTTTGCGGTCCAAAGGCATAAGAGCTAGGAATCTGGTCGTCTTGTTTCTTTTGACCCTGTGATGCAAGAATTCTCTCGAGATAGGAGAAAGTTTTGGTTTTAGGAGCAGAATAGGCGCTCGAGTCGTAGTGTGTGTCAGAAGGAGAGTCGGACTCCAAGACAATATCCAGTTCAGCCCGTAAAATTGGCGACAAGAATGGATGGTCATCCGATGGAAGAGGAAGGGAGTTGTTAAATTCATCCAATCCGGGGGCTTGGTCTCTTACTTGGTACGGCACCAGAGGATATGTCAATTTAGGCGGTTTCTCTTCGAACTGATCTGTACGGGTGTCAATGGTCTTCTTTTCTGCAATCAGCACCTTGCAAAAGAACTTGAGGTAGTCGATAGTAACGGGCTCGACGTATGCGGGGTTGAAAACACGTTTACTTTGACGGTCAATTTCGATCAAAGACGATCTCCGTCGCCTCTTGACTCTTTGAGCAAAGTCACCACTCAGACGAGGGTCGAGGATGAGACTGCTTCTGCGAGACCGGGACCGGGAGCGAGATCGAGCAGCAGAATCCGGTGCATCGAGCACAGCACTGTGCCTGTCTCTGCGTCGAGATCTCCTCTCTGCTCGTCGGGCCTCTTGTTGGGCCAACGAGAATGATAACCGTGGAATATCATGTGGTGGAAGAGGGATACCTACGCCCCGCGAGGTTCTGGTTGGGTCTGTGTTGCTACCTGCAAGTGTGAAAGGAGCCGTTGACAGCCCACGAATGGGGGTGGTGGGTTCAGTGGCACTTTTGTCAGGAGTTTTAACCTCCATTTCAATCGCCAATCAACAAAATATTCCAATTCAGGCAGCTCGGGCGACAGCCAGCTTACGTAGTTTGTTTGCGGAATAATTATTGCTTGGTATAACCGCGATTTTGTCTTCCAACGTGTTTTGCAGCTCTTTGTTGTTAGTGGATATTTTTGAAATTGGCGTCGCGCAACACTTTCTTCTTTATGTCTACTGAATCCCCCAGTGGAGATACACTTGTTACTGCACTTATTGCAGGATGTGTGTCGACTGCAGCAGCCTCCACACTAACCTATCCTTTGGACTGTGTTAAAACACAGCAGCAGTTGAACAATGACGCTTTGATGAAAAAATTCAATGTTCCCACCAATGCGCCCACCAGTATGGCGCAGGTGTACAAAGGTTGCAGTGCCTTGGTGTTGGGCAGTGTGGTCAAAAGCTGTGCCCGTCTAGTGTCGTACAACTGGCTGACTAAATTCATGGCTGTGGACTCTGTGGACGGACATGGAGTCCACCACCGTAAGACCACGGCACCACGGATTGTGATTGCCGGAGCCATGAGTGGAACTTTAGAGTCGTTGTGGATTATTCCGTTCGAGAACATCAAGATAGCCATGATCCAGAATATGCTCTTGACCAACGAAATAGCGCATACTGCCAAGTCGAACATGAACGCCACGGGAGCTCATCCTCATCGCCAGAAGTTCGTTTACGGCAAGTCCTACTTATCCCCACATGCATACTATACTTCCGAGATCATTCACCAAATTAAGGGCGGATCCTCAAGCAGGTTCACATCGCCACGACATCCCACTCCCAAGGATGCCTTGAAAACGCTATTCAACAGCCACCCGTCGCTGACATTTTTTGGAACCGTCAAGGAGCTCTACAAACTCAAGGGCTTGGCGGGATTCACGGCCGGGTCATTCATCACCATAGTGCGCCAGGTGGCTGTGTCTACCGTTTGGCTTTCTTCGTATAACGCTACCAGGCAGCTCTTGGACCCACACAGCAACTCGGCATCGCAAGGCTGGTTTGGCCATAACCACACCTTAGTGCAGCTGTTGGGTCTCCACCTCCTCTCGTCTGCGGCAGTAATTACCGTGACTCAGCCCATTGATGTCATAAAGAGCCACATACAACTGAAAAACGGGAGACTGGTCTACAACGACTCTCTCTCCACTGCCTACAGGTTATTTATTGAACAGGGACCCAAAGCCATGTTCAAAGGTGCATTGCCTCGGGGAATAAAGGTGATGGTTAGTGGTGGCCTCACAGGCACCATTTACGAGTACGTTGACAAGATTGTACATGTTGCTGGCAGCCAGACGGTATTTGGCAGTTAGCTGTGGTATACGCATTTATGTACCTTCCGACAGATGCAATTCCAATTCCAAATAAACCGGTATGAGGACTTCACCTCCCTTGTGGAGCTGGCCGTTGTAGCTTTTAGCTAGAAGGCTGCCTGAAGTGCTGGGTTGGCTAAAGGCAAGGGCTCTTTTCTCGAGCACTACGCCATAGATGGTAGATGTTCGTATCACGTCTAGTAGTCGTTCTGCAATACCTAGACGCCTCCAGTTTGGTGCCACCCATATGCGCGATATCCCAAGTTTGACTTGGTCGTTGGTGCGATTGGGGACAACTTGCTGGCTGTTGAATATCATCCATCGGCTCTGAAGGTGGGGGTTCACGATTGGTTCGACTGTGCAAACCCCAACAGCTCTGCCTCCTACAACTGCCAAGTACGTTTTCCCCTCTATCGGAGTGGTGCTGTTTCTCCAGTGCTCCGACTCGGCGACAGCATTGAGTTCATTATTCACCACCAGCATGATCAGCAGAAGGTGCTCATTGGCGTCAGACTTGTCCACAGATATTAGCTTTATTGCATGCGATCTCCCTCTTTTTCTGACTTGTATGGTTGTAAGTTCCTTGGACGGATTCGATGTCAGCCACGATGGACCATCGAGGAAACTTGCGTGGTATTTCTTGTGGGAATTGACGTCGTTCTTGAAATGAGGAAAGTATGTCATGTGGCATTTTGCACACTTTGTGGGTGGTTTTCTGCCAAACGTGGATTGCAACTTGCGCACAGGGTTCTTGGGAGCTGTCATTATATGATAGGCATCTGGTTCATTGTTGGATTATGAAACGGAACCTGGTTCTAGCGTCTGGGTTCGCGTCGGGTTTCGCATTTTCGTTTTGCGGAGAAGTAATTAATTGAACTAAAATGGGCTATCCCAACCTTCTCCCAGCAAACGGCCATTGGAAACAGCAGATCACGGAATATCTCCGCGAGGACGTTCCGTCATTTGACTATGGAGCCTATGTTGTCGGGGACAAGCCCGAAACCGCCAAGCTCTTCATGAAGCAAAAGGGAGTGATTTGTGGGGTTCCGTTTGCAGCCGAGGTATTCAAGCAATGCGATCTTTCTGTGGAGTGGCACCACGAGGAGGGAGAGTACGTCTCAGCTGAACAGTTGGCCGAGGCGCTGGGCAAAATTGTCGTCGCGACAGTCAAAGGACAAG
The DNA here is from genome assembly GCA_030570235.1 of Meyerozyma smithsonii. Classification (NCBI taxonomy): domain Eukaryota; kingdom Fungi; phylum Ascomycota; class Pichiomycetes; order Serinales; family Debaryomycetaceae; genus Meyerozyma; species Meyerozyma smithsonii. Next base: position 836,125 of record JAJLVE010000001.1, on the reverse strand, counting down.
CCAACAACATTCTTCTTGCTGAGCGCACTGCGCTCAATTTGATGGCCAGAGCTTCGGGAATTGCTACCCAATCCCACATTACCAAAAAGTTGGCTGACGAGAGCGGCTACACGGGTATCATTGCTGGCACTCGTAAGACCACTCCAGGTTTGCGTCAGCTCGAAAAGTACTCGATGCTTGTAGGCGGAATCGACACCCACCGGTACGACCTCAGCTCGATGGTTATGCTTAAGGATAACCATGTCACGTCCACAGGAAACATCACTGGTGCCGTCAAGAGGGCCAAGGAGGTGTGTGGCTTTGCTGTCAAGGTGGAGGTTGAAGTCAGCAGTGAAGAGGATGCTCGAGAAGCCATTGACGCCGGGGCCGACGTGATCATGTTGGACAACTTTGAAGGCGCTGAATTGCAGCAGGTTGCACGCAGCTTGAAAGAGCACTACAACGGCTCGAACAAGGCTTTCTTATTGGAATGCTCCGGTGGCTTGACACTCTCCAACTTGAGCACCTACTTGTGCAACGACGTCGACATCTACTCAACTTCCTCTGTCCACCAAGGTACAGGTATAGTTGACTTCTCGTTGAAGATTCAATAGACACTATTTTATATAATTATCGGATCGACAGCACGCTTTTGAGTTCCAAACTTTGGAACCCATTAAATCCTATCACTTCATTCACATTATTAATGATCCTTGAGCTCTCGTTATCCTCTTCTAGCACCTCTCGATCTAAGGAATCCTCTATGGCCAGCGCCAGCGCTGCACTATTCAAGTTTAGTTCGCGTAGAAGTTCTCCAGAACCCAAACTGAACGGAACTTCCGAAGCCGGTAACTTTCCCAGGGTAGCCGTACGTTTGCCAAAACAGCGGATGGCACGAATGTGTGAGTCCTTGCCGTCCTGGTGATTTGCCAACACCTTCAACTTTACGACAAAGCATTTGAGGACTCCGTCATGCCGGATCCGGTTGAAGATGATATGGGACCAGCCTATGGGTTTGTTGAAATTCACAGTGCAAACTTCACTTAAATCCCAGCCGTCAGAGTTTCCGGCGAGGATCTGGATTTTTGATGGTGTATAAGACTCGTCTAGGGAAAAGTTTGTGAAGATTGATATGCGTTCGAGCGAAACTCGTTTGGCAAATTGAATGGTGACCGAATGGGGAACTACTAGTTGATCTGAGTTCCCTGCGTTCATATTATTCACACCATTGCTGCCATCTGACTGCCAGTACATTTCAGGGCTATCTGCTCGAAGCTGGGGAAGTCCGTACCCTGGTTTGAACGACGAGAGTTTCCAATTGGCAAGAGGTGTAAGATCAAGAAGCTTAAGGCTCTCGAGCTCTTCAAGCCCTTTGCTGTAGTATACCTGCTGTATCTGCTCCAAAGACGGCTGCTCTTCACCACCAACACCTTGGTTTGTGACATCCTGACTGTCTCCATTGTGGTCGTCGTACTGCTGGCTTCCTTCCGTAAGTCCCACTAGCTCATCGCGTGATATATGGCCCTGGTGCTCAAGGTAATGCAGCGTGGATGCAGCGAGAGCATTGAGCTCTGAAGACTGGCCTTCCAGATCACTCCACTGGCGACGCAGTGCCATGTCACCTGTTTACTTTATGAATCGAAGTTCGCGATATCTGTGAAATTTACAATTAGTACGTTCTATGTCATGTAGTACCTCATACTGCACCTATAAAGCGACATCCTTCAATTCACTGGCAACCTCCTCAATAGCATCCTTGTTTTGCTTCTTGTTCTTTTTCTTCTGGTTTTTCTTCTGAGACTTTGTCAAGGGCTTATCAGCATCGGCCTGTTCGGATTCCGCTTCATCATCCTCTTCGCGTGGTTCCGCGTCCTTCTCGGCCGCCTCCTCAACTTGCTCTGGCTCACTTGAGGCTGGTACTTCAGCAGGTTTAGCAGCATCAGCAACCTCAGCAACCTCAGCCACCGTCGACGTTTCAGCTGGTTTTGTGGTTTCTGTGGGTTCATCGGATGCTGTTAACTTAATCTCCGGCGCCCTCTCATCAATCAATGTCTCCTTTGGTAATGCAACCTTACTTGAGCTCTTCATGTTAATGAGCGAGTCCTTGTTATCGTCTCCCGTAGAAATGAGGGGACTCTGTGGCCTGGAAGAACCCAAGCCTGATGGCACTGACTTCTTGGAAATACGTGGGGGTGTGTACGACGTGTTGAATGTCTGGCTGTTCGAGACACCATACTTGCGTAATGCTCTAATCTTCAACACGGTAATGTATGGGAGTTTGTTGCGCCCCTGGAATGCCTTGCCAAATTCCTTGCCATCTCTGTCGTAGAACTTGAGCTCGCCCTGATCTTCATCTTCATCACCAATCATAAAGTCATCGTCGTTCCGCGAAGGCTCCAAGTAACCGTACTGTTCCTGGTCCTCGGTCTGATCAATCTGGAAGTTTCCTTGTTCCAAATCATTGACAAAGCTGAAAATAAATTCATGGAAACTTGGGGACACAACAACCTTGGTATCGTAATCACGTCCAAACAATATTATTTGCCCGTACGTTCCAGCTGGGCCTGGTGCAAGATCTATAGCCACTTGGTTGCCGCAGTTGTCCTTGGTTATGGGTACCCAACCACGGTGCGAGTAGCAAGACTGAATAGCATTTACAGGAATGGACTTTTGGTTCGCAACGAAGTTGTTAAGCTGTTGTTGGTTGGCGGCGGCGCTGGACGAGCTGGAAGCTTCCAATTCACCGTCGTTGCGTTGCAAGCGCTGCACGAGTTGCTGCTGCTTCTCGATTCTCTCGGCCACCTTAGCCCAAATGTGATGCTCCTCAAGAATACATTCCAAGTCAAGCAATGGCATTCCCAAAAGTAAACCAGTGGGCTTGCCGCCTCTGAACTGGCCATCATGCTTCTTGTAGAATTGTCTGAACTCAACGGAGAGGGAGCCGCAGCCCAAATCGCTTTCAAACTCATTGAGGTCTGCAGAAGTCACGCCGTCGTTCAAGTTATCCTCGAGTTCGGGGTACTCCTCCTCTAACCACGACTCAATACGCGACCACAAGGAGTCAATTGAAGGCAATGGAGGTTGGCCAGACGTGTCAAAGTTTTGGAGCTGAACATCAGAACCGTTCAAATTGGTGCGAGACGAACGCATACCTGGCCTGTAGCCCACTGTATTGACATTAGCCGAGCTGTTGTTGCGTGAGCCTATCCTGGAACCAGCAGTTCCTTCGACAAGCGACTGAACCGAAGAATTTGCAGTCGCCAATCTGTGTACTTCATTGAGCCGGGCGTTGGAAGCGTCGTTGGTATTAGCACCTGCTCCGCTGTACCGAGACCCGTACGACGCGTAGTGGTCGTCGGTAGTTATAGAGTGGACAAAGGACTTTATATTGTCAAGAATTCCCATTCTGTACCTGGTTTATATGAACGAGGCGGTGTTCAAAGACAAAAATTCCTGAGACAAAATAGGATGTTCACAAGTAATTATGGGCGTTGAAACGAGCAATGTACACTACTTGCTAGGCGGATTGTACGTGATAAATATGGGTGTTGTCCGTGGTACGATTATACTAGGGAAAACAGAGAAGCGGAGTCAGAATGGCGTCGACGCGTATGCACACCCAGGACGGCTCAGGTCACGAGTTTCTTTTCTGCTTGCAGCATTCTACGCATAAACGACACACGAAGGAGGGGAGACACAGCAAAAGCAAATAAGCGAGCCAAGCCAAGGCTGCGGATTGTGAAACGCGAATACTAGCATGTTAGTTTGTGTGATGTTGTAGAAATGTCTGCAAGCAATTTGTCCGTGTAGGGAAGGGCTGCATACATTCCAGTTTCGCAGTCATTTGGATGCAAGGCAGCAACAACAGCCGCTAGAGCTGAAACACACTAAGATTTTCGATTACTATGCTAAGAACTAGTTTGTAATTAGTGGGCCACGCCATTTGCCATGTCGTATTCCTTGGCCCCGGTTCCCAAGAGGTACTCCGAAATAGTTCCACCAAAGAAGTCTTCGAGGATGTCTGGCTGGAGTTCGGAAATCCTTGTGCTCTCCTTGATAATATTGTAGTTGATAATGCTAGAAACTTTGGAGTCACGCTTGTACTGTGGGTGTTTCAACACTTGTTCACGTAACCAGTGTGCAGTGGTGGGGATCTTTCCTGAAGCCCGGTACGAAATGAGACGCAAGTAACTTTGAAGACGAAGCATCTTGACTGCCAATTCCTTGTTCAGACAATGGGACTTGGAGTCGGCAGGCAAAAGCTCGGTGGCGATGTACTTGATGATGATGCGAAGAATACCAGGGTTCTGGTCGTTACCATTGATAAGTTCTCTAATGGAAACCTTGCACTCGTTGTAGCCCTCGCACGTTTGGCCATTGGGAACAAAATCGTTGGAAAAACGTCTGACGGTACGGTCCTTGTAGCCATTGACGTACACCTCGTCTCTTCCCAAGTCGTCGTTACCCAAGTTGATGAATCTGTCAAACCAACTCAAGTCGTACCCCACAAACTCGATGGGATTGATGTTCCACAGGTCAAAGGACTTGAACCAGAACTTGTCGTTCAAGACGGCATCGACCTTGTGTGCGGTCGCCATATTCTCGTCGATCTTCAGGATGGAAATGTAAAAGTCGGGCATGTACTTGAGAATCGCCTTGGAGAGCAACGTGATGAAGACTGAATACGCAGCGTTTTCAAAGTCACTGAGTTGTATTTCCATGGGCCGGAACTCCACTCTCCATCCAGGGGTTTCTGCCAACTCTTCCTTCGAGGTTCCCTTCTCGTATAATGCAGGCGGCTTGAATCTCAATGTCTGCCAGTTTGTAGACTGGAGGTTTTCGAAGTGGTCATTGCTGAGCTCGTTGTCCTGTTCAAGCCTCTCGGAGAAAATGACAAGGGGGTCCCGAACAAACAAGTGGGCAAAGTGTCTGGCCAACTTGTCGTCGAAGTGCGGAGCAGCCACAAGCTGGTCGTAGACCTTCTTATTAATTGGCGGATTAATGTCATTGTACTCGTCCTTGAAGTAGGGCTTCTTCCTCAGATAAGAGCCATCGCCGAGGTAGCTGTCGATCGAGTCGTACCGGGACTTGGGAATCTTCTGCAACGGCTTTCCCTGGTTGGTGCGGATCTCGGTGTCACCATACTCGTTGACTAGTCTGTCGCCGTTCACGCCGCGGCCCCCGCCAAGGGCGCTCATGTGCTCGCGCAACTCCTCAGGCACGTCGAGCCCACCAACAAGATCGTAGCCCGGGAACGGCTCCACATCGCGCTCTAGAAATGTTCTGTCGTCCACAGCACCGCTGATAACGTTCCACCTGACGTCCTGGTTGACCAAGTAGCCCTTGAATATGGGGGCCGCTGCACTCAAGGCAAGCAAGATGGGTGTCCACGAAGCTAGCGAATCGTAGAGATAGCGTGCCTCGTCAATGTTCTTTGCTTGCACGGTGATTTGCAAGCACGACGCACCCATGCCGAAACCCATTGAGTCCATGTAGACGTGGCCGGGGATGGAGGCGCCGAGAGCGGGTTCCTTGTCGGACGGGAACAAGTCCCGGTCGCGGGGAATGGTGTCGTCCAACAACTTGGTGTTTCTGTCGGGGTAAAACGGCAAGTTGATGGCCACCTTGCTGCCTCTGCGTTTGCGGATGTTTGCGGTCAAGGTGGGGAACCGGACATGGCGGTTGATGATTTCGTCGGGAAGAAACAACGACTGCGACGCCGGGCCAATGGGCTTGGTTGCCGGCGACGTGAACCCCACGCAGCCCATTCTCGGGAACGACGTCAACGTCAACGGCTTGATATGGGCCGGAAGCTCGGACTGGCTGACGAACCGTCTTCGGGCCATGTTTTCCTCCACCGAGAGGTAGTCCTTGATCCTATCGCCGTGGTAGGGCCGCAACGGCGTGGCTTCGATCATGTAGCGGCCGTATTCCGGGTGGAACAGAATGTTGTTGGCAATGCACTTTTGGTAGGACTTGGGCTTTTCTGGATCGTTCAAGTCCAGCAAGATGTAGTCCTTGTCGATGGAGAGCTTGGCGGTCTTCCCCACGTCGTCAATGTCCACGAGCATGTACTCCACCTCATCGCCCCAGTAGAAGACGTCGTTGTGGCGGCCAGCGTGCTGCCTGAAGATGTTGATGAGCTGGATGGTGCCATTGTCGCGCACAAGCTCGTTGTACTGCTTCGACTCATGCCAGTCCAATGGGGTGCCGAGAGAAAGGAGGCCCATGGATGTGTGTGGCTTGGTGGGTCAAAGTGGGGATGCGGAAAAAAAAAACGAGCAGTGGAAGCAGTGTCGGCAGGCTGGCGAGCCGGAAATAAATGTCGTGACTTTGAAGCACGATGGCAGTGGCCGACCCTTTAAACCACTGGAATGCGAAATCCACACTGGTCTGCCTCCAGGTTGCACCCACCTCCTTCGACCCACAATTACTAATCTGGCACGTGCATTGCCGTTATCTCGCATACAGCTTCACGAATTACGGGTTTAGAGGTGGTGCAGATAAACGTAGGCGAGTGAGTAGATGTGTGGTACAGTAGGAAATAGGTACAGTACAGTATGGTACAGTATGTTCAGTGTGTATTGTGGTTGGTGTGTGCTCGTACCGCTTCACTATTAGATGTCAGTAGTCTTTATGTCAGTAGTCTTATGTCAGTCTTATGTCAGTATCACTATATCACTATGATACAGTGATATGGTTGTGTCTAGTACAAGCCAGAAACGTCAACCACGCACCCCGGACCCTCCTTTCTCTCCACAAGCTCTCCGATCACCACCGGGTCTTCCTGGTGCTCCCTCAAGCTGGCAAGCACCTTGTCCACCTTGTGCTGTTCCACGATCAAGATCATGCCAATGCCCAAGTTGAACGTCTTCAAGAGGTCCTCGTGCGGCACATTGCCCTGTTTGCCGAACCACTTGAAGATCTCCGGCACCTCCCACTTGCTCATATCCACCTTCGCCTGCAAGTGTTTGGGCAACGCCCGGGGAATGTTCTCCACAAGGCCGCCGCCGGTGATGTGGGCCAAGCCCAAGAGATCGCCGTCCCTGATGCTGGGAAGAAGCTGCTTGACGTAGATCCGCGTGGGCACAAGCACCTCCTCGCCGATGGTCTTGCCGGTCTTGCTCCACGGCGCCACCGACTTGTAGTCGTAGTCGGAGATCTCTATAATGTGACGCACCAACGAGAAGCCGTTGGAGTGCACGCCGTCGCTCCGCAACCCGATGATCACGTTGCCGGCAGCCATCTTCTCCACCTGGGGCAAGATGCGGGACCGCGAAACAGCACCCACGGCAGTGCCGTTGGTGTCGTAGTGTCCAGGGGCGTACATGCCCGGCATCTCCGAGGTTTCTCCGCCCACCAACGCACAGCCGGCTTGTATGCAACCGTCGGCGACACCGCCGACAAACTTGGCTGCGACGCCGATGTCCAACTTGGCGGTCGCAAAGTAGTCCAAGAAGAGGAGCGGCTCGGCGCCCTGCACCACCAAGTCGTTGACGTTCATGGCCACCAAGTCGATGCCCACGGTGTCGTGGATGTCCATGATCTGGGCGATGCGCAACTTGGTGCCCACGCCGTCGGTGGCCGCCACGAGAAGCGTGTCGTCCAACGGGTAGCCGGACTGCTTCAAGTCGAACAAGCCGCCGAAGCCGCCGAGATCGCTGTCGGCGCCGGGTCTGGCGGTGGACTTGACCTTGGCCTTGATCACCTCGATCAACTGGTTGCCGTTGTCGACGCTGACACCGGCCTCGGCGTAGGTGACGCCCTTCCTGGCACTGCCGTCGGCGTCGCGGAACGCCCGGTGGGCAATGTCGGTCCGGTTGTACTTGCCGGCAAACGTCACATGGTCCACGGCGCGGTACGCCTTGTCGACCGACTCGCGCAACGTGGCGGCGGTGGCGGTGGCGGCGATGACCCGGCCGCCGGCGGTGACCACCTGGCCGTCGGCGTCAGCCGTGCCGGCGTGGAAAATGTACGAGTCGGCGGGGAGCGGCGTGGCGACGGAGATGGCGTCGCCCTTGTTGTACGCCTCGGGGTAGCCGCCGGCCGACATCACCACGGTGGTGGAGAACTGGCCCTCCTTGACCTTCAACTCCACCGAGTCCAAGCGGTGCTCGGCCGCGGCCAACATCACCTGGGCCAAGTCGGTGTCGTCGGAGAGCAACGGGAGCACCGTCTGGGTCTCGGGGTCGCCGAAGCGCACGTTGTACTCCAACACCTTGGGCTGCTTCTGCGGCGTGAGCATGATGCCGGTGAACAAGATGCCGCACATGGGGAAGCCGTCCTTGCGCATGCCGTCGATGGACGGCTTGATGATCTGCTCGTCGATCTGCTTGAGCACCGCGGGCGTGGCGATGGGCGCCGGCGCGTACGCACCCATGCCGCCGGTGTTCAAGCCGCGGTCGCCGTCGCCAATGCGCTTGTGGTCCTGGGCCGCCGGGAAGTTGAAGAACGAGTAGCCGTCGCTGATGGTCAAGATCGACAACTCGTCGCCCTCGAGGTACTCCTCGATCACGATCTCGTTGCCGGCGTCGCCAAAGTTCTTCTGCACCATGATCTCGTCGAGCCCCGCCAACGCCTCCTGCTTGGTCTCGGGGATGAGCACGCCCTTGCCGGCGGCAATGCCGTCGGCCTTCAACACAATCTTGTAGTCCACGGTCTCGATGTGCTTCTTCGCGTCCGCGTACGACGTGAAGTTGGCAAACCGCGCCGTGGGGATGTTGTGCTTGGCCATGAACGTCTTGGAAAACGCCTTGGAGCCCTCCATGACGGCGGCCTTGGCCGACGGACCAAACACCGGCACGCCGATGTCGGCGAAGACAGTGGAGATGCCGTCCACAAGCGGCTGTTCGGGGCCCGGCACCACCAAGTTGATCTTGTTGTCCACCGCAAACTTTTTCAACTCTGCAAAGTGTTTTGGGGAACCCAGCAAGGCGGCCACGTTGGTGACCTTGGGGGAACAGGCGGTGCCGCCGTTACCAGGCGCCACGTAGATGTGTTCCACGGACGGCGACTGTGCCAAGCGCCAGACGATGGCGTGTTCTCTGCCGCCGTTTCCCACCACTAGGATTCTGAGTGCAGACATGGGTTGTAAAGATGAGAGGAGAAATGAGAATGGGGAATTACTTGACTCGCGCAGCCGCGCCGCGGATACAGGATCGACACAGGATCGATGCGATGGATCCACCTGCAGGATCGACCCCGGTTCGATGCGATGCGTCGCCATACAGTACCACTACGGGCGGTTCCGATGTTGTATATACATGATGCTATGACACTAGCGTACACCAGCCGGCTAGATGGCCACGTCGCCCTCGCCCACAATGCCCTCGAACCGGTACCCGCTGTCGCTGGGAAGCGCCACCTGGCTCCCGTCGCCCGCCACCGGCGAGTACAAGTAGTAGGCCATCAATGCGTTCACCACCGCCCGGGTCTTGGCCTCCTGGATCGACGACCCCACGCCCTCGCCGAGCTTGTCGCCGCCGGTGAACGCCCCGGCAACGTACACCGCGTGCGCCGAGAGCCGCCCTGTCTCGGCAATGAGCCGAACCTCCACCGGCTCCGCCAACCCAAGCTTGTCGCACACCCTCACCAACTCTCGCGTGGGCCGCGAAAACTGGAACATCTGGGTGAGCGGCACGTTCCGCGCCAACACATGGTCGCCGATGAACTGCTTGGTGGCGCCCTCGCCGCAGTGGGTGTACAACCCTCCTATTATCGCCCGCACCGCCGACGCGTACGCCTCGCTCTCGTCGCTGGTGTATTCGTTCTGGCGCACCCGGGCCACCTCGGCCGCCGACATCTCGGCCACCCCGGGCTCGGTCTCCGCCCCGCGGCTGCGGCCGTCCCCGAACCGCAACCGCCCGTATTGCATGAACTCCGGCTCCTTGGCCAAGTACTTCTCCAACCGGTCGCTGCTGTCCACCTCGATTCCCCACGACCGGCCCACGTCGCATAGCGCCTGCACTCCCATGTACGCGTCGACGGCGGCGTTGTGCACGCCCATGGGCAATCGCGGATACCGCACGAGGAGATGCTCCGACACGTAGTACGAGAGAAGCGTCTTGCCCAAGGTGCTCAAACCAAAGTTGTTGGCCAACCCACCATGTTTTCTCATGTTTAACGACTGCGACAACGTCGAGAGCGTGTACGCCTTCGGAAGCTGGAGCCGGGCATGCAAAGCCGCCAACAACGGGCTCTGCTGGGCGGTGGATTCGGGGAGCCGGTGGGTGAAAATTGTGTTCTTGTAGCTGCCGTACTCGTTCACAGCCTCATACTGGGTGCCGAGCGTCTTGTCGGCCTGTGCAACATGGTATGCGTTGTAACAAACTTTGAAGGGTCGGTTTGCGGCTCTGCAGCCTACCAGCCGAATCATACCAAAGTAGCTTTCGATGAAATTTTCAATTTGGAAACCATGGCTGCCACGCTTACGTAAGCAGCGGCAGGTTTAGAGAGGGTCGGTTTGCAGCCGGGTGAAACAGCCAGGATGGACATGGGGGTGCTTGTCTGGGGCGAGGGGTGAGGGGAGGACTACAAGAACACTAATGCTGTTTGGCGAGGTTGAGATGAGTGCAATTGTCACCAAAAATCGACTTTTCCAACACATACCTTCACTACCTTCGCTACCGTCAACACTGAAAGTACCGTCAACACTGCCAAGCAGCGACAACCGCCTCCTACTTAGCGCCCATTCACCGCATTGCGCTCCACCGGACTATCGCCAGCATCCATTGAGTTCCGGGCCACTGGGTCGTGCGCGGCACACCACCTCAACCAACCAAAAAGTGCGAGAAACAACCAAGACACTAAGATGGCCCATGCTCCAAAGTTGAGTATAGCTGCTATAGCCACCATGTCGTCGGTGGCCATTGTGTACGGCTTGATCAAGTCGCCACTCAAGTACAAGTGGGCTAGCGAGAACAGACTCAGCCCAAAGGCCGATTTGTCGTGGAGAACCGCCTCCCAGAAATGGTTGGACAACCAGTAATGCATTAGGGTAGTATGAATATATCCTTCCGGAACCACGTGTAGCAACCCTGATTTACGTGTGTCTATTTCAGTGTATATGTGTATGAATGTGGTGGTGAACGAACTTTTCCGATGCTGTCTATACTTTGGTTTGGAAAGGTCGAAGTTCAAGCTGGATGCCGCTGTCCTGGATCTTGCCCCAGTCCGACTCCAACTTGAGGAAGCACCAGATCCATCTCCTGAAGATCTCGAGAAACTCAACCAACGAGTATCCAAACGAGAGCGCGTCCAGCCCGAACAAGAAGGCCCCTACCATATGGGCGTATCCAGCATTTTCATTCTCGTGCACGATGAAGAGCTTGAGCACCCAGAGGAACCGGAGCGCAAAGTCCAGCACGATGGCAAAGTAGTAGAACAACCTGCTCTTAAAGTAGAGCTGTTTGTTTGGACGGAGAACGGTGAAGGATGAGGTCTTTGCAAACGCAGCATTGAAGGCCTGGAACCCCCAGTCCATTTTGATGTCCCACACAAACGTGTAGGTGGAGTTCAAGGTGGAGAGCACGTACCACCACTTGTTGAGATATGCAAGGTGCTGGAGTACGGCTTCCTTCTGTGCATCCTCCTTGTTCTCGGGGTTGAAGGTAGCAAGAGTTAGCTTGATGAGCAAATTGATAAAGAGTGGCCCAATTGCAGTGGAGTACTTTATCAAGTTGAGAACGTGCTGGGTCATATTGGTCCTTTTATACTCGTGCCAGCACTGCTTCATCCGGATCAAGGTGGGTATCATCAACACGATGAACTCCAACTTGGCGTCGTAGGGACGGGACGAGGAGAACACAGTCCACAAGTATAGCCCGCAGTCGTTGAGCACCTTGCTGTATGATGTGAGCGTGTCTGAAAGAAGAATGTCGTTGGTCCGCATCGAGTTGGAGTTTATTCTTCCAAACATGACCCGCTTCATGGACGTGTAAACACGGAACTGACCCAACTCACGGGGGTTGCTGGTGCTTTGGAAGATGCCCCCGATGGTCAAAATAAGCGCCGCCAGACTCAACACGTAGAATAGTCCCTGGATAATGTGGTCTTTTGTTTGGTCTCCTTCGTGGCTGACACCGTACAGCAACGTTTTACACACAACGAAAAGGACACAGTTGATCATTAGTGATCTTTTGAAGGTTGACTTGATGCCTGTGAGCAAGAGATAGTTCTCTTTGTAATCTGCCGGTAACACACTGGCTGCCTCACCAGTGGGCATTCTGCCAGTGTCGCCATAGTTGTGGGTTGAGTAGGAAAGATTCAACAATTCGAGTATGTTTAGCTGGTAAAAGTCGTAGCATATTTTCACAAGTAGATACCAAAAGCCAACGCCTATCTGTAGCAAGGCTACTATCTTGAACGGCACCGGGACAATGTCCCCAAACCTTCGTTCGTTGTCCATAGTGATAAACAAAGTTTGCGCGATCAGGAATGATGGGAACGCAGCCACGAATGCCACCGCATATAGAGCTAGCTAATGGTGCTGGCTAACGGTGCTACACAGCAGCGGCAGCAACAACAGACAGACGTACACTTAGAAACACATTCTTGTCCTGAACATGGTATAGAGAAGCTACAAGCCAGAGTCCACTAGTGTAACGTGTACAACAACGCTAGGCTTCAGACGTACAAAAGTACGATTTAATATGGTTTAATCAAGAGTATCATGATTAGCATGGAAACATCATTAGCCAGACATCGTTTGAACCTACATTACTAAAATAAACCCACCATCGGACAGATTTCCACACCTGTGGAAGAGGTACTGATTATGGATTTACTTGTTACTATGGTTAGTAAAACTACTCAGAATTTTCAGTGTTTGGCTTGAATCGAATCGGTCACTGCCTGAAGAGGCCTCCGTTTGGGGCGACATCGTGTCATCAGTATAGGTTTCACTTACGGTTTAAAGTCTGGAAAGAAAAATTTCCAATACCGCGTTTTATACCGCCGATGAGATTTTCGAGGTTACCCGGGGATGGACGAAGCCGCGAAACACAGAGGTTGCAAATACATCTTTAATCCTTAACTTGGTCTTGAACGAATTTCAAATTTTGATGCTATATGCGCACCATACTCTATCATTGATGCTAATTAGGTTGTGGCATTATGGAACCACCAGACCTGCTCTGGAAAATTCGTTATTTGGCGATAACGTTCGCCATTTTCCTGTCCCTTCCTGCTTCTTTCTGGCTCATTTTCTGTCTCTCTTCTTGTCCTTTGCCTTACGGTTGTTTTCTCTCCGCTCAGCCTTGGACAAGTATCTGAACTTCTTTTTCTTTTGCTTTTCCTTGGCTGCCGGCTTGGTGACTCCAGCCAAGACAGCATAGTTCTTTGCTCTCGTTATTGACTCCTCGAGAATCTCGCTTGACTTTTCGAGGTTGACATTGTTGGCACGGGCCAAGGCTTCGAGACTAGTGCTCTGGATACGAGTGACTGCTGGGTTTTCGAGCGACTCGACTGTAACAGTAGTCTCTTCGTCAACCACCGATGGTAAGTCCAGGCGCACGCTGTCGTCGATCTTATAGACTTCTTTACGCTTGAGAATGCCTTTGTTCTTCTCCTCGTCGGGGATATCTTCTGGACCATCTTCTGGACCATCATCTTCCTTGGCCTCTCCAAAACCCTCCCATTCTTCCTCGCCGTCTTTCGCACCCAATTCTTCATCCAGGTCGTATGCTCCTCCGATGATTTTGGCATTTTCTTTGAGTTCGCTCAATCTCTTCTCCATGTCCTTCTTGCGCTCTTCTCGTACCTGCTTTCTCTCTTCTATCCTTGCCAATCTTTCTTGTTCTTTGATCGACTCCTGTGCTTTTTTCTGCCGCTGCAACTTTCTCTTGTGGAATCCAGTCAAGTACTCCTCTCTCGAGCCTTTGTCAAAAACCACCTCTTCCACACCATTCTTCTTGATCTTCTTCTGGATGTACTTCTTTCCCCCGGTCAAAACTTCTCTGTTATTTCGTACCATCGTCAAAGTGCTTGTAAGGGTATATATGCGTAATTTTACCTCATCGCGCGAAAGATTCCATTTGTTACCTGACGATGGAGGATATTGGCAAAGTCAAAGATTACATAGCAGCATTGGATGCGTCCATCGACACGCTAGAAGAAGCCATCAAGCCACTAGTTGGTAAAGACTTGCAGCAGATCACCGCCGAGGATGACCTGATTTCACGAATCAAAACCTACAACAATTACTTATATGTTATTATTTCCACATTATTTGCATACCTCAAGAGCACTGGGGTCAAGACAGAAACGCATCCGATAATGGAGGAGTTGGCAAGGATAAAGAAGAGCATGAACAGAGCAAAAGACCTAGAACAAAAACTCCAACAAAAAGACACTTCCGCACAGGATAGCGAGACCGCAAAACGATTGATACAGCAAACTCTAGGTAAAGGGGTCAATGGCGGAGGGGCTGCACTCCCAGACCGTATAAAGACACCGGCTATCAGCTCAGCTAGCTTTACGAGTCTGGAATTCCTGGGGAAACATACAAAGTTTGACGACAAAGCCAAGCCCAAGCAGAAGCCTAGCAAGGTTAGTAAACCAAAGACCACCAAGGCAGGTGCCAAAAGCGCAAAAAGAAAACCATAGACCTGATGTATAGTATACTTAATAGCAAGCGTGAGTAGCCATCTGACGATTGCTGCTATATAATGAATTGAATTAATGCTGTTGCCAGTAAAAATCATTGAACACATGCTCGTGCTTCAAATGCTTTTCAACTATGAAGTAGATCTCCATCAATAAATGCGGAAATCTTTCGCTGAAATACCGGTAGAACCCGTCTGGTAAAGGACTCATCTGTTTCTTTAACGTGTCAGGCATGTCGTTGAAGTGGTGATACTTGTTTCTCATAGCCCGCAAGAGATCCATTAACTTGTCCGGGAAGTATTTCCTGTATTTGCCAAGATTGTCCATGAACTCTTGGTCAAATCTTTCATGCCAGTTGCCGCCATGCACACGAATGGCTGACCGTTCAAGTGTCAACAAGAGTTCACTAGGAGGATCACGTCTTTCGATCTCAAAGCGATCACTCACCTTGAGTAGAAATTCTAGCTTTTTTGCAGAGCTCCAGAAGTAGGGATGCATCATGATTCCGCCGGTGTCCAATCTCAAGCTGGGGTTTCGCTCGATCATACAGCTTATCAAATGAGACAGCTCCGCAAAGTTGTAACGATCAACCTCTTGTAGGCGACTGAGATCATGATCGCCATTGATGATATTGGCTTCTCTCATGTAGCGATCCCCAAATGGATGTCCTCCACCTGTAATGACGTAGAAGAAGACGCAGCCAAGCGAAAAAATATCGATCGCTTTTGTTAATCTCGTTTCCTGATTTGTTAAAGCCTTGTCCATGTCTGTTTGCGAGGTTTCAACAATGTCTGGTGAAAGTTCCAGCAAGTTACCATGTAACATAAGTTCTGGGGCTCTCCAGCCAGTGGTGCCCAGAGCTGCGTGGTGACTGGTTGCTCTGAACGATGACTGATCTGCATCGAGCTTTTTACAAAGCCCAAAGTCAGAGATAAGTAAACGAACGTTGCCCTTTGCAGCAACGGTTTTGGATTTGGCCTTCTTGTATTCTGTGACGAGGATGTTCTGCGGTTTCAAGTCTCTGTGGACAATCTTAAGAGAATGCAAATAATGTAAGCCGCTCACAAGTTGGAGCAAGACGCTGGAAATGGTGGCCGTATTTCCCAATGGAAACTTTGTAGTGTATTTTCGCTTGTCAATGACATCTTCAAGAGAACAACTGCATAGCTCCAAAGCGATGTAAAGGAACTTTTCTGATTCACTCAGTTGTGAACAGAAGTAACGGATCACATTGGGGTGATCGTCGCTCTCCTGAAGAAGACTCACTTCGTGGTTTGCTATGTCATAGAAATCAAGCAACATGCGCTTCACGGCTACCGGACGGTTTTCAAAAGTTCCCTCGTAGACAACGGTTCCATGTGAGCCATAACCTAATATCTTGTCGGATATCACCAAATTTTTTTCGATGTTGAGTTTTTTTGCCGCGTTATTCGTTGGTTCAGGATTTGTTTTGATCAAGCTTGTGGTGCTAATTGCTTCATCCTCTTGAGAATCATCTCCTTCATTCAGGTTACGACTTTCAGACATGATGTTCTCATTATTAGCTTGGCTTTTTCCCTTGCCCCTTCTTCCTCCACGGCTACCTCTCTTGCGCTTCTTCTTAGTTGCGGTTTCTTGGCCAGTGGAGTCGTTTGGCTCTTCTTCCGCATCCTCACTTAAATCTAGGTTCTTGGTTATGCTAGCGTCATTGGCCTCTGTTGATTCCAATTTGTCGTTTGGAGAAATTATGGTGACCCGTTTGATCTTTTTGTCATCGTGGGAATCATCTTGAGGTGAAGATTCTTGTGGGTGAAATTCCTTTTTGGATACGTTCACGTTCCCACCATCCTCTTTTTCATTTACTTTTCTAGATTCTTCCTGCGGTTCACTTTCCTCTGTCTGGATAGTCTCTTCGTCGGAAATCACATCGTCTACCTCTGGAGCGATGCCTTTGCGGATATCGAAGTTTATTCTTTCAAAATCAAGAACTCCCGTCCTGTTTAACCACAAGATGACAGCAAGCAAGACCGAGAGCACAATAAGATCCTCAGCTATTCGTTGAATGAGCTCCAATGACGTCTTAGCCACTGGTCTGGTATGATTCTTTATTGTAGCAGTAAGATCTTCCTGGCGGTCAACGACGGAGACTTCCTTGGGTACCCTTTCCACTATACTTGGTTGCCGGGCATTTGCTTTTTCTCGCTCACTGGAAAACCGGATACCCTCAATAATATTAGGAATTGCTTTCTCGCGCTCCTCGTGCTGTTGTTCGATTCTTCCATCGCCAATTTGCTTAATCTGTTCGCGCTGTAGATTCTGGAACCTGGATATTGGCTGGTATAAGGTATCAGCTGATAGGTGATGGACTCTATGAGTGCCACGTATGAATTCTTCAACATGCTGCGCCTCTTCATCTGAGCCTTGGTTCAACAATTGCAAGTTCTTTAGGTGCTCAATGTATTTCATTTGGGTGTCATTCATGGTATCGAGTGGTTTCGTTGACAAGTCGTAGAGGGCCATCTGATAAAGAGAAACTGGCGCACTTTTGATCAAAGTAGGGAAATTCCTGTAACTCATGGCGAACCACTCTGCACCGTTGGAAGTTTTATTGATAAAACATAAGTCATTGTTGAGCGCGTAATCATCGTTTGCTGCTTGGAGATCATTCAAGACTTTGAGGGGATGAGGCAATGCTACTGACTCGGAACCGTCTGATTTTGTGAAGACGTCAAAGACGCTGACAGCCAACAGAGGCAATTTGGCTATCCATACCGGGGTGCCGAGGTGCTTGTTTATAGCCAAGAGGGACTTGTCGTGGAATGGGGTGAAGTAGATACCATCGTTGCTAATTTGGTTCTGGAGAATGAGGTCATTATCGATGTTATTTGGCCCCCACTGGGCATACAGAACGTTCCACGACACCACGTCGTTGGCCTTGGAATGGATGGAGAGCTCGTAGGTGGTTCGACCCATCATGATGCTGTGACCCTTCCTTGGAATGAACCCCTGGGGGGCTCTTTCGTGCACGTATGGGTTGGGGCACTTGTCGTAGTCGCCAAACTGAGACTTGATTTCCCCTGTATAGAGATTGAACGAAAACAAGGAGGTTTTGCGTGAGCCTGTGTATATCTTGTCGTCTCCGCTGAGACAGAACGGCGACTCGAACACGAGGCCCTTAATACTGGTTGGCAACTTGTTGAGGCCGAAGCGAGGATTGAAGTAATAGAGAGTACCGTCCTGGTACGGTTCCACGAACCACAACACGTTTGAATTTACGTTTTCGCTGTTTCTGGTGTTGTTTGTGGATATTCTTACTAGCGGATCATCGAGCGGGAGTGTCCACATAAGCTCGCCGGTGCTTCTGCGTATGCCATGAATGTTGCCGTCGATATCACTGACAAGTAGTATGTCGGCAAGCATCCAGTCCTTGATGGACCGCACATCCAACGGGAGGACTGACGAGTCCGGACGCACCTGGAGCTGGTTCTGTTCTTCCGTGGTCATCTGACCAAGCCGCTGGGTCTCGACCTTTTCTATTCGGGCAGCGGCAAATGCAAGAGGTAGCACACATGACAATAGAAATATGGCATAAGCCAAAGTGGCTCTCATTGTGGATGGTTAGCGACACCAAAGTGGTAGATGGAGGTGATAAATAAAGCGTAAAAAAGTGTAGGTGGTGCGACTGAAGATGCCAGGAAGAGCATTTTCATTAAACGCACGTGACGCACCACAAAGATGGGGTTCGCTGGAGCGAGGCCAGCACGGGCGGAGGGCGGTCCGGAGGGCTGTCTGGAGCCGGTGGTTGGTGCAGCGCAGCTGGAGCAGCGCAATTGGTCCTGCTGCAGATATAAATAATGTGTATTTCCTATATTAAACTATGGCTATCCTCCGCGCTCCTCTCTATATAACCGATGCGGAAGACAGAATTCACCATGACGATGGTAGGACTGGCCAGGAGTCAGAGATAGCCCCACTCTTATTGATGCAATCAAAATAGAAACGAAGTGAATGCTTGGACAGGCAATCCCCGGGGGATCCGTAGGGGGCCGCTAGCTGTCCTCCAACTCCTTCATCTTCTCCATGATGTCGTTGGTAGACAAATGACGCTGGTCTGCTATCATCGTGATGAGTTCCAATGCAATGCCACTGTGCTCGTGGTAGTGGGTGATCAGCGCCAAATGGCGCATGAGAATGGCTTCTGGGTTCAGGTTGGAACTGGATTAGTAATTGGCGTTTTGGCTGGATTGGCTATGTGGCTGGCTGGCCACGGAAGCATAGGGTACTTACTCCAACTCGCTGATGAGCTTGCTGCACTGGTTCTTCATCTCCTCATACCGCTGCTCCAGCGTTAGTTCGGCGTATTTGGTGGGCCTCGCTGTTGTTTCTCCGTCCAGACTCTCTGCCGAAGGGGGTACATTCTCTGCCTGTCCTGGTGATGGTGCTTCGGACGGTGCTCGCGTCTTGAACATTCTCTCCCTACAGAATACGAAAGTTGTGAAAATGACCTGTTAGCAAAAGAGTACGCGACGGGAGTTGGAGTGGGATGTTAGCCTACTATACCGTCTAGGACAAGAGCAATTAACGGTATTACGTCATCCCAGCGCTCGCAACCGTATATGCAAGATGGAGATCGGTGACGGCAACCGGTTGCAGCACCGCTGGCGAGTGGTCTCGATACGAATTTCGCCTCGACCTGTCAGCGACTACTTGGAAAGAAAATGGGTAGAAAAGGAGCAGGCAAAACGACACGCACACAGCAACTGGCTGCTACGTGGACACGGTGCTGAATTTGGATTCGCGGACTTACTCGCCCAATAGAAGCCAAGCCTGATGCACGGAACGAAATAGGAGACTGGGGCAACATGCGAGACTTACAAATTGTAATTGAAGCTAAATTCGCACGCTATAACCGTCGCATTCAAATACAGATAAACGCGAACCAGGCTGATCCTGGGAAAATTTACATTCTAAAGCTCGTAATGGAGGTACGATATGAGCGTTGCGGAAATGCTTGTTTGTTACCCGAACTTGAATAGTCAAAGCGAAATCGTCCTTGTGGCCAGGACCATTTTTTCATTTTGCTCTGGCGGTGCCACGAGATACAAATGGCACGCATTCGGCGAATTGCCAAATGTGGTGATGCTATAACTGCCAAATTGACGCTCCATAACCAGTGTCCCCGGGCCAAATAGGCAGAATATTCCGCGCGAAATCGAGATGAAAAACACTCATTACCTATCGTCTGTATCTAAACGCTTACTCAATTCGTTCAATTTGAGTTGTGTTATCCTGATGATCTCTTTTAGTTCCTGGGCGGAGTAGTCTTGTAGTTTGCTCAGGGAAGTCTCCGTCGTCTCTGGTTCTGACTGGATTCGGATCTGGCCTTCCGACCGATCGTTGATCCACTTCCAAAGCGAGAGCTCGCTGTCCAAACGTCGCTTGCGGTCGGCCATGTATGAGTCTACCGACGGAATCATAGTATAGGTATTTTTGTTGATCCGCACTTGTATGATCATAGAACTCTGGTGCAACACTTCCAACAGCATAGATCTTCCCGATAAGAGAAGATTGAACGTCACACCCATCACAAGGAAACCAAATACAGAGAGAATAGCACCGGTGGCCGTGTTTCCGAAAAGCAGCACCGGCACTAAGCCTCCAATCGATTCCATCAATGTCGAAATCTGCTCCAAGATACTTGCAGGAGCAGCAGGCGCAGCCGGTTGCTCGGGAACCCGCTCCTTCTGGCCCAGAGAAGTAGACTTCCGTCTCCTCTTTTTCTTCTTGTCGCCCTTGTCGCCCTTACTGCCTGCAGTGGCAACAAAGTCATTCAATGTCTCAATCATCAGCTTCATCGATTCCTTTTGACCGTCGATACTACCCTTTTCAATGGCACCTTTGATCCACGACTTTCCAGACCATTCAACTGAAGTCACCACGTAGAGCCGTGTACAGTTATTGGCAGCCCAGCTCATAAATATCTTTGTTTTCACCTTGAATGAATTGCCGCTTGGCACATCCGGCGTAGACGTATCTTGTTCCACCAAAATATACTTGTCAAAATCAATGTCGGTGAGCTTATCGTCAATGACACATTTGGTCTGTTTTGGTCCAATCGGTCCAGAAAGCGGCTTGACGTAAGTATAGTGGCGGCTTCGGTTTGATTTTGAAAGTTCTACCACTCCCAGCTCATCTATATCAAAATTCTTCTGGTTCTTAAGCACTTTGATATACTTGGAGGTGTCCTCGCCAAAGAGAATAAGAAAGACAACACCTAATGGCGCCCCGATAGTCTCTTCACATATGAATGTCTCCAGAGACAGCTTTGTGTAGTCAACTTCGGTTGCATCATGGGACAGCGGTCCAATTAATGGTAAGCCCCTAAATGTATTACCCTCTGACTGAACATGGTTCTTGTCGCTTTCAGTCGAGCTGTCTTTAGCAAGCAAGTTGTTCTCTGGGTGGGCCTTTACCTCAATGGAGCTAGTGGCCGAGTCGTTATCATCGTCCACCAATGACGAGTCGTTTGTGTCGGAGTTTGCCGCGTCCGAGTAGTCGGAGACATCTGCACTGTTAATAGAGTCTTCATCGGTAATCATCCCCTCCAGAGAAAACTTGGTCACCAGGGAACGCGACCGTGCCCGTCCTCGAGTTGCCACCACCTTTGCGGGATCGATGTCCGCCAGCTCTAGTAGCACCTGGTGCCAAGCGCTGGTAACGAGCTTGAAAACAGAGTCCCTTGACAAGAAAGATGCAAACACGTACTTGTGGTGGAGTGTCCGCACAATCATGCCGTTGGGAAACAATTTGGCGGTTGATTTCTTTTCGATCTGGATCACTTCCTGCAAAGGAATGCGGATGTTGGTGACCCATCCCAAAATACTAGAATTGAAACACAAGTAATGCTGTGAGAGGTACATGCGGCCATGCACCAAGATCTCGCGAGAGAGGGCACAGCTAAAGTCGTCGACAAGCTTCTCCTGTGGGGGAAGGTCGCGGAACGCATGGTGGAACTCCCTGTTTTCCTTTTCCGACGCCACTTTTGTGCCCGAGTAGTCTATAATTTGGTCTAGTTCCTCTTCGGAGTTGAGGGAGTTGGTGTCGGAGTCGGTTCCGGAACCAACACTGCCCAGGCGAGGAATATCCTGCGAGCGGGCAGGCGAGAGGTAGGATTTGCGGCGCACCTTCTTGTCGTCGCCGACTCCCGACACGGCTAGCTGGCTCAGTGGGGGGAGCTGGCTATTGACTGCCTGCGGCGACATGCCCCTTTTGAGGGGAAGGGAGTCTGTCGAGTTCTGGGCCGACTGCAATTGCGGCCGGTCGTTCAAGAAATGGCCGAGCAGGAGATTGCCCTGGCCCAAGGTGTTGATGGGCGACTCGCGCACCGACTCAAAGTGCACGTTGGAGGGAGAAAGAGAGCGGACAAAGCGCTGGTCCTGGTCGGGCTGGTCGATGGAGGTCTGGTCCTCGGTCTCTTCGGGTGGATCTGTATCTGTTGTCAGGGTTTGGGTCTTGTGGTCGAGGGAAGAGGTGGAAGACTGGGCGCCGTGGAACCTGGCCGGCTTCAACAAGAAGTCTAGCTTGTTGCTGAAGGAGCGGTTGTGGTTGCGGTCCAGCTCGCTGTCTGGGTTGAGGTCAGCTGTGCTGGCGTTGCGTGGCAGGGTTGAGTTTCTGCGTGGGAGCAGGTTGTTCAGGCCAGCCTTGCGGTCGTCGTCTATGGACGAGGTGATGATGGTGGCGGCGTTGTGGGCAGCGCTGACCAAGGACGACAAGATGCCCTGCTTTTCCTTTCGCGACGTCTGGCTGTGCTTGTCGGCAGAATCCAGCTCCGTCTGTCGAGGAAGCGAGAGCTGGATGCTGCTGCGATTTGGGGAGCGATTTTGATTCTGAGCGTGGTCGGCGTCGTCTACGGTGACGGCAATCACCGGCTGTTCGTGGGCTGCGGTGGACATGCGCTCGGGTGTGGGTTCCAAGAGCACCTGCGACACGTCGGACGGTTGTTCTGGAGCCGTGTCGTTTGGCTGGGGAGGCGTGGACGTGGAAATGGGAGGCACAAACGAGTGTGAGGATGGGGTCTTGATTTCCTGGGACGAGTTTTTCGTGGACGCTGGGGTCGATCGTTGGTCTATCGACACCTGGGACGTGTCTGGAGTCTTTGACTTCGAAGCATTGCTCTTCGATCGATGGAATAACTTACCCATTGGCTAGAGGCACCCGAGAGGGAGTGGGTAAAGTTGGGTCTGTGGGGCCGCACGAAATTGGCTGCGCGCGCCAGCCGGGTGCAGCGGAGCAAGTGGCGGACGGTGCAGCGAGGGAGGTGGCAGTAAGGAGCGAGAGGGTGGGAGAGAGGATAGTACGAATCTGGGGCAGGTGGTGGTGGTGGTGGTGGTGGTCACTACACACTGGCCACGCAGACTGTCTCTACGGCCGCCAAGTAGCTGGAGACATGTGTTTTGCTTGGCCCTCAACAGCCCCCTGGGGAAGCGTGGGTTCGATGCAGATACGGCCGCCGGCAGCCTCCCTAGTCTCTCTCTGCACGGGAAACCCAGCCACACAGCGCGCGAGAGGGTTTAGCGGGGGGACCATGTGCCTGCAGGACTCCCCCGCCCATCATGTGCACCGCGGACCGAGCTTCAGCTCCAGTACTCGAGTGACTAGGCAGCCCAGTTTTCTTTTGAGTAATCGCACGTTTCAAGGACCATGGCGGTGTTCTCGTCGCTCAGCTCGTTCTTCAAGCGCAACAGGAGGAGGTTGCTACTCGCCACCGGACTCTCGGTGACAGCCTACTATCTTTTCTACCACTTTGTTATCAAGCGGTTCAGAGACTTCCAGAAATCGCTCAAGCAGGAGCTCTTTGTCAAGGAGCAGATCCGCCGCCGCTTCATCCAGACCCAGAATGATTGCTACTTGACCCTTCTTGCCTTGTTGCCTGTGTTGAGCCAGCCGGTGGTGGCGCACCTTCCGTCGGAAACCATCACCCAGGCGCTCAAGTTGAAGAAGACACCGCTGGCCAACGCGCAGCTGGAGCTTGTGTCGGACTCGCTCCTCACCACCGACAACCTCAGCTTGCACCAGAGCGCCAACGAGTCGCTGGACCTCTCCACCTACGTCAACATGTCCAAGACCGAGCTCTGGAAACTCCTCAAGATCAAGACCGTGACCCGGTGGTTGACGCTCATCTACTCGCTCTCCGGCTTGATGTTGATCACGCGTCTCCAGCTCAACATTCTCGCACGAAGATCCTACTTGGAGTCGGCCATCGCCATGGCCGGCGGCTCTGTCGACGACCACCTGGCGCTGGACTACTACATGGAACAGTCGTACTTGTCGTTGTCGTGGTGGCTCCTCAACAAGGGCTGGCGCACCATGGGCGACGTGTTGGAGGCGGCCGTCGTCAAGCATTTCGAGCCGGTCAACGCCAGGACCGAGTTGACCATCGACCAGTTTGACGAGTTGGTGGCGCTGGTGATCGCCGACGTCAACGCCAACGCCCAGCGCCAGATACTCGAGTCCATCTTCCCCACGTCGTACGACAGCTTGGTCGAGAGCCTCATCAACACCAACCCGGACCTCATCCGCGAGCTCGACCAGCCGGAATCGGTGTTCCTCAAGCTTGTCAACGAGACCAACTTCTTCGTGGACGACCCCATGTTCCAGCAGATCTTCTCCAGAATGGTCGGCCACAGCCGATCGACGTTGGCCAACAACTTGTGGGTCGCGCTCGACCCCGACTTCTTGCTCCTGATGGAGTCCCAGGCCAAGATCACCGAACTTGCCGACCTCCCCGCCAAAAAGTTCAAGCTCGCCAGCTTCTTGGCCCAGGTCAGCGTGCAGAGCGGCATCGTTTGTGACAACAACAACATAAATGACGACTACAACGACGAGTTGACGGGCAACGTCTACGTCAACAGCTTGAACGAGCTCGAGGAGCTCGACGAGTTCTCTGCTGGTATATACTCCAACTTCGAATAGACCACCGTGATGATGGACCGCTTATGTAATCAGACCCTACCCGCAACCGCGCCCTCACCTAGTTCCAGCCGGTGCGCACGGCCACCATTTGTAAACCACCATGTCAGAGCCCAAAGTTATCTTGGTGTCGTTTGACGACGAGAAGTTTCCCGTGGACGTGCAGGTGGCGGAGAAGAGTGTGTTGATCAAGAACATGATCAACGACTTGAACCCCGACGGTCTTCTGGAGGACTTTGAAATCCCCATCCCCATGTTGCGGTCCACGGTTTTGGCCAAGGTGTTGGAGTGGTGTGAGCACCACCGGAACTCGGAGTTCCCGGACGACGACGACGACGACGCGAAGAAAACCGCGCCTATTGACGAGTGGGACAAGAACTTCTTGAAGGTGGACCAGGAGATGTTGTACGAGATCATGCAGGCCGCCAACTACTTGAACATCAGACAGTTGTTGGACTCGGGGTGCAAGACGGTGGCCGAGATGATCAAGAACAAGTCCCCAGAGGAGTTGCGTCGTACGTTCAACATCGTGAACGACTTTAGTCCCGAGGAGGAGGCGGCTATCAGAAGAGAGAACGAGTGGGCTGAGGACCGCTAGGGTCTAGGCGTTGATGTGTCATATAGTAGGAGAGTGCCTGCGTGCCGTGTGCAATGTGCGCAATGCGATACGCCAGAATGGCTAATATACGGCCCAATACATGGTGCAACCGGAGGCTGCTTACTCGTAAAGTAGGAGAAAATCAGCGAGAAAATCAGCGTTCAAAACTGACAAAGTTGACCAATTTGGAAACGACACTCAGGAACTCTATCTTCGGGGAGTATGGACCCACCACAGAACTCGGTTTCCACTCTGCCCTATATCATGCCCCAGATATTGCTCATCCACACACCACGCCGGATGCAAAAGTTTCGCAGCTAAATTCGCTGGCTGCACAAGATTGCAAATAATGGACAGTTTTTCCGGCATCAGCCTTCGTGACATAGCCAACCTTTCGCCAGACCTGGTGTCGCATCTTGAAGCGCAGCTCGCAGCCGAGTTCAGAGACACTTCCAAGGCCTATTTGGCCGCGCGCCTAAATAGGATCTCCCACAACCTCGAACTGCTCCGCGATACAATCGAATATATCACAACACAGGAGACGGAGTGGAACCGCAGACACGAACAAGAAACCCACAGCGTGAGGGCATTAAAGTCCGATGCTGAATACTGCGCTCTGCGTCATGTGGGACGTCCCAGAAACCCCATAGATTCCGATGAGAAATTGCACGAACTCGTAGGGAGCCTAGCCTCTCCTGCTGATTACGACACGGTCCTCAGTGGGGTGCTGGTTCCGGAAATTCCCTTTGCCGACGACTTGCGCCGGATAATAGCCCCTATCAAGGCAGACTTGGCTGCGGTCGACCAAAACAATACATACCAGGAACAGTTAATCCGCTCGTTGACAAGAAAACAAGTGGATATCCTCTGGCAGCAATACAGACAGGAGCTCCTAGACAGCAAGAACAAGTTGATTGACGAAACATACGAGCATTTGTTCAACCTCGAACGCGAATATCACGACCTCGTTCCCAACAAAGCCCGAAATGAGCTGATGAACCAATACCATAAGTCGGTTGTGCCGGTCTCAAGTATAAAAAGACATCATGACGAATTGGTCTCCAAAGAGGAGTTGGCGAACCCCAAGTTCACCCAGTACCTTTCCCCCGATAACCAAGACTCGCATTACTCGGTTCAGAACCGCTTTGTTAGAAACAACAGAATCGAAATCACAAATGCTAGGCGCGAGGCCATAGCGGGTTTGCATTTAGCTCACAGGGCATTTGAAGACTCCCTCCACAATCCGACTTTCCAGTTGAGCGCATCAGAAATCGAAGACGATATTTCAAGCATCAGAAATCGGTTGAAGGTATCCGAAGAAACACCCTCCGAACACAATGAGGAACCGTTGACCGCCAGCGAGGAGACCCCGGTTCCGGAGGAATCGCTCGAGGAAAAATACAAGCAGTTGTTGGCCGTCGGAGTAACCAGCCTGTACTCAGCGTCTTCCCAGGGCACGTCTCAAGTGTTTGACTCCAACGGCCTCGGGTTCCAGAGCTCGCCCCCTTCGTCGCAGCAGCCTCCTGACTCCTCGTCGGGCAAACTCGTTATGCCTCTCATGCCTCCTTTGGATTGGTTTCAGACCAAAGGCACGCAAGAATTCAGGTTTCGTCCGCCAGTAACGTTTAATGGACCTGCAAATTAGTATAAATCTAGCTAATTAATTACAAGTGCTATAGGTAGGTGTAGGTGAGACAACCGTCCCCTCTAATCTTTCTCCAAGAGAATGCTGGCGTTCAGCAACCCAGCCTCCAGCACAGTAGCCTCGGCGCTGTCTATCAATGACGTGGACCTATTCGACAAGTTGGAAAGCTTGAAAGTATCTCCCGGTGCCACGTCGTAGGTAGCACCCGCGGTCTGGATTATGTACTTGAGATACAGGTAGATTGTGGATACCTGTTCCTCCTTTCCAAACTTGTGGACTAGACGTTTTCCGTTGGGGAAACGGATCTGGATGCGAGTGAAGTTGTCTTGTGGTTCCGTGTGTTCCTGTGGTTGGATTTGCGAGAACGGGTCTTGAGGAACTGCCGCCTGGGGCGTTTCTTCTTTGGGTGTGGGCTCGTCTATATCTATGGCATCGTCCCTAGAGCTGCCCTGGTTGGCTTGCATGGACTGCTTCAAAGCGAATTCGATTTGCTGTTCTTCTGTGAGCGAGTCCGGGTCAAATTTGACCTCGTGCTGGACGGTGGGGTTCTTGGAGTTGTGGTCGAGGGAAAAGGTAGAGAGGAAGTCGTCCACGTCGTCGAGCCAGGGCTCGACCTGGGGCACCTGGCCGTCGGGCCATGTGCGGACCCTCTCGCCAGTAAGAGGGTCAAGGATGGAAATGTGCGGAAGTTCGCTGACGTTGTAGAAACTCTGGTAGTTCTGGCCGTTGGGCAGGTCTTTTTGGTACTGCAAGAAGATGAAGTTTTCCTTTACCGCCGACTTGATGCGCTGGTTCGACCAGAAGTCGCGGTTGAGCACCTGGCAAGGAAACTCCGTGGGGTCTTGGATGTTGATGAGGATCCATTTTTTGTCTGTGCGTCCCTGCTGCTTGGCGGTGTCCAAGTCTACGGGCGCCATGAGGTCGAACGGCGGCCTGAAGAGATTTGCAAGTCGCCGCTGCGTCGACGTGAGCTCGTTGAGCCGCTCGCTGCGTCTGCGGCGGCGCCTGGCAACCGGCCGCGCCGGCTCTTCTTCGTCGTCGCTGTCCACGACAATGATTCCGTCGCCGTCGTCGTTCGCGTCCTCCCAGTCGTCGTCGTCGCTCATATCGTGGTCGCGGTCGAGATACTGGTCAGCCTCGTCTTCAAAGCGCTGGTTGAACACGCCAACCCGGCCAGAGCCAAATATGTCTGCTGGCCGACTGATCTGTGGAGGCATATATCCATCGTAGGAGTCCACCAACGTTTCGTGGCGATGTACGTTCGCATCTGCTTCCCTCACATTGTCGGCAGCCAGCCCCAAAGCCTCCTGGTGAAGCCGCTGGGCAATCTGTTCGTCCGTTTCGTGGTGGCCAAGGTCCGCCAGACTAGGGGGATGCGACTCCATGTAGAGTGTGACGGCATATTCCAAGTCGTTGTTGGTTATCTCCAAGTACTGCTTGGCTACTTGCACGTCCTCAGTCCCAGCCACAGCAAGAAATGTGGATACTAGATCGTCGCTCATGGTTGTTCCAGGATGTTGCCATTCGCACCCACATCACTTGCCGATGGATCTCGCGCCACAACACCAAGTGGAGTTTACCGCGGGGCCGACAACCAGTCTCGGTTGATCTCTAGTTGTTGACCAGAAACAGGCACCTTTCAACTTTTGCGGCCCAGCATAGTGCACCTGCAAGACGTACTACGTTAGGCACCATCCTTGGACTTCCCCGTGTGCCTTGTCTTCCCATTCGACACAATTGTGACTCCTACCCGAACCAGCCCTGTTTATCCGACGTCGCTGTCGCATTCGGTCGCTGTATTGACTCGCAGCCGCTGTACATATAACTTATAGGTGTCACCGACCTATCTTTTCTACATCTTTCCAGCATTTTTTCTTGCATTCTTAATGTTATAACGAATCACATCGCATCATAAAGCATCGTTTTCCTCAAGAGAAACTATATTATGGAGGAATACAACAACTACAATGAAGGTCACCTCCTTAGAAACCGGTACCTCAAGGTAGCCAACATCAGCGAGGGCTCCTACGGCCTTGTTTCTGTCGCTACCGACACCAAAGAGGACAACAAGCTTGTGGCCATCAAGTACTTGTATCCTCTTGACTACAAACGGAAGCTGAAAAAGAACTCCCGTGCATCGTCTTCTCCGGCCAAGCTTCGTACTCCCTCTGGTCAGGGCTCCACGAAGTCTACCGTCTTGAAAGCTCTTCGAGAAGAGGCGGAGAAGGAAATCAACATCCACAAGACCTTGGGACCTCACCCCAACATTTCCACCTTGGTTGACAACTTTGACTCGTACTTGGTTCTAGAGTACTGCTCGCGCGGCGACTTGTATGATGCCATCCAGGCAGGTTCCGGGCCGTCAACATCGCAGGACATTAAGGATGTGTTTCAGCAGATTCTTAATGCGTTGGAGTTCTGCCATTCGCACAATGTCTACCATAGAGATCTTAAGCCAGAGAACATCCTTATCGCAGAGGATTGGTCCATCAAAATTTGCGACTGGGGTCTAGCCACTACCA
Organism: Meyerozyma smithsonii; assembly: GCA_030570235.1. Taxonomy (NCBI): domain Eukaryota; kingdom Fungi; phylum Ascomycota; class Pichiomycetes; order Serinales; family Debaryomycetaceae; genus Meyerozyma; species Meyerozyma smithsonii. The sequence goes on along the minus strand of JAJLVE010000001.1, from coordinate 806,829 downwards.
AGAAAACTATCACCGATAGAGTGGAATTTGACATCGGCTCCGAACGTTACATGGCGCCAGAGCTCTTTGATACTAGCGTCGAGTACTATGATGCGTCCAAGGTGGACTTATGGTCCGTGGGAATCATTTTATTGACTCTCGTGTTCCATAAGAACCCGTTTCAAATTGCAAACTATTCGGATAAGAGGTTTCTCCAGTTCGCTGCGAACAGAGAAGTCTTGTTTGACATCTTTTCTACAATGAGTGGTGAAATGTTCTCCGTCTTGCGCTACTGCTTGAATATTGATCCTGCTAATCGTGACTTGTTTAGCCTCCGAAGCGAAGTTGATTCTTTGACTTATTTCACGGTCGACGAAGAATACTTGGAGTATGCTGAGATTGATAATGATGAAGCAGATGCTGAGTACACTGATTTTTCCGACGAAGAGGACGAACAGTTCAAGAAGAGAGAGGATATTCCGAAAATAGTCGAAGTGCCGGTGGTCCCAGAAACGCCGCCAGTACACACTGTCTTGAAAGAACTGCCAGGAGAGGACGGCGCAGTCGCTACTATTGCCACTGATCCGCCTCCAAAGAGTATCAGATTCGACACAATTGATGATATTCCTCACAATCGCAGAGCGGATGCCTTACTATCGGCGAACACCGATTTGCATCCGATTCCAATATCGTCTGGTTTCAACGATAAATTTCATCGGAACACACGTAAGCCGTTTAACGTTGCATCTTACAATCAATCAGGAGTCCATGCTAACTTGAGATCAAACACTGGAAAGAATTTCAACAGAGAAGACTTCTTTACCCCCAAGTCCGTGTTTAGTCACTATATGGACAAGTATGGAGAGAACCAGGGTGGTAAAAACCGCCGTTCTCGTCATTCCCATTCGCAGAGCGAAGAAGGGAAACCGGGTTCAAGAAATGGAGATTGGATGTCTCAAGGCAGACGTAAGCGTTCTTGGAAGAGAAGCAGGGCACCTAGGAAGAATAAACAGAGTTCCAGAAATCAAGAAGGGCCAAGTCACAGAGAATTCTTATCGAAAGCCAGTTCCGGAAGTGCCAAACATAGTCTGTTTTCGGGCTCCAGGCCACGGAAGATATTTGGGGAGGCGATTCCATCTTTACAGCATGGTGGTAGTGCAAGTTCTGCTGGCAAATATGTTCCTCCATTTTTGCGTTCGCCGCAACATATACCATATCTGTCGACTGAGCCACTCTTAGAAAAGATGGACAACCTTTCCTTAGATGATGAGATGTTCCACTTGGAAGGCGACTTTGAGCTTGGTGGTTCGGAAGGAAGTACCTCTGGTAGCAAAGGGTTGGGTTCAGCATTCAATGGGGATTTCCCGCGTCGGAATCCGAAAGTACCACCTCTGTCTACCTTAACTTTGCAATCTGAAGCGAAGGGGCAGAGTCCAGTTGGAAGCGGACGAGGAACCGAAAGGCGTATTAAGCATGGTTCAAAGGGTCCCAGACCTGTGTCCATGGGTCCTGTATCACACAGTCAGCCTTTAGGGGACTTGGTCAATACTGCTATCAATTCTAGTGGCAAGTATGTCCCGCCCTTCAGAAGAGGGTCACATTCAGCTGTGATGCCCATATCCAAGGATAGGTTCCATGAACAGGTGTCTTTCAATAAGCCCAAATTTGAAGATGACTTGTTGAAAGATGCTGAAGCTTCTTCGGTGCCAGTGAGAGGCACAGAATGGTTACAATTCAAGAAAGGCTGGAGCGATTACGCGTGATACCTTTTTTTAGCAAATAGTATGTATGTTTTGTATATATGCATGGCTATGCTTGAAGTAATGAAACCGCTGCCAAAATGATTATTGCGAAAGTGCAAATTCTGAAATATCGTCTGCTGCCGTTCCAATGCCACCTCCTTTGCCAAATCTCTGGCTGTATAATGGGCATGACTTGTTGGTACTAATATGGCCGTAAGCTCCACAAGTAGCACATTTTCTATTCGTATTCTTGCCCTTTCCAATACCCTTTCTACTGATAGGTGGGGCTCCTTCTGGAGGTTGTTGTATAGGGTTCTTGATGGGGGGAGGAGTTTGGTTAGGGTCCTTTGATTTCTTGCCTCTTCCCAACTTGGACTTCTTTTCCAAGCTTGCGTATCTCTCCTCTAGTGCTTTCCTTCTAATTCTGTTAAGCTCCTTATCGTTCGTTGGAATGATTTCATCCACATCAGCATTACGCAACATCTCATCCTCAATCTGCTTCTTCCGCTTAACATATGCCTTAATAAGTCGGGGGTCACTGATCACCTCCTCCTTACGTTGCAAGATACCATTTTCATCCCTAAAGCGCCTGGAAATCTTTAACACCTTTGGATTTTTTGGATCAGAGAGACTGCTCATCATCTTGTCTTTCGCCACTCTGTTCTTAAGGTATTTTTGATGGTTTGCAGATTTATACTCGCGGTAGATAGGAGCTAGCCCGTGTCCATGGTGTGGATCCACAGTTAAAGATCGTCTTTGAGCATACCAGATACGAGAAACCTCGTCTTCGTATAATCTTTGCTGGTAAGACGCAGTACTGTTTTTAGGAACATTCTCCTTCACTGGCGCAAACAACGGTGTGAAGCCGCTCTTTTGGGTACATCTTAAGAACGAGAATCCTAATCCTATACCAGTCGGGTCACCCTCACCATTCAATTGAAGCATTGATTTGGTTTGGTTAGAGATTAAGAAATTCCTCGTGGAGTTCCATGGAGTTAATTCTTCATCAATATCTTCAATTTCTTTTTCCTTGGCGTCCTTCTTGTTCTTTTCGGTATCGTCCTCTTCATCTTCATCCTTCTTTCTTTTGTTAGCCCTCCTATCTTCTTTTGTTTCGTCTCCAAATATGTAGAATATGTCGTCGAGCATTTGGTTTCCGTGTTGCATAGCATCAAGTAATGACACGTCTTCTGGGGTGAGCATTGCTCTAATGTCTTCTTCAGACGGAACAGAGTCGGTCTTCTTGATTTTCCAAAAACCTTGATCTTCGCCAGTTCTGTTATACTCCATAAATTCCTTTAATCTTTGTCTGTTTTGCATATCATTCTGATCAGGAAAGTGGTGAGATATATCCTTCACAGAAATACGGGATTCGTCATTAGCATTCATGGAACGGAATACAATCATACGCAATCTATTCTTTGACGCATTGGTAACCTTTCTGGAATGTGGAGCAGGTACCTCCATGACTGGGAATATGTTACCAACAGCAAACATATGATTGATTCCTCGCAAGTAATACTTTTGATGGCTACCTGCTCCCTGTGAACGAACAAGTAAAAAGTCGGTATTCTTCATCTCATTCTTGAAGATTGGGGCTCTCAACATATTATTGTACAACGTTGGTACGAAATCACCACGTGCAACGTGACCGAAATTCCAGAAAGGAGATCTGTCTTCCACACCCAAGACATGAGTCTCTCCGATTGGTGCTTTGGGTCTTGCATTATCATCATCCTTTTCTTTACGATAGTAATTGATAATTTTTGATCCCATTCCAAAGTTTGAGAGCATGGAAGGGTATTGTTCGGAATATTCCAATGCAATCACCGATGAAGTATCGGCGTTAGTCAAATCAGAAGACTTTGATACAAGCTCCTGAGTAGTTTTTCCCTTATCTTTCTTCTTCTTACGTACCTTCAACTTTGAAAGGGATATTAATGTACCAGGGCGGACATCGAAACGTGGTCTGTGAAAGTTTCTTGCTTCTTGCTTCGTAAGCTTTACCTTGTAGTATGGGGACTGAAGGCGTAATGCAGGCACTGAGTGCTCTATTGTGAGGTTACTCAACTGACTTCTAACCTTGGTGTTGTAGTTTTGCTTGAGAATATCATACAGGCGGTCGTTGGAAATGTTGAACTTGAGGGCGATACTCTTTTCATCCAGCGGCACCAATGCCTTTGATTGGTTCTTTTCGTTCGAAGTCTTGTCAGGGACAAAGAGAAGACCGGGGTCGTTCATGTCAAGCTTTACTGTGTCATCAGCGATCTGACCGTTGAATATTCTTTCATCGTCGAGGTACTCCGCGTCCTGGTCCTTAGATTTCGAGATAGACCATTCATTTCCTTGCAATGGTTCCTGTGTATTCTTTTCTGTGTCGCTTTTGCCGTTAATGATGTCTTCATCGTTCCAGTCGGCCGCTGATAAGATTAAGTTTTTGTCGTAAGATTGGAATTTGTCTTCATTATAACCGTCCGTTTCCAAAAACGGTATAGTGTTTGCCGTTGATTCAGAGTCGACGATTTCTGCTTTATTAGCCAATTCAATATCTGATTCGGTTATTTGGGTAATCTCCCTGGCTCTTGGTCTGGCGATTTTTGCGGCTCTCCGAGAACGGAATATCCTGCTTTCATCAGGCTCGACCTCGAGAGCAAGCTTTTTTGGTATGAGAGGTTTGACATAGGATCTTGACGCCAACGGCGGTGTAAGATATGAGAAGAAACGAGGTTCTGGCAAGAACAATAGATGGTTATTATATGGCTTGGAATGGTCAAAGTCTGGGAAGTAGTAATTGAGCTGGCGCTTCTTCTGCTGTGCTTTGAGTTTTGCTATTGCTGCCCGAAGCCGTTGCTTCTTGCTTTCACGTTCTGCTCCCAGGAGCTTGGGACCGGTCCGTTTTCGTGCCTGTTTGGGTTCCGGCGGAGGAAACGATCTTTCGTCGTGGAAGATGTCACCCATGTCAGCATCGATCTCCACGTCGTTGATTCCATTGTCGGCGAAGAGATCTTCGTTGTGTGCTGTTTCGTCGCCTTCGTCACCAAACATGTCATCGAATTCTTGGTCGGCATTCTGTTGGAACTTGGATTCTTCTTCGTCAGTCGGTTGAATGCCGTCACCCACTAGCGGCTGTAACGGTTCTTCGTCGTCCGCAAGCTCGTCGATGTCTTCATAATCTACTGCATCCTCTGCATGCCTGGTGGCACGGGCCAGGAATATATCATTGATAACTTGATCATCAGGAATTTCATTGTCGCTTTGATGGTCTTCCGTGCCCATGGTCGATGTAGTAGGTGCTCGTTTCTTCAAGTACTAAAAAAAGCGGTTATAGAGATAGATACACCCCCGAGCTATCTTGATCGCTCAGTTCACTGCAGCTTGTGTATATGAGTCGGCTCGCAACAATCACTCAAATGTCGCGCATTTAAAAATGGGTGGTTGGTACCCAAGTTTGCATGGAGCAGATAGATGTTCTTGCAAAGTTGGCGCCTCCTAAATGTTCTGATGGCAGTGTGATTGTGTTTGACAGTGGAAGATACAAAGAAAAGGGTCCTTTTACACTCGATTTTGCAGAAAGAGAAGTATGGTTTGTCCACTCCGTGGAGGCCATGGACCAGTTCTTGTCGACGGCGTTGCAGGAGGAGAAAAGATGTACAGTTGTGGTCTGGTACCATGACTACGAGGACCTCTTTCGCATAATGGGATTCCTAGGACGGTTTAGCCTGCAGCGACAACGTCAAAAAACAACTGAGTATGTTCAGGAAGCCTACGACTTCTACTTGAGTAAGATGAACGAAGGCCAGGCGATTTCAGGCGCTCAATTACCTGCGGAATGCTGCAGTTTACCCCTATCCCTTGAACTCGTGATTGCTGTGGACTCCACACATCTAGATCGTGACCATCTATCGGCATCCAGTATTGGACTAACCCAAATACTTCGTACCATAAGCTACATCCATGGAGCGACATTTGCAGTGATTACACGAAGTCAGGAGCTTCAAACCGACAATGCTAGTGCAACATTCCAACTATTGGAGAAGCTAGGTTGCGATGGTTTCATTTCCTCTGGTGGCCGACCTGATGCTCGGCCGGTCTTTTCACTTGCGGAACTTGTCAATGTATTGATCCCCAAGCTGAGTGATACCTTGCATAATATCCAGCTTGCGGCTGCTCTGAAGGTTGACACCGGAATGGAGTCTAAAGCTTTTATGATCGAGTCCAATGTAGACCACGAATTGTTCATTGGAGCCTACAAGTCGTTTATGAATCAACCAACCAGTGACAATCTCAAGATACTTCAGGAACACATTGGGGTCACTGAATCCATTGATAATCCCCCAGAGTCAAGCCCCCTGATTTACAAATCGTATGGCCGTCTCTTGGATGAAATCCACAAGTCGCAGACAACTGCTAGTGGATGATATTCCTAATGCTGAGTCTCCCGACGACCACGTTGACAATATTCGTTGACCTATTCCGCAGTCAATTTGGAAATGACAACGTGATGCTTTGAGTCACTAGTCTTATCCACATCACGGTTACCCCTTACGGCAATAGAGTCCGTGTAAAAAGTATAGTTCAAAGCATAGATAAACACTCAAAGAAAATCCTGTACGTCGTGAATTTCAATGCCTTTAATCATACGTGCCGGATTTTATAGCGACGCGTAATCAAGTACACAAGTCTAAAACAACATTCACTTACGATTTTGTGTATGCACAGGGTATGGAATGTGTCTACGACGTGGCTGCGAAAAACGCTATTTTGTACGTCTTGTTCAATAAGCGATGCAGGGAAATATTCAGGAGGTGACACGGTAGTGTAATTAGCTGGGTTCTAGGTGGCAGCGTGCAGCATGACCCTGGCCCTTTTCTCGTATCTAACGTGATTTTATCGTAAACATGTCACTGATGGTCTGCGATCGGAATCTGAAACACCGCTAACTATGGGCTTACGTAATGTGTTACTGGTCTAGACTGGTCAAAGATGTTTCAAGTCCGCACTCTGAAACATCCACATTGGCTTCCAGCCGGCATATATTTATTGGCACAGTTTCACGTTTGAATCTGATACTGCTCCATTCTTCAACAACACAACTCCAATTGCATCGATTGCACTAGCACAAGAGCTACGCAATCCCATCCTGTTCCGCCTGCCCACGGTATCGACCCTGGTCAGTTCGTTTGTGTCGTGTCATGACGCAGGTCATAAAGGCCGAAGGCCGCAATGTGAGCCACTTGTCAGACGAAGTGAAGGAGTCGTTGAGGCTAATTGAGGACCTCAAGTTCTTCTTGGCTACAGCGCCAGCCAATTGGCAGGAGAACCAGGTGATCCGTCGTTACTACCTCAATTCCGACGAGGGTTTCGTCAGCTGTGTGTTCTGGAACAACCTCTACTTCATCACTGGCACCGATATAGTACGATGCATCGTGTACAAGTTCACCCATTTCGGGCGCCGTATCGTGGATCGCAAGAAGTTTGAAGAAGGCATTTTCTCCGATCTTCGTAATCTTAAGCGAGATTCCGATGCCGTGCTCGAGGCTCCCAGATCGGACTTTCTAAAATTCCTCTACAAAAACTCGTGTTTGAGAACCCAGAAGAAGCAAAAGGTGTTCTTCTGGTTCAATGTTCCTCATGACAAGTTGATGGCTGATGCCTTGGAACGAGATCTCAAGAAGGAGAAAACGGGCCAGCAGGCCACAACCGTTGCTGAGCGGGAGCCAGCGATCTCCTTTACATATAACGAATCGGTGCTGCTAGAGCTTGATCTCAGTCGTCAAATGGCAAATGATACTAGCGGCAATGACCTTGTCTCGGCGAAGGAGGACGGGAAGGACGAAGAGCCGGAGTACAAGTCAACGGCAGCTGCGGTTCACGAAACCAGCGACGACCCTCAGGAGGTTTCAATGGCGAGCTATATCCAAGAAGAGTCCCGTTTTTCTGACGAGGACGACTTTCCCCTCGACTACTTCCCGGCAGAAACGTATGCAGCTCGTGTGCCCACTGGCGACTATTTCCCTCTCGAGAAAGCACAACAGGGCTATTCGGTTGCATTCGATGACTTGGTTCGAACATACAACTTTTCATCGCCCCATCCACCTGTCAGAAACTCCAACACCTTGGCCAATAAAGACGAGTATTTGATCGAGCAAACGCAGCCCGTCAAGCCAACCAAGAAATCCCACCATGTGGATTCACAACCAAACACAAAGCAAATCGTATACGGAGCTCCAGTTGCCGCTCCTCTCGCGGAATTCGACGATTCCTATGGACCATATCCATTTCAACCTCCACCTTCAGCATTCCAGTCACATTTCTATGAGCTGGTGCCGGCTGCCACGCAGTTTCCTTCATACATGGTGCCATTGCCCGAGTCATACGTTTACAACCCTTACATGGAAACCGAGCCTTGGTCAGTACCCTACCCTCATGCCCCATTTGCCGGCCTGCCCATGTACAAAGATCCAAATCATGATCGTATGTTTCAATCTATATATGATCAGGCGCCTCCTGGAATGGTGGCTATGCACCCAGGTTATCACCAAGTATCCGAAAAGCAGCAGGCAGCCAGTAGCTCCATGATGCGGAAGAAGAGAGAACTTTTTAGTAGAAACAAGGGCGGCATCCGAAAACCTTCGTTGACGCCTAAGGTTAGATTTTTCACTGCAAACGTTGATTCGCCTAGGGTTGCCGATTCAGACCAATTCATTCCACCATCGGAATCCTCCATACCCAACGCAGGATGAATATTTCTGTTTGCATTACTGTTAGCATATTTCATTTCTCCTATGTGTTATTCCGGGTCTTACATACAATTGCATGAAAATCTATTAACCTTGACTATAGTAATTAACAAGTTTCTGTTGAGGAACCGTCATGCCATCAAGGACCGTGTGGACGATCTCTGCCTTTTCATCGGACAATTTCTGTGCTGCTTGCCTTCCGCGGATAATCTTATGCAAAATGCCATAGCTTAGCATAACATAACGACGAATATCTACAACACCATGGTCGATGTAGGGTCGCAATGAAGAATCCACTTCCATGAGAAGCGAATTCGTCCAGTAGCTTGCATTCGAAGTAGCATTCAAGGTTTTGAACAAGCAATCGTAGACAAAGACGCGGGTCAAATCCACCAATTCGGTTACCATTGCGGTTTGGATCACAAGGATAAGCAAATTTTGACTCGAGTATAGTCCTGACAACATTTCATCAAATGCTTCTCTAAGTCCATAATAGAATTCACTTCTTGCCGAAGATTCTCCACTAAGCAATACAAGATTGTGCCATAAGCGTTGCATGTCCAATGGCTCGCGATTCACTAATAGTTGCTTCACGATAATCAAACACCGAAGCTTGTGAGATGTTGCGAGGTCATCATAATTCAAGTACTTCCACAATGCGCATTCAAGTACTCCCAATCCTTCCTTCTGGAGGTAATCATGAAATGGACCTCCATGATAACCTGGTGCTTGAAGCAATCCAAGAAGGCACATGAAATCCAGCCCATCAATATTTCTCGATTCTAGTCTAGAACAAAGTTCCTTAAAGTGTGACACATCATTTTCTTCAATGACGTTTTGCCTAGCTGTCTTTGCAACTTGAAAGTTAAACCAGTTTGGTGTCGCATACGAGTATTCTTTCACTTTTTGGGGAGATCCAAACTCGTTGTGATCTTCATAAATCGACACAGATCGCCTCTTAGAAGACATCTTCTTCAAAGGATCTACCTTCTCAATAAAATCTTGAATTAAGCTCAACCTCCCATCTTCACTATCTGAAATTTGCACCAGTGCTAATCCATCAGCAAGACCAGATGATGGAGTAACTGAATGACTGAATTTGGCGAACATATCAGACTTTTGTTCTCCATTCTGCGAAACAAAAACATTGTCAGAATCATCTGATGGTAACTGTTTCTCGCGTAGTTCATCTCTGTCTAGTTTCAGATTATCGATAGTGGAGCCTTGATGAGGTGGCGCGCCTGATGTATCAGGTATCGTGTTTCGAAGAGTAAATTGGGCAGCATCATCGTCCTCGACCATTTCACTATCGCTATCTTTCTGGTCTTCGGCGTTTCCGATTAATGTAGAGTAATCTTCGAAATCCTTCACAGGGGAGAGTCTGCTTAAAACATCGACCGGGTTGACCTTAGTTAATTCCATAACAGAAGTGTACTGCGTGAATTCCTGGCCATTTGACAAGCTGAGGGTATTGTCAACTCCAACTGTCCTTTCAACTTCGTTGACAATAGCTGGACTGGACAGTTGTAGTTCAGATGTGAAGAGTGTTCGATTGATTGGATACAACTTCTTCAACAATCCAGTGACAACCTTATGGAGAGGGGTATGCTGTACTAGAAGGAATACTTCGAAGAGGCCAGCTGAGAGCATTCGAAAATTGCCATCGCTTATTGCCATTTTGTCCAACCCCAAGGTCAAGAAGTCGAATATTGATCGCCAGAGACGTTGCTTATATCTTATAACCTGCCTCATGACACCATCACCTTCAGTGATGTTCGTTCTATCCGTAGTGTAGGAAAGAATACGGATTATCGTATCAAAAAGGTCTTCCAGTGATGACTGTGATATCATAAACAGTACAAAAGTTTCCTCGATACTTTGCATGAATACAAATGAGAGTCTCAAATAATCCGATAAGTTGAACAAACGAAAGGACTTTTTGTAAAACTCATCCGAAACCGTGAAAAGACGCTCTAATTTTGAAGGATCCTTATTTGATATTCTGGCAAGAAATTGGGGAAATTCGGGAGACAACTGCTCTTCGGCAAGTATTGCAAACTTAAGAAGTCCAACTCCTTCTGCAAAAACGGAATCATCCAGCGATGAGAGGAAGTTGAGAATGATGTCTTTATCCTGATCGGCATTCTTCGCTGGGCTTTCGTGCTCTGTGTCTAGGAGTCTGCTAGTCCTATCCTTGTCCTCCATTTCAGAATGGAGAGAGGCAGATGTATCATTCACTTTGTGTGGTATGGTTAGAGGCATTTTATGAGGTTCGGTGGTGGCCTTCTTCCAATGACGTTCGACGGGCCTTTGTTGAACAGGCAGCTTTTCTGTCCGTTTTTCAGGATGATCAGCTGTTGTGAATTCTACCTTCTCAGGTAATGATGATGCTTTGAATTCGTCTCTGTGTGCATTCTCCATTGCTGAATTAGAAGATAATAACCTCAGTGCATTTGAGGGTTTGTTTGCACTTTCCCTAAATTCCAGCGGACGGAAAATAAAAGACTGGGAAGCACTGGGCTTCTTGCTAAATCCTGGCGCCTGTATGCTCTTATCGCTCGGTGGTTTAGAGCGTTGTAGAGCACGTACAGTGTTGGTATCCAATTTGTTAAGAAGAACTTGGGCTTCTTCGGGAAAAGCATTTGCAAAACACCAGTACGCTGTTTTCGCTGAGGAACGTACAGTAGGATTGGGATCTTTCAAAGTCTTCATGAGGGTATTTTGACAAAGCTCAACTCCTGTTGTTTTTCCTTGTGTGTTTTGATATAACACATGTTGGAACCTCGTCACAAAGATCTGAAGCCATATCCCGCTGAAAGTACGGGGTTGTGCATTTTTTTCCAGAGATGCTGTGAGAGCACGAAGCATCACTTTAGAATTATATGAGCAATTGGTGAATATAGCACACAATGCTATATTGGCATTGCTGGATGTTATATTTTTGGTGGATGAACAAAGCTTCATAAAAGGATTTATGAATAAGTCAACGAGACTGTCAATGTTAGCTCCTAATAATATTGCCATTTCCTTGACAAGCTGGCACCCGTTCGTGCTTAAGGTTGTTCGAAGTGACATTGCAGCCTTGATGATGTTCTCGCTGGATTCTTTTATGCATGCAATAAGATCTTCCTGGTAATGCTCCAGAGCATTTCCACGAACAAGTGACCTTAAATTTACAACGTACTTCTCTCGAGCTGACCAATTGAATTCTGTCTCCTTTCCTTGAAACGCTGGACTTTGGAATTGATCATGAAGGTCGTGAGGATCGGCCACCATTCTTGCTGAAATATTGGGATCCACATCGTAACCAGAAAGCTGCGCTACAATGTCAGATACACTTGTAGGCGTCTTCTCGAGTAGTCGCTGACCAGACAAGTTAGATAGATGTGCAGAGTTTCTGTTCAGCTGCGATGTCGCGCGTGATGGAGGTCTTGAAGAAGTGGAGGAAGAACGGAATGAATCTGACCTCGTAAGTTTCGTGGAAGCAGCGTGGGTATTGTTGTTGGTGACATCCGATTTAATGTAAGGTGCCATATCTGGCAATATGGCATTTTGCACATCTGTCGCCACGTTCTGTTTTTCACACTCCTTTAGCAAATCTATCTGAAAAATCTTATTATGCTTGAGCCTGTAATAGGATTGAAGTAATGCAATCACCTCGGCTTGAAGCTGCTGCAGGTTCCTACCAAGGAGCAGAACGAGTGTGGGAAGGAAAAATGTTAGCTTGAAATGGGGAGTAATGGAAAAAACATGGCGAAGCCAACTGACACACTCGCAAGCAATTGTAGAGTTCCTATGGGGTAGTCCTATTTCCCTGAGATATTGTTCAGCCTTCAGTGGCTTCAGAAGCCAGAATGCTTCGAGTGCATTCTTGGCAGCCATACGACTGCTGGATCTGGAATCACCAAGTCTTGCAATTATCGGAGGCAAAATCAAGGATGCATTTGCTTCTAAAATTGACCCTGTCTGATCCTGGATACTGATTCTTTTCACCAAATGTGACAACGTGCTGAAAGCATTACTCAGAATGCCCTGATCAGGAATGTCCACGGCCAAAGAAAGTGCTTCAACGTAGGAATGAACCTGGGACATGTCAACATGGTTGGTTTTAATGTGAGTTTTGAGGTCAAGAATAGCCGCCAACTTCTGACTAGGTAGGATCTCCGACCGTATGATCTGAATTAATCTCTCACCAGGCACCATGTTGCCCCGTTTATCGATGAACCAATTTGCGGTAGAATGTGTTATGTGTGTTTATTATTTTCGGACTGCATGTTTACAGACGCGCCTTGTTTGATGAGGAGATACGAAATTATTGCGGAGAAAACGTTTCAGCATGTTTGGATATGTCAGAAGACGTGAGGCAAACTCAAGATGTTCTTAGTGTGTCTTAGGTGTAATAATTCGTTCCATGTGTGTAAATTGTGTTTTCTGAAAATTTTGTGGCATTTTGCCATTTACCATAATTATGCGAATTTGCACCCATTACTATTGAGTCAGTGGAATCCTTGAGTGGGATCAAACTTAACTATTATCCATCCAGGAATCAATTCTGTAAGATATCGTAATTCAAGTACAACAACACGACTTTAAGTATCTTATTAATTCTATTTTGCAAATACCCATAACCCCACCAAGACACATACCATAAAAATAGAAATTGCTCTCTTTTGGGTCTCACTAACTTTCACCAATGCGGTACGTACATCATCAGTGCCATAGGAAGATTTAAATAAAACCTCTGCATGGCTCTCCTGCAGTTTTTCTTGAGATAAATCTTCTGGCTGATGGACCTCACTCATGATATGCATGATTTGCTCGTCTTGAGCAGTGTCGACCTCCATATTCTGGACATTACCAAAGAAGTCAGTGAGCCTCACTTCGCTCACATCGCGGCGGAAGAGATCCGTCCTGATTCCAGGGTTCGAATGAACATTTTCAAACGTGTACTCTTCAAAGAGCTTGTCCATCGTAATGTCGGAGTTCTTGTCAACTTTTTCGAGAAATTCAAGTGTGTAGTAAGTGAACCGATCGATGACGGCCACCCCAAGGTCCAAATCTGAATGGTGTGAATAGGACGATTCGTCCACCTTCGAGGATCCAACTGCCAATATGTTAGGGGAATAGAACCGCTCGTACATCGAGTTTGCTTGACAAGTATCTATCATGAAAAAGATCTCATTGTACCTCTTTTTTTCGTACATCTGTTCGAACGCATCGGCAATATCATATGCCCCTATTTCTTCGGCATCCTGGAACTTCAAGAATTCATTCCCTCCATGGCCCGTCAAGTAGATGAAAATATTGGAGTTCTCGTCAGTCATTAACCTTTTAGATCTAGGGTGGTTGCTGTCCCATCTGTCGGTGAGTAAGCGAACAAAATTCTCCACGGTCACCTCGTATCCTCTATAGTCGACTTCCACCAGTTCTCCATATAAATCGATAGCTTGGTCCATATTATTGAACACGGTTCCTGGGAATGCATTGCGTGGATTACACGCGATATCGTCAGACAACATCAATATGATTTGCGAGTCAGGGATTCCCATACGCTTAACCGTTCTATACAAGCTTAGCACATTCGCCATGTGTCTGTAATTGAACCAGAAACGCGAGGTGGAGACTAGCACGGCCCAGTTATTTGTATGATGGGAGTCGCTTTTTGAGTCACCTGCCAACGGTTCTGCAGTACTGCTATCAGCTGCAAGTCCTAGGACTGCTAAAACCGCCCACAAACAGAGGCTACAAAACCTCATTCTAGTGACGTTTCTATTATAAATCTCAGATCGCGCTAAAGTTGATACACGGTAGGGTTCCTGTACAGATACGAACTTGCAATAATAACTAGTAGAGTATATATACTAAGCTTCCGCAAGTCTTTGCTTGGAGAGGGTACGGATTTTCAGCCGTGACTTGCTACCCAAACCAAGCATGCACTGAAGTTCCCATTTCACCCACAAGCTTTGCGGAGAATACTTCACAGCAAATATTAAATTTGCAGCTCGTGCTCTGTCAAATTTCGACACCTCTAACCTTAACTTTTCTTCAAAATCGGCTTGAGAGCTTGCGTATTGTTCCTTAGCCCGCGCGTGTAACCTCTTACAAATCAAGTCTATTTGATTTTCGGTAATAGTTGTGCCAGAGTTGGAAGCCCTGAAGTAGTTTGTCTTTTTCATTTGGGCCAGAAGTGATTCTGCCCGCTTGAGCACAGTTTGAAGGTTCTTATTCGTGTCAATGGATGACCTGCTGGAAAACTTGGGGCATTGGTAGCCACTCGCAATTTTTTGTTGTTTGGTTGAGAACCTAACGACTGTTAATGAGAAGTCAACACTCCCGAGCATATCCTTTAAATACAGCCGCTCAAGTAAGTAGAAGCTGTCCATATCAAGCGGATATCCCCAAACGTCATATTCTAGTCGAATCCAATTCAAAGCACTGTCGCGTATGGCCACATTCACTGTCTCATTCTCGTTGTACTTCTTTGTTTCGAATGCCTCCAACTCAAGGAAACCGTCAAAAGACTTGAATTTTAATTCTAAAATGTTTTCTTGGACAGATAATTCTTTAAGCTGATCGGTGATGGCACGTTCCTCCTCCACACGTTTTCTCTCTCGTTCGATGGCTTCCTTCTCTTTTATCTTAGCCTCCATCAATTCGTACTCCATCCGATTTCGAACCATGTCCTCGTAGGATTGCCCATCAATGGCAAAGTCTGGGGGCAATGAAAATAGAGTGGGCACGGAAGTAACCCCGGTGTTTCTGGTACCTGCAATGTCTACAACATGGCAAAGAGATTTATCGCCATGCAAACGAAGTCCACGTCCAATCATTTGTACGAGCAACGGCCTTGACTTTGTTGGTCGCGCTAAGAATAACGAGTCAATATTAGGGATGTCAGTGCCTTCAGTAAAGACTTGAACGTTGCACAAGACATCGATAAGGCCGTTCTTGAAGTCCTCAATGATGGACCGTCTCTCGTGCTTCGCTGTCTCACCAGTTACATATTGGGCATTGATTCCTTGCGACTGAAGCACCCCACAAAGCGTCTTGCAATGGCTTATATCGACACAGAATATTAAAGTGCATGCAAAGTTGTATCGTTCACGGAGCTTCAAATACGATCGGGCCACTAGAAGGTTGACGTCATAAGAGTTCATGGCTTTTGAAAGATCAGTGTTGTCGTAGTCGTTCTTCTTTATCGCCACAGAGCTCAAGTCAACGTCCACATCAACGGTTGAGAATCGAACGTCAACCAATTCTTTATTTTTTATCATGGTGAGGAGCTCTCGTTCAAAGACAATTTCGTCAAACATCTTGCCAAGTGCTTGTCCGTCGCTTCTCTCCATGGTGGCAGTGAAGCCTATAACGGCAATATCCAGGTTTGCGTGGTCTGCGTTAAAGTGCCGGAGAATCTTGTTCCAAGAATTTGCAGTTGCATGGTGGCACTCGTCCAATATTATGGCTTTGAATTCATCAGGGTTGTATTTGTGGAGACGTGTTTGACGTATCAAGGTTGGAACTGAAGCCACGATCACGTCAGAAGTACTCGTTGGCTTCAAGCGCAGCATGTCGATACTGACTTCAAGATCGGGATTGGCAAGCAGAATCGTGCTGGCAGCTTGTCGTAGAAGTTCCTCTTTGTGTGCCAATACTAGTACCTTGTTGCCGTTCAGAGATTCAGAAGGCTTTATCTGTGACAAAAGATGGGAGAATACCACTGTTTTACCGCCTCCTGTAGCGAGCACTACGGCCGGCCGTTTGACGCCTCTACTCAACGCTTTCAATACAGCGTCTATAGCCTCATGTTGATAATTACGCAATTTGAACCCCAGAGTCCCAGCGGATGTACATAGTCGCCTGATTCCACTGGATTGTAAGGACGTCACAGAAAGCATAGGAAAAAGATGTGTGCGAAAAACTACAACACACGCGTGGATCGTAAATTACTAGCTATTCCTCACTATGTCCACTCTAGAGCGACTGTACACGTGATTGTAATAAAGGCCATCATTGTTGGGTACCTCATCTTCGTCATTGATTTCTGGACGGCCAATACTTACCGTCACATATGTGCCTTCTTCCTTCGTAGGATCGTTATGAGGACGAATGAAGCTGCCTGGATTTATCACAACAACACCACGGATCACTTTAGCAAAGAATTTTAGCTCAGAAGGAGCTATAAGTATATCGGGAAGCGAGTCTCCCAATTCTGCTAATCCCATGTACGGAACTTCCAAGCTGGAACCACCGACGGAAGTAGTCGCTAGCTGTTCACCCATCAAACCAGTGTAGAGATTCTGGTTCGAATCCTTGTTCGTCTTCTTTATAGATCCTGGAAATGTGGGATAGAAGCGGCGTTGGTCGAACAAATGACCGGCGATTCTTTCGAATCGGTTAGAAGGTAGAGTGCCTGATGGGGTCAGTTTGAATACCTCCCGCAAATCTTTGAAGATATCCAAGTTGGAACAAGCAAACATCGTCTCGTTGAGAGAGAATGTGCTAGGGTTGGGGATCACTCTTACATTTTTTGGAAGCCCCAACTTTTTCCTGTCAAAGGAATCCTGAGGGTAGGAGCAATGTTTTATGCAAGCGTCCTGTAAGGAAGGAACCAATATAACCTGGATTCGTTGATCCACCTTCTTTAATATCTGTGATACTGTCTTTTGAAATAACTCATTGTAATCTTGCGGTTGGTGCTTTTCATTGGGAAGTTCTATGTCGCCCTCTGCAACCGCCGCATGGTTGATATCAATAAAGGGGCCAAACATGAGCACGACATGTGGCTTGCTGACTGTATTTATACGCTCCACAAACTTCTCCAACTTTGCAAAGTCAAGCTTGTGTGCGTTCGTGTAGGGTCCTGATGTGATTACGACCTTCAATCCATTGTCGCCCACCTGTTCGCCGTACTGTTCCAATTCCAGTTTAGAAGATACGTGTGAACCTAATGCTGGAAGCTGACACACGTCTTGGACAATGAAGGAACTACCAGTAGGATTACGTCCCTTCAAGACGACTATTTGACCCGGGAAGAGGGAATACTCCTGGAGATTGCTTAAATCCAAAGGCACCCGTTGGCCAATGCCTCCAAGGCGAGAAGTTTCCAAGTATAACGAATTGGCATTCAAGGTCTGATTGGCTTCTTTATCGTAAAGTGGGGAGTCTGGGACGATCCGTCCACAGCAATGAAACTCAAACTGGGAACTGATGCAGGGATTGCCAAAATTGACATTCTCTTTACCAGTCTCCAAGAACAAGCGTGTCATGGTGTCGATTTGCTCGTCAAGAACGTCGGCACTTTCAAGAAGTTTCATGGACATCGTACGAAACTTGTACTTGGATGGATCGAAGTTGTACATCAAGGTGAACTCTTTATCATCACCAGTGATACCGGCAGAGTCTTTGACATTGGGATTGAGGGTCTCAATGACCAGGTGTGACGGGCCAGAGGACTTGGCGGAGGTTGGGGAAGACGAGGGAGCGGTTGAGTTTTGAAAAGTGCTGTTTGCGGTAGCGTATTCACCAGGAGAAGATGCTAGATCTAAGCGAGGCGTTTTGAACGACAGCAAGTTGTCGTCAGCTTGTTTTCTCTTCAACTTGGGAGTGACTGGGTTGCCAGGAAGAGGACTGGAATCAGTGAGACCGTTCGTGGAACGGATCACTGGCTTCATACGGCCACTGAAATCTTTGACTTTTTTCAACGAAGGGGTGGCACTCGAATTGCTTGCTAGGGTGGATTGCATATGTTCGTGAAAACGCTCGAGATTTTCGACATTCAACTCCAAGTTGTCTTGGACCTTGGTGACATTGAATGTTTCCCATTCTACAAAAAGCTCGTCACTCGCCACATTGAACAATTTCTGCAAGTCGGACAACTTGGCGAGAACCGAATCCAGGTCCTTCACTCCAAACGCTTTCGATAAGGACGCTTCTGAAGCACTAGTCATGGTTGAGGTTGCAGACGCGTCGCGCCAAACTCCAGTGATGAGTCCCGGTCAGATATACTGCATACACGCACTTACTAATATATATACAATGGTTGAAGAACACTAGTTCTCCTTGGAGTCCTCGGCACTTTCAGAGGCGTCCTTGGGGTCAGCAGACTTGTCGGACTCTTCTGGCTTGGAAGCGTCCTTCTCGTCCTTGGTTTCAGACTTTTCACCATTTGCGGTTTCTTCTTCCTTGACTTCCTCGGGTTGTTCCCTGTCCTTTCTTCCCTTGAACTTCTTCTTATTACGGGAGTCGTTGAAGGAGCTGCGTCTCTTGGTCACCTCGTTGACACCAAAACGCTTACCTCCTTCCTTGAGTTCCTTGTACGTGAGAAGCGACATCTTCTTCAACAAGTCCTTTCCTTCCACAGCATCACCCTCGTGGATACCCTCTGGGTAGCTGACACTCAACTTGTTCAAGAAGTGCTCAGCGTCCTCCTGGGTCTTGAACTCGACATCAGCAACTCCCAAAAACTCACGACCAGCCTTGGTGCGGTGTCTACGGATGGAAGAAACCGACTTTTCGACAGGCAAAGATGGCACAATCTTGGTCAAGAACCACTCCTCCAACTCCTCCTGGGTGGTCTCCTTGGGGAACCCCTCAATGTGGACACTGTTTCTTCTTCTGGTGTTCTTCAACTCGTTGAAGTCCTTCAATGGGTCTTTTCTTCTGATCATATCGTTGTTCGAGGAAAGAACCAACTTGTCAGACGCCTTGAGCGCCTCAATAACCTTGTCTTCTGGTCTGTATTGTCTCATACGACCGAATGTCAAGATGGTCTTCAACTCCACCCATCCGTCATTGGCCTCGTAAATTCTCCACAAAAACTTGTCCGTTTGCAAGTTGCTGTCGGAAAAGTAGAACTCCACCTGTTTCCGCACCTTCTGCTCGAAATCCTCGCCTTTGTATACACTGTCGCTCATGGTTGGTGAACTCATCGCTCGCTTTCTCTGTTCAAGAAAGTCGTGTCCTGGGGCTACACTTGGATGGGGCTGCACGTGACGTGGCAGCCAATGAAGAGAACAGCCAAGATCATCAGCATGGCTACTGAAAACCGTACGAGTGAGCTCAAGAGCAACTACGACGCTATTGCACACCGAGTCTCGGCGGCCGCTAACACCCGAAACGTGCGTCTTGTTGCCGTGTCAAAGCTTAAGCCCGCATCGGACATATTGGCACTTTACAACCATGGTGTGCGTCATTTCGGCGAAAACTACGTCCAGGAGTTGATAGGGAAGGCCGAGGAGCTTCCCAAGAACATAATGTGGCATTTCATCGGCGGACTCCAGACGGGCAAATGCAAGGATTTGGCAAAGAAGATTGACAATTTGTATGCCGTGGAAACCATCGATTCATTCAAAAAGTGCCAAAAGTTGGACTCGGCCAGAGCCAGCGCAGCAAAAGAGCCTATCAACGTGTACTTGCAGATTAACACTTCGGGCGAGGAACAGAAATCGGGGTTTTCGCTTGCGGATACAACGGAACTTAAGGACACTATTCGCTTTTTGCAGAGCGAAGAATGCAAAAAACTTGCACTTCAAGGGTTGATGACGATCGGGTCCTTCGATGCATCGGTGTCGGAGGCTGAAAACAAGGAATTCAAGGCTCTTACTGATATCAGAGCCGAACTCGAACAGGAGTTTCTGTTACACCTCGAGTTGAGCATGGGTATGAGTAATGATTTTGAAGAAGCAATTAGACAGGGAAGCACCAGCGTAAGAGTGGGCTCCTCTATCTTTGGCTCCAGGCCACCTAAAAATGCGTCTTGAAGACGAGCATTGTAAAAACAAATAAACACTAATCAAATTATCTACTTAATCTTTCTTACTCTTTCTTAACAATCTTTTCAACGAGCTCTTCTTTTTGGCACTTTTGCTGGAGCTGCTTCCTTCCTCGCTGGAAACTACCGATGAACTTAGTTGCGAATCATCTTGCTCATATTCTCTTGCAGATCCGCTTCCAGTTGACTTGGAGGTAGGATCCTCGCCAGTACCCAAAAATTGGCTCGCATCTTCTTCAGCGTGAGTGTTGTTATCGATCGTTGCATAATGAGTGGCTCCCTCATTGCTCTTGCTCTCAATGATAGAATCAGAGCCATCCTTACTCTTTTCCAAACTCTCCTTTTCAAGTTGGCGAGCCTTCTGCAACTCTGATTCTTTTTGCTTGAGCAACTCTTGCTTACTTTCAAATTGACGTGCTTTGTCAGACCTAGAAACAGCACCTGAAGCAGCTCCAGAAGCAACGCCACTGCTCTTTTCATAAGACGTCAGTTTTCCTTTCTCCTCAACTTTCTCTGGGACTAGCTCAGATACTTTGGCACCGATATTCTTAGCCTGCTGAATAACGTCCGAGACAGTGAATTTAGTCCAGGAGCCGTCGTTCTTTGGCTCATAAGTGGGCTTTACCTTTTCGGTGTAGTAATCATGTCTCAACTTGAGGTCATTGTCGCCAAAATCATTTTCCCATTCAGTCTCGCTTCTGAATAACGTGGCCAACTTTGTCAAAAGGAAATAGAGAATGAAGAACGAATGCTCACTGGCAAATAACACAAGGAGCAAGATGAGAGGGGTGGCATGCACGCTGGCATTATCCAAAGCAAGTTGTCCCAAAGTCTTTGGGGGTTGGGTTCCATGACGGTAGAAGGCAGTAATCAATGGAGACACCACTGAACCCAACCAAGTCAAGCCAAAGAAAGCAAGGTTCCATGGGTGAATGGAGTCTACTCTTTCGGGGACAGGTGGACGGTAGTACTTGCCATTTGCCAACTTCAACTTATCCAATCTCACAGTAAGGATCACGAAAATAACAGAGACCAATGGAGCAAGAGACCAAACAGCGCCAAACATGATGAGATATCCGTATTGAACAGCGAGGCCACGGTAGTCATCATTGACGTTATAACCTGGCAAGCTGGAAATACGGCGTGCATTCTCAAGCCACTCATGCTCCTCTTCGTCATCATGTGGGTCATATGGTTCTTTCTTGGACACCAAAGCAATAATTTTAGGCAATACGATAGGAAGAACGTACTTCATCACCAACTGAACAACCTGATTGGTAACAATAAAGTAGAAAAACTGAGCATTCAAACGGCCCTGGTTAATCTTGAAGTCTTCTTGACGCTTGACGGCAGTCATATACTTGTAGTAAAAGCGGTCTTCGTTGAGCCTAGATGCGATGTTGTACTGGATATCACCCAAATGTGGCTCCACTAAATGAGCGAACGGTAAGTAGATGAATGAGGTGATGAGCAAAGGAACATAACTTGTCAAGAAAGTGAGCACGTAGGACTTGATAAGGACGGAATTATCTCTCGAGTAGCTTGTAGGATGGTTTTCCAACGACAAAACCTTGTCGGTGACAAAGTTGTAGATCAAGGTCAAGATAGGCACAAACACACTGATCAAGACAGTAGGAAGGAGGGCGAGAAGCGAGACGCCGGGCCCATCGTAAATTTCTGTCAAAAAGATCTCCAACACAAAACAACCCAATTGATACGAGACAAGCACAACAGTGAAACCCAAAGCAATGGGAATGAAACCCAATTGTTTAAGGTAGAGATACGCCTCGCTATTACCCTTGTGCTTGTAAGAGGATTTTTGCTCATAGTTCTTATTCAAGGTGGCCAACTCCTCCTTGTGTTCTTCAACCAAGTGGCAGTTGACAACTCCCCAGACATTGGTGATGTATTTCTCTCTTCTCTTCCAGAAGGAGATGAAAAAAGTGCCCCACACCAAGTTGATAAACGTGTAGGACAACAGGAACGTGCCCTTGGATCTGAGGAACGACACCAAGCCCACGACGGCCAAGCCTGCTAACCAGTACAAGTAGAATTGAGCAAACTCAAAGTACAAAGCAACCTGCACACCGTGGCTCTGTTTGATGTCGTGGACGTCGATTGAGGAACCAGGAATATGAGTCTTCAAGTCGTCGGCAATGTGAGACGCTTCAAACGCAGACGTGACTGGAGTGATGCTCTTCACAAAAGACCATTCACCTGATCCAGGGGCAATTCCAACACCACTCACTACGACAGGAGCAGTGAGGTAATGGTACACGATTCTGAGCTTGTCATCTCTCGATTCCACCTTGCTAGGGACACCAAACTCGTAATTTTGAATGAGATCTTTCTCGAGTTCCTCGGCATATTTGTATGAGGCAAGCTTGATGAAAACCAAAAGCTCGTTTGCATCGCTGCCAGGCCGGACCTGTGAGTAGAAGCCTGCATTGTCTAAAGTTTCAGCTAACTTTTTGATGTTTCTTTCCGCGTCATACGTGGTCAGGCCCTTTTTGGTTGGATGCAGCACAGCCAACACAAAGTCAGGGTTCAAAGCCTGGATACCATCTCTGGTCTTGGGCGCCATAATGCTTCAATTTTGCGAACGCGAAAGCTCAATTGAGGCAATTGCTAGCAATGGTTCTAAGTTGCTGCAATTTCAAACGACTGACCTGAAATGCACTTGGGGATCTCGGTTACATAATCAAGCCACCGTGAACAATACTTCTGGTCCATATGCCGGTTCGGATACCAGGTGATATAGCCGCCAGAACAACACCGTGCTTTATTGACATCGATTCGTAACTACCATCCTATATAGGCACGGCTGACTACTCTAAACACGCGGACCCGGCCGCTCTTCATCTCACCCAACTTGTACGTCTCTTTTCTGACATGTCCGCTTGCATCCAGTTCGAGCACCTTGAACTTGTCTTTCTTTGCATCATACTCTGTAATTATGGCAGAGAAAGTGTCGTCTTCTCCGATGGTGATCTTGTTGTTTCCAAGGCCAAGGCCCTTGCTGGCAAATTTGCCATTGCGTACACACAAGACATCTCCGGGTCTGACATCATCAATACGGGCGATATTGCTGTTGTTCGTATTGCGGTAAATGGTGACTCCAAACGACTTGCTTCCGACGGGCTGCAAAGCATTTGGATCCTTCGCTTTGATAGTACCAAAGACCACTGATGTAAGGGATTCGTTCAATTTGGAGCCTACCATAGCCGAGGCAATGGTTAACACCTTGGTTCCAAGTTCACGGTGGTACTTGTCGAGTAAATCCTTCCTGATTATGGGTGCAGCCTTCGTGTAGTAATTGACACACTTGACGGTCGATCTGGGGTCCTCAGACTCATACTCGAGCTCGAAGACCAATTGCGAAAGATCATAAAACAAGACGTAATAATCTCTATAATTGATCGCACGGCCACCTCTCTTGGTGATCACATGAGAGTCAACTTCATAGGTCAAGTCAACTCCGATTCTTCCAGCAAGCACGTCTGGCAATTCTTCCTTAAGCCACCAGCTGGTGTTCTCATTGATGTTTGCGATTTCGTACTCCAAGTGCGCCAATGCAGCAGCTGCCTGGCTCTGTTCACCGCTACTTCTAGTCGAGCGGGACCGTCCAAGGTCACCTGAACGCCGACCCAATTCACTAGACTGTCTATCCACTGACGCTTGCTCAAAAGACCTTCTGTCGGAACCAATCGATGATCCAGTGTATGCCTTTGGAATAGAATGCTCGGGAATCTCACCTTCTGGAATTGTTGGCACGGTTATATCGCCAACCTCAGTGGAGGAGCGGATAGGAACAGGAGGTGGAGCAGCTCTTGGGCTCTCTTGAGGAACTGGTGGAGGAGGCGGAGCTGCATCTGGCATCGTTTGGGCTCTCGTTGGAATAGCAGGCGAAAAGTCAAAATTGTCATTCTGCGAAGATAACGAGGCAAGCTCTTCGTGAGCAAACGTTCCAGCACGAGTGGGAGGCTGTGTTGGAATGGGAGGTGGTCCTTCTTTGGGCGTCGACTGTTGAACAGGCTGCTCTGGAGCCAGCTGTGAAGGAGGAGGAATTGAAGGCCGAGCGACGGGAACAGGGGGTACTGCCGGCACTGGAGGTACCGGTGGCGCGGGTAGTTCCCTCGAATCACGGTTAGGAGAGACTGGAACATTAGGAATAGGAGGACGTTCATGGGGCACATGTTCAGGATACTCCTTGTGCGAATTCTGTGTTTGCATATCGGAAACATCTTCATCTGCGTCATATCCGGTGACCTCAGGCTCAATTGGAGGCTTTGCCAATTTTATTTCACTCTCTTGACTGTGCTCTTTAGGCTCGTCATCTCCATCACTTTGTATAGTTGGAGGAGATTGTTCCGAAGGTGGCAATGGCTCAACCTTTTCTGGGTGAATTTGCGCATCTCCAGCCTCTGGGAATTTGGTATCAGGTTCCGTGAGGTCCTCATCGGGGATACCAGACGAGGAGTCAATAGAAGGAGCCTTCTTATTGGGTATGTCGTCGACATCAGCATGAGCTAGTTGCCTAGGCAAGTTGTTGGGATCCGCAAAAGGCATCACTGGAACAGGCTTCTGAGCCGATACATCGGGAGCCTGAGACTCCACGTCTTTGTCTTTGCTGGACGACTGCGACTTTTGACGGGTAGGTACCGGAGCTGGCTCGCTAGGCTTGCCAAAAGAAGGAGCCATACCCATCATTCCAAACATGTTACGTCCTCCTGAGATCTTGGCCATTCTCTGCACCAACCTCTGTCTCTTGAGTTCTTCGTTGTCTTCGTCATCCTCGGCCTCAGCCTCTTCCTCTTGTGCTTCAGCAGGCTTCTCCTCGTCCTCTCCATCCTCCGAGGCGCTATCTGCTGCGTGGCCCGAGTGGGTCGCATGAGACAAAGGTTCCTCAGTCGCTGGTGCCTCTGGGTCTGCTTCGTCGGGGGCAGCGTGGGCACGGGCCTCAGCTGCAAGCTTTCTTTCCTCGGCCCTCTTGTGCTCTGCTTGCTTTCTTTCCTCGCGTCTTTTCGCAGCCGCAGCCTGGCGCTCGGCCTCCTCGGCCTGCTGCTTTTGCAAGAGGGCTATGCGCTCCTTCAAGCTCATTTTGGGTTCGTTGACTTCTTCTTCTTGTTGGGGATCCGTGGAGTGCACAACCTCCACGTCCTTCGGTGCCTCGTTGCGCACATGGATCACGTTCGACTCGTCTCGAGGCTTTATTGGTGGAACATACGACGACTTGCCGGTGGCCACAAACTGGTTCTTGATGTTATAGGGGTCCTTTGCAGGGGGTGCTCCAGGCATTGGCACCCGGGGAATGTCGGTTTTCGAGGCTGGCTTCACAGATTCATGGGCTGCAGGTTTTGGCTTCAGTGACGATTCCGCCACCTTGCTGCTCACTGGGCTAGAAGGCGCAGACAACTTGTTCTCCACACTCTCAGAAGCAGCATGATCTTGTGCTGGAGCTACCGGCTCTTCTGGCTCAGAAACAGGCTTCGCAGTCTGCTGAGGTACATCAATTGTACCCGTGGAAGGAGCCGCGGACTCGTCTGCAATCAACTGGACAAAGTTCTTGGGAAAAATTCCGGTGTTGCCGTTGACTGTGCCTGAGTACCACTCGTCGTCTTCAATGTCGGTCACGGTAATTATCAGTCCTACAGAAAATGGTAGGTCATCATCGTAGTCTGACTGGTAGTCAAAAATAGCACGCACCTTGAACGGTGGTTCCGGTTCGGGCATGCTGGTGTTGTGGAAACAAGTATGGAGTAGTCAGTGATTCCGCGCACTGCCAGGCCCAGGGGCCCAAAATGTCGTAGATATGTCGCTCCTCAGACTGCGAAATTCACATTACTCGGAGAGTCCGAGCATCATGTCTAAGGCCTCTACTACCGTGGCGGTGTCGAGCCAGAGTCTAGGCAAGCTACGCCCTGAGAAATCTCTCAGCTACCACCAGCAGGCCTCTGTGACATCCTTGGATTTCAACGATTCTGGCCAGTTTCTCATATCGGCGGGCATCGACCGTTCCATCCAGCTCTACGATGTACACAAGGGAGCTCATGTCAAGCTGATCCAATCACAGAAATACGGAGCACATGTTGCTCGTTTCACACACGCGGACTTTGCATGTATATACGCGTCAACACCGGAATTGGGGTCTGACGTGGACCACTCCATCAGGCACCTTTCGCTTGCCAGCAAGCAGTATATCCGTTACTTCAAGGGCCACAAGAAGCAGGTGACAAACTTGGAGGTCCACCCGGTCAAGGACTTGTTTTTGAGCAGCAGTGTGGACAAAACCGTCAAGTTGTGGGACGCAAGAACCACCACTCCAGCTGGCAACGTCGATGTCGGCCAGCCTTCCGTGGTGGCCTACGACCCATATGGCATCGTGTTTGCGGTTGGAAAGTACAGCGACCCCAAAGCTTCGCTAGGCGAGGGCATATTGGCGTTGTACGACTCAAAGTCGTTTGATAAGAAACCCTTTTTGTCAGTTCTGGTGCCTCTGATCCCCGGTTCAACGTGGAATAAGGTGGAATTCTCCAACAATGGCAAGCTCATACTTATATCAACGGAAGCACAGGAAGACTACGTCCTTGACGCCTTCACTGGCGACCTTTTGTGCATTCTCCAAATGACCTCAAAGCCCTACAACCACGAGCACTACAGCGAAAACTGGATGACGTACAAGTACCCATCGTCCGGCAGAAGCACGTTCAGTCCTTGTGGCAGGTACGTCCTCGCTGGCTCCCCAATGATGAGTGTCTTGGTCTTTGATTTGTCTTCCATCAAGACGTCTGATGGAAGTAAAGATACTAACGTCGACGCTCCTGCGAAACTTAAACCCGTGCATGTTTTAAACACAGATAGCGGACTACCCAAAATACTAGCCTTCAACCCAAAACTTCTTTCAATTGCAACCGCCGACAACTCGGTTGCATTATGGAAGGGCGATGATTAGCGTGCAACCAAACACCCCATCAATTTCCAATCGATCGATACAAACTACAATCTCACTTCTTTATGAAGTTTCCACAAAACATGGCTTCAGCGCCAAAAGCGATGTTTTCAGCGCCTGAACCGTTCAAAAAAATACCATGGACCGCCAATCCATTCCAAATGACAAACATACGCAATAGTGACGATTTTTTCTCCACCCATCCCAATAGTGTCCCATCCTATGCCCGCTACGTCATTCCAGAAAGACCAACCGATATCAAAGGCGTGGACCCGGAGGTGTATCGTCATATAAACCGCAAACAAATGGCGAAACAGCTTCCTACGCTAGCTTCTAATCGGTTTTTCACCTTGAAATTCGTACCCAACTCGCATCACATAGCATTGGCCAGAAAGTCAACAATAGCATACATGTTCACAAACAAAGGTGGCGTTTTGTTCAACAATGCGGACTACGCCAAATTGTTTAATAGCTATAAGGGAAAGTACAAGAAAGAATCGTACTTTGCGGAGAAAAAACTACCCATGGATACTGCCATAAACAGACAGAGGTTCAGGCGACTAATCAAGAATGAGTTATACGACGCCATCGTGAGACTTACAAAGAACGAAGATATCGAGAAAGTTGCCGGTGTATTTAATATCCGGTTTGGCGTAGTGCCAATCTCTGAGACCGACAAGGGCGAAGTCAAGAACGCTATGGAAAATGCAGTTTCTTCTTTGCTAAACGTCAACATGCAAAAGCGGTTGGCAGACCTAGCTAAAAAGCACGAACCCATGTCGTCGCAGCTATTACTGAACCTAACCATAAGTAATACGCTAGGTCATCAGCGGGTCCCAGGATACTTTCCAAAGTATCCATTTTTGAAATAATAGATTATAGAAGTACAGCACAGCCGCAGGCCGGCAATTAGATGCAAGCCCAAACAGGTCCATCTGTGGCGAATGTGTGTCGCTGACCATCAATGTACATAGCATACTTTCGCGCATGTAGCCACAACAAATCCGCTTCCTCCTTGGATGTAATCAATGGCCGCTTACACTCATCACAGGTTTCGTTGGACAGACCTAACTCCAGTAATCGTTGCTGGCGCAATTCGAGCAAGCTTGTTATATCGTGCTGGATTTCTGCAGACTCATAACCACAGTCCTTCACGATATCCACCGTTGGTGAGCCTTCAGTCCGTTGCAAAACTTGTTCCAAATTTTTGTACAATTTCTGTTCAATCTTATTTCGGAGATGATTGAGTCTGTTGGAAGGATGAGGGTTATAGAGTTTATCATTCACGATGGGATAGCCCAAGTTCCGCAAGTGTATTCTTATTTGATGCATTTTGCCCGAGTGCGGCTTGCAGGAGACAATACTTTCATCGAGTTCCAGGTTGTACTTCAATTTGGTGAATGTGGTCTTTGAATCTGTTGGAACTCGACCACTAGGCATAATATAACCTGCTGTAGAGTTAAGAAGGAAGACACCGTTCTGAAAGGTGATTGGAGAGGGCGGGAAGTTCCCCTTGACTCTTGCAAGATATTCCTTCTGCACATCATTTCTCTCTTGAAGTTGTTTCTGGACACTAGAACAAGCCGCAGATGTCTTGGCCAACACCAATACTCCAGACGTTGCCTTGTCTAGCCGGTGGCATGGGAACACGTTATCAAGCCCCAACTGGTCCCGGACAATCTCTGTCACTGTATTATATCGATAATTTCCCGTAGGGTGTGTGGGGACTCCACTGGGTTTGTTGATGACCACTAGTAAATCGTCCTGGTATACGATGCTGATGCGTCCAGTAAAAGGAACTGGAGGTTCGTGGATGTGCTTATAGTTCAATATGATGTCGTGCTGCTGCAATGGCTGTACCTTGAGTTGTTCACCTTGGATGAGTGGCCGTGTTTTGTCCTTCACCTGGAGCTGTATTCTCCTGTGGTTGATATCGTCGTCAGTGTATTCAGCGGCCTGGCCCAAGTCAGACTCAAAAACATGAGGAATGGTGTGTCCTATCCAGCGTTGTTTCACGTGGGTTTTATACTGGAAATAGTACGGTGTAACCCTGCGGAGACTCCCTTCAAAAACATAGCTCATAAAGAATTCGCGCTGATAATAAACTACAAATAGTGGAACTAAAATGAGTATTAGGTATACATAACTATTTTATACAGAGCGATACTGCTGTCTAATCTTGCAAGACGTTTTGCTTGTTGTGGCCAATGACGTTTCCTGGTGGATCGTATTCACAAACCACGTAGTGGCCCCAGTTGTTCCTCGAGCAGTCCTTGATAGCACATCCCATTTTGGTTGATCCCTTCCACACCACTTGGGTAAAGTGGTTATATTCGTTGGCGACCAGGTAGTCGTAAGTCTGTCCCTCCTCGTACCAGGCAGTAACAGCCGAGGGGCCATCCTTGAAACCGCAGGCAAGGTTCTCGCCAAACTGGCCATGAGTGTGGGTCAAAACACCAGAACAGTCGTATGAGTCGGCATTGTTCTTGGCGTATTCGTACGCCAGAGTGTCCCACGACAATGGGCCAGAGCCGTGGGCGGCTCTGTACTTGTTGTGGATGTCCAAAATCAGCTTGGCAAAGTCCTCATCAACGCCGGAAGGTCCGATCTCCGCGTATATGTCGCCAGAGCCAGTATCAGAGCCGGAATCAGAAGACAGCGAGGATGTGGAGCCCGAGTTTGCAGAAGTTGAGGAGGATGTGGAGCCAAATTGGAAAGCTGGCGAAGCCGAGCTTGCAGCCGGTGCTGGAGCTGCAGGAGAAGAAGCAGGAGAACCAGAGCCAGAACCACTGGAACTGGAACTGGAACTGGAACTGGAACTGGAACTGGAACTGGAAGTGTTCTCATCTCCAGAGTCAGAGAACCAGCTCTTGACTGTGGGGTTGTTGAAGAGAGATCCCAAAAAGGAACCAAAGCCTCCAGAAGAGCTCGACGAAGACAGCGAAGGCGCGGCACTGGAAGCAGTGCTGCTGGAGTCATCATCTCCATCAAAAAAGTCGAGAATGCTGCTCCAGAGAGAGCTTCCACTGCTTGAACTGCCAGAACCGCTTGCAGGAGCAGCAGCAGGAACAGCAGCAGATGATACAGCAGAAGCAGGAGCAGGAGCAGGAGCAGCCGCTGCAATAACCAGACTAGCCGGGGCAGGAGCTGGAGCAGCCGTGGCAGCAGGTGCAACGTCGGTCTGGTAGACGGTGACTATCACTGGTGCTGGAGCTGCCTCTACGAGAGCAGCAGATAGGATTGCCAATGCGGTGGCCACGCTGATAGAGGCTCTCATTGTAGCGACGAGTGTTTATTGTGGATTGGGCAAATTTCCAATTTATATCACGGCCAACACGACCCCACATTGGCAGTGCCAGATTGACTTATATACTAAATAGGAATTAGCTGCAAAGTCTTCGCCAACGGTTGCATATCCACTTGCCTAATTAGGAAATGTTCCATGTTGCATATCCATCTTGCCTAATTGGGCAATGATATTAGTTGCGAATCAATTGATTCACGTCAGCTCACCACGCCCCAGTCATTCCTGCCACAAGAGGACCTAAAGCTAGCACTCTCCAGTTCTCAGCGGAAGTCGTCCTCTACTTACGGTACGAATATTCGTGTATTTGTGTAAAACCAACGTTTCCAAATCATAAGCTTATTTTACGATCTGCACATGGGGGATGGAGTAGAACCCCACCATAAATGTTCCGGCCCGTCACGGGCATAAAGCGTTAAAAGCCGCCATCAAAGATTGTCTTAAACGAGCCAGCTAAGACTTCTGATACGCCTCCTGCGGTGCAGCGGACAACGAACTCAAACTTGCATCCTATGTCGTCCGTGCTCTTGATCGACACCAAAGCCCCATAGTTTGCATTCTGGGTATGCAAAATACCCGCAGCCAACACCAAAATTCCTTGCTCAGAATTGTCCGGTGAATGGTGGACAACTTCCAAGCCCAATCGAGAAGCCAATCTGACGATGTTGGAAGAGTTGTACCGGTGGGCAGTGCTAGAGTGCACCACTGTTTCGCCATTGATCGAGTCTAGACCTTCTCCGATCTGCAACCATCTCTTTTTGAACTCTTCCAAATTGGTCGATTTGGCTGGAGTCAACGTCTTGATCATGAGGATGGGAATCTTCAAGTTGAGCTGAGTGAATGAACCTCCACACATGAACGATAATGCAAGTACCGGGCTCTCATTGGAACCCACGATGTTCCGTATTTTGATCTTGATTTCCATATCGGTCTTTGTAGCTACCGTTTGCTGTGGAAGTTGCGACAATTCCAGAATGTAGTTGGGATTGGTGTTAGCAGACGCACCTTGAAGTTCTAACACTGTAAGTCTCGTAAGCTCAGCATTGGCGGACTTTGCCGCGCTGTTGATAATCGTAAAGCGATAGGTGAAAATAGCGCCATTTTTGATAACTCTATAAGTAATTTTGATAAAGGCGTTTTCGTAGAAAATTCCAGCATCGTAGTGGCACATCCGAAGATAACCAGACTGCCAGTTGGGAGACAAGGCATGGTCACCTGACCGCTGCTGGAATGGATCTTCCCTTTCATCACTAACCTCAGAAATCGGTAATGCAACATTTGATGCAGACTTACCGTTCCTCAATCTGGCTAATGCGTCCAGATTGCTTCTGGGCTTGTTATCAGCAAGATTTGAATTGGAGCGATTCCTGGCTGCCAACCGGTGTACGCTACCTGCTCGAGAGAGCAAGTAATTCGATTTCGCCTCGAAGGCAGGGAACGGGCGCAAAACAATAGAAGCCAACTCTCTACCTGGTTCTATCATCAAGTGTAAGTATTCGTGGGCTCTTGTTTGTATTTCAAGGTCCATGGACTGTGTTTCTGCCTCAAACAAGTCGATAATATCTGGCACAAAGTTTGCATCAGGCTGTCTTGCAGAAACCTTGAAAAAAGAGGTGAGAAGCATTGCCCTGGTAATGAGGGATGCCGAAAAGTAGGCGTCATAAAGCAACAGAAATATCAGAAGGAAGTCAAAATCACACTTGTGTCCATACTCTCCTAATATGAACGCGGCCACCTTCACCAAGCTCTCCAGAGAGCTGTGTTTTCTAAGTAGATTTGATATCAATCGACAAGACATAGTCTGGAGCTTTTCATTATTCACGATGATTTGAACCACTCGCTCCCACACTTCATTACCACTAGATGGCGAGCCTCCAGGCGGAGTATCTCCCATTGATAGCAAGCGAATCATGCTGGTCACGTACCATTCCGGGGTCAGGGCGTACTGTTCAGCCAACACAGCTATCTTCACGGCTATATCTGGCCTCAAGGCTGCGTCAGCATGGTGAAAGTTATCAAGCAAGTGCGTGACTATAGTGTTGCAATTGGAAGCATCACATACAGTGTAGAGTAGTTCCAAGGACTTTCGTTTCACCGAGATATCTTTATCGGCCAAAAAAATGAATATTTTGGGCAAGTTGTCAGCGAAAGATTTCCGGACGGAAGCGTAGTAATTGCCTTCCAGGGTAGCACGGTCTGACAACTTGATGAGCGCGTCTAGCGACAAGTAGCGGGTATTTGTCTCTGCCGAGTCTAAGAGAGACATCAATGCCTCCACTGCTCCTGCAATTGCCTCCGCCGAGGCGTCCAAGAAGACTGTCAACGACACCGTCTGGAAAAGGATGGAGCTTTGAGAGTTTCTGTTCTGGAGACCGCAAACAGGCTGCGAAGCGTTCTTGATCGAATGTGCCACTGTTTCACGGAGGTCGTTGACGGTGTCGCGGTCGAGCTGGGCAAGAGTTACCGAAGAAGGGCTGTCTTGGCACAAGAAGAACATTTCTATAGTGCGCAACAAGCTGATGATGAGCCAGGGTGCCGGCGAGTCGTAGTAGTAGTATTCTGGCGGGCAGCGGCTGTGCACCACTAGGGAATGTATTCGGCGGGCGATGGAGGGGAGGATGGACTTGAAGTACTTGAGCTCCAATTGCGCCACATGCTGGATGAGCGGGATCGACGCCACCACCACGCCCATGTCGGGATCGTCGATGAGCGAAAGAATGCGGGGGATCCAGTTGTTGTTGGCGGCGATGATGGAGGGAAAGAGGTTGATGAGGGAAAGGAGTGCTGCCACGCTCTTCTGGCGCACACGCGGGGTCAGCACGGGGGAGCAGCAGAGCGAGTACACCATGTCGACAAGCTCCAGCCAGCGGAGGTAGTCTTCGTGGTTCTTGGTGATGTTGTGGATGGGCGACTCGGTGCCGTAGTCACGCAGGAATTTGAAGGCGTTGGCCATGAACTGGACAGCCAAGCAGTTGAACTCCTCGTTGTTCGACTGGAGGTCTTTTATCAAGTGCGGATAAACGACGTCTAGCATGTTTTCCAAGTACTGGGACGCGGTGTCGGACTTTTCCACCTTGAACAAGGTGGATACTGCCAAGTATCCGAGGGACTTTTCGCTGAATACATTGGAGTCGACAAGCACGAGCGCGTGGGCAAGGCCAAAGTCCACCGATTCGTAGCCGAGAAGATGGATATACACGAGTTTGCAGATGTATTTCTTGCGGTGGTAGCCGCTGAGATTGGGGCTGGCAAACTTGGTCTGGACGTTGTTGATTTCGAGGTTGATGCGTTTCTTCTCCGCCTCGCTGTCCTGGGCTCCACGTATGTCCACTATAAACTGGGTTAACCCTTTCATCAGCGGCGCCATGGCGGGTCCGGATCACTGGTGGAGACGCATTCGGAACCGCCGCCTGTCACGCGCGGCGGGTCACGCGCGGGCGGTGCGCGCACGACGCGCCCTCATTGGCCCGGCGCGGCGCCGGCATTGAGGTTCATCCACTTGCCTGTCAACACCATGTCGTCTGTAGCAAAAACTGCATCCACAAAGTTGGACTGGGCCAAGGTCATCTCCTCGTTGGGCTTGACCGGCACCACTGCGTCCTCCTTGACCGCTTTCAAGAAGAGAAACGACGAGGCCAAGAAGGAGCACTTGGCGTTGCTGAGCCAACCACAGACCGTGGACTTTGACCACTACCGCGGAGTGTTGAAGAACCAGAAGGTGATCGACGAGATCGAGAAGGCTGTGTCTGCATTCAAGCCAGCCACCTACGACGTCAGCAAGACGTTGAAGTCCATTGACCTCTTTGAGGAGAAGGCGGTGGAGAACGCCAAGTTGACGGAAAAGTCGGTGTTGGAGGAGATCAAGCAGCTCCAGGAGACTTTGAAGGACATCGAGTCTGCCAGACCATTCGACCAATTGACCGTGGACGACGTTGCCAAGGCCAGACCAGACTTGGACGAGAAGGTCAACTACATGATCAAGAACGGTAAGTGGGAGGTGCCCGGCTACAAGGAGAAGTTTGGAGACTTGACTGTTATGTAGGCATTATACGATTGATAGCTAGCATGGTGCTGTTGTAGGGTGCTCTAAGGCTTTTTTATCACTGTTTTCCGTGGACCGTTGCTGGGACGGGGGTCGGGACCATAGTGCACCACCGAGTGGTAGTGCTCGAACAATGCGGCCGGAACTAGCAGCAATCGCTCGGGCACCGACTTGAAGCTGTACTGGTAGCCCAATTCGAAGCTGCTGTCCCAGGACGTGGTTACGACGTTGCAGTTGTAGCGGTGGTGGATGTGTGCGAGAAGATGTCCCAACTCCTGGTACTTCAGCACCTGTTCCTGGAACGGGAGAAGCTTTAGTTCCCAGTAGTAGGACGAGAGATTGTCAATTAGCAACGTGTGGATCTCGGTGTCGAACAACGGGCCGCTGTCGCTGTCAATTGCCAAGATCAGCTGGAGCTGTTTGATCAACCCGGCAAAGTCAGCGATGTCTCCAAGAGACAATTGCGACGGAACGGCGATGTTATCGTAGCCACAGTCAAGCACGCATACGCTGCCCGAGCCAGCGGGCTGCAATTGGTCGTAAAACCACTTTTTTGCTTCCCGATTGTGGAATGCTACATGGCTGATGCCACTAATGGGTTCGTGGTGGAGCTGCAAATCGTGGGCTGGAACCACACATAGCTGTGTTAGTAGAGAGCCAGACAGGATTGAATACGTATCGAGCTGTATTTGTTGTGTTTGTTGTGTTTGTTCTGTTTGCTGTACTTGCTGTATTTGCTGTATTGCGTGAAGTAGCTGAGCTACAGCAACACGTCCTGTATTGGCCATCACGGAATAAACCCAAATCTTCTCAACCACACCAACACAGCCACACACTCCCACTTACTTCGATTAGTCCAACCGTCTTCATCACACACCCATGCAACACATCCCCTCCACTCGTCTCCAGGCCTATAGCGCTGCACCCGAAAACCTTGCCTTATATAGCGGAGCCGCACACCGATTAACCCAGCAAGGCGGCCGCATCACAACTCATACCCGCTGAATATCCCGTCTGGAGGTTTGAACCTAGCAAGCTACAAAGGTGCCGAGAAGCCGCCCCAGTCCCCCGGTGGCACACAGCTTACACGTCTACAGAACAGGATCACTTATTGTCACCGACCCGCCCATTGTGCGCCAGTTTTTTTTGACAGGCCCCACCAGGACAGCACAGAAAAACAGCCTTCAACACAACACAGCTGGTAGCCGATGAGACTACGGCTCTCCGTTGCTCAGGATCAGGTACTACGGCCCTTTCGCTGGTGCCTACAGTTGCTAAATCACATCCGATATACCTGGCTCAACGGGCGACTGACGGCACATGCGACGGTGGACTTTTTGCTCAACTTGCTGCCGCTCTTGTTGTGGCTCGTGCTCTCGCGGGCGGTGCTGATGGTGCCCAACCGTCTCCGCCCGCCCATCTACGTCCGCCTTTGCATGCGTCTAGATGCCTTTGTCTTCTCGATGCGCACCTACTGGATGGGCTCCATCCTCTCGATAATAAGCATCTGCTCGGGCGGCTGGCTCTTCCACAGCCGGTACTTCCGGGCGCCGGTGGGAGCGCAGCCGGCGCAGTTTGAGTTGAAGGAGGTCAGCAGCGCCAGCAGCTCCAGCAGCTCCAGCGCCAGCTCCAGCAGCTCCTCGGACATGGAGCACGAAATCGGCCTCAAGCAGCCGCCGGAGGACGTGTTCGCCCGGCGCGAGTTTGTGCGCTCGTACAAGTACGTGCCGTTGTTGTTGCTCTGCTCCAGCTGGTTCTTGCTCAACCTCGTGTATGCGTTCCGCAAGAACTACAACATCGCCAAGGCCATCGTGGCGTGGGCGCTCTGGGTGGTGTTGCACTTCTTGGTGCCGTTGGTGACGGCGGTGTGGCTCTACTTCTTCCAGCCGCAGGGCGCCACCGGCTTGTTCTTCCGCAGCATCGGCGTGCACAACGTGGCCGCCCTCGTCACCCACTTTGTGTTCCCCAACGCCCCGCCGCTCTACATCCGCGTGTACGGCGACAACAAGACGCCGTCGTACGACATGAAGTACACCGACGGCATCAGCCGGTCCGACATGAAAATCGGCCCGCACATCCACAAGGCCGTCTACTACGCCACGCCGTCCAAGTTTGGCGCGTTCCCGTCGGTGCACTCGGCCACCGCCGTCACCTCGTTCCTCTTTGTGTGCTACTACTCGCGCTACCACGCTGCCAAGGCGCTAGCGTTCGTGTACGTGATGTTCCTGTGGTGGGCGGCGGTGTACTCGGAGCACCACTGGCGGCTCGATCTCCTCGCCGGCATGGTGTACGCCTTGTGCACGTTCACGTACTTCCACAACCACGCCCGGCGCTTCCAGGCCTTGGACCAGGCCTTCCTCAAGGGCCGACAAAAGGGCGACTTCAGGACTGCAACCACCGCTGGCATGCGGCTCTTTGCCAACAGCCGCATCTCTCGGTGGTTCGACCCTCTCGCTTAGTATAATTAGACAGTGCAATCACAAAAGTAATCTCTGCAGTCTCCCAGTGCTCCAGTTCTCCAGTTCTCCAGTTCTCCCAGTGCTCCAGTGCTCCAGTGCTCCCACTTCTCCTCCAGCCATACCGCCGTGAAACTTGTTTCTGCAGGAATCCTCAATCTGCCATTTCTTTACTGTTCTCGGAATCTCACCAGCGTTCTATTGTGTGCGAACAATAGCGGCTGCACTCGGGCGGATTGTTGCCAAATGTAACCCCCAATCGAGGCACGGCACTGGTCGGCGCATCGTATAAGAGGCGTATTTTAAATAACGCCAGATCCCTACATTGATCCCACCATGAAATCCACCCTTATCTTGTTGTTGTGTTCCGCGTGGATGGCGGCGGCTGCAAAAACCATCTTGCTCTCCAACGACGACGGCTGGGCTTCCACATACATACGGGCGGCCTACCGCGACCTCAAGAAGGAGGGCTACAACGTCATCATGGTGGCACCCGTGTCCCAGCGGTCCGGCTACGGCGGCAAGTTCGACGTGCCCACGTCCAAGACTCTCGACCGCGACGGCGACTTTGGCTACGTCAAGCAGGGCGCGCCCTCGTGGGACCACGAGAAGGACGACGAGAACGTGTGGTACTTCGACGGCACGCCGGCGTCGTGCATCGCGTTCGCATTGGACTACTTGCTTCCCGAAAAGTTCGACAACGTCAAGCCCGACTTGGTGGTGGCCGGCCCCAACGAGGGCCCCAACTTGAGTCCCGGGTTCTACACCGCGTCTGGCACAATGGGCGCCGTGTACAATGCGATCTACCGCGGCATCCCCGGCATCTCGTTCCTGGGTTCGGATCTCAACAACACCTTTTTCAAGGACTCGCTCGACAACTCCAGCAACAACCCCGCCAACATCTACGCCAAGAAGGTGGTGGAGTTGACCAAGAAGGTGGTCGACGGCGGCGTCCCCGGCATCACCGGCATAAACGTCAACTTCCCCAAGGTGTCCACCCTCTTGGACAAGGACGAGCCGTCGTGCGACGACCCCAAATGGCAGTTTGCCAGAATGATGGGCACAGGCGTGTTTGCCCAGAACCTCAAGTACAACCTGGACCTGGGCCTCGTGGAGTGGGACACCAAGTACTTTGACAATATCCTGAAGGACTGCGAAACCGGCGACTGCGACTTGAGAGAAGAGTACGATATCTACGTCAACTCAAACTGCACCACCCCTGTCAGCGTGTTCACGGTGGACTACGGTGCCAGCTTGCTGACCTCCAACACCGTCAAGAAGCTTCTAGGACTCTAGAGGCAAGCCACATAAAAATGGCTGCGGCTGCGGAACACGCCGAATGCGGCGTACGGAATTGCAGCCCTTTTGGCCACCGGAATCACAGCCACCTGGTATTTAAGTATATAGTGGCGCCGTACGGCTGTCTTTCCTTCCAATGGACTCGGCAATCCTAAAGTTGTCTCCAGAAGACCGCATACGGCTCTCGGTGCGGGACTTGCTGGTGGAGGTGCAGCAGCAGCTGCAGCTGACAAAAGATACTGCAGAGTCCGCGCCGGACGAGAAACAGAACAATAGCTACATCCTCAAGGACATCTCGTTGGAGCTCGAACCATGTAAGATGCTCGCCATTGTCGGGGCGTCGGGAAGCGGCAAGTCGTCCCTTCTCAACACCTTGGCCCAACGCTTCAATGTTCACAGCAAACGGTTACGCATGCACGGCTCTATCAAGTACCAGCGCGCATGTGACGTGCAGACTCCTTCTGCAGGGGCCGCAACGGCTGCAATCACCAGTGCGTATCTCCAACAGAGCGACCATTTTCTTCCAGGATTGACGGTCTATGAGACATTGAAGTTCAAGGCAGACTTGCGCTTGGCGCCCACTGCCCACGCATCAACCAAAGATAAACTTATAGAGTCCCTTTTGCATGTGCTCGAACTCGAACACGTCCGTGATAAGAGGGTGTTGACGTTCGCGTCTCAGGAGTCCACGCTATCCGGAGGAGAGAAAAGACGTGTCTCACTAGCAATCCAGCTCTTAAGCATCCCGCCATTGTTGTTTTTGGATGAACCGACCACAGGACTCGATGCCAGCAGCTCCCTAAAGCTCGTGCAAATCTTGCGCATGCTAGCATCGCCCGAGTTTGGGTTCACCATTCTCCTCTCCATCCACCAACCGCGTCCTGAAATTTCCGTGTTGTTTGATAAACTATGCGTGTTGACGCACGGAGGAAGAATGGCCTACTACGGCAGCTTGGCTGAAAGCAGCGCGTACTTTGCCAAGCTTGGATTCAAAATGGCTGAATCGAACAACATCGACTACATTATGATGCTTTGTGTGAAGAACTTACTGACGCCCGAGTCAGAGCGCGAAAGCAATATCGTCATCGAGCGTTTGGTGGCAGGCTGGAAGCAACACAGTGCTTTGGAACCTTTGGAGCTCTCGGAACAAGAACAAAAGTCCGGCTTTGAAAACAACTATAAACAGCTCACTGCTGCCTCTGAGGGTCGCGTGTCTCTTTTCAGAGAGATACAGATATTAACCAAGCGCAACTTTTTGACCACAACCAGAGACATAGGATCTCTCATTGCCCTCGTGGGTGGTGCTGCCATCCTTGCCGCCACATTGGGATGGATGTTCTATAAGCCAGATGGAACCTTGCCTGGTATAAGAACAAGAACTTCGTCGCTCTATGTCATCCTAGAAATAGTTGGGTTTTCTCCGTTGTTCGTCGATTTGGTGAGGTTGTGTTTCATCGATGGACGCTATTTTTTCACAGAACGACAGGAGAATATTGTGTCTATTCCAGGCTTCCTCATCTCGCGGCGACTTGCAAAATTGCC
This sequence comes from Meyerozyma smithsonii, assembly GCA_030570235.1. NCBI lineage: Eukaryota > Fungi > Ascomycota > Pichiomycetes > Serinales > Debaryomycetaceae > Meyerozyma > Meyerozyma smithsonii. The sequence goes on along the minus strand of JAJLVE010000001.1, from coordinate 767,006 downwards.
CGTCGAAGACATCCCAGCTTCGTTTATCTTTGCAACAATTACCTACTTTATGTGGGGCTTGCGCATGGAAGACAGCAGTGGAAAAAAAGACGTGTCCTACTTCTTTATCAACCTTGTCTTAACCTTCATGGTGTATTCTATTGGCATGGCCATGGCAACATTTAGCTTTGCTCTTTCTCCACAATTTCCCATGGCAAGTATGATAGCTAACATTTTCTATCAAGTGCAGAATAGTGCAAGTGGTTACTTTGTCAATGCAAAGGTGATGCCTGTGTACGTTAGGTGGACAAAGTACGTGGCCTATTTCTGGTATGCCTTTGGTGCCTTGACCTCAAACCAGTACACTAATTGGATGGGTGACTGCCAAGGAACAGATCAAGAATGTGATGCATACTCTGGCAACTATCAGTTGCACCAGCTTGGCTATCCCCGGAAATGGATTGGCGTTCCTATCGCTATTTTGATTGCTTGGTGGATAGCATTTTACCTCTTGGCTGCTATTGTGTTATCTTTCCACAATGGTTCCTCTGGTGCTGCCAAACACAAGACGAACAAGATAGGCGAAGAGAAAGAAGAATCGGCTGGAAAAACCAAGAAAGAAGCCTCTAGTCATACGATACTTGATGATACAGCCCAGGAGAGAGTACACATCACACTCAACAATATGAGCTTGGCTATCCAGAAAAACTGGTTGTTCAAAAAGAGTCGGGAAATAAATTTGCTTGATAATGTTTCAGCTGAGTTTTCAGCCGGCAAATTGAATGTTATCATGGGTCCATCTGGAAGCGGAAAGTCCTCATTGCTCAAACTTCTATCTGATAGGTTTCCTAAATCTATATCCAAGATAGTTAGTGGGTCAATGAAGTTGAATTGTTTGCAAGAGATTACGCCATCAAAGCTAGCCAAGATATCGGCCTACGTTGACCAAAGCGATGACTCTTTGATACCTAACTTGACAGTGCGGGAAACGCTTTTCTTTCAAGCAAGGTTGAGACTTCCTTCAGATGCTCATGACGATATACCTAGCACTATAGTTGCTTTAATGAGGAATGTGGGATTGTTGGAATGCGCCGATATACTCGTCGGTTCGCCCACAGTGAAAGGAATTTCGGGTGGAGAAAAGCGGCGTCTTTCGATTGCCATACAGCTCCTTAGCAAACCCAAAGTTTTATTCCTTGATGAACCGACTTCTGGATTAGACTCTTCTACTGCCAGCAAGATACTCAACTTGCTAGTTGATTTGGCAGCCCAGAACAACACTACAGTTATTGCAACTATTCACCAGCCTAGTGACGATATGTTTAATCTTTTTGGAAGTGTCTTATTGCTTGCCCGCCATGGTTTGGTGGTATACCAAGGACAGCCTAAAGTTATTGAAACATATTTGGAACTGAAGGGCTACCAGAAACCGCCTACAAAGAAGATTGCGGATCATATGTTAGATCTACTTTCGCCTACCTTGGAGGAGTCTGTCGAAGTTACAGAAGCTCGCATTCAAGACTTGAGATGGAAGTGGCTGTATCATGAAAGCGAAAAGGAGATTCAAGGCATTCCCATGGAACATATCGATCTAAAACGCCATAGGCGAAAGCGGGCTCCCTTCATGGTGGCTTTTAGCGTTATTTCTTGTCGCCAATTCCTCAACTCGTGGCGTTCTGTCGACGTCGTACTAGCGAGAGCAATGCAGACCATACTATTGGCCATTGTGCATACATTATACTTTTCGCCGCTTAAGAATAGCCAGATTGGTATAAGCAACCGACTCGGGCTTGTGCAAGAAGTGTTGAATTTGTACTTTGTGGGGTTCATCAATAACCTGTCATTGTATCCAAGCGAAAGAGACTTGTTTTACAAAGAGTATAAGGATGACCTCTATGGCTCATTTGAATTCAGTCTCTCGTATTTGCTCAATGAGCTCCCCATGGAAATCGGTCCTTGCTTGATATTTTCCCTGCTTATAGTCTTCGTGACAGGCTTACCAAGAAATGCACCCATGTTCTTCAGCATGTTCCTTACTGGGTTCGTGGCTATCAATTGTGGAGAGTCACTAGGCATTATTGTCAACAGCTTCTTGAAGCACTTGGGCTTGGCGGCCAATGTGTTGGGTAGCATAGTCTTGTTTGCGGTATTTATGGGCGGCACCATGACCCTCAACATGCCACCATTTTTCAAGGCCTGGAACTATATCAACCCTATGAAATATGCCGTTGGCATATGCGCGGAACTTGGATTCCGGAACCAGAAATTCAGCTGCCCTGGCAGCGGCAATTGTCCGCTTCCTACCGGAGACCTGGTTTTACTGGCGTATAATCTCGAGCTGAACGTGTCCCATTATTTTGCAGCAATCATTGGCTGTCTTGTTGTTTACCGCATGGTTGCAACTTTTTCTGTATATGCGAAGGTTAAATACTTCTTATGACTCTTATGATAGATATCGGCATTTTTTGACTCGACCTGTAACCTGTAAAAGTGCACAAGCCAAACGTCTAGGGAGCGCGATGTATTCGGCGAAAAATAGAGCCACCGAAGAATCGAGACAGATCTCGCCAAAACCTGTTGCGACGTTTCCGTATACCCAATATGGCAATGGAATGGGCTAAACCAACGACCAACGTGAACAGTGATCTAACGCTCTGTCTTGGCAAGCTTGGAACCCTCTTACAGTTATAGTAGCCGAACGTTGCATGCGGCTCAATTTGCGCTCCCAAGTGAAATTGCGCTTCCGATGCGCCCTGGACGCATCAGAGGTTTGTCAGCGCATACTACTTATAAGTCTGCTTCCTTTGGACGTAGCGTAGCTACAACATCTGCTGGTGTGTCATTATGCTTGACCCTAATGTGTTGCGAATACGCCCTGAAGATCGGGTGAATCTTAATATTGACCATCTTGCTGTCACAGTGAAAGATCTTGCGGCGAAAGATGGTGAATCACAGGCTGAACCAGTACGCATATTGAACAATGTTTCCTTCAACTTGGGCAGTGGTGAATTGTTGGCCATTATGGGTGGCTCAGGAAGTGGCAAGACCACCTTACTCAATACGCTATCTCAGCGCTTAAACGTGCGCAACAAGAAGCTTCATTTTTCGGGCAGGGTGACCTACGATGTTGCTGGACAACAAGAGTGCAAAATCAAGAACTCATACATGCAGCAAGACGATTGCTTTCTTCCCGGCCTCACTGTGTTCGAAACCATGAAGTTCCAGGCTGACTTGAGACTCCCCGCTTCTACCACAAGCGAAGAGAAATTGAACTTGATAGACCACCTCTTGACCATATTGGAGCTTGATCATTTGCGGAAGACAATAATAGCGCAGTTCTCCACCAAGAAAACAAACTTGTCTGGAGGAGAACAAAGACGAGTAACGTTGGCTATCCAATTGTTGAGCAAGCCCTCCATTCTCTTCTTGGATGAACCAACAACAGGTTTGGATGCTACCAGCTCGTTCAAGTTGGTACAGTTATTAAAGAAGCTTGCATCTCCAGAGTTTGGAATCACCATAGTGCTTTCCATTCACCAACCAAGACCGGAAATTTCCATCTTGTTTGACAAGATCTGCCTTCTTACTAGAGGCGGCAGGATGGTGTACTACGGTGATTACTCCGGGACAGAGGCTTATGTTTCCAAGCTCCACAATTCGGGTTTGGACTTGCCTGGCGGTGGCCAAGACCTAGACTTCATCAATCGCATTATGGATTTGTCGGTCAAAGACGCATCGTCGGCCGAGAATGAAGCCGTTTCTAATGCAAGAATCGACTCTCTCGTTCGTATCTGGGATAATCACTCAAAGACGCAGATCAATACTGCTGCTTTAAACCCCCAAAAGACAGAAGCGGCTCAGTTTCAGGATAATATTGCTCGGTTCCGCCGTCCAAAGGGCGAATCGATCCCATTTTGGACGGAGTTGATTGTTCTAACCAAGCGTTCTTTCATTTTAACGTACAGAGATGTGGGTTCGCTTATCGCGTTGAACGGTGGTGCATTGCTTCTAGCCGTTATTTGTGGCTGGATGTTCTATAAGCCCGAACCTGATCTCGCAGGTATAAGATCAATCACATCGACATTATATGTTATGTTGGAAGTGATTGGTTTTGCACCCATGTTCGTGGAAGTCGAGCGCTTATACTCGACGGACGGTGCTTTCTTCTACCGCGAATACAAGGAGAACTATGTCAGCATCCCGGGATTCATCTTGTCGAGACGGCTTGGAAAGTTTTTCCTCGAAGATGTCTCGGTGGGAGTGATATTTGCAGTCATCACTTATTTTATGTGGGGATTACGAATGTCCACCGATGAGGGTGGACCTCAAACCGCTTCATATTTCTTCATTTATTTGGGAATAACCATCTTGACCAATTTCGTGGGTATGGCCTCCGCCATGTTGTGTTTTGCCATTTCCGATGACTTTGCAATTGCTTCATTGATTCTCAATGCCTTTTACCAGCTTCAAAACAGTGCCTGTGGATACTTCGTGAACGCAGCCACCATGCCCGTTTATGTGCGCTGGGTCAAGTACCTTGCTTATTTCTGGTATGGCTTTGGTGCATTGACAGCGAATCAGTTCACTGGTTGGGAGGGTTCTTGTCCTCATTCTGATCCTGAAATGTGTATTGAGTACACTGGAGATTACCAACTAGGTGTTCTAGGCTATCCCCAGAATTGGATAAAACAGCCCATATGTATCTTGTTGGCATGGGTTATTGGCTTCTATCTATTTACAGGTGTTTGCTTCTACTTCAAGCTGCATGACATGGAAGTTGCCAAAGCTAGAATCAGACCTGCCGCAAAGCCGTCAGAGGTTGATAAAATATCCGAGAAGAATGCCTGCCAACAGAGTGAGCTGCAACTGAAGAAGTCTTGTGAGCTGCAGGTAACCCTTCAGAAGTCCCCAGTCAAACCATTTCCGAAATCAATTGATGTTTCGATTGGTAATATCGAATTGAAGGTCACTAATAGAAAAATGAAGTATATGCTCTTTCCAGGGGAAAAAACTCACCACACCTTGTTGGATGGCGTGACTGCAAGATTTGGAGCAGGCACCGTTAATGCAATTATGGGCCCGTCTGGAAGTGGAAAGACTACGTTGCTCAACTTTTTGTCTAATCGTTTGTCGAAATCTTCGAATTACATTTCCAGCGGAGCTATCAAACTTAATCACACTCAGGTTGTATCGCCAAGAAAACTTTCCACCATTGCTGCCTATGTCACACAACATGACAATTCGTTAATCCCAACATTGACTGTGAGGGAGACGTTATATTACCAAGCTAAATTAAGATTGCCCGTTGCGAAGCACCCTTTAATCCCGGAAATTGTTGAATCCATGATTCGAAAGACCGGCTTGATTGATTGTGCAGATACTATGATTGGCAATGAGTTCGTTAAAGGTATATCAGGCGGAGAGAAGCGCAGAGTGTCGATTTCGATACAACTTTTGAGTGAACCTGCTGTGTTATTTTTGGACGAACCCACTTCCGGGCTTGACTCGGCAAGTTCTTGCACTGTGATCTCACTTTTGCACACGCTAGCTTTTGAAACTGGTGCAACCATAATTATGACTATACACCAGCCTTGCGAGAATATCTTCAATGAATTTGAGTCTATCTTGTTACTAGCAAGAGGAGGTCGTTTGGTTTATAATGGACCTTCCACTACAATTGGAGAATATTTTGACTCTAGTGGGTTTGAAATACAACGACTGCTGAACACGGCTGATTATATCCTCGACTTTGTTTCGCATATGGCTGACGAAGAGAAAGAGATCTCTGAGGCAAGGGTTGCCACACTCGTAAAGAAGTGGAGTGACGCTCATCCTCGGCAAGATACTGATGCCGTTTCGTTCACCAATAATGAATCTGCAATCGACTTGTCACACTACCGCAAGAAGAAATTACCATTTTTCACAACTTTGCCAGTAATTTTTAAGAGGCAATTTGTTAATTCGCTCCGTTCGAAAGATTCCCTCATCTCAAGAACGGGCCAAGTGGTTTCACTTGCTATCATTCACACCCTTTTCTTTGCTCCATTGAGACATTCCAAAGACGGTATTGATAATAGGCTTGGCTTAATTCAAGAAGCCTTAAACTTGTACTATGTCGGATTTTTGAACAATATCACTATTTATCCCGTCGAAAGAGATGTCTTCTACCAAGAATACAAGGATGGAATCTACGGTGTGTTGGAATTCAGCGCATCATATCTCCTTAATGAATTGCCAACGGAGATTATTCCTAATTTATTCTTTGCGGCAATGATAGTATTCGTGTGTGGCCTCCCCAGGACGCCTGCAATGTTTTTTGGAATGTTTGCTAGTGGTTTCATTGCTACGAATTCTGGTGAATCACTCGGAATCATTATCAATAGTATTTTTGACCATTTAGGATTGGCGGTGAACTTGTTGTCGTCCTTGGTTATTATAGCCATCTTCATGGGGGGCACCATGTCTTTGCATATGCCCTCTTTTTTCGAGGCGTGGAACTGGTTGAGTCCCATGAAGTATGCGGTGGGAATTTGTGCAAACTTGGGATTCGAGAAGCAAAGTTTCGATTGCGGAGACTCACAATGCACATTGAGTACAGGCACGGCAGTACTTGACTACTACGGTTTACATGCAAACGTGAGTGTCTACGTGGGGGCTCTAGTTGCATGTTTCGTTGTATATAGAGTACTAGCGACGCTAGCTATTTTTGTGAAGGTGAGGTACTTCTTATAGAATAAACATCACTTGATGAGAGCATTCAGTAGGCTAACAGGAAATAAGCTCGACAACCTCTAATGTTACCGGACTGCACTGGTAGGCAATCTTCTTGTCATACAAGTTGTAAAACTCTCCAGAAGCGCATTGAAAGAAGGTGGTACTGTTACCAAGGGCAAGCCGGCCTTTGTTGGAAACACTCCAGCCATTTGCAAACAAAGTTCCGTACTGAGGAAGTGCCCCATCAAATTGGAACTGATGATTGGAGACAATGGAGCCGATTCTGTTCTGGGCATCTCTAAGAATACCTCCCCTGAGGTTCATCAGAAGAGTGTTTGGACCAACGCAGGCTACGGAAAAGACAGGCGACGAAAATAACCAAGGCTCTTCTTCATCGTCCGACTCACCATGCAACTCACTTCTCTTTGCAAAATCAACTTCATAATCTAGGGCATGCAAATCGTTTCCAAGGCTGTTCTGTATCTGTCCATCTGGAATCTGCTTGACTGGACTGGCAGACTTGGTCGGTTTAGGAGCCTCGGTAACATGCACTGAGGTGTAGGTAGTGGTGGCCTGTTTAGGACCATCGAAGGGTGCTTCGATTAACTTACCATCACGCTGTTCAAATGGAGTTACAACGATACCGAAAGAAAAGGGGATTGTGTCGTAGCTTCCGGCCAATGGCAAAGTTTCAGGAACTAGCGTTGTCCAGTCATCAGTGCCAGGAACGAAAAGGGCAAAAGAACGAGTAGCATATGCCAAGGCCAAAGTAACATCGAAACGAAACAACATGGAAAGTGATACTTGGAGGATAAACTGTGTGTGCAAGAAAGTTCTATTTGTACTCGTATGTGTTTGTAAACCGTTGATGAGCCAACGGCCCTATCCTGCGTCAAACAGGTTTAGGGACTTATTTGCACCCATTCACAGGGGGATTAATTTTTAGGTTAACGGTTGGTTACTTCAATATCTATGCTTTAACCTGTCCTAGACACTTGTAAACCACGCTTCAGAGGCAGAATATCGTGTCTATGGAGATAGGAGCCAACATTACCTTGCCTACACAAAAGTGGTATATGTCACTGCATAGAACCAGATTACTAAAATAATTTCGTGAGCAAATGAATGGCTAAACTAAGATGTTTAGAGCAGGATTATTTGGACTTAGAACCGTAAGTACATTTGTCCCCTGATCTAGCCCAGCTGATACTAATACAGTCCACGATCACCAGGAGAGCTTTTCCGCTCCAAGCTAGACTTTTGTCTACTGAAATCAAGAGTGCTATCGATAAGGCGGTCAACGCTTCACCAGTGGTTTTATTTATGAAAGGTACGCCAGAGTTTCCTCAGTGTGGATTCTCCAGAGCCACCATCCAGATCTTGGGCCAACAAGGTGTTGACCCAGACAAGTTTGCTGCTTACAACGTCTTGGAAGACCCCGAGTTAAGAGACGGAATTAAAGAATACAGCCAGTGGCCCACGATACCTCAGCTTTATGTTAACAAGGACTTTGTGGGAGGCTGCGACATTGTGATGTCCATGGCTCAGTCCGGAGAGTTGGCCGAGTTGTTGGAGGCTAACGACTGCTTGGTCCCAGAGGAACCAGAGACCCAGGCTGCCGATATCAAGCCAGCCGAGAGACAGTAGGGGCTTTTTCTACGTATTGTACATAACGTCTTTTAATAAAATATCCTAAACAGAATTAAAATTCAAATGCACGGTGGGTAAGCTAATGCAACTCTTGGATTAGCTCGGGTGTGTGGTGTGATATGGAGAGTCTAGAGTTCCCGATACTCTTGGTAGACTTCACGGTGGAGGAGCGACGACGCATCAACAAGTTGGAGTCGTTCAAATTGAGAGTGAACTTGTAGTCCCCGTTGATGCCACTAATAATGGAGCTGGATCTTGTCTGGTATTCGTCCAGTCCGTCCTTCAAGCTGGCTTCAGCTTCTGAGGAGTTGGTGGACGAACTGAGTACCCTTTTTATCTTGAATTGTTCCAAACTTGCTGCATCGTAATTGTCATAAGTTTCATCATTCTCGTTTCCGTTACCATCACCTTCGTCATTGCTGGAAGCGTTGTCGTCAGAGCCAGTTTCATCATATATAGCACTTGGTGAAGCGCCCTTGAAAACATCCTTGAAGCCCAACTTGTTTAGCTGGTCTTGTGTTGGTAATGGACTCTTTGGAAGCAACCGCTTGTTGTTGTTGTCACTCAAGTAACTGTCATTGTCAGATGAGGAACTTATTTTGTTGGAAGGAATCACCTTGAGTTCACTGATACTATCAGTAACTCCGTCAATAAACTGCACCGAAGAATTCGTGTTGGCGTACTTCTTCAAGATTGATTTGCTATTGCCCATTGCTGGGTTGTTAAAAACAGTCTTAATGGCATTTGCGCGGGGCGAAAGCAAAGGATCGCTGCCCTGGGGTAATTTAAGAGTGTGCAGCGCTCCCTCTTCGGATTTCTCGGGGTCGGCGTGTTCAATATGGGATACCAAAGGATCTTCTTCTTGGGCAAAATAACTCTCTGGTGCCACAATAGTGTCGCTGGCCTTGTTTTTCACCCATGGATGCTCCCAAATCTCCTGAATTGTGATTCTCGATTCCGGATCGACATCAAGCATTCTGGTTATCAAATGTTTGGCTTCTGAACTAATCTCATCCCACCATGGTTTCAAGAATACATAGTCTCCATTGACTATCTTTCTTGTGAGATTAGCATCGTCTTCTTCGTAAAATGGAGGGAAGCCGCAGAGAATGGTATAGAGAAAGCATCCCAAGGACCAGATATCGACAGATTTGGAATAGTAATTCTTTCTCGAGATGTTACTCGAGAACTTGCGATGCTTGCGCCCGCTTGGGTTGCCATTGTTGCAAGTGATAACTTCAGGTGCGGTATAACCGGCAGTACCACAAGGGGTTTTCAAATTGGTATCGATGGCAATACGACTGCGATCCATTTTGAGCTGTTTGGCCAAACCAAAGTCAGCAAGCTTGATCGTACCTATAGTTCCACCACCCACACCAGGAATGAAAACACCTTCATCGACTTTAGACTCGTCGTCTGACGATCTGAGATTCTTCTTGAATTCCTCCTCCGGTCTACCTTTAAAGGGAATCTTCTTGAAGATGAGATTCTCCGGTTTTATGTCTCTATGCACAATACCCGCCTTGTTGTGTAAATAGTCAATAGCAGAGAGCATTTGGGTGAACGTATGGCGAGAGAGATCTTCACTAAAATACGTGTACTCGATAATCTTGTTAAAGATTTCGCCTCCGTCACAATACTCTAAAATGATGTAACAATGCTTTGAATTGGGCTCATTGTACAGCTCAATCAATTTAAGGACGTTTTTGTGGTGGACCTTAGAAAGGACGTTGATTTCGTTCTTTATGTTTGCTGCCTCTTTGGTAGACATGTTCTCCTTCTTAATGATTTTGATAGCGACGACTTCTTGCGTTATCTTGTTGATACCTTTGTACACTTTGGAAAAAGCTCCTTCGCCAAGAACTTCTAATAACTGGTACTTGGAAGGGAAGTCGGGATATATTTGAGAAGAAGAAGACGTGGAGTGTGATTCGGAAGTAGGGCTCGAAAGTTGGAAGTTGGCCAGCTTTTTGCTTGGAGGTGAACCCTCAGAAACAGATGTATTGGAAGAATTTCCATTCCCGCGTTCGTTGGCTGAGCTAGAGCTCAGGTCTGTGAAAAGCTTTTTAAAATTCTAGGTTAGTAAGGAGGGAGAATGAAAACAAGGTATTAGGAGAGTCATTTTAATGCTTGCAGTGAAGTTGATACCTTCGGGTAGTATCATATCCTTATTCCGAAGTCCTGCTGATGATAGACCGGACAGGTAAGTCCTCGTCATTCAAAAATATTCCGGGAACCCCGAAAACGGAATAGAAAGAAACAGTAACGACGTTGGCAGACTAACCGAGGAACTCCGGGCTTCTGGATACCCTCTAGTGCCGCTGAACTTCTAGGGATAAGCCACCCTAACTTCCGTCAAAAAAACCCCCCCACTTTGTAAAAAACATCAAAATGACCTCGAACACTCGGCAAAGATAAATATAGTACTCACCAGTAACAACGCCATTTCCCATAATATATAATAATACACCGACAACTATGATTCAAAAAAAGTATAAGAAGCTTAAAAGGAGTGGTGGTGTTATTCGCAGGGCCTTTTATTTGATCTGACCACTTATTGTTTTCTGCAGAAAGGTTACCCCTCTCCACGGACTTTTTACATATTCGCAACTATGACGTAATGCAACGTACCGAAGGTCCCGATTAGCTAACGGAGGGGAATGCATGTTTCCATCCGTACACCCGTATTTAACCCGCATTGCCCCACATACCACAACCGTAAAAGGAAGGTAACCCCAAGGTACTCCTCCCACGGTGTGCAGAATTCTGCGGAGACGGGCTCCTAATAATAGATATTAGAAGGGTGGGGAAGGTGTTTCCAAAGTGCAATTACAGTGTCAGAACGCTTGACGTCATTGCCTAGGGTTCTGTCTACAGCTGTGTAGTTTAATCGTCTGCCGGTTACGAATAATTACGATATTTTTTATGTGCGACTTCGGCGTTTGTGATCGGAATGCCTCTCCGCTCGTAATAAACTTTTGACGCGGTTTTAGATTCTCCGTGACATGTCAATAATAGGCAGCGGAATTCATCGGCGATGCAAGGGGCGACGGATAATGGCGCAGCTAAATACCAGACTTGAATATAACGTCTGTAACCATCGCAGCGCTAACTCCGAACTCCTATTGCGGTATTTTACATCTAGACGCAAGATCCGCGTATACGGCGTTCCGAAAACATTCAAATAATATCATATCTATGTAATTACAGTGTTTATCATCTCGATTTCGTGCGGGATATATCGCCTTTTTGCACAGGTGAAGAACAGAATTTGCTGGGGCAGCTGTTCATTTCGTTACTACTTTTGACCAGTTGGCGGAATTTTATGATCATTCAGCTTTCGCAGAACGGAAAATTGAATTTCGGTTAAAATTCGATGCGATTTCGTAACTGTTCTATGACCGTTTTGCACTTACCTTTCCACTTTTTGCAAGACTATTTTTGATTTCGTATGTAGCTGCCCCAGCAAAATCCCTCTTTATCTGTGGCGCTGTACGAAATTAAAAATAATCTTGCGATAAGGAGAAACCCTGGGCTCATTCCAATATCTGAACCAAGTGAGCTATATAATCCAATGTCGCTTTATGATGTTTTTATCTCCATTGCTTGGTTTCCGATGGACAGGGCAGTGCCTGTCATTTGATCGGTAATCAGCAGGTATAGAGAACTGTTCCGAACTCAAAATGTGGGGCCATTGCAATTGTGCAGTATTTGTCAGTGTATCACTACCTGGGAATTCACACACCGTTTAGTTACGGTTTCCGCTACGAATTAGTATGCTAATTGCTAGATCTCGTTCCAGACTATTCATAAGACGTGTTACTGCCCCATGCAGAATTCTAACTTCAACTTCAACACGTCGCACACTATATTACTACAAGTGCTTCAATTTCTGAACATGTATTACACAAGCATGATGTGCATTTCTTACTTCTGTTATTCAGCCACACCATTTAGCGGGACACCCAGGGAATGATCGATCATGGTGATTATTCTGATAATATTCTACACAGCTGTGCCAAGTACTTCCGTGGTTCATGGAATATGAACCACGGAATGACTTGTGACGGAATACATCAGTTAGAGCATGTTCATCAGCTTCTTTAACAATTTTCTCGCTGGCTGTCGTATCACAATTATGTCCAGTGGTACACGTATGAATTTTAAAGCAGGTAGCACCATGTTGTGTGGTGTATGTTTCACACTCTCTGTAACCTGTCTTTTGAAGTTTCAAAATAGCTGCTGCTGCTGCGCCGGCAGCAGAAACGGACCTTATCACTATATTGCTATAAGCGGACCCAATGTTCAGATAGCGTTCGGTAATATGTAACCCAGATACTATTACCTCATCATCACGTTTAGAAAGTTGGGAGATCAAATCGGATACAGATGTGTTGGATAGGGATCTTACGAAGTTGGGTCCCAATTGTATGACGTTGGTCCATTCCTCTCTGGTCTCGTTTGTAATTTCTCGTTTATCACTTGACGGCATAATTGTATCGTCTAAGCCTACCAGTAAAAACATCTCATTAGTGTAAAGCACTTTGTAACCGTCGTATGTGTAATTGGCATCAGTATTGTTCAACAATCCTAGATCAACGTTCACAAATCTAGCGTTAAAAATGTTGGAGGTGCCCTCGTATTCAACGATAAGAGATTGAGCAAAGTTAATGACCGTGGCGACTGTGAATAAAACCCAGATAGTATACATGGTACTTATCGTGGTTTTTCGATCCTTGTGAATTGGCCTTCCGGTTACTGCCCCAACTTGAATACTCAACTTCGCTGCCAACACGGCCGTAGTGCATTCTGTAAGCCACCAATAAACCACTAGGGCAATTTCACTTAGTCGCGAAAGAAGGCTTTGACAGCCGTTTACATTGTTAAGAGATCTCGTTAATCTTGGAGAATCAACTCTTATATTCTCGGCGTCGCTTACTTGTCTAGCATCTTTGGGTTACTAGTATAGTTATCCGGCTTTGCTATTATTAGAAGCGATTTTCTCGAGCATGCATGCGGCGCATAAAATTCGGAGTTACCACTGTTGCGAAATCTGGGGCACCGAAGCTTGTATTCCATGACACCTTCTAGGCAGTCTGTGTGAAAGAGATGGAAACATGGAGTCACAATACATATCAGGCAACAACCAAGGGCAACCGTAATTTCGTTTGGCGGATGCTTATCGCAAGAATGTAAAAACGACTGAGGTGGCAGGACTGAAATGTTGGGACAAGGTTGAAGGAGCTGTTCGCAGCCCCTAAATAAGCTTCTAAGCCATACTCGTATCGCTCAGATTGGCCCGTACCTTGGTTTGTAGTCCTTATCTTAGTTGGTACGTCCAAAGTCGCCACACTCACATCAGCTGTGGCTAACGGGTCAAGCCTATGCCAGATGCCCTTCTCGCACTGGAATTCTTCCACTGAGCTTTCTAGCTGGCGTAACTCGCTCCTGATTTTTCTAAACCTTTCAGAGACCGGATTCCTGCCCAAGTCCAATTCTCTAATCAAGTACTTGTGCAGAATTTCAAAGGGAATGGCAGCGTCCGGATTCTTTATCGTCACGATTTCAAGCTTTACTTCCATCAGTTTCAAATTTGGTTTGGTAGCAGAAGTAATGCTAAGCGGAATCAAGAGGTTGCTGGAAGAACCCAATTTATGACTGTAGCTTCTACGGGGTGTGGATACCTCCAAGGTAGCCTTGGAAGTGGCGAGTTTATGACGTACCTGGTACTCTACCACTTTCGTTATTGTTTCGCCGTTTTGGGGTGCTTCTTTACCCTCCCCCGGGGCCAAAGAACCTGATGCATTGATAGAAACGGATAGAATCCTGCGAGCTGCTTCCAAGCGCAAATGATTGCCTCGCTCAACCTCGTAAGTGGCCTTCTGTTCAAACTGCTCTAGTTGCTCTTCCACCTCTTCGTAAGGTTTCTTGGCAGCGACTTTTAGCTCCTTACATTTCTCCTTCAAGATAACATACTGGGGCTCGCTGGACCTACTGTTGACCCGGCTATCGGTGCTGATGAAGCGAGCACTCACGTTGTAGTTGACGGAGCAATCATCGAAAGTGGCAGATGAGGGGATAGCGCAGTGTCTCTCACAGTGGGTGGGGCAAGTGGTATCAAGAAGCCTCTGTGGCAATACAAAGGTGAAGAAGAGCTTGTAGGTTGTCTTTGGTTTTATGATTCTTACAGGGCCAATAGCCATCTGGATACCATTTGCGTCCTTAATGTTGGACCAATCGTTACTGTGGTTGGACTCATAAAGAAGTCTGTTGATGCGCCCAAAGACCCACGAGGCAGACATGTCCATCATTTCCAAGAATTTGTGCTTTGAGTTGCCGATACAGACGGTACCTTCCAACATCACGTATAGAAGATCAAATTTTAGGGGACAGTTTGAAGAGTTTCTGAAGGTGATGTGACCATTCACGGTGTTTCCCGGCTCAAACGACATGTTGGAAACATCAATAATGTCATCCTGCTTGCCGATTTCCCCCACGGTACGTGTGAACTGGACATCGACAGAAAATGTGCTGGAATGCTCACTGGCGGTGTAGTTCTTCATATTGTGGAGATTGTTGGTAACGTTGTGCTTTGCTGGCAACAAAGGCGGATCAGCGATGCTCAACGAAGGACTGCTGTCAAAGATCAGCGATTCACACAGACTGGGAGAGTACCATGGAGGGAAATAATCCTCTTCATCGTCAGTATCATCACCCACGTCGAAGATACTGCGTCTTACAGTTGATCTGTACATGTGGTAAGATGGAAGTATACTCCATATATCTTCTTGCTCGCTCTCGTGGTCTTCATGCGGGGCTGCAAGCATTGAGCCATGTTTGTTTTAATGAAATAGAATCTGTAGCTGGATTTGCAGCCGGAAGTTGACAGTTGTAGATCGTAACCAATAACTCCAAAGGGTACCAATAACTCCAAAGGGTCCTTAATAGGTTCAACGATGACACTCGGTTAAAGGAAACGGTTAATGTAAGATGTAGCTTGTGAAATCTGGGGAAATTTTAGCGAACCTTGGTTAGCCCCTACTGGAAGTTTATTCGGCGGATTTGGTCAGCACTTAAATAAGAGCTCGGATTCGGTCAAAATCGGCCCCGGAACAAATGGGACGAAAAACAACTGAAGGGCAGTTCTCTGGTGTTCTGATAGTTCCTGCTACTCACTCCTCTACTCTTGTTCGCATCCCTTGTAAAGCCGCCAGATCTGCCGTTTTGTGTCATTCTGGCCTCATCGCACCCATCGATCGCATCTCATTTCCAGACTTTCACCAACTTGAGCGGGATGTCCAGGGCACCCTCTGCGGACGTAGATGGCAAGGCATTGGAGCTTCTAGATGCTGCATCGCTGGGAAAGCCAGATACCATCGTTTTCTTCCTCAAAAATGGCCATTTTGTGCGCTCGATCTCCGCTTGGGCTTATTTTTTGACGGTGAACGATCATAATCTGTTCATTGACACTTCAAAGAAACTTGTAAGACTCAGCACAGCCATAAAGACGGCATTTTCAAATGATGAAATAGCTGGAAAGCTGAAAGAGGACCTCCAGGCTCACCTCGAGTTGATGGAAATGCGTCCTCAAATCCTCGAGGGATATCAGGACATACTTCGAAGCCATTCAAAGATATTGTATCGTGCTCTCAACAACAACAGACCTGCAATAACCAATCCCATCCTTCGTCTCATGCTGAATGTGGTCACTTTCCAGTCGTCCTTAGCGGTGGAATTCATCGACTGTTTCGATCTCAATTTGACCGTGCTTCCAAACTTGTTGCTTCCATCCAAGAGCCAAGACGGACCCAGCAGTGCTTCCAGCGATCATTCAAACACCCGTCATAATTTTATCTGTTTTTGGATAGCACTCACGTCCACTGTCCCCAGTCACATACGAAAGGACCTCCTTGTAAATAAACCAAAGATTATGAACAACGTGTGGAAGTTCATGGCTGCGTCTGATTCGACAAACACGCTCCAAAGCATCATAGAATGGATTGAGTCATCTATTCTCAAAGAGTCAAATTTCAAGCGTTCCACTAAGTGCAAGATACTTAACGACAATTTCATGTTCAAACTCCAACCATTGTTCAACCGTTTACAAGATCCTACATTTACAACAGAATTTATTCAATTTGTCAAGCTGCTCACATCCACCTCCGACGGGTTGTTGTTCCCAAATAAGCAGTGCTTGCTCACATCCAATTTTGGAGTCCCACTCTCTCTCAATGGTAAAACATTCAAGGTTCACAATAAGCTTCTTTTCACCTTTCTCACGACCTTAAAACCATCGGAATCGTTCCAGCAATTGACTATCGTGATTGAGTTCTTGAAGAAATGTCAAGAGTTGATCCCACCATACTTGAACTGGTGCGTGCAGACGGGAGGTGGATACCATGATCCTTCATTAACATCCTGGTGGATTGGACGAAGTTTACTATTCACTGAAATTTTGAAGATCGAGTTACCGGTGGAAGATTTTACTCCCGACGCGTTAGACATTGGGTTACTCTATGAATGCATATGTCCTGCGCCGTTATCGAAGGCATCGATAATTAAGGGCATCGAATCCAAATCTGAACTCTCTCAGCAGCTTTCGCGTCAGCTACTTCTTCTGGTGCTTAGTGCTCTTCATCATATTCTGCCTCACCTCACCAATTCCCAGAAAACAGCTTTGTCTGAACTTGTCTTCGACTCATTACCAGAAGTCGAACAAATAGGTAATGCCATTAAAGCTACTCCGAAGACAAAGCAGGAGAGATTGAAACACCTCACTTCCTTGAAGATTGTTCATCTCTATGAAGCATTATATCCGCTGTCGCTTGTGAGACCTTCTGGGTTTTCTTTGGTTTCCAAGCTCACGCATTCAAGTATCACTTCCATGATGCTGTCACATGATGTGTCTGAGTTCACCTCCTATGACTTAGTGTGCTTCAATAAGATGTTGGAGATACAAACTTTTGAGCAGAATGAACTGGAACTCAAGTGGTGGTCTACAACGGAAGGACGCAATTCCCTCTTTACAACCTTGATTCGCATGTTGGTTGCCTCTCCTCCTTCCTCCCAGGCTAAGGTACAAGAAACTATATCAAGACTCATTGAAAACTCGCTTATTTTTAAGAAGGAATTGCTTGCTTCTCCAATTGCAAGCTTGGTGCGTCTGTGTAAAAAAGTCAATCAGCGTGAAGTTTATGCTCTCATAGACCTGTCCCTTGGGTATGCAACAAAAACACCTTACAAATATTTGGACATGGCGCATCAAGACTTTGAAGATATAAGTCCATTTATCGTCGCTTTATTTGAACAGTACAAGTTTAACAAGAATGCCAGTGTTCTTGAATGGCTTCATATCCTTTCTGGTGAATTGCTTATTATCGGTGAATCAGAAAGTGGACTCTTGAGCATGTGGAGCCGTTTCATTCCGGAAGAAAAGGTAGAGCGTATTTCGATTGCCGACAAACGTGGTGAAGATATCGGGGACAATTTTGCCGACTACATTATCCACAAATCCATTTCCGAACTTCCCAAAGATAAAGCATTTAGTCAAAGAGGAGTGACTTCTAGTGTGGATTTTGCTGCCTTGTGGTATATTATGAAAAAGGCTAGCAAATCATTATCAGCAGGTACAACTGATGTTTACACTAGTTTAGCTGCTAAGGCGGCTCAATACTTGATTTATGAGATACCAAATAATTCAACTTTGGAGGCCTATATCTTCAAACGTGAATTTTGGAATGACTTGCTCTTTAGTAGCGAATCTCTCAAGTCTAGCTTGAATGATGAAGTTTCATATACTTCCGAATTGCTTAATGAAATATACTCCACGGTATATGATGGCATTAGCGAAACTAAGCGACAAGAATTGCGTCACACGGAGTTTGTAACGTTCCTTGTGGAGTCGCTTAAGAGCTCAACTGAAATATCGCTGTCAAATCAAGATTTCATTTCCAACTTTGCTTGGATTTTATCCAACACTGACATCTTACGCTTATTCCAAGAGGACGTTGGTACAGAAGTTCTCAAGCATCTCTTTAAAATTGCTGTCCAGCGTAAGTTATCCATTTCAGTGGAGTATTTCACCAAAGTTATTGGTGTATCAGGGGTCGATATCAATGACCTAGAAATTGCCATCACTTATGGCCTAGTTCAAATTGATGAACTGAACCTTGCAGAACTTGTGACCAATGTAATTAAGACAAGAGTCAACATCCCATTATTAAGAATTCTTATTCAAGCTCACAATAATAGGGAAAGAATGTTAGTCACTATTTTGAATGCTAAATCTCAGTTCATGGGCACTGAATTTTGCATTCCTATGGCTGCGTCCATTTGTACTTCGGTAAGCTCGATTGAAGAGAATGATTCATTGCATGATTTCTATAAAGAGACCATCTCTTATATTTATAAGTTCTTCCAGTCTGGGGCAAATTTGGAACAATACTGGCAAGATTGCTTAGAGATTTTGACTTACGGCATGCGCTTGGATATTGTGGACTCTGTATCCGCTTTCAGGGACGTTGTTGACGTGATAAAGAAAAGAAGCTCCAGTTTGGCCTTCAACTGCCAGTTTATTAGTTTCTTACAAGAAGCTATGAAGGTTCATGAAATTGTTTCCTTGGCAATTCCATGGCTTCAAGGTGTGCTTTTACTTGTCACCAAGCGGTTTGCGGAATTCACCCAGCAGACACAGAGTTTTGATGAAATTATTGGCTCCCTAATCACTCTACTTTTGAATATCGACTCCAAGACGTGGAATATGGTGTCATATCGAATCTTGGATACCCAGGTTGAGGTTATATTGAACCACTCTCTTTGGATTCAGAAAGAACTTTACCTCGTCTATGTGTCGACGATAATCGGCTGTACCAAGTTGAAAGCTGTTGACGCATCTAAATTCCTTCAGATTTTCATTAATAATGAGCTGAACGTCTTAAAAGTGCCGACTGGTGGCTCTGTTGGCGTGCGATCATATTCTGGTTTAATCGCTTTCCTCTTGTACTTCTACAATACCAAGCAGGCATCACTCTCGTTGCAGTCTTCGTTAATCTGTTATTATTCAGGTTCTCTTCGTGCCGAGGATATGCTTTTAAAAGAGGTGCTCCTGGATATTGAGGCCAAGACGAACACCTCCTGGGTTAACGAGGTGTCCCGATGGGAATTGACAGAAGAGCTCAGCGAGTCCGATTATAGTTTGGTGTCTGAGGAACCTTTAGTGAAGAAAACAAAGGATGCCTTGGTGGTCACACTATCCAAGAATATCATCAACAATACCATCAGTACTGGTCCGGTCTCTGATACTGAAAAGCCAGCATCATTTGCCAATGTCATCAAGGGACAAGCAGTTCCATTTTCTGAACTATTCGAAGATGTCAAAGCATATTTCTCTGACAAAGAGTTTGATTTTAAGGATCAGCATGAGGCCATCATTTATGACCCACAATTTCTTGCTATGTTGACTTTGTCACACAGCAATTTCATTTCTATCAAGGCAAATGAAAATGGCGACGAAGTTCCCGTCTTCAATACTAAAAACTTAATTGAGTCAGGCTTGCTTCAGGTGTTTGTTCTGAATCTCGGCAACCTGTCTTTCCTGCGCTCAATATCCGGCATCATTGGTGGCATTGCCAAATCAGATGTTGAAGACGACAAATTCAAAGACAAATCCATCTTCAAGGTGTACTTGCATGTCATAATCAACACTTTAATTAAAAAGACTGAAATTCCAAGCTTGGTATGGAATTTATTCGGCGACCTCATCCCCATCTTGAGAAATCCGGGCCACTTCTTGTATGACAGTGCCTATCGTTGTATGCTCTCGAATCCTACCTTGAGAGCTCATGAAATACCTATGTACCATTCAATTACAACCTCTCAGGTAATTGAAGGTGCGCCAGGAGACAACTACTACAAGGAGGTATCGTGGTTGCTCCAAGCTTTGACAAATGGCATTTCATCAAAGGATTTGGGAGTGTTGGCCAAGCAAGGTGTGCTTGAATGGGCCTTTGACATTCTGAATTCACCGTACACAACTCCAAAGGTCACAAGTGATATCACCAAGCTTATTTACAAGCTTCAGTCCCTCGACTATGGTAATGACTTACTACTCACCAGGTTCGGAACTCTTGCGCATCTCGAGCAGCAGCAAACCAACCAGAGAAATTGGAAAAACCAGGTGGTGGCAGGACAATTCGATTTGAATTATCAGCAGTTGGCTTTGCGTTTTGGAGCGTCTCAGGCCACGAAAAGAACCAGAGCATGGACTGGTGGGGACAACTTTGTCAAGCGGTTATGCCATTGAGCCTCGTTACCTGCAGGATGGTTCATATGATTATTTGTACGATATGAGTTTTGATTGTTCTCATCACAATGGCGGTAGGTATATATGCCGTGGTATAGGACGCGTTTCGAATACATTCTAATACAGCTTGGTAAATTAACCCACTACTCTGTTGATTTGGTCCTCGTATCAATCATTCTTGCCGGTATCCATCGCAACACCGGTCTCCAATTTGACACCTCCAACTTGTCCTCGGTTGACTTCAGGAAATGGTTTGGCAAGTATTTAGGCTTGGGGGAGTACTTGTACGACTATACCGTCTCTATTTTGAGGAATAGCGGGTACTTTAAACAGAAGAACTTGGTGTATGACTTCGTTTCCAAGGAGGCTGACAAGTACTTGAAACAGCAGACCGGCCGGAGTGTGGAGGAATTTAAGAAGTAAAGTCTAGCTCGTTATATTTATTGTGTTTTATGATGTTTTACGCTGTAGTACACTCTATCGTTGAATTACTCGTTAAGTACAATGATTGCTATATGAAACGACATCTATTCCTCATCTTCGTCACTCTCCTCATCGGCCTCCTGCAACCACTTGATGAATGGCTTGGCGGCACGGCGCACCTTCTTCGAAACCTCCTTAGCGACATATTTCTTAGACACCTTGGTGCCCCAGGCGAGAATGACATTTTCGTCGACGATGTCATGTTCGTAGACGGCCATCAAGATCTTTGGCACGGCAGGAATCAACTCGGTCTTCTCCAATCCCAAAAATCTCTCCAATCCACCCAAGAAGGCCTTTTCCAATTCGCTTTGGTGGTTGATCAACTTCGTTAACAAACCAGCGTGCTCTTCAAGCTGGCTGACAATCTGCTCGTCGAATAACACCTGGGCCAAGACTTGGATGGTCTCTGGCTCTTCCAAAATATCAAGCTCAACAATCTTCTTGTAGATCTCGACATCGCTAGGCAAGTCGTCCTTTTCGCGTCCTGCCAAGATCCACTCGCCTAACTCGTTATACTTTTCTTGGTCGCCCTGCAAGGATAAACCTTCCAATTCTCTGGCTCTTGCTTCGATGGCCTCCTTGGACATGTCGACAGCCCAGTCGTCGTCATTCACTTCGATGCTTTCAGCACGCAAAGCAGCTGCCTCGGCATTGATTTTTCTGGTCAAGACATCGTCGTCATCGTCGCCAACAGGAGCAGCGCTGGGAGCACCAGCCTCTTGTTTCTGGCCAGAAGCAATATCGGAAATAGACTTTCCTCCACCAACAACATTGGCAGTAGCAGTAGCAGCCTTCTTTCCCTTCTTGCCACCCTTAGCACCTGCTGGAGGGTTCTTCAATATGAAAGTAGACAACTTATGTCTAGGGTCAATGATGGAAATATGACCACAGGCCTTACAGTCACGCTGCAAGTTATCTTTCTCTTTGATTTGGATTTCGGTTTCGGGGTTCTTACAACTGGCGCACAACACAAACTTGTTAATGAATCCATCCAAGGAATCCTGCAACTCGTTGGCATCATGAACACCGTTAACCAAGTAACGGTTCTTGTCCTCGTCCATGGAAGTTTGGGCACCCAACTCGGAACCGAAGTACTTGACGATGTAAGATGCGGGACGACCAAGTGCACGGGAAACTTCACTCAAGTTGACGATGGCGGTCTTGATACCATTGCCTCTTCCTTCCACCTTGGACTGGATAGGAGGCATCTTGTACCGGTAGAAGGGATCGGTGTTGTCACGACAAATGTTGATGAAAGACATGATTGCGTACTATATTTCTGTGTATGATAAGTATTGAGTATGTTGGAGTATAATTTTTCACAGTTAGTTCGGTATTACCATTTACACTGGCGTAAGCAAGTCAACATTTTTTTTTCGGTCGCGGCGTGCCCTGCTCGGTCACGTGCGGTATGGGCATGTTGCAAGAATAGGCCTATGGTTTGACGACTTGGGGAGGGAATGGGGCCACCTTCGACAAGACAATGCATCTGTTAGAGTGGGAGAGATAGCCCTTGATACGGCCTGAAGCTATTAGGTTGGCCAAAATGCATTCGAGGGAGTCCAATGTATAGTAGAATGACCGCTCGCTAAAATCAATGGTCTCTCCGTGGAATCCGGACATTTCAAAGGCTATCTGAATGGCAGAAAGAGGAATAATATGGTCTGTCTTGGGGTTCTGGTTAAGCTCCTTGTAGATATTGCATACTTTACGGATCAACTTCAAGTAGCATAGTGGCCGTAATTGTTCGACCAACAAGAATAGATATTTCTTCAAAAACAACATTCTATAGCGACTGCAGCAGTTGTCAAACTGGCGAAGATTACCAGAAGAGATTGCTTTGAATAGATTATCGCGGTATATATCGCGTAGCGTTGGAAATTGATCCCATAACTCTTCTGATGGATACAAACGCTTGTTGTGGAGCATGAGCGGGATGAGGATCAATAGAATGCGTTCTGTGTGTTTCGATGCAGCTTGTTTGTCTGAATAGTAAGATATGATAGAAAATGCAGTTGATAGCCGTTCTTCGGCTTGCAAGAAATCCATGTCGTCGAGACACAATAATGCACTGTAATATAAATATGTCACTTCGTACCACCTAGTAGATATTGGACTCGTGAGTTGCTTCTTGCGCTTCTTGGTCGACAACTGAGGAAGCAGGAGCCTTGTTCCTTTAATTGCCTTCTGGACTGACTTTGCAAGCTCCAACTTTCCCATTTTGAAGTACAATTGAAGCAAACAGCCCAAGAAGAAGTAGATATCTCGACGCTTGGAGTGCTCTAGTTCGAGCGTTTTGTCCGTCAATGACAATTTGAATGCCTTGTTGATGGTGTTGACCAAAAGTTCAAGGGTTGGAGATGTCTTGCCGATATCTGGGGCACTAGCATCGAGTATCATGTCGTTGACTGGTTCTTCATCTGGGAAGTTTTTCTGCTGGACTTGGTATACGGAAATAAGCTCCTTGCAGGTGTTGACCAAGGGAAGGTTAATCCAGTTTGTCTGGGACTCTGCAGCACGAATAAGGTTTGTAGTTAATGCGTTCAAGTCACGGAATGCTGCTCTAATATCGGACTGTAAATACACCAGTTTGAGGAGCTGAATGTACGCTATCACGACTGGTTGGAATTTTTCAGGGAGTACAGATACGTCAGCTGCAGTAGGTATCTTGAACTGTGAACGAATGGTGCCCTCATTATTCTGCGGACGTATGGAAATCAAGTCTTTCAAGGATGCTGAATTTTCATTGGCGATGGCAGTCTTCACACCAAATATGTATTGGTGAAGTGTAGCCATGGGCAGATAGACAGGTGTATTCTAGTTAATTGCTACTGGTGAAAACGACTGGCTGTGGATGGGTGGGTGATGTTTTGCAGTAGAGTCCACAAAGGTGTTGATGCGGCGGACTGCAGGAAGGTGAAGGAAGAAGGAAGATGGAATAGACAATGATTGATCGGGCAGTACACTGGAGTGGAGAAGAGCAGTGGAGAGCCTCGACGGTTGACGGCCCACGAGCAATGATGCCACTTTCGTTGGATTCAATTGTTTTTGTCATTTTTCAATATTCTTTGGTTTTGCATAATTCTGAATGGGTGCAAAAACACAAGACAAGCATACACATTTCTACATCAGACATGGAAAAGCCTCGAGTAGGTATGCAATACAAGATCATACAACCAGCCCAATCATGTTCCTGGCTTTTTTTTTGTCAACACCACTTACAGTTCCGGTTTCCGGCCATGTTGCCACCTTGCCCCTTTAACTGAATACGGGTCCTAAAACGCGTGCCACCCTGTTGACCCACACTACTCTACACGCCTCAACAGCTAGCGGGCCTAAACGCCCGGTGGCCCCATCTTTACATCACACCTCCTATGCCTTCCCCAATCAACAACAGGTGATATACTGAGCCACGCCCCGCGCTACTGCCATTTCCACGTAAGCCCCGACGCACTGAGCGAGGCTATGAGCAACCGAGCACCTGCATATAGACGACAGGTGCCAAGTGTCGTCGTTGTTTGAAACCCACGGCCATCATTGTTTTTACAAAATTAGCTACTGACTAGATTTCTTGCTCACGAGTTCAAACTTTGTGTTTCTTGGCTGTGAGGATCCGCAAGTGCTTCGAAGTATACTTTTTACCCACCGGCTGTTGACCTGGTGTCGTTCGTACTCGCTTTCGGGTATTGCGGCAACGTTTCATCCAACATTTTCGACGTTACAGAACGTACAACAGAAGCTAGTGTCAATCTAATAGATCTTGATTCTCCAATCACCCGGCTTGCTCACTGTCCGCATACGCCCTTGTCAAGTGAGATCTCCCTGGACTGGAACCGCCGAATCTTCGTTTGATCCCCATATTTCTACCCCAACATTTCTTGCATGATGGAGCCCCATTCCTCACACCCCAGTATATCGCTCACAACTTCAGCAGATGTTCAGCATAGGACCCGCAGTCGAGCAGGCACCTTGCCCTCCTCGTTTCTTCATGGTTCGTCGCCCATTGGCTTCAACCAGACTCACTCACCATTGAACGCAATCGGCAACACCGAACCATTGGGCATTCCTAACATGGAGTCGCTTTCGTTGGGCCACTCGGCCACTTCACCGGCTTCCGAGTCCGGTGCCATGGACATCCCCGGATCCAACGGAAGCACTGGAAGAATGCGTTCAGGATCTCTCTTTTCGTCCAACTCCATCTGGAACGACGATGCATTGCAGCACTCACCGCAGGGAAACGCGACACTTTTGGACACAGCAAGCGTTCATTCCGGTAGCAACAGCAACGGTGGAAGTTTCTTCAGTCCTGCTCTTGGTCCTCAGCTGTACCAAGGCGCCGTGCCACCTTCGTTTCCTGGTTTGCACGCATACCCACAGCAAGCTAACCTCTCGACTGGAGCACATGCCAACCGTAACAGATCATACACGACCACCGGAGCATTTCCCGTGAACACTGGAATTCCTTCCATGTCGTCCCAGGCCCCTCCGCTTCACGTCGTGGACCCCTCTGGCCAATCCAGACTTTCCACATCACCGTTTCGCGGTTCCCTGTCTCAGTCCAACGACATGAATTTCCTATTGGACAACTTGATGGCATCCATGAACACAATGCACAACAGGAACAGGGCCCAGACCTTCTCAGGCGACCTTGCGGAACCTGAGTCCATTTTACCCAAGCAGATGATGGCTCAGAACTACTTAATGCAACAGGAACAGCAGCAACTGCAACAACAACAACAACATCAACAGCAGCAGCAGCAACAACAACAGCATGACCAGCGAAGACTGAGCCAAATAATTTCAAATCAACCCGTATTGCAAGATGACGTTGACTTCTCGAAGTTGAATATTACTACGAACTTCGATAATCCTAATCTAGGTCCAACTAATTTCCTCTTGTTCGACAACTTGCCAACGTTTATTGATTCTATCAAGTTGTGGTCTATACTCAGCAATTCGTTAGGTACCAGGGCAAAGGGAAGTATTACTGGATTAAAGGTAACGACAAACAAATCGTCCAAATTGGCCTTGGTCGAATGCGCTAACGTTGAGATCGCTATGACCTTGAAGGCTAGTTTCAACCATCTTGAACTAGTCCCTGGTATAACTCTTTATGCTGCTTTTGCTCAAGTTCAGGAGAAGGGTCCTGTCAATGAACCGCAATCTACCCCTCACGCAAGTGCGCAAAAATCTAGCCCCAATCAAAAAGGAAAGCGTACAGAGTCCCCGGTGAAGCCTCAGCCTATCGACCTTGTTAATATCCAGCTTTCGCTTATGAGCTCAGTGGCTCTGATCGGCCCATACGATATTGATATGAACAAGATCAGGTCAATGATCATATCGGCAATTAAATATCCAAACGAAGATTACAAGACCAACTTTGGTCCCTTACCAGAGCCAATACCTTTACGTCAATTTGATTCCCCAAAGCTCAGAGAGTTGAGAAAGACACTCGAGAACTGCGAAAAGGAAGTTTCTAAGCCAGATGATAAACGAGAATTGTCCGAGACCGATTTGAATGAACTTGCTATATCCATGTTGGATGAACTTCCAGAGCTCTGTTACGATTACC
This sequence comes from Meyerozyma smithsonii, assembly GCA_030570235.1. NCBI lineage: Eukaryota > Fungi > Ascomycota > Pichiomycetes > Serinales > Debaryomycetaceae > Meyerozyma > Meyerozyma smithsonii. The sequence goes on along the minus strand of JAJLVE010000001.1, from coordinate 740,307 downwards.
TTGGAAACACCGTGATCCAAAAGCTTTTCACCGTTGTTAAGTCTCCAGCTATTAGACTTATCATGGTGCGGGAGATTGCTCCTTACTTGACGCAATTGGGTATCCACAAGAATGGTACGTGGGCTATACAGAAAATCATCAACTTGTGCGACAAAGATTACAACCAAATGACTGTCATCGCCGAAAGTTTGAAGCCTTATTCTTTGAAGTTGTTCAATGACCAATTTGGTAACTATGTGTTACAAGGTTGCATTAAATTTGGCTCCCCATTTAATGACTTTATCATCGAAACCATACTCGACAACTTTCTTGAGATTAGTAACGGCCGTTTCGGAGCACGTTGTATCCGAACCATGCTCGAACTGTCAGCGAAAGAAGACGCAATATCAAGAGAGCAAGTTTCCCTTGTTGCATCGTTAATTGTCGAGTTTGCAAATGAATTGATTGTGAATCCAAATGGATCCTTATTACTTACCTGGTACTTGGATACCTTTAATGGGTTTGAAAAAGTGCCAGACTTACGTTACAAGATAATTACCAATAAGGTGATTGGCAGGTTGGGCGAGTATTGTTCCCACAAGCTTGCGAACTTGACAATTTTGAAAATATTGAACAATAGAAGCGACCCGGAGCTGTCGCAGCGGATCTTGGATTGTATCTTTGGGGTGTTTGATGCCAACGACGAGAGCCTTGTGCCCACCGAGTTGTTGGAACACCTCTTATCGGAAGCTGTGGAGAACAATGCGGGGCCCCTTTTCCTTTATAAAATCATTTCAAATCCCGCATTATTATCGCCAAGCAACGATAGTTGGAACATTAGCTACCAGCAATATGTTGTGTCAATGACCAAGCGGATACTTCTTGAAACAAACATTGTCAATGTTCAACCCTATCGCAAATTAATGGACGAGGTTGGTTTGGCAAGCAACCGGTTAAACAGATCGGGCTCTTCCGGAGGAAGAAAGCAAAAAAGGGGTCATAGAGGAAGCCATGGGGCCAGTGGCCAAACACGGGCCAATCTTAATGATATGCAGCCAATCTACGGCATGCCTCCAGGAGCACAGTTCGCGAATCCTTACATCGGACAACCCGGGCCATATAGTGCGGCTGCAAGCGGTCAAATGCTGTTTCCGTACGGCTACCCTACTGCTGTAGCTCCTAATGGCGGTCTACAGGGTCTTGATGATTCGCAATATCAAGACGCGACGGTGATGCAGCAACTCGAACAATTGTCTTTGAGCTCAGCTGCACTTGGTTACAACTCAAATCCTGGCACACCAGGGGCTATGCAATCGAACAAGAAAACTCTGTTCTTCTAAAAAACTTATAGATTAAACTCACATTAATATTAATCACTACTACGACATAACTGGGACCGCGGCAATCTAACCTACATACAATCCTCACTCACGCACCACTCTCATCCAATTTCAGTAACTTTCCTGCATGAGTCGCTGGGGGCGTCTTTGTGCAAACACGCTCTTAGATTGCATCACCTGCCTTTACCACTCTTGCCGCTATTGTACTACTGGCATTCAGAGAAAGGTACCCCTTTTCGAACATACCTTGTTTCCTAGTTCTGCAGAACCTTTGAAGCACCAGGTATTTTTCGAAGAAAGGTGCTTTGATTGAACCCGGTTCTGGGTACGGACCTAGCCACTTTCTCTTCTGGGTCAATCAACTCCCCAAAACCACACTATGAGTTCTCCTAGCAGTAATGGAGACACCAGCTCACGAGCTCCTCTGTCCAACGAGGTGTTTAGATTTTCAGCCACCAGTCCAGGAATAGATAACAATCACCATGCTATGAGTTTCGATTTCATCATGCAAAACGAGGGTCCAGACGATTACAAGCTACTCAAAGAATCGATAACACAGAGAAGAAACTCAACCGCAGCTAAAAAGAGCGACATCCAGGAACTCAATTATCGCAATTCACCATTGATAAAGCTCCCCACAGAAGTGCTCCTCCAAATCTTCAACCACCTAGACAGAAGAGACTTGTACTCCTTACTCACCGTGTGTCGGGAGTTTGCTGATCTCATCATAGAAATCTTATGGTTCCGTCCGAACATGCAAAATGACGCGTCATTCAACAAAATCAAATCAATAATGCAGCTTCCAAAATCATCCACTCACTGGGATTACCGATCCTTCATCAAACGACTTAATCTTTCTTTCATGACCAAACTAGTGGATGACAATTTGCTCTCCCTATTTATAGGGTGCCCCAAGTTGGAGCGACTCACACTAGTCAACTGTACAAAGCTTTCTCACTATCCAATCACAGAAGTGTTGAAGAACTGCGAGAAATTACAGTCGATCGATCTAACGGGAGTTACTGATATACACGATAACATCATATATGCATTGGCTGACAACTGTCCTCGGCTCCAAGGGCTTTACGCACCTGGGTGCGGCAATGTGAGCGAGGCTGCTATCTTAAAGTTGTTATCTTCCTGCCCGATGCTTAAACGAGTCAAGTTCAACGGCTCGGAAAATATCACTGATGAAACCATTGGTGCCATGTATGAGAATTGCAAATCATTAGTAGAAATTGACCTTCACAATTGCCCAAAGGTCACAGACAAGTACTTGAAATTGATTTTCTTGAACTTGTCACAATTACGGGAGTTCCGAATAAGCAACGCCGCTGGTATAACGGATAACCTACTCGAACGATTGCCCAATCATTTCTATCTTGAAAAATTGAGAATCATTGACATCACGGGGTGCAATGCCATAACGGACAAACTCGTCGAAAAACTCGTAATTTGTGCTCCCAGATTGCGAAATGTTGTGTTGTCAAAATGTATGCAAGTAACTGACGCATCCCTCAGGGCATTGTCACAGTTGGGACGCAGCTTGCATTACATACATCTTGGACATTGCGCATTAATCACTGACTTCGGAGTCGCTTCACTAGTGAGATCGTGTCACCGAATACAATACATCGATTTGGCATGCTGTTCCCAGTTAACGGACTGGACTCTAGTGGAACTTGCCAATTTGCCTAAACTTCGTCGTATTGGATTAGTCAAGTGCAGTTTGATTTCGGATTCTGGAATTTTGGAATTAGTGAGACGTCGCGGCGAACAAGATTGCCTCGAAAGAGTCCACTTGTCATACTGTACCAATTTGACAATCGGACCCATTTACTTGCTATTGAAGAACTGTCCAAAATTGACTCATTTATCATTAACTGGCATTAATGCATTCTTAAGGAGAGAAATCACGCAATATTGCCGCGATCCTCCCCCAGATTTCAATGAGCATCAAAAGAATTCATTCTGCGTGTTTTCAGGTCATGGTGTGAATCAATTAAGAGCACATCTTAATCAAGTGATGGAAGATCGAGCTTATTTGATTGACCATGGCGATATGCATGCATTGTTTCACGAAAGAAGAAGAAGATTTATGAATGGAGGTGCGGATATGGACGACGAGGAAATGACTCTTTGGGCTAGGCAAAGAGGATTAGGATTGCTACAAACTGTTGAGAATGACGGGCAAGGGATGTCTGATATCAATCGTGAAATATTCCGCGAGCTCAATGAGGGTAATATGGGCCCAGAGGAGATGCGGGAGCACTTCCAACGGCTCATCAGAAATCATCATCAGCATCGCTTGATTGAACGACAATTTGCTGGAACCGAGGCTAATGGAGAAGAAGGCACTTTAGTCAACCAAAACCAGGATCCCCAGAACGCCCCCCAAATTGTGCAACCTGCCGTCTTTCCGAACGGAAACCAAGCTATACCGATAGTCAATGTCGACGATGATGAAGACATTGAGATGCAACTGGTGCGTTTATTTCCTAGGGGCCAACAGAACGAATAAGTCTACTTAGCCTGCCGTTGCTGCAAGCGGCAAAAAATTCAACTAATTTATGCTATTTCCTGAAATAGAATCGTTGCTCTAATTCTCTATTTCGTCTACGATCATTGAGCTGGTAGGGCAGCAATTTGAGCTGTAGATACGACACCACTTCCCCATGTGCCGTAGAGGTCAAGCGTGACAATCGGTCAGTATAATTGACGTCCACAGTCCTGATGTGTCGTTTGTACTTGGGTTGCTCAAAAGCAAGTATTTTGCTGTTGTTCTGTTCTTCCTCCATCCTTCCGGTTATGTTTTGGTCATGCTGGGACAAGGGTACTTTTGTATTAGAATGCGTCGTTTGCGGTGGCATAATTGTGTGACCAAGCAACAGTATACCCTCGTCTCCATCAAGGACTTCGGAAGAAAGAGGGTAGTTGGAGCTACTATATTGAAAAGTTCCATCTCGAAGCTCAATGTACCGCTTTAAACTTTGCGAGATATTTCCATCTAAATTATTCTGCGGTTCGAGATATAAAATCTCGAGGGGCACGCTTCGGTAAATTTTCGTCTTCTCCAGATGGCTGTGAAGATTGCAAGTGACGCAATTGCAACAGACAGTTACTCGTTGTCCTGCTAATTTTGCAACGCCACAGAAATATATTCCTACCATTGTCTCTAACAACAGTACCAGCCTAATTGATAGAGCTTCTAGCGGGAAGAAACTGTCGAGTCGCATTTGGGCCAAAATATCACCAAGGGATTCCTCCTGTAATGGCTCGGCGGCTGGCTAACTTTCACAATCACTTTTAACGCTCGAATTGTACATATCAGCTGGTGTTAGTTTATAACCATAACCAAGAACATTTAGGCTTACAATCAGCGGATAGGGTTACAGGTAGACCCGCTGAATCACCAGACGACATTGTACGTTTGTGCCTGGCTGCAAATGATAAAGCCGCAGCCGCATGGTTAGGGTAAACCGCACCAGTACACCACAATAAGGGCTCGAGCCCTACACGTGCCCATTTACCCTGAAAAATTTGTTTTTTAGACCGCGCACGCACACTTCGCTACAGTGGCCTTGAGAAAAGATTATTGAGGTTTTTCATACAGTTAAAGCATCGGAAATGTATGTACCATATTAATGAAAGAGGGATGAAGACTTCAGAGAATCGACGGGAGAAGTAACAGGAACACTTTGGTGATTTATTCGAGAGAAAAATTGTAGAAGCATGCCATATGCTAGTCGGTGAAAAGTTCTTGAAAAGTCTTGAAGAGTTCATGAAGTTACACTTTTACAATAACCAATCGTCTAGGATGAAGCTTGCTCCACTTCCACGAGAGCGAGATAATGGAAACTATTGACTTTACTTGATCATCGTTGTCATAATGCAGTCCAGACTTGGATCTTGAAAAATACCCAGCAGTGTTCCGAGTTACATCATCGTGTCGAACCTCTTTCCCATTCCACTATTCCCAATTTTATACTAACAAGCAGGACTAAGAGAACTAAGAAGGTAGGAATCACCGGTAAGTTTGGTGTCAGATATGGTTCTTCTTTGAGAAGACAAACCAAGAAGTTGGAGGTGCAACAGCACGCCAAGTACGACTGCTCCTTCTGTGGTAAGAGAACCGTTCAAAGAGGTGCTGCTGGTATCTGGACCTGTAAGTCTTGCCGCAAGACTGTTGCTGGTGGTGCTTACACTGTTTCCACTGCTGCTGCTGCTACTGTCAGATCGACCATCCGTCGTTTGAGAGACATGGCCGAGGTCTAAATATGTAAATTGTATCCGGTTATGACCCTTTCAGCCTGGCAACAGGTTACCATAATAAACTTCATGGAATAGCTACTTGTAGTCCACTAATATTCCGGTGCGAAATCTCACTCTTCTTTCTACATGACCCAGTATAAGTTTCCACGGATCCATTCTTTCCGCCCGCTATATTCGAAACAGCCCAATGTGACGACATTGAATAATCAGCTTGAGTCGTGGTGTGATGTGATCTTGGACTACTGCCAATTCTACAGGATCACGTCGTTATCGCCGACTGGACAGCCTCTCCACTCCCAAATCGAGAATCTTAATCTTGGCGAATTGCCGCCTCTCTTTGAGAATAAGGAGATCGAGCGATCCGTGGGACCGGAATTGCTATCCACCATATTTCAATACTTGATTCATGACAACCATAGAGCAGAATACATCGATGCCAAGCGTCCCGAATTAGGAATACTTGTGTACTGGAGAACATTGAGTGAGTGGGCTACCAAGATATACGACTATGTCAGCAACACCGGTCAGCTAGGTACTATATTGACGGTGTTTGAACTCACCAATCTGGACGGTTCTTCTTTTCCCGAAGAGTTACGCAACATTGAGTATAACATGTTGGTGAAGGCAATCAAGGACGTATTAATGAAACAGGGAAAAGCACAGATATTAATGTCGGAAGACGGAACCCAGATTGGCGGTGTGAAGATTGTGTGAATTTTGGTATGCAAAAGTTGCTACAAAAAGTATTCCTTGATAGGTGACCACTAGCAATATTACCCTGGACGGAAGAAGTAGTAGCTTAAAGAACACAAAAGCACACGAACAAGGGCGAAACACCTCCCAGAGTCATGACCCACACAGCACAGCAAGTGCCGTAAGGCACTTGCAACCATTATCTACTCCAAGTGGAATACACTATTCATCGTCACAGCGTAGCTTGCTGACTTGTGGTGCCCTCGACTATACTCCCGCGGCAAGCAAGAGCAGAGATCAAACGTTGCGCCCGCTAGGTGCTAGTGGCTGCTGTTTCCCAGCCGTTAGTGTATACACGGCGCACAACGACGACGGGCAGCTTCTTTCCCAATTAGGAAGTCTACCACGCGTCACCTCATCGCTACTTCAAAAAAATGCGAACCGGCCCCAAGTTTCTTTCTTCCCGCTTAAATACAATATTTAGGAGGGCAAGTCGTAGTTCTCTGTGGTGTGTATTGCTTGTGTTTCCGGTTAACAATCAATCGGATCAGTTGTATTCTTCTTCTAAGTGAATTCCAATCATGAAATACGTGGTCGTATCTGGAGGTGTTATTTCTGGTATCGGTAAGGGTGTTTTAGCCTCCTCCACTGGCTTGTTATTCAAGACCTTAGGGTTCAGGGTGTCGTCCATCAAGATCGACCCTTACATGAACATCGATGCTGGTACCATGTCTCCCTTGGAGCACGGTGAATGTTTTGTGTTGAACGATGGTGGTGAGGTTGACTTGGACCTTGGTAACTACGAGCGTTATCTCAACATCACCTTGACCAGAGACCACAACATTACCACTGGTAAGATCTACTCTCATGTGATCGAAAGAGAGAGACAAGGTGACTACTTGGGTAAGACCGTTCAGGTGGTTCCCCATGTCACTGGCGCCATTCAAGATTGGATTGAACGTGTCTCCAAGATTCCTGTTGATGAGTCCGGCTTGGAGCCAGAGATCTGTATCATTGAATTGGGTGGTACTGTTGGTGACATCGAGAGTGCTCCTTTTGTTGAGGCTTTGCGTCAGTTCCAATTCAGAGTTGGTGTTGAGAACTTTGCTTTGATTCATGTGTCGCTTGTGCCAGTCATCCATGGCGAGCAGAAGACCAAGCCAACGCAGGCTGCTATCAAGGACTTGAGGTCTTTGGGATTGACTCCTGATATGATTGCTTGCAGATGTCAGGAAGAGTTGGAGGTTGCTACCATCGAAAAGATCGGTATGTTCTGTCACGTTGGTCCCGAACAGGTTATTGCCGTTCACGATGTGAACTCCACTTACCACGTTCCTCTCTTGTTGAAGGAACAGAGAATGATGAAGTACTTGACGAGAAAATTGCACTTGAAGGACTCCACCTTGTCCCCAAGCGCCTTGGCCAGAGGTGAAAAGTTGTTGAGCAAGTGGGAAGAGTTGACCTCCAGCCATGACAGATCCTTCCAAACCGTGACCATTGCATTGGTTGGCAAGTACACCAACCTCAAAGACTCTTACTTGTCGGTCATCAAGTCGTTGGAGCACGCTTCCATGAGATGCAAGCGCAAGTTGAAGATCGAGTGGGTCGAGTCCACCTCCTTGGAAGAGGGTGCTAAAGACCACGACCTCTCCGAGTACCACAAGGCATGGCACCACGTCTGCCAGGCTGATGGTATCTTGGTACCTGGTGGATTCGGTAACAGAGGTATCGAGGGTATGATTGCCGCTGCCAAGTATGCCAGAGAAAACGATGTTCCATACTTGGGTGTTTGCTTGGGTTTGCAAATTGCCGTCATCGAGTTTGTCAGAAATGTCTTGGGCTACGAGAATTCTACTTCCATGGAGTTTGACGGGAATGCCGACGAGGAGACTGCTTCCGTTGTGTACATGCCTGATGTGGACCAAATCAAGTTGGGTGGAACCATGCGTCTCGGAATTCACGAGACTAGATTCACCGCAGGTACTGAGTCCTGCAACTTGAGAAAGTTGTACGGAGGCTCTGACCACGTTTTGGAAAGACACAGACACAGATACGAGGTCAACCCTAAGCTTGTTGACCAGATCGAAGAGAAAGGATTGAAATTTGTAGGAAAGGATGAGACTGGTGCCAGAATGGAATTGTTGGAGTTGCAGAACCACAAGTTCTTTGTGGGCACCCAATACCACCCCGAGTACTTGTCCAAGGTTCTCGATCCCTCGAGACCATTCTTGGGATTGGTTGCTGCATCTTCTGGCATATTACCAGAGATCTTAGAGAGCCAGGACTTGAACTACAAAGGCGAGTTCTAATTAGAATTGTATAGACATAATTGTTCCTAGATAGCATAATCAGCATACCAGAAATGAAACCGGGGCACGAGCTACGCAACTGCCCTCTCATACACCTGATAATAGTCTGCATAAATTGCCCACGTTACATGGCTATTGTTGCATTGTCCTGGATCAATGTCTCGGGTGATCGCATCCATGCACCAGAAAACAAGAATGGGGTCCATTGGGGTAGCTTTTGCAGCAAGATGAGATCATAATGTTACATTGGCCGTCGGTGGCCATCGCCAGAGTCACACCAACGAGGCGCCTGCAGGCGGCACAATTCCCGCTTCATGCAATGTACGAATGGCACAAATGCCGCTTCCTGCAAATATGCAAGCGGCACAAATCCCGCTAGCGGTATATGCACGCACCGACGGGATATAAAGAGTGACCTAGTAGCAACATCTAGACAAGCAACCAGAAGTTAAACATGCAATCCACCAAAGTTATGATCAATTACAGCGAGGCCACCTGCAAGTGTGGTTCCAAGTGCACCTGTTCCTCCAACTCATGCAAGTGCGGAGAGACCTGCAAGTGCTCTGACTGTGGCCATTAAGTAGGTTAATATACCAGTATGATTTCGAGTTCGTTTCGTTTCTGTAGCCGCGTGGTTGCTAGGCAATGCAATGCGAGTTCCTCTTTGCAGCATTGACTTGACTGCTATTGCTGAGCTATTGCTGAGCTTATCCAAGAATTGGTTAATGTCCCGATCGGGGATGAGATGGAGCACACGTCCACCTCTTTTGGTGGGTGTCACCAAGATCAATGTGTTGCAAAAGGGTGCTGTGTGCTTTCCCAATGAGATCCCACGCCCCTAGAGTACATCACATCGTAACAAGGCTCTTTGTAATAACCGGCGTATTGTTCTTCCTTTATCAGTCTCCTAGCCCATTGCATAAGAACAATTAAAGCAGGCCATAGAAAAATTATTATTTTCAAGTCGCCAAGGACAACCCAAGGACACGGTACCCACCACTGAAGAGCCACATGAAACGGCATTTGCCAAGTATTGGCTGTGGGTTCAATTGACGCAGGGAGATAAGATTCTGACCCTGGATTGGGCAGTAGGAGGTGTGTGGTGGAGCCCAATATGCAGCCGGCACAAATGCCGCCGGCACAAATCCCGCATCTAGGTATAAAGAGAGACGGGACCCAGGGGTAAGATATTTCCAATCACCAGAATCGAATATGCAATCCACCAAAGTTATGATCAATTACAGCGGCACCAACTGCTGTGACTCCAAATGCTCGTGCTGTGGCACCAAGTGTGTCTGTGTCAAGGAGACATGCAAGTGCACTGAGGCCTGCAAATGCCCCGACTGTTAAGTATTTTAATATACCTGTTTTTGTTTAGTTCAATTTTGCTTTTCTACCTTTGTAGCTGCTAGCTTATGCAACTTGAGGTTCTCCTCGTGGTACTCGTTAGTTTGGGTGGTGCTGTACTTGTCCAAGAATTTGTTGAAGTCCCTATCAGTGATGTGCTGGATTGCTGCCCACGACTTTGAATGAGTATCACAAAGCTCAATGCACCGCAAGAAGTTGTTACGGGCTTCCCGGATGAGCCCCCATGCCTCGTGGACGCGGTCCTTCTTGTCCATCTTGGTCTTTGATTCCTGGATGAACCGGTAGTAGTATGCAAGGCCAACTTTGTAGAACATGTTGTATGCGTACGGCTCCTGGAGTAGTATCTCCTTGTAGCAGTGGATGGCCTTGTCGTAGTGGTGGATCTTGGCATACTCGTCGCCTAGTTCTGTCCATGCCACCAAGTCGGACGGTTGGATGTTCAAGTAGTAGTTCAAGTTGGTGATATACGACTCGTTGTCGTTGCTCTTACGGCTGAAGGTGACAAGACGCCGCGAGAGCCTCACCTGGTCCGGATCCTGGCCCAACAAGTCGGCAGCACCCTTTTTGTCGCCCTGGGCCTCGACAAACACAGACTTCAAGAGAAGAACACGCTGGGAGTTTTTGTCGCCAAACTCGTCAATGATTCTGTCCAAGTACGTCTTGGCATCCACATCGTTGCTGGTGATCAAAGCCAAGTAGAACCCCATCTCGTACAACTTGAACAATTCCTCGGGCAGTAACGAGGACGAGCTCATTTCCAAAAAGTCCGCCACCTCGACATAGTACTGTTCCAGCTGTTCTGGCTCAAAACTGGCAAACAAACCTGTGTTTGCGATCGACAAGAGCTTGCTTTTGACCAAAGAAGACATGATGATCCTTGCTTATATACCTAGAATTAGCGGTTCTGCCACACTACCGTTGTGGCTACGCGGCCCGGGGTGTGGTAACTTCTGGGTGTGACGGGTGTTTTGCTAGCTTCTTTGGGTCCATGTCAGCCGTGGCCAAGGAACTTGAAACACGATATACAGAGCTCAGCGAACAGCTACACCACACGCTCAACAGGATCCTTTGGCTCGACAAGGTTGAAGGCCTTCAGCTGGAATCACAAGACGCGATCGACATCGAGTACGACACGATTGCAACACCCATCATCAGCCAGTTACAAAACACAGATAACAAAGTCGTCGAACCAAGCGTAGTCGCCTCTCAGTTGCGGGACCAATTGAATGTGATCCAGACAGACGTCTATTTGAACGATTTGCTACCAGTCACCTTGCCTATCCTCCGCGCAATCCACCACGAAACGGCCGAACTCACCAGCCTGGAACAACAGGTTGCTGCTAATTTGCTGCTTTTGTATGGCAGCGAGTCCGAAGATGCCGCCAACGTGTACAACACCATGAAAATGTTGCAGCAGGCGAAAAAAAGCGACGAAAACATGATCCAGAACAGACGGAAGCTCGCCAACTACATCGTTGATTCTTTGAAACCACGACTATTGGAGTACGACAAAGCTGCCAAACGGTCGCAGAAAGTGGCCGAGGCAGCATTGACAGCCAAGAACAAGCGCATCGACGAATTTGTGCAGCTGCTTTCCTTCGACGAGGTGGAAGCCATCGATATCAAGTATTCCGATCTCGTGAAAGCATGGTTGAAAATTGCCATCTACTGCGACCTTCTACCAGGCGTGATAATGACGTTGCCATTGGACTGGTACGACGACCCATACTTGGCTGCCGCGATGGAAGACTGCCTGAGCATCGGTGCGGTGATGTCCAAGAACCAGTCGATTGTCAATGTCGAGACCATCAAGAACGTCACCTCGGAAAAGTTGGTAGCAAACGTGTCTTCGCTAGAATAGTCCTATAATAACCGCTATGTACATTAGACTTGGAACAATCTCTTATTTACAACATCCCAATTGATGCAGTCCCAAACGTTGGACAAGTACTCTGCCTTGCCAGTGGTACCATAATCCTCGATAAACGCAACATCCCAAACATTGATAGCTAACAAGGGGAGGGTGAAATCCTTTTCGCCCGCCTGTGCACGCTGCTTAACGCTATTCAAGTTGTCAAGAGTAGCCTCGTCGACGCTTCCATTAAGGTCCAACGACTGGTTCTTACCGTAGTAGTACGGCGTGCCGTCGTTGTTGCATTTCAAGATCTTCAAGCTCTTGTCCGGCAACTCCACGAGAAACACCCAGCCTTGGCCAAACGACGAATCGGCCGCGAGCAAGAACTGCTCACGAAATGCTTCTACTGTGGGAAGGTTTATGTCGGCCAATCTCTCAAGCAAGAATCTCGAAGGGCGGGTCTTGGTTGCCGTGCTCTTGTCGGAGAGCTGCTCAAAGAAAAAGTGGTTATTATGGGCCTGCGATGCAAAGTGAAATGTGTGCTGTTCAGTGGTTTGTTTGGCAGTTTGCAAGAGAATCTGGTAGGGAGGACGCAACTCATTCTCCGTGCCATTTGTATGCAATGTCAAGTTTAATGTAAGATATTTTTGATAGTCGAGCCATGCCGTCTTGAAGCCCTCGGGCGAGTAGAGTCCCTCTATACCCTTCTGAGTAAACTGGTCAATATTCTTCAACTGGGGGACATTGTGGACGAGTCTTCGGTTTGTCAAAGTCCGAACGGGCCCTGCCGCCAACTTGTGGAATGTGCTTTTGAACATAACCTAGTTGAAGAAGCGGTGAAAAATCTCATAGGGTTGGCACGACCAGCACCACTATCTGCAGGATTTCAGTCCGGAGGTCGGTGGTGGTTGTGGGGAGGAGAGATGGCGGCAGTTACTGTTCTGGTGCTTCTTCGAACGTTTCCACCTCGGTGGTCAAGACTGGGATGTTCTGCGCGATCCAATTGATATCGCGCATCAAGCTTTTAGGATCCCTCACATTTTTGGTTTTGATTTTTTGGAGCACGTCTTCGTACGGGCTCTCTTGGATCTTGTACTCGCGCAACACCTTGTTGGTTTCGAGGTCGATGTAGAGGCGCGTGTCCCTCACTCTGAAGATGACATTGTCGATGCGCAAGAAGAAGCGGCAAAGAACGAGCACACATGTATGCATGACTCTGATCTTGGTCGAGAGCATGGAGATACCGTTGTCGCCTAGTTCGTCTTCGAATAGGATCAGTTCGTCAAAGAAAAGAATGGGGTCCGGCCTCAAAAGCTTCTGCAACGGCAACTCCTCGTCTACCCTGACGAAGCGGGCGTTCTGCACCGTACCCTTGTAGTTTGTCGAGTACGTCCAGTCGTACGGCTTGACCGACTCGAGGGTGGTGAGCCCACCCAAGTCCTTGGTGGCCCTCTCGCGAGAGTCTGCCTTTTGAGCCGGCGAAGAAGAGCGCCGCGAGTCAAGCCACTCTTGGTGGTAGCTGACGCGGAGGTCGGAGCCCTGGTCGAGGGTGTCCAACGCATCGAGCCCATTGAACACGATGAGCGCCCCGGTCTTGTCGTTTTGGAGCTTGATGGAGTTGTTTCCAAAGATCATTTCTGGCATCGGGAACTCGAAACGCAGCTCGAGTGCGTCGAGCTCGGACGAGCTCAATATGGGCTTCTTGATACGGTAGATGCTCCAGTCGCCGACGGTGATAGAAGGCTGGTCGACAATGGGGAACGATGACTTGGGAGACGGAATGATCACCTGGCCACAGTGGTCACACTGGGGGTTGTGGCAGACGCCATGCAGCAGCCTGGCAGGCACAGACACGTTGCTGGGCCTGGGAAATGCACTGGAAGCCATCGTAGCACGCGACGCCAGGGCTAGGGTGGCATCCCCGCGATTCGGCCTTCTGCCACTCGTGTGTAACTCGACCATCTGACGTGCTGTGTTGACGTGGACGGCATTTATGCCCGTGGGCCGTGGTCCCCGACCGCTGGAGTCCGCTGGATGCGTTTCCTGCTCCTTATTAGTGCTTCGGCTTTGATTCTCCATAATTGCTGTAGTTAGAGCGTTTCCACCCACCAGGTAGTGAGAATGCAGGTGCAGGAACAAGAGCAGTAAATTCTATCTAAGTCTATACTAGGTCGTCAGGCGGCCTCGGGGCTGTCTTCCTTCGCTTGTCCGCCTCTCAACCCTTCTCTAACAGCCAAGACGCTGTCGGCAATCACCGCATCCACCCCGGCTTTCATTTGAATCTTGGCCAACTCCGGCGAGTTGTTCTCCACCCCGTAGGTGACGCACACAAGCCCCGACAGCTTCACCACCTGGGCCAATCTGGGGGTGGTAACCAAGGTCTTGGCGGCGCTGACAATGCCCAAAAGATTCCACTTCTTGGCAAACCGAATGGCGTTCTGGAGCGACGACGCTCGGATATCCGCCATATACTGGGTCCCGGCCTCGGTCAAGAACAAGATGGGAATCGTGGGCTGCTTCAACGAAAGAAGCATGCAAACATCTGGGTGGAACGACGAGAAAATGATGTCTCTGCCTGTTTGGTTCTCGTCGTAAACAGTCTTCAAGATGGTATCCACGTACGTATTCAAGTCAATGGCAATCTCACCCATACTCTCCTGCTCGGCCTCGTCCAACATTGGATACTTGATTTCAATGTTGAAACCTACATTCTTGGGCAATTTCTTGAACAAATCCTTCAACGTGACAAAGTTCGAGGCAATGGAAAGACCACGCGCGTTGCCCTTGAAGCCCTTATCCTTCCATGTCTTGGTCAACTTCATACGACGGTTGATGTGTTCCCGTACTTCCCTGTCCAAGTCATCGTCACCGTCATCGTTGTAGTGATTGTGAACGGGCTTGAAGTCTGGCGCTGACGGATACGAAGACATCGACCGCGGCCTGTTGAGTTTGCCTAGCATCTCATCGTCGAGGGAGTAGTTACTCTTGAATCCCACTTGCTTTCCATTGGAGCCATTGTCCAACTTGTTTTTCAAAGACTTCTTGTTCTTTTCCTTGATGATACGCTCGTCCTCTTCATTCAAGTTCAAAAACTGTTCCGCTGTAAGCGCATGCATGGGGATATCCACCCCGGACTCGGCCACCGTGAAGTCGTGATAAATAACAGGCACAAAGTCCTTGGTCAATTGAACGTCAAATTCAACATACGAGGCACCCAAAGAAGCAGCAGCAATAAACGACTCCACCGTGTTCTCGCCCAATTGCAACGACTTTCTGTTGCTGACATTCTTACCCAATCCTCGGTGCCCAATGACCCTGGTCGACACCAACTGCTTCCAGTAGGTGTCACTCCTGGACAACTTCATAGCTGCATGCTCAAACGGACTAATGAACATGTACTCAAACCTCACGGATCCCAAAATGTCCAAGGAATCAGACTCAATAATGGGACTGGTGATGCTGTTGTTCAACGAGCGGAGGTGAGGACCAACGCCAGTGTAGGCAGAGCTCAAAAGAGCCACCGCCCGTCCCAAGATCTTTTGGTCTTTCTGCAACGGGTGATTCACAGCTATTGGTGCATTGGAGTATTGGTAAGTGGGTACAATATCAAACGTCACTATGATGTCGCTCATATTCGTCTTTACCGGCAATTGGAATGTTATAGGGTCGGTGGCACTTCCGTGGTGGTCTTCAAGAGGAAGATCAACTACCACCGGCGCCTCCACACAAGCGTTGTTACTGCGGGTACGACAAGTGATAACCAACGATAAGGCAGTGTCGAGCTCTGTAAACAAACTCTTGGACATGGAAATCTTGTTGAGCTCCACTGGCTCTCTGTCATCTCGCAAGTCAGTAGTACCCAATGTAATTAAAACCAATTGTTCATCGGGAGCCAAATACTTGTGACCAAAAGACTTGACAGGCTTTGCCTTACGTCTGCTCATAGGTGACTTGGACCGGGAAGCCGAACGGCCATTGGTACCCTCTAGTTGACGAAGCTGTTTGTATACTTCTGTGACAGCAGACTTGTTTGATTCGGGGAGCCTGTCAACACTTGTTGTAGATAAGGCAAACTCCTCAGTGCTGTCATTATTATTGAGCGGACTGTTCAACGAGTTATTGGGAATCCGTTGCAAGTTGTTGGCCTGATTGTCAATATCATAGAGAAGCAAAGCCTCATTCTTAGGCTTCAACAAGTTTGCAACGTCCAAATGGCCCCTCAAAGTAGCATGTTCCATGGGCAACCAGCCCGAGTTGTCAACAATGTCATACTTGCAGTCGGCCTCGCTTAAGAGTTGCACAACCTCCTTATAGCCCTCGGCGGCAGCAACAAACACCGGTGTCCAGCCAAACACATCTTCTCCAATTTCTGTGTTGGCGTCCTCCGAGAGAAGGTATTCCACAACTTCGATATAGTTGTGTTTTGCAGCGATATACAAAGCAGTCTCGTTGTTGTGTTCTGGGTCGGTATAGTTGACATTGATTTTACCCTTTCTGATCAAGTTCACCAAGATTTCCGGTGAGTTCAACCGCACCGCCAAGAGGAGCAAGCTGGGACATGACAAATGCGAGCGACTGTAGATGATCAAGTTGTCGGTCGTCTTTGGATGCTTGCCAATGATGGACAAATGCAATGGAGTCAAGCCCTCTTGGTCACACCACATCTTGTGGTCATCAATAGGAACGGTAGAGTTGATGAGTTTCCACTTGTAGAGGTACTCTAGCAAGATCCTGGACACATCCTTCAAGCCGTACTGGGCGGCATAGTGCAAAGGGGTTCTTGCGTAGTTGTCCTTAGCAATCAACAACTTGCCGAGCTCGGACTGGAGAACGTCTCTGGACTCGATGTGGTCCAAGATGTGGCATAGACCACTGCTCTGGACCGGCTGGAGTTGACTGCCGTCGGGACCACTTTCGTTACCATAGAGTCTACTCACGTCAGTAGACTCCCCTGGAGTCATCTGTTTCTGCTCTTTGATCACCTGGCGCTTGCCCAAGCTCACGACATGCTGGTGGAAGAAGTTTCTGCCACTGATGTCGAACTTGTCGTACAAGGCATTCTGCACGTTGATATTTCTCGAGTGGGTCAACTCCAACAAGTACTCGATCAAGAAATCGATGCACTTCAATGCGTTGGAAAGAGTTGCCCTGTTCAAGAGCGAGATCATGTACTTGAGGTTCTTTCTTTGCTGGGGTGCTTCCAGAAGCTGGTCCAAGAGTGCCTCGGCATCGTCCCGCTGGATAATGTCGTTATACTCCTGAAGGAACACCTGGTCGACCGAGGTGGTCAACGAGATGGCCTGGGCCTTGTTGGTGAGTGAATTGGTGACAATGTGCTGGGCACCCAAATCATTGAGAAGGCTGTTGATCATATCAAGCCCAGACAACAAACCAGCCTGGTTTGCAAATGGCAAGGCGTTGACTCTGGTGGAAAGATAGTTCTCCTTGTTGTTCACGGGAAGCGTCACCAGGTTGCTTCCAAGCTCCAGGTTGGTGGCATGGGCCAACTTCTCTAGCTTTTTATCCAACTTCTTCAAAATCTTGACGAAACCCTTGTGGTTCAACTCGCCAAACCACTTCAAGTTACGATAGATGGATCTCAACTCCATGAGAATGGAGATGATTTCGTCCAACTCGTCGGCGGATTCGATCTGGTGGCTGATCTTGCCGTCCTTGTAACCAACAACAGCCACCACCTTGTCCAACCGGCGGCTGTACTCCTTGTACTGTCTGTTGTAGTACTCATTGACCTTGTCAATATCCCGGTCAAGTTCAAAGAAGAATTCCGAGAGAATAGTGGACATAAACACAGGAATGTCCACCTTGACGGTGTCGATATACTCCAACTGCTGGTCAATGTTCTTGATAATCTTCTTGAGATGCTTGTAATTCATGTAGAAGATGGCCCATTCTGGGATCTGGTGGGTCAAAAAAGTCTTCCCAAACTTCATCTTGGCAGAGTCGATACACGGGAGGTTGTTTGCAGGTTGACGCCAAACCTAGAAGAGGTATCTGGTGCGCTGGAAAAACGACCGATTCCACGTGTATGTGTTCTCGTGGGGTAGCACACGTTCGCGATGCCGCGAAATTGACCGAAGCGGAGCGGGAGAAAAAGGAACGCGGAGACGGCAGGGACGGCAGGGACGGCAGGGACTTGGAATAAGTAGAGAATAGAAACGGGATGAAGATTTCAAGGATCTGAACTGCGCTACTAAGTGGTCAAGAAAAAAAGTCAGCACTACATTCTTTAGCGAAGAACCAGCGATTGTTGCAATTTGGCCCCACCACGCCCACTAGCGATTAGCAAGCCAGTGACGTAGGGTTTGCCAGGTCACACAAAAGCGGTGGCGGCAGTGGCGGCAGGAGAACGCGACGGCGCGGCCGCAGTGCCCCACTCACGCCGGCATCTCCGCTTAACTAAGCGATAGTTTGCGCGGACCGTCGACGATGCGCGTCCGCAAACGGTAGGAGATGCCGGGTCCATCACGGCTTCGGCTGCCGTTTAGTGTTCTGACAAAGGTATAAAAACACCACGTATTCTGGACGATTGACCAAAATGGATTCTAGTAAGTACCCGTCAGAGATGGCCACGGTGCGGTGGAGCTGAATACCCCAGCACCTAGTTAACCACGCTGATACTAACCCAGTCTCATACAAATTTCACCCACACAAGAAGGCAACGATCATCACGGCGCCGTTTTCCGGCGGGCAGCCCAAGGGCGGGGTTGAGCTTGGACCCGAGTACATCATGGGTGCGGGTTTCGAGAAACAGATTGCCAATCTTGGCTGGGACGTGCAGGTGGAGAACCCGTTGGACAACACGCATTTCGAAGACGAGAAGACCGACGACAAGGACAAGTACGGGGTGAAGAACGCGGCGATTGTGAGCGAGTGCTGCAAGGAGATCCACGACGCCGTCAAGGGGGCCGTGACCAACGGCAGACTCCCCATCACCATTGGCGGCGACCACTCCATCGGCACTGCTACCGTGGCTGGAACCATGGCAGCCAACCCCGACACCTGTGTGTTGTGGATCGATGCCCATGCCGACATCAACACGCCCAAGACCACCGACTCGGGCAACCTCCACGGCTGTCCCATGTCGTTTGTGATGGGGCTCGACAAGGACAGCTACCCTCCCGAGTTTGCGTGGGTGCCCCAGTGCTTGGACCCCAGCAAGATCGCCTACATTGGCTTGCGGGACGTGGACGACGGCGAGAAGCGCCTCTTGCGCGAGAACAACATTGCTGCGTTTTCCATGTACCACATCGACAAGTACGGCATTGGCAAGGTGGTGGAGATGGCGCTCGACAGAATCAACCCCGACCGTCTGGCACCGGTACACTTGTCGTACGACGTGGATGCCATAGATCCCTCGTTTGTGCCTGCCACCGGTACGCGAGTCGAGGGTGGACTCACGTTGAGAGAAGGGTTGTTTGTGGCTGAGGCGGTGGCGGAGACTGGACTCTTGTCGTCGTTGGACATTGTTGAGACGAACCCACTCTTGGGGCAGACCGACGCACACATCTTGGACACGGTGAGTGCCGCGTGTGCGATTGGGCGGTGTGCCCTTGGGCAGACGTTGTTGTAGAGGAAACAAAAGGAAAAAAGGAAATAAAAGGAAAAAAGGAAAGAAAAGGACACCAAAAATCGCTTTTGCAGCCACGGACCCTGGCACCCTGGGGGCCACCCTGCAGGACCCCCTATCCCCGCGTATTCATGCTGCACCCAACCCGTGACCTCCATATGATTGCTATAATTTATATATAAAGGCGCAGATGCGTCGTTGTCGCTAAACATGTCGTCGGTAATCGCGTCCAACATCCCCTCCTCCATCAGCTACGAGAAGTTGCAGGAGTTCTTCTCCTTCTGCGGAAGCATCAAAACCATCAACTTGGTGTCCAAGGGCGACAAGACGCTGACGTACGAGATCCACTTCCAGCTGGCCAAGGCGTTGACCACCGCCCTCTTGTTGAACGACGCCGAGTTGAACGGCGTGTCCATCCGGGTGGAAGAGGACACCGGAGATGCACCTCCGAAGTACGGCGAGGCCTGCCCCGCCAAGGACGTGTCGGACAACAAGATCCAGGACGAGAGCACCGCCACCGGCGACTCCAAGTACGACGACATCAGCCAGGAGGAGAAGCCCAAGTACGCCATCATGGCGCAGTTGCTTGCGCTGGGCTACCAAGTGTCCGACAAGTTGATCGAGCGCGCCATCACCGTGGACAAGGAGAAGGGCTACTCGGGCAAGTTCAAGTCGTTTTTGGCGGACTTGGACGCCAAGTACATCCACTCGGACCAGCCGGACTCCACCGCCAACCGCGGCCTCGAGAAGGCCCAGTCCACGTTCAACGACTTGACCGCCAGCTTCAACAAGTCGTCGTACTCGTCGCGGCTCACCCAGTACTTTGAGCGCGCCGCCAGCCACCCCTACGGCATCAAGATCCACCGCTTCTACGAGAGCTTGGCCAAGGATGTGCGCGAGGTGCACGAGGAGGCCCGCCGACTCACCGAGCTCCGCAAGGAACGCGACGAGCAGCGGCGGCTCGAGCAGTCGGCTGCCAGTGCCAATGCCGGCGCCGCCATCAACACCGCCAACTAGTGTAGTAGTTACCAGTGTAATTGACAGCCTATCATGGTGCGCGCACTTGCCGAGGCAAACGGGCATTTTCGCAGCCGCATATGCAACAGTGGGGGTGCTGGGAGGAAGGGTCCCGCGACCTGCAGGGTTTGTCGCGGGCACGAGACACCAATAGCAACCGCAAATAACACAACAATGCATGCCACACGAGCGAGAGGCGGCGGTGCTGCCGCGTCGGCGCCGAATCACAGGACCCCGGACCTAAGGCCGCGGTCTGGGGAAACGGCGTGCGCGCACCAATGTACCCCGGAGAAAAGGATGTGCCCCACAAAACTATTTAAATAGCGGTGGGCCACCACACCGCATTCTTCTCGACCTATACCTGCAACATGTCGGCTCAGAACAAACAAAAGAAAGGCAGGGGCATCACCGACTTGGTGGCCGGGGGCACCGCCGGGCTTTTCGAGGCCTTGTGCTGCCACCCGTTGGACACCGTCAAGGTGCGAATGCAATTGTACCGAAAGTCGGGCCAGAAGCCACCGGGCTTCATCCGCACCGGCATCAACATTGTGCAGAAGGAAACGTTCTTGTCGCTCTACAAGGGCTTGGGTGCGGTGGTGATTGGTATCGTGCCCAAGATGGCGTTGCGGTTCTCGTCGTACGAGTTTTACCGGTCGCTCTTGTACGCGCCCGACGGCTCCATCACCTCGGCCAACACGTTTTTGGCCGGCGTGGGCGCCGGTATCACCGAGGCGGTGTTGGTGGTGAACCCCATGGAGGTGGTCAAGATCAGATTGCAGGCGCAGCACCACTCGATGGCCGACCCGTTGGACATCCCCAAGTACAGAAACGCGCCCCACGCGGCGTACCTCATTGTCAAGGAGGAGGGCTTCAGCACATTGTACCGTGGTGTGTCGTTGACCGCGGCCAGACAGGCCACCAACCAGGGTGTCAACTTTACCGTGTACTCCAAGTTGAAGGAGCAGTTGCAGCAGTACCACGGCACCGAGGCGTTGCCGGCGTGGGAAACCAGTGGTATCGGGTTGATCTCGGGTGCCTTGGGTCCGTTGTCGAACGCGCCGTTGGACACCATCAAGACCCGGTTGCAAAAAACCACCTACGCATCCAAGGACTCGGCATTGGTCAGAATCATCAAAATCGGCAACCAGTTGGTCAAGGAGGAGGGCACGGCCGCGTTATACAAGGGTATCACTCCCAGAATCATGCGGGTGGCGCCGGGCCAGGCCGTCACCTTTACCGTGTACGAGTACATGAAGCGGTTGTTGAACGGCGAGGCCGACATTCCTGGGGTCACCAACAACAATAAGAAGTTGGAGTAGCATAGAGTATACGGTAATTAGACGCCAAACGAACCGTCAAACACGACAAGTAGCCGCCATATACTGGTGCCTGATCTGCAGCCGAGCCGTCAGCCGCTAGCCCCGTACTGCAGATAAGCAGCACCTACCAGCGGCTCTATCGCTGCTTCTTCGCCATCATGCTAGCAAGAGCCCAATTCCGGCGTCTTTTGAGCACCACCGCTCGCCACTGTGCAAGGAACAAAACCCGAATCACCCGCGAAATATCACCCGAAGAGGTGCGCCGATTTGCCCAGCAACGGCAGCAGCAGCAGCAGCAGCCGCAAGACTTCTACTATCACGAACAGCCGTCAACCGACTACCAGGGACATGTGGGCCAGCCGTCCCGCTTCAACACGGTGTTCGAAGTTCCGCCCAACAAGAACGGCCTCATCACACCCGAAGACGGAATCTATGACATACTCCGCGAACCCACGTTGGTGATCGAAAGACAGATGGAGTTCATGAACGTGATTCTCGGGTTCGAGCAGGCCAACAAGTACAAGATCATGAACCTGCAAGGCGACCAGATCGGGTATATGGAAGAAAAGGACATTGGGCTTCTCAAGGTTCTCGGACGGCAGTTTTTCCGGCTCCACCGGCCGTTTGACATCGATGTGTTCAACAACTACGGCGACTTGCTCTTGACCATCAAGCGGCCGTTTTCCTTCATCAACTCGCACATCAAGTGCTACTTGCCCGGCTACGACCGTCAGGGCCAATTGATGCACGAGATCATCGGCGAGTCCATCCAGAGCTGGCATCTCTGGCGCCGCAAGTACAACTTGTTCAAGTTGGAGGACGACGAAACCGACCAGTACGAGCAGTTTGGCGCCATCGACGCGCCGTTCTTGTCGTTCGACTTTCCGGTGACCAACGAAAACGGCGATGTGATAGCCTCGGTCGACAGAAACTGGGTGGGGCTTGGCCGCGAGTTGTTCACCGACACCGGCGTGTATATCATCCGCATGGACCCCGCCAGTTTCGAGGGGCTCGGCAACATGTACCCGTCGGTGGCAGGCCCGCTAACCTTGGACCAGCGGGCGGTGCTTCTCGGCAACGCCGTGAGCATTGATTTTGACTATTTTTCGAGACACAGCCGGGGTCTGGGCGGCGGCCTCTTTTCGCTTGGAGACGTCGACTAAGTAGTTAACGTGTGGCATCCTTGTAGCTCTGTAGCAAGCGCACCTGGCCCTTCTGCTGGGCCTGCTGGAGCAATTGGGTCCACTGGCCGTCGCTGGACCTGGTGCCCATGCTCGAGACCAACGCCCCGATCAACCCCGTATAGTCGTGGCGGCGCAACCTGTTTTCCCGGGCCCACTGTTCCCGCTTGGCCACCTCGTGGCTGGCAGCCTCGTCGTCGCCAATCTGCCTAAAGTACTCGAGCCGGTCATGGGTGATGGCCAAGAGCGAGAACCGGAGCTCGCCGCTGTACATGGCCACTCTATTCATGAGCACCTCCGACACTACCAGCGGGAATGATTCCTCGGTGCATTCCCCGTGGACAATCGGGTAGCTTTTGAGCCCGTCGAGCTCGTACACGGTGCCGCCGATGTTCAAGTAGCCCACAAAGTGGAACAAGCCGTCGTCCCGGTCGTCGTCGTCGTTCTGGGCCGGGTTCTTGTCGGTTGCAATCATCGACGGCGTGGAGAAGGAGTTGTGCACAGCACGGATCAAGGTGCTGTTGGAGATGGTGTCGCCCGCCATCTGGCTGTCGAACCCCGTCACAAACGCCTTGAAGTTGGTGAGTTCAGGACCCAAATCAACGCTGCTATTCATGAGCACGTTGAGCACCGCCTGGGTGGCACACGCGTTCTGGATGGTTTGCCGGGCAAAGAAGATGTTCTTTTGCTGGTAGTCGACGTCGTAGGTCCCGGCAAGTGGTTTGTTGCCGTCGCTGGCGTACTGGCGATCAACACTGCCATACTTGAAGAGAAACACCACCCCGTAGAGGGGTGCAAACTGCAGAAGGGAGTCGGCATCAATCGAAAAGACGTCGTCCAACTCAACGTTCGACACCTGGAGTCTCTCCACGAGCTCGGTAAACACGCCCGCGTCGGAATCAATGGTGTTCCAGCCGTCAGCCATAATGGTTGTAATGGTTCCAATGGGTTCCAAACACTCGTCGTGATTTCCGCCTGCAGGCAATTTGAGAAACGAATCTCGAAACCGTGTTCTTTAGCCATGACGTTTGGACAGTCGTATGAGGAGTATTCCGGCTTGTACGACTCAGGAGCAAGCCCTGTGGCTGTATCGACGTTGAACCAGTACCAGGGAGTATTGGCTGTATTGTTGATCATAGTTGGTAAGTACTCGAAACAGGCACGGATATTGAGAAGAAGGTAAGAGGTTGGAGGCACAAGGTGATGTTGAGAAGGATACAGAAGCGAACCACTGAAAGGAATCACTGAGAGGAATACAGAAGAAGTACAGAGGAATACAGAAGCAATACCAGAATAAGAATTACTGAAAGACTGAAAGACTGAAAGACGGAAAGAAATTACTGAAAGGACCCAAAGAATCCTGAATCCTGAATGACACAGAAGACCAATACATCACCAGCGAACATCTCAATGTCCTTCCATTCCTACTGTCCAATACCCAATACTAACCCAGCATTCATTTCTCTCTCCAACGCTTTGCTTGTAGACAAGAAAGCCCAATCTCCAGCCAGCTACTTCACCCACGCCGTGATTGGATCGCTTGCGGTTGGCTTGGGCAGTATCTACGTGTCCAACCTGGTAGGTGTATATGTATAATGTATAAGTCTAGACCCCCAGGCCGTCCGTTTTCATGCAGGTGCTGGCCGTATCGGTGTTGCGCTCGTTTTTCTGTTCATGCTTTTGACACCTATACTACTTTTCATCTTGGCGGTGGCTGCACAAGGAGATGTGTATGCTTCTGACCAGAATATCTACGAGCTAACTCCCTCGAACTTCGACAAGGTGGTCCACAAATCGAACTACACCTCGATTGTCAAATTCTACGCTCCATGGTGTGGTTACTGCAAACAGTTGACACCGGTGTACAAAAAATTGGGCAAGTTTTTCCACCAGGACGGACAGTACGCCGTGAACGTGGTGGCTGTCAACTGCGACAAAGACGTCAACAAGCCGTTGTGCAGCAAGTACCGTGTCAGCGGCTTCCCAACCTTGATGGTGTTCCGTCCGCCCAAGTACGACCAAAAGAAACCCAAGGCCCAGAGCCAGCATGCGGTGGAAACCTATTCTGGCGAGCGCAGCTTCAAGCCCATCATGAACTTTGTCAACTCCCGTATAAAAAACTACGTGACAAAGTTCCACAGTCCCTCGAGCCCCAACTTGAGACAATGGCTCGCTGACGGATCGGCACGCAAGAAGGTGGTGTTGTTCACCGAGTCGGGCAAGGTGCACAACATGTACAAGTCGTTGGCCATTGACTTTATGAACTCGACTGATTTTTCAGTGGTGCCCGTGAAGAACAAGGAACAGTTCCAGGACGATGTCGCCGACTTGGTTGCCGACGAGAGTGCCAGCAAGCTTCCTGTGATCTTGACGCTCAACGAGCAAGACAAGCTTGTTCGTTTTAACCGTGCGAAGCTCGATAGCAAGTTGGCCATTAGCCAGTGGCTCGTGGAGCAGAACGGCGTGCTTCCAGTCGAGGGTCCGCTTTCCAAGAAGGAACGCAGCTACTACGCCAAATATAGAGGGGTGAAGAAGGAGCCTGTGCACGATGAGTTGTAATGTATATAGACCTATCTTCAACGATGAGTGTAATGTATCTACTATACGATGACTTCTGTGGATTTTTACTATCTTCAACGACTTCTATAATTCTTCAACGACTTTACTATCTTCAACGACTTCTATAATTCTTCAACGACTTTTACTATCTTCAACGACTTCTATAACTCTTCAACGACTTCTTCTTCAACGACTTCTATACCCATCTTGTCGTAATCCATCTCCTTCTATATCCCCATCTTGTCAAACATGTCCATAATGTCCTCCTCGGCCTCCTCCTTCTGCGGCTTGGCATCCAAGCTCTGGATCCAGTTGGTCACCTGGTCTATCATAAGCTTGGAATTGGGCACAAAGTGCCCGCCAGGATGCTTGAGCAATGCAGATATAGCCTTGGTGGACTTGTAGAACGCTTCGGACCGGCTGGCATCGACAACCGTATCCAACTCGCCGTACACATGGAGCATCTTGTAGGTGTCGCTGGGCTGTGGGAAGTAGGCGTCATAGCTCTCGTTGCCTGAACCACGCTGGGTGTTCAACTTGAACCCAGAGTAGAGCACCACAAACTGTAATGTATCGACGCCAAACAACTCGCTAAACATGTGGGACAACACTCCCACCAAACATGCACCTTGGGAGAATCCAACCAAGCCCACTATGGGGGCCTCCTGACCCACTTTCTGCTTGAAATCTTCTTCCGGGATGATTTTGCCTTTTTCCACGTAGTCTCTAATGGTGTCTATGGCGCCGTCTAGGCTGATGCTGTCATTGGAGGTGGCGTACTTCTTGGTCCACCATGCACGGTAGTTCATGTCGTCGTCGCTGGTGGTTTCCGCTGCATTGAATTTGGATAGCGAGTCTCGAGTCGGGAAATCGCCACTGGTGAGTTTCTCTGGAGCGTTGAGGTAGACGGGTTGGTAGTGGAGTTTCAAGAGACGTTTTCGAAGTGCCGATGTCTTGGCGTAGAAGAGCGACGCCGACTGGCAGTAGCCATGGAAGAAGAGCACCCTTCCCTTTGATTCCGCCATTGTTATTTTTTGAATAGATAATCGATAAAGAAAAACGCCACTTGGCGGGTGCGAAATTTACTAATCGGGTTGCGAGTTGTTTATGCTTCTATTACCGACTCGAGATCAAGGATGTTGCGGATGATCTTAATCTTGGTGGCATCGCTGTTGTCTCCCGCGCCGTAGAACTCGTCAAAGTCAGCCTTGTCCCGCAACTTGGTGTACTCCTTCTCCCCCTCGACATAGTGCACCACGTTACCAAAGCCCAACCGGTGGGCAGCCTTGACGTTGATCTCGCTGTCGTCTACAAAGTACTGCTGCTGCAACACCCCTGGGTTGCGGAAGTTGACCGAGGGGTGGGTCAAGTCCAAAAACTGGAAAAAGTAGTCGTTCATGGGCTTGCAGATGATGGGGAACTTGGAGTAGTCGCAGAACGTGAGCCCGTCAAAGAGGTCGCCCAAGCCCAAGAACGAGATCACCCGCAACGCGTGGTTCTTGTAGGCGTTGGTCACCAACCAAAAGTAGTCAAACTGGTGGCTGTCCTTGATGCGGAGCAACATATCTCGAAGCTCCTGGTGGTAGCCAAGCACGCTTTTCAAGTCGAGTGCGTCGTCCACCTGGGCATTGTACTCCAACGCGTCCACCTGGTGGTTTCTGACAAGCCCTTCGATCGCCAAGCCGTACGACCGGTAGTAGTTGATGTGCAACTTGTGGGCCTCCTCGTCGTCGAGCTGGAGACTATCCTTGAAGTACTGGTGGATTTTCTCCTGCATCATGTCGTGGATCCGGGTCGACCGCTGGTACAAGCAGTTGTCGATGTCGAAATAGAACACCTTGTTTGGTTTGGCCGAGGAGGCGGCAGGGATCG
The DNA here is from genome assembly GCA_030570235.1 of Meyerozyma smithsonii. Taxonomy (NCBI): domain Eukaryota; kingdom Fungi; phylum Ascomycota; class Pichiomycetes; order Serinales; family Debaryomycetaceae; genus Meyerozyma; species Meyerozyma smithsonii. The sequence goes on along the minus strand of JAJLVE010000001.1, from coordinate 712,955 downwards.
GCCCAAACCCGTAGGGCAAGAAAATGGACGAGCCGGGTTTGTCACAGCCTGCGAGCTCGGGGTTGGTGTATGTGATGGGCGTAGCTTCCAGCGCAGTCATTATGCTTCGGCAGTAATACCTGGACGTAGGGAATGGATTAGAACGTGGAGATGAGAAGTCGCACCCAACACCATATGACTCTTGGGTGCGGCAAACTAGACACGGCCGCGGGGCAGATGCGCGGCCGGCGGCTTTCAGTCGTAGAAGAGATCTGTAAACGTGCGCCGTTCGTACTGGCGCCGGAGGGCCATGAGCTTCTGTAGAAGCAACGTCGCCTGGGCGTTGGCGTGCCGCGAAGCGTCCAGGTCGCCGTCCAGGAGCGACGTCACCTGCGAGCCGATTTCCTGCTGTTTGGCGGTGAGAAGCCGGATGATTTTTGTGGTTGTGTGCTGGTCCGCGTCCACGGTGTGGAACGGCGCGAGCACGAGTAGCACCGCGTACAAGCGGTAGTGGCTGTCTATGATTGTGCGCAACGCGGCGTTGTTGGGAGTGTCCATCGTGATGGCAGCACCAGCATCGATGCAGTCGTGCAAGCTGCTGTTGGCCATTGGGGTCCCGCTGGCGTACGAGCACACCATGTCCTGGACGAGGGGGCGGCTGGCCGCGGTCCAGAGCAACTGCAATGTGCGGTAGTGGATTTTCGACGGTTCAGAAATGGCTGCAAATTCGGCGGGGTTGTCGTTTGGCTGCAACGAGAAGGCCCGGCGGGCACTTTCGAGGACGGCGGTGGTGCCCAAGAGGTCCACAAGCACGGGAAGCGTGTCGCTGGCGAACTGCGCGAGGTCGGCGGTGTGGTGGTGGTAGAGATTGGAGTCCATGAGCACAAGGAAAAAGTAGCACGCAATCGACAGGGGCACTTGTGGCAGGAAGCGGAAGCAGCGAAACACGAATGCTAGTCGGTGGAGCACGAGGCGGCCGCCGGGGAGCGCCACGTAGGAGCAGAACGTGCCCGCACGCATATCGGCCAAGTTGGGCGCGATGGTGGCTGCCTCGACGAGTTGCAACAAGTCCAGCGACGGTACGGAAACGGTTTTTTTTTGGCGGGCCAAGTAGTCCATGAAGCGCCGGGCCAAGTCCACTGTCGGTACCGTCAGAAACGACGCACACTGGCGCACAAACGCCAAGAAATGGGACTGGTGGGTGCGGTAGAGGGCATCGTAATTGTCGGGAACCAACGCCCGAGACCAGAATTCCGGGGTATATTCGGGGTCTGGTGGCCTGACGGAGTAGTACTGCCACTGTCTGTGCAAAAGACTGTTGATTTCCGCGTCTTTTGGCGTCAACGCGAGCTGGAGAGGCCGCCACTGGTTCAATTGTTTTACTTTTTGGCTGGTTTTTTGCAGCTCTCGAGCCGCCTCCTCGGCCTCCACACTATGCTGGCGCAGAAGAGTGTCGTCTATAGCCCTGGAGCGTTCGTATACGGCGGTGTTTACCACGGCGTCGGTGGCAAACACCGGCGGCAAGTCGACCACGAATTCATCGTCGCTTTTTTGCGGCGGCGGGGCTCGTATCTGCCGCCGGAACCGCCTGGCGGCGCTTGGCACGATGATGTCTAGCACGTTATCGGAATCCAGCGACATGGCATGGTGACTCTGGCCGCACCCGAACGGCGCGCCTGAAAACGGCAGCGGTGGAGAACGGCGCTCCTGCAGAACGGCGCTTTTAAGCCGCGATGCGCGGCAGGGAGTGGAGGCCATTTTGACTGCGTCTTTCTTGGCAACACCATGACAGCCAAACTAGAACTCGAACCGCTTTTCGACAAGATCGACGAACTCAAGCCCCAGTTTGTGGAGCGCTTGCGCAAGGCCGTGGCCATCCCTTCCGTGTCCAGCGACGAATCCTTGCGGCCCCAGGTGGTGGCCATGAGCGAGTTTCTCGTCAGCGAGCTCCGGTCGTTGGGTTTCCACGACATCCAGTCGCGCGAGTTGGGCACCCAGCCGCCGCCTGTGAGCGACGCCAGCTTGCAGCTTCCTCCCATCGTGTTGGGCCGGTTTGGCGCCGACAAAACCAAAAAGACGGTGTTGGTGTACGGCCACTACGACGTGCAGCCGGCGTTGTTGGAGGACGGCTGGAACACGCCGCCGTTCGAGCTCACGCACGACAGCGCCAAGGACATTTTGTACGGGCGCGGGTCCACCGACGACAAGGGCCCGGTGATCGGGTGGTTGAACGTGATCGAGGCGCACAATGCGTTGCAGTGGGAGCTCCCTGTCAACTTGGTGGTGTGCTTCGAGGGCATGGAGGAGAGCGGGTCGTTGGGGTTGGACGGGCTCATCACGCGCGAGGCCAGCCAGTACTTCCGCGGGGTGGACACGGTGTGCATCTCCGACAACTACTGGCTCGGCACCACCAAGCCGGTGTTGACGTACGGGTTGCGCGGGTGCAACTACTACCAGATCGCGGTCAAGGGCCCCGGCGCCGACTTGCACAGCGGCATTTTTGGCGGGGTGGTGGCCGAGCCAATGACCGACTTGGTAAAGGTCATGGCGCAGTTGGTGGACTCCAACGGCACCATCTTGGTGCCGGGGGTGCTGGACATGGTGGCGCCGCTCACCGACAAGGAGAACGCGCTCTACACCGACATTGACTTTTCGGTGGAGGAGCTCAACGCGGCGCTGGGCTCGCAGACGGCGCTCCACCACAAGAAGGAGGACATCTTGAAGCACAGATGGAGATACCCCTCGTTGTCGTTGCACGGCATCGAGGGCGCCTTCTACGGCGCCGGGGCCAAGACGGTGATCCCGGCCCAGGTCATCGGCAAGTTCTCCATCCGCACGGTGCCCGACATCGAGTCCGCCAAGTTGGACCAGCTCGTGTTCGACTACGTGAACAAGAAGTTTGCCGAGTTGAACTCGGTCAACACGTTGAAGGTGGAGTTGATCCACGACGGCAACTACTGGGTGTCCAACCCGTTCAACGAGGCGTTCACCGCCGCCGCCAGGGCCACCGAGCACGTGTGGAACATCAAGCCCGACTTCACCCGCGAGGGCGGCTCCATCCCCATCACCTTGATCTTTGAGCAGCAGTTGAAGACCGACGTCTTGTTGCTCCCCATGGGCAGAGGCGACGACGGCGCCCACTCCATCAACGAGAAATTGGACATGAGCAACTACATCAACGGATGCAAGACCTTGGGCGGCTACTTGCACTACTACGGCCGTGCCTAAATACCTACTAGCTAACATCAACGACTCTTTTTCCTCCTGCCTGGGCCCACCTTGCCTCGGTGCAGGTTACCCGCACCGCGAAAATTTTGAAGACTCTACGCTGTACGCGCCAGCGTTTGTACAACCATACAAAAGTTGGCTATTAATTCCCGAGCACACGCGGCCACATCCTGGCTCCAGCCCTTCTCCCAACGCATCCCCCCACTTTCCACCCCCTATAGAACATGTCTGAGAACTTGAAGCGTGCCGAATCCTTGTTCAACAGGATCATGAAGCAGAATGCCAGCATCTCCAACCCGTCGTTAGCCAGAAGCAGCGGCGAAGGACACCCTGGCAACAACCCCAACGGCGGAGGGCGCCAGGCGGGCCACCACCACCACAAATACAAGTCCCACAAAAACAGCAATCGTCATCACCACTACAACTACTCATCGCAAACCACCACCCCCAACCCCAGCACCACCAGCGCCTCAGCTGCACTTCCCAAAAAGGACCCCCTCAAAGCTGCCGACGACACGGTGGCGGCCATCCCGGCAGACCATCACATATTGCCGTACTGTTGGACAATATGGTACCACTCGCGGACAAAGCCTCGCAAGGAAGCCGACGAAGAACCCAAGGAAGAAGCCTCCACTGCGGTCGGCGTGGACACCTATTTATACCTGACCAGGGAAATCGAGTTTTTGAACGCCGCCGGCCTCGACCTCGGCGTCGACCGCACCGCCTTGGTCACCAGCATCGGCTCCATCGAGCAGTTGTGGGTCAGCTTGTCGTCCATCAAGAAGACCTACCACCTCCCCATAGGCACCGAGCTCTTGGTGTTCAAGAGCGGAATCAACCCGGTGTGGGAAGACCCCATCAACGCCAAGGGCGGCCGGTGGGTGTTCCGGTTCAACCGCCGCTACACCCTCCCGGCGGAGCAGGCCACCGGCGACTCCATCAAGAGCTTGAGACAGCGGTCCAGCTTGATATGGGAGCGGCTCTTGCTCAAGACCATGACCGGCTCGATCATCCCCGCCAGCGACTACAGCGCCGAGGTGCAAGAGATCCTTCTCAACGACATAACCGGCCTTGTGTTGAGCGTGAGGAAGGACGACGACATCATTAGCATTTGGAACGCAAACCTCAACTTCAACAAGAAGAAGGCCAGCGACGACGACGACAAGAAAAAGTTGACCTCGTTCCAAGCCAGACGAATCATCTGCGACCTGATTCTCCGGGTGGTCCGCGAGGTGGACCTCATCATGGCCGGCGGTAGCGATGTCTACACGGTGGACACTGGGTCCAACGAGAGAGTGCAGGGCGTGTCTTTCGATTACAGAATGCATGCTGACAACAACAACCCGATGCCCGAAAAGTACGGAAGAAGGTACAAGCAGCCCAAGCAAGAGGAAGTAGAACAATAGATAGAGGTGTAAAAGTGACAATTCGAGATTCGAAACGGTTCAATTGAGGTTGTAGGCGACCAGCACGGTAGGTACCTATTAAGGTACCTTATGCAGCCGAAACACCTACCGCTGCCAGCACGGCTTAAGGCCGATCTGGTGATCCCCGCCCAGAGCCACGGCGGCACGTGACTTTTCTTCATATTTTTTTGTGTCACTGTTTGGCTAATTTCTCAGTAATAGCACTTCCCTGCCATTTGGCTGACTCACGCTAGTTTGGAAAGTTGTACTAGTATTGCCATTTGCACAGGAGTTCCGTCGTTAGTCTGCCTCCCGTGGTCAGTTTTTAGTCTCTGAAAGCACCCAGAAACCTGCTTGGAGAAACGCTTGGCAATCCCCTGTGTCCGGCTCGCTGTCACCTCCAACGACTTCAAGTGCCAGGCCGTCCGTACCAGCTTTTGCCTGTTGCTCATGACCTCTCGGAACGACTTGGAGACCGCCCCATCTATAGTACAGTTGTTTCAGTCTGCCAAGAAACTCCTTGCCCTCCAGCCACGAGTCGAAAACCGCAACCTTCGCAAGGAAAACTCGAGAATGCAAAAGAACATGATGTCGTCCGAAGTCTATGGTAACAACAACCGGGTGCTCGAGCTTCTCTCGCCGTTGAGCATAGACGAGATCAAGAGCAGCCCGCCATACAAGCATACCAAGCCGTACCAACCGATGCATAATGTAATCACCGAAACCACGCCTGCCAGTGTGAACGATTCGCCGCCGTCCAGCGGCGCTGCCAAGGGCAGCGATGTGTGGGGCAGCAACACCTGGACCAACGCCAGCCATTTCCAGCACCACCAGCAAAGCCAGCAAAGTCACCAGCAAAACCACCAGCAAACTCTCCAGCAAAACCTCCAGCAAAACCACCAACAAAACCTCCAGCAAAACAACGGACACAGCCATGGCGCCGCTGCCCAGCGAACCATCAAGAAGGAGCCCGTGGCCACCGTCACCCCGGTGCAGATCCAGTCCGACCAGTACCAGTTGTTTTCCGAGCAGCGCCGATCCAATCTCACCTCGTCGTTGTCCAGCGAAAAGAAGGCAAAGGCGAAGGACGTGGGCGGAAAAGTGCAGTGCTACAACTGCCACACCCTCAACACGCCGTTGTGGCGGAAGGACCCCGACGGCAACACGTTGTGCAACGCCTGCGGGCTCTTTTTGAAGTTGCACGGCAGCACGCGGCCGTTGAGCTTGAAGACGGACGTGATCAAGAAGCGGAGCTCCCGCAAAGTCAACATACCCAAGAGCGCCTCTTGCGGCCAGTACTCGCGACCGGGCTCGTTCCAGGAGAAGCCCGTGTTCAAGGCCACGTTTGAGGAAGAGAAAATCCCCGCATCGTCGTCGTACAGCAGCAGCCAGAACGCCCGCTACAAAAACGTGTTGATCTTGCCCAAGCCGCCCGGCGGGTCTGCGCCCACGTCGGCGGCGTCGTCGGTGAAGACGCCGGCCGGCACACCTATGCGGTCGATCCCGATCCCCAGCTCGCAGAACTCGTTCCCGCTGGCGGCCGCCAGCCCCGCGTCGTTCACCGGCGGCTCGGCGTTCAGCGCCCATAATACCCCCAACACTAATCAGCAGTTCAAGCGCAAAAAGTCGGAGATTGGCTTCGAGTACACCGACAGCATGCGGCGTGGAGCCACGCCCGGGTCCTACGGCAACAGCCTCATCAAACGCACGCCGTCCATCAGCTCGTCGATGCAAGCCCGGTCGTTGCAGCGGCGCGGGTCCAGCATTGCCTTGAGTGGAATGGCCAGCGGCAGTGGCTCGCTCACCTACAACAACATCAACCTCTTGAACCAGCGCAGCAAGGACATGAGCGGCAGCTACTTTGACGCCCAGCGGGGCCATCTCCCGGTGGACACGCCTGGGTCGATCACGTCGCGGTCGTCGTTCTCCAGCTTGCACGCTGGCGGTGCCATGGGCGGGCTGAACCGGCAGTCGTTTGCGGTGCCGTCCGACATGAACAACATCGGCAGCGCCGAGATGGACGTTCTTCGCAGCCTTCCGGCCGGCGACGGCGAAGCGCACGAGGAAGACTACTTCAAGAGCTTTACATTACTACAGCTGCACGACGACGAGCTCTTGGACTTGGACGCCAGCATGGCCAGCATGGCCGGCATGGGCAACAAGTACGAGGTGAACGTGCCGCCGACCAAGAGCACATTGACCAGCAAGCTCCGGGTGACCAACGGGAGCAGCGAGCATGGCCAGCATGGCCAGCAGGAACAGGAGCTCAAGGACCTCGACTGGCTCAAGTTCGAAATATGAACCGCGTATATAAACTTCACTTCTGTAATATTACCACCCCATCTCCACCACCCACCCGGGTGTCGTACCCACGTTCCGGTACGAACCCGTCCGGCATGCGGGGCCGCAGAGCGGCCACGTATAAAAGCGCGAAAATTTCTCCCTCGTCAACACCAACATGTCTGCTCCAGCTAACAACTACAAAGTCGCTGATATCTCCTTGGCTGCCTTCGGCAGAAAGGACATCGAATTGTCCGAGAACGAGATGCCCGGATTGATGGACATCAGAAAGAGATACGGCGCCCTCAAGCCTTTGGCTGGTGCCAGAATCGCCGGCTGTTTGCACATGACCATCCAGACGGCGGTGTTGATTGAGACGTTGGTGGAGCTCGGTGCCGAGGTCACCTGGTCCTCGTGCAACATCTTCTCCACCCAGGACCACGCCGCGGCTGCCATTGCTGCTGCCGGCGTCCCGGTGTTTGCCTGGAAGGGAGAGACCGACGAGGAGTACTTGTGGTGTATCGAGCAGCAGTTGTTCGCGTTCAAGGACAACAAGAAGTTGAACTTGATCTTGGACGACGGTGGCGACTTGACGTCGTTGGTGCACGACAAGTACCCCGAGATGTTGGCCGACTGCTACGGCTTGTCCGAGGAGACCACCACCGGTGTCCACCACTTGTACAAGATGTTGAGAGACGGCAAGTTGAAGGTGCCCGCCATCAACGTCAACGACTCGGTCACCAAGTCCAAGTTCGACAACTTGTACGGCTGCAGAGAGTCCTTGATTGACGGTATCAAGAGAGCCACCGACGTGATGATCGCCGGTAAGGTGGCGGTGGTGGCCGGCTTTGGTGACGTTGGTAAGGGTTGCGCCATGGCCTTGAGAGGCATGGGTGCCAGAGTTATCGTCACCGAGATCGACCCCATCAACGCCCTCCAGGCCGCCGTCTCCGGTTACCAGGTGGCCCCCATGGAGGAGGTTGCTTCCATTGGCCAGATCTTTGTCACCACCACCGGCTGCCGTGACATCCTCACCGGCGCCCACTTTGAGAAGATGCCCGAAGACGCCATTGTGTGCAACATTGGTCACTTTGACATCGAGATCGACGTCGCCTGGTTGAAGGCCAACGCCAAGTCCGTGGTCAACATCAAGCCCCAGGTTGACAGATTCTTGATGAAGAACGGCCGCCACATCATCTTGTTGGCCGAGGGTAGATTGGTCAACTTGGGATGTGCCACCGGCCACTCGTCGTTCGTCATGTCCTGTTCCTTCTCCAACCAAGTGTTGGCCCAGATCGCCTTGTTCAGATCCGAGGACAAGGACTTTAAGAACAAGTTCCCCGAGTTTGCCAAGATCGACAAGTTCTCGCTCGGCGTCCACTTGTTGCCAAAGATCTTGGACGAGCAGGTTGCCAAGTGCCACTTGGACCACTTGGGTGCCAAGTTGTCTGTCTTGACCGACGTCCAGGCCGAGTACTTGGGCTTGCCTAAGGAAGGTCCATTCAAGGCCGACATCTACAAGTACTAATTTCGGTGCTTAGTTCTACCTAGGGTCTTTTCCGCGGCCTGGTCTGCGTCTTGCCGACCGGGGGTTTTGGTACTACATGCATCAACTGCATTAATAGGTAACGAGTTATGAACTGGTTCTTTTTTTTATGATATTTGGGTGGGTTAAAAGATACAGGTAGATTTACATAGTAAAGGATTCCTCAACGGACACGGGTGTAGCTGCTTCGGGGCCAGCGCCGCCAATTACGACATGCGTGGATCTGAGCACTGGCCGCCGCCATTATTAGCCACGTTTTTTCTCCTTTTTCTCGTTTTTCACGTTTCGTTCCACCGGCGCCTTTTCATGCACGGAACACCCTTTCCTGCACTATAAATAGTGCGATAAGCCGTTGACAGTTTCTGATAAACGTCCAGGGCACACTATCGCCACCAGAAAAAAAGTCATGCTTTTGAGACTATTGGCTACAGTTCCTGTTTCCGCCGCCTTCTACTTGGGCCCCTTGCACTACGAAAACCAGTTTTTTGTGCGTGATGGTTCGTCTTGCCCAAGAGACCTCCCTGTCTCGTGTACCAACTCCACGCCGGTAGCTGACACGTGCTGTTTTGAAGCTCCCGGTGGGGTTCTCTTGCAGACCCAGTTCTGGGACTACAATCCTGCTGTCGGAGCCGACGACGAGTGGACTTTGCATGGACTTTGGCCCGACAATTGTGATGGAACCTACGCTCAGTTTTGTGACAACTCGCTTGACGTCCAGGGCAGTATCGAGGACATTATCAAGAACGAGTTCAACGATGCGGACTTGTACAACAAGATGTCGAAAACCTGGAAAAACTACAACGGAAACGACGAGTCCTTGTGGGAGCACGAGTTCAACAAGCACGGCACGTGTATCAACACCATCAGACCCCAGTGCTACTCGGGATACAAGAAGGACGAGAACATCTACGACTACTTCCGTATTGCTGTCGGGCTCTACGACAAGTTGCCAACGTACAAGTTCTTGGCTGATGCGGGCATCACTCCCAGCACCACTAAAACGTACACCAAGGACCAGGTTGCCAAGGCGTTGAGCAGCAACTTTTACGGCAAGCAAGTGTACTTCAAGTGTGACAACAACAACGCCCTCCAAGAGGTGTGGTACTTCCACCACCTCCAAGGCTCCCTCAGAGGAGAAGATTTCCAGGCCATTGATGCGCTTTCCACCGGCAGATGTCCAGACTCGGGCATCAAGTTTTTGCCCAAGAGTGGCTCCAACGCTCCTCCAAACCCACCCGATGGCGGCGATGCTTCCAAGGGTTACTTGAAGCTCCTGGGCAACCCCGGCTGTCTCATCTCCAACGGCAAACACTACACTTCTGGCACCTGTGCCACCTACCAGGTGGCCAAGCTGGAGTTCGGTGGGTCCACCATCAAGTCGTCCAAGGGCTACTGTGGCTTTGACAGCAATGGCGACTTTGTTTGCAACGGGTCCATCCAGGCTTCCAAGTTCCAGTTCCAGCTCGACTCCGACAACAAGGTGTCCTATGGTGGGAAGTCCCAATGGTGCTTTGACCCTGCCCACCAGACCGGTTCCGGCAGCACCGCCCAGGTGCCCGTCAAGTTGGGCACCGACTGTGATGCACCTTTTACCATCTCGCTCCAGTCGTGAAAACCAAACAAAATAAAATTAGATTAAAATAGACATCCGTAAAGGTTCACTATAGGTAGCTAAAGTACAGCCTACTTGGCTTCTGTCGCAGGGATCGTGGGGCTGTTGGCGGCGTCGTCCACCGTGGGTTCAGGCTCCAGCACCGCCTTGTCTTCGGCGACGCTGTCAGCACCGCTGGCTGCATCGTGGCCCACCGCAGGGCCGGCTTCGAGGTCTGCTGGGCCGGCAGCAGGCACAAAATTGGCCAACAAGACGCCTCTGTTCAAGGTTCCAAACTCGTTCAAAGGCGTAAACCCCCCGGCCTTGGCGATGGGCACAATTGTGAACCAGATGAGATAGCCCAAGGAGAGAAGGAACACAATCCAGTTGAGCACACCAAACGCAATAAACGCCTTGCTCAACTTGCATCCCTTGCTGACGAACGAGTAGCCGTAGCCGCGGTAGCTGCAGCTAGCGGAGCCAAAGTAGTCGGCAATGGCGCCAAAGGCAGCCAACCAGAAAATCATCAAGATCGACTCGCCGATAAGGGACGTGAGAGGGGAGAAGAATTGGGGAATGGCAAGCGTTGCCACCAAGTAGCCAAAGGATATCACCGAGGTGGCTACCGCAAAGTTGCCTCTGTCCCATCCACCGTACTCCTTCACGGCACCAGCGGACACGCCGAGGCCGATGATGGAAAACAACAACTGCACGCCTCTAATAATAAGGGTATAAGTGCTACTGGGAGCAAAACTGGGCTTGGCCATGACGATTAATGTAGTCTGGGTCAGTATATGACGCTAGATTGCGGTGCGGGCAAGCAATGCCTACAGGAGCGCTGGTGCAACATTGGGTGCGAAAACGTACGTTATCAGAGGAGTATTCAACGAGCCGGCCCAGGGGTCCCGCCGCTATTTATAGCGAGTGGCAGCCACCCCCAAAGGCGACTTCGGAAAGTAAGTGACTAAGAATTCCGGTTATGAGCGCGGCGCATGCATGGCAGACCGATATGCATGCCCACCACCGTGTCCCTGACCCCACGTATGGGGTAACGGGGTGCAATATTGGGCCAGAACTGCCCAGCGCCATCGTGGGGCGGCGGCTGCCGTTGGTGCAGTTTCGTCGGTGGTCTGGGCGGCAAACAGATCCCCAAGATTCAAGGGCCAGATTGGCCATTGTCACTCGCATGTGTGTCAGCCGCACATTTCTGCAACGCGCACCACAGGAAATTACGAACTTTTTGAATCACCCTTCCGTTACCGACATATGCATACGGCCTTTGTTTGTTTGTGTTTGTGTTACGCTGTAGATCGCCTTGAGATAGATTATTTTTTATTTGCTGCTCAGCACCTTGTACCGTATCGCAATCAGGTGTGACCAATGCAGGGAATACGATATACGGGCCAGGAGGGGAAGCAGATGAACATTTGCACTGCAGAACTGTGCGGCAGAACTGCGCGGCAGAACTGTGGACCCCATTGGTATAGCCCGGCTGGTCATCGTGCCACCACCCGCTCAGCCGTTCGGGTCGTCTCCCGAACAAATCCGAGAGGGGAATCATGCATGTGGCGTCCCGTACTCTGCATGCCTACAGGTGCTCGCATACACCACGCACCTTCTCATATAGGTGATCGCTAAGCCTCAACAACCCGGCGCCATTGCACAAGCGGTACATCGTGTTCGACTCATAGCTGTCGCGGATCATCTTGCCGCGGGCGTTAACCTGTACATAGCCAAAGATGTCATCCACCTCGGGGATGCGGCCGTGGCGGGGGATCTGCCGAAAGTCGTAGATGGGCATGAACGAGTTGGCATTGGCCCCGGCCTCCATGACAAACAGGAAGTCGTCGTAGACGTGGCTGGCGATGGTCTGCTGCAAGAGCTCAACGAAAAACGCATCGGGCTCAAACTGGTCGGGAGTGACGAGATTGCGCGACCGGCTGCAGCCCACCGGAATGGCCGACTTCCGGGGCGAGAGCGACAAATGAAACAACTGCGCGCCCGGCTCCTCGTGTATAAATATCTGGCTGTTCGCCGCGTACTGCGAAGAGCAACGAACACCTCTGAGCAAACCGGGACGGAGTAGCATGATGGGGCTGAGACGGAAAAAATCTGAATCTTACATCGATGGGTTATGTGCAGGCAAGACGGCGCCGGTCTACCCTAGCATGCTTCTCTTTCTGCCCCGTAGACGAACGTCCTCGAGTTTCTTGATCGTGTCGGGAAGCCGGGCACGCTTCCCGGCGGCCTTCTGTGCTGTTTCGTATCCCGCGAGAAGCCACGCGTTGTACTTGGCAGCGTACACCGAGTGGGTGCTCATGATGGCCCGTTCCAACACGTACAAATCCACAGCCTTGTCTTCGGCAAGCCCCGAGTACGAGGACAATCCGAAATCTATAAGCGAGGCCTGGGTCTGGCCGTCGGTTAGAATGATGTTGGAGGACGTGAGGTCGCCGTGGATCATGTCGTTGAGATGCAACTTGCCAACAAGGCCACCAACGGTGCCAAGGAGCTGCTCCACCGTTGCAGAAACACATGCTTCTTGGTCGCCGCTCTTCTCCAACATCCACAACCAGTTTTTGAGCGAACTGACACTGCCGTCGGGCAAGACACCGCCGACGTAGTCCATCCAGATGATGCCGTGTGCAACGTCTACCAGGATCAACCGCGGACAATTGAGTCCTAGCTTGGTCAACTTGGCCATGAACTTGGCCTCCCCAATAGTACGCGAGCGTGTGAGCGCGGAATCTATCTTGGGATGTCGGTAAGGCTTGGGAGGACGAAACTTGATGATGCACCACGATGAGCCGGGTTCGGGAAGGTACGGATGCACGCTTGTCTTGAAAACGAGTGCCTCGGCACCCTGCGACACCACCTCGAGCGGCACGTTCGGTATGTACCGCTGTGCTTGAACAACTATAGCGTCGGTCATCGTGTCAACTACTGCCTCACTACTGCCTCCACTGGTTGATGAGGGTGGGTGTGCTTATGTCAGCGCCGAGGTGGCACCTGGCCCTGGCGATTACGCATGGATGCATACTCCGCAGCACTAGTTGGAGGTCACTGTTGTTGCTACTATGGTGCCTCACTACCTATTGAATACTACTTTGGGGTCCGAGTATGCGGCCAATCATAAGGACACCAAAGCACCACCGTCCCCCTCCACAATAAACTTGAGTATCACCGAGGAACATTCCCAACGGGTGTTCAGTGAGAACGAAGCCTTGGACAAGATGATCGAGCGCAAGCTAAAGTACAAACTCGCATCCTTTGACCTACTTGGCGACACTCCTTTCAGCACTGATATCGAGAACTTTTACCAGCGGGTGTCCCCCGAGTTGGCCCAGCGGGAACACCAGCTTGATAAGCAGCGGTTGGTGGAACTTTACAACATGCTTAAGGACCGATTGGTAGACGAGGACCGGAGCGAAGACTCCAGGAAGGATTTGGGTGAACTTTCGTCGGGCTCTGCAACGAAAAGACCGTTGATGAGCTCCGACAGAATAGGCGAAATCTACATGAACCAGAGAGCATTCAACGTGCAGCACGAAGATGATGTGGACTTGGGAAGACTTTCATTGAAATCCTTGCTTTTGGCAGCACGTTTGGAAAAATTCAGAAGGTTCTTTCCTGCCCAGCCAGACATTGACGACCTCGTTCCAACCCGCTGGATCCCTCTCTGCTCGTCTCAGGATATTGTCAAACTTTCTGACTCGTTCGGCTTGGAGGTGTCTGGTCCCAGTGCCAATACCATCGCCCTCTCAACGAAAAGCTATGTCCCGACCGCCATTGCCGTGCTGGATTCTGCCAACCTGTATTTCAATTTCATAGGCAACCGCTCAGTCGACTCCAGACTTGGCCTCTTCTACTATGAAGTTCAGGTGTCTCAGGAATGCAACAGCTCGTCGAATTTCAAGCCCATCATCCCCATCATGGACTCTGCATCATCACCCACCATGTCTTTTTCTATGGGCTATACCTGCGAGGCGCCTGTGTTGGAAACAGACAGAATAACCCGCAGCTCAAATGGGTTCGAGGGCGAGCGAATAGATATCTCCAACGTCCTTCAACAACTCAGAGCGTTCAGTCCACTGGAACAAACCTCCCTACTCCGTGGCCTTGGCAGCATGTCGTCGATGAGACCTGGTGTTACGCAAGGAACTTTTGCTATCAATTTCGAAGACAGAAGCTTTCATGACTCAAGCAGCAACCCGCAGAACCCTCGATCATCGCTTTCAATGAATCGCAGACTCTCACCCTTACATCGTCAGCTTGCAGAGGAGAATGATGGTGGTAAGACCCACTTGGAGATGATTTCGAACGGTTTCACCGTTGAAGATGGAAAGTCCTCCAAAGTTTACAAAACCGACACAATTGGATGCGGTGTTAACTTTATCACCAAGTCTGTATTCATAACCTTTAATGGCATACGTGTGAAGGATTTTGAGGAAGCACAGTTGTCCAGTTATAATCCTCTCATGCAGGCGGAGAAGGTAGACTTGTACCCAGTTCTTGGGTTTTCAGTAGCAAACTTGAAGGAGATTCAACCCAGTGGTGAGCCTACAACTGTCTCTATCACCACAAACTTCGGGCTGGAACCGTTTAAGTTTGATATTAACAGTTATAGCCTGCAGCTCAAGCGGCGTAACGAAGAAGAATTGGATCAACTTTCTCAGGACATGAAAGCTAAGGCGCAGGGAAAACCACCGGCTGATAACTCGTATCTTGAGGCTTGCGAAGACAGTTCCCTCAATTCTATAATAAAGTCATATTTGGCACAAGGAGCATACTTGGATACTTTGGCTGCATTTGAAACCGACACGCACGATGAAAGCGATAATTTGACAAATTCAACTCCTTGGATTACCGATGAAGAAAATGTGTTCATCGAGAAATCCAAGGCACAGGTCCGGAAGGTTGTGAAGACTCTTTTGTTGCATTCGCAATTCGATGAAGCATCAGAAGTCATAGCGCTGCTTCTTGGGATATTCAACGAGGGAAAGTTTGCCTCCACTACACTTGCGTTTGATATCAGGTTTATGAAGTACAAGTATCACATTAAAACTTTGCTCAACAAAAAGATGGATTATGGCTCAGACGAATTTGAATTCCAGGGCCGTTCACAGGCTGCACTCAAACAGGAGTGGGAGGAAGTCCTCAACCACGGTCGGCAATTGTTAGCTGGCCTCACTATATCTGACTTTGTTCAACGGCAAGAAGTGATGAAGGCATCTAATCTTCTTCTTTTGGAGAACCACGAAACGTATGAGCAAAACAGCGACTACAAATCGATGATTGGAAATTACACCGAGAATCTACGTCAACTAGCTTGGGATGTCAATGATTATCTAGTCCAAAGTTGCTTAGGGGATGCCAAAGTCGATCATTGCTCAAGGTTGGAAGCGTTGTGCCGCGATGTCCATTCCCAGATCAGCTCGTTGGCAACCAGTCTCGACGATAAGAGATTTCAGATGATCAATTTTGAAGATGATCTTGTGAACGTCTAATTCAATTTGCGCCTCTTGCGAGTGGATTCGATGAGTATCCGTGAGACCTCTTGCGAGGGAAACTGCCCAGTCAGTTTTTGTAAAAGTTCGGGTAGCTTCACGTCAGCAAGTTTGTCGAATTTGTATATGTCATGCATCTTGAGGCACCAGCCCCCATTTTCCAAGACGTTCATGGACTTAACTTCTGGGTTTTCTTTCAATATATCAGCATACAACGACACGAGCTCTTCGATGTACTCTTTGATGTTATATTTGATTTTCGTTTCTGGCCTCAACGGATCCAACACGTAGTACATGAAACTTTCGTCGCTGAAGAAAGGTGGTGCCAACGTTTCATTGATGCCCACTGTGAGAGAGCACAATAAGCTCGCTGTAGCTGGTCCCACGCCTTTTAGGTTGCAGAATTCATCACAGGACAGTCTCACTGCTTGTAAGTATTCCTTTTTTGAGTCTGCTTCAAGGTCAGTCCAAAACTGGTCCTTTGTATCTATTTCTTGGTAGAAGGTGAGAAGCTTGTTGAATCCCAGTTTTGTAAATTCTTCAACTGATTCTTCAGTATTGGATTTTATAAGTGAAGGCAATGTAGGGCGATACTTTCCCTTGGCTAGCTTCCAATCCATGACTAGGATGAGCTCGTCTTTGGTGAGCCAGCAACTTTTTTCCTTAACGTAACGAAGTCGTAAAGTTTCTGGCAACTTGGTTTTCCTCCATTCGTCGAGTTCCTTTAGATTCATGGAGTCTTTGTTGTACTTCTTGGTGCTCTGCTGTGATAGATCCTCGGTTATCAAGTTATAAAGAGACTTGGAAGCCTCAATGACCCAGTTGACTTCTTTCATTCTGGTTTGTTAAATGCGCTGGAATAGGAAATCTGGGGTAGTTTACTGGTGTTACGGGCGTTAGTATATACATGGTAGATGGTGGGTTACCCGAAAGGTGTTTCTATTCAATGGGGCATGGGGTTGACGATCGGTTTTGAGTCGTTTGCCTTGGAGATTTTGTAGTTGAGTCTCTTGTTTGGAGTGAAGCTGATGGGCATAGTTAAGTCCATGACAACGTTTTGGAACAACGAGAACACCTGCGAGCTCAACCAAAAGAGAACCAACGAAACTGGGGCGTGTAGCGAGATGGCCATCATGAACACCACGGCCATACGGGATACGTTGGCCATGGCTTCTGTGAGAGAAGATCTGACCGCTCTCTTTCGACTGTTCACCAGCAACTGGATGGTTTTCAAGGTCCACTCAACGTTGCAAAGTGATATGACACCCAACATGAGTGGGAACATATGAACGGGATCAGCACAAGTAAGGTCGGGAAACCACAAGGCACCCTCGGTGTAGAGAGACGCATCTAGCGCCTTGTTCTTGAGCACGTCCCACGTAGACCAGCCACTCAAGTTACGCATCGACATCGACATTGCGACCCATATAGGGATCTGAACTGCCGGAAGAGTGAAGTTCTTCCAGATCTGGACCCCGTGACGTTTGAATAGCGCCTTTTGGCGTTTGCGAGTTTCCTTCGCTGCGAGTAAAAGTATCTCTTCATACTTCATGCCAGACAACGAGCCCTTCAGAAGCAACACAGAAGGGTCGCTGGCCACGTCGCTCTGCTCGATTTCCTTCTGTGCCTTCTGCACCCTCTTGGCCAAGTTGAGCTTCAAGACTGGAGTGGATGCACTGACCACCGGTCGGAGTTCACTTTGTTTCATGATTCGCTTTCGCTGCAAGATAGCCAACGGAAGTGTGAATGCAGCACGTATTGAAAACGTGGTTAATGGAATAACAGCCCACCAAGGAAGGCCAGAGTAGGCGTGTAAAGTTTGCAACGATGTCGTCAAGCCATCGACAGCCAGTGGTAGATCGTGAAACGTTCGTCTGGAGCCTGCTATGGCCACACGATGGGGCAATCGAGCTCCGGCAGCGAGTTTGAGTGGGTACATCTACCGTGAATAGCCATGCAAAATTGCAGTAACCAAATCGAGAACTTTGTGCGAGAAACAATTTTGGTTTTGAATTTGATTTTCATTTTCTCACCCAAGTTTCAGAGAAAACACACCCCATCCATGTCATCAAGGTCAGATAGAGCATGTATGCTCTGTGGAATAATACAGCCGTTCAGATTGTTCATAGACCGGGGCTGTCCCAACTGTGAGAGTGTCTTGCATTATCAGGATAATGAAGACAACCAAGTTCAGGATTGCACGTCGCCATCGTTCGAAGGCTTGGTGGCGTTGGGAGACGACAACAAGAAGTCCTGGGTGGCCCGGTGGCTCAGAATAGACCCGTTTGTGGCTGGAATGTACGCGGTCAAGGTTACCGGAAAACTTCCTCCTCACATCATCAGTGACTTGGCGGAACAAAACGTAATATATAGACCCAGAGACGGCAGTGCCGAGGACTAGCTTCCCGTGGCTGGTTGTCGGGGCCCCCAAAATTAAGATTCTGTATAATATAGATACAATATTGTTACGTGTAGCTCTCGGGTAACTACTGGAACCGCCGTGCAGTCGCGTCGAGTTGTGACACCGTTGGTGCCTTGTCCCACTCCCTACGGGCGTTCCATATGATGTCCATAAGGCGGGCATTGAGGAGCTCGAGTTTTTCAATGCTGAAACCAGAGGTGATTTCGGGCAAAACTGTGCCAAAGAAATTTTCAAACTCAGGACCCACTTCAACATCTCTCAGTTCATCGTGGAAAAGTTCCTCTTCTGCCTCCGATGCAGACAGTTCTTCTGCTACCTCATCGACGGCATCGATATGGGCTTTGGCTTCAGCTGGCTCAGCAGTTGCATCAATAGCAGCAGGTTTGTTTTCGCCTTGAGCACTCTCTTCAATTTGGGCACCTTCTTCAACTTTGGCATCTTCTTTGACTTGAGCATCTTCTTCGACATCAGCACCTTCTTCGACGTGAGCACTCACTGCCACTTCGGCCTTTCCGTTTCCATTTTCTACCGGCTCATACTCGAGCACTGGTCTGTCTTCACCAATAGCCAGCCCATTCTCTCCGTTCGGAATCTCTTTATCAATAGCTTTCAAATTCTCTTCCTCTTTTTCTTCAAACTCTTTCGCCATTCTCTCCTGTTTCTGCTTTTCTCTCTCCCTCATATTCTTGCAAGAGGCCAAGAATTCGGGGGTACTGAATTCATCGACTGCAACTTCGGCATTGGTTAACATTTCGTTGGCTTTTAACAGTCTTTCCCGATCCTCAGAGGTTATGGAGTCTCGAAGAATCATTCGAATGTCTTTGATAAATTGCTTTGGTTCGGAATAAAATCCATTCCAAAGACGTTCTTCAATCACATCAAGATCCATGTTAAAGTAGTATCTTCCAGTACTGATTTCCTTGATCATGTTCTCGTGCTCTGGGTTGTCTGATCTGACGTACAAAACCTCATAAGGATTCAATGCATCATCCAAAATTGATGGTTCAAATAAGTGGTATAAGAGGTTTTCATCAATAATGGGTTTTCTAAAGCGCTTATATCGCGTTTTAAATAGGTCCATCAACCCAGCCAACTTGATTTTCAACAAATTTTTCAATTTCGTGTCTTCGTACTCCAATTGTCTCTTCTTCTTTTTATCAAGAACATCGCTATCCTCATGATTTTCGGTAGTAACCACCTTCAATTTTTTTAATCTCCGCTTAGGTCTATTCTCAAAGTCGTTAATGAACTCAAAGGGGCGCATCTTTAATGCCTTCTTTAAGATCTTAAAGAACTCCACTCTTGAGTCCTTGGATGGCGTCTCGATCAGCACATTATTTTGAGGACTATCAAAACCAAAGATCAATTTAATATCGTGGTCAAGCTCCGAGCCAGGCGTTTCAGAAATTCCCAAAAGCAACACCTTTTCTGTGCTTTTGAGTCCACGAAGCAAACTAGCCAAGGTAGCTCTTGCAGTGAATGGCATCACCAGATACCATACATCTATATTTGGCAAGAATAATATCGATGGCTGGTGTCTGCGAGCTTCAATAAACGCCTGAACAATAGCCAGCTCAGGCGTTCTTGTGACATCCCCGAAGACAGTGCCCAAGTCTAATAGCTGGATTTGAAATCCTTCCAAGTAATTGAGAATGGCAGGCCCTATATATTGTTGGCCATTTCCAGCATTACCGCTGACCAATAAATGGGGCTTGCAAATACGGGAATCTTCAAGACTTTTCAATAGATTTTGGCGAGCAAATCCACCATCCTCGTCATTGATAGTCGGGTCCAAATACATTGCCTCTTCTAGATCTGTCTTGCGGGCCGAGTTTAGAGTAGAGCTGTCGGGGAGAAGAGCCCCTAGCTTGTACTTGACCTCCTCGAAAGTTCCATCCAATAAGGGTTTCAAGTTGTCGGGTATGGGAGCTGAACCGGAAGATGTCAGTCGAGCACTTGATGGAACAATTTTATTGATGGCTTTCATAAAGTCTTTGGCAACCACTTTCACCTTCGCAGGATCGACTTGAAGCTTGTCTGAAGTTTTGTAGATCTGAGGGTACTTCCTTTGAATACTCATCAACGATGCTTCAACGCACAAGGCACGTAAGTCAGCTCCCCCGTATCCTTTTGTAAGGCCAGCTACTCGGTGAATGAAGTCTTCCGAGAGTGGTGGGTTCCACTTCTTCGTTTGAATTTGCAATATCTGGGCTCTCGCCCTTTCATCTGGGAGCGGGAAATAGAACTCTCTATCAAAACGCCCTGGCCTGCGCAAAGCAGGATCTATAGAATCGGGACGATTTGTTGCTCCAATCACGATAACCTGACCACGATTATCCATACCATCCATTAATGCAAGCAATGTAGACACAATACTTGCATGAATTTGCTCTTGTTTAGATGACCGTACGGGTGCTAAGCCATCAATTTCATCGAAAAATATGATTGAAGGTTGCTGCTTTTTTGCTTCTTCGAAGAGCAAACGAAGTTGACGTTCAGCTTCACCCACCCATTTACTTAATGCATCGGCACCCTTTCTCATAAAGAAAGTAATTTTCCTTGTTGAAGTCGAGCAGGTAGCGGCCAATGCTCTTGCCATTAATGTTTTACCAGTTCCTGGTGGTCCGTGGAACAAAACACCTCTAGGGGGTGATATGTTGAAGTTTTGGTAAAGCTCTGGGTAAAGAAGTGGAAGACTAACCATCTCTTTGAGCTGGTCAATATAATTGTCCAATCCACCAACGGCAGAGAAATCAATATTCATGTCAACACCTAGAGGGTCCGTATCACTTAGATTGTTCTTTTTAGACCCTTTAGCGTCGTTTGTACCGCCAGTTATTAATTTGGTATTGTTGATAAGGGAGGACGTTTTACCACTGTTTGTACCATTGATGGGAGCAATTTCATCATCAGAGGAATCAGAATCGGACATCTGGCCTATTGGTATATTCCCTTGGATTCCTGTTGTTCCAGATAGTCCTTTACCAAATAATGGTACAACATCACTTCCGCCGAATGGGCCAGCGGTTGGAAACAAAAGTTTTCTGTAATCGTTTTTATTGACATTTGGCCGCCTTGGTCGTCCTCTTCCGGGCAGGGCAGAGAGCTTGGCAAGGTCGGCATCGTTCGTTATTGGCGGAGGGATTGTGTAGTCGACTTTAACTTGTCTCTGGCGCAAATTGTGGCGGACGGGCGATGCCTCGGGGGAATCGTAGAGGTCTCTAATTTCATCTCTTATTGTGTCTCCCTCGTCATTAGAATCGTCCTCGTTGGCTCCTGATTCCAGATCAGACACTTTCACAGTCTTGCGCCGTCTTCCTCTTGATTCTGGTGTACCCGACTTGGAACGTGTTCTCCGTCTCTTGCGTCGTCTTCCGTATCCATAGTCGCCGCCTTCTTCGTCGTCTTCGGACGCGATAAATGCCCTTTCTTTTTCTCTTTCCAAGAAATCATCAGAGACTTCCGACACATCATCGGACGAGTGGAAGTCGGAGTCATTCAGATCCCGGGATTTCTGCCGCTGAGACTTCCTGATAGGAACGTCTTCCAGAGCTCCGTCTTCACTCTTCAAATCAAACTCTTCCACATCGTCGTCGTCGTCGGGTTTCTTCGCGGCAGCACGTCTGGAGGACCGTACTGGAGCATCGGAATCATCACCCAGATCTTCATTCAGCAGCGATTCATCGTATCGTACGGATCGTCTAGGACGCATGTTGTATCCTTCTCCAGAGTCTGAATCGCTGGCGACTTGGCGCCCGCTACGGCGTCTGGACATAGCGTTATATTTCTCTGGGTCGTAATTAAGAGTCACAAAAATGGTGACAGTAGCTGGTTCAGCTCAAGGTTTTTGATTCTGGGGGCTGGTGAGTCGATGCCTACTGTATAGTGTTTAGACCGTGAAAAGACTAGGTCGAATTTTTGGTTGTTGGTGAATTCGAGCGCCTATAGCGTCATGCAATGGATACAATAAATCGAGGGCGACGTTCAAAAAGGAAGTCCAACAATTGTGGTAGCCTCAGGAATCAAGCTTTAACCTCTAACGCACGGAAAACGTGTACGGTACCACAGCTGTGATTTTGATGTACTGTCGCAGGCCAAAGCCTCGACCCGTAGTTGACCCGAAATAGCCTATCTGCAGGACTTTGTTAGCGAAAATCTTCACGCGCTGGCTGGTGATCAACAACGGTGGATATTCTGGTCTGTCTTCTGCCGAACAAACAAGGTTCTTGGGGGCGTATTTCGAACTTTAAGCTTGTTGTGGATGGGTCACCGGCAGCGCATCACAATATGGGACACGGCTTGAATATTGAAGAAGACAGGAAAACTTTGTCCGAAGGCTCATTTAGGACTCTCTCGACATGATAAGACCAACTGCCAACGCAGAGCCTCAAATTTGCAGCCATTTGTAGTCCTACTTGCAGCATCTGTAACAGCTTGACAGAAGGCATCGGTACACCGGGTTATTTATATACAGGATGGTATGGGTCTATGGATGGTCTATGGCTAATTACAGGGACTCTCTCATCTTTATTCGTTCTATGGGTAATTTCTTCCCTTTATCGTTTGCTCCGTGTCCGTACGCTGCATCCTGGCCAAGCTTGGCATATGCAGCCAATCTTTTTTCTGGTGATACTCCGAGACGATCAAGTATCTTGTGAGAAAGATCTGGGATGAAGGGGCTGATTAAGATCGATGCAATACGACATGTCTCGGCTGCCATGTACACAAGATAGTTTTGGACGTTGCTATAGGTGTTTCTCGAGTCTTTGCTCAAAGCCTCATCTTTCAATTTGCTCGAGAATATCCACGGTTGTCCGATCTGGAACAACTGGTTTCCTGCTTCTATGGCTTCCCACCATGCTTGAATCACTTTCATGTGGTCGAAAGATTCCATCTGTTCATCCATGGTCTCATACAAGTTGTTGAGACAAGTGCGGAGACGATCATTGGCTGCTCTCACGGCATCAGGATCAGCATAAGGACATTCAGCAAAGAGAGCATCGACGTTGTCAAACACACCCTCGTTCGCTAAAGAGACGCATTTCTCAATGTTGAAGGATGGTCCTCCACACCGGGTGACAAGATTTGCATACTTGCCAATAATGTTTTCTCTCGTGAAGTGGAAGGCTCTTTCACTGAAATTAGAGTCGGATGCAATGTTGGAGTATTCGCTCAAGAAAAACCGGGAAGCGTCCTGGCCGTAGTACTCGAGCATCTCCATTGGGTCCACCACATTTCCTAGACTCTTGCTCATCTTGAAAC
Source organism: Meyerozyma smithsonii (assembly GCA_030570235.1). Lineage (NCBI taxonomy): Eukaryota > Fungi > Ascomycota > Pichiomycetes > Serinales > Debaryomycetaceae > Meyerozyma > Meyerozyma smithsonii. The sequence continues at coordinate 689,734 of JAJLVE010000001.1, read as the reverse complement.
CGTCGCTGAGCCAATGGGAATGTACCACCACTTTCTTGGGCAACGGCAACTCGGCTGCCATGAGGAAAATGGGCCAGTATATACAGTGGAACCTGGCAATATCTTTACCTATCACATGGACGGCGGGCCAGGGCGAGGTGGGAGAGTCGAGTGACTTGGGGTATCCTGCTGCCGTGATGTAATTGATCAAAGCGTCGAACCAAACGTAAATGTTCTGCAGCGGGTCTCCTGGGACGCCAATGCCCCACAGCAAGCGTGACGATGGTCTGGATATGGACAAGTCTTCCAATTTCTCGCTCTCTAGCTCGGCCAAGATTGCGTCGTACTTGTTCTGGGGAATAATAAAACCAGGGTTAGCCTTCAAGTGCTGAATGATATGCTCGTGGAACTTGGAGAGACTGAAAAAGTAATTCGACTCTTCGTTGAAAATCACTTCGTTCCGAGTTTCCTTCGAAATCATTTTCGACTTCCCATCGGAGTCATAGACCTTTTCTATCTGAGATTCGGGGTAAAATGTCTCGTCGCTCACAGCGTACCATCCACTGTGCTTTCCCTTGTAGATAAGACCACGCTCTTGCATCGTTTTCCAAAAGTGCTTGACAGCCTCAACATGGTCGCTATCGGTAGTTCGAATAAACCTGTCGTAGTTGATGCCGAACTTTTCCGCTAATTCTTTGAAGTTCAACGACACTTCGTCTACCAACTGCTTTGGTGGGATGCCTCTCTTTTCTGCCACAGCTTGAATCTTGAGCCCGTGTTCGTCGGTTCCTGTCAAGAAATACGTATCCTTATTTTTGAGTTTTTCCCATCTGCTCCTAGTGTCACACAAGTGCATCGAGTAGAGATGGCCCAAGTGGGGCTTGGCGTTCACGTAGAAGATGGGGCTGGTCACGTAGTAGGGCTTGGACGCTACGGTGCTTGCAAATCGTCGTACGGCCAACATGACGCGAGGAGGAGTTTTACTGTGCGAATATTTATTACGTAGATAATTCTGACTTTTCCACGAAAATGGCCATCAATGCAAAAACCGAGTAGAACAAGGCCAATGGGTATGCAATGAGGGGACGCACGTTGTGGAGCTTCATGACGGCCACGAAAAAGCCGGAGGCAGAGTAGGTGCACCAGAAGACTGCGACAGCACTGATGATGTAGCCTGCCAAGTTGTCAAGCGTGAACACCACGCCTGCGACACTCACGAGCACAAGCGGAAGTAGACAGTAGCCGATGACCGATGCAGACCTGATGATGTCAAGCGACACATCGTTACTCATAAGCTTGAACAAGTAGTGCAAGCTGACGATGCCAAAGAGACCCACGCCGTAGATGTAGCCAAACTGGACCTTTCCCGCGAGCAATAACAACACGCCAAAGAGCAACACGAATAATATGGGTCCTGCCAAGTCGGAGTCCTTCATGATGTCGGGGTTGATGTTTCTGTTGAACGGATTCAACACCGTCAATGTCTTGCCCTTGATGTGTGAGAAGTTTATACCGAGTTCTTCCAAGAGAGGAGGCTCGTTGGGGTAGCCTGAGGTGCCGAAGGCTGCGAAAATGCCCGGAGTGAGTTCGCCGCCTCCGATTTCACCGCTGATGTCGACGTTGGCGCCGCCAAACCCGTGGTCAATGTTGCCCATCGAGCCTGATGGCTGCGCACCTTGCTGCAGAAACGAGTTGCCGTACTGTGACTGGTAGAACTGCATGTTCTGGGGATTCTGCACTTGTTGGTAGTACGCCATGGTGCAAGTTTGTGGATCAGAATATTAGGGTATTAGGGCGGAGTGAGGTTGGGTGGTATTGATCGTTGCAAGCTACCGGGGATGACTTTGCTCGTTTTGTTTCGTCTGGCTGCCTGCTGATCGCCTGGACTAAAGTGTAAAAACCAGGAGACTAATACGTTGCGGTTGTACAAGGTAGTTTTGGAACAGTTATGACGAGTAACTGACGCGCACTGTGGGTGTAAGAGGGTGTGTTGCTGTGTATATATATATTCTTTCCCGCTTGTCCGATTGCTACCGTTACAGTGGCCGAGTGGTTAAGGCGACGCCCTGCTATTAGCAGCCTAGGCGTTGGGTTTTACCTGCGCAGGTTCGAATCCTGTCTGTGACGTTATTTTTTTTTGCGATCTCCGCCGTACACTGGCAAGGGACAGCATACTGAGTACCTGCTACCATGTCGCATTCGCTTGTCATATTTGCGCCCTCTGGGTCTGTGCTCTACAAGTATAACAACAAGCTTTCCCCATTCAACGATTTCATAGCCGAAATTGTCAACGGCACATGCACCGAGCTAGAGCCGGACTTCTACACGTCCAGCCTCAACCAGAAACGGTTATACTGTTTGAAACGCAAGTCTACGTATGCTGCCATCTACTTTGATGCGGTGACCACGTTGGACAGCGACAAGATTGAGACCTGTTTGCTTGATGTATTGAAAATCCACGCCAAATTGGCCGACGAAGAATCCCCAGATCTGGCCAGCAAAATACAAAAGCTTGTGGATTACCAGTTCAACCACCTCATGAAGTTGCTGCAGCCGGTGAAACTTGCCCAGTCAGTAGACAGCGGTACAGACAGCAAGACGAATAGCGGTACATCAACTCCCAAGAAACAGCCCCAGGCTCTGTCCAAGAAAACGATGAGAAAGTGGGACGGGAACCAGATGGTGGAGGTCAACAGCAACGAGGTGTTGGACTACTCCGAGGGGAAGCAGGACGACGCGGTGGTAAATACGGATCTACTTGTGAGCGGCGATGCGTTCAGCCAACAAGACGACTTGTTCCTTGTCAACGAGCTTAACGATATACTTGACGAGAATGCGCCGGAGGACGAAGTGTCGCAGAAATCTGGCTTTTTCGGCAAGATCTCGTCCTACTTTGGCGGCCCCATCAACTTGGAGGACGTGTCGAAGAAGTTCACGGACCAGCTTATCTCCAAGAACATTGCTCCCGCGACAGCCAAGACCATCACCGATAAGCTTAATCACGAACTCAAGGGGAAAAAGGTGACGTTGAAGGACTACAAACAAGCATTGACGGTCGAGCTCACCAAGATCTTGACTCCCAATGTCTCCACGGACCTCCTCTACGATGTCAAGCGAAATAGCACCAGCATCAAGACCCGTCCGTATGTCATCTCCGTGGTGGGTGTCAACGGTGTTGGCAAGTCGACCAACCTTGCGAAGTTGGCATACTGGTTTCTTCAGAACAACTTGAATGTGCTCATCTGCGCCTGCGACACCTTCAGGTCCGGAGCCGTGGAGCAGCTCAAAGTGCATGTCAACAATCTCAAACGACTCAACACCACCACCAGCACCAAAATTGACCTTTTCGAGAAGGGTTACGGAGGCGGCGACCATGTCGTGGCTACAGCAAAGCTGGCCATTGAGTTTGCCGGTGCCGAGGGCTTTGACATCGTCTTGATTGATACTGCGGGCCGTACCCATTCCAACGCGAAACTCATGGCGCCGTTGAAGAAGTTTGGCGATGCTGCAAACCCAGACAAAATCATCATGGTGGGAGAGGCGCTCGTGGGAACGGACTCTGTTGAGCAGGCAGTCAATTTCAACAATGCCTTTGGAAACCGCCGTTCCTTGGACTTCTTCATCATTTCCAAAGTGGACACTGTGGGGGACTTGGTGGGGTCGATGATCAACATGGTGATGGCCACGAAAGTGCCGATTCTCTTCGTGGGCACGGGCCAGGTTTACACAGACATCAAGCGCTTGAGCGTCAAGAACGTGGTGGAGGCACTCATGAGGTGAAACACACTTTAGTCAATCGTACATACAAGAATGGACAAGTCGGAGATCCCATTCCCAATTAGGTAATCTTGGTGATACTTATTTCAAGCCTTGTTTGTTGCAACGAGCGACCTCTGTGCTTCTCGCTGAGCATGAGGATTTTTAAAAGACGTGGTAGAGCGTCGAAACGGCTCCAGCTCTACGTGAAGATTAAGGTCGACCGTGCAGCAGACTTGGTCCAGGACCCAAATCTCAGCTCTGGCTCGGTAGACGAACCGGTGCCAAAACCCAGGAGGAGCAAGGCTAATCCCGTGCTAGTAGCACAGCTAAATGACGTCAAGAAGCGTACCTCCAAGCGCACAAGAACCAACCATCCATCCTGGGACAATGTTCTTTTGCTTCCCATGAAAGCCAATGCATTTTCTCCCGTGGTCAACTTCACGGTGTGGGACAGACTCAAGCGGAGTAAGACATATTTGGGAGAATTGCGTTTGAGTTTGAGTGATATATTCGCCAAGGACGGTCGTTTCTCAGCCTCGTCTGATGCAAAATGGTATAAACTTTATTCCAATAGTGATTATCACTCATTCGTTACCGGGTCGGTGCTTCTCTCGTTTGAACTTGTGATTGGAAAAAAGACTCCCAAGCATAAGGAGGAACCTCAGAAAAAGCCACCGGTAGTCAGCACAGATGCCGGAGTAGCGGTCAAAGTGATACCACCTTCTCGAGAACCCACGCAAGATCTCTACCACCAGTTGGACCAGCTAAGCATCTCCGACAACGAAATAACGCCTGTCACTACTGACTACGGGGAGCTAGAAGAAATGTTTGACATCTGGCGTAACGGGCTAGTGTACCCAGATCCAGATCCAGCTGTCATTTTCCCTGACGAGCAAGGATTCTACACAGAAGCAGCCGCGAGCGACTTGCCAACCGCTGACGTCTCGGACATAGACTCGATCCTACCAATGTCTACTCCTTCTTCCTTGCATGACAACCGCAGTATAATTCTGGATCCTTCGAACAACGTCGGCGGCTTAGCTCCCGATTCAGTGACACTGAGTGTTGTCGATTCCGATTTTTCAGACAGCTCAAACGTTTACAGCGACGTTTCCAGTACAGAGGTCCTCCCACACGAAAGCAATTCTGTCAGAGACGCAAAGCGTAGATCGAAAGAAAGAAAGAAAATGTTCAGAAGGAGTCTGGAGTTGCGGTCCAAAAACTTCGGCGTAGCAAATCGTTCAGTGCTCGGAGTTCTCTTCCTTGAGATTGTTTCATGCAGCGACTTGCCGCCTTTAAAAAACATTACCCGTACCACATTTGACATGGACCCATTTGTGGTCGTTACCTTTGGGAAAAAGACCTTCAGAACGAGCTGGAAGAGGCACACGTTGAGCCCTATCTTTAATGAACGTCTTGCCTTCGAGGTATTGCCACATGAATCAAACTTCAACCTACAGTTTTCTGTGCTTGATAAAGATCATTTTTCTTTTCACGACGAAGTAGCTGATGGCTCCATTCTGATGAAGGACATTACTGCGATGGCAACGGCTGCTAATACTGCATTGTCTTCGAAACGAATCTATTTGGATGATGACAATGGAGAGTCTACTCTGTCCTTCGTGGTGTCTGATTCGGGCTATGATTCTTCTGCAAACAACAACTTCGAAGTTTTGGAGCAGGACAATATAGTACATCACACCAAGAAGAGAGGCTTCAGACAAAAGCGTAAAGTCATACCACTGTACGCCGATACATCGAAGTTCAAAACTATGGATATCAAATTGCAGATACAAAAAGAAAAGTACAGAGAAAAATACAATCCTAAATTGAAAATCCGGGTACGATTCGAGCCCTATCTGTCATTGAGAAAACAATTCTGGAAGATCTTACTCGAGCAATATGGATTGAATGAAGTTGATGGCGCTTATGACTACATTGAACTCATATCATTTTTAGACGCCCTCGGATGCAACAACAGTGATGACATTGTCCTCAAATTCTTTGAAAACTCTTCCAAGCTGGCATGGGGAGGGGACAGGCTCAAGGAAGCTGAAATCATCGAGGAACTAGAAAATCACATAAATGGCTCCAAAGGTGACGAGGACTCGCGTATCTTTGAGATTGAGAAATGTCCGATCTGTTGCCAAAAGAAATTGAGCAAGAAGGGTGACAATGATATCATTACACACGTTGCAATATGCTCCTCCAAAGACTGGAGTATTGTCAATAAGTTGTTGGTTTCTTCTTATGTCACACCTCAGATCGCGACCAAGAAGTGGTTTACAAAGTTCTTGATCAAGATTTCATATGGAAAGTACTCGCTAGGGGGTAATTCTGCCAATATTCTCGTCCAAGATAGAATGACAGGAATTATCATGGAGGAGAAAATGGGGGTGTATGTCAGACTTGGTATACGCTTGCTATACAAAGGTTTAGATCAAGCTAGAAAGCGCCGTGTAAGAACACTCTTATACAAGGCAAGTGTCAAACAGGGAACCAAATTCGATCACCCACAACTGAAGAATGATATTGCTTCGTTTATCAAGTTTCATAAACTTGATCTATCGGATTGCTTGTACTCCGATATTTCAAAGTACAATACTTTCAACGAATTTTTCTACCGGAAGCTCAAACCCAATGCTCGTCCGAATGAGTCTCCGAACGATAGTCGAATTGCAGTCTCCCCTGCTGATTGCAGATGTACAGCTTTTTCGACCGTTGGTGAGGCTACGCAACTCTGGATCAAAGGTACCAATTTCTCAATTGCCAAACTATTCAACGGTAATTTTGAAAACTTAGAACTGACTGACTTCTTCAAGCCAGAGGCTTGTTCACTTGCCATTTTCCGTCTTGCTCCTCAAGATTATCACAGATTCCATTGTCCGGTTGATGGTGTTGTTGGCAAGATAAAATACATTGAGGGAGAGTATTATACTGTTAATCCAATGGCGATCAGGTCTGAATTAGACGTCTTCGGAGAGAACGTTCGTGTTATTGTACCAATTCATACTCGTGAATTTGGAACAGTTGTCATGGTTGCCGTTGGGGCTATGATGGTGGGTTCTACCGTGTTGACCAAGAATGAAGGCGATGAAGTGAAGAGAGGAGAAGAAATGGGATACTTTAAATTTGGTGGCTCTACCGTCATTCTTCTTTTTGAGAAGAAGAAATTGACTTTTGATAGTGATATTGTCAAAAATTCGCTGACTTGCATCGAAACTCTCGTGCGGGTTGGCCAAAGTATTGGCCATGCGCCTGAAGTGCCAGAGTACAAGAGAGATCATGTGGATTTCTTCAAGCAGACCAAGGATTTCAAGAGGCAGTTGATTAGGGTCATTACAGGTGGTGACCTCTCTTCTGCTGCAGAATTGAATAACTGGGAAGCTACAAACTTGAAGCTTAACCAAGCCGATTTCAATGATTTGGGTGCTGATAACGAGTCGTTCTCTTCTTCGCTTGCAAGTAGTAGCGATGTCGACCTGATATTGAGTGAAGATCTCTCATAAGCAATACTAGGTAAATACTAAAAATTAAACGTTCATTCTAATTAACTTGCTTACCTCCGTACAAACTTCTCCATTCATCAATCTTCTTCTCGTCAATTCTTTGGAACAAATATTGCGCCTTACCAATGCAGTGGCCGCCTTCCAACACTAATTCAAACTTATCGGTAATGGACAAAGCAGGAACATTCAAAATCTCATTAATCTGGGCAGTGGTTGAAGGCATGAAAGGATAGAACAAAGCACTGACCAAATAGATTAAGTTGATACCAACACCGACGACGGCGTCAGACTTCGCAGGATATTTTGTGTATAAGGTGTTGTCCAACTTATTGTCCTGTAAGAAGAGGTTTCCTCTGGAAGAGATGGCCATGGCGATCTCTAAACCCCTTCTGATATTGACTGCTTCCATGTTCTCGATGTATGAAGCTAAAAGGGCGTTGACATCGTTCTCAAAAGCAGCATAATCTGGGATCTCGGAAACATGAAAGGTAGGAATAACTCCATTGTATTTGGCAATCGTGAATTTGACCAAACGGTTAACAAAGTTACCCAAATTAGCCAAAAGTTCAGAGTTATTCTTTGTAACAAATTCGGCCCAGGAAAATTGAGCATCAGAAGTTTCGGGTCTAATCGACGCCAAGTAGTATCTCCACACCGAAGGTGGAATACCGGTTTCTTTAGCGTTGTTGCCGAACACTCCGACACCTCTAGATTTGGAGAATTTGCCACCTTCGTATTGCAAGTATTCAGTGGTGCTAAGGTGGTGCAATTTGGTCCAGTTTTCCTTGGTACCAATTTGAGAAGATGGGAAGACCACGGTGTGGAATGGAACATTATCCTTACCCATGAATTGGTATAAATCAACGTTCTCTGGGTTCTTCCACCATTTAATCCAGTCGTCGGCTTGCTTGTCTTTGAAGTAGTTTGCTGTAATGGAAACGTAACCAATAGGGGCGTCGAACCAGACGTACAACACTTTCTCTTTGTAGTTCTCGAGAGGTACAGAAGTTCCCCAGAACAAATCACGGGTGATACATCTCGACTCGAGACCTCTCTTGATCCAAGAGGAAGTGATCTGGACGGCGTTCTTGGACCATGCTCCCTTGACGGAAGCCTCCTCGAACCACTTGGTCAATTCTGGCAGAAGGTCAGCCAATTTAAGATAAATATGAGTAGAGTTCTTGGGGACTGGTTTGGAGTTGTCGAGTTTACAACGGGGGTTGATCAACTCAAAGGGGTCGAGCAAGTTACCACACTTGTCACATTGGTCACCTCTAGCATCCTCATATTGACACTTGGGGCAAGTTCCCTCCACAAATCTGTCAGCCAAGAAAGATTTGTGCTCTTCACAGTATAATTGTTCGGTGGTCTTCTCTTCCAAGTAGCCGTTCTCGTACAATTTGAGGAAGATGTCCTGGGCGATCTCGGTTTGCTGAGAAGTAGTAGTTCTACCGAAATGGTCAAAGTCGATATCAAACCAATCGTAAACGTCCTTGTGGATCTTGTGGTACTTGTCACACAATTCCTGGGGAGTGACCTTCTCCTCCAAAGCTTTGGTCTCGGTTGCAGTACCGTATTCGTCAGTACCACAGATGAACAAGGTGTTGTAGTTTCTGTTCTGCACGTATTTGGCGTAGATGTCGGCGGACAAGACCGAGCCCACGATGTTACCCAAGTGAGGGACGTTGTTCACGTATGGCAAGGCGGAGGTAATGAGAATATTCCTCTCGTCCTTCTTGGGCAACAAGCTGTCATCTCTGGACTTGACGACAAATCCTGATTTCACCTTCTGGGCGCCCGTGTTAGGATGCTTGAGTCTTTCGATGGTGCTGATGAGAAGCGCACTGGTGATTCCCTGCTGTACCTTTGGTAAAGCGGCAAACTTGTCGTACCACTCCTTTTGCTTGATGTTCTGTCCCCCGGTGGTGTACAAAGCCGAAAAGATTATCACCTTTTCTGGGGTGATCTCCTGGTTGTCAGCAAAGTCAGGAAGAAGATCAGCAAGAGCCATCACTTGTTCCTTCTGGTTTGACTTCAACGCTTGGTACAACTTGGTTTCCTCGAATTCAATGGCCGCAGTGCGTTTGAAGTCCTTTGCCAAGTACTTGACAATAGCATTGCTCTCGAAAAGTTTGAAGCCTGTCTTCAGGTCCTTCAACCCAAGTGAGTCATCATTACTCAACTCGACTTGAATACCACCTTTGAATACTAATGCACCAATGCACACTTTGAGGTTGTTGGAAAGGGCCACCAAGTCGGTGCCGCTATCTCCGTAGATGACTGTCAGTGACATATTATCAGGGTTGGTCTGAAGCACTTATTCAGATTTTGCCGTCAGCCGGAGATTTTTCTGGCGCGCCTGGCGTGCAGGGAAAGCTGCGAAAATGCTGCGAAAAGCTCTGGTTTCGGACCCTAAAGTAAAACCATGAGGAGCGTTTTCCATTATCGATCGGGGAGATATATCTCTGTTCGACTGTACTCCAAACTGCTCCTGCGAAGCAAGACTAATGCGTTCATTTCCAAACGACCTGATGATGCCTCCCACGGCAATGCCCTTTCTGGTCTCACGGTTGCCGTTAAGGACAACTTTGTCACCACTGGAGAGCCTACTACTGCAGCTTCAGCGATGCTAAAATCTTACAGGAGCCCGTTCAGTGCCACAGTGGTCTCGTTGGTAGAAGAAGCAGGTGCTACGGTGCTGGGAAAGACCAATATGGACGAGTTTGGAATGGGCTCCTCAAACACAAACTCTGCTTTTGGAACTGTCATCAATCCTCGATTTCCCGACAGCCACATAAGCGGTGGCTCTTCGGGCGGGTCTGCAGCGGCCGTGGCTGCACAGGAATCTGACTTTGCATTGGGTACTGATACGGGAGGCTCGGTCCGCTTACCCGCCAGTTACTGCGAGGTCTTTGGCTTCAAGCCAACGTACGGAAGAATCTCCAGATGGGGGGTTATTGCATACGCACAGAGTCTTGACACTGTTGGTATATTCACACGCGACTTGCCGACTGTCAAAGCCGTGTTCAAGGTGCTTGACGTGCCGGATACGAAGGATCCAACATGCATCGATTCCACGTTGCGTGATGAGATCGCAGCGCAAGAAAGCCTTCAGAAATCAAAAGTCATAGGAATTCCTGAAGAATTCGTGCTCCGAGAAATGTCTGCAGAGTCGAAGCAAACGTGGGAGCTGGCTCTTTCTGCCCTCATTGATGCAGGCTACGAGATACGGCCCGTTTCTATTCCCACCATCAAAAAGCTGTTGCTGGCATACTACACGATTGCGACCGCCGAAGCAGCATCCAATCTCTCGCGCTTCGACGGCATTCGCTACGGCTACTCGGCGGATGCTGGACAGACGGCAGACATGACAGCAGCCGAAATCATGTTTCACAACCGCTCTGTTACCCTTGGCGCCGAGGTTCAACGCCGTATAATTTTGGGAAACTACACTCTTTCGTCTGATTCCGGTAATCACTACTTGCAAGCCACGCAACTCAGAAAGAAACTAGTGGAGGAGTTTAACGCCGTCTTTTCCATGCCCAATGCTTTGTATGATGGTCAGGGGTACAACCCAGACGGATGCTGTGCGATAGTGTGTCCCACCGCCGTGTCTGCCGCACCGACAGTGAGCGAGTATGTCAAAGAGACCGACGAAAACTTCTTGAATGCCTACATCAATGACATTCTCACAGTGCCCGCTTCGTTGGCGGGTCTTCCCAGCATATCCATACCTTATTGCAACAAGGTTGGCATTCAGATCATCGGCCAGTTCGCTGATGACAAGACTGTGCTCGACGTTTCCGAGCGCCTAGTCTAAACTGTACATAAACTTACTTCTCTAATTGACTACCTCTGTATCTGGGTTAACCTATGAAATGTTGAATGTCATAACGTCGTTATTCGTGACGAACTAACTTGTTGAAAAAGTTACCTCTACTTTCTGCCTAGCAAGGTCAAGAACTCTTCCCTGGTTTTCTGCTGCTGGCGGAAGCATCCGAGCATGCAGCTAGTGGTGGTAGATGACCCAGTCTTTTGTACCCCTCTGCTCACCATGCACATATGGGTGGCTTCGATGACTACTGCCACACCTCGAGGCTGCAACATCTCGTTAAGCGCCATTGCAATTTGCTTTGTGAGTCTCTCCTGGACTTGGAGACGTCGACAGTACATCTCTGCGAGCCTTGCAAGCTTCGACAACCCGAGAACCCGCTTGTTGGGAATGTAGCCAATGTGCGCCTTGCCGAAGAAGGGAACCAAATGGTGTTCACACAAAGAGTATAGCTCGATATCACGAACAATAACCATCTCATCGTGATCCTCCTCGAAAACGGCTCTCTTTATCACGTCCCGGATGTTGTCCTCGTACCCCTTGGTGAAGAACAACATGGCCCGAGCGTATCTCTCGGGAGTTTCCAACAACCCTTCACGGTCAGGATCTTCACCCAACTCACTCAAGATGGTACGAACAGCACCAGCAATGCGGAGTTCTCGGGCCTTGGCCTCGTCGTCGTTCTGTTCGATTCTTTGTCTGGCTCCCAAAGATGGCCACGAAAGCCCGTCACTGTCAATGGGAGGATTCAAGGTGCATGGAGACGCAACCCTGGTGCCGAGAGGAGTTCCGGATCTATTGATGCCATCTTCTTCGGAGAGGAGCCTGGACTTCTGAATAGCAGCAAGCGGTCTAGGAGTCTTGGGCTCCAGCTTCGGTGTGTCAACCATTGCAGAGTCAAAGTTAATTTTTCACGCTATTTTTCTACGCTCGCTTACAGGTGCGTAATCAAAGAATTTGTGGAAATATATAATATATAATAGTGTGACTCGTAGATTTCGTTATATTAATGGTTTAGAACTCATTGTTCACAAAAGGGGTTCAACACACGCACCGTCAAACAAGGCAACGCCATTCCTATTTCAGCACGAATAAGCACCGGCACTTGCGACAATTCTCGTATCTCCTGGATGTATGAGTCCTTCTCGATCCGGGTAGTGATCTTCTGCAAGTATGGCTTCAACCCACTAGGTGCTTCCAACGGCGCTGGCGACTCGCTGCGAGCATCGGTGCTTATAACGGTGCTGGATGTCGTCCTCACATTCTTGGGGAATGCGGCTTGAGTGGGCGAGTTGGGCAAAGACTTGGCGTTGGCATTCAGCGATTCCTGGTCGCTTACCGCCCGCAGGGCAATGCTGGTGGGTAATCCAAGCCTGGGTGGCTCTAAATTCAACTTGGCCAACTTCTCATTGATGGTGTCGTTGCTCATGCTCTTCTTCTCCAACAAAGACTTGTTCTGGATCTTGGCAACCTCCACCGCCGACGTGCGGTACTTGTTCTTAATCGAATTTCTATAAGATAATGACAGCTGTTCGTCGGCAGGGATGTAAGTTGCAGTGTCAATACCCTTCTCCCAGAATAATTCCAAGACTCTCTCATTCTTGTCGAATTCAGCCTTGACAAGCGGCAACTGGTCACCGTGGACTCGTTTCTCAACACCAAACTCTGGAAGGAAAACGTCAAACGATGATTCATACACCTGTATCACCGTGCCCATGCAAAGCAATTGGCCGGCACTTTCACTGATCTCATTAATAGTCTGCGAGAGTAACAAGTGTACTGCCTGTTCTTGCGCATTGGAAGCACAATCCTTCTTGAAATTACAGTAATCCGCAGTTGCTTTCATACTGTCCAAATCAATCGACGCCGCATCCTCTTGACCATTGATCACAGACTTCAACTGTCTATGCACAATCAAGTCTGCGTAACGACGCATTGGTGCGTTGAAATGGGTGTACAATGGCAAGTTGAAGTAGAAATGGCCGTAAGTGTCAGGATCCTGCTTGCGTGCTACAAAGTATTTGCCTCTCGACAAGCACTTGTATAGCAAGGTTTCCACGCATTGCCGTTTCTCGTTGTCTTGTATCTTGAGAATGGAGTTTTGCAAAGTGGCAGAAGTGGTTGTATCAATAGTGAATCCCAAGTTTGCTGCTTTCCTAACAAACGTTTCAAGTTTAAGAATTGTTGGAAGCGGTTGGCGACGCAAAAATGCTGCGTCACCTAGACCAGCGTGAATCTTGGCTGCGACAGCACCATTCACCTTATGGGAAATTTCATTGACAATGTCGCTGGCAATACTGTCATGGAATATGTTCAAATGAAGCCTCACGCGTTCATCATCAAGCAGGTCCAATAATGTTGTGTTTGGGGTAATTCCCAACTCCTTGTTCTCCAATCTTTGTCTCCGGAACTCTTTGGAAATCAAGCTGAAAGTCTTGATGTAGTCCGAACTTGCTGAGGAGATTCCTTCTACCTGTTCACCGGCGAGAATCTTATCAAATGAGTCGTATGATACGAGCTGCTTTGGAACAATCACTGATTCGTGAATATAGAGATCCTCCACCTCGAAAGAAGTCGTATCAATCTCGAAAATAACAGTCACAGCCAAGTTGCGTTCCTTCTCCTTGAATGAAACCATGTCGTTGAGCCTATCGGGATACAAGTGTGCAACCTTTTGTGGAAGGAACACAGAGGATGATCTCTTTTTGGCTTTGCGATCTATGATAGATCCTGGACGCACGAAGTAAGATATGTCTGCAACATGATAACCCAATTCAATTTTCGTGTTAGAAATTCTCTTGACGTGCAAGGCATGATCAACAAACTGGCCGTTCTGGGTGAATGAGATAATATAATCGTTCAAATACTCAGTTCGGTCAACATTTATCAATTCAGGCTCCGCGATGGGTATATCAGAAAACAAACCTCTGGATGGATCATCCTGCTCGGAAGCTGGAGGATATTCTTCACACAAGAAGTTGCTGTCTCTTAAGATTGAATCAATTTCAGTTGAAGGGTCATTGATTGGACCCAACTTGCTGACCAATGTACCAAATGGATGCAATGAAGTAATGGGCCACCTCTTGATAGAAGAAACGAATAATTCGTTTGCATACTTCTCGTGGTTTTCGACAAAGTCTTTAGGTGCCTGTTCAGTAGGAATGGCAATCAAAGGTACCTTTTTATCGGTAGGTTTGAACCAAACGATCTTTGGAACCCTTGAAGTAGATACAGACAGCTCCTTGCCATCCCTCTTATCTCTGGCTGCTTGTGCAGCTTGCGCTGGACGTAATAAACCAAGAGTTCCTGAAAACAACTGACCAGGAATACGGTCAACCACGGCTACAATATGGCCGGCGTACAAAGGCTTGATTTCGTCATTGATCTCTTCCTCCTCCACAAGAAGTAAAGATTGACCCTCCACCTCCACGTCGTCGTTCTTCTTCATTGTTGGTCTTTGCTTAAGAGAACCTCTTCTCATTAAACCGTTGCCCAGGTCGGTATTGTCCTTCTTGTCATCATCACCAGGAGCGGCAGATGTTGAAGATGTTGCATCATTGTGAATGTCATCATTCATTACGGAATTGTTAGGCTTTCCCATAACATTGTCTTTCCGTCTCTTCTTTTCCTCCTTCTCCTTCTTTGATTCCCAAACTTCGTCCACAACCAAAAGTTCTACTGCAACCAAATCACCCTCAAGCGCTCTATTACGATCTTTGGATCCACAAATGAATATATCTGCGTCCAACAAGCCGTCTGTGGAAACGTATGCATCCGAACGGTTCTTCTTGTTAACACGCAAGGTACCTGTAACCAAGCGACCATCAGCAATTAGCTCTGGAAGTGTCGATTGAGGAAGGTAAGGTGCAAATAGAGACTTACGTCCACTTGCGTTGGCCCCGTTATTGTTATTAGCTTGGTTGTTAGGCATAAAATGGGAGAGGGAAGAAATGGAAGAGCCGCCCCCGTAAGAGCTATGGCGAGGTCTGTGGCCAGGAACAAATGATGCCAGAGGAGGCTCTAGTTGGGAAGTTTGACGTTGATGACTCTGCTGTTGAGCTCTCCAATTGGAGTTCATGTTTGAATGACCATTGGGGTCGAAATTGCGTGAGCCAGATCTATAGTGAGATCCTCTTCTTTGATGGCTTCCACAACTTCTTTCAGGGCTATGGTTGAAGCTAAAATTGGGAGTAGGAGGAAGTAAGCTTGGGTTACCCTCTGGAGGGAACTTAAAGGGCTGTTGGCCGTATGCAAGAGACCGGGAACGAGAGTGGTTTGAATGCGGTGGTGATGCCGAATCGCTATCTGAGCCGCTAGGAGGAAACTTGAAGGATCCCGGAGAAGAGGGCTCTTCCCCTTTGGTGTAGTTGGAGTCATCACTGCCGATAGTACCACGTGTGCTACTTGAAGGACTCAAAGAGGTCATATTGCTCTGACGTTGACTAGCGGCGGCTTTCATGGCTTCGTTGATGCCCAACGAATGCCTTCTGTTGTGGCCTGGCGATGTGTTTGAGCCAGTCCTCCGGTGATTGTAGGGTTGCGCATTTTGCGATGCAGCAGACGACGAACGAGAATGTGAACGGTAGGACGATGAAGGAGGAATCAATTCCGGGCCGCTGGGGTATGCAAATTGAGCTTGCTGCTGCTGCAGTTGTTGTTGCTGTTGCTGCATAATTTGCTTCTGCTGAGCCTGAACCGCCTCCAATTGCTTTTGGAGGTTGTACTGTTCCACCATAAGGTTTGTCAACTCGCTTGGCGACTTTCTATGCGCAATGTGCAAATTCTTGGTCTTTTTCGGGTCCTGACTCATGTTATAAAGAAGGAAAAGACGTACCTATGGCTAAATGCAAAAGGAGTTAAACGATACTTGGCGAGCACCGATCTATAATAACTCAATTGAGGAGATTGATTGGGCCGCCTTTGATAAAGAATAACTGGCGGGCCGGCAATTACGGGTATGTAACTGCTTGTCAATGCAAGGCTGTGCAAGCAAGGTAAAAGCTTAGGTTGCTGTAAGGAACGAACAAACTTAGCCTGTGCCACTTTCAGGAAATACCGGAAATCTAGGCTTACGCAATAAGTCAATTATGTTTCCAGTTGCCAGTGGCCGAAAACGCAAGAAGAAACCTGTGGAAGGAGTGTAATTTGTTGTCCAAGATTTCGCGGAAAATTGGTGGCGTCACGCAACGGGCAAATGCAGCAGGGTGGAAGTCCGAATTGAATAGGGCAGGCAATCAAAGTTCAAGCGTATGGTGACGTTGTCAACTAGTTGGTGTGCCACAATTGAAAAAGTGTGACTTGTTGCTGAACCTGCCACGTCAATGAATGCTTCAATATGGCGAAAAGGCTGAAAGTAAAGGGAACGTTCTATTAGGCTTACAGTGAGGTCCGTAGGTAAAGTCCACGGGAAAGTATGCTCTTTATGGCTTAATTATGGCCCCTGTAATATCCTGTTTCGGTGATTACCCCTGAAATTTTTCGCAGGGGGTCTTTAAAACGTTGCGGTGTCGTGGTGTGCGGACAAGTGTCGTTCCCGTGCGGCTGTAAAATCTATGAATAGATTCACAATATCTCACCTTCGTCTACATGCACTCGCACCACGGTGGTGCTCAAATCGCCGGTATCCACAAGTACGAGCTCGCCTGTGGATGCGAATTTTGGCACGCTCACCAATTGCACGGCAATCTCCTCTTCACTCTTATGATCTCTCTTGGCGCAGTATTTGGCCAGGTTGTATTTTTCTTGGTTCCCCACAAAGTACAAGTGAGGGGTCTCGTCCGATAATGTAAATGGGTCGCTATCCTTGAAAGGGTAGCAGTATAGGGTGTCTGGTGCGGTTGGGGTGAAGTTTTGCCACTTCATGTTTGCTTCCATTATGTCAATTGGACATTCGGGCGACTTGAAATCGTGGGGAATGTACTTTTGGATATCGTTAACGTTCTCTCCTGCTGTGCCCAATATCCTTATGCCGTCGACCTCGAACCACGCCGGGTTGGTTCTGTATTGTAGGTTTGGTCCTCCAGCATATTGCTTTGTAGAGGGGAAGATGGAGCGGTGCAACGGCTGCTGAGGAAGACAGATTTCTGTTGGATCGTCCTCGCCGGGCATCAAACTGACAGGAACGCTGGAGACGAGGTCGGAGAGGAATCCGTCAAACACCTCAATCGACTCGGTGTTGAATTTGGACACGTTTTTGGACCCGAAGTCGGTGGCAGACGTAATGTCGTCGCCGTCATTGGCGTCTGGTAGTGACGCAACACTGCTGCCTGCTATCACCAAGTGTTTAATGGTCTGTGCGTGGTCGGCATCTGTGCTGCTTCCAAGCTCACCGAGAATATACTGCTTGAGAAGCTCCAATTTGAGATCGTAGTTTGCAGCATCAGACACCGCGAGACCTGAAACCAATGCAATGTACTCGCCAGATGGCTTCCTAGAGCCTGGCAACGGACGTTGGGGCGAGATTGCTGGGTACACCACATCCAAGATCTCGAAGATGCCCGCCTGTATTTCCACGCCTAGAACCGCCACAAAGCAGCCGGTGACCAACAAATTGTTCTTTAAAAAGTCATCGTTGTGGAGAATGGCTCGGCCCGACTCATCTTCAAGCATGACTACGTGTGCGTCGGGGCCGCTGACGTACGAGTCTTTTGCCTTGGGAAGCACATCGTCGATTCCGTTTTCAACGTCTTTGAGAATGTTTTGTTTGTTGCTCAAGTCCAGAAATATCGTGCCACTAACCCAACACATTTCTCCGCTGACGATGTCTAGGATTTTCTCCTTCTTCTTGATGAGCTGTCCATCAACCTTCTTGGTCCCGTCACCCCATTTCCACATGGCATTTTGGTCAGCTCTGCTTTTGAGAACCAGAAGTCGATACTGATACATGGAGAAAAACTGCAGATCGTAGCTCCGGTCTTTGAGCCTGAGAAAGAAATCATCCTCTTTGCTGTAGCCAGACGCAAGTATGCTGTCTCGGTGGTTCCTTTTGTCCACAGAAAGGCCGGTATTCATGTACTTGCTGCTCATGGTGAACACTACTATACGCGTCAAAAAAGCGCGGTAGGAAATTCTTCTTCTTGCAACAATCACGGATCCACCAATATCTGCAGAATGTCGCAGTTCTACAAACCTGGTGGCAACACTCAGGGAGAAACACATACATGAATGCAATTTATTCAACTATACACTACTGTCTTCTCTGCTTTTTGTGCTTCTTTTCTATGCTCTTGCCACTGGCCCCGATCGATATGTTCACCTTGGGAGGAACGTCAAACCCAAACGACTTGGCTACCTTGACCAAGTCCAACTTGTCGATCTGGTAGACTGTCTTCAAGTGATGCGACGCATACGCCTGTAGATATGCTCTGTACCCGTCCTTGGCAGATTGGTGCAACCAGTAGTTGCCCTTGATTAACTTGGTCAACTGGGACTGAATGTTGGCAATCTTGTTGGTGGGGAATTCGTACTCGTTCAATGGAACATTGGCAGCTTTCAAGTAGCGCAAGAAACCAAGTTCGGAGGGGGTCAAGAACATCAATGACTTGCCCTTTCCACTGGTACCTCGTGCTGTTCGTCCCACCCGGTGGATATAGTCTCTGGGGTCATCTGGAGGGTCGAACTGGATGATCCAGTCCACCGCAGGAATGTCGAGTCCTCTGGCGGCCACGTCGGTACAGATCAAGATACCCTGTTTGGCGTTACAGAACTCAAAGAAAGTGTTGGTACGTTTCTGCTGCTTCTGCTTGCCGTGCAAGTCGAGCACCGGGAGGTCGATGTAGTTCAAGAGTTCGCCAAAGTACTTGACACAGTTACACGAGGACAAAAACACAATGATCTTCTTCTTGATGTTCCTTCTCAAGAAGGAGAAGAGAAGCAAAAATCTCTTGTCCGACTCGCACACCACATAGCCCTGTTCCAAGCCATCGGCGGTAGAGACTTCGGTTTCTGGCACAACATTGATATACAACGGACCAGCCCTCAACGATATCCTGGCCAAATCTTCAACCTTGGTGGTCTGGGTAGCCGAGAACAACATGGACTGTCTCTCGTCGCTGGGCAACACCTTGATAATCTGTCTCATTTCGTCTTCGAATCCAATCTCCAAGATTCTGTCGGCCTCGTCGATGACCAATGCTTTCAAGTTCTTGAACACGAAGCCCTTCGTGTTTTGGAGGTGGTCCAACAAACGTCCGGGCGTAGCAATCAACAAGTTGACACCCTTCATGAGCTTTTCAGCCTCCTGTCTACGATTGGCACCACCAATGACAATACCCAAGGTCTGCGAGTGGTGGGCCATCAAGTCTCTTGCAACACCAAAAATCTGCAAAGCAAGCTCTCTTGTAGGAGACACCACAATCACACCAGTACCGTTTCTGGGCTTGAACTTGAGCGAGTAGAGCATCTCAATGGCAGGAATAAGGAAAGCCAACGTCTTTCCAGAACCGGTCTTGGCAGCACCCAAAACGTCTCTGCCAGCTAACAATGGTGGAATTGTCTTTTCCTGGACCTTGGTCATCTTCTCAAAGCCCATTTCCTTGATAGCTTGCATGGTTGGTTCCGATAATTCCAACTCTTCAAACTTGCCAGTGCCACCTGTGGACTCATCTGCTTGGGCATATGGCTCCACTGCCGTGCTTTTCTGCACAGAAATGGGTTCCTGGGTCTTCTTGGCCTTCTTCTCTTCCTTGAAATCGGCTACGTCACCCTCGAGAAGTTCTGCAACATCGTCAAAATCTTGATCCAATTCGGAAACCAACTTCTCAGTATCAACTTCTACGTCTTCCGAGCTATTGTCGTCATCTTCGTGCTTCCGCTTAGAACCATTAACATTACTTCGTTTCTTGTGCGAACTGGGCTTAGCAACCAGTCCACTTTTTGATTTCACACCTTTGCCCATGGTCTCTATCGCCTTGCTCATCGCACCTCATCGCATAACGCTTCAAAAAACTTCATACTGCACATAACTCCATGTGCACTCCCTGGGTATAGATTCTGAATCGGTGAGTCAGCCTTCCACAACCAGGATGTATACTGTGACGTCTACGAAGCTGTACATGCAAGCCATGCAGCCCTTGATTGCTGGGCTAAGAGAATTGCCATCTACAAAGCACAAAAACTATCGAATAGATAATGAAAGCTCCAACATTACCGATGTCGCCAAGGTTTTGGAGAACTTTAATGACATTCATGTTGAAAAATTGGGGCAATTAACTACAAAGAACAGCATACTAGCACAAATTAAGCAGCATTGTGAAAGAATTAACCAACAAAAGCAAGGAATACCTGTTTTTGATGCAGTGAAAACGACAGTCGAACTGGCAAATTCCGACGAGGAACTCCAGTCTGCATTATTCGATCTCTTAGGTTTCGATGAGTTCGACTTGATATCTCTCATTATGCAAAATAGGTCGGCTGTGACCAAAGATGATGAGCCAAATACCAGTTCTGATGCAGCATTTTTCACTCCAGATCAACTTGCGAAACAAGTTGCTACAACCCAGCGACAAAACAAACTTGAAAACGCCAACTTGAAATTCAATAAGAACCAAAAATATCCCCATGTGTTTAAAAAGGCGGACCCTGGTGATTTGATTGCCATAACTGGGAAAAAACTTGCCCTTCCTACAGGTACAACAAGAAACAGTTATGCTACCCACGAAGAAATCGTCATTCCCTATCCAGACACAAAGTCTAATAGGTGGATATCAGATGACGATTTGATTACGGTAGAAAATCTTGATTTCTTGTGCAAAGGCACCTTCAAGAATTACAAGACCCTTAATAAGGTCCAGTCGTTGGTATATCCTGTGGCGTATACTACGAACGAAAATATGTTGGTTTGTGCTCCGACCGGTGCGGGTAAAACTGATATTGCCCTCTTGACAATTTTGCATACGATAAATCAGTTTGTAACCGAAAGCGTCGGTGATAACGAAATCAAAATTGACATAGACTATGACGAATTCAAAATTGTCTATGTGGCTCCGCTTAAGGCATTAGCAGCGGAGATCGTTGAAAAGTTCAGCAGCAAATTAAAATGGCTTGGAATTTCCGTCAAAGAGTTGACTGGAGACATGCAACTCACTCGAGCAGAAATCATGACTACACAAATTATTGTCACTACCCCAGAAAAATGGGATGTCGTGACTCGAAAACTGACAGGCGATAGTGAGCTTGTGTCTAAGGTCAAATTATTAATTATTGATGAAGTTCACTTGTTGCACGAAGAAAGAGGTTCAGTGATTGAGTCTTTAGTTGCCCGTACGTTGCGGCAGGTTGAGAGCACTCAATCTATGATTCGAATTGTGGGCCTTTCTGCCACATTGCCAAATTACGTTGATGTGGCAGACTTTCTTGGGGTTAACCGCTCAGTTGGAATGTACTATTTCGACCAGTCCTTCCGTCCAATTCCTCTCCAGCAACAGCTACTTGGTGTTCGAGGCAAAGCTGGAAGCAGTCTTGCCCGTGAGAACATTGACAAGGTTTCCTATGACAAGCTTGTTGAATACATTGAGCAAGGACTCCAGGTAATGGTGTTTGTACATTCAAGAAAAGACACCGTGAAGTCTGGCCGTACCTTTATTTCAATGGCGCAAAAATTTAATGAGTCGTCACTCTTCGATTGTTCAGAATCTCCTAGTTACGAAAGATTTAAGAGGGAAATCGGTGGAAAAAATAGGAACAAAGACTCCCGTGAATTGTTCCCGCATGGATTTGGAATTCATCATGCTGGAATGCTTCGTTCCGATCGAAATTTGACCGAGAAAATGTTCGCTTCTGGCGCTATTAAGGTTTTGTGCTGTACTGCAACCTTAGCTTGGGGTGTAAATTTGCCTGCAGCTGTTGTTATCGTTAAAGGTACTCAGATATACGACGCCAACAAGGGAGGGTTTGTGGACTTGGGAATCTCTGATGTTATCCAGATCTTTGGTAGAGCAGGAAGACCACAATATGAAAATTTCGGTACGGGTATCTTATGTACCACGAGTGACAGGCTCGATCATTATGTCTCATTGCTCACCCAGCAGCATCCTATCGAGTCAAAATTGGCAGATAAGTTGATCGACAATTTGAATGCTGAAATTTCTCTTGGATCCGTGACAAACGTTCACGAAGGTGTCCAGTGGCTTGGGTATACCTACTTAATGGTTAGAATGCGCAAAAATCCCTTTTCATATGGAATTGAATGGCGGGAATTGCAGGATGATCCTATGTTGACAACGAGGCGACACACAATGATCACAAATGCAGCGAGGAGACTTCATCAATTACAAATGCTTATTTTCGATGAGGATTCGGGTACATTTATACCAAAAGATTTAGGAAGAATTGCTTCTGACTTTTATCTTCTTAACAATACAGTTGAAATCTTCAATCAAGCGTTGAGCCCTCGTGCAACAGAAGCCGACGTGTTGGCCATGATCAGTATGAGCAGTGAATTCGACGGTATTAAATTTCGACAAGAGGAAGCCAACGAGCTTAAAGCCTTAATGGAAAATGAAATTCCTTGTCAAATACCAGGAGACGTCGATTCAGCTCCAGGTAAGACCAACATTTTGTTACAAGCCTTCGTTTCCCAAGCCACCATTAAGGATTCCTCGTTGATTTCAGATTGTAATTACGTTGCTCAGAATTCTGCTAGAATTTGCAGGGCTTTATTTCTTGTGGCAGTTAACAGGAGATGGGGAAATCTTCTGAAAGTTTTACTCTCACTTTGCAAGTCGATTGATAGAAGAATATGGGCGTTCGATCATCCTATGGTTCAATTTGATCTTCCAGAGCCTATCTTGAGAAATTTGCGGGCAAAAACACCTAGCATGGAAACTTTGAGAGATATGGAAGCTCTGGAGCTCGGAGATTTGGTGCATAATAACAGAATGGGTAATGTTCTTTACACCTTAGTTGGCAAATTTCCTTACTTGGAGATTGACGCTGAAATTTTCCCTATAACAAGCAATGTGATGCGTATAAACATTGACTTGTCTCCAGATTTCATATGGGATGAGAGATACCACGGAAATGCCCAAATTTTCTGGGTCACTATCGAAGAGTCCGACAAATCTGAAATCTTACACATTGAAAAGTTTATTCTTAACAAAAAGCAGATGAAGAGTCCTCATGAACTTAATTTCATGATTCCTGTTAGTGAGCCAGCTCCACCACAGATTGTGGTTAGAGTTCTCTCTGATTCCTGGATTGGTGCTGAGACCGTTCACACCATTTCGTTCCAACATTTGGTGAAACCTAATAATGAGACGGTGAGGACCAACTTATTACGGTTGCAGCCGTTGTTAATCACGGCTTTGCACGATCCTCAAATTGAGGCTATTTATGGTCAAAAGTTCCGTTACTTCAATCCGATGCAAACCATGACTTTTCACTCCTTATACAATAGCAACTCGAGCGTTTTTGTTGGATCGCCTACTGGTTCTGGTAAGACCGTTGTTGCCGAGCTTGCTATTTGGCATGCATTCAAGGAGTTCAAAGGATCCAAGATCGTTTATATTGCGCCCATGAAAGCTTTAGTACGTGAGCGTGTCGACGACTGGAGGGCAAGAATTCAAGCAAACACCAACCATAAAGTCGTGGAACTCACGGGAGATTCCTTGCCTGAAGCAAGAGAGGTGAGGGAGGCAGACATAATTATTACTACGCCTGAAAAGTTTGACGGTATCTCCCGTAATTGGCAGACCCGTAAGTTTGTTCAGCAGGTTTCACTCGTAATTATGGATGAAATTCATTTGTTGGCAAGTGATCGTGGTCCGATTTTGGAGATGATTGTCAGTAGAATGAACTACATTGCATCACATACCAAAAAGCCAATCAGGTTATTAGGTATGTCTACTGCGGTTTCCAACGCGGTAGATATGGCTGGCTGGTTAGGTGTGAAGGAAGGGCTATTCAACTTTCCACAGTCCGTGCGTCCTGTTCCTTTGCAAATGTATATCGATGGTTTCCCTGACAACTTGGCGTTTAGTCCGCTCATGAAAACCATGAACAAGCCTGCTTTTATGGCCATCAAGCAGCATTCACCTCACAAACCAGTGTTGATCTTCGTTGCCTCTCGTCGTCAAACGAGACTTACTGCATTGGAACTCATTCATTTGTGTGGTTCCGAATCCGATCCACGTCGGTTTTTGAAGCTTAATGACAGTGAATTACAAGATATTTTAGAGAACGTCAAAGACGATACCCTTCGAGTCGCACTTCAATTCGGCATGGGACTTCACCATGCTGGTTTGGTTGAGTCTGATCGACAGATATCTCACAAGTTGTTTGAATCAGGAAAGATTCAGATCTTAATCGCTACGTCGACCTTGGCATGGGGTGTTAATTTGCCTGCTCATTTGGTAATCATCAAGGGTACCCAGTTTTTCGATGCTAAGATTGAAGCCTACAGAGATATGGACTTGACTGATATTTTGCAGATGATGGGACGTGCGGGTCGTCCTGCCTTCGACACCAGTGGAACCGCCATCGTGTTTACCAAAGAGTCGAAAAAGGTTTTCTACAAACATTTTTTGAACATTGGGTTCCCAGTGGAGTCTTCGTTACACAAGGTGTTGGATAACCATATTGGTGCTGAGATTTCTGCTGGTACTATAACCACGCGGCAAGAGGCTATGGACTTCCTTACATGGACGTTCTTATACAGAAGAGCACACAACAACCCCACGTATTACGGTATTGAAGACCAGTCGCAGGCCGGTATTAGTGCATTCTTGGGCGGCTTGATCGATGACACGATTGAGAATTTGAAGGAATCCAAGTGTGTTATTACTAGGGGTGCCGACGAGCTTGAACCTACGCCATTTTTGCACATCTCTTCGTACTACTATCTTTCCCACAAGACAATGCGGAACCTTGTTTCGATGATACATAAGGACGCTGATTTCAGGGATTGTCTTAGATTGTTGTGTCACGCTATAGAGTATGACGAGTTGGCCACCAGACACGGCGAGGAGTTGATCAATATGGAGATGTCTCAATCTATGAGGTATTCAGGCGAAGACATGGACAAGGAGTTCATTTGGGACCCGCATGTCAAGGCATACTTGCTCATTCAAGCGTTCATGAGTCGGGTTGAGCTTCCGATTGCAGATTATTACCAGGATACCATTTCTGTTCTTGACCAGGCACTTCGTATTTTGCAAGCATACATTGATGCAGCGGCGGAGTTGGGGTACCTTGATGCTGTACTCGTGTTCATCAAGTTGATGCAGTGTATCAAGCAGAGGTACTGGTACGACGACAACTCCGGTACTGCTTTACCGGGTCTTGCGTTGAACCAAGAGTTCGGCAACTACAGTTTGCAGGACTTGGGCACCATGAGCAAGACAAGAGTGGAACAACTTTGCAAAGAGTTTGATGTCAGTCATAAGAAGTATGTCCTAACGTTCGGGCAAGACACGCGAGAGTGGACTATGGCAGCCGTTAAGGATGAATTTGTGAAGATCGTGAGCCACCTTCCCACGGCGAACATGAGCATTCTGCTTCTGGACGAGTCGGTGTTGACAGTTGTGCTTGACCATTCCAACTTCCCACTTAACAAGGAGTTCAAGATGTACTGTCCGCACTTCCCCAAGCCACAGAGAGAGTCCTGGTTTGTCATTTTGCACGATGCCAGCACCAGAGAGTTGCTCTTGCTCAGCCGGGCGAGTCCCAAGATGAGCGGCCGCAAGGGCAAGATTACATGTACGCTCGATATAGACGAGGAGCTTTCAGGCCGGCGCGTCAATGTCTTGTGTATTAATGATGCAATGGACATCCAGTATTCCAAAAAGTATACGCTTAGTTAGGCAATGAATCATTTGGCTCGTTTGAATCATTCGAAGAAGTCGTCCTCCTCTTGTTCCTTCGCTTCAGGAGCGTCGATCTCGTGGCTGTTGCCGGCGTCGAGACTGTGCTTTATCTCGACCGTCTTGCCTTCGAGCAAGTCGTCGAACGAGAACGGAAGGGACTTGTCGTCGGCCAATTTTTCCACGCGCTTTCTGAGTTCACGGCGGCGAGAATCGGTCTTTTCCAAGCCCTTTTTGGCGTTCTCGGAGTCTGGATTCTGAGGCTGGTGGTTGGGATACAACGAAATATACTTCTCTGACTTCGGGAAAAGAAGCACATATGCAACGTCGATCTCGCTGTGGCGCACCACCTTGCGTGCCTTCTTTATATCCTTCCTTTCTCCGGATTCCAGCACGGTTTGCAACTCTTTGCGGGCCTGTTTGAGCTTGCGAAGAGCCTTTTTTCGCTCGAAAAACCGAACCATGTGGTACTTCTTGGCTATTTTCTGTGTTTTGTGTTCCTGCTGCTTGTTTCCGAGCTCTACGTGCAACGCTTTGAGGGCACGTTCGTTGTCGATGCGCACGTTTGCGGGCACATTGTCCTTTTTGAGCAATCTTTCCACGTCCCTGATCTTCTTCTTGATCTTGGCGGACCCGGAGTTGTACACATCAGCAGGCGCAGAACCCTGGCGACGAGCAGGCGCAGACTTGGGCATGAGAGGAAGGCCGCACTTGCGGGCTCATCGGCCGCGATGAGGGCGCAAATGTCCTGCACCGGCCCCCCACCAGGATCGAGAGCGGTTTTCCAAGTCAGTTTGCGACACATCAGAAAATGGGCATCTTGGAGAAAATCGCCCAGATCCAGGAGGAGCTCTCGCGGACACAGAAGAACAAGGCCACCGAGTACCACATCGGCCTTTTGAAGGGCAAGTTGGCCCGGTACCGACGGGAGCTCATGGAGCCACCTGCAGGAGGCTCGTCTGGTGGAGGGCAAGGGTTTGAGGTGGCCAAGGCTGGCGACGCCCGGGTGTCGCTTATCGGGTTCCCGTCGGTGGGCAAGTCGTCGTTTTTGAACAAGGTGACCAACACCAAGTCGGAGGCGGCGAACTACGAGTTCACCACGTTGACGCTGGTGGGGGGCATTTTGGAGTACAACGGAGCAGAGGTGCAGATTGTGGATCTTCCCGGCATCATCAAGCAGGCGTCGCAGGGCAAGGGCCGCGGCCGCCAGGTGATCGCGGTGTCGCGAACCAGCGACTTGATCATGATGGTGCTCGACGCCACCAAGTCGCACGACCAGCGGCAGATCTTGGAGAACGAGTTGGAGCTGATGGGCATCCGGCTCAACAAGCAGCGGCCCAACGTGTCGTTGAAGATCAAGAAGACCGGCGGCGTCAAGCTCAACTCCATCAGCCCGCCCAAGTACCTCGACGAGAAGGTGGTGGCGGGCCTTCTCAAGGACTACAAGATCCACAACGCCGACGTGCTTGTGCGGGACGAGAACGTGACCATCGACGACTTCATCGACGTGATCAACGAGCAGCACATCTCCTACATCAAGTGCTTGTACGTGTACAACAAGATCGACGCGGTTTCGCTCGAGGAGTGCGACCGTCTTGCCCGCGAACCGAACACGGTGGTGATGTCGTGCGAGTTGGACTTGGGAATCGACGACCTCAAGGACGAGATCTGGCGCCAGTTGGGGCTCGTGCGCCTCTACACCAAGCGCCGGGGAGTGGCGCCCAAGTTCAACGAGCCGGTGGTGGTGCGCAGCGACCCCAGCGTGGTGGACGTGTGTGACGCCATCCACCGCGACATGAAAAACCAGTTCAAATACGCGCTCGTGTGGGGCTCCAGCGCCAAACACTCGCCGCAGAAGTGCGGGCTCACGCACCCCATCCACGACGAGGACGTGGTGCAGATCGTCACCAAGTGACCGTGACCGTGGCCGTGGGGCGTGACCTGTCACGATTGCGCCCACACACCACCGTTGGATATTCTTGTCCGGTATATACGCGCGAGAGTAGACCAATGGACACCTCCATTCTCCCGGACATCGGCGAGAACGGGGTCTACGAGACTTCCGACGTAGACGAGCCGGTGCCGGTGCTGCCGGTGCACGAGTGCAGCTCCGATATCGAGTCCAGCAGCCTCCAGGTTTCCCAGTCGCGTGCGGTGTTTGAGCCGGGCGTGGTGGAGGCGAGCTGGCACGTTGATTTCCTGGGCGTGGCGGACCGCGGCGGACTTGGCTCCACTGGGTTCGCGCCGGCGCCGGCGAGGGAAACCGCCACGATGCGTTTGGCCCGCATAGAGCGTGAATTGAGAGAACTACAGCAGGACTCCGCGCCACAATTGGACGCGTCAGACGCCGCGAAATGCAGCCTGTTGCTAGAGTACGTGGCCGGCCTTGCGGATAAGAGGGGGGCGGAACCCATGAACAGCCACTGGATCCGGGCGAAACAGGCATTTGAACGCGATGAAGCTGCTGAAGCTGATAACCGGGACGCGCCAACCTCCGAGAAAAACGGCTTGGACCACCGGCGTATCATGCTTCTAGAAGCAAGGATCGCCAGCTTGGAGACCGCAGTGGGAACAGGCTCCTTCAACTTGCAGGGTGTGATCCAGGACCTCACGAGAAAGATCGAAATGGCGTCGTCGACGCTGTTTGAGCCTTTGCAGGACCAAATCAACCACTTGAACCACCAGCTAGAACGGCTGATCGAGCAGCGAAAACAGCTCGACGTGCTTACGCAAGACAATCTACATTTCCGGGCCAAAAGCGATCCCGACGCCAGGGCCGAAGAGCTCTACGCTGCGTTCCCTGACATCAGCCGGTCTGCACAGTTGGTGCCGGGGATCCTCGCCCGCCTCCAGTCGCTCTCCCGCGTCCACGCCGACGTCAGCAGCACCGTGGCGCTCGCAGGCACCATCGACGAGGTGATGCAAGACATGCAAGCGGAGATGCTAAAATGGAAAAAATCGCTCCGCGACACACACGCCAGCTTGGAGGAGTACGAGCAGCGCTTCCACGACAACCGAGCGGATGTCGAGGCCCACATCAACCGCTACGCATCCTCGTCGCCTACACATGCCGTTCGCGGTGCTCGCTGACACCTGCCGCGTTGTCACCCCACAAAATGGTGGTGGCACGACGCATCGCCGTATATATAGTATCGGACGGGTTGGCATGGAAAAAATTGCCCGAATGTTACGTACCAGAGCTGTTTTGACGTCCAGGTTGCTCAAGGTTGCCGCCGCAAAGCAGACGCTTGCTTTGCCACTTGCCATCAGATGCAAGTCCCAACTCGCACACCCTCGCATTCCGCCGGTGAAGAACGAGCCGGTCAAGGACTTTGGTTTCAACGACCAGAAGGACTGGGACTTGTTGCGTGCGTCCATCACCAAGTTCACCGACAGCGGCCCTTTGAATATCCCGGTTGTCATCAACGGCCAGAGAATCTACAACGACGACATCTTGCCGCAGGTCAACCCGGCCAAGCACAGCCAGGTGTTGGCCCAGGTGTCGCAGGCGTCGGGCGCGGACGTTGCGTCTGCTGTGGAGGCTGCCAAGGCGGCCAAGGAAAAGTGGTCTGCTATGCCGTGGACCGACCGGGCTGCCATCTTCTTGAAGGCCGCCGACTTGATCTCCACCAAGTACCGCCACGACATGTTGGCTGCAACCATGTTGGGCCAGGGAAAGAACGTGTTCCAGGCCGAGATCGACGCCGTGGCCGAGCTCATCGATTTCTTCAAGTTCAACGTCAAGTACGCCGAAGAATTGTACCACCAGCAGCCGGTGGAGTCGGCTCCAGGGGTGTGGAACCGAAGCGAATACCGTCCGTTGGAGGGCTTCGTGTACGCGGTGACGCCGTTCAACTTCACGGCCATTGCCGGTAACTTGGTGGGAGCTCCTGCCTTGATGGGTAACACGGTTGTGTGGAAGCCCTCGGCCACGGCTGCCTTGTCCAACTATCTTCTTTTGACCATTTTGGAAGAGGCTGGTCTTCCCGCTGGTGTGATCAACTTTGTTCCCGGTGAGCCCAACCAGGTGACGGAGTCGGTGTTGTCCGACAGAGAGTTCTCTGCCTTGCACTTTACCGGATCCACCGATGTGTTCAAGAGCTTGTACTCCAAGATTGCCCAGAACCTCGACAAGTACCGCGACTTCCCCAGAGTGGTGGGCGAGACCGGCGGAAAGAACTTCCACTTGATCCACCCTTCGGCCTCCATCGACCATGCCGTGCTTTCCACCTTGCGTGGAGCATTTGAGTTCCAGGGCCAAAAGTGTTCTGCATTGTCCCGCTTGTACGTGCCCGAGTCCGTGTGGCCCGAATTCAAGGAGAAGTTGGTCACGGCCATGTCCGCCATCAACCAGGGCAACTGCACCGACACAGCTTCCTTGAACTCGTTTATGGGACCTGTTATCCACGAGCAATCGTTCGACAAGTTGTCTGGAGCCATTGACCAGGCCAAGACCGACGCCGAGCTTGAAATCGTTTCCGGCGGCATCTACGACAAGAGTGCCGGCTTCTTTGTTCTGCCCACCTTGATCGAGTCGCTGAACCCCAACCACGAGTTCTTGCAAAGAGAGTTCTTTGGTCCCATCTTGACCGCCTACGTCTACCCCGATGCCGAGTACAGCAGCATCATGGACACCATCGACCAGGGCACCAAGTACGGGTTGACGGGTGCGATCTTTGCCAGCGACCGCGAGGCGGTCAAGCTTGCGGAAGAAAAGTTGCGCTACTCAGCTGGTAACTTCTACATCAATGACAAGTGCACTGGTGCCGTGGTTGGCCAGCAGTGGTTCGGCGGAGCCCGGATGTCGGGAACGAACGACAAGGCCGGTTCCGGCAACATCTTGACGAGATTCGTCTCCGTCAGAAACATCAAGGAGAACTTTTACGAGTTGACCGACTTTAAGTATCCATCCAACTATCATTAATAGGTTCATATATTCATCTCTTGTAATAGCCGCTGTACTGGGTGTTCTGACCGCCGTACGGACCGGGACCAGGGCCGTAACCAGGACCAGGACCGTAACCAGGACCCGGACCATAACCAGAACCAGGACCAGGACCAGGAAACTGGCCCTGCAGAGGCACCCCGTTAATCACACGTCCTAGGCCCAGGCACACCGGACACAAGTCCTCGTCCAAGAATATGCGCACCGTCCCCGAGCCGCGACAGCGTCCGCAGAGAACACCTCCGATACGAGGATCGCCTGGCCTCACCTGCATGGGTGGGAGGCCAGATGTGTTCAGGGTATATATGGCGGTGTTGGTGGAGGACCCGAAAAACATGTCTAGAGGGCTGGAGTACAGGGTGGACGCTTGGACGCGGTTGCGGGCGCTGAACCTCTCCCAGCAGTCCTGGCACGTCCGGCCGTTCTTCAACTTGTAGCCGGTGTTGCGGCACTTGTCGCACAACACGTTGCGGGGGTACTTGAACGGAAGTTGCGGGTTGGGGTTATAGGCGTGGGTTCGAAGATAGTAGCGGTCCCAGCAGTCGTGGCACGCCTTGCCGTTCTTGACCTTGAAACCCGTATTCTTGCATTTCTGGCAAAAGTGGTGTGCCGGGTACTTGAACGGGAGCGAGGGGTTGTTGTTGTAATTTGACTCCAGCTGCAGCGACAGTGCATGATGCAGCAGCAGCAGCAGCAGGAACGCCAGCGCCAGCGGCTGCAGCGCGTGCAGATGCGGCCGCGGGGGTGCCGCAGGAGGACGCACAGGCGGCGTCGGCGGCTCGGCAGACTGCGCGCCTATCGCCTCGTCGTAACTGGGAGGGGCGTCCGACTCCTTGGCCATGGTGCTACGGCCGGTGGCTCGATCCCACGCAAAGTCACACACATCCAAACACCACCACCCTACTAGCAAGCCCGGTGCCAGCGCGTTGGCATGATCTGGCTTTCGGACAGGCAAAGTATGCATGCGTAATCTGCGGGTGTTGGCGCAGTACTAACCCAGAATTCGGCGTCGGGTTCACCGCCGGGGGGCTCGGCCTCTTTTTGGTGGGCATCATGGCGTTTTTCGACGCGGCGCTTTTGGCGATGGGAAACATCCTCTTTGTTATCGGGCTCATTTTGATTATTGGGCCCCAGCGGACGATTGCGTTTTTCTCGCGGCCCACCAAGATCCGCGGCACCGTGTGTTTCTGTGTGGGGATCTTGTTGATTTTGATGAAGTGGTCGTTCGTTGGGTTTATAGTGGAGTCGGTGGGCATCTTGGGACTCTTTGGCGACTTTTTCGGCACCATCATCCAGTTCTTGCGGTCGGTGCCGTACATCGGGGACTTCTTGAGCCACCCAGCTGTGGCGCCGACCATAGATAGACTCGCGGGCATCAACACGTTGCCGGTATAGATCTCTGCATAATATACTAATTTATTGGTGATTAATTTGGGATATATTTATTGATTGATATATTTATGATTGATATGTTTAGGATATATTTATATTAATTCATATATTTATTGATTGAATCATTGATATATTCATATGATACTTGTTGATTGATATATTAATTCATATATGATACTTGTTGATTGATATATTAATTCATATATGATACTTGTTGATTGATATATTCATATGATACTTATTGATCTATGATCTATTTATTGATCTATTTATTGATCTATGATCTGTTTATTGATCTATTTATTGATCTATGATCTGTTTATTGATCAATTTATTGATCTATGATCTATGATCCATGATCTATTTATTGATCTATTTATTGATCTATTTATTGATCTATTTATTGACATATGATATTTATTCATATATGATATATTGATTGATATATTAATTGATCTATGATATATTTATTGATATATGATATATTGATTGATATATTTATTCATATCATACATTGATGCTTATTGATACTTATTATACTTATTATACTTATTATACTTATTATACTTATTATACTTATTGATCATATCTACAAGTATGCTGTGCATTGATTGATATCAAATATACTCAATAGATACACTATCTATCCATCTAGAGGCCAGCTCGGCCCATGGCAAAGAGCGCCGTGTCGGCGTGCCGGAGCGCCAGCATGAGGTCCAACTGCGTCATCTCGTGGGCGCCGTCCATGCGTATGCTAATGTGTGCTACGGGACCCTCGCGGGTCCGGGCGCTGGTATGCGGCCGGCTCTCCGACCAGAGACCGTTGGCAGCACGGAAATGCGGCATCCAAAGAAGCGACCGCGGCTGGCCGGTGGCGGGCACCAGCTCCAACCGGCAGAGACTCGAGTGGATGAGGAGATCTAGCGACGGCAGGAGGGTGGGCTTGGCGGCAGCAAACTCGATCACCACCGTGGGCTGCAACCGCCGGAAACGGCAGATTTCCCGTGCCACGGTGTCGACGCCAACCCCTGGCGACGGCGTCAGGAACGACACCCGGCCAGACCGGCTCAAGCTGGCGCGGAGCGCGTCGGCGAGTAGAACCGGGTGGTAGACGTAGCCCAACGCGTCGCCACTGGCGGGTGCTGTCGTGTGCACTTTGAGCACGGGAAACACCGGGAGATCGGGGGCGGCGGGTCGCGGGCTTGTGATGTGGGCCAGGCGGATGGGCACGATGTGGCGCTGGCTCGCTAGCACTGGCAAGAGCTCGGCCACCGGCGGGTGGTGGAACGGCTGCGAGCCGATGGTGGCAACACCACACCAGGGAAGGCTGGCGAGGGCGGGCGTAGGGGGCTCGATGACCACGACCGACACCGCGGGGCTGCGGCCGTGTTTGCTGTGCAATAGCAGCTGGGCCACCAAGCACGACACCAAGGGGCTGGGGTGGGCCACCACGACGATCATGGAGGTGGTGGGTATGAGCGGCGGCTGGGGCAAAACCACAACCAGATCCGAGATAGTTTAGTGGCTAGAATTACCGCTTGTCGCGTGGTAGACCGGGGTTCAATTCCCCGTCTCGGAGCTTTCTGCGCAAATGGTTTAGTGGTAAAATCCATCGTTGCCATCGATGGGCCCCCGGTTCGATTCCGGGTTTGCGCATTTTTTTGCTTGGTTTTTCCTTTTTGCTTGAATTCCTTTTTGCTTGCTTTTCCTCATGTCTCGCCGGAACGAGATCAAGCAGAAGCAGGCGCTCCAGGCACGGCTCCAGCTCGCGTTTGCCAGCTCCGAGAAAAAAGTCGCTTCCTGGCTTGTTTCGCTGCCCCACGACGAAACCCACAAAAGCGCCTATCTCGACCTCCCCATCATCCCGGCTGGTGCGGGGCTTTCCAGCATCGAGGACTCGCCCGGCAACATCCGGGACTTTGTCGAGGGCGGCACCGCCACGGCCAGCAAGATCCGGCCCCAACCGGCCCCGACCAGAGCCATGGCTGCGCTCACCAACAAGATGAGAAACGAGACCAGAAACAAGGTGCACAAACGACTAGACGGAAACGGAAAAGAAAGTGCAAAGACAAATGGAAAGACAAATGGAAAGACCCCTACACACAAACCAACACAACCCACCGTCAGTGACAGCGACAGCGACGACGAGCGCCGGCTCCGCCAGGCGCGCACCGTCAAGCGGCACAAAAATAACCGTCCATTCTAGCATGAAATATATAATACATTCTATATCGTAATCGTGGCGACTATTCCACCCGCTGCCTCTTGTTCAGGTCCTCGCTGCTGACGCTGCCGGTGCTGCTGTTCTCCTCGCTCTCGTTGATGATGGAGTTGATGTCCGACAACCGCGAGCTGGACCCCGGCTTGTCCACCAACAACGACGTGATCGACACGCGCGAGCGCTGGTCCTTGCTGCCGATGCTGCCGTACGAGTAGCGCAGGAGCGGCGACAGCGTGTGCGACCGCACCTTCTGGTAGCCCTGCGAGTGCGATGCTAGCATGGACGACGTGCGAGGGTGGGGCGACTGGATGCTGGGGCGCTTGTGGGGCTTGTTGGGGAAGGCGGCCGGGGGCGTGAGGGAGCGCAGGAGGCCGGGGCGGGCCGGCGGCTGGTCGGGGCACTCGTCGATGCCGTCGGCGAGGATGCCGTTTGGAGCTGAAGATGGAGCTGGAGCTGGTGCTGCTGCTGCTGCTGCTGCTGCTGCTGCTGCCTCCCGCTCGTCAGGAATGTCGTGCGGCCCGATCAGGATGCTGGCCTTGCTGTGGTCGCCGCCCGCGTACGAAATGGACCCGAACGAGGCGTTGCGGGGGAACGACGCCTCCGACGACACCGACGACGACGCCGAGAAGATGGAGTTGTACGACGACTGCGAGTCGATGGAGTTCTTCTGCAGGCTGGCCGCCGGGTTGGTGTGGAGCTCCACGAGCGACGGCCGGAGCCGGTCGAGGAGCGAGATCGGCAGCTGCTTGCTGGGCGACTCGTTGCTCATGCTCATGCTGGAGGGAACACTGCGCGACACTAAATCACCGGGACCGGGCGAATTGTTCCTGGAGAGAGAAAACGAAGCAAGCGACGACGGCGGCGGGAGCTTGATGCGCCCGGGCGTGGACTGCGAGCTGGGGTGCGTCCGCGGGTGGCCCATGGGCGCCGAGAGCGTGCCGGGAAGCGACCGCGACGTGGGCCGCCCGGCGGGCAGTCCTGCTAGCGGTGCTGCTAGCGGTCCCGTTAGCGGTCCCGACGGCGTCACCGGCCGCTGGAGCTGCTGCGCGACCGCCAGCGGGTGCTGTTTTGGTGCTGGGCCGGCGGCGGTGCCTGGAGCGGTGCCGGGGGCCGCCGTGGCCAACGGGTCGTACAAGAGCGACGGGTTGCGGGGCCGTGGCTCCTCGTCCTTGGGCTCCCATATGCGGCGGAACTGGAGGTTGGGCGCGTACGGCTGCACGTACTTGGCTCTGTCGTCGTCGTCGGGCTGGGGCGTGGACTCGCGGCCGTAGACGGGCATCTGGTGGTGTTGTTGGTGCTGCAACGTGTGGAGTGGCTGGCCGCCCACTGCCGGAAGCACGTAGTACGGGTATTGCTGGGGCGGTGTCTGCTGGGGATGGATATATTGGGCATGAGGATGGGCATGAGCATGAGCTTGAGGATGTGCTTGAGGATGTGCTGCTTGAGCGTGAGCTTGAGCCTGAGCTTGAGCGTGAGCTTGATGAGCTGCTTGAACATGTGCGTGAGCTTGAGGATGGGGATGCGACGACGGGGCGGAGTGGGGAAACTGGTGGTAGCCGTCGTAGCTGGGCGACGGCGTGGAGGTGGGAATCAAGTAGTTCGACTCGTGGTCCGAAAAGTTGTTGCGCGAGCTGTTGGACGACGACCGCCGCTTGATGTAGAGCAACGAGCTCTCGTCGTTCTTGCGGAACTTGCCGCTCAGGTGCTTGAACTCCCACACCTGCGGCTGCGACTCGTCGTCGTCCTGCTTGTGTGCGTGCGGGTCCGACACCTTGTGGAACCCGTACATGTGGAGCTGCCGTACAAACGACGCCACGTTGCCGTGCTTAAAGTAGCGGGTCAACGCGGACGCAAACTCTTTGCCGGGGAAGAGGGCAAACGTGTTGCTGTCGTCAGCACCGGTCCACCATATGAGCTGGGAGAGACTGCTGTCGTTCAACATCGAGTACAACTTGTGCACAAATGCATTTTTTTTCACTGGAGGGTCGGCTCGTTTGTTCATGGCGGATTGCTGACAAGCTAACAAGTATGGCGCAGTAGGCCCGGAGGGGCTGGGAAGGAATGTAACGGCTTATACGGGTGTGCTGTGGCCCCGTGTGGTCGTGGGTGTAGCCTGAGTCCGCTGGCGGCAAATTGATGATCCAAAAAACAACCTAGTTTGATATGAAAACC
Source organism: Meyerozyma smithsonii (assembly GCA_030570235.1). Classification (NCBI taxonomy): domain Eukaryota; kingdom Fungi; phylum Ascomycota; class Pichiomycetes; order Serinales; family Debaryomycetaceae; genus Meyerozyma; species Meyerozyma smithsonii. The sequence goes on along the minus strand of JAJLVE010000001.1, from coordinate 653,127 downwards.
GCTGCTATGACGTCTATCGTTTGTAGAAAAAAAAATTGTTCGCGGCACTTTATGCATGCACGAGTGATTTAAACGGTATCGGGGAAGTGAAGAGCGGAGCCGTCTGACTCGAGATTATTTAAGATATTGCCGACTCTTTAATAAGCAGCTTGCGAACAAAGTGGGGGTGCCTACGCGCTCCATGCCACCACCACCCACACCGCTCTACGTGGTTTTTTACCGTCTCCTATTTTTAGCAGACCTGCCAACTAACCATCGACAATGCTACACTGGTTGCCCTCTTCGCTGGCCGCAAGAATAGAATATCGGATTTGTTGCAAATATTCCGCCCCTCCCTGCCCTTTTTTCCTTTTCCCAGCGCTTCTTTCGAGGGGCGTATGCAGCCAGGTTATCGGACCACCGAATATCTGTAGACTCCACGGTGCGCAGATGAAACTTAATAAGCCGGGCTGCGTGTAATACCCGCAGGCGGAATATTTTTCGAACTTTTTTTTTTTCCTCCCCTCCTACCTGCACGGACATGTACGGCCCGTCGTATACTCCGGGGTGCTTGGTTTTGCCCGCGCCACGATCCACGTTGGACAGAGCGCTCGCCCCAGCTGCACCCTTGGCTCCTCGAATCCGCATTACGAGTTCTCGGCTCTGCAACAGGCCATGTTCCCAGATCGATGCGTAGGTTTGACGTCACAAATGCTGCACATCAGGCGTTAAAATGTGCATGCGTCAACCTGCATCATGCAGGATGCAAAATAGGTGCGCATGAGCAGATCTCTGTAACCGGACGGGCTACCCCAAAAGGCGGATTTCCGGCCCGTATTTTTTGTGGCTGTAACAACAAACCCAGCGCGTATGCAGGATATTACATCATTGGTTCCGGAGATGGCAATAGGGTAACTTGTAAAGCGCATTCAATAATCCTTGGTTGCTGTTTCACATATTTAATGCTGATCCCAATGCGTCTAATAGCCGGGCTATATACAGTCTGACTCTTCTAGAACCTGTGATCCTGGTAATACTTGTAACGATACATTTCTAATGCTTAGTACGGTTCCTAAGTAACGACCGTCCGCTCAACATGTCTCCCGCCGTAGCCATCTCTCCCCAATGCACCGACCGTCCTTTTCTCAACGCCACGTCCGTCTCGTTCTCGTACAAATCTCTGATGCTCGTGAACTCAACCTTTGCGCCAAGAATTCCAATCACCACGGCACTGGCTGCTTGGCTCGCCTGCTTGGGGTCCTGTAGAAGTCTCTCGGTCTCCTTGTACTTGTTCGCAAGCTCCAAGTCCCCGTCAACATCCCGCAATTGCCTGTTCCACTCCTCGATGAACTGCACAGACTTAACCAGTAACCTTACGGCATTCACCCTATCCACCGATGACGGGCCGAACCCTTGCTGAACGTGCCCGGGGATGGCCGTTCGCGTTTCGAACCGACCTTTAGCCGACTCTTTTATCACGTCGGCAATTAATTCGGTGGTGTAGACAGACGACGCCTGCTCGTTACGAATGATCATCTTACCGTTGTGGTCTTCTCCACGGTCGTTTTCAAACACCTCAAAGAGAAGCAGGATGTCTTCTTGGAGGGTTCGCAAATTGATCTTTGACTCGGGAGTGTAGGTCGCAATAGAGCCCGTAACTAAACCACAGTAGGATGCAACGAAGCCTGAATGGCCGCCCTGGACTTCCACCACGAACACCCGTCTCCGTGACGAAGATGCTGACTGCTTGACGGCGTCACAGTACTGGACCAACTGGTTCAAACATGTGTCGCTTCCCAAAGAGTACTCGGTTCCGGGCACATTGTTGGAAACCGTCGCGGGTACAACTACCATGGGGATATTGAAGACGGGGTAATCTTTCTTCTTGCTGTCCAATTCATGCAATGCGGCAAAACCTTCGAAACCACCAATGATGATCAAACCGTTGAGACGGTACTTCTGAAAGTAGTATGCCACAGTGCCGTAGTCTTCGCTGGGCAAGGACCGGTTGGTACCGATCTCAGAACCTCCTTTATTGTGCCATCCCTCCACGTCGATCCACGTTAATGGTTTGGCGACACCTTCGTTGATGAAGCCAGAAAATCCATTCTGTATGGCAAAGAGTTTGTGGCCCTTGGACAAACAATATAATGCAGCCGCCCTGGTGGCGGAATTGAACCCGGCTGACGGAGCTCCGACATGGACTACACCAATGTTGAGCTGCTCCTGTTCAGGAAGGACCTTGGACCCATCGTCGTGAAGAGTAGTACTCAAGTAGTTCTCGTAGGCGTCAGCAAATTGACTGTCGCGCAAGTCCATAGCACGGTCGAAATCTTTGTTCTCAATAGCCTCCGCAACGGATTTGGTAGCCTTGACCGCCTCCATCAATGGCTGCCGCACGATTTTATTTTCGACGATGCCGATCATTGGAGACGGGGTGTCTGGGGTGGAGTCCAACACCGCTCTGATGGCTTCCACACCTTGTAAGGTTGCGAGAAGTCTGTCGTAGGCAACAGCAGTACCACCTCTCTGGACGTGGCCCAAAATGGTGGTTCTGGTGTCCAATCCGAGGTCCACCAACACCTGCTTAACGTCGTCAGAAGAAATGGGGTTCAACTCGTCGTCAATCGCACCCTCAGCCACGATAACAATGGTCTTCCGTTTGCCCTTTTCCCTGTGACGGCGGCAGGTTTCGGTCAACTCCTGTTTCCACAGCGCCGCCTTGGGGGGTCTTTCTGGGATGAAGATAAAGTCGGCGCCGGTTGAGAGACCGGACATCAATCCCAACCATCCGCAGTGTCTTCCCATGACCTCCACCACGAACGCACGGGAGTGGGACAGGGCGGTAGCGTCAATATAATCAACCATTTCCGAAATACGTTCCAACGACGAAAAGGCGCCGATTGTGGCATCCGTCTGGGACATATCATTGTCAATGGAGCCGACCAAACCCACAATAGTGAGATGCTTGAACGGCTCCACTTCCTTTTCGGTCAACTTGCCGGTGTCTATGAGCTCTTTGGTCAACAGGGGCCATTCGGAACGGAACAAGTCGGCGCCAGTAAGAGAACCGTCACCGCCGCACACAACCAAGGCGTCGATACCATTCTGGACCATATTGTATGCGGCCTGCAATCTGCCCTTCCGCTCGCGGAAACGGGCGCTTCTGGCGGTTCCGATGTTGGTACCACCAAGAGAAAGATAGTTGCGCACGTCGTTCCACTCCATCTGCTTCAAGAGGTCGCCGCCTTGTACCAAACCTTCATAGCCCTCGTAAACTGCAAACACGTCGCAGCCGTGGTAGATACCGGCACGGACAACGGCACGGACAGCCGGGTTCATACCAGGAGCGTCACCACCAGAAGTCATTATAGCAATCTTCTTTCTCTTTACGAGTTCCTCCACGGGAGCCTCGGCGAGCAAGGAGGTGCTGTGTTTCATGGTGGAGAGGATTTCTGCCTGCTTCTGGCGAAGGTACTCTTCTGGCGACGAGTAGTGTTTGTCGGAGAAGGGATTCTCAGCATTGCTGAACACAAGTGTGTTTCCAAGAGGATCAACTGCGGTGTATATGTTGTCGTCCACTTGCTTGACGTCGACAGTAGCCTTTACCTTGTCGAGGTTGGTGGTGAAGAAGCCCAATGTCTGTGATTTGGCAGCAATGGGTTGCGCTGTGAGCCGGATCTTGATCACAAACTGCGGGCACAACTTGGCGCTCTTGTCGCCAGTATACGTGGGAAGTTCCTGCCATGGTATCAAGGAGCCGTCCTCGTTGGTCTCCTGGAGCGGGAACGATTCAAGCCAGATTTCCTGGATCGAGTCACTGGAAACCCCCAAGTGGTACTCGGGGCCGTTGGAGTAGCCAGAAGAAACTTTGGCGTAGGACCGAGTGAGCCGCAAGCCGAGAGCCGTGTAGAACTTGCTGGTGGCTGTGAGCTCGGCGGGGTCCGTCGCCACAAACGAAATGGAGCTTATTCCGTGGATAGATGGCATTGGTGGAGCGATAAGTCTATTGCTCCGGTTAAATGGTGGTCGTGGAAAAGCAATTGGAAAAGCCGCAACCGAAGCGGCGTGTGCAGGAGGTTTCAGTGCCGGAGCGAGAACGGACGTAGCCTGGTAGCACCACTCGTTTGCCGCCCACACGGCAGGCTCGCGGCTGCTGGCGCTGCTGGCGCTGCGGCCGCTGCGGGCGCCCGGCTGGACGCGTACCCGAATATGCTGGCGGCAGACTCCGCCAAGGACCCCGTCCACCAGGCTTCGATTGCGCAGGGTTATCTGCAGGAGGCGCCCTATTGGGCACCACGGCTGCAACACCTGGTGCGATGCCGGCGTCAGGTGATGTGTGGTTCATGCGGCCATATGTGTGGGTGTGGGATTTGGGGTGGCCGGCTGCGGATGGAGCGTAGTTGTGGGCTGCGAGGTTTCTGGTGGTCATGGTGAAGGGCAATTCGTCGTAGTTGGTGTATCCTCCGGCCCACTGGACAGTCCAGAAGTCGGCCTCGGAGTCACCAGTCCAGAGGCTAAAGTGGACTTTCATGGGTGACGTGGGGAACCCGTGGGGGTTTGTGTGGTCCACTTGGCGGAGTAGCGTCTGGTCCACAAACCACCGTATATAGTGGGGAGTCCACTCGATTTCGTAGCGGTGGAATCCCGGCTCCTGGCTGACACCGTGGGTCATGCCTCGGTCGTAGTTGGAGATGTTTCCCTTGACAAAGAAGTTGGTGTGTGCCTCGGCCATGTTTCCTCCTAGAAGCTCAAAGTCGATCTCGTCCAAGTCGTCGCTGAGAAGGTAGAAGGCGGAGATGAGGCCCTGGCCACTGACTCTTCTGATATCAACGCCTACTTTTCCCTGGCTGATGTAGAACGAGGAGACCACATGGGGCGAATCGCCCTGTTTCTGAATGACGAGACTTGCACCTTGAGTTGAATATTGCCACTCTTGGTTTGTAAACATCTGGGACGGCTCCAAAAGCAGCTCAAAAGTGTAGGGACCTAGTCCTGTTCCAGAACAGTATTGCTGTTCTAAGGCGCTGTAGTTGGCCATCCCAGCACACAAAGTTGCAACCAGACTCCAAACGGTGATATTTCCCAAACTCCTCATAAGGATAATGGCAAAATATACAAAATATTCAAAAAATGACAAAAACACAAATAACCCGGAATGTTTCCACGGTCCTCGTATCCCACTCTCGTGCCCCCCACCTCCAGTGTACACCCCACAACCCCCAAATACCCCGTATTTCTTCATTTTCCTGACTTTCTGGATTTCCTTCATTTACAACTTCACGGCTGCTAAATTTTGCAACCCGTTATTCGCGCGTCTTCCTTGATGTCCACCACTCCAACCGACCGCTATGGAGAAGTGCACCGGGCTCTCTTAACGCATATACGGACATGCAGAGTGATCAGCAGAACCACCCTAGCAGAAGACTTGCAGCAGATAGTCGCTGCCGTTTCTCCTGAGCCAGTATCGGAAGATCTGCCCCGTCAGCCAGATGTTGTCGAACATGTTGCCACCATCAACGCACGAATAACAAACCACGGAATGAAAATTGTCCAGACGAGGAGCCAGGTGACCAACGAGGCCCACTTTCTCTACATCAACACTGTCTCAGACGAAATCTTCAAGAACAACTCCAAGTATTCAGCCAGCGAGCTCGACGCGATAAAAAAGTTGATAGACGAAATGTTCGAGCTGGGCCTTTCATACTCCATTGCATTGGTGCCTGCCACCCAGGTTGTGGCCGCCACCTTGAACAAGCCCATGCGAGAGGCTGGCGTCTTTATCGAAGACCTTGTGGACCAGGGCTGGGTCAACATCACGATCCACGACCAGGTCATACTTTCCATGAGGGGCATATGCGAGCTCGAGCGCTACTTGGTTGACCGCTACGGCGCTGCCGACAAGGACGGAGCCGTGTACTCCTGCTTCCAGTGCCAGGAAATCGTCACGGTGGGCAGAAAATGCTGCCGCTGTCACACCGCATTCCACTACAAGTGCGGAGAAGTCTGGTTGAAGAGCCACAAGTTGGGCGAGTGTCCCCGGGAGGGCTGTGTATTCAACTGGAACGACGCATCCGAGATCATTGGGGTAGAACCCGATTCCATCATAACCGAAGAGGCCACCGAAACTGTACTATAGCGCCTACTCAAAACTATCCAAGTATTCAGCCTCCACCTCGTCAATAATGTCCCACACCATCTCCTCGGCGACCCTGTCCTCGTACCGGTCACTGAGCGGCTTGTGGTCGGCGCTAATGGGGTACTTGAAGTGCGGCCCCGGATTGAGACCAACAATCCCACCCTGAAACACCGAGAGCATGGGGTAGTATCCTAGCGTGCCGTCGTCCGTGTAGTTGAAATTGTTGTTTTGCAGCTGCGTTGTGTTTGGAAAGATGCTGGAGTTCTCGTCCTCGTTGTGCGTGGGCAAGAACGAGTAGAGGCCCTCGAACATCACGCCCACCTCCTGGCCGTTTTTGTATACTGTGATCTTGGAGTCGGGGATGGTGGGCATTTGCGTCTGCGTCTTGTTGATGGACTCCAAGATTGCTTTCTCGCCAAACACCGTGACGGGGTTGAGGAGATGGTCCATGGCCTTGGTGGTGGTGTACTCGAACTGTTCGTAGTACAAGCTGCTCTTGTACTTGATGGGGATCTGGTCCCGCACAATGTTGCCGTGGGCATTCATCTCGACCGACGTTTCAGGGTTCGACACCATGGCCTTGGTCTTTTTCCGTTTCTTGTCCTTGAAGCCTTCATCGCCCTTTTGGGGAATGGTGGTTTTCTGCTGCCTGTCGAACTGTTCGAGGTACTGCTTGTGCTTTTCGAGCAGCGGGAGCTCAACGAGCATCCCTATGGTGTCGCCCGTCTTGAAGCCGGTGTCCATGAATTGTTTCGGCCTGCTGAGCGTGAGTTTCTGGCCGGTTGCGTCGCGCAAGCCATAGCCATACCCGTCGAAACCCACCGGGGCTTCAAGACTGGCCTCCTTGCGGGCCAAGCCCACACGCACGTGTGCCTTGGTGTCGTCGTTGGCACGGCTGACCTCGAATTCCATGTAGTACCGGCCCTCCCGCACACCTACGTTGGTTCGAATGGATCTCCAACCCGCGCTGGTGGAGACAGTTTCCATGTTTTCGCTGAAGATGATGCCCAGAGCACGGTCGAAGTAGCTGGGCCGGACCTGGTACGGCGGCAAGTCGGTTGTGGAGTATAAGTTTGAGGGGAAGATTGGGTTTGGTCGGCACGGCTTGTACTTGTAACCGCGGCGGTTGACGGGCTGGTCGTCAGACTGGAAGAAGCCGTCGCCCACACTGACGCTCTGGGGAGCTCTGTTTTTGTTGATGCCTATGTCGTTCTGCTGGAACGCAACCGGCTTGAGCCGCGGTTGCACGATGACGTTGTGTTCTTTCTGGCGGATCTGGCCCTTGGACTGGGTCTTGTGTTTTGATCTCGTGGAGATGCCCTGGTCCAAGGGGATGGCGTCCACGCGCTCCTCCTTGACCTGAGGCTCAATGGAGGCTAGGACCTGTGGCGTGCTGTCTCTGTCGATGTCCATAAAGAGGATAACAAGTGGTTTTCGCGCACAGGAGTGCGGCTGCAAGAGTAGACCAAACAAAAGACAAAAGAAAATATCAACAGGATGTATTACCAGAACTATAAATCGTGCACCGTCACTATTTCTTGATCCCAATCTTTTTCCAGAAAGATTTCTTGGGCTTCAGCTTGTCGCTGGACGTCGACGACTCGCGCGAGCTGACGGCGCTCACCTTGGACGACGTCGACGACTTGATCTTCTCCAACTTTTTGGTGTTGCGGAGCACCTCGTTCTTCTTCTCCTCCTCGGGGTCGTACGAGATCAACGACTTGACCTTATAGGCGCCCTCGCCGTTGGTGCGGGCCAACAGGCTGTTGGACTGCGACTTGTAGATGGAGTGGATCTTGCTGTTGAACTCCACCGAGTCGTCAAACTTGATGGAGTTGCCCTCCAGGTCCCTTGTCTTTAACGCCTCGAGGTACGAGCGCGAGTCGCTGAGCGAGCGGTCCGAGACCACGGCAAACATGTCGGCAAACCGGGTGTCGGAGGAGGAGTCCTGGAAGGCAGCCACCTCGTTGTAGAGGCTGGTTTCCAGCTCGGTTCTGCCGCCGGAGTACGACTTGACGTCGGACTCGAGCGACGACTCCTCGTCGGACGAGTTCTGCGACACGGCACTGCCCTTTCTGTCCATGGCCGTGGACGAGTTCTGCGACACGGCACTGCCCTTTCTGTCCATGGCCGTGGACCGGTTGTGGGCGAGGCAGCGGCACTTGTTGCCCACGAGGATCACCGGCACGGTGGAGTACTTGACGAGGTACGAGCTGAGCTTGATCAAGTAGCGGTCGTTGACCTTGGGCGCGCCAAACGGCCGGGAGGGCGGCGGCGACGTGGGCACTGCCGACGACGACTTGCGGACGCGGAGCGGGTACTTGAAGTTGAGGTTGGTGGAGCGGTTGCCGACCACCACCAACGTGGGGTGGTACTGGTTGTAGACCTTGGCGAGGAGCATCTTCATGCCGCGGAGCTGGGTCTTGGTGGAGATGGAGGTGTTCTGCGGCGGCTCGAGCACGAACTCGACGGTGATTTTGAGCCGGAGGTTCTGCGACGGGAGCACGCGGATGATGTAGTTTAGTATGTTTTCACACTTTTTGTAGTAGAGCAAGTCCTCGGCGGCGGAGTCGCGGCGCCGGTCGGAGCTGGCCCCACCAGCCGGTCTCGGGAGGAGCGCGGTGACCACCACGTAGTCGCCGTTCTGCAAGAACATGGGGGTGTCGGAGCCGGCGATGGGCTTGACGAGCCAGTCGAGCGAGTTCCACGAGTGGCGGCGGCCGGAGATCACCGTCAACACCGTGCGCTTGGTGTCGGCCTGCTCGTAGTCGGCGTGCTTCAGCGTCAACGAGATGGACTTGTAGTTGTTTTCGTTGGACGACGGGTACACCACCTTCTGGGCCGCGGCCGCCGCCGGTCCCAGCACCGACGCCCGCTTGGCGGGGAGGTAGTATGTGGTTTGCAGGTCGAACTTGAACTGGTCCACCAGCGACACCCGCGACCGGGTGGTGGAGTACTGCGGGTCGAGCGCCATCAACTCCTCGTCGGTCATGCCCGAGTACAGCTTGCGGCGCGGTGCCGGTGCGTGGGGAGGCGAGTCGTCGTCGTCGTCGTCGTCAATGGCCGAAGCCGAGGCCGAGCCTGAGCCTGAAGCCGAGCCTGAGCCGCCCTCGACGTAGGCCAATTCCGACTTGGGCACGTGTGCCGGCGGGTTCTCCACCAAGTCGTTGATGTCGCCGTGGTACGAGATGCCCAACGAGTCCGCGTTGTCGATGTTGTACTGGAGTTGCTGTTGCGAGAGCTTGTTTTTGAGGATGGACTTGGACGGGGGTTCTGGGAGTCTGGAGCGGCGGCGCGCAGGCGTGTAGCTGGCGGCGGTGCTGTAAGCCTTGGAGATGTCGTTGACGAGTGTCAGGCCATAGCCGAAGGTTGGATTCTTGAACGTGATCAGTTCGGTAGACGGCGCGATCTTGGCGATAGCCGGGTCGATGCTCTCGGGGTCCAAGTTGTTGAAGGAGACTCTGCGGCTGAACGGCGACGCCGGCGGGATGTTAATCGTGGTCATGATGACCAGAAACAGTTAGCGACAGCCGGAGAAGAAACACCAGCAGGGGGTGTGTGTGTGGTGGTGGCACAAGTGGGTGCCAAGACTGCGTGGGCTGTGTGCAGAGCTGGGGCTGATAAGTTGTGGGTACGAGGCCGGAATAGAGCGTCTGACGTAAGTGGGACCACCGGGGAACTCCGGCGACGGAGCAGCGGCTTCTGTTGGAGGAGAGGCGGCGGCGACGGGGAGCGGCCGGCAGAGGAGCGACAGCACCGGCAATGCCTGCGGATGCTTCCGCCATGGTTGACGACGTGCGGCTGGACTGCCTGGTGCTAGACGTGACTGCGGGGAATCCTGTAGATGACGCAGAGAAGATGCGGCTGGCCGACCCTCGCGCCTGTATGGAAGACGGGCTGCGTCGGTGCGATCCGAACCCGAATCTGAGTTACGAACCGCGGCGTGCAGCCAGTCGAGTGCAGGTCGGGCGCAGGTCGCCAAGACCTGCAGACAGCGTACTGCAGACAAACACCGCACCCCCCATCTAGCTGGTGCCCGCACTCCCAGCCTATCCCGCGCCCCGCGTCTGTGCTGACACCAGCGACTCCTCGAGCCGCACGTTCCATCTGGTGCGCAACCTTAGGTCACAAGCTCGCGGCTCGCAACTCGCGGCTCGCAATTCGCGGCTGGCAACTCAATCTCGCACAAAAAACATTTCCGTCCTCCTTGCCATCATGACTGTCGACGCGTCTAGCTGGTTCGACGACATCCCCGTGGCCGAGTTCAGAGCCATCAACGAGGACTCCGGCACCAATGTTCCTGACCACCTCCCCGAACCCAACCCCGTTGGTGGCGTCCTAATTAAGGCTGGCCCCATCTTGAGGTTGGCAGGCACCCTTGAAAACGGCGCCGATAACTACCGTGGCTCCATCCTCTTGGTGGTCCACGACCTGGCCGACAGCCCCCAGCTCCCACGCGTCACCTACACCATTGGCCCTTCCACGGCTTCCCCGCAGGACCATCCCACCATCACCGACGGCGAGTTTGCTGGCGTCAACTTCCACTCGGAGAAAAACCACCACTTCTACCGCTACACCATCGACCTCACGTTGGCGGCGCACGAGCAGACGGTGCGCTACCACGTCAATGGCGCCTACAAGCCGCTGTACCAGTTCTTCGTGCCGGCCGCGGCCCAGTCCATGAACGTGGTGTCGTTCTCGTGCAACGGCTTCTCGTTGGGCACCGACACGCTGGGGTACCCGTCGTCGCTCTGGTACGACGTGTTGAACAAGCACCAGGCCCAGCACTACCACGTGATGCTCGGCGGCGGCGACCAGATCTACGCCGACTCCATCAAGAAGCACTCGAAGGCGCTCCAAAAGTGGCTCAACCAGTCGAGCCACGCCAAAAAACACGAGATGGTGGCCTCGGCCGAGGACATCGACGACTTTGAGAACTACTACCTCAACCACTACTTGGCGTGGTTCGGCAGCGGCTACTGGGTGGGCACCAACGGCAAGACGCTCCAGTCGCTCTTCCCCATGGCCATGTCGATGATTCCGTCGGTCAACATCTACGACGACCACGACATCATCGACGGCTTCGGCTCCTACGACGACCGCACCATGGGCCAGCACTTTTTCCTGACCGTGGGAAACGTTGCCTACAAGTACTACATGCTTTTCCAGCACCAGATGTCGCCGGACGAAAAGTTGCACACCTCGGACCCCGCGTGGATCTTGTCCGACAAGCCGGGCCCGTTTATCCACCAGAAGAACCACTCCACCTACGTGCGGTTGGGCAAGGAGATCTCGTTGGTGGGCGTCGACTGCCGCACCGAGCGCAAGTTTGACCAGGTGGTCTCCCACTCCACCTACAAGATCATCTTGGACCGGTTGGCGCAGGAGCTCACGGCGGCACCCGAGGTGAAGCATCTTTTGGTCATGTTGGGCGTGCCCATCCTCTACCCCCGACTCGTGTGGCTCGAGAAGCTCCTCACGTCGTCGCTCTTGAAGCCGGTCCGAAAGCTCGCCGAACGCGGCGTCATCAACCGCGGCTTGGTCAACGAGTTTGACGGCGGCGTCGAGGTGCTCGACGACCTCAACGACCACTGGTGTTCCAAAAACCACAAGCGCGAGAGAAACTACCTTGTGAGGGAGTTCATCGAGTTTGGCGCCAAGCACGGCGTTCGTATCACCCTCCTTTCTGGGGATGTCCACTTGTGCTGCATCTCGCGGGTAAAGTCAAAGTCGCACCATCTTCCCGGCGCCCATATCATCTCCGGCACCGAGAAGGCCAAGCAGGAGAACTTTGACGTGGTGGAGCGTCCCCAGGACGACCCGCGGCTCATCTTCAACGTGATCTCGTCGGCCATCACCAACGCTCCTCCGCCCGACGCCATGGCCGGCTTGCTCAACAAAAGACTGGGCATCCACCACTTCAACACCCACACCGACGAAGACGCGGTGCCGCTCTTCACCGCCAACCCGGACGGCAGCGCCCGAGAGAACCACCAGTTCCTCAACAAGAGAAACTGGGCCGACTTGATCATAGCCAACCAATCGTCGGCCAAGGACCAGGTTGGAGAGAAGCGCCTTCCCGGCCCGGTGGGTGCAAAATCAGATAAGCCCGCCGACACCAGACACACCAAGTACCCGGTGTTGGACGACACTCTCGTCACCACCTTGCACGTTGAGGTGGATCCTACCGACTTTGACTCCAAGACGGCCGGCTACGAAGTCCTCATCCCGCCGTTGACCCAAAAGTACAAGCTTGACCGTGTGCCCATCAAGCACTTGGTGTGAGTTTTCGCTATGTATTATTTTCTAATTTTCTATTTATTACAGAAGGATTGATTTTCGTATCGCGCATATTTTGTAACTGCGAATCACTCGTTATCACCAGCCAATCTCACCTGAACGACCAAAGCCCTGGATGCTGGAACCGCCCGTTAAAAAGCAGCGAAGCACGCCAAATGATCCGCACAGCTCCGCCCTGCTACTACCCTTGCGTCCTGCTGCGGCATGTCTCCGATGCAAAAGAAAAAAGATCAAGTGTGATCAACAGTATCCCCGATGCAGCCGTTGTGCCAAGGTCAACGAGGAATGTATCGGAGTCGATCCAGCCACCGGGAGGGAGGTCCCCCGGTCCTACGTCATCCATTTGGAGGAAAAAATCCGGCTTTTGGAGTCGCAGCTACAAACCGCCACCAGTCCTCGGCCCGCCGTAAAGCAGGAATTCAGTCCCCCAGTCGACCTCGCAGGCGACCACCTATCCCCCGGCTCGGTCCACAGCGAGGGCTCCATCGCAGAGCCCATTCCCTTTGCAAAACTCATGTCCACAGCCTTGCATCTCAAGTCAGAGAGGTCCAAATCGTGGCCGCAAGCACCGCCACAGCTGTCTCTGATGGACCCGTCGCTGTCGTTGAAGCACGAGAACGTGGCCCCTGCCCTTATGCCCCCCAAGACCACCGCCGAAGAATTCTTGAAGATCTTTTTTGCTCAGTCAAACTCCCAACTTCCCATTTTGCATCGAGAGGAGTTCGTCGCCAAGTACTTTGTGCCCATCTACGGAGACTTGAGTCCCCGCACCTCTCTCGCTTCGAACTACACCGCCATGATGCTTCCGCTGAACACAATAAAGGAGGAAGACACATGGTTTTACCGATACAAGATCGAGTTCAAGAGACTCTTTGACTCGAACCGTGATCCCGCCACCATAGAACCCCTGTTGGTTGCACCCCAGCAATACCACAAGGCCTTGTTCTTTCTTAATATTGTCTTTGCGATCTCGTCGTCGGTCCACCACCTCCAGTATCCCAGCACCATATCCGACTCGTTTAAAGTAGCAGCGTCAAGGTACGTGGACCTGGTGAACTCCTCCAGCGACCAGCTCGAAACTTTGCAGGGGTTGTTGCTTTTGGCCTTGTTTGCAACCATGCGTCCGGCCAAGCCCGGTGTCTGGTATGTCCTTGGAACCGCCCTCAGACTTTGTGTTGATTTGGAATTGCACACCGAGTCGTCCCGCTCCCTCAGCAGCTACAACTCGTTTACTAAAGACAAAAGACGGCGGTTGTTTTGGTGTACATATTGCATCGACCGTCAGGTGTCCTTGTATCTCAATCGCCCGGTGGGCATCTCCGACGATAGTATTGATATTCCCTTCCCCAGCGAACTAGACGACTCCCTCATAGTACGAAATGACAGCACCCCCGATAACAGGGAGCTTGAGAGCCACACAGATTCCCCTTCCTACAAAAAGGTATCCATTGCATTCATCAAAATACGGCAAATACAATCCCAGGTGCAGCGCATACTAGGACAGCAAAAGGCCGAGTTGCCTCGAAGATTCAAGACGCTTGATGCCTGGCGTGCCGAAATGAACAGGCAGCTTCAGGAATGGCGAAAAAGTCTCCCCAAGACCCAGCAGAAAATGAACTGCGACTTCAACATTAATTTTTTCTTCTTGAACTACAACCATACATTGATTCGGATTCACGGACTCTCGTCGAAGAGATTCAAACTCACGGCAAAAGACTATGAAATATTATCAGATGCCTCGAAGGAATTGATCAACTGCTACTTACAGCTATACAACAGCAAGTGTATCAATTACACCTGGGCCGCTGTTCACAACATGTTTATGGCGGGTACTTCGTATCTCTATGCGGTCTACAATAGTAACGATACAAGGAAGTCGAACAGTGTGTTTGAGGTTAAAAAAATCACCCAAGAGTGCATAACCATCCTACACTCGTTGATCGATCGCTGTGTCACGGCGTGGTCATGCATTGAAACACTAAAACTTCTCAGTGCAGTGGTGCTAAAAATAAGGTACAATGAAACCGTGTATGCCAATATGAGCCGAATCGACATCCCCAGCGCTCAGCAAATAGCGAAAAGCCAGCCTGCGGGTTATGTTAATTCCAACCTTCAGCATCTCATTGCTGCGTTGGTCGAACACGAAAACCTCAACTCGCCCACACAAGACGAGCGGACACAGCAACGAACGTATTCTGTTGAGCCGCCCAGTACGGCCGACCCATCCACCCCATTCGAATGGATTTCGGAGAAAAAAGGAATGGGGCTGCAGGATGTGAAGGACCCCGACGCACTAGACATTAATGTATTTCTCAACCATTTGGAGAAAAACTCAGAGGCTTCCCCACCCTCTCGCAGGGACGTCCCGGGGTACAAGCCGTTCGATGGAACGCCAGTTTCCCAGCAGAACTCGACGTTCTCGTCGCCCGTTAACAATGAATCGCAAAGTCCAGAGACCGGAAGAAACAGTTCCCTCCTGGAAGTACAATCGCGTGACGCCAAGCGTACGTTTGACATGATGAATAAGGTCACCATAGACTCCATTTGGGATGAGTTTTTCACCAACCAGCCTACGGGAGGGCTTGGTATAGTCATCACCGAGGAATGATCATGGAAGTCTCTGCGTCTGTGATATGCCGTGTAATGTGTCCATGACGGCGGAAGTCAAATATGCACTATTGATAGACGAACAATCCACTACATTTACTTCTTCACCATTGTAGTAGCCTGTAATACTGAGAATGCAGCCAGGGTCGAGCTCGCCTTCCATGAGCATGCCTACAGTACTGGCGATGTTTACCCTTGTGCATTCGTCTGGAGTGCTGTTTTCTTCTGGGTCTTCCAAACAGATGACGTTTGGAGAGGCCATTCCCGGTGCTCTGCGAAGGGTGACGATGCCATCATGTTCACTATAGTCTACTATTTGGCCTAGAATTCTTATCTTAACCAAGCTTTCATCCGAGGCTTTAGGGAAAAGGATTGTAAGGCTTGACGGATCTAAGACCAAGTTCGTCATAAACCCATGTTAGGAATAAATTCAGTCGCACCTCATCGAATATTTATTTGAGAGTGTACAAAATCACCAGAGACAGATACTCAACAGTAGAATGAAAGTGATTGAAGCACGAGAAAAATTCCTCTCCAACTACGAGGTACTAGAGCATTTAAACGGTATCAAGAACAAAAACCACTGGGTGTTCGAAAACGATAAAGATGATAAAAAGGACCATCGCAAACGAGGTACGGCTGGTGGGCTAGATCTCGAAGTCATCACCAAGGATATACTATCGTATGCGGAAGCAGATAAGAAGGCTACCATTTCTTCTGCAGAACACCTCACTTCGCTCATAGAATACTTGAACCAGTACAAGCTAGAAAAGGTGGAAAAGCTTCAGGTCGTCAACTCGTTGCCTCGTACGATGGTTCACTTATACGCCTTGGTTGAGGAATGTGATATGAGATTGAGTGAAGATGAGTCGCAAGGAATTATAGACAAGATCAACGAATTGTTTCCCGTCGACGAGGACGAGGAGATGGAATGAGCCCAAGAGAACATCAAACACCTAGTATATATACCCTTTCATTTATATACATGCTACATGAAGCCACCCATCACAGAAGTCTTCAAGCCCAAGTCCCCGTCGGCTGCCTCTATCTCTGCAGACTCCATAGGCTGCGTTGCTTCTACCTCTTTTTTCGCTTCGACAGAGAAAGACTTGACACTGGTGCTTGCCCATTGGTCTTTCAAGTTCAGCATCACGTCGCTGAGGTTGCTAAGGAATCCACTAGGTCCCACATTAAAGAGAAACTTGTCTTCCTTTGAGTTCACCCACGCATTGCCTCTAGCATCAGCATCGATTTCCTTATTTTGCTCAGCAATTCGATCCCTAGACAATATCTTCACCAACCCAGCTTCCTCTTCCTCGTTATTAGGCGACTCTATGTGGTCAGTCTTGTTCCCATCTTCAGCAAAACATGCTTCAGAAAAATGGTTCTCCACCAAATGGTCTGTGACCTGCCAGCCATGGGCGTTGGAAAACCGTCTTCTGACGATGATATTATTATGGGCATCAAGATCAAGACGCAACAACACCTTCCGCCATGTTAGTTTCCTGTGGTACTCTCTTGCTATAGCTTCTTCCAAATGCTCAATTTCATAATCTATAGTTTCGAGTAATCTTTTATGCAAATTCAATTTCAGACCCAAGCTCTCATCTTCTAGCTTAGAAATAGGTTCTTTCAGCGGCGGTAAATCTTCCTCGGAGTAGATTTTGTCATGAATTACCACGTCCTCTCGACTCTGTGGGTCTGTAATATACTTGATCGAGGGTAACGGCGGGAGAATCAAGGAACTGACAATTTGGAACACAGAAGATTTGGGAAGCTCGCGGATAATCTCGTTATCTTTCAATGGATCTTCTTTCTCCGGGGCGGACGTCTGAAATCTATGAAGAATCGAATTGGTTTCTTCTGACTTTTTATCGCTGCTTGCCTGCTTTTGCGGCATAAAGTAGGACAAAACGGCCTGTACCGACAGCAGCAATGCCCAGTCTTCATTATAGCTTCCACCCGTGTTCCTAGCAGTCCCAGAAACATCGCTGGGAATGGTGTGGTCATTATGCTCTTTCTTCTCGTCCAAGTTACTGGGACTTATAACTTGCGAGAGGCCCTTGTAGTCAAGGTACAAAAGAGCGGAAGTTCGAAGTGGTACGATTCCGTCATTGATCAGATTAGCGTAGACGGTACGCCGGTGGAACTTTCGAAGCACATGATGGGTGGGGCCGGTGGGAAGCAATAAGAGGAGCGGTTTGTCGTCTTGTTCAACGTATTTGAGACCGAGATCGCGGCCGGTCTGACCGACTATACCGGCCAGTAATGCAAGTTTGACATAGAGGGGATTCTCGTGGACAACTCCTAGAAGCGGACTGGCCAAAGTGATGAAGTTTATCGGTTCGATGCTGGAGAAAAACCATGGGAAATTGCTCTGTAAGTATGCAATGGCAAACGTCTGCACCAAGCCACCTAGGGAGTGACCGATAAACGATATCAGCGTCACCTTGCCTCTCAATGTTTCATTATTGGTGACGAGGTCGATGATGTATTCTGCAACTCTACTGCCAAGGTACTTGATACCTCGTTCAGTCTTGCCGATGTTTCCAAAGAAGCCCTTGACCACCACGTTCTGTCCCACGGCTGCCCTGTCTATCTGTTCCTTCAAGTAGAACATATCGCCACTGACGTTCGAGTGCAAGCCATGGGTAAGGATCACAAGATGTATGTCTTTCTCGGGGACAGGAACAGGTAAGTTCCATAAATCCAAGGTGTCCTGGAACATGACGTTGAGTAGTGTTGTGGGTACGAATGTTCCCTGCTTATCGCTATTGGCAATCTTTTTATCGGGAATAGACGCATCGTGGAGGACAGTTCTCGAAGTTCCAACAGTTATTTCGTAGTCCACCGACATGGAATGGCTGAAGATTATTTGCGACATGACGTCCACGGTCCAGCTATATTCGTCCTGGATGGTGTGGCAGTTGAGCTGGGCATAGAACGACTGGCCAGGAAGCAACTGGGGCTCGAATACCGGTTGATCCGCGGTTACAAAACACTTTTTATGGATGTCGTAGCCTTCAGGTCTGCAGTCTACGTATAGCACATAGGGCCCTGCTATGTAGGCTGCGCGTAGTGCCAAAGGTTCAACATTGCGGATCTTGACCCACAAGCTGGAAGGTATTCTGACCTCGTCCTGATCGATTGTTGCAGAAACACATTGTGGAGTATAATGAATCTTGAAGCGGTTTGTGTCTCCTAGCTTCAAGGACTGCACTTCTCGGTAGAGGATTTTCTCTCCGAGTCCGTCTACCATGCCAAAAATACTATGGCTGTTTTTCGTGGAAATAGGTGGGGTCTGTACGAGATAAAATGATTGCGCATTGACGGAATTGGATGGAGTTTGCGGGGGACAGATGGATGTCAAAAACACAGGACAATGACACAACTCTGGAGGAATTGCACGACTACCATCCTATAGAGCTCGCGGCACATACCATCTTGAGCAACCCGCTAGATTCACTACATGATAACTTTGAGCTGCTCCACCAGTCCCAGTTTATCCTCTTGACGCGCTTGAAGCTCATCGAACAGCGGATAAAAAAGTTCCAGGAGGCACTGGCGGGTGGTGTATCTGCAGCACAGGTGGAGCAGAAGACCGCAGCCATCGTGTCTTTACGCAAACGGTTGGAATTGGCTGTCGCCAAAATGGACCAAGTGAGCGAGCGGCTACTGAAGATCCAATGAAGACGGATATGTATTTTTATGTCTACTTAGCCTTGAAGAAGCGGTATGGGTAGCCCATGCCCTTCAATCCAAACACATAGAGAAGCAAGCCGTAGAAGTTGTAGATAAACGCACACGCAATCACGGTAGCGATGAAGTGAACCTTGGGGTTCTTGATCTGGGGTGCTTTCTTGATCAAGAAGATGGTAAACAAACTCAACATGCCGTAGATGAACGAGACTATCTGGGTCTCGATTCCAAGCTGCGATTGCTGGTTCGCCAAGAAGAAATCCTTCATGGTGCTGCCGTCGCCTTGCAAGTATGGCACCCCGCGAATCTGGTTGAACATGTATCCGGTGGTTAAAAGAAGCACCAAGACAAGCGAGCCAGTGCCCCACAATGCTCTGGACGACAAGACCTTGCCAACAGTGCTCTGGAAGCGCCTGGCCACGAGCAAAATAGCCAACACGACAGCCAAGTTGATGCCGATTCTCGAGTAGTTGGGTGGGACGTAGAGGTTGATCTTCAAGCCGGTGGTTTGGAACAAGTAGCTCATGAGCAACTCACGGTGCACACCCTGGTAGAACTGGTACTCGTCAAAGTTCTCCAAGTATGTGTCGCCGGACTTTTCAGTAGGTGCAAAGTAGAACACTTTGGGGATATTGTTCAACTGGAACTTCAGGAACAACTCTTTGGAGTTCATGAAATCGGCATGGAAAAAGTAGATGTTCTGTCTTGGGTTGTCGAGCTTGACTTCCTCTTCCTTTATCAACCCGTTGGGATGTTCTCTATACCACGAGTTTGCGGTAATCTCATAGTCCGGCTTAAACTCACGACACAATACACAGTTGAATTGGGGAGAGTCGGATGAAAACATCACCACTGCATGGAAGTCTCTAGGCCCGGCAAGAATCTCCTTATAAGTGGCATCGTTGATCTCAAGCACCTTACTAGAACGCTGGTTCTGAACAAACTTGATCAATTCGCTATCGGCAACTGCCGCCAACGTTACCAGAATATAGGTAAGTATGGCTGTGAAGAAATATACACCAGCCCTCATATCACCGGAGTAGTACGTGGACTCAATTAGATTGACTTTCTATGTTAGAGTACGTTGTTGGTGGGCACCGGAACACGTATATTCAACTTTTGAGATTCACAAGTACCGTGGGTTTTACACGCAGGATCAACTGGCTGCGAATCGCCAGGGTGCTACCAGCCGACAACGGAAAACTGACTATTGCATCCCATTTGGATCATGCAGTTTCCTGAACCCTGCTCGAAACGTTCGATGAGCAAAATATAACGTCCTGGTCTTTTAAATGTTACGTCAATAAAATTTCCATATGCCAAATCGCACCATTCTTCATTGATTTGCACTCCCTGTGACGTCTGGCCATCAAAGACTGAGCCTCGGATTGAAGGCCGGTAAGCAGCGCTGCTGTTGCTCACATTGGAATTGAGGTGGATGGTCATCTCGCTGTTGAAAGACTCCACGTCAAAATAAACCTTTATCCTGTTCGAGTGATTCCAGTTGAGTATCAGACTGCGGAGGAAAAGACCCAAAGATGGGATGATTTGCTTCACCATAACTGCAGAATCCGCAAAAACATGGAAGGAAAAGTCGGCCTCGCTATTATCGTAGTTTGACAAGACAATCTTATAGGTTCCTGGCAGAAGCAGTAGAGACTGAACCTGGCTCTGGTAGCTGTACTTGTTTTGAAGCATTAGCTTCGACTTGTCAAACAGTCTAATGGACTTGCCTATGTTGGACCTATCACAATGGAAAACATCGATATTGACATTGACTCCCTGGTCCGAGTATAGCGCTAGCTCAACTTGGGTTTTTTTCTCTACCACAAGGTCGCATTGAGGATTGTAGATGTAGGTGGGCATAGACCAGTTCCCTCCTCCGCTTGAAACTTGCACGCCATCCTCAATCAGATGAGAGACCCATCTGGATACAATCAGTTCTCGCAACGGACATTTTGGTTGCGCTTTCCTGAAAGTGAACAGGGGTCCAATATTGTTATATAAATGCATCGACACGTTGACAGTCTCGTTGAAATGTAGCACCATGGTATAGTTTGCCTTTGGGAGCATGTTGAACTTTAGCAAAGTGACCTGGCTATTTGAAGTGTTTTTGAAGGCACGCTTGTATTGGTTGGGTGTCATGACTTGTTGTCCCACATCAGTTTCGTAGATCTCACTCGTGACATTGAAGTCTGGGCTGGGAATATGACATTCCAACAAAATCCACACTTCTTCTGAGTGATTATTCGGGTTGCAAAGCGAATACTGAGGTAGCTCGTGGATCTGTTTTATGTGTGGAGTCCTAAACACTCGCACCGTCTTGGCCAAGTGATTAAAGAGCTCGCTGGTGTCCCAGTTGATGTAGAAATATGCAAAGGATGCGAGGTCCTCCGTGGATATTGAGATCTTTCTTGGGGTGGTTTCCGAGGCCCACGTATTCCGCAAGGTGATTTTTTCACCAATGTCCTCGATCACATAGTCATGCTGAGATATCAAGCCGGTTTTCTTGGAAAGTACATCGCTCATCTTGCCGGTACCCAAACCTAACAACACCTTCTTTGAATGAAATAACGCAGAAAGCTCAGACACCTGCTGGAGATTGTACTTGATAGGAATAATTTCGGGAATCCATTTCTGGTTGAGCATGAAGACGTCCAGGGCCAAATTCGAACCACTGGTATCATAGTCACCACCCAAGACTCTAAGGTATGCTTTTTCAATAATCGCTGGCCATTGTAGCCGCGGGTTAGAAGTAGATTTCACCGTCAAGTATCTTGAGCTGTCGGCGACCTGCGGAAAGGAGTTCTTGATGCTGACCTTGCGGGTGGTACCATTGAAGTAAAGAGAAACCGTGTAGTTTTCAGTGTTTGCAGTCGGTGATACCAATTGGAGAAAGTACGAAGGGTCTATCCTTGCCAATGATAGCATGGCTGACACAAAGGAGCAGTTGTCGACAAGGTCTTGGCAAAGGTCATGTATGCCATCTGTGGTCCAGTCACCAATGTCTATCCTCTGGAATGTGGCTTGGGTATCGGCAGGGAGGCGGAGGTCGTCTTCCTCTATCTCAGACGGTAGCTGGCCAGATGTGAGTCTGTCATCGACTTGAAGGACCGGGAAGTAGTAGTTGACCTTAGTGGGAGAATACACGAGCTTGGAGCACATCCAGAGCATTTTATCGTTTATAGTAAGCCTGATTTGCTTGTCAGCAAAATTGTCGAGTATGAAGCTCGACAAGGCCCGCAACTGCCATTTTTGAGAGGAATTGAGTGTTTCTATGGCCACCGAGTTGAGGATCTTGATGCATTCTGAACACAGGTTCTTGGCCTTTTCGCCATTAGATATGGATGTGTTCCATATGCTCATCTCCAACAACCGCACACATGAAGATAGTCGGCTTTCAAACGACATGGTGAATGCTGGATAAGTAGAGAAGGAAAAGAAGTATTGGCTGCGAAGATCTCTGTGGGGTTATTGTTGCGCGGTTAGCCTCAAATCTCAAATATCGCTACGCGACAAATAAAGACGAAATCATCTCCACGACTTCCAGAGAAGCATATGCGAAATAGAGGGAAAACCAAACCAGAAGGCTCCGGAACGCACAGCAAGGAACCTCCAGTGACTCCGGAAAGCCGCAATTGCGATGGTTGGTTGCAAATAGCGACCGGCAAATGGGCAGTACTAGCACTATTTGCGTTCCGACTAATAAACTCGTTGGCGATAAGAACGTTTTTCCAGCCTGACGAGTACTACCAGTCGCTTGAACCGGCACATCGCTACGTGTTTGGCTACGGATATGAGACGTGGGAATGGAAAATCGGACTTCGATCTTCATTGCATGTGTGGATATACATTCTCACCTACAAATCCGGGCTCTTGTTGGGGCTTCTGGAAGACCAGGTGGTTGCCTATGGTCCTAAGGTTGTGGGGGCTATGCTTGCCACCATCTCAGAAGTCTATTTATACAAGTTTGGCATTAATTTTGCATCTTTGGTCGCACAGAATCCACAAGCGTTGGCAGTTGCAGCCGGGCTTCTATCGATAACGAATCCCTTCAATTGGTTCTTCATGACCCGGTCGTTTTCCAACAGCTTTGAACTGTTGCTCACAGTCGTGGCGCTTGCATACTGGCCCTGGAACAGACGCAGTTTCACGTTCCGGTCCTTCTATATTGCCTGTGGATTTGCCTTTGCCAGCTGCCTTGTACGCCCAACAAACGGCTTGATCTGGCTCTACTTGGGGACCAAATTCTTGTGGGACAGACCGTGGTCGTACCAGTTGCTCCGACTCTTGGCTACGCTAGTGCTTGAATTAGCCGTCATCGTGGGAGCAAATTCTTTGTTGGATTATTACTTTTTTGGTCACTGGACCATTCCCGTGTACAACTTTCTCGAGTTCAACGTGTTTCGGAACCTTTCTGTCTTCTACGGGCTGGCACCATGGCACTTTCATGTGGGGCAGAGCGTGCCGATTCTCTTGACTACACAGCTCCCGATCATTTTGTTCTCTTTGGCTACCAACTGGTATCCAGTACTCAATGGTTTGCTTGCGGTCAACGTGATTGCGTTTTCGCTCATTTCCCACAAAGAGTTCCGTTTTCTTTATCCACTCCAACCCGTCTTCATGGTTGTGGGTGCGCCCGTCGCCGTCAAGTTGTGGAAATGGAAGCTGAAAGCAAGACAAGCCATAGTATCCACCTACTTGGTTCTTCTGATTGCCATAGCCTTGTTCTTTACGATGAGGCACGAGCGCGGGGTCTTGGATGTGGTTCAGTTTCTTCGTAGCGACCCGTCTGTGACGAGGTTTGCTGTGCTAGCGCCATGCCACTCCACGCCGTGGCAATCCCATCTACACCAAAGTCGGCTCGACGATTCATGGTTTATCACATGTGAGCCGCCAATTGGCCTTGAAGGTTCGGGTGCAGAGGTCGTTCGGCACTATAAGGACGAAAGCGACATATTCTATGACGACCCAGCCGCCTATATCCAACAGTTGCAACCTGGACTCTCTCATGTTGTGGCGTTCGAGCCGCTCCACAGCATACTAACTCTGTTGGGATACGTCGAGCAAACCCGGTTCTTCAACAGTGATTTCCATTGGGACTCTCGGCGGAATGGGGACGTAATTGTATACTCGAGCCCGCAATAGACCGCAATAAATATCAGCCGCTCTCGTTGCGCATGTTCTGAAGAAACTGGTTGGCGTCGTTCATCTGCTGCGCTTCGTCGCTGACACGGTCCATCCACCTTTTGATCAAGCTCTCGTTTTCTGCTGTGAGCTCGTCCACCTTCTTTTGGAGCACCGCCGTCTGGATTTGGTTCATCAACACCTCGTCATTCACGATTTCGATGTTCTTGTTCTTTTCTTTGACCTCCAACGCAAGACCCTCAAGCTTCGTTTGTTGGCTTTTGGCCATCTTCTCCGACGAATTGAGCTGTTTCCGAAGCCTGCTGATCTGTGCGTCCTTCTTCTCTGCTTCTACGGTGATGGTGTTCAACTTGTCAATCAAACGTGCGTTTTCAGCGGCTATATCTGCGTCTTCTGTGGTCTCTGCAAGCGCTTTTTTCTTTCGAAGGAGTTCAAACGCCTCAAAGTACTTGGAATCCCTGTTCTCCACGTCGTCTCGTACTTTTAGTCGGGCCAAGATGTCTGCACCCCAATCTTCCGCCATGGTGTGGTTATCGTGCTCACAGTAAATTTTCTGTGCGACAACAGAGATAACAGCTGCGACTGACCTGATGGCGACGGAAAACCTGGCTTCATATTGGCTGGCGTTTGTTCGACGGAGTAACCTACCCAATGATGGTCCAGCAGCCGCAGCCAACTCTGGGCCTGAAGTCCCCGGCAAACACCACGGATCTCTAGAAAACGATACAGACACAGTTAAAAACGGCACTGCTGATAATAGCAACAGGGTAGATACACACCAGGCTAGAACCACATCTCCACCAGCAAACGTGGCAGACACCACAGCAGGTGCTACACCAGCAAAAGATACCGTGAACGGTACCTCAACGGATGAAACTAATGGACAAGTTCAAAACGGAACCATCGCTGATGATGGCAACACAGCAGAGACCTATGCTTTTACTCGGTGGTGGGGAAACACCCAGAAACAGTCAATTGAGGAGGTCACGGTGGCAGAGGACCAGCATCTGGAGTCGTGGGCTCGATGGTTTCTGTATGGAAACGTCACTTCAGTAGTGGGTGTGCTCTCTAGGCGGGACACAGACTTCGACAGACAGACCAAGGCAGAACCGGCTCCAGCCGCTGAACCGGAAAGCGACGACTCAGATAACTACTCGGAGAACGGGGCCGACTTGATTCGTTCTGCCCGCACCGCCATTGAAACATCGAAAGACACCACCAATTATGCATTCAAATACGGCACAACGTCCGAATTACTTCTTTCCGTGAGCGAAACAAGGTCAGAAACCCAACCAGTGCATTACAAGTCCCGCAAGCGTCCGAAAACCCCAAACGAAGTCCAAGAACTGCTCTTGCAGCCTCTGGGGGTGACGATTCGCAGCTCAAGCTCCTCGATAAGATCGGACTATTCCAGTGCCCTCCCAGATAACAAACCTGTGTTCCCACACATTGTTTTCCCGTCCCTCATAGAGAACTATCGCATCATCACTTTCAAGACACAGCTTCGTTTGCTCGGCCAGCACATATTGTACCACGGGGCATCCAGCGAGTGTCACCTATACCGAAGGACCGAAGCCAAGATCGCCAGACGGAAAAAGAAGACCAAGAGAGCCATCATACTCGGCGTCCATAATTTTCTTCCCACCAAAATGGTCAAAACGACGATTGGGCAGTCAACAGGCAACTCCATAACTTTCGTGAAGGAAGCATCAAAGGCTGTGCGTCAATGGCTCTCCAACGAAGATTGCGAAATCGAAACCATCGCCCTAGACGGAGAAGGCAAAGTTGCCGATAGGGTGGAGAACCTGCTAAAGCTACTCGAGAACTGGCACCAGATCATCAGCGACGCCGACTTTTTGTTTGTTGCTGCCCATTCGCAAGGAGTCACGATTGGCATCCAGGTGCTAGCAGGACTTCTCGACAGAATTGAGTGGCGCAACAAGCGCATTGGCTTTCTTAGCATGGCTGGACCCTTCCACGGCCCTCTCGTGGGGCTTGATGCCAAGCTCGTGGTGCGAGCATACTCACAGGTTGAGAACGAAGCCATCAGAGAGTTGTTCGATTTGCAAAAACCCGGCAGCCACCAGTCACAACAGCTACGGAGAGCACTAGCCTCGCTTCTCGAGAAGAACGTGAAAGTAACGCTCTGCAGCTCGTTCACCGACCAGTTTGTGCCGATGTTTTCGTCCATGGCCGTGGGGTACACCCATCCCAATCTATATCGCATATTTCACAGCAGGGTGAGCGACAACATCCCGCCCTTCTTGGTGCTACTATTTCAGGCTGCGGCCATCGCCAAAAACATGGGACGTTCCGACTACAATGTCATCCAAGACTTGAGCGAGAGATGCCTCGGTTCGCTCAGCACCGGCGGACACGGGCGGGTGTTTGAGGACCAGGCGGTATACAGCCAAGCGCTTCTGCACGCCCTCGAAACGACGGATCTATTTGAGCATAAAGAGCTCCATTTCCTGGGCCCGGTCCAATCGAGAATCCCCAACCCGTACCAGATTCCCTGGAGCATTCGCAGCCTCTTGCACGAGATACTACAACTACCTAATAACGCCAGCCTCGCGCTAGTCACCCAACTAATAATTGCATTCAAAACATGGGAACCCGTGCTGCGGCAGTGGAAAGAGCTCAAGTACGCTCTCGACGCATTTGACGAGGCCAGCCTCCAGGACTTGCTAGTATAAGTCCGGTCGTGCATTCTGCATACGGCTGGCGATAGCGTGGGTGGTGGGGTACTGTACATAGTGAATACAGGCGTTGACTCAATTTTGTGTTCTTCTATCCATCAGCTGAGGTATCTCTAGTCCATTGGCTATTGCGCACCGACAAGCCTGGACCGGTTTGAAGTGGATGCTTCTTGGCACAGTCCGTATATTGCTATTTGCTGTTCTTTAATTCTACTTTGTCGTGCAGACACCCACCACTGACTCCTGAGGCGTGCCCACGATGTCAGACGATAACGGATCCAAGCGTACCCGGGCCTCGGGAGAGGTTTTGGACTATCTCTTGGAGGCGTTCGAGCAGAACCACAACCCGTCGCCCGACCAGAGACGAGAAATCAGCGAAAAAACCAACATGAGCGAAAAGGCCGTCCGCATATGGTTCCAAAACCGGAGAGCCAAACTTCGTAAATTTGAGCGTATGGGCAAGAAGTCCAATTCGGGGAGCACCAGCGACGCTGCACAGTATGCTGCTGGCCCTTCAGCACGTGTGGATACGAGCTCGCCACGTTCTCCCATCGACATAAGCGAAAAATACTGCTTCATTGACTGTTCATCCCTTTCCGTCGCATCCTGGCAACGTGTTCGTACCGGCAGCCACCACTTCGATGCATTGAAGTCCACATTGGTCAACCTCTCGCCATTCACACTCAATGGCGCCATGTCCAACGCGGACCTCTTGGTGATACTATCCAAGAAGAACTCGGAAATCAACTACTTTTTCAGCGCCATGTCCGAGGAATCGAAGATCTTGTTTCGAATATTCTATCCCATCTCCAGCATCACCACCTGCTCGTTGCTAGACAACAACATCAACAAGGGCAGCAACGAACTACGCCTCAGTCTCACAGCCCCGCCCAAGTTCTCGGTCTTCTTCTTCAACAATGTCAATTCAGACACCAACCAGTGGTCAATTTGTGACGACTTTAGTGAGGACCAGCAGGTGAGCACAGCATACTGCAACGAGGGAGGCACCTCTATTCCACACGTTCTTGTGGGTGTGAAAAGCACCTTACAGTTCTTGCATTCCTACATCTTGGAGAACAACCAGCTCCCCCACCACGTTCCCAGGTACCATACAGATTTGCATCTCATGGATATTCAAGATGGCAAGCATGAAGGCGGCAACTTCCAGATAAACAGCGAGTCCCTAGACATGTGGCAGGACAAGTCGCCCATCACCGGCGACTCTAGAATGTCCCCGGCTTCTGGAACTAGTGGACAGAGCCACGAACTAGCACACGATGCTCACTTGGTGCCAGCCGGCGATGAATACGAAAACTACAATATGGAAGACGCAGACCAGAACCACCTCTTTGACGATGGACAGGACCTCCATCCGTCTACTTCCAATAACGATCTTCTTACTAGCCCGTCTACCAGCCTCGATAATTATCCCCACAATCAAGGATTGATTTCTCATCAATCCGAAAATTTTGCATTTACCATTGACAACGAATACAATCCTGAACCGGGTTCGCCGGAGGGCCACGACACGGGTGGCGTCGATAGTTTTATAGACTATAACGCAAAGTAGAATATATATATTTTGTTGCAGCTTTTCAGATCGCGAAAATCTCTTTACTCCAGAATGCTACATCGAACCTGTGTTCGTGGCCTTGCTACCACAGTACCTCGTGGCAGGCCTCCACTCAATACATTGTTACCGGCTAAGAAAGCAGTCAACCGGATGCTTTTTGACAACAACAACCGACTACCTTACAGGAAAATGATCCCCGTCCTTCAAACAATTTACGACAACTTGGACCAACCACAACAAATCCAACTCCCCAGGTACATCAAGCATGGTGATTTGATGCAGTTTAAGCAAACACTTGCTATGATACGAAACTCCACCCATACTGCCAACAGAAACTTGGTCCGCCTCGAAAACGAATTGGTAGAACAGGCTGCGGAACTCGGCAATAATGACGCAATCACTTTGCTAGCTTTCGAGACTATACGGAAGAATAACGTCAGCAAAGAGGATTTCCAGTATGCAAACAGTTTAATAGAGCAACTCAGTAACATGAAACACCCTTTGGTGTACAAGATGGCTGGAGATTTGGCATTCGAGAAGCAGGCATACTCCCAAGCTGAACAGTACTGGAACAGCTTTTTGGAGTTGGAAAGCGACACCATTTTGGCTGGACAGACACATGCAAAGCTAGGGGCTTACTACTTCCAGTACCTCAAACCAAGACCTGATCTCACCAGGGCGAGGCAGCATTTTGAAAAAAGTATCAAATTGGGGGAACTTGACGGTAACATATTACAGTCGTATTTCTATTTGGGTCAGCTCTACTCCACATCCGACCCCGTGTTGTCAAGGTACTACCTTGAGGTCGCAGCCAGTAAGGGTTTTAAAGAAAGCTTCGCTTCTCTTGGATTTTTAGAGATGAACATGTTCAAGAATTTCGAGAAGGCTACGGAGTGGTTCAAACTTGGAGTAGAGTCCAGCAAAGACGTTATTTGTTTGATTGGTCTATTTGATTGTTACATTGATACTAAGGAACTTGTGAGAGCACGCGGGGTGCTCAAGTCTCTCGCTGGACTTCAACAGAAAGTCCAAAAGTTTGCTAATGCAGACAAGGTTCCTGAGTCTTTGAAAGCAGATATGCTCTCCACTCAGTCATTATTGCAAGTCTTTTTCCGCACCCGAAAGGATGCAATTGCTCAGATTAATTAGGGGATATCACCTTCTTGTATATAACAGGTCCAGAGAATCTAGGATCACTGCATTGACATCTCTTGGTTTTCACGACTTTTCAATTCCGAAGCATATCTTTCGCTCAAGCTTATGGGCTGGCTGTCAGATCTTAATGATGTTCTTTGTGTGTTGCCAGACATCTCCATTGATTGGGCTTGTTCGTTTCCGTTGTCTTCCTCGGAGAACCAAAAATGGTTGCATGTTTGGAAAACATCATATCTTTCTAATGGGTCAACAATGAGAAGCGAACTGATCAAATCCAATGCCGAATCGCTGATATCATCCCAATATGGGGAATAGAAAGCATATTTGCCGGTTAAGATTTGCTCCCGCATGTTTGGCGGTGCGAGCTCCTCGCTGAATGGAGGAAACCCACAGAGGCAGACATAGAGTAAGACGCCGCTCAGCCAGAGATCAACTTTTGTACTGTAGTTGCGTTTATCGCTAAGAATTTCTGGCGCCACATATGCTGGGGTGCCACATAAGGTATTCGTGAACTTGAGTTCACCAATAAACTTTGCCAAACCAAAGTCGGCTATCTTCACCTTGACATCGTACTCGTGCTCATCCCATGGCCCAGTCTGTTCCTGATCTGGGGAAATACGTGGGGATATGTCAAGGAGAATGTTCTCGGGTTTGATGTCTCTGTGAATAATATTATTCTCGTGAAGATACTTTAATCCGCCTAGTAACTGTTTGAACATGGCTTTTGTTTCTGCTTGTCCTAGTTTCAGCTTATTGATGATTCTTTGAAATAATTCGCCGCTGTTCATCTTCTCTAGCACCAAATAAGTTGTCATTGCATGTGGATTTATGGGCTCAACATATCGTGATATGAACTTGACGATATTAGGATGGTTAATGGACAACAACAAGTTCATTTCCTGTTGGAGCTTTGCGTCTTCCTCTGCGCCGCTAGAGGCTGACCGATTCGGATGAAAAATCTTGACAGCTACTATGTCACCGGAGGTTCTATCGCGGGCTTCTTTGACCACGGCATAATGGCCGCTTCCGAGTTGGGTTCCGAGTACATAATCGTCAAAAAAGCTTCGAGGCGCATCTTCGCCATTCTCTTGGGAGGTATACCGAAAGATAAATTCGCCTCCTGTTCTTGCAAACTTGACTTTATCGCCATTCTTCAAGAGGGTCGTCGTGCCTTTGCCCAAGGCTTCATCGTTCACAAGTATGCCATTGGAGCTTAAATCAGTAATGTAAATATAATCTCGCTGAGCCCTTACAGTGATTGTCAATCTACAATGTTTCAGGGAAACATCACTGCCACTTAGGCGGATATCACATGAACTGCTTCGTCCAAGGATAACCCCGCTAGACTTGCGAGGTATTATTATATGAGTTTGGCTCTTGTGGAGACTGAATAATTTAGCGATAGTGTCATATTGAATTACCGGCTTCTTTGCTATTTCAATATCGCTGACGGAAGAGCTATTCTCTAGTAGGTGCTGAGGTTAGTTCTGTGGTGGTATATAAATAGTTCCTGTTACACATACCCGTTTCCTAGAAAGTGACATTTCTATTGTTTGTTTGTATAAAGATTTGAAACCGAGACGCGCGGCTTGAGGCTCAAGGATCGTGAAGTCTCATAGAATGCAATTATCTATATAATTCTTACGATAAGGTCGCTGATCGAATGGTCTGACAAGTGCTGCAAGTTGTTGTCAAACATTTTCCTCAACTCTCCAATTTGATCATACAGACGCTTGTACTTCAAGGCCGTTTCTACATTCACCTCATTCAAGAATTTCACAGAATCCCGAATGCGTAAGAAGTCCTTGTTTGACAGGGTGGTGTATACCAGCGACAGTTTTTCGAGCAAGCAAACTGTAGAAAGTCTCGATAACAAAAATTCCACGTCCACGCGGAGCTGTTTGACCCCGTAAGAATTGAATTGATTGTTGGTAATGACGTACTCTCGCAAGATAGCTGACACGAGAGATACAATATTGTCAGCAATGACGTAGTAATCCGAATTTGAAACACAGCGCTGGATATAGTTCAAGGATACCGGAATATTAGTCACCACCATGGAAAGGTCGCCGCTGGGATCGGGTAAAGCGTCAGTTTCTCGAACTGGCTGGTTCCATTGTGAAGAGTTGACATAGCTTTTCAAGCTAGTACGAATCTCCTTCTTGAAAAACTCTTCATACTTGGAGAGAATTGAGTCGATTATTTTATCATAGTCTTGAATGGCCAAATCAAAGAGAGTTTCATGTGCATCACCGGACGAGGATACGTTTTGGTACGCGTGGTTGAGTTCCACAAAGAAAAGGTCGTCGCCCCATTGTTGCAAGTGCGTACGGATATACTTGGCCAGGCAGTATAGCTCCGTCAAGATTTGCAATCCCTTGAGACTGTTCGCAACCGAAGTATCATTAGTGGAGGCCTCTTTATCCGTGCCTCTGTTCAATCCCTTCGGAAGAAAGTTCAAGGTCATTTTCAGTGCAAAGGACAGATTGAATTGCTGTAGCTTCAGTCTAATCTCAGCCGCGTAAAGATCGATGAGCTTCAACTGGATATTTGAGATATACTTGAGTTGGTACTTCAAGATATTGAGAGTGTGATAATGGCTGGTGAGATTGTCAAATAACTGGGTCAAATTGTATGCTGAGTAGCTGGGTTTCAACTGGGTTTCGTTATTGTGATGCAGTGAGAAGAAATCCAAGTCGATATTAAAAGCGTTTTCAGGACCAATGATTTCACTATTGAACCTCTTCAATGCAAGATTCAACTCAAACTGAATCCAGTTGTTTGCACCAGCATTTTCGTGGCCACCTTCGTTCAATAACAAATCGTAAGTGAGGCCATACCAAAGTTCAGATTGCTCACTTGACAATGTAGCAAATGGGTTGTAATAGTAGGTATTTTTCAAGCGCTGGTCAAAAGCCGAAAGTTCAAATATTAAATGAGAGAGAATACGGCCAGTACGCTCGGAATTTGCAGGATCGTCCTTGTATGCCACAACATTCTCGTTGACAATATCCGTCATTCTAGCCACCTTGTTGCGTACGGGCTGTAGGAGAGTGGTGATTATCTCAAATGTAGCTATGAGTTCCAATTTCTCGAAGGTATCCCCCACGAGTAACAAGACTGTGTCCAAGTTCTCTTTTAAGAATTTTTCCACGAATTCGAACGCCCATTCGGGCTTGGATAACTTATTTGTGTCTTTATTCGGAGTGTCAAAATGGAACTTGAATCGTGAAACAATAGGCTCGAGGAGAACATCGAGCCCCCACCAACTTTGAGGGTACCTGGGGACACCAAGGCCCTCTGAGTCGGCCTGAAGTGATATTAATTGCTGGAAGTCGTTGACAATCGAGGTGGAATTGAAGTGCGCTTCGTGCTTATTATCTTCGGAAGAGAGCCATCCAGCTTGACTTAGACTGTGCGTGAGAGATGCTTCTAGGGCTTTTCGTCTTGTGTCTACCTTGCTGTGCAAGAGGTGGGTAAGGTGGCTGTAGGTCTGTTCCTTCAAGGCAGGAGGAACCAAAGGATTGGCTTCTGCCATGAGGTTTCGGATACTTCTCAGGATATCTGCTGTGTCGTTATCGGAGATGCGTTTCTCAATGGCTTCAGCACTCTGGAGAAACAATTGGTTCTGATGCAATTCGGATCTGCGAAGAAGCAACGGCTCTAAAGACGTCAACACGGCTATTTTTCCAAACTCTTGGCCAAGTTCTGTTATTCTGGCCAATGCAATGCTTGCGTCCACGTTGTGGAGCTGCTTGATAGAGTCTACTGCGTGTTTAGCGGTGTCATGGCGCACGGTGTTGATTGCTTCGACAGGTCTGTCGGACAATTTTTCATCCACAACCGCCTGGATGCGAGACTTGAAGCCCTGAACATCCGCTATAATGGCATCCACGTCCTCAAGGTCTGCCAACGAGGTGATTTTGTCGTTTACCGTATTCATGGCGACACGTTACAAACCTGGAGGAAGCCAAAGTAGCGAGCGCGGGTCACATGAGTAGACAGGAAGCGGCTAGAAGAGAACAGAGAAGTCAATGTTCCTAGCAAGTACAGCACACCACGAAGATACACAGCATAGCTCGTGCAACGTACATCGAGACTGCGTGCCCCGTTCAGCATATATCACCACCGGGTTGTGTTTCCATTCGTCTTTCTCTCCCACCCCACCCCTCCCACTAGAGGAGAGTCGCGCTCGCAACAAGTCGCACCGGCGAAAAAATTATTGTTCAGTAATTCGAAATCTTGCCTTCATTACCCATCCACCATGCAAGCACCCGTGGTGTACATGAACACTAGCACTGAACGCCAGTCTGGCCGTCAGGCCCAGGTGTCGAATATCACCGCAGCCAAGGCTGTAGCCGATATCATCCGTACCTGTTTGGGACCCAAGGCCATGTTGAAGATGCTCTTGGATCCTATGGGAGGCATCGTGCTCACCAACGACGGGCATGCAATCTTGCGAGAGATCGACGTGTCGCATCCCGCGGCCAAGTCGATGATTGAGTTGAGCAGAACCCAGGACGAGGAAGTTGGCGATGGAACCACCACCGTGATCATCTTGGCTGGCGAGATCTTGGCCCAGACGTTCCCATATATCGAGAAGAACATCCACCCGGTGATTATCATCCAGGCGCTCAAGAACGCGTTGAGCGATGCGTTGGAGATCATCCACCTGGTTTCTGTCCCCGTGGACATCGAAAACGAAGAGGCCATGATCAAGTTGATCAAGGCCAGTATAGGCACCAAGTACATCAACAAGTGGTCGCAGAAGATGTGTCTGTTGGCGTTGAAGGCGGTGACAACCGTCAGTGTGCAGAAGGGCGACCAGAAGGAGATAGACATCAAGAGATACGCCCGCATCGAAAAGATTCCTGGCGGAGACGTCGAGGACAGCGAGGTGCTCGACGGCATTTTGTTGAACAAGGACGTCACCCACCCCAAAATGAGAAGATACATCGAGAACCCGCGGGTGGTGCTTCTCGACTGTCCGTTGGAGTACAAGAAGGGCGAGTCGCAGACCAACATCGAGATCACCAAGGAGGAAGACTGGAACCGCATCTTGGAGATTGAAGAAGAACAGGTGCGCCAAGTGTGCGACCAGATCCTCCTGCTCAAGCCGGACTTGGTGTTGACCGAGAAGGGTGTCAGCGACCTTGCCCAGCATTTCTTGTTGAAGGGTGGTGTGAGTGCATTGAGAAGAGTGAAGAAGTCGGACAATAATAGAATCGCCCGTGTCACCGGCGCCACCATCGTGAACCGCGTGGAGGACTTGAAGGAGAGCGACGTGGGCACCAAGTGCGGTCTCTTCAAGGTGGAGTTGGTAGGAGACGAATACTTCTCCTACCTTGTCAAGTGCAAGGATCCCCAGGCTTGCACCATCGTGCTCCGCGGAGCCTCCAAGGACATTTTGAACGAGATCGAGAGAAACTTGCACGATGCCATGGCCGTGACCCGGAACGTGATGTTTGAGCCATCGCTCTCTCCCGGTGGTGGAGCCACCGAGATGGCCGTCAGTGTCAAGTTGTCGGAGAAGGCCAAGTCTATAGAGGGCGTGGCCCAGTGGCCGTACCAGGCGGTGGCCGATGCATTCGAGGTGATTCCCAGAACGTTGGTTCAGAACTGCGGCGGCAACGCCATCAAGGTGTTGTCCAACGTCAGAGCCAAGCATGCCGAGGGCCTCCACACCTACGGCATCGACGGCGAAGTAGGCAAGGTGGTGGACATGAACGAGTACGGCATATGGGAGCCGGAGGTGATCAAGCAGCAGTCGATCAAGACGGCCATCGAGAGTGCCTGCTTGTTGCTCCGCGTCGACGACATTGTCAGCGGAGTCCGCCAGCAACAGCAGTAATACGGTATATAACTAACACATTCCCACCAGCGCCCCGCTCTAATTACTCCCCTGCGCCATGTTCCGGTCCTGTTCGCAGCCATGTCGTTTCCTGATTTGCGCCGCGCGCCAGGCACTATTTTCCTTTGGCCAAATCGGGAAGCTTCTTTCTGTCGCCAGGTATTATTGGAGTACGCCTACGTTGAAACACTCTTTGCATTTTTTCGTGGGATCACAGCGGAGCAACTATTCGTTGCGAGGCTTCCATTCATTAACTATATCCTTGCATCATGCCTCCTAGGCTTCCCTTCAAGGCAAAGGTGGTCGTTTCCTGGGCCGGCGAAGAAGAAGGTGACTTGGGTTTCTTGGAAAACGAAGTGGTCGAAGTGTACCTGTTCGTAGACGACAGCTGGTGGAGTGGCAAGTTGCGTCGGAATGGTGCCGAGGGCATCTTTCCCAGGGAATATGTCCAGGTGATGGAGTCCAGCATCAGCAATTCTCCGTCGGAAACCTCATTGACCCCGAAACCCGACCGGTCCAAAAGCCCCAATAAACTGCCTGCAAGACAGTCGGCTTACGAGAACTACGACTCCAGTATGGAGGTTCCCAGCTGGGCTAGCCCCGGCAGGGCCTCCAGGGCCAAGTACCAAGCCAGGTCAAAGGGAAATGCGCCCTACTCGAGCCCAACAAACAACCGCCATTCCATGATTTCTCTAGACGAGTACCACCAGCGCAAAGACAGACACTCATATTCGGGCCGCGGAACAAGACAGTCCCAGTCCCGCCAGTCTTTTGACCGCAAGGACCCATCTACTCCTCCATATTCCTCCCGCTCGCCGGGCGAAGGTGGCTACGGCTCCAGCAGCTCCAGCCCAACCAAACTGTACGGCCGTGACCGGGACCACTTCCGTGATTTCAGAAAGAAAAACCACACGGTCGAGTCGCTCTCTGTAGAGCACTCGCCCTCGGCCCGCCATTACAGAACCGAACAAATTGAAGATCCAGACCTCCTGGACCTTAGCATTAGACGGCAGCAACTAGAAATAGAGCTCGAGCGCTTGAAGCTCATTGAAAAGTCAAAGAAGTTGCGGGAACAGTCTCCGAAGTCTCCCTTCAAGTACAAAAATAACGAGGGCTCGTTTGATTCTAGCTACTTGAGTGAAGACCTTCTTTCTTCCAAACGCAACTTGGCTTCTAGAGACAACTTGAGTCACAAGATCTCAATCGAGGATGAGTTCCATGATGACGCAAGTGATTCGGAACTGGACTCGCCTCCCCCACCTCCTAGACACTCCATTTCGCGTGCTAGCCCGGAACACTCCACAATCAAGACTGCTAATCCCCACAATTCCGCTGCAGTGCTGAAACGAGTGCCCTTCGATGCAGAAGACTTCAAGTTTTCTGGGAATGGTTCAGGAAACATTGTCTTGAGCGACGAGGACTTGTTCATCTTGTCACAAATGGAGCTGGAGGAATTGAAAAATTCCATCAAGTCCTTACAGAGCGACGTTTTGAATCTTTCAGAACTCAGTGCTACCAGTGCTGGTTCATTCTTAAGGCACAAGTACGAGAAAGAGAGGCAACTGGTATCGAGAATCCCCGAAGACGAAAATAAGGCTCTGCTTGGTAGGCATCTTTCATCCGAAAATAGGGAGCTCATGGAATCTATATTTCAAGACAAGAAATCAAGACATCCCAATATCTTCAAGAAATTGTTGCAGAAAAAGAAGGACGAGATCAATCCTTTAGAAGAAAAATTTCTTAAAGAGCAGCCAGTCGATTGGGCCACATTCAAAACCGAACTCAACAGGGCGAACTCTTTGTCGTCGCATGATAAACAGCTCCGCACTCGCAGAGTCACCAAAGAAGAGAGCCATGTCATTGTCAAGCCTTTGGACTACGTGTCTGACATCAACATTAACGAGACTGTCGGAGGGTCTCAAAGTTCTAATATTAATTTCCAAGACATGTCATTTGCGAAAGTTGAACTGTTTATGGCACATTATGACCACGCGAGCGACCTTAACGAGATAATTTCCGATGTTAGTGTCAAGTTCAGCACCTCAAAGATTAACCAGATTCGTTGCGTGATTCTTCATCTCTGCCGCTTTGAGATCTTTCCGGAGTCTAATAAAATCTCACAAGCAAAGCCCAAGCTCGCTGAAGTTATGCATAAAGGTGAAGCCTCCATTTATCAAATCAACTACTTATTTAAGAAAGTCTTGGACGCTTTAAGAATTCCATCGGACCTAGTCTTGGGATTTTGGAAAAAACCAAATGAGTTCTATCACGATGAACAATTCATCATCAATCATTCCTGGTTGTCAGTCTTAGTGGACAACCAATACTTATTGGTTGATATACTTTGTTTCAAAAACGGCATCTACTGCAACTTGAAAGATACCCCCACTGGGTTTAATGAATACTATTTCTTGGCTAAACCATTGAACTTGGTTTCGACCCATATTCCATCCAATATCGAAGTTCAGCATGTCACTCCTCCAATCGACCACAGTGTCGCATTCTATCTTCCCAGAGTTTATTCCGGCTTCTACAAGAACCGATTAAAGTTCAGAAATTTTAATAATGCATTGACGAAATTAAAGGACCTCGAGATTATGGAACTTGAACTAGAACTACCAACCGACGTGGAGCTATTCATATTGGTGAAGACTGCAACGATCACTACAAATGAATTATGCTTATGCCAGATATTCTGGGTCAAGAACACCCGATATGCCAAGATTAAAGCTGTACTTCCGCATTCGGAATCTGTGGGGGTTTTACAGGTATTCGCTGGTCCTAAAGGCATGCAGAAGCACTTCAACAATGTGCATGAGTTAGCAGTGGTCATCCCGTTAAGTCATACCGGAGTTTCCAAACTGTGCAAGTTTGTCCCACGCTATCCAACAGTTCAGAGTCAGAACAATGACTTGTACATCAAGCTGCCACAAATGGGACGAATCTTCGCCAAGAACTCTTTTAATTTTGAAGTGTTGCAACATCCATCCACAGGGGTTAATAGTGGTACAGGACTTGCGAACCAGTCTTTCCGGTTAGTTATTGAGTCACCTTCTGGAAAATATTTCAAGCTAGTCAAGACCGATCCTAGTATGCCTTTCAGCTCTTACGAAGCTAACATCAAGTGCCAGGAGGTGGGAACCTACAGGGGGCTAGTGATAGGCGATGCAGGGAATAGTTGGTATGTCTTTGCACAGTGGGAATCAGTAGCTGTGTCAGGAACAGACTGAACTAATCATAGTTCTTCATGTCCACATTTGTTTGATTTACGCATATATACAATAACAATAGCATTTATAAGCACTATCGCGGCCGGTTTAAAAGGAGCAACGGACCCTAGCTGACAATGGTAGCGACAACCCATCATTTGCACATTTCAGAAGGGAATGGGTAATTGCAGTCTACCATCCTGCATGCTGTGTTTTTGCATCTTCTGTATATTGTGATCCTGAATATAGTTCAGGTGGTCTCCATACTCATACCAGGTGAATTCTTAAGAACTTATGTCTAGTTCTGTGGCTACGGCTTTATCCGCGCCGGTTCCTCAACGGTATCTGAAAGAGAAAAAGGTAGGTGAAGGTACCTATGCCGTTGTTTATCTAGGAAAACAAGTTGATACGAGACGAAGAATTGCCATCAAAGAGATCAAGACTGGATTATTCAAAGATGGTTTGGATATGTCTGCATTGCGGGAGGTAAAATATCTTCAAGAACTTAAGCATCCCAATGTCATCGAACTTATAGACGTGTTCCTGAGCTCCAATAACTTGAATTTAGTGTTGGAATTCCTTCCAGCAGACCTTGAAGTATTGATCAAGGACACTTCCATAGTGTTCAAGTCAGCGGATATCAAGTCGTGGCTCCTCATGACACTTCGCGGTATACATCACTGCCACAGAAACTTCATCTTGCATCGTGATTTGAAGCCGAATAACTTGTTAATTGCTCCTGATGGACAGTTGAAGATTGCTGATTTCGGTCTTGCCAGATCTCTCGGAAACGCCAACGAAGACCTATCTGCAAACGTGGTAACAAGGTGGTATAGAGCACCGGAGCTACTCTTTGGTGCCAAGCATTACACTGGCGCCGTAGACATATGGTCCATTGGTATTATATTCGCCGAGCTTATGTTGCGTACACCTTACTTGCCCGGAAAGGATGATTTGGATCAGCTAGATGTCACGTTCCGCGCTTTGGGAACACCAACAGAACAAATATGGCCCAACGTCTCCAGTCTCCCTGTTTATAATGCTTTGAAGGTGTATGCTCCACCGTCAAGACAAGAGTTGAGACAGCGGTTTAGTGCTGCCACAGAGAAGGCCTTGGACTTGATGATTTCAATGACCCAGCTCGATCCTAGTAGACGATGCGACCTGGTCAAGGCGCTACTTCATGATTATTTCACCGAGCTGCCTCCGCCTACTCCACCGGCGGAGTTGCCCCAAAAGAAAGAGAAGAAGGAAAAGGAAGAGAGTGACACCAAGAGGCGGAAAATATAAAATTATGTTTGATACATATCCCGCACATATTCAGCAATGGCCCACGATGCCGTGACTCCTGGACTTTCGATTCCTAGAAGACTCACAAGGCCAGGAAAGCCTTCTTCCTTGCGTATGATGAAATCGGAGAACGCTCTTTTGCTCTGTTCCTGCGAACCATTCTTGGGCCTCACCCCGCTATAGGAAGGTTGCAAGTCGCCTGTGTTGATCAAAGGAAAGTATCGCTTGATGGCTTCATAGGCAGGCTGCAAATTCCGAATGCTGACGGCATAGTCGATTTTCGTGGCGTCTTTCTCGTCTAGCCACTCGAGATCAGGACCAAATCGAAGCTGGCCACCGAGATCGAATGTCAAGTGTGTGCCCAAAGAGGATGCATTTGGGTTGGGACACGGGTATATGAGCTTGTTGGTAATGTTGCTGGTGGAAATGCTGTTCTTGGGCTGATAGCTAAAATATGAACCCTTGGCCAAGTATGTCTCCAAGTGTCTTTCGTCCGGCAAAATCATGTTCGATATTTTAGGTGCATGCAAACCTGCTGAGTTAACGAGATTGTCTGTGGTGAGCTCAAATAGGTCATCGGAGTTGGCTTCACGGATTTGCACGGTGTAGGTGCCATTGCTATAGGTGATATTTACAACCTCCGAGTTCAAGCCAAGAGTTCCACCTGCGTTTTCAAATTGCGTCTGATAGAATAGTGTGAAGTCATGCACCGATATGATTCCCGTAGTAGGAGACTCGAGCGCTCCGTATTCGGCAGAGATTAGAGGAGAGTTGTGCTTCACGTCGGAGGCCGAAACAAGCCGCAGTGGGACGTCCAATTCGACACATTTCTGGTGTAAGGACTTGACGTATTCGTACTCCTGCTCGTTCTGGGCCACCACGTACTTGCCACACTTCTTGAACGGCACTTGAACCGAAGAAAAGGTGCCTTTTTCAAAAGCGTCGTAGATTTTGTTCTTTCCTCGGATGCACAATTGGGCCTTTAGACTGTCTTTAGGGTAATATATGCCTGCGTGTATCACCTCCGAGTTCCTGGACGTCGTTTCCAGTCCCAATTGACCATGACGGTCCAACAAAAGCACATTATTCAGGGCAACTGCCTGCAATTCGGCACCTATGGCTGTGCCTACAATTCCACCACCGACAACAATATGCGAAAAATCAGACATACGCCGCACTGAGAGCAATCGAAAGGCGTGTTTGCCTGCACCACGGCGTATCATTTGCCCAAACCCTGTTGTTGACAGCTATTGTTGGAACCATCGTGTGACACCCCGGAGCCCTCGCTCGGGCTATCTGCAGGTGCTGATAGTGCTATTTTTTGCAGGATATCGCTCCCACGTGGAGTGCAATTCTCAGCCGCAGGGTACTCGTGGTTAATTTGTACGCTGGGAACACATCTTTATCTTCTTCGCCATGAAGTTTGGAGAACACTTACGGCACTCGTTGATCCGCAACTACAGCTTCTACTACATTGCCTATGACGACTTGAAACACCAGTTAAAGAAGAGCCTCAAGGATAACGATGGCCAGTGGTCCAATGAGTTGGAAGAAGAGTTCTTGTCCTTGTTGGAGCAGGAACTAGACAAGGTGTATTCGTTCACCAAGGTCAAGAATACCGAGGTTAATCGCCGTATCAAGGACGCCGAGAAATAC
The DNA here is from genome assembly GCA_030570235.1 of Meyerozyma smithsonii. Taxonomy (NCBI): domain Eukaryota; kingdom Fungi; phylum Ascomycota; class Pichiomycetes; order Serinales; family Debaryomycetaceae; genus Meyerozyma; species Meyerozyma smithsonii. The sequence continues at coordinate 611,822 of JAJLVE010000001.1, read as the reverse complement.
GTCTACGAAGTGGTTGGAGCTCTTCAGAACAAGAACTCCGGACCCACTCCACAGGAGCAGGACTTTGAAGACTTGGAGGACGAATTGTCGGACATCATTGCCGATGTCCATGACATGGCCAAGTTCGAGAGACTCAACTACACTGGTTTCCAAAAGATTGTCAAAAAGCACGACAAGACCACCAAGTTCAATTTGAAGCCCATCTTCCAGGTCCGCTTGAACGCCAAACCTTTCTTCAAGGATAACTACGACAACCTCATTGTCAAGTTGTCCAAGTTGTACGACTTGGTCCGTACCAGAGGTAACCCTGTCAAGGGAAACTCTGCCGCTGGTGGCTCGCAGCAGAACTTTGTTCGTCAAACTACCAAGTACTGGGTCCACCCCGACAACATCACCGAGTTGAAGCTTATCATCTTGAAGCACTTGCCTGTTCTTGTCTTCAATGCTGAGAAGGAATTTGAGGCCGAAGACTGTGCTATCACTTCCATCTACTTTGACAACAAGGATATGGACCTTTACTACGGCAGATTGAGAAAGGATGAGGGTGCCGAGGCCATCAGATTGAGATGGTACGGTGGCATGAAGTCCGAACAAATCTTCGTGGAGAGAAAGACCCATCGTGAGGACTGGACCGGTGAAAAGTCCGTCAAGGCCAGATTTGCTTTGAAAGAGAAGAAGGTCAACGACTTCTTGTCGGGCAAGTTCACTGCCTCTCAGGCGTTTGAGAAGCAGAGAAAAGAGGGCAAAAAGTCGCCTCAGGAAATAGAGAACTTGGAACGTTTAGCAAAGGAAGTTCAGTATCGTGTCATCAAGGACAAGATGCGCCCCGTCATGAGATCCTTCTATAACAGAACAGCTTTCCAACTTCCAGGTGACGCAAGAGTGCGTATCTCCTTGGACACTGAATTGAGTATGGTTCGTGAGGACAATTTTGATGCCAATGATAGAACCAATGGGAACTGGAGACGTATGGATATCGGTGTCGACTATCCATTCTCTCAGTTGCCTGAGCGTGATATCTGTAGATTTCCTTACGCTGTGCTTGAAGTCAAGTTACAGACCCAATTGGGCCAAGAACCCCCTCTTTGGATCAGAGAGTTGGTAGCAAGTCACTTGGTGGAGGCTGTTCCTAAGTTCTCGAAGTTCATTCATGGTGGTGCCTCCTTGCTTCCTGACTACGTGAACTTACTTCCATTCTGGTTGCCCCAGATGGATGTTGATATCAGAAAACCAAAGGTCCAAGAAGAGTATGGTATTATGAGACAGGCGCAACAGAGAATTAAGTCCTCCTCTTCTGGAGGAGAGATGGACGAAGAAGAGTTGTTGGATCATGGTGAATTAGATGGCGGTTACGGGAGTCATGTCCACTTCTCTAATGATATAAACCCATTGGAGGAGGATTTGGATGAGTCTGTCCCATTGTTACTTCCTTCCAATTACCGTACCAGAGATGGAGCTTCACCTGTTTCAAACTTCTTCTACAGATTATATGGTCAATTCTTGCACTTTTTCAATGATGACCGTACTTTCACGGTGAAACCCGGAACGAACTACGACTTGAACCTCACTTTTAAGAACAAACTTCCGAAGAATAAGAAGATTTGCGTCCCTGTCAGAATTGAGCCAAAGGTTTACTTTGCCAACGAGAGAACGTTTTTGAGTTGGCTCTCCATTGGTATGATCTTGGGCGCCACCGCTACTACCCTCCTCAACTATGGTGGTAATTCTACAATTACTGCATCTATTGGGTTCTTCATTGCTGCCCTTTTCACCATGGTTTACTCGACATACAGATACGTCTGGAGAGTATTGATGATTAGAGAAAAGAAAGCTGTGATGTATGGTGACAAGTTCGGACCAAACATGATTTGTTTCTTTATTGCAGCAGCCACTTTTGCCACTTTTTTGTTCAAATTCATTGAAACCTAACTTAATTAAAATAGTCTACAACGGTCTTGCAATCTCCAGGGAACTATAATCGAGTCCTTGTGAGCAACTGAGACATTAATTCATAAACTCTCATACCCGCACCGTAGGATAATTCAAACCCTTTACCTCCTGCTCCATAGGCATGGATAATGACGCTGTCGCCATGGTTTTCAATTTCCACTCTAAAGCCTCCCTTGCGGGCGGGACGGAAGCCCACGTTTACTTTCTGCACGTCGTAGTAGTCTTCACCTCTGCCTTTTGTTTTCATGAGTTCTGGGAAAAGGTCCCGTGCACGCTTGATGATGTCAATGCTGTCTTTCTCTCTGGCCTCACTGCGATTGTCGTTCACCTGCTTCGTACCTCCAATAATTACACCACCATATAATGGACGTGGGATACAAAATGTCCACTCTCCATCCTTCAGTTGGTGGGTGATAGTCTTTTGCGTCACTTTGTCGTTTGGTGGGCTGATTAACAACGTTTGACCTCTGATAGTGTAGCTCTTGTGGTCATATCCCCCGTGGTACTGAAGTCCCTTTCCTGAGCAGTTTATCAACACAGAACAGTCCTCAATACGGTGGAACAAATTTCTCAAACTATTGATTTTTGCCTTTACAAACTTGACATTGTATTGCATCTTCAACTTGCGTTGGAGGTACTGAATGTACAAAGGAGCATTGAGCACCCAAGAAGTATAGGACGTACCCAAAGTAACACCTGGCGGTAAGTCGTGATCTGGAAGGATCCTGAAGTTATCTATGCCGTCGGAATACCCCCCCTTGCAATTAATATAGTCGTCAGAAGGCAGATCGAAATATTCGATTGCGTCAACTAGTTTTACTGAAGACTCAGGGTTGCTAGCAGCCAATTTTTTAAAGTATGCTTGGGTAACACGGGTCATTCTTGCTTCTCTCCTGTCTGCCTCGTTTGTAGCTGGATGAGGTCTAAAATGAGCACCAGCCCAAGGAGAGGCGTATTCGGGTGCATACTCCTTATCGTCTGGAAAATGAGAAGCGATAATTGTGATTTTATGAGGAATTGACAAGTGCTCAGAAATCGCCAAAGCAGTGGTGAGGCCAATTACACCAGCTCCCACGATTACGATGTGCTTTTCTTCTGACATGATATGTTTTTGTTCCGTGGCTTTGCCTGACTTATTCTACTCTCCGCATTTATACACTTCTCCGCATTTTAGAATCTTCACGTGCGTACAAGGACATATACTTATTCACAAGTAGCCGAGCTATATGCACGTTTTATTATCCGGTGACTATGAAGGCTTTGTAGCATGCAATATATTCAGTAATTTCCCTCTTCTTGTCTTCGTAAACTCTCCAATCGGTTAGCAATTATTTCGTCAACGTTCTCGTTACTTCCGAATCTTTTGCCAATCTTCGATAACATACCGGGATTCGAGCTTCCCAATTTAACCATCTTTCCACTTGGAAGAACATCATAGTCGCTCATATCTGGGACCTCCCTGTCTGCCACGCGAATTGCCTCTCCTCCACTACCTGGTGGTAGCTCTGTAGGGTTAGGGTTTGTGCCGGCTCGTTTCCGTTGTGACGTAGATGAATTTAAGGCGAATTCTCCTAGCTGTTTCTCTTTCATTCCCACCTCTAAAGGATCCAACTTAAAAACAGCCCTAACACGGTTAATCCCATTCATACTCCATTTGCGCCAAATCGAATGCTCTTTAGGATATGTCCATCCGGAAGATAACTCTTTCAACGCTTTGTGCTCAAAAAGTCTTCTGAGCTCAATATTCTTCTCGAATACTTGGAAGATCTGGTCGTCCGTTGGTTTGACTGAGAAGAAAAAGATCTTCAAAAAGATGTCAAATAAGAGCGGAATAGTGAACAAGATAAGCAATGCAGCCCACCAACTGGCATCTGTTCCAAAGGTGACGAGACCATATGCAACAAAATAGATAGGGGACTCTCTGGCCCGATATAAGAACATAATAAGCACGTTCCATACGCCGTAGCCGCCAACTGAGATGATAAACGAAGCAAACGCGAGCCACTGTCGGTTCTGCATCTCAATCAATGTAATCTTGGCGTTGATGATGATTGTCAAAGCAGCAAACATCATGGTTCCCAATGGTAGAACTGAATTGTCATGGAGTGCAGTAAATCCCCATATATACCACGACAAGAAAGATATGCCTACGCTCTGTAGGGCTGCCAAAACCATCCACGCGACAAAAACCCGAAGATTAAATGCACGATATTCCCTTCCTTTGGAATATAATTCAGGTACAGCTATCAATGTGGCTGGCTTGAGATCCTTATCGAACATGCCGATACACAAGATAGGTAAAGAAGTGAACAACGTGTTGAACATGGACAACGACCAACTTTCATACAATGAAGAGCCGGAAAACAAAGTATTACGCTGATAAAGTGCCTGTGTCAAATAAAAAAGCAACTCCTTGTAAAAGGTACAAAGCACAAACTTCGAAGTTCTCACATAGTTGTACCGGCCATGAACTAGAAGCAACTTGAGTAAGAATCGAAATTGTGCAATTGCATAATCAGCAGACCTTGCCGCTTGAAGTCCTTCTTTACCAGTGATTCCTACACCGATATCAGCGCTTTGAATCATTGCAATATCATTCGCTCCATCTCCAATCGCCAAAGTGACAGCTTTCTTATTCATGCTTCTGACCGATGTTACCATGCTTGCCTTTTGGGATGGAGATGCACGACAACAAATAGTGGAATCAGCAAGTACGCAAAGTTCAATGAAAAGAGACATTATTGTGCTATCCGATTCGAGTTCTGCCAAAGTGGCTCCATCAATTACCAAAACGCAATGAGCAACTCGGTTAGATTGAATTTCTGATGTCGTCGACGTAATTCTTTGTATCAAGGTCTCGCGTGGTTCGTCGTTTGAAAGCACGACAACTGTTGAATAATCTTTGATAAGCGTACACGAATAACCGATGTTAATTGCTGTCTCTCTTTTGTCGCCTGTGAGCATCCAGAGTTTTATGCCAGCACGTCTAAGCTTCTCAATGGCTTCACTTACCCCATTCTGTAATTTGTCTTCAATCGCAGTTGCCCCCAATAATTCCAAATCAAACTCTAGTTGGGCTCCAACCTCCTCGACTTTTGTGGATCTGTCCGTCAAGGCAGTCTTTGCTGAATGATAATCTTCGGCCCACTCTTCGTATTTCTTTGTGTCAAGCCATTTGAAAGAATACATAAGTGTTCTCAATCCCTCGGTGGAAAACTCTTCGATGTGTTGCAATGTACGCTCAGCAATGTATTCGTCATTCAAAACCAATCTGTCATTTGGAACTATAATTCCTTCATCAGCTGCAGTAGTATCAGCTCTTGTTATTTCTTTGCTTGAAGTACTTCTCTCTCTGTCAATACTGTACTTCTTAACTTGTTGATTATGCAATGATTTTCTGTGATGGGAAGCAACTTCTGACAATTCATCATCCTCTTTGTTCATTAAAAAGTTGTCGATAGAGTTCATGGTTGTAGTTCTTTCCTGTCCATCACGTATGCTATCAAAACTGAATCGCTGCCTGAGCGAACTTAACGATTTCCTTGATTCCATCTCATTGGAGAGTCTGGTTTGCAAAACGACATCTGCTTCCATCACTTTTCTATCAGCGGAATTCAAGGATATTTCTTTTGCTTTTTGTGCAACCATTTGGCGGTTTTTCAATTTTTCAATAATGACATTATCAGCACCCTTACAGAGCAAGCAGATTCTCTGATCTGGAAAACGCACAATCGCTGACATCCGCTTTCTTGAAGAAGAGAATTCAATAATATTAAGGACCTCATACGTTTCAAGTTTTGCGTCTTTGTCAAATCCCATAGGGTAAGTTTTAATAGTGAGTAAATTTGTTTGCTTGTCAAACACAACAAACCCCAAGTCTCGTGCAGCCTTGACAAGTGCTAGCTCATCGGGCGATGCAGCTTGATATTCGATCGAATCATCGTTATTGAATAGTGGGATTTGTGAAACATCCTCCATAGAGGTGCTTCGGCTTGAAGTAGACGAGTCGGAAGAGCTGGTTCTCGGTAAGCAAGTATTGCAAAGTGCAATGCTCAATAAAAAGAACTTAACCTTCTTGGAAAATATAGTATTTGGGTTCAATTGAAGATGCTTCAATAGTTGAAGTGAAGTTTGATATTCACGTTCGTCATTTGGATGTGCAGTAGAACGGTAGCTAGTGTGAGAGCGTAATGAAGCCACCTCCATACTTGTTCTTATTCTTTCAGATTTCGACATTGTATCTGCTTGCTCTGTGTCGCTTTCTGGGTTATTTTTAAGCAAATCCAAATTGTGTAGCCAACTCTCACCGCAAACACTAAACTTTCTGAACTCCATTTTATTGTCAGTAAGGGTTCCTGTTTTATCCGTGAACACAAAACTAACTTGACCCAACTCTTCCAAAATGGTGGCTGTTTTAGCATCAGCTGGTGTGTTAGACTCGGCATGGTACATATCAATATCAAATTGCAAGAATAGTAACTGCATCACCTTAATAATCTCCATGGTGACGTACAATGAAAGAGGAATCAAGGTGTTGTACATGATAATGAAACCCATGAAAGTAGCTGCCACTCCAGCATCCTCCCCGAACAAGTACCAGTCGGGTTCTCTGTGCCAGTCGAGCATGAGACGTTGTGCCATCATGGAGAAAGCTGATAACATTAAGACCACGAACACCATAAATATCACAATGTAGTTGATGTTTCTCTGAAGCTTTGGCGCTTTCGTCCGAGGTCTCTTTATGTTGTTCATTCTTATCTTGGTTTCCTCACCGGTAAAAACCACAACTCCAATGACGGATTTCGTGTTTCTTAGGATACTTCCACGATACGCAATGTTTTCAGGTCCCAAGGCGTACATAGTGCCGTCTTTTTGAAAGCGTCCTTCGAAATTGTAAAGATCCGTATTTGGATCTTCGATGGTGATTATGCTCTTGTTGTTTTTAAGGCCCGGGACACTTGAGTACATATTTTCAAGCTCTGGGTGAGGAGATTTTGGTTTGAGATTTGTTTCACCATCCAATGCCATGGTCTCCACAAATGCCTCGTTGGATTTATCACTTGTCGATAAAAGCACTATGTCTGCTGGGAACCATTCGTCTTCACGGACCTTCACAATATCACCGACTTGGAGTTCTTTCCAAGTGATCTTTGTGTCCTTCAAGTTGTAACGCTTCATTGCATGCCGTCGACTATAGTGTAAGTCATCGGCGGGCACCTCGTCGTTTTCGTCATTCGAATTCACAGGTGAAATCTGCGTCGATCCGAGAGCTGAATTCAAAGGCGGTACCAGAATAGTCTCTGTCATTATAGTGGTGACGGAGTGCGTATCAAAAGATGAGAATTCTTTATCTTCTTCAAGTATAGTGGTTTGCTTGTTGTTCTCTTCCTTATCGTGACCATGGCGCTTCCAGTCGTCAAAGCCCTCTCTTGCGATCGAGATAGACATGAAGATCAATAGGGGAACAATGGTAGTAAATCTACCAGTCGTGGACCAAGATGGAATCATCTGCATGATAGCCACCACCATAAAGTAGCAGTTTGCGATTTTTGAAAACTGTGCCTTGAGCTGCATGGGGAAGAAGGTATAGATGTTGTACTTGGACGAAGTGATAACATTGGAGCAGTAGGGATCTCCGCTTCGTTCGTCCAAATATGCGTTATGGTATGTGTCATAGAATTCTTGCAGAAAATAGGTGTTGACCTCGTCTTTTCTGAGGCTTAGAGGAATGATTCGACCATTTTCAGTTGGTTCCAAATCGTTGTTTCCTAAAAGACGTCTGACGAACTTGTAGAACCGATTCCGTCGGCGAGACCGAGGACGTGAGCCGAAAAATGTATTTGAATTGATTGAAGTAAGGTCTGAGCGAGAAGATGCTGCAGTCAAATGAGTGGTGGAACGGCTCATGTTGGAGTTGTAAGTCTTGTAGGGTTTATATTCCTTTGCAGAAAAATCGTCATCTTCACTGACTATGTTGATGTGAGGGGTAGTGGCAGAAGCACTTCTCTCGCCCATCGATTCTAGTTCTATATTAGGACTGGCATTTGCTGCGTTCTCAGAAGGGTTCTCGTTTTTTGGATCGTCACTGACATCAGTCTGCGTCCAGAGTGACTTGTTGAAGAGTTGAGACCTAAGCGATAGCCCTCTCTTCCGTTTCACATTTGCTGGAACAGGAACCAGAAGTGAGTCTCCTGTAGGTGCCCCAGGAGAAGACATGCCAAGCCTTGTCCTGTTGAGTTGACTTGTACAAAATGTGATCTGCCATCCTAGCACCCAGCGTGAGTTGCACGGCGGGAATCATCAGTTACACAGCCTCAGAACACACTGGTTATGGTGTCTATAACTATATATTCTTATACTTGCATAGTAGCACGTACTTTTCCCACGCAGTAATCTTTATACTCCTGGACGTAGCCTGCGTGGTTCAACTCGACCTCTCCCGCCAACTCGGACACAATATCCTCGGCTCCGCCCACAAGCACCATTCCTCGGGGAATACTGGAAAGGTCAGGAAGTGGCTCCACAAGCAGCCCGGTGTAGATTAGGCTCATGATGTTGTTGGCGACCTGGCGGCCCATGTACATGGCCCAACCTGCTGACTTGATGATGGGAAGGTCCACCAAGTCTCCTAGAACGAAGAAGAAGGGAATGATTTCTCCGGTGGGCGCGTCGAGGAGCTGGAGGTAATTATTAACACATATGTTGTGCTTTTCCGTAACATACTTTTTGTGGAGCTCGGGCGCGAGTATGTCACAATTGTTGCGGTGATAGTTGCACCAGAAGTTGTAGGACGATTTGATGGTCTCTCCGTCCGTGGTCAACAAGTCGCCGCTCTCTAAAACTTTGGAAATACGGACGTTTTCTCTCACCTCGACTCCCCCGCGGATAAGCGACTCGTGGATCGTCTTCTTGAATTCGTCTTTCAATGGCTCGGGAGGAAACAACGGGTGCGGGTGGATGAGTCGGACGGTTTTGCTGGGGAACTTGTGTTTTATGTCGCCCGCCATCTCTATGCCGACGGCACCAGCACCTATTATGGTCACGATGTCGTGCTTGACGAATTGTTCACGGGCATTTTTCATTTCTTGGGTGTAGTAGGCAAACGTGTATGCCTTGGGTGTGGTGGGCCAGGAGCGGTCTCTGCCGGTAGCCATCACCACGTAGTCAAACTCGATGTTGTGTGCCTCGGTGTCCTGCTCCTGTTCGTCCACGAGCACGTACTGGGCGTTGCTCTGATACAACTGGGTAACTTTTCCGTGGATGTAGTTGAGAGAAATGCCATAGTAGGCGTTCGGCTTGTGGCCCTCCAGGTCGTCGGAGCTCTCGTCCATGCGCCTGATGAGCGTGGTGTCGTTGCTGAGCGTAGCATCAAAATGCAAGTCGTGGAGCTTGTCAAACGGAATATACTGGCTGGGAGCAAAGTCGTCGTCCACAACAGCCTTCGGGATACCAATGATGTTGAGCAAGCCAGCGCGAGGCTCGACTAGCGTGACGGATATGTGGTGGCCATGCTGTCCATTTCCCTCTGGAAACTGTGCTCTGGCCTGCAAAAGCAAGCTTTTTATAGCCGAGAGGCCAGCGTACGAGCCACCGACGACCAAAACATTCGTCTTAAATGGAATGGCCCGCGGTGAAGATTTTAATGCTGTGGGCACAATCATGCTGCGTTGTTCGTGCGACGTCATCACAGCTTATAAATAGTTGCTGCCTTCGTTTTGTGTAGCGTTGGTGATCGGCACCTGGGTCCGCAATCGGGAATTAAAAAAAACGAACGATGCGAATGTAATTACGAAAAAAGGAAAACAGCCTCTTATATTAGGAGGAGATGCAGATGTTAGGGGCCCGAACCAACGAAGAACCGCAATGGGTGTACGTGCTTCTCTTGGAAAACCAGCCGTGCTAGCAAAAGGGGTCCAGTTTTCGATGCTGCAAATTGGCTGATTGTCTAGATAACCCCAACTACTGCGTCGATGCTACAGTATCGAGATAATCTAGCATACCATGCGGGTCACGGCGCGCGCGACCATTCTCGAGCCGGGAAACAGTATGGGTGCACCGGATCAAGCCCCGGGAATGCAAAAAACAGCAAACATCCAAAAAAAGAAAAATAGAAAATAGGCGGACAGCAACGCAGACGAGGCACAGGAGTGCACCGCTGCCACCTGAAACACTCCACGTACCGCGCCTATTGCATTTGGCGGCTTGCCCGTCTGCCGCTAGCATTCCTCTCACAAACCAGGTGTAAGGGTGCCGAACCTAACAACGCGCATTTGGCTCGCTTCAAGATCATGAGTGACAGCTTCGGTCGCCACAAATCCACGCGGTGGGCTAACGCCAGCGTTCCAAGCTACGGTGATGAGTGGGACGGAGACGAGTACGATTACGACTATGCGTCCAACGATGACCAGCCACAACTACCAGAGCCTGCTGTAGAGGCTACCCACCCCTCTCCAGACTCGAATCTAGTTCTTTCAATCGACCAACTTCGGAGAAACGACTCGGATCTGGAGTCGGATACCGACCAGGAGATGCTCGGAGATGCCGACATTGCTGAAAACGTGGATGCTGCAAGTGACAGTGACTTTGAATTCAACCGAGTCGACGGTTCAGAACGCCAAGAAACTTTGGGGGCAGTAAAGCCGATAGTTCACAGCGACGACGATATTCCCAAGGAGCAGGTTGTCTCTACACAGCCGAGAGTGGATGTGATCATGCCTCCAACTCCCACCTTCTCTCACAGAGAGCCAGATACACCGCTGAGTGAGCGCAGCTTCCAGTCCGATGCTGACTCCGTCCAGTTTGAACCCAAAGACTTGAACGTACGCGGCCCCGAGAAAGAAATAGACGTGACAGGTGGCTCCGATGCTGCGGACGCAGCTCAGCAGCACAAACCGGCCGAATTTAGCACCCCGTCTACGGAGTACAGTGCCCATTTACCGTCGCTCCCTGAACACGATTCAGAGCCCGCAAGAGAAGCACTAGAAGACGTCGGAGCACCAGAACCGCTCGTGCTCACTATCGATAGAGCCCAAAGCTCTTCTGATTCCGATCACTCAACCATCGAAGATACTAGCGAGAGAACGAGCGAGAGACTCAGTAGCTTAAAACAGCACGAGCCCGAGCAGGCGCTCCATGAGTCAGAAGACGACGATCCACTCGACTCCTTGATCTACGACCTCCAGTCTGCCACCACTGGTGAGAAGGACCACTTGCCGAAGTTGGACTCGCTTCAAGACATCAACCTTCCCGACTTTGAGAACACCTCTTTCAGTCATTTGCATGAGAACGACGTCGAGTCGCCTTCCACGCCAACCGCTCCGCTTGATATGTCCAAGTCACACCGTGAATACGTCAAGATGCAAACTCCCAGGAAGCTGTCAGTGAGGAAGGCTCCTCGTTCTGAACTAATGTCTGTTGACTACTCGAATATCGCCGACGCCGTCAGTGGCTATATGAGCGACAGCCGTCCCGAGAGCTTGAGAAAAGAGCAGTTTGCAAGTCCAATAGCGGAAGGTGACAGCTCAGAAGAGGGAGAGGAGGACCCCAATCACAGCGACGCTGAGTCTGAGTTGCAGCCCGTCGTTTCTAGTGGATCTTTGTCCACCGGTAAACTTTCATTGGCCTCTTCTACTCAACACTCCAAGACCGAATCAAAGGAGGATGTATCGCGACGAGTGTCAACTTCGACCATTAATATGGGCGGCTGGAAGCCAAACACAAACAATTTTAGAGATCAGTTTATTAATGACATTGACAATGAGTCGGTGGTCAACTTCAATGCACTGGGGAGTGACGGATACCGCCAGTTTACGAATTTGAGGAATAGCCTGGCAGGCAGTGGCTATTATTCGACTTCCGAAGCGCACTCCAACGCCAGTTCTCTTTCCATTCCAGAGACCATTGACGCCGCTTTACCAAGTATCCAGGAAGATGAAGACCACGACATCAGCATTACAAAAAGCCACGAGGATACGAACCAAGAAGATGCGACTCGTTTCGAATCGCACTCAACTTTTGATACCGTATTCAAACCTCATGAACATGTTCAAAACTTCAAGGAACTGCTAACCCCAACCTCTTCTGCAACTGAAGTTCCGCGCGAGAAGCAAAGATACTCAAGTTTGTTGGCAGACACAAGCACACTTAATGAGTCTTCGACACGAAAGTCGTCAGGGGAAATTCCAGACAATGTATCATCCGAGGCAACGGTTAAAGCCGCCAGCATTGCGCCGTCGCTGACCAAAATGAAAACAGGTCTGCAACCACTGTACAGTTGGAACAACATCTTATCAAAATCTCAACCTATTGACCGAATCAGATTATTCAAAGAGGCTCTGACTCAAGAATTCAATAATGAAACTGGCTTGCACGAATGGCTACAAGAGGCTCTAAAGCAAGTAGAGAATTCGCCAAACATGCACATTGGAAAGATTGCATCCCAAGCATATCAGAATGCTCCACACAATGAATTGAGAAGACACACCTCTCTTAGAAGCAAGGTATCCAGTGTTAGAGATAAAGTAGAAACTTCCGGACTACAGGCATCGACTCTAGGCAAGAGATTCTTGAGTAGAGGGAAGAAGTTGATGAAAGGGTAGGCCGCTCGGTACCGGTGTATGGATGTGGTTTCTCCACATGTGAGAACTGACCATGTGCCTTAGTTGCATGTGTGGTTAGAATGAAGCGCACGTATATGGTTCCTATCATAAAGGTAGTAGTAGAATATACACCACCGCCCATATGGACAATCGTTGAGTTTATCATAGACCTCTGTACATTTTGGATCCGCCGCATGTACGGTTTTTACTATCGGAAGGACCCTTTGAAAGACCTCTTGGATGAAATAAAGAATGTTCAGACTTACAGTGAATGGAAGAAAAAGGTGATGACGATCGACAAGCTCACCAATATGGACCTCTGGAGACAGGACTTGAACTCAAAACACTACGATTATATCCTTGTGAATGAGAGGTTGAAACTGTTGCGGGCGGCTCGATTAGACCAAGATTCACAGCTTATCATGTCACTCTTGCGGTCTGGTCTTGTCAGGAATTTCGGAGGGATCTCTCAAAAGAGGCTATTTACAAAAGCCTATCTTGGAACGAAGCATATGATTGAAGAGTACATCGAGGAAGTTCTTGATTGCTTGAATTTTCTTAACGAGTCTATAAACACGCCGTCTGATCGTGAAAATGTGGAGTATATACTGAACGGCAAGCAGCTCAAGCTCGACTTCTTCCACGATGTTCGCCAGTCATTTGGATGTACAGCATTGGTTCTCCAAGGTGGATCGTTGTTCGGCTTGTGTCACTTGGGTGTGGTGAAAGCTCTTTATTTTAAAGGATTACTACCACGTATAATTGGCGGATCGGCTGTGGGTGCAGCAGTGGCTTCTCTCGTCTGTACATTGACAGATGAAGAATTAATTCCTATTCTCATTTCAATCCAAGATGCTATGGGCGATGTTGACCGTTTGAATCACGACGTTGACGAGCGTTATGGCAATGTCATCGAGAACGTGGTGAAGAAAGGGTATTCCCAGGACATTTTGGTATTCCTCAAGTTTGTGCGGGATACCATCGGGGATTTGACCTTTGAAGAAGCTTATCTCAAAACCGAGAAAGTCTTGAATATTGTTGTACATCCGTCCCACAGCTCAGTGCCTTCATTGTTGAACTACATCACCTCGCCGAATGTTATCATCTGGACTGCCATATATGCCTCAATTGGTACAGGTGTGTTGTCAGATAACGTCCAGCTCTACGTTAAGGACTTTAACAACAACATAGTACCGAAAGAGCCAAACCTTTCGATCAAGTTTATGAAGCCACAGGATGTCAGCTACCTGCAGCAGTATTTCAAGCTGTTTAAAAAGAACGACCATTCCGATGTCGATTGGTCTGATGGAAGTCGCCAAAACCTGCGGGTTGAATCCCCTTACACTAGACTTACGGAGCTTTTCAATGTGAATCATTTCATTAATAGCGTGGCTCGGCCATACTTGGCACCATTGATAAGCAATGATCTAAAACACTACCATGCATACGGGAAAGTTCGTTACAATTATAACAACTTGGAAGAGGAGGACGCCAAAGAGGACGATGCGGACCTCACTTTTGGATATCTTATGGACGAACCACAGGAATTGAAGAACTTTGTCATAGACAAAAGAAAGTCACTCATGGTTGATGCTGAATCATATACCAAGGACACTTCGCTTGACTTATTCAAACACTTGAAAAACCTTTTAGGTTTGGAGGTCCAGCATAGACTTGAAGTGATGAACAAAATGGGAATCCTCTCAGATGTTATCAAACGTTTCTGTATTGACGAGAAGCCAGCAGTGGCTCCTTCTTTGGCTGGAATCAGAGAAGTGTCTATCGTCCCAGAACTTCGTTATTTATTAAGAGACTTTGGACGGGTGTTCGATGTCCATAAAACTATGGAAAACATTCCATATTGGGTGCTTGTCGGCGAGCGATCAGTCTGGCCATTGTTCCCACTCTTATGGGTTCGCTGCTCTATCGAATTCACGTTGGACGACTTGTATAATCTGCACCGGAATAAGTGAGCAGGATTATCTATAATACAATTTAACAGTAGAGTCTTTGGTCACATTGAAGGTATACTCACGTTCCATGACTTTTGTACTCGTGTAGGGTACTGGTCCTTTCGAAATAGTCAATGAGCCAGTCAAGTCACTAGCTCTGCCCGTGGGTAAAGGCTGAACAAGTATATTCATACTGGACCTGTGATGCAACTTTGATAAGAAGTCGGCCGCTTTAGCTGCTGGATCATTTGGATTTACTGCCAGCATATTAACCATTTGTGGCATATCATGTGGAAACACTATTATCAACTGACAACATTTCTTATTTATATTGAATAGGTGGTGGAGAAGATCATTAGGTTTCAATGATGTAGCGGAGAGAAGGATATCAATACCTTCGATTATCACCACTGAATCGTGTGATTTGATGTTTCCTTCAAGTTCCTTAAAGATGGTACTGCAATCATTAGAAGCATTCGTAGGGTCCTTGATTAGCGTTGAGAATAAATTCGTACAGAAATCGATGAATTGATAGTAGGGTTCTTTAACCAAGTTCACACCATTTTTTTTCATTCCATTGATAAAGAAATCATTTGTGTTGATGAAAGAAGCCAACAAAACTGGCTTACGATTTGGAGTAGTCGTTGTCAAGTCTGAATTTACCACCGTTGCGGTTCCTCTAAGAGTGTTTTCTACCAAAGAATTCATCAACCATGTTGGAGAAGTTCCTTGCAAATGAGATATGATACTCAAGTACGAATTGGCATCATTCAAGAGGCTATCGGGAATTAAATTGGGCCCCGAAAATAATTGAAGACCCTGTGAATCCGATGACATGTTGTTATAAGACAGAAGAGGATTGAGATGTATGCCATCGGAGAGTGTACATAGTTACCAAGACGAGAAGATCTAAAAAAAATGCGCAAACCCGGAATCGAACCGGGGGCCCATCGATGGCAACGATGGATTTTACCACTAAACCATTTGCGCAGAAAGCTCCGAGACGGGGAATTGAACCCCGGTCTACCACGCGACAAGCGGTAATTCTAGCCACTAAACTATCTCGGACTTATCTGAAGGAAGGAAGGAAACGTGTCAATATATTCTGCTTACGATCTTGTAAGTTGTATGGGAAAGTAACTACCCAGAGGCTTTTGGTTCTTGTGCTGATTCTTTCATATGGCGCCTTGGCGGCTTGTATTCTACACCGTTGAAGCTTCTAATTATATATCTATAATCTATAGGCTCTAAACATATATACATGCTATTATACAATAGGTTCGGTTCATAGTTAGGCGAACCCATTATTAAAGTAGGAATCGAGCTTCCTAAGCGAAACCTGGTATAGCAAAAGCATAATTGAGCTTTGAACACCAGTCCAAATAAAGCGTGGTCCCACTCCCGAGAACAAGCCAAAGATACCCTCCACCTTGTAGATCGAGCGAAGAGCTTTTGTAGTTGAGAGAGT
Source organism: Meyerozyma smithsonii (assembly GCA_030570235.1). Taxonomy (NCBI): domain Eukaryota; kingdom Fungi; phylum Ascomycota; class Pichiomycetes; order Serinales; family Debaryomycetaceae; genus Meyerozyma; species Meyerozyma smithsonii. The sequence goes on along the minus strand of JAJLVE010000001.1, from coordinate 595,854 downwards.
TGCAACAGCGCCTTTGGAAACATCTACACCTTCTTGTAGCGTAGCTGTTTGGATGCGGGTCTTGATCACATCGAGAGGAGTCGTTAAGGTTCCAGCCAAACCACCAGCGGCAGCTCCAGTGAATAATTCCGTCGAGATGGGGAGCTCTTCAGAGTGGTTATAATAAATAGCAACCTGGCGGAATCGCTCATAAAATGCAAACTGTAGAGCGCTGAATGGCAAGTCTCTAAACAAGGTCTCCTTGTAGCCGTACACAAACACACCCGAGCCCTCTGTTTTGATGATAGTCTTAATTGCGTCCCCGAGGCCGCGGTAGTTGTACTGTGATCCGGAGTAGGGGTTGTTGTAGCTTCCTTGAAGCTGGAGTCTGGTTTTCAACACTTCACTGGGAACATAAAAGACACTCGAGGCAAGGTCTCCGAAAACTCCCGCGAAAAAGTATGCCACGGTCTCGTTCATGCCAAAGTCGTTGATCATTCGACGTTTACTGTACTCGTAGGTTCCGAAAAAGGCGGCGGTGGAAGGCAACGAGCCTAGAATAGCAGGACTGTAGCCACCGTAGAGCCCGCGGAAAAATCCCTCTTCTTTGAACATGGTAATGTACGCGGGAATCATGTTCCGGTATTTTATGTTGTGAGCTAGTCCTTGCTGCCTCGTCTTAACTGTGTCAAGCGAGTGCATCAGTGTATCTCCTACCATTCCTCCGAGGCCACCAGCTATCATACAATTAATGATAGGCGATCCTTCAAGGTCATCTTCTGGACTTTTTGGACTGCAAGCTTCATGGTTGTGTTTGATACCAGTATCGTGATGGGGAGTGAACCCCATCGGTATCGTGGATGTGGTGTATGATTCTGACATGAGGCCAACACGGCGGGCGGCGTGGCTAGGGTAGGATACGGGGATCGATATGGAGGTGATAAATGAACCTTATCAACAAGTAATGGTCAAGGAATAGACGCGAACTTTTTGGACGATATGGACGACGGCACTTTGGGTGGAGCGTATGTGCAACGCGGTGCAACAGCTAGCGTACGAATGTGCTGAATTTTAATGGCCGAGAAGACTGGCTGACATATGCAGGTACAGCCTGAGAGTCTCACGCTCAAATAGCGTGCATACAGCGAGCCGATGCACTGAAAGACGATGCCATGGCTTGGTAAGGCTGTGGTGAACAAGGTCTTGACGAGGGGATATCGAGTATTGGCAATCGAGTCTTCCTGCGACGATGCGTGCATTGCTTTGTTGAACAGGATAGATGGCAAAACCACCGTGGTGGACCAGGTAAAGCTGACCTTGAATTCTGTTGCAGCCGGAGGAGTGATCCCCACAGAAGCCCACGGATTCCACCAGTATCTGATTGCAAGCCAAGCAGAGCAATTCTTCCGCAAACATCAAATCTCTGCTAAAAACAGCCCTGACCTTATCTGTTGTACCAGAGGACCGGGAATGGTGGGCTCACTCAGCGCTGGACTACAGTTTGCCAAGGGCTTGAGTGTTGCCTGGGACAGGCCATTAGTAGGGTTGCACCATATGTTGGGCCACTTGATGATCGCATCGTTAACAACTGAAGCTCAAACGCAACCACCACCAAAGTTTCCATTTCTCAGTCTCTTATGTAGTGGTGGACATACCATGCTAGTTCTTCTGGAGTCCTTAACGAAGCACGAAGTTCTCGTGGATACCGTGGACATCGCGTGCGGTGATGCCCTTGACAAATGTGCCCGTAAGTTGGGTTTGAAGGGAAATATGCTCGGCAAAGAACTAGAGAAATTCATCAGCACCTTTTCTGACGAAGAACGAAGTCAGTTTGCAGCGATCAAAACACACAACCGAGACAACACATACAAATTACAGCTCGCTCTCCCGATGAGGAGTCCTAAACATGCCAGAGTACCCGATGTGGTTCAATTTTCCTTTGCGTCCTTCTTGAGCACCTTGGACAGTTACAGCCCACCGTCCGAATTGGACGAAGAGTCTGTCAGGAAATTCTTGGCTTTCAAAATCCAGCAGAAAATCTTTGAGCATATTGTTGATCGAATCAAAGTAGCGCTCGACAAACACGAGCCACAGATCACCACCGTTAACGATATTGTGTTATCAGGCGGGGTGGCTTCGAACAGCACCCTCCGCCAGATGCTCAAGACTGGCTTGAACGAAAAGATGAAGAAAACAAGCTTGAATTTCCATTTTCCAGAAGTCCCACTTTGCACTGACAATGCCATCATGATTGGCGTCGCTGGCATAGAGATCTATGAGAAGCTCAACTTGGTGTCTCAGCTATCAATTGTGCCCATACGAAAATGGCCGCTTGACCAGTTGTTGGATGTGGACGGATGGAAGCCTGCCCTGTAAAATAGCGTACATAGTTAAACTCCCCGATCTGGCAAGAACAGATCGGTAATATTATAGTCTTCGATTGCCTGCTGCCACGAACCATAGGTCAAGGTAGAAATGAAATGTTCCGCTTGCAATTTAGTAGTTTGAGCTTCGTATTGTTCTTCCGGGTCTGTCTTGACTAGCGTTGGAACGTTATCCTTGGAGTATAGTCGCAAGCGTGCGTCTCTTATTAGAAAACTAGTGAAGAAGAGGTTCTCGACAGACTGGCCAAAAGAATGGGGATTGATGAAGAACTGAAAGAAGTTGATTTCAGCTCCGCCGTTTTTCTCTAGAAAGGTCCGATATACCTTCTTTACCATGTGGGCTGTATTCTGTTCTTCGCCTCCGGCAATATCCTGGGACCGCAATTGAGTGGCTGTTGTGAGGTTGGTGGAGTTGCTATCGTCGGTGTTTCTGGTTCGAGCTGCGGGCTTTCTCCGTTCTGTTTCTAACGGCCCATACAACGAATCAACGAACAAAGGCTTGCTGCTAGTGCTGAAATACAACGACGCCAACTTGGCCCAGTTGTACGAATGGAAGGTTTCCTCGAGGTTTTGGGGCTCTATGGCTGGGCTGAAGCGCATGTAGCCGCCTAGTCTTTTCACAATTTCGTCTGTGCTTATCGAGGCTCCTACGTCCCCAAACTTGATATTCTTAGCGTTGGTAGCAGCGATTTCTGACGCGTCCATGAACACCTCAGCATCTTTAAGGTGTATCTTTGTGCTGTGTTGGCGCCTGACGAGCTCGTAGATCTGTTCCAACTCTGTCAAGTGCTCTGCTACCAAAGCATCGGCCTCACCTTTGTGGGCCGAAGCATCGCCACTTCGTATGGATTTACGAAGCCTTTCGTAACGTTCCACAAGATTCTTTTCTCGACTGCTAGCACCTCCTGGGTTCTGGGAGTTCGTGGGAGGAGCCATGATACCAGATATATGATATATATTGATCTGCTGCTCCAGCGTTAGGTTAGACAAGAAGTTGGAAACCGGTCGCGCTCGCACCTCTTTCTTGATCTACAACACGCTAAGGAAATGGGTAGCACGGAGGATCCAGGAACCATTACGAAGCTTGACACGTCAGTTATCAACAGAATAGCGGCAGGCGAGATCATCATTCAACCAGCGAATGCATTGAAAGAGTTAATGGAGAATCTGATAGACGCAGGGTCGTCTTCCATCGATATCTTGGTTAAAGATGGCGGGATAAAACTACTCCAGATCACAGACAACGGCCACGGCATACACAAGGAGGACCTCGGTCTTCTCTGTGAACGCTTTGCTACGTCGAAGCTCTCCAAATTTGAAGACTTGGAGTCGATAGCTACGTATGGTTTTCGAGGTGAGGCCTTGGCCAGTATCAGTCACATTGCCCGCTTGTCTGTGGTTACCAAGACCAGATCGTCTAACTTGGCATACAAAGCTTTCTATTTGGGAGGCAATATGGTGGGCCAGAATTTCAATGCCAACGCAAGCGCAGAACCCAAACCCACTGCTGGAACAGACGGAACCCAGATCACAGTGGAGGATCTCTTCTACAACATGCCGTCACGTCTCAGGGCATTGAGGTCCAAGAATGACGAATATGCCCGAATATTGGACGTAGTGGGCCGCTACGCAATCCATTCCTCGTCTGTTGGATTCAGCTGCAAAAAGTTTGGCGACTCTCATCAGGCGTTGTCTACACGGCCCAATTTACTGTTGAAGGAAAGGATACGCATTGTCCAGGGCTCAGCAATAGCAAACGAGTTGATAGACTTGGATCCGATGGAAGACCAGGCGCGTGCACTGCTGGTTGGCTTGTTATCGGTCACCGGCGCAGTAACCACCAGCGACTATATCAACAAACGGAAGGTGGAACCCATAATATTCATTAACCACCGACTCGTATCGTGCGGGCCATTGAAGCGAGCTATACTATCGGCATACTACTTCTTTCTACCTAAAGGGAACCACCCGTTTATTTATTTGAGCCTTGAAATCGAGCCCCGGAACGTCGATGTGAATGTGCACCCGACAAAGCGGGAGGTGCGCTTTCTTAACGAGGATGAGATCATCGAGACCGTGACAGACTTGGTTCAGCTGACCCTCTCTGCTCACGACTCTGCACGAAAGTACTCCACGCAATCGGTGTTGACAAAGCAACGGATTCAGTCATCAGAACCTCCAACAAAGAAGTATCGACAGGAGAACAAGTTGGTTCGAGTGGATGCAAACCAGGCCAAATTATCCTTCTTGGTCCCCAGCTCTTCAGAACTGAACAAAACCACCACAGAAGAATCAGCCACAAATACTCTCCCAGCCGAGAGACAACGTTCGGTACTCAACCTCGACAGCATTTCATCTCTTCAGGCAGAGTTGGCGCAAAAGGTACACAAGCCACTCACGAAAATCATTACCAACTCTTCCTACATCGGCATCATAGACGAGTTTAAGCGTCTCTGTTGCTTTCAACACGACGTCAATTTATACCTCTGTGACTACGCGGCATTGCTCCAAGAGTTCTACTACCAGGTTGGACTCTCCGAGTTTGCAAACTTTGGAGAGTACCAGCTCCAACCGCAAGTCACCATCGAGCAACTTTTGGCGCCTCTCTATGAAACACACTCAGGCCTAGTGAGCATGGAAAAGGTTATTGCAACGATTAGTGACAACGAGGAAATGTTAAACGACTATTTTCAGATCAAATTAGACGATAATCGTCTAGCTGGGGTTCCATTACTCCATCGGGACATCGCTCCTAGCACCACCAAACTTCCCCACTTTATGTATCGGCTCGGGACGAAAGTCGACTACAGCAACGAGAAGGCATGTCTACAACAGATTCTACACCAGATAGCCCTTCTCTATGTCCCTGACGCCATTCCGTTGAGCAGCACCACCGAACCCGATTCAACATATTCACGTGACACGGAAGCGGCTGACAATTCAGCACGACGCCGGGAGGTGGACCGGCTCTTGGAGTATGTGGTGTTTCCGCTCGTCAAGGAGCGGTTTCTCGTGCCGAACACCATCGCGTCGAGCATAATCCAGATCGCCGACCTCCCGGGACTCTATCGTGTGTTCGAGCGCTGCTGACGGGTGATAGGAACCTGGAGCACATGTAAATGTCGTGCGGCTGCGACATTTATTATACCAGAAGTTTACTGCTTGAAGTAAAGTGGGGACGTCGAAAAATCCGGCAATTGATTAATCAATTTGATAATGTATATTGACTCGTCACCAGACGACAAGTATTTGCAGACCTTGACTTTGGGAGCCTTCCCTCGCAAGGTGTTGCAGTACCAGACGTCTCTGGAATTTATCCGCCAGACCATCTACGTCGATTACGTGCTTCAGCTGCTAATCCAAAACGAGTTCAAGGGTGAACCCTTGACGCCTTCGCGCAACTTGAGCGACAGCGAAAAAGACCTGACGCCTCATGTAAAGTTGCAAGAAATCCTCAACTATGCTCGGTCGGTGTCTTCTAGCTACCGCCCAGAAGCCCAGTCACACGAGGCAAATCTCTACTTCACCACCGTGTTGGCGCACTTATACTATCTCGACTCCGACTTGGACTCCATGGACCTGGCACTTAACAGTGTCCCTTTCTCGGTCGATGTTGACAACTCTACTGCATCCCCGGTCAGGAACGAGTTCTTGCAGTACTTGTCCTGTCGTTACCATGTTCTTTTGGGACTCACCAACGTCGGCAACTCGTACAAAATCTGGAGCGAGTACCTCTTCTACTTCTCCAAGCCGTTTCAACAATCCAACATTGCGGGCAAGTACTGGCTCGGATTGTTGTACTACAACCTTACCAAATTCATTGCTGGGAGCCGGGAGCTTACTTTCAATGAGGTGATGGACCAGAAGTTTGGCGAAAACCAGTTGGCTGTCATATCCTACGGCGGATATCTCATTAGAAACAAGCAACTTATTGGACCCAGCTTCAAGCAGGACTACGCCGATTATTTATTTGGTATCTTGGAGCGCAAGAGAAACGCCGAACTGCACTTTCCCGACGCCAGCGCCACCGATGCCAGCGAGGACAACTTTATTGACAACTTGTGCCAAGCTGTTTCAGGAACGTTTTCTCGCAATCCTGTGGTGAAGCCCTCCGTGTTAAAAAAGGTGTTGGTCAAGGCTATGGGCCTGACATACCAAAGCAGAATCATCCTTGCTAGCTACATCGAGGTATTGCTCTCGACTGGCGAGTACGACGAGGCTTTTGCGGTGCTCAAGACATACAAGATCTACACCAAGACCCACCAGGAACTTCATGGCTTCATCGATAACATCTTGTCTGTCATCAATATCTTCTCCGAATGCTTGGTTAACTTTAATCCTATTAGATCCTTCAGTGGGGGCATCACTAACTTCAAGAATGTCACCCGAACTGATGTGGCTGATCTTTTGGCAGACACTTCCAAGGAACTCATCCAGTATTTGAATATTTTCTCCAAAATCACTGGATTGAGCTTTGACTCCTCTTCATTCCAATTGTCGCCACAGAAGACCCACCTTTCTTTCCTCTACAAAACGTACAATCCAAACATACTTCAATCCGATAAATCGGAATTCACATCGATCGTTTCGAAAGGTTGGTCCGCCGTTGGCTTTTATTATTCTTACCTTGCTACCTACGATTCCCCCACAAAGGATCTTCTTGAGCAAAATGTTTCAAGCGTGCTTTTGTACTACAAGCGGAGTCTTATTGTCAACCTGACAGGAGACAGTGAGTTGTTGTTTGCTTATGTGTTGTCGTTGGCCCACGCGGGCTTCCTTGATCCAGCATTGAAATTGTGCAAATTTATACTCCGGAAGTTTCCAAACTCATTTGAAACCTGGAACTTGTTGGTCTTAATTCAGACTGCTCTTGAATCGAAAAACCCAGACCTTGCCGTAACCCCAAAGACGGAGAACAATGTTCTTGACGGCCTTAACGAACCAACATCAAATGGCCATGGTCACGTTACACATGAGCTGGAAAAGTTGATAAACAATGCCTTGAATGTTGCTGGTATTTACATGGGCAAGTATCGTGGCAACCCCTATAAATTCGGGTATACTGTTAAGCACAATATCTTACAGTTGAAGCTTACGCAAATTGCCGTTTGGGAATCGATTTATGGGACACATTACGTGATGGAATATCTACACGACGTGTTTGTATTCTTTCATGAGTTATTTGACGTAAATGTTGCACCTAATGGCGTTGAAGCAGTGTCCAGCCCAGCAAAGGATAACGCTAAATGGTCTCATCGCCCAAGCGTAATTGATCCTGATAATCTGGTTGAACACGATGCTGAAAAGGAGGAAGATGGAGCTAATGGGAATGGTCTTACACTTTCTAGGACCAAGTCCAACAGGCTTCATCGCCGGTTTTCTCGTCTGGCACAAAAAGCACCTAAAGAGTCTGCCATTCTTAATCTCCCTAAGCTTCCTAACGGAACTTCCAAGCAGGGAAATGATCACGCTGGAAATCAATTGAGCACGCAAGAAGCTCAACTTTTGCAAGACATTTGGCTCTGGGCTTTCAAGTTGTACTACAAAGTTGGACAGCTTGAAGAAGCAGAACAATGTATCGTTGAGGCAGAAAAAGTTCTTGCGCCTAACTACAACACCCATGCAAGTCTTGGTATGCTCACATCCAAGGAGCGGAAATTCCTTTCGTTACAGGAGTTTGAGAAGGCTTTGGAAGAGGTCGAGGACAAAAAGAACAGCTTTAACAAGGCTGCCTATGGATGGGCTCTTTTGGGATTGTGCAAGTTGTTTGTCATTGATGACAAGCCCTCAAATTCGTTATTTATCTCGGACAAGGACAAGAACGCTGGATTGATCCGTCTCAAAAACTACTTGGAAGATTATGCAAGATGTTGGCCATTTGGATACAACAGCCCGGAAGTGTGGTGGTATTTGAGCTTGATCTACGAAAAAGTGGACGACAAGATATTGTATGCCAAAAGTCTTTGGCGTACAGTAGAGTTGGAAGATTACAGACCAGTGAGAGGATATGAAACTTGCACCCCTTATAAGTGACAACACAGTAACAAGGTCGGAACAAGAGGAGCTGCCTTACGTAGCATTCAGGATAGCAAAAGACAGTCAAGTCACAATTAAATATCTAAAAATCGTCAACCAGGTGTGTAGAAGCTCCTACTGCGTGTACGGTTTTCTCACCTGTGCGCAGGCTCCGATTGTCAAACTTCACAATATTGGGACTTTGAGAATACTATCCAAATGGCAGAAGTAGAAACAAATCCAGTACTCTACTGTGGTGTATGCAGCTTTCCTCCTGAATTTTGTGAGTTTGGAGGCTCGTTCAAGAGATGTAAGGAATGGTTAGAATCTAAGGACAGCGATTTGTACGAGAAACTTTACAGTGATGATGCCTTAGCTCATGCCACCTCCACATTGTCTGTTGACAAAGAGCAGAAAATAGCCAAGGATTTGGAGAAGAAGCAAGCCAAGGAAGAGGCAAAGATGGAGAGAGAATTAAAGAAACAGTTGGCTTCCAAGGTTACAATCAAAAGAATCGAAAGAAATAAACGGAAGCATATAATTGCCATTTCTGGGTTAGAGGTGTTCGACATCGACATGAAAAAGTTGTCCAAGACATTCGCTTCCAAGTTTGCTACTGGAGCATCTGTTACCAAGAATGCTGAGAAGAAGGAGGAAATAGTGGTGCAAGGTGATGTGAGTGACGAAGCCAAGGCTTACATTGAGAAGTTGCTTGAAGAGAAGGGTTTGAATGAAGTGAAGGTTGAACAGATAGATGACAAGAAGAAGAAAAAGGCTGCTGAGGCCGCCGAGGCCGCTGCCGCTGCCGCAGGTAATAAGAAGTAATTGTCTATATGTGTATATCGTAAGAGTCATAATCAATCATATTTCGGCTTCCAGATCCACGAAGTACCAATATCGGAAGCATTGCCAGTGTTTATCAAGATTCGATATAAATGGGCGATTCGACGTTTGGACACATACTTGGCGGCTTTGTATTTGGATCCCAATTTGTTCATGCCTTTGATGTTGGCGCTGCCACAGCCGTCCGTAAGACCCCATATAGCCATATTGCAGCAGTCAGTGTCGGAGCTCGTTCGGGCGCCGACTTCCCACATGTCAGTAGCTGCATCGAAATCATGGTGGATCTGGAGATATTGGCCGATGTTGAAGAGGGATATTCCTAGGGAAGATTTATAGTCCTTGGAAAAGTATCGATTTAGACAGACCAATTCATTTCCGTCAAAGTTGTCCTCGTGAAGTACCTCGTTGAAATACCCTATTTCTATCAAGTTTTTAAGAAGAAGGCCCAACCGCGTACACCGTCTAAAGATGGACATTATTGAATCATTGTAGCCACTCTGTTCAAATGACAAGCGCCATGATCCAAGCATTGCTTGTGCCAATGGCATGGGCAAGACAGAACGGTGGGCCAAATCTGTCAAGACTTGTAATAAGCGTTCTGAGGTTCTGTTTGAGTTCTTGGAGAATAGTTCAAACACCTCGTCTAATGCCTCCAAGTCCTTAACGAGCTTCTTGAGTATCACTACCAAGGCCTCGTTTGATATGTAATCGATGTTCACTTCGGGTACTTGGAATTGCAAGTCCCCATAGGTGCTATATTGATTGGCCAGCATTAGATGGCACAAGATATTATCGCCTCTCTTTTTGAAGACCGGATAGGTGATTTCTTTCGATATTCTCCCGGAATACTCAAATCGTGAATTGAACAAGTGATCCACTATATCACCAAAGAGGCAGTTTTCGAGCAAGGCACCCCAGTTGACATCTCGTTCTCGATGGTACAGCTCCAAGGTGCTTCTGAGCTCATTGTAGGATTCGGTTTCTTCTCGCTTAGGATACTCAATGCGGTTCTTTTTGGAGCATTTTAGTAGACCTTTGAACCGTTCTGATTTACTGGCAATTATCAATTCGGAATCATCCGATATTCCGCCTTCAGAATAAAGAGAGCTGGCACCCGAGAGCGATTGACTGGAAGTCGAGGCTGCTGCTCCCGGAACGGTTAGGCTGTCAGGCCGCTCTACGGTAATATTCGGAATGGTCGTCATGACGAATTTGAAAGTCGCGCAGAATTCTAGAATTAAACCTCTGTTGCCAATACATAGGGTATTATAATACATACTAAAATTAGGAAATTAGCTTTGAAATCTTGGGTACGTTATTCCCGGTGTCTATCTTATCAATCTCGGATACGTTCAAGTTTTTGATTGGGGGGAGACGTACCTCTTTATCAGAATCGTCGCTTGACGACTCCGACTTGATGCCTGGGATCACCGTGGCTGTGGACGTTATGACTGGCTTCACAGAAGCAATGATTGGCGTGCTCTCGGCACTCTTGCTTAGCTGCTGACTGATGCTGATGGTGGCACTCAGTAACGCTGGAAGCGCAGTGTATGAACCCGCGATGCCCCGGGGAATAGCCGGTACCTTCTGTGGAGCCTGTTCTTCTTTCTTCACTGACTGGACCGGAGACGTGTTGGCTGGCGTGGCGCCCGCCCCAATGCTGATGTTCAGCGAAGGCGCCGGGATGGACTGGGGGTTGGGAGTCACAGAAATATGGTGCTCTACTACCGAAGGAACAAAGCCAGGCGCCACGCCTGGACTAGTGGTGGCATGCGATGCGTTTGGAGATACTTGCTGGACGCCTATCGGCATGTTCTCGAGTGGTGGAATTGAATGGTTCGATGCAATGGAAAGTCGGGGGTTAGTTGAAGGGTGTCCCTGCGCAGGCGTCATGGAAGGCTGGCCTGAAAGCTGCGATGCTACAGATTGCATCGAGGGAGGAGGGCCCTGATGTGGGTGTGGAGGCGGAGGTGGGGCGCTTCCGTCCTGAACCATGGGCACCTGCGAGTAAATGACGGGCACTTGGTTGGGCATTACTGGCATCAGCGAATACTGGATACGGCCTCCAAGGGCCTGGGTCGATACCAATGGGCCGTATGGAGATTGGATGACATGTTGCGGCGGAACCCCCATCGAAGTCGCCTGGATGAGAGAGTAGGGCACAGCAAACGAGTGGGCCGCGGGCGGGATCGAGGCTCCTTGCGGCGCGTTGGGCGCAACCATGGTGCCGGGGCCTCGGGGCGGCTGCGGATGTATGACCAAGGTCTGTGGATCTTGGCCGGGAAGAGTGTGAACGGTGATTGGCATGTGCAGGGGGCCCGGACCAGGTTGAGTCTCGTCAACTTCATAGTGGGGCCGGTCCTGACGGATGTTTTGATTATGCTGGGCCATGCGGAGTGCACTCCTCGCGGAAGAGTCGAGGTTGAGGTAGGCACAATGGAGTTTCCCCTTGGTGCAGTTAAGACAGGCGGGCAAATTCTCGTCGCATTTTATTCTTCGTTTCTTGCATGTGCCACAGCCGAGGTGGGAGTTTCTATGCTTGCGTCTGGAATTCTTTTTCTTCTTGATTGAAGCATCGGATCCTGGCTGGTCAGCAGGTTCGTCTAGGTCATCCTTCTTGGGTGGCGGTACTGGATTCTTGAGTGCAACCGAAAACGACTCCATTCTTGGGCGTCTGTAGTGTGGGAGATGCTAGGGTACCAAAAAGGGACAGGATATTATCGATGGCAGCCGCTTGAGAGAGATTTAAAAAAGTGCTGTATTATTGTCCACAATCCAGGAGTGTTGTTGTGCCGAGAGGTCGGAAACGATAATGTGATGATTCGATGACAGAGTATAAAGGGGAGGAGATGCGGCAGATGCGGCAGTTGTGGATGACAAAGGGACGTTGCTTCAACCAGAAATTTGACCAGAGTACCAAATTTTGAAGACGGGTGGTGGATTTCGATATTTTTTCTGGCTGCTTCTCCCCTCGTAACTTTTTAGGCGGACACACCTCGCTGCATGAATGTAACACAAAAATGTGCATCGTAAATATCGTTCGAAACTTTATAATATACGGGGCGTTCGCAACACAGCCTTCCCCTGCGTATTACGAGGGGGATATTTTGGCCCAGCATACAAAAAAAACTCAGGCATACAGGTGGGAGGGGAAGGGGCTAGAGGAAGCACGCGTCGACTACAAGTGCTGTGACGGTGAAAGGTCCTGGCCGCGGGGGTGCCCGTCCCGTGGTTGCTATCTCCCGTAGGCCGCACTGCATAAGGCTGACGGAGGCACAACAAGCGTGCATAAATAGACAATTAGATGCAGTAGGACATCGATCAGGTGCATAAAAAATCCTGGCATGAAACGCGCCTGTCCGGCAAAAATTTCTTCCGCCAACGTGGTGGACGGCCCCAGGACCCACGACAGTGCCTGGCGCCAGCCGGAGACAAAGTTTTCCCACCGGGCGGGGCGTCTACACAAACCGGTCTTATTATTCTTGGCCGTAAATGCATTCGTTTTCACAAGCGCGGATTCTCGCTTATGTCAGCATGCCGCCGCTTGCATCGGGTTGCTGGGCTTCGTTCGAGTTGTCAATCTGCACCCTCCTGCTTGTTTACGCGCGCCCGCGAGGTTTCCGGGGCTTGTGCCCTCGCGACCGCGCTGTTATTGGCGGCAGCAGATGTTTGCCAAGACGCATTTTGCTCGTATCTACGCGTTTCATGTACAAAAAAGCGTATGCACGCCTGAAAACTGATAAACATGTATCTGGCTGTTCCAGTCGCAGCCAGTGCACTCAACCTAGGTGGAACCCTATTATGCGAGATGGGCGTATTCGCCTGCCCGTCATATATAATGCTGCGGCCGCTTCTTTGTCTGCCCGATGGCCTATAAGGTTGTATGCATTGTACCTGTGCAAACAATAGGTCCGCGGGCCTGACAGCAGGAGCGAAACTCGCCAACAATGCGGGTTACGAGCCTCGTGCTTACGTGACCAGTTGTTCCATTCATTGGCAGCCACCGCGATGGCGCCAGCTACAGCCAGTTAGCGGCCAGCTAGCGGCGGTTGATGTCGATATCAAAGCCATCCTTGCTGGCGGGGAGATACGACTCGTGGAACCGCTGCATGCGCTTCGTCCACCATTTTTTCCCCTCGTGCCGCCCGATCTCCTCCATGTAGATGTCGTCGTCTTTTTCTGCCGCGTCGTCGGTCTCATTGATGGTTACGACATACTTGTCGTCTTTTAACTTGATTTGGTACTTGCTGCCGAGCACAAGGTCCTTGGCCACGATTTCCCGTGTCCGGCCCAACGACTCGATGGCGGCAACCCGGTCGACCGTTTCGTTGAGCAACTCGTCAAACCGAGGCTGGGACGCGATCTCGTGGAACGCCCGCATCATGGGCACCGAGTCGGCTCTGACCCGCGATTCCGAGTCAATGGTGAAAATGTTCAAGTTGTCGTACTGCTGGATGTAGTCGGCCCGGGTCATGATCTGGCGCGCTCGCCAGAGCGGGAGCTCGGGGAGATGGTGGTCCTTGTTCTCGTCCTTGGGGTCGGGGATATCCTTGGAGAGGAGCGAGTTCAACCGCCGCCGGTCCATCTCCACAAACTCCCGCATGAGCATCATGGCACTGGCGCTGAACTTGCCGCTCTCCATGACATCGTCGTCCATGTCCTGGCCCAACAACCCGCACTGGTTGAGGAACCACGTTTTCTCCCGGTCGATGATTTCGTGACACGCCCGGATGATGTCCTTGTGCCGGGCAACCTGGGAAATATGCTGCGGCCGCCCGCCGATGAGATCGTATATCTGGTTGCAGAGCTCGTCGTTGAGCTTGAGCTGGGGGAATCGGCTGCACGGAAAGTGGGTTTCTCGACAGTAGTTGAGCGCATTGACGCTTTCCTGGCGGCTGAAGTCGCGCACGTTGATGAGCTCGAGCCGGGTCCCGAGCTTCTTGAGCTTCTCGTAGACCCAGTAGTCGTCCAGGTTGAAGATCATGGTGACTAGTCCCGACCCGCTCATGCTTTCTGCCTTCTGCTGCAACAATTCAACAAGCTTGATGCCCTCCTCGTTCTCCTTGACCAAGTGGGCATTGTTGATAATGAGCACCAACGGCCTTCCCACTTTGCGTGATACTCGCCGCAACGCCACCTCTTCCAACTTGCTGAAAGCACGCTCAATATCCAACAAGGCGGTGGTATCACGCGGACCTCGAATACTGAAAAGCGAGCCAATGTAGTCTTCCGCATATGCAAAGTTGAGTGCTTTGCCCAACCTGATACGGAAGATTTCGGGATCGGCGTGGGCATCGAATATGGCCACGTTGTATCCGTCAACCTTCTTCATGGCTTCAAGGAGCAATGAGGTCTTGCCTGTTCCCTTTTCTCCGATCACCAAAAAGTAGCGCCCGACAATATTCCCCAGGACAATGTCATCCAATAGCTTCTGTTGCGGCCGCTCGACCCAGTACTTGGTTAGACTCAGATGGCCCTCGTCCTCGGCCTTTTTAGCAGTACGCTTGTGCATAGACAACTGGTAGGCTGGATCCCCGATGTCAAACGCTTCGTCGATTTTGTCTAATACGTGCACGTTGTACATCCGGTGGTACATGATACCTGCCACGCCAAGAATGGCAATCGAGCTGAAGGTGATTCCAATTGTCTCGATACATTTGATGCAGAACTTGCCAAAGCTTCTTAGCATGTCCCTAAACCGGTGGTTTGGCGGGTGTTCTTCTTCTTCCATCTCTTCTTCGATTTCCTCTTCTTCCTGTTTCTCTTGCCGTCTCCGCTCTTTCTTTTCCTCTTTACTTTCTTCCTGTGGGGGTCCACCACTTCCGCCGCTTCCACCGCTCCCGCCAGTAGCCTGGTTCTCGGGAGACTGCTTTTGTTCCACGTGCTTTTCAGCTCCAGCGCCGTTTTCCGTCTGGTGCTCTTTGGACCCTTCGGGTTGTGTATTTTTCAGGACGGCAATTTGTGAAACTTTCTTGCTAACTGCCAAATTCAACGGCACTGTATCATTCGCCGTTTGGAATTCGTCCTCCACCAACTTTTTGTTGTTGTTTTCGTCTCCATCTTTGCCCTTGTTCTGTTGCGCTTCGCCGTCATCGGAGTTTTTGTCTTCAGTTTTCTGGCTGTTTTTTTCACTGTTTTCACTGTCCATCTCCCTCTCCACCTGTTTCTTCTTCTTGATGAGCTTCTTCTTCTCCTTTTTTAGCTTTTTGTTTGCTTCCTCCAAATCATCATTCTGAACGTCTTCTAGAATATCAAATGGTAATAATGGATTGATCATTCTTAAGCGCACACCAGCATGAAATTGCCGTCGCAATGGGTATGCCACTCGATAAGAAGTCAAGTGGAACCGGCATCTTGCTATACCAAGTGGTACTAGACGGCGATGCATTTATGACCGAGACGGTTGAGTTCAACTTTACGTGGTGCGGACTGCGAGGCGGTGCGGCTGAAATTAGGCTATAAGTTATACAAGTGTATTAAGATAGGTCAAACCCAGCACCCATGTTGATTGCATAGAGCAACTTGGAGCGGATGAGCTCTTTGTCCTGGTAGTCAGGTAGCTTCAATAGGTTCACACAGGTGGATGCGGTTGGAAGACGGTCCAGCTCACGGCCAGAGTTGCGAATTCCAAACTTCGGAGTAAGTGCTTGGAAGCCCAAAAGGGGAGCTCTCGAGACAGACGTGACAAACTTGACCAACTTGAACCGTTCCTGCGGAGTCATTTCCTTCACCACTTCCCAGAAGTACACGACAGTCAAATCGTCATCAAAGTACCCGCCGTACTCCACATTCTCTATCCAATCTTCGATATTTATGTCCTGCTCACCACCAGAAATCAACATCTGTAACTCAATAGGGTCAAACATGGTGAGCCAAGCTGCAGATATCATTTCAAATAAACCCTCCACGAACGACTTGGTTTGTAAATGTAGCGACTGGTTCAACTTGAAATTGGATATCTGATGAATGTAGTTCAACCTGTTGTGAACATCAACGCGGATGTTCTTGCCATTGGGAGGCATGAGATCATATGTGAAGTTCTTGCCCGCAATCTGTTCTCCAACTACGAAGTATAAGTCAAGTTCAGTAAGCTCATCTTCGCTCATCGTGTTGAGCTTTAGAAGATTGTTGAATAGTTCTTCATCTAGACTACGCAAGTCGTTGATGGAACTCTTCATCATGTGGGCGACTTTGCTCCATTTGCTAATGAAGAACGGAGCAAAGCTAACGTCGATAAGAACGTTTTCGTACAAGCACTTGCCCACTATTGCCCCTAAAAATTTCAAGTACTCGAGTTTCAACTTCTGTTTGGGGACGTCGATATCCATCCTCAACTGCTTGAATATTTCATCATTCGGATAAAGCTGATTGTTGGCAGCAGTTTCTTTGAATAGATCAAATGTTCCACCCGGGAGAAATCCTTCTTGTACCACCCCGGTGAGAAATTCTTTCGTGATTCCACCTCCATCAATACCGGCCTCCTGTCCGTATTCATTGTAGAATGTAACACTCAAAGTATTCTTGAAGCTTTGTCCGATATTGTGGAAGTTGTTGAAAGCATCTTCTAAAATGTTTTCTCTTCGAATGTCGGCTTTCAAGCTGGTGCGGGGACCAAAGTAGGACGTTGGGGCATTCCGTTCTCGGTCCAATTCTATAAGCCTTTGAAATACCTTTACTCTGCTCTTGAATGGAATGATGAATGGCATTTTCGACAAAACCTCAAGCTTCGCCAGAGAATCATTTGTGATTTTACTTCTAGGGCCGGGCAATATAGGTTGCAGATCTTCCTCGTCGCTGTATTCATCCATCATAGACTGGCGCTCGTGTCCTTCGGCGATGACTTCAATCAACGAGTCAATGTTGTCGTTAAAGCTCTTCGTCTCCCAGAACTGGCGGTCGAGGAATTGCAATCTGGTATTCTTAGAGTACAACTGATTCAATAACGAAATGGAGACGGACTTGATTTTGTTAAAGTTGTGGCATATAGGACCGCTGCTGAAGATGAACGTTAGGCACATGCCCTTCAGGAATTCCATAAAGTCCATTATCTGAGCCAAGTTCAACTTATCCTCAGAAAAGCTTTCCATATCATTAGAAACAATTAACCAATAAGAATACAACTCTTCAAAAGTGTATAGCATCTTCCAGAAATCAGCGACGCTCTCGGGGGACAACTTTTGAAAGACATTATTCAAGTCTTGAGAATCTAGGTAGTCCTTACTCTGAAGGATGTGTTTGAACAACTTGTAGACCTCGTGGTGACAAAGTTGGTTGAAAAACCACTTGTACGAACCAGGAGTGATTGTGATCATCATGCAAAGATTCTTCTTTTCCGAAGGGATCAAGGAGAGAAGCGAAGAGAAGATGTATAGAACATACTTGCTCAGAGAGTCATGCGAGTTGGTGAAGTACTCGATTGCATTTTCATAAAATGACGACGAGTACAACAGTCTGATAGTTCTGATACTGTCGCTATCGACACCAATAGCATTTGGCTCCCGTTCAGTTTCTGAGTCGTATTCTTCTGTGTCACGTTCGGAGAGTGCAAATGAGATGGTGGAAAGAACTGTACCGATGATGGTGAAGTCACCCGAACTGGTTTGATGGTTGCTGGTAAGTGGGGACAATGTTAGGATGTTGCACAAGAGTCTTATCTTCTGGTATGCGTCTAATTGTTGAATGGTATTGCGGTTTCCGGGGATAATGGAGTGCAATATAGTCTTCCGAAAGCCGTTGGGCTGTAAGCCAAGATGATTATCACTGAGGAATGATATAAATGCTTGCGGGCTGTCTCTGGTGTTGATCGCGAAGATGATATCGGTGATGGTGTGAATAGTATCACCATGACTTCCGGTATCCATGAAATGCTGCAAGCCCAGAATGACTCCCGGAAACTTGCAATGGGTAGCAACGTCTTGGTTGAGCACTAGAACAAGAACACTCAATGACTGATCTGCGATGCTAGGATCCTTCTCGGTTCGGTTTAGTATCACCATGATGTTCTCGACGATCCTTTCTGCTTGGAACTTGCTGATAGTCTGTAATAGTCCTTTATTGATCGTCAATACTCGATTCAAGTCCGTGATATTAGTAAGGATCTTATCTCTTGGTAAACTTCTCCTCCACCTGCAAACAAACAGAAACCTGGCCAAGTACCTGGTTAATGATTCGCCGTCAAAGACCTTGTTACTGTCGCCATGGAGGTCAATGGTGCCAGCAATCGTGAATAGATCGAGGTACAATCTCACGTAAGATTGAAGGACATTTGCTGCTCTTTCTCGCTGTCGTTGTTCTTCACGGGCTTGTCGCTGCTGTCGGGTTTGTTCAAGGAAGTTCACAGAGCCATGCTGTTTGTTCCCCAAGTTCACAACTCTCCTTTTGGTCTGGCCTGTAAAGTTTAGCATAACGGTGGCCAAAGTATCTAACCTCACAGCCGATTACACGACTCGAACACGAGCCGCACCAGCTGCGAATTGGGGTTGCAGTCAGGACTGTCAGGACAGTGACGGACGGTGGTATTGCTAGATCTGTGCATGTTTAACACTATTCATATAGTTTGCTATTTACAGGTTTTTAGGTATTCATATCTAAATCCAAGTCTTTTATCGGCAGATGGAAGTTCATCCACTGGGTGATCCACAGGTGCTCCTCGGTGTTGGTATCGCCAGCAATACTATGCTGCACAGGAGAAGCGTGAAAGTCCATCCATTGTCCTAGCCACTGACCATGTCCTGCGACATCGCCCAGCAATGGTGGGTGGTCAGGGTTATTCTCATAGAGTAGCTGGTTATCAAAGTTGCAGTCCATGCTGTCCAGCGAAGAAAGCTCCACTTTTTTGGGGACCAAGTCCACGATGCCCCTTTCGAGCGACTCGTGGTCCACTCCAATATCAAAGAGCTCCGACCTGTTCTGCTCGAACCGAAGTGCAAGGGCCTTGTTCGCTAGACGAAGAACCCAAAGGCATTCCCTCACTTTATCCATTGATTCCTCAGACGGTACATTTGCAGCTGGTGCCAGTTGGAGAACTGTTAGCAAGTCGATAGAGCTTTGGAGCATCGACTTGGACTGAGGTATATGGAGCCCGGCATTTAATAGGGTTAATGATGTTATTCCCACGTTGAAAAGTAGAAGAAGCGTGTTGTACCACGGTACAAAGAGGGCGTCTGCGCGCTGCACTTGCTGCAAAACCTCAATAACTCCGCTGCAAGCGTCGAGGACACGCTGAATGGATGGTCCCTCTCTCACAGACTGATGGCCCAAGAAATTGAACAACACTTTCCCGTGTACGCATAATATAAGGTCATAATAGTGAAGCTTCACCTGGGCAGCGGCAAGCCCAGAGAACCTGGCCTGGTTATTGAATAGGTGCGTGTTTGCAAAGCCGTTTTGGTCCATCCATATGGCAAACTCTTTAAGTCCCTCCTCGATTTTGTCATACTTCTCCGGTTCTTCGAGAGTATAAACGAAATTGGCAATCCTGGCGACGTGCAACAAGGCAAATGCCGGTAAGGGAAGCCACGAATCGTTTTGCAGAGCATAATCGAGACTAGGGAATGGCCGCTGGATGTACTTCATGTTGACGGCACCGTAGTTACCCTTGTGCAATCCTAGTATTCTCTCTATCGTGAACACCGACCAGAAGATTCTTGTGGCCCGCTGCTTTTCGTAGGTGGTTGGCGACTCGAGAATCGGGTTTTCGTATCGAAGGCCCATCAGCTTTGCCATAGAGGTGGCTCTGCTCAACGCCATGTATACGGACCCTTGGTGATGGCAAACTCTCAAGTAGATGGTGATCAATAGCCAGGCCTGGATGAGCTCGAACGACTCGGACTCAAATGACACATCATTTATGACGGCGTAGCCGTATTTGAATGCCGCTCTTTCGTTTTGCATGGTGGTTGAAGATGGCTGCTGTAGGTTGTAGTCCATGAGCCTGATGGAAAGCGCATATATGAGGTATAAGGAGGCGCGGAAAACCGTTGCACGAGAGAACCGTTCTGGCGTTTCACTCGGGTTGAACTCGACCAAGTCGTTGAACGCAACAAGCTGGTCGCGAAACACAGGCTCGTGGATTATGCCAAAGAGCGAGTTGACCTCGCGGAAAAAGTAGTCAATGTACTTCATTTGGTCGACCCCGAGTCTCGGCGGGAGAGGAAGAGTATCGGTGATACTGCGCATGCACAGCAAGTTCCAGCCAAAGTAGCGGGGCGGCGGGATGGGCAACAAGGCCCGTTTCTCGGGGGGAAGTGTGTCGAGCACTTTTTCAAAAAACTCGGTTGCCAAGACGTTCTGGTGTCGGTGCAGATCGAGGCCGGTGGGAACGGAAGAACGTGGGATGATGTAGTCGCCGTCGGCAACCACGACCTGGCGGAGGTACTCCACGTGGCTGTCGTGGGGGTCGATCTGGGAGGTGTTGGTGGAGGTGGTGGAGTTGACCAGCTCGGTGGGCCGGACGCCGGTACTCTCAACGGTTTTGTGGGGTGCGGTTTCGTCGGAGAAAATACAATGTATTCCGTGTTTGACACATCCCTCGCATGGTAGCTGGCCCGAGCACTTGATTTTCAGCGCTCTGCACCGCTTGCAAGCCTTGGCCGCCCGCAACCGGACGCGTGGTTTGTCGTTGGAGTCCTTGGAGGCGTGAGAAAACGGCGGCACTTTCGGCTGGAACAACAGGGCCTCGAACGGCATGGGGTCAGGTTCAGCCTTGCGCTTCCTGGAGTCTGCGCCACCACGGGCTTGTTCAGTAAGGCGCCATTTGAGCACTTTGGGATCCTCCATACTCATACACCAAAAACATATGTAGGTTTGGTTATTGGATCCCGGGCTAAGCGCGTGCAGGAATTGCAGCCACGTTAAGAGGCCGGGATAGACGCAGGCTACAGACGCACGGGCTAGCATGTTGTTCTAGGTTAAGTTCTAAAAGTTCTAGGTAGGTTCTAGGTTAATTCTAGTCTACGTCTACGTCTAGTTGCAGTTCTAGGTCTAATCTCTAACGTGTTGGAGTCCTGTCGTCTAGTTCAAAAATTCCAACAAGTCGCCAAACGAGTCGATATAAAACGCCGGGGTAAGAGAGTCGTCAATCCCCAGTACTGTTTGTGTTTGTAGCTGGGCCGGGCTGGTTCCTCCTGAAAGCACAAGCAACGACGAACCAGACTCGCCTCCAAGCTTGCCGTCGTTTCCAAACTTGATGTCCGTGTACAACGTGTCCCCTACCATGAGGGTCTTGGAACGGTCGAAATTGCAGTGGCCAATGATGGCGTCTAGAAGCACCTGCGACGGCTTGCCCACGTCGATGAACTTCCGGTCGCTGGTGTACGCCATGTACTCCACCACACTGCCTCCGGCCGGCAACGTAAGGCCCTTGGGCCCGGGGTAAGTTCTGTCGATATTGGTGCCGATAAAAGGAATGGCCTTGTTGTCGGCAAGCAAGTACTGGAGCGTCAGGGCAATTCTCATGTAGTTGAACAGCTTGGTTGACCCAATCACCACTGCCTTGACGTCCTTGTCCACCACGAGGAGCTCGTGGTCCGGGTCGAAGGCGGTATCGAGCCGGGTGTCGGTGCCGCCCAATGGCACGTATCCCGCCTCCTGGAGCTCGTGTTCGATTCCGTGGTCTCCCAAGACCCACACCTTGCTGCCGACAGGAACGTTTAGTTTCTCCTTCAAGTAGGTGGCGGCGGCGTAGCATGTGGGGAAGTACTGTGCCTTGCTGAGACCCTCGTAGCCCAACCGGCAGAACTTGGCATGGTATGTGTCTCTGGATACAGACGAGTTGTTGGTGACGAATGCAAACGTCTTTCCCCTCTTTGCGAGCCAGGAAACCACGTCCTTCACCTTGGGGATAGCGTCATCGCCGAGCCAAAGCACCCCGTCGCAGTCGAAAAGTATATGGTCGTAGTTGGCGAATACGGCAGCTGCGTTCTCTCGCGTGATCTTGGTGGGTGCCATGGACGCAGGTTGGTGATGTGAAAAAAACGGGGTTTATCGGTTACCTCGGCTATATTGCCGTGATTTCGCGGTGCGATGAGGTGGCCCGCTAAAACAAGTTGGGGAAACCAGTGAAACCAGCGCAAATTTGTTGTCACACGCTCTGCTGCTGGTACCATGGCAGAGAATAGTAACGGCGGGGCATGCGCCAAGGCTGCCAAAAAGAAGCAAAGAAAGCCGCAGTCCGAGGAAGATTTCCAGGCACAGAAAAGCCAGTATGCCGAGCTGGGACCCCAGATAAACGAAGCAGGCTGGCTCTTGAAGGACGAAACAGTGGAGCTGCTTGATCTGCAGCGCAAGATAGACCGCGTGCAGATGCTCAACGCCTGTGAACGTGCATACTTTGAGCGAGACTACCACCGATGTTTGGAGTTGGTCAATCAGGCATTCGTCCTTTTCGGCGTGGACGACGACGACACCGCACAGCTCCAGCGGGACTTTGAGGCGTTGGGCCGCAAGACCAAGAAGAGCGCCAAGGTGGAGCGCCACGTAGTCGAACTCAGCCACATCAAGGAGCGGTGTGTAGCGAGGCTACTGAAGGGCACCGACTAGATAAAGGCAGGACGGTTACCGGTGTATATATTAATGAATCATGTCCGTTTGAGGAATATGCGCACCTCCACGAAGCTCGCCATGCGTTTCTGGAACGTGGTTTCGTCGTTTTCGTCGTCGGATTCTTGCAGGCGAAACTCATCGAGCACCTCGGTGCCGCCGGTGAGGACATCTACACGGTATCCCATATCGTTCTGGAACGTCAAGCCGATGGATATGGTCTTCTCTATGGCTCTGCCCATGCCCTTGACACTGATATGCTTGATCTTGAGGTATTCTCCCCGCTGGTACTTTCTGTGGGCCACGGTGGACTTGTCAAACTTTTCTAGTTTTCGAGTTATGCGTTTCACAGCGGCAATAAACGGCGTGGAAGACTTGACCAAGAACTGGGTCTCCTGCTGCACCTTTGGCACCAACTGGTTGTTGGGGCTGTGTCTTATATGTCGTTTGGGAGTGGGCATCAGAGTAGGAAGAGGGCAAGGAATGGCGACTGCGAATAGCGACGGCGAATAGCGAGGAACAGGGAGAGTGCGAGTAGCGACCGCGAATAGCGTTCGCGACTTCGCAAGTTAATGCAACGCGTACAAATTAATTTAAACACCTCCGACAACAACATTACCACCACCATGGAAACACGCAAGCGGAGCTACGGCAGCGAGGAATACACACACAAACGCCTCCAGCGAACGAGAATCCACTCGGAAACACACACCAGGACCATCGAGTTGATGATGAACGCGCAGCGACGCCTCCAGCAGTCACCCCCTGTCGTCGAAGAACCACAAGAGCAAGAAACCATCCCTCCATCCAACTACGTCCAGAAACCCTTCTGGCCAGCCCCTGCCAGGGCCAGAAACGCTACGCCGTGTATCGAAACTTGAGTCATTGTACTATACATTAAACCACCATGGCAACTATGCAACGGCCCGCTTGGCCTTCTTCTTGTTTTTCAACATCACCTTCTGCTTGACGGCTTCGGCCTCCGACTCCGACTCCGACTCCATCTCCGCCTCCGACTCGGCCGACTCGTCCATGTCCATGTCGCTGAGCTCGGCCGCCTTGGCTTCAGCCCGCTCCGCCTTGCGTCTCAACTCGACATCGCGCATGCGCAACAACTCGGGGTTCTGCTCCACCAACTTCTTGTCGTTGGCAAGCTGCTTCTCCTTGTTGCCGCGCATTCTGTTCTTATAGAACGCCCGCTCTCTCTTCTGTCTGATCTCCTCCACCCGGGCCATGGCCTTGAGCGTGGTGGCCACCAAGTCACGGTTGTATCTGACAGGCACGTTTCTTCTCGAGGCAAACGTCAACGTGGAGTCCACCACCAACTCCTTGCCAGCAGCCTTTCTGAACGCCTTGGTCCATCTCAACTTACGAGGGTTCCGGCGCTGCTTGAAGGCGCGGTGGCACTTGGACCGGCAGAAACGAAACTCCTTGGCGTCGTTTCTCACGAACATTATGCCGTGCAACGGGTACACCGGCGACGAGCAGAAATGACATGTGTACACCCTCATGCTGATTAGTGGTCTATCTCATCGCAGAAAAAAGTTGCCGCGGTGATGCGGGTGGCATCGGGTGTACCGCGGTGCGGCCTGCACCCGGCCCAGCCTCCGGCCATGAGTGGAAAATCTTAGCGGTGCCACCATCATGGAAGCTCCTACGTTACCCATACCCGGCGAGAGCGGTGCCGCGGCGGCCGCCCAGCTGCAGCAGCCCGTGTACACCGGCCAGCTCCAGCGCAAACAGGCTGCCGAGGGCTCGGCCGAGTGGTACTTTGACCGCGGCTGTGACTGGATGGGCCAGCACCCGTGGCTCACCGGCATCGGGCTCTTTGGCGTGGCGTACTTTGCCGCGGGCTTTGTCAAGTCGAACCAGCCGGGCCTCAACGGCAAAGCATTCATCAAGGGCAGTTTTGGCCAGAAGATGTCGCCCAAGGAAGCGTTGCAGATCCTCAACTTGAAGGAAACCACCCTCAACAGAACCCGGTTGAAGGAGCAGCACAGAAAGCTCATGATGGCCAACCACCCGGACAAGGGCGGCTCCTCGTACTTGGCCACCAAGGTCAACGAGGCGAAGGACGTTCTCGAGAAGCGCGGCGGCATCAAGAAATAGGCGGAGCAGGAAACGAGCGGAGCGAGGCACAAAGAACATGATGTAGATGCGCTGGCGATTTCGGACAATCTCCACCATGACCATGTATCAATCACATCCCGATATTATTTGCTCCTGTATATAGTAATGGGCCGGAATGTATGAAAGTTGTTGACCTGAATTGTGCGCAGGACCAATTACGCCGTCATCATAACAGCGGGTGGTTGTTCATCCCTCGATCAAACGCCATACATCTGTGGGATCTCCCTACTCTGCATCTAGTCAGCAACACATCCATCTGCCCACACATCTGCCAATGACAACCTACGAGAAAATCGTCAAGGGTGCCACAAAGGTCAAGGTGGCTGCGCCCAAACCGAAATACATCGAGCCCATTTTGATGGCCACCCTGATGGACAACCGTACGGGGGCTGAGAACTTTGAGACCATCATGCGCACGTTGCAGGCCAGACTCCAGGACTCCGCCTGGAGTGTCGTCTACAAGCTGTTGTTGGTGATCCATATCATGATCCGGGAGGGCGACCGGGACGTGGTGTTGGACCATTTGCGTCGCAAGGCTCCACACATGCTCAATTTGTCGCTGTCGAGCGTGTTCCGCAACTCCAGCCACAACAACGATGTCCGCTACGTGGTAAAGTACGCCAAGTACCTCCAGGTGCGGGTCAAGCAGTACGACCTCACGGGCATCGACTATGTGCGGGACGAGCGGGCCAACAACAGCACCAGCCAGGCGGGCGGGCGCTTGCGGTCGCTCCTGGTGGAAAAGGGCTTGCTCCGGGAAACAGAAAGCGTGCAGAAGCAGATCGACGCTCTCCTCAAGAACAGCTACATGGAAAACGAGATCAACAACGACATGTTGTTGACGGCGTTCCGGCTCTTGGTCAACGACCTCTTGGCGCTTTTCCAGGAGCTCAACGAGGGCGTCATCAACTTGTTGGAGCACTACTTTGAGATGTCCCGTGTCGACGCCGAGACGGCGTTGAAAATCTACAAAAAGTTTGTTGACCAAACAAAATACGTCATTGACTACTTGCGCGTGGCCAAACACCTCGAGTACGCTACCAAGTTGCACGTGCCCACCATCAAACACGCCCCCACCGCATTGACCTCGTCTTTGGAGGAGTACCTTGACGACCCCAACTTTGAGGCAAACAGAAGACAATTTCTTGCCGAGAAGGATCTCAAGGCGAAATCGCCAGCAGGCAATGCCCCGGCCCCGCAGAAGAACATCCTTGAGGGCCTGGACCACCCAGCCCCAACCCACCACCGCGACAACAGCATCGTTGTGCAGCAGTCTACATTCAACCCCTGGGGCAACAATGCCCAAGCACCCCAGACATACTCGCAGCCAAATGGCAGTTTTGTTCCGGCGAACACCGGCGTGGGTTTTGGAGGCTACGGTCCCCAGGTGCAGCAGACCACTGGCAACCCATTTTTGCAGGGGCAAGGTCAGCAGCAACAGCAGCAGCAACAACAACAACAATTGCAGCAATTGCAGCAACAGCACACGCAACAGCTTCAGCAGCAACAGTTACAGCAGCAGCAATTGCAACAGCAACAGACGCAGCAGTTCCAGCAACAGCTTCAGCAGCAGCAGCAGCAGCAACAATTACACCTGCAGCAAACACAGCAGTTCCAGCAGCAGTTGCAACAACAACAACAGTTGCAGCAGCAGTCCACGCAGCAGTTTCTGCAACCATTCCAACAACCAATGCAACAACAAAACACACAACCATCGCTCTCCAGGTCAAACACCAACCCGTTTGCCTATGCTAATAGACAGTCTTTGCAGCCCTCGAACACAGGCAACCCATTTGCAAACTCGCGCTTTGCAACCGGAAGCACAACAACCGCATTGTCAAACGGCGGTGTTGGTGTAGCGCCCCAGGGGACGACATACACTGGTTCGAATCCATTTGCCGTCTCGGACACAACCTCGAAGCTCTTTGAACTGGCAGCTACGCAACAGCAGCAGCAGCAGCCGATCCAGCGTCAACCTACCGCCGGCGGCTTGGAGAACTTGCCGACGATTCCGGTGTTCCCCGAAACGCAGCAGCAGGCCGTGAAAGCCGCCTATTGGAACAATGCCCAGACAAACTTACACCAGAACTCAACTGGATACAACCAGTTCCAGCAGAGTCAGAGTCAGCCGCAAAACCAATGGGGGTACCAGGCGCCTGGCCAGCAACAGCCGCTTCAACAGCAACCCACATATCTGGCATATAACGGTCCTAGTTTAATCTAGACACTCAATTAGATTATATTCCATTTAAAATGATGCGCATGCATAGGCTATCACGAAATATACAAAGGTGCTGGGACTGACCATGGAGCCGCTGTTGGCGGTTGAGACGTCGTGGGTAACCGACGACAGTGTGGACTGTTCTGCAGCTGCTGTGGTGGACAGCGTCGACTCCTCTGGCGACAAAGTAGTCGAGGGTGCTGCGTCGGATGCGGTTGTGGGTACTGCCGCTATTGAGTTGGGGGTGGCTTCAGACTCGGATGTCTCGTCGCTTGAGGTGGTAGCGCGGCCAGAGGAGGCGGCTGTCGAGCTGGCTCTTGTTGCTGGGGTGGTGCTTGAAAGTTCGCTGGAGCTGGCAGGTGCTGTGCTGGAGCTGGCAGACGCTGATTCCGATGCGGCGCTGGAAGAGACTGAGTCGCTGTCCTCGACATCGGCCTGGGTTGCCCTGTCTAGCCTTCCGTTTACTTCTCCATCCTTTGCCTCGATCGAGGTCCACTTTCCAGATTGGTCTGAATACGAGTACTCGGAACCGGTCGAGTAGTCGCTGACAGAAACCGATCTAATGTACATTTTGAACGGCGCCTCGTCGTAGTCGGTCGCTCCGCCGGCCCATTCGATGGTTCCCGCCGCATTAGAAGAATCTCCGCCGGCCCACACGCCAGCCTTTATGTACATGGGCGTCTGCGGGTATCCAGAAGAAGTGGTGTTTTTGAGGGTGCGCACGGCGGAGCCGTCTAGGTAGAACACGAGTTCCTCTGTCGTCCAGACGATAGTGTAGTTGTGGAAGTCTTCCTGCGGGGCCGAGCCCACGTCGTGGTATTCTCCGCGGTCGTAGGTTTCGGTGTTTCCCTTGGAAAAGAAGTTTGTCTGGAACTGGGTGTCGTCGCCGCCGAGCCACTCGAGGTCTATTTCGTCCAAGTCGTCGGACTGCAAGTAGAAGGAGGAAACGATACCCTGGCCCTTGGCAGCCTTGAGCAGGCACTCGACGCGGCCAAACATGATGTAGAAGTCGGACTGGACGGCGGGGTTGTCCAAGCGTTTCGCAAGGGTCATCGTCATGCCGTTCTTGTCGTCGTAGGATATTCCCGACGTGGTGGAGAGCTCTCTAAAGTGCAGCAGCCTGGACGAAAAGTCCACGCTTATGTCGGTCGCCAAAGCCTTATTTGCAGAACAGCCTGACGACGAAAGAGGGTTGCAGGCGGCGGAGGTGGGGGAGGCAGCCGAGTCGGCAGAAGCAGCGGAGGCCAACGCACCCAACGAAGCGAGTAGGATGGGGTAGTAGAACATGGTGGCCGACAATGGCTGAAACAGCCATATATGTAGCAGGTCGCAGCGTGGTTTGCAGCCTTCGCGGGACACGAAACGGCGGGGCGCGAAATGGGCAGGGATGCCAAGTTGCAGCCAGAGGGTGCGGTAGCGGCGCCAAGTCGAAGGCGCAGAGGAGACGCGAAACGGAGGCTGGTGCACCAGGATACGCCGTGGTGGTCCGGGCCACGAATGGGTGGCAGGCCTCAGCCACGATCCGGCTGTGTGGACTGGCAGCGGCAGCGCCGCCTGGGCTCAGTAATCGTAGCGCAGCGGCTCGGTAATCACGGTCACGCGCCGCCCCGGCTCAGTAATCGTCATCCCAGAACCGGCGGTCGTAGTCCTCGGTCACCGCGGTGTCCTCGCCGTACTCCATCACCCACCGCGTGAACCCGCCCCTGAGCACCCACACCCGCAACGGCTGCTCCAGACCCCGGTCCTCGTCCATGAACGTGAGTGCTGCTCGTGGTGCGCGTGACTGGCTCATGGCGCAGTGGAACACCACGTCCCGCACCCGGCGCTCCGCCAACGTCTGCCGGAGGCTGGACACGCAGCTGTAGAAGTCTCCTGAGGGAACATGCAAACAGCCCTTGATGTGGCCGCCGGCGTAGTCGGAGTCACGCACGTCCACCACGGCAAACTGGTCGCCAGACGCACTGGAGCCCTTCTGGAGCCACTCTCTGAGTGTGCCCGTAGTGATGTACTTCAAGTCCGAAACCTTGACCATGGCGACTGGCAGCGATCAGCAGGGAAAGGTCGTAAACTGTAGATCGTCGCAAATCGTGCAAACCGTCGCGCAATCGCGCCGCGAAAACCACCAAATCTGGTCCTAATCGTCGTACTGCAGACAAGCCGCAGACCGGCCGCTGCCTCTGGCCGGGTCTCCACCACCGCCGGCAACACTGTTGGACGTGTGTGGTGCTTTTCCCAGACACCGACGCCCGGCGGCGCGTGCTCGCTTCGTTGTGTGTGTCCCCGTAGTCTCCCGCGTGTCTCGCTCCGATTTGCCGATGTGCCTATTGTCTCTTTGTCTGGCCACATGATAATCGGGTCCTGCAGATGCGGCATTTTTTCGCCAGGTTTGTGGTTGCGGATGGTTGCTTCTTTCGATCCCACGGTAGGCCATATCTGCACCCACACACACGTTGCCGATGCCGGAGCCATCACAGCTGAGCGGCGACGCCTACGACGCGAAGGAGGGCAGTCCTGTTTCGCGCACTATTTCGGTGGAGTCAATTGCGCCCAAATTGACGTCGTTGTTCCGCCCGAGAAAACGTGCCAGAACGGACGAGTCGGACGTGTCGGGCGACTCGACCGGCGACTCGGCGCACTCCAGCGACGACGACAGCGTGCCGCACAAGCGGCAGAAACGAGAAAAAACCCAGCAAGAAAAGGACTTTGACGAAAGAGAAGCCAGGTTGGACGCGGAGCTCCCGCAGGAGCTCAGAAAGTACCGGCCGCGGGGGTTCAAGTTCAACCTCCCGCCCAAGGACAGACCCATCCGCATCTACGCGGACGGCGTGTTCGACTTGTTCCACTTGGGACACATGAAACAGTTGGAGCAGGCGAAAAAGGCGTTCCCCAACGTGGAGTTGGTGTGCGGCATTCCCTCCGACATCGAGACCCACAAGCGCAAGGGCTTGACGGTGTTGACGGACCAGCAGCGGCTCGAGACGTTGCAGCACTGCCGCTGGGTCGACGAGGTGGTGCCCAACGCGCCGTGGAGCGTCACCCCGCAGTTTGTGGAGCAGCACCGAATCGACTACGTGGCCCACGACGACTTGCCGTACGCCTCGTCCGACAGCGACGACATATACAAGCCCATTAAGGAGGAGGGCAAGTTCTTGTCCACGCAGCGCACGCTGGGCATCTCCACCTCCGACATCATCACCAAGATCATCCGCGACTACGACAAGTACTTGGCCCGCAACTTTGCCCGCGGCGCCACCCGCAAAGAGCTCAATGTCAGCTGGTTGAAGAAGAACGAGTTGGAGTTCAAGAAGCACATCAGCGACTTCCGGTCGTACTGGATGAAGAACAGAGCCAACCTCAACACCGTCTCCCGCGACCTCTACTTTGAGGTGCGCGAGTACATGCGCGGAAGACGGGCCGACGCCGCATCGATTCTCGAGGCCGGTGCCGCGGCCAGCGACTCCGAAGACTCGCACTCGCAGACCCACTCGCGCGCCAGCTCGCCGCTCAGTGAGTTTGCCGCCAAGTACATCGGCAACGCCAACAAGGACTTGAACAAGTCCATCTTCAAGAACGTCACTGGCTGGATGAAGCGCGACGACGAAAGAGTGCTTGACAATTTGTCCACGGCGTCGTCGGCAGACACCGGCTCCGCCACCAGCGACGTGCTCAGGCGCGTCAACTCCGAGCCTAAGAACAGCCCCAGAAGGCCCATCAAGAGGATAAAAAAGCGGGCTTGAGCCGTATGGCCTTCTTCCTCTCTCTCTCTCTCTCTCTCTCGTCTCTGCATGCAGGTTTTGAACTTATATAAACCCATTCTTAAATATATCACTTGAGTTTCCCACTTATCTCCGGCGGCGAAAAAAAGGCCCTTGTAGATATCTAGCCATTGGACATGAGTGAGCAGGAGATGATCATGCCTGAAGGGCTAGCATCTTTGTTGCAGCTTCAAGACCGCCTACAGTCGCAGCAAGATGAGTTGTTTCGACAACAACAACAGCTTCTGTTACGCGAAAATCACACCAGAACAGGGTCAACCAAAAGCTTCACCCAGGGCTTGGTCATAGGCCAGCTCAGCGTGATTTTTGTGCTATGCATATTTATTAAGTTTTTTGTGTTTGCCGACTCCAGTACAGTGTCGTCTACTTCCGGTACCGGTTCGTCCTCCAAAGCCGATGCCTCGAACATTCTTGTGAAAAGAAAGAGCAAGAGCAACGAAAACGATCCCAGCGCAGACGGACGCTCTGTTGAAGTGGATACCATACTAGAGAAAACATACTACGATGTCGATAACCATCCTCCCGAGTCGCTCGACTGGTTTAATGTGCTCATTGCCCAGACTATTTCACTGCTTCGGATCGAGGCGCTCCAGTCCGACAACATATACCACTCGCTAAACGAGTTTTTGTCAAAGCTGGTGTTGCCCGACTACTTGGGCGACATACAATTGACTGAAATAGACATCGGTGACGATTTCCCCATCTTCTCCAACTGCCGCATCCGTCCTAGCAAAGGCTCCAATGGCCGTCTCGAGGCCAAGATCGATGTGGATTTGTCCGACACATTGACCATGGGTATCCAGACAAAACTCATTTTGAATCAGCCGAGACCGTTGACCGCGGTGCTCCCCGTGCTGTTGTCGGTATCGATCGTACGCTTCTCGGGGTGTTTGACGGTGTCGTTGGTCAACACCAACGAGCAGGAGTTCAGCGAACCTCAGTCACCAAAAACGCTGGGGTCTTCGCCTGCGGGGAACACTGGCGACGAGCCCAATGGCACCGCCCTTCTCTTCTCGTTTTCGCCCGACTACAGACTAGAATTCAGTATCAAGTCCTTGATAGGCTCGCGCGCAAAGCTCCAGGACGTGCCCAAGATATCTTCCTTGATAGAAAATCGTCTCCGCAGCTGGTTTGTGGAGCGATGCATCGAGCCACGGTTCCAGGTGGTCAAGTTGCCCTCGCTTTGGCCTCGCAAAAAGAACACCAGACAACCACTACATACTACAGAAGCGGGTAAATAAGAATGTATGAACATATATTAGCTGGAAAGTGGCTTCATACACGAATTGAAGAAAGAATAAGCCGATTGGGTATATCGAAGAAAGACTTTGAGGACAAAGGTCGGTTGGTGGTCGTCTTAAACGTTCAAGATAAGAGCGAAAGCAGCAATGACCGACAAAATTGATCCTTGAACGGCATTGGCGGCGCCAACGGAGTTCTCACTGATAGCTGGAACAGCCTGGGTGCTGGAAGCTTCTTGGGTGGCTGGGGCAACTGTGGCTGGAGTGGTTGCTTCAGTGGTAGCTGGTGCTTCAGATGGTGCAACAGTGCCTGGAGCAGTAGAAGCTGGGGCGACAGTGGCTGGGGTAGTGGAGGTTGGGGGAACTGGGGCTGGGGCTGGGGCAGTGGTAGCAGCGGTGCTGGCCTCTGGAGCCTTGGTAGCAGGCTTGTTGGCCTCTGGGGCCTTGGTAGCAGGCTTGCTGGTCTCTGGGGCCTTGGTGGCTGGCTTGCTTTCAGCAGCAGTTGTAGATGGGAGTGGGCAGTAGGTGGTGTAAATGGTCTCGTCCTTGGTGACGGTAGTCACACCAGTGGTGACGGGATGAGCAGTACACTTGTCCTCGGCACAAGAGGTGATGGTGACGATGGTGGTACCAACAACGTCGGTCTTGGTGGTAGCAGCAGCAGCAACGGTATTGGGGTCTTCGTTACCAGAGCCATTGCCAGAACCGTCACCATTACCGTTGTTAGAACCATCGCCATTACCGTTGTCAGAACCATCACCAGATCCGTTACCAGAGCCATCACCAGATCCGTTACCAGAGCCATCACCAGATCCGTTACCAGATCCATCACCGGAACCGTTGCCAGAGCCATCACCAGATCCACCAGTGCTGGAAGCACCTGAGCCGTCATCAGTACTGGTAGCAGATTCACCTCCAGCACCACCTGTAGTGGCAGATGCAGAAGAACCATTGCCGGTGCTAGATGCTGAGTTGGAACCTGGAGTGGAAGATGGGCCGGAGTTGCCAGTGGAAGAGCCAGCGTCACCGCCGGTGTTCGATGCACTAGAAGCTGGGGTAGAAGAAGAGCCAGCACCGTCGGTAGAAGAACCACCGTTTCCATCAGTGGCACTCTCGGTAGGTGTAGTTGAAGATTCAGCACTCGACTCAGTGGAAGAGGCTGGGGCAGAAGTGGCCGAGCTGGATGGTGGGGCAGTGGAAGACTCCAAAGATGAAGCGATAGAAGAAACACAGTCCAATGACCAACAGAAGTTGGGCAAGGAGTTGCTTGGAGCTTGCAATCTGGGGAAAAGCTCGATGTCGAGGTCGAGGTCAAGTCCAAGGTTGATGTCGAGTCTCTTCTGCAAGTCCTGTCTCTTGGAAGGAGTGAAGGCTCTGGCGTTGTCAAAGTCTTGGTCGAGAGCATACCTGATGTTCTGTGGGAAGTATTCACTCCACAAGTTCTCAACCTGGGCGTCAGCGTTGATGTCAAGGTCAATCTCGATCGACAAGCCGTCTGGCAAACAGAACAATCCGTTGTGAATGGAGGCCTCGATGAGCACAGACACCGAGAAGGCAAACAAGTTGTCAATTCCGGTGTTGGCATCGGCACCGACAATCACCGCGTCGGATTGCTCTTCTGTGCCCAAGCCAGTGATTCTGGCGCTCCTTGGAGAGTTGGCAAAGCTTTCGAAGAGCCTGGCCGAAGCGGCAGTCTCAAAGTCAAGGGTCACCTTGAACAAGCTGGCCTCGACGTGGGCAACAGAAGAGACCTGGAACACAGCCTTGGGTACCCGTTGGGTGGCCCTAGCTTGGAGAGGAAGACCAGCTTCTTCTCTCTTCAAGTTGATGCCAAGGTCCAAGCTCTGTTGGATACCAATCTGGAGCAACGAGTTGGACGAACATGGCGACGAGCCTGGAAGACCAAGGCCCAAGGTGAAGTCAAAGTATTCACTGATGTTGAGGCCAAGAGCCTGGGCAGCAGTGAAGTATGTGGAAGCTGCAACAGCAATGGCTGCCGCGTTAGAGATGGAGCCGAACATGGGAAGCGAGTGACTGTTTCTGCTTGATGATGGATAACCTAGAGAAGCGGCCCTCATTTATATAGCTGGTCTGCGGTCCACCATGAAAACAAATTTAACCCAATCTGAACTTTTCGAACACCTTTAGGGTGGTGTTATTATTCCATGTGGGCATGTCTAATCACAATGTCTCTGCTGCACCCTTACGACCGTGTGCTCGCGTAGTTACACCTCCGACGCATTTCCACAGTTGTTAGAACAGCTTTCGTGATATTTTGAGTAGCATTTCTACTACATTCAGCGGTGGCTGCATTGTGTCAGGCGCAATATTTGCAACCACGCGCTTAATTGTCCAGGGTTCGAGAATCACGTCCCAAAGGGGCAAAATGGCTATGACAATAAGAATACACCAATACACATGATGAATGTTGACTCGTGTTCCGTCGCTGTTCTTGTGGCAGAGTACGCGAACAATAGGATTTAAGAAGACGTTATTGTCCCCGGGCCCTGTGCAGGAACATTTAGCCGTCTCGGTGTGCCCAACGCCTGTGCGACACGGTGACGTCCAACGCTACCGCAGGCTCGGGCAATGCCATTTACGAGATGATCAGCATCACTCTCACCACCCTTTTACGAACACCATGACGCGTGTGGATCTCTGCACTCAGAATAGACGAGCCAATTGCTTTGGGATGCACTTGGCTGCTCGCTACATATCTAAAAATATTATCCCGCCTGATGCATCATCATGTGCTCAGAATACGACGCAAGTGAGAAGCCCAACGCATGCGCAAGTCCGGCTGCACCTACTTCACTGGGTTGTATGCAGGATATTGGAATACGCGAAACGCCTCTGGCGGGTGAATAGCTGCATGAATGATGGACTAAAAAATAACGGTGTGGGACATATGCAGTTCCCGGCTCGCATGGAGGGCACTCCAAATTAGGAGCGAAATTGATCTGGCTGCGAATACAGCCTTCCAGCATCACAATAGCCGTAGTTACTTTAACTTACGACTCGTAGGCTCGTGGATAGCTTTGTATGCACAAGGAATAAATCCACCTATTGTCAGCGGCTGCCTGGTGTAGAAAGTCCGCCCAACTATTTCGAGAACAAAGTGTGGTCCTGTATTTTTCATTCCTAAAAGGGACGACAATAAAGGCCAGTGTCCCAAACTACGCTTTCAATAAGAAAGATATCGGAATAGTAGGTGGTAATAGTACCGTGGTGAATACGTAACGTTCTCTGTGTGGTCAAATTATATTGAAGTTTCTGAGTTGAAATACTTAGGGCCGAATCGATTGTAAGCAATATCCACTGAAGAAATAAAATAGTCACATAAGGACATTATGGGTAAGTACGAATGATAAAAAAGTTTAGCGTCGCTCCATTATTAGAGGAACAACACTGCAGCTCCGATCAAGATTGCTCCGGATGACAATACTGCCCTTCCAGCAGCACCTGTTTGTTCGGAAACAGTTTGGGCTGCAACACTTCCAGAAGGAGAAGAGGTCTGGACCACGGTATTAGTTTGAGTAGTGGTACTCTCTTCATCTCCAACTGACGCAGGAGAGTTTCCTTGAGGTGCTGCAGTGGTTGGAGCTGCTGGTCCTGGTGCAACAGTAGTGGGCACTTCATCTGTTGGTGCCTTTGTGGTAGCTGCTGGTCCTGACGCTTCCGGTGTTGGTTCCGTTCCAGGTGCAACCTCCGTAGGAGTAACTGTCTCCGTGACAATAGTCTTTTGCACAGAAGTGACAGGAATCTCTTCGCACTTGTCACTCTCGCAAGAAGTAATAGTGATGACAACAGTGGTCTCTTGAGTAACAGCTTTATCAGTTGGTGTCACAGTCACTGGAACCTCCTTGTGTTCAGTGATAGGGCAGTAAGTAGTATAAGTTGTCTCGCCTTCAGTAACCACGGTAACACCTGTGGTGTAAGTCAATGGACAGTACGTAGTGTACACCGTTTCAGACTCAGTAATCACAGTGACACCGGTGGTCAATGTGGCCTTAGTGCATGTCTCCTTGCATGATGTTACAGTAATAGTGGTAGAAGTGGAAACTGTCTCAGTAGTGGTCCAATAGTTCGGTGGAGTTGAAGTAGTTACAGCGCTGGAAGACTCCTTAGATGTCTTTCCTGTTTCGCTTGAAGACAGGGGCACAACAGGAGTCGAGCTAGCAGGAGTAGAACTACCAGGAACTGAGCTAGGAGGAGCCGAACTAGGTTGAACCGAGCTAGGTGGAACAGAACTTGGAGGAACCGAGCTAGGAGGAACCGAACTAGGTGGAACCGAGCTAGGAGGGACCGAGCTTGGTGGAACAGAACTTGGTGGAACTGAGCTTGGTGGAACTGAACTTGGTGGAACCGAACTTGGAGGAACTGAACTTGGTGGAACCGAGCTAGGAGGGACCGAGCTTGGAGGAACCGAGCTTGGTGGAACAGAACTTGGTGGAACCGAGCTAGGAGGAACCGAGCTTGGAGGAACAGAACTTGGAGGAACAGAACTTGGTGGAACCGAGCTAATGGTTTCGCAGGGTGTTGTGCTTTGTGTCTTGGAAGTGGATGTCTTAGGAGTTGTTTCACAAGGTGTGGTGGGCCATGTTGGCCAGTGAGGCTTTGTAGGTGTGGTATCACAAGGTGTGGTAGGCCATGTTGGCCAGTGAGGCTTCGTAGGCTTAGTAGGAGTGGTCTTAGTGGTATCACAAGGTGTAGTAGGCCAGTGAGGTTTAGTAGGAGTAGTCTTCGTGGTCTCACAAGGTGTAGTGGGCCATGTTGGCCAGTGAGGCTTTGTAGGTGTGGTATCACAAGGTGTGGTAGGCCAGTGAGGTTTAGTAGGAGTAGTCTTCGTGGTCTCACAAGGTGTAGTGGGCCATGTTGGCCAGTGAGGCTTTGTGGGTGTGGTATCACAAGGTGTAGTAGGCCAGTTAGGTGTAGGCTTAGTAGGAGTGGTAGGAGTGGTATCACAAGGTGTAGTAGGCCAGTTAGGTGTAGGCTTAGTAGGCTTAGTAGGAGTAGTAGTGGTGGTATCACAAGGTGTAGTAGGCCAGTTAGGTGTAGGCTTAGTAGGCTTAGTAGGCTTTGTAGGTGTGGTATCACAAGGCGTGGTAGGCCATGTTGGCCAGTGAGGTGTAGGCTTAGTAGGTGTAGTAGTGGTGGTATCACAAGGTGTAGTGGGCCACTTAGGAATATCTTTATCTTTACCACCGTGGTGGTCCCAAGTGGCAGCAACGCCAGTTACGACTTGTGAGGCAAGTAATGCCTGAGAGCCAAGAACACTAAGTTTCATGAAAACGAACGAACTGAAGGTACTCAACAATTGGTTATATGAGTGCCTTTAAATAATCTTTCCAAAGGTTCTCCCCTGTCTCGCCACGCCAAACGGTCGTAACCTTTCGATATGCGTTGCATGTCTCGGTTCATGACTGCAGCTTCTCCTAAATTGGCTCAATTATGGTATCAATTGGGCACATATTAAACAGATCTGCTCAATATCGGTTAATTCCAGAAGGTGTTTGGAGCGGCTCGCGGTGGTAACTTGCATAAAACTTCTGCAAGATTACTTACTGGGGCGATATCCCGCTGCACGCCCCAAAAATGGATAACCTATAATTGGCGCTTGAGGTAAACAATACGACACGCGAATGCTCGTCTCTTGTTTACTTGCATAGACGATAGACGCAATAGCTTACCGTCATTACGAAAGTTAGGGTGCAAGTGAACGAAGTGTTGAAAATGATGCTTCAAGATGCACATGAGGCTGAAACAGCATGCTAGAGCATGCTCAACATTGGGGGAAACTAAATTTCAAATCCCGAGCAAAGACGTTCCATATGCAATTTCGTGTCGCCACTGTGCATACGAGGCTGCAGGCGGCTGCAAAACCGGCGCTAAGATGCTCATCACTAGACGCACTGTTCACCTATATGCCGGATTTCCCCTTATGTCGCTTAGTCGTGCATAATATCCGCTCGGAATTCATGTAGGTACTGCGTCTATGCAAATATGGGGCAATTTGTGGTTCACGATGCAGCTTCATGTAAGGGCGTTGCTGCAGCAGCACGCACCGATGGTCAAAAACAGCTTATACCATACCCAATATAGATGAATCAATCTACAAAGTGGTATGGCACTGGTATGTGTTAGTTGACTTGAGAATGTCAATGGTATTAATAGAACATGCGATGACCAAATGCGAGTATTTACCTTCCCATCGAACTAAGTTCGGGAATGTACGTTAATTAGTCAATGTGGGACCATGTACGAGTGATGAGACGCGCTTAGTGAGCGCTGAATTTGAATGATTGTCAGCCTCAGCGTTCTCTTTCTCTTCCTCCTCTTCTTCTTCTGCTTTTTCTTCTTTATGTTCTTAATCATCATCTTCTTCTGCTTCTTCTTCTTATTTGTCTTCCTCTCCTTGTTCTTTTTGTCATACTCGTCTTCATCAGTTTCTTGGCTAAGGTTCTCCCCTTAGCCACTCACAATTCCTTCACTTTCTTCACTCTCGTCTCTATCATTCCGTTCGCCGGCAAAGAATTGTCTAGACTCTATCAGCTGTAAGAGGATTGCTGCATGGATGCTGAATCACTCGATGGACCTGTTTGAGAAGGGCTCGTAGACCAGTTTGAGTTGCCCGTTGTTTGGACTTCTGTTGCATTCGAAAATGCAAGCACTTTTGGCTGCACGAGGGGTAACTCGTTTCTGATTGTAGCTTCTGGAAGTCTCTCCGATACTTACCATGCTTCCACTTCAAAGTGTGGATCAATTGACCCAGTCACAGAAGACGAATTGCTTGTTTCTACTATCCGGTGTCAATAATAATTCGAACATTCTCGCCCGGTCACGACTGTCATACAAGTCGTCGTACTTGGCCAACTGAAGAGCATGTTGCACCATCTGTGATATCATCTTATTGGCAAACTCATCACCCGATGGGCTGTCCTGGTTGTGTGAATACACTTTTGCCGCTAGTACTAGGATTTGATACCGAACGGGGCCAGATTCAGAACTGTACGTCTTGAGGAGACGACGCAAAACGTCAGGACCTAGCTTGTTGTTAGAAGCTCCCGTGAACTCTCCAATGATCCAGATGACCGTAGCTTTTGCTTCATCATCCCACTCTATGTCTTCATTAAGATTGAGTGATAAGTGATAAATAGCCTTGGTGACTTCCTGTTGATCCTCGCCATTGGTTTGCTTCTGTTGAATTAGAAACCTGATGACGGTTAACAATTCACTGGTCAAGGTTACATCCATCAAATGTAATTGCTGAGGTGCCCATTTGAGAACTGATCTTCTCCACTCAGGAGAGAATTATCAACAAGGAAAAAATGGGGATAGTAGATGAAATTGGTACTGTAGTATACGATCCCTGTGTGCTCAAATTATATTGAAGTTTGTGAGTCGAAATACTTTCGAATCAATTGTAAGCAAAATCCACAGAAGAAATAAAGCCACGAATGACATTTTGGGTAGTACGAATAATAAAAAAAGTTAAGTGTCGCTCTATTATTAGAGTAACAACACTGCAGCTCCCATCAAGATTGCTCCAGATGATATTACTGCCCTTCCTGCAGCACCTAATTGTTCTGAAACAGTGTGAGCTGTGTCAATTGCGGAAGGAGATGAAGTTTGGACCACAGTATTAGATTGAGCAGCATTATTCTCTTCATCTACTAACGACGAAGGATAGTTTTCTTGAGATGCTGTAGTATTTGGAGCTGGCGCAGGCTTGGAGTCCGCCGCTTCGTCTATTGTTTCTGGTGCTTCCAGTGCGGTTCCTGTTGGCTGCTCTTCAGTTCCTTGTGGTGCTGTCGTGTTTGGAGCTTCTGGCTGTGGTGCAGGCGTATAATCCAGTTCCTCATCTATTGTTTCTGGTGCTTCCAGTGCGGTTCCTGTTGGCTGCTCTTCAGTTCCTTGTGGTGCTGTCGTGTTTGGAGCTTCTGGCTGTGGTGCAGGCGTATAATCCAGTTCCTCATCTACTGTTTCTGGCTCTTCCAGTGCGGTTCCTGTTGGCTGCTCTTCAGTTCCTTGTGGTGCTGTCGTGTTTGGAGCTTCTG
This sequence comes from Meyerozyma smithsonii, assembly GCA_030570235.1. Taxonomy (NCBI): domain Eukaryota; kingdom Fungi; phylum Ascomycota; class Pichiomycetes; order Serinales; family Debaryomycetaceae; genus Meyerozyma; species Meyerozyma smithsonii. The sequence continues at coordinate 555,669 of JAJLVE010000001.1, read as the reverse complement.
GCTGTGGTGCAGGCGTATAATCCAGTTCCTCATCTACTGTTTCTGGCTCTTCCAGTGCGGTTCCTGTTGGCTGCTCTTCAGTTCCTTGTGGTGCTGTCGTGTTTGGAGCTTCTGGCTGTGGTGCAGGCGTATAATCCAGTTCCTCATCTACTGTTTCTGGCTCTTCCAGTGCGGTTCCTGTTGGCTGCTCTCCAGTTCCTTGTGGTGCTGTCGTGTTTGGAGCTTCTGGCTGTGGTGCAGGCGTATAATCCAGTTCCTCATCTATTGTTTCTGGATCTTCTAGTGCGGCTCCTGTAGGTTCCGGTCCAGGCGCAACATCTGTGGAAGTAACTGTCTCAGTGATGATAGTATTTTGCACAGAAGTGACAGGAATCTCCTCGCACTTGTCGCCCTCGCAAGAAGTAATGATCATCACAGTAGTGGTCCCTTGATTTACAGCTTTAGCCGTTGGTGTCACTGAACCTGAAATTTCAGGACTTGGAGCCGGTGCTCCTGGGGCAACAGTAGTGGCAAGTTCATCTATTTGCGCACTTGTAGTGACTGCTTCCGGTGCATCTCCTGTTGGCTGCTCTCCATCTCCTTGAGGTGGTGTAGTAATTGGAGCTTGAAAAGGCGTAGATTCCACTTCTCCTATTGTTTCTGTCGCTTCTGGTGCGGTTCCTGTTGGTTCCGTTCCCGGTTCAACCTCTGTAGGAGTAACTGTCTCCGTGGCAATAGTATTTTGCACAGAAGTGACAGGAATATTCTCATACTTGTCACTCTCGAAAAAAGTAGTGGTCATCCCAGCACTTGTCTCTTGAGTTAAAACTTTAACTGAAACTTCCTTATGTTCAGTGATAGGTAAGTAAGTAGTATAAGTTGTCTCGCCTTCAGTAACCACGGTAACACCTGTGGTGTAAGTCAATGGACAGTACGTAGTGTACACCGTTTCAGACTCAGTAATCACAGTGACACCGGTGGTCAATGTGGCCCTAGTGCATGTCTCCTTGCATGATGTTACAGTAATAGTGGTAGAAGTGGAAACTGTCTCAGTAGTGGTCCAATAGTTCGGTGGATTTGAATTAGATCCAGTGCTGGAAGACTCCTTAAATGTCTTTTCTGTTTCACTTGAAGACAGGGGCACAACAGGAACTGAACTAGGAGGAGCAGAACTAGCTGGAATAGAGCTAATGGTGAAACTAGAATGTGGAAGCTCTGGGACAGAACTGGTAGGCGAAGCTGGTTGATAGGTAGTTGAGACAATAGTCGAGCTAGAATATGGAAATTCGGGAACAGAACTGGTAGGTGGTTGATCAGGAGTCGAGCTCACAAAAGTGGAACTAGAAGGAGGAAGCTCGGTAACTGAACTGGAAGGTGGTTGGTAAGGAACAGAGTTAACAGGAGTCGAGCTAGCAGGGGTCGAGTTAGCAGGAGTCGAGCTAGCAGGAGTCGAGTTAGCAGGAGTCGAGCTAGCAGGAGTCGAGTTAGCAGGAGTCGAGTTAGCAGGAGTCGAGATCACAAAAGTGGAACTAGAATATGGAAACTCAGGAACGGAACTGGTAGGTGGTTGATCAGGAGTCGAACTACCAGGAGTCGAGATTGCAGGTATCGTTGGGCTAGGTGGCTGCCCAGGAGTAGTTGGGATACGTGGCTGCCCAGGAGTAGTTGGAATAGGTGGCTGCCCAGGAGTAGTTGGGATACGTGGCTGCCCAGGAGTAGTTGGGATAGGTGGCTGCCCAGGAGTGGTTCTCGTAGTTGGAGGAGTGGTTCTCGTAGTCGGCCATCCAGGAGTAGTTCTCGTAATTGGCCATCCAGGAGTAGTCTTCGGGGGCACAAAAGGTTTATTAGGTTTATTAGGCTTGGTCTTCGTGGGGGCACAAGGTGTAGCTGGTTTAACAGGTTTAACAGGTTTAACGGGTTTGGCAGGTTTAACAGGTTTAACGGGTTTAACGGGTTTGGCAGGTTTAACAGGTTTGGCAGGTTTGGCAGGTTTAACAGGTTTAACTGTTGGAGGGCATGGTTTAACGGGTTTAACGGGTTTAACGGGTTTGACAGGTTTAGCAGGCTTAGGCTTAACTGTTGGAGGGCATGGTTTAACGGGTTTGACAGGTGGAGGGCAGGGTTTAATCGGCAAGACTGGTTTAATAGGCAAGAACCTCTTCTCTTTCTCACCCTCCTGGCTCAAATTGACAGCAACGCCGGTCACCACTTGTGAGGCAAGCAATAACTGAGAACCAAGAACACTAAGCTTCATGAAAACGAATGAAAAGAAGGTACTCAACAATCGGCCATCTGATTGCCTTTAAATAATCTTCCCAAAGGTTCTCCTCTGTGTGGCCACGCCAAAAGTTGGTACCATTTAATATGCGTTGCATGTCTCGGTTCATACCTGCAGCATCTCCTAAATTGGCTCAATTATGGTATCAATCGGGCACAACTTGGCTGTTCTGCTCAATACTGGTTGGTTACATGAGGTGTTTGGAGCAGCTTGCGGTGGTGACTTGCATGAAACTTCTGCAAGGTTACTTACTCTGTTGATATCCGCTGCACGCCCCGATATTGCATACACAATAATTGGCTGTTGAGGTAAACAACAAAACACGGGAATGCTTGGCCCTTGTTTACTTGCATTGACGACAGACGCAACAACTTGTCAAAAGGAAGGCAAGGATGCAAGTGAACACCACGTTGAATACGCTGCTTCAAGATACCCACGCGGCTGATACCGCATGTTCTAACTTGTCCAACGCTAGGGAAAACTAAATATAAAATCCTGAGCAGGATTTTCCCTATGCATTTTCGTGTCGCCACTGTGTAAAAGACTGAAAATGGCTGCAAAACCAACGCAAAGGTTGGTCATCGCTAAACCCGCCGCTGGGCTATATGCCGGATTTTTACTGGTCGCTTAGATGTACATGGTACAGAATATCCGCTCGGCAATCCATGTAGGTACCGCATGTATGCAAACATGAGGCAATTTGGGGTGAACAATGTAGCTTTCATGTAAGGGCATTCTGCGGCAGCACTTAAATTTTAGATAGAATAATCGAATACAGCGTAAACCGTACCTAATGTGGCTAAATTCCTCTACAAAGTTGTGTGGTTCAGGTATGTCCTGGTTGGACGGAGAATGCCAATGGTATTAATAGAACCTGCGATGACCAAATACGCGTATTTACCCTTGTAACCGAGCTGAGTTCGGAAATGTACGTTAATACACGTCAATGTACGAGCTTTACGAATTATGATTCGTGTTTCATGAGCTCTGTATCGGAATTGTCGTCAAAGTGTTCTTCGCTCTCTTCCTCTTCCTCTTCCTCTTCTTCGTCTTCTTCTTCGTCACTTTCGTCACTAACGCTCTCTCCTTCGTCACTCGCAATTTCCTCTCGGTCGTCGCTGTCTTCACTGTCATCACTTTCTTCGCTGTCGTCACTATCATCACGTTCGTCGGCAAAGAATTCGTCTAGACTCTGGAGCTTGTACGAGGATTTCTGCATGGATGCTAAATCTCGAGCTGGTGCAGTTTGAGAAGAGCTCGTAGACCAGTTTGAGCTGCCTGTTGTTTGGGCCACTGTTGCACTCGAAAATGCCAGTACTTTTGGCTGCACGAGGGGTAACTCGTTTCTGATTGTAGCTTCCGGGAGCTTGGCCGATTCTGACCATGCTTCCACTTCAAAATATGGATCAATTGACCCAGTTACGGAAGACGTACTGATTTTGGGTATGGGCTTTGGGACCTGGAAGAACAACGCAGCTAGCTCTTTGTTTCTACTATCCGGTGTCAATAATAATTCGAACATTCTCGCCCGGTCACGACTGTCATACAAGTCGTCGTACTTGGCCAACTGAAGAGCATGTTGCACCATCTGTGATATCATCTTATTGGCAAACTCATCACCCGATGGACTGTCCTGGTTGTGTGAATACACTTTTGCCGCTAGGACTAGGATCTGATACCGAACGGGGCCAGATTCGGAACTGTACGTCTTGAGGAGACGACGCAAAACGTCAGGACCTAGCTTGTTGTTAGAAGCTCCCGTGAACTCTCCAATGATCCAGATGACCGTAGCTTTTGCGTCATCATCCCACTCTATGTCTTCATTAAGATTGAGTGATAAGTGATAAATAGCCTTGGTGACTTCCTGTTGATCCTCGCCATTGGTTTGCTTCTGTTGAATTAGAAACCTGATAACGGTTAACAATTCACTGGTCAAGGTGACATCCATAGAATGTAATTGCTGGAGTGCCCATTTGAGTACTGATCTTGTCCACTCGGGAGAGAGCTGTGAACAGCGGCCTAGCGCTTTGATGCTCTGGAATGCAATCTCTGGTCTATAATTCAAAGCCGTGTACTTCAATTCTGCAATGATATGTTTGGCATTCGCCTCATTTATCAAGCTCGAGAGAATTTCCAACTTGTGCTTAGCCACTGAAGCTGAGTCTGACGAGAACAAGTAAAAGCGCTTGTAATATGGTTCGAACACCAGTTTATCAGCATCGATGATTTTACGAACCGTGACTAACGCAATGTTGATCAGCTCCCTCAGCTGGTTGGCAGAAGTGAGGTTCACTAGGGCCCTGCTAATTTGATAGAGTTTAAAGTATTTTGGAGGTGCCAATGCCAAAAGAGCCCTGCTAATAGCGATAATGACCACCTCGTGCCTGGAGTACACCAAGGGCTGTAATGCATTAAGGAACAACTCGAGGTCTTTGTCTAGTTTCACGTCATATTCCTGTCCGGAAATTTCAGAATATTCGTCCGGAAGGGCAATCTCTTGATGCGTGAATACTAATGTGGGTTTGTGAATGAACTTCCGGCAATAGTCAGTCAAGATTTCAATTAAGAACACCTGAGCCCACTCGTCTAGTTCTGTGATTATTCGACAAAAGCGACGAAAGTTCCCATGAATAGGATCCCACCGTTTGGAGACCTGCGATCTTACCTTGTAGTATATCTTGATCGCAGTCTCGACCACGCTGGTTTCGGAATCGCCAAGAAGCTTGGTCAAGTACCCAAACAATTGCACCCTGTCAACATCTTCTATCTCTATGGCATTGCCGATCGCAACTGCCGCTGCCAGTCTGACCGCTGGGGACGGGTCGGTGACAACCCTTTTTATGCTGAGAAGTAAAATCGGCACTACCGAACTAATCCGGATGCTGGATAGCGTCTTTATAGCGGTACATCTCAACCGGATGTTCTTCAGACTGAGAAGCTTCTGGATGGAGTTTATCGATAAAAGTGCTGTCTCGGGTTCAACATCGGCGTATCTTGAAAGGTAAAACATCACCAAAACATTGATCTTGTCAACAGAAGAAGTAATGTTTTTCACCACATCGGCAAAGTACGGTGCCACATCCTCTCCTCTAGCTGAGAGTGATATTACACACCGCATGCCTCGTAACACCTCGTTGTCATTTCTGGAATTTAGAAGTTTCGAAATTTCCTGAGGGCGTTTGGCACTGGGAATGTCCGTAAGTCTGGATGATGCTGACGACTCGAGCTCAACATTGAGGTCTCGAGTTAACATGCTGGAGATTTTGCTGAACGATTCCGCCATGGTTACTCTATCTCTATCAGTTGTCAAATTTACTTGGTGGAATATATATGCTTATGTAATCGCTGCTGCTTTTATGGCTGCAACTTTAGTGTTTCTTGGTTTGCAACTTTCTGGTGGCTTTTCTCAAGCGGGTGCCCATGGCAAGCTCTTTGCTTGCCTGGAGTGCTTCTTGAGGGAAAAATTCTCCAATTGTTGTTTGTGTTCCGTGAATCCTCTTTCGGTTCATATCGCGAATTAATGGTACCATAACCTCATCCACGCGGGACTGCGACCACCCCACGTTGTACATAAGGAAGGATCTGATCTGATCCAAGTTTGGAACTCCCCATTTGAATGCCGTGGTGTCATCGTCAACCTCGGGAGTCAAGTATGCATCAAATACCACTCTGTCAGGAAATGAATCTGGCAAGAATAGCTTGCCGCTCTTGACTCTATTAAGTAGGCTCTTTTTCAATGGGCTGAGCTCAGACTTGTCAACAGCAGAAATGCTGGTGGTGTCCAACCAATTTTTGAAATTTTCTAAATTTGAAAATTCTGCAAGAATCTCCACTGCCATCACCGGTCCTATTCCTTTTATGCCTTCGGTGTAGTCGCTTCCCAAAAGAAGTGCCATCTCAATCAAGTTTTTCCGTTCAAGGCCGATTTTCTGCTTAATTTCGTCAATAAAATAGTACTCCACATACTGTTTTTGGTTAAACATGTTCTTGTAGACCTTTTGGCCACCAAAGAGGAAGCAATCACTGTCATCAGTGATAATACCATCCACCAACCCAAGTCTCATGAGTTCAGCACATTGTGCTTCTGCCTCCATGGGTGCTGTCACATAAGGGATACCGAATCGCTTAAGTAGTTCTTGTACATCTTTGATCATAGTTTCCGTGACCTCGTCTGAATCACGCTTAGCTTTCTGATATTGCTCTTGAAGCATTTGCTCATCACTTATGCTAGTTGATGTGATAGGTATTTCACTTGCTTTGAGGAAGTCTGACTTAAGCCTTTCATGGTCTGCATCTTCCTCCCTCATTTGCTTTAGGAGCTTCTGTTCGTCATCTTCCTCAAAATCATAGTCGAGTAGCTGTGCTTTGCGTTTTTCCGGTTCGAGGTTTTCATTGCTTTGTTCAGTCGCTTCGCTCACTCTTTCGACCTCTTTCACTTCCAGTTCTTGCCGTTCGGGCTCGATGTTTGGAATCTTCTCACTTGGACTTATTATTTCCACATCAGACTCACTCTCTTCATTATCTTCCTTCTCAATCATATCCTTTGCCTCATTCCAAGGTATTAATCCCGCAGCTATATCTTCCAGGTCAGCTGGTTTAACCTGCGGCTTGTTTTGACTTGGAATTTCAACATGTGGGTTATTTTTGATAGATACTTCCTCATTGAACCAAAAGGGAACCTCTTGTCTTGATGTCCTTGGATGCTTCTGTTCGTCACTATCAGATTCTTCTTTCTCTATATCAGACAAATCTTTTGTCTTGGACACCGGTTGCAGAACGGGTGCTTCATTCGATGGAACATGTACTTCGTTCTCGGCATTAGATTTCCTTCTCCCATCCTTATTTCCTAGTAAGAATGAATCACCCAAGGAAAAATCAAAAGGTTTCGATGTTGTTTGTAAGTCTGTGGATTGAATTTTCGGTCGCTTGTTCTTTTCAGATACTGTATCAGATTGGTGGTCATCGCCAAAGTTGTTGTTCCAATTAAATATTCCGCCGGTGCTGCTTTGCTCCTGCTTTTTCAATTTTTCAAGGTCTTGCTTAGATTCTTCGATAGCCTGCTTTAGATCTTTCTCGTAAGACAGCAGAGAAACGGGCTTCTTCAGGTCTGAGTACTGTTCATAAATTGACTCGACTATGGCTTTCAGCACATTATCATCATCTTCGTCCTTTAGAGGAACATCTTCAAGCTCCAAGTCATCGTCGTCTTCATCATCAGACTCCACTGCCTTGGGGGGGTTTACGATAATCTGGGATCTTGGCTTTCTTTTCGAGCTGCGTTTAAACTGGCCGGTAGCTCGGTCAAAGTTTAATTCCAGGGAACCGTCGAGAGCCTGCGAGTCGAAATCCAAATCTATAGGTCGGGAAGATGTTCCCTCGTGGTCATCCCCTTGCAACTTTAAGACCCAGCCACTCTCATTTTTGATCAAAGCGTACTTCCTGTCCTTATCGCCGGCAATACGTCTCTCTGCATTGCCACTTTCGCCCATTCCGCTCACGTCCATCAACCTCTGGGTAAAGAAGTTTCGTTTCTGGACTTCTCTGATCTGGAATTTGGAAAAATCCATGCTGTTGGGAAAGAGCGATTCTAGCTGCTCTTTGCTGAATCCCATTCTCAAACGAGACCGCAAACGCAAGTGGGATAAGATCATATACTGGGTGGGCAAGGGGAAGGTTGCGAATTCGGGGGACGCTGGGTCAACCGTGTTGATATCTATGCCATCGATGAAATTGCTGTCTAGTCCGATTTCACCCAAGAACTCTTCTTCTGGCATTATCCGGCCGTCGTCTCGTTCGGCACGGAAGTTATCGAGATGAGGAAGGTGGTACTCGTCGTTTTTTCGGAAGCTGACGCTCTCCTGGGCTGAGGTCTCGGGCTGTGCTGTCCCTGGTGGATTTTGCAATGTCTGGGATGACGCCTTGCCATGGCCTGGATGCAAGTTCTGGAGGTCCTCCAAGTAGACGGTGTCGTTGTTTGGATTAGTTGCAAGAACTCCTTCGCTGTCAGTAGTAGTGGGTCCTTGTTGCAGTCTCTCTGCCAATTTCTGCACCTGGATAGCTAGGAGCTTTCTTGCAGTCTCCATGGTGCTCTCTGTCTTTCCCTGTCTTCTTTCACGACGCTTCAATATAGTTTGGCGCTTCAACGCAGGCGCTCCGCCATCGAACACAAAGATAGGCAAGATGCCAAAGTAGAGCAATTTGCATATTCTTCGAAAAAAACCCACGATATGGGACTGAGGCAAGGTGTTGCCATCGCTGTCTCTCACGGCCTTCAAGAACTGGTATATCCAGATGGACGCATCAACAGCCAACTTTTTCCTGGAGAGCGCCTCGAGACGCACCGGTCGAGCAGTAGGCCCAACGATGTCCCAAAGAGAGTTGACACCCATTCTGCTTCAATGCCCTGGCTCAGGACGGCATGGATTTGCAACTCTCTCCCGCAATTTATATGCAGAAATGAACCTGGGGTTGCAGGCAGGAATTGGGTGGAGGACGGCGAGCAGCCAGGAAAACGTGTTCTGGAGCAGGAGCATCCCAGGGCAGTAGGACGCCATCATGAGCCGAAACGACATGCACCAGGTGGATGCGAGCACCCAGCTAGACATTTTGCCCATGGTTTCTGCCCCGAACCACCCCCAGACTGCCGAAGACGAGAACGGGCCGAAGTTGAAGGACGGGTATTCCCCCTTGTACATGAAAGCACACCTTCCGAAAACCATCCAGTATGTTCCGCCGCTCAATTTTTCACTTGTGGAAGACGGGATATACCGGTGTGGATTTCCAATGCCCATTAATTACCCATTCTTGGAGAGGTTGGAGTTGAAGACGATAATTTATTTGGGTGATTTGGGCAAGGAAAAGAAGAAGGAGAAGAAGGAGAAGAAGGATAAGAAGGACAAGGACAAAGACAAAGACAAAGAAAAAGACAAGGAAAAAGAAAAAGACAAGAGCGGCACGTTGGAGGTTCTCACCAACTACAAAACGTGGATAGACTCGACCGACATCACATTCCACCACTTGATGATGGAGTCCACACAGGAGCCCTTCTTGAACCAGGACCGCATCAAGCAGTCGCAAGAGTCGCTTACAAAGGCACTTCAATTGATGCTAGACCGCAACAATTTTCCCATGCTCATCCACTCTAACAAAGGCAAGCACCGCATTGGGGTGCTCGTGGGCCTCATGCGCAAAATCCTCCAGGGGTGGTGCATGAGCGGCATATTCGAAGAGTACGAGAAGTTTGCCATGGGCAAGTCGGAGATAGATTTGGAGTTTATTGAATTATGGCAGCCCGAACTATGGGTCGATGATCAATGGCGGCCCGACTTTGTCAGGTGCTAGCACATCACATGTTGTTCTTCATTTCCCGCAACCGGGTCATCACCTCGACGGGATTGGAGGCACCGGTCGCCTTCTGCACCGAGGGATCTCCCAACCGCATGAACGGGTTGAATTCGAGCTCGTCGCCAATGGTGAAGGCGCCGGTGGTGTGTTCGTTGCTGCTGGTGAACTGGGCCAACTTTCTGATGGCGCTATTGTCCAACACTGTTTGGGAGAACTTGAGATTGGACTTTGTGTATTCGTGGCCCGGGAAAACACGAGTTTCCTTGGGCAATTTGCCCAAGATAGCATTGAGCGCATGGTCCATTTCCTTGCCGGTGCCTTCGAAAAACCGGCCGCACCCGCTGATGAACAAGGTGTCGCCAGTAAACACGGCTTTTTCGTTGGTTTTGTTGTCCACTACGTAGTAGCACACCGAGTCCTGGGTATGGCACGGCGTGTGCAATGCTGTGATGGAGACGTTGTCTCCCAAATCGATAATCTCCTCGTGTGACGGCGTGTAGGTGACCAACGGCGAGTCCTTGCCGGCGATTATGGGCAAATCCGGGTACGCCTTGTGGAAGGCGTCGTTGCCTCCTGCGTGGTCGTAGTGGTGGTGAGTATTGACGATCGCCTTGAGTTCGTAGCTGGTCTTGCAACGGGTCAAGTACTCCTGTACCTCGTCCGGCTCAGCGGGATCTATCAACCAGGCGTTTTTGGTGGGCTCGTCGAGAAGTAGGTATGCGTAGTTGTTGCCGCTGCCCCATCTCATGGGGATCGAAGTTACGTGCATGTTTCTATAGAAATACAAAAACCGCCCTGGCTTGAAGGACATGAGATTGTGCAAGCAAGAATCCTCCAATCGTGGGCGCGATTACGTAATGGTTTGTGGGGTAGAGGCCACCATGATGGAGTGCTACTAGCGGCCCCATTTCTTGGGTTCCATGCCTTCAGGGGGGCTGGTTTCGAACGTCTTTGCCTTTGCCTCGTCCCAGTTGGTGGTCAAAACCGTGCCGTTCGACTCCACGTACGACTTCATCATGGCTCTTCTGCTGTCGTCGTCGGTGTTGGCGTACAACTGGGAGAAGAATTCCGACTCGTTCTTGCCGTCGTCGTTGTCGTCGTCTAGCTTGAAGTTGGCCCAGTCGACTGCCTTCTTGCTGGATGTGGGGTACGAGAGTGGAGGCTCGTTGGTGGATGCAGCAGGCTGGTACTGGTGTGCAGTCTGGGTCGAAGCTTCAAGAGTGGGCCATTTTTGGCTGGTGTTTTTCTTCAAGGTGACCTCCAACTTGGTTCCAAACACGCGGTAGATGCTTTCTTCGACGTTGATGGAGGCAAAGAGCGGATCCAAGTTGTAGGTGTATTCCGATCCGGCTCCGGTTGGAAACGATATGTGGACTCCGGCTGGCGAAAAACTGGTCTCGAGCTCAGTTTCCTTGATGTTTTTGGCAAAAATGGTGATCACCACACTGTCGTTTGTCTGGTACCAGTCGTCTCTGACTTTTGTTTTCAAGGGCGCATGCTTGTTGATGGTATCGATGTTGGTGGATGTAGGCTGTGGAACAGTGGTGGTGGCAGTGGTGGCAGTAGCAGCAGCTGTGGCAGCAGAGCTGGCAGTAGCAGTGGTCTTGGTTGTATCTTCTGCTGTGTTTTCCTTAGGCTCCTTTGGTTCCTGTTCGGATTTGGCCCTGTCGTAGGCAATCTTGTTCTTCCACATTTCAAGGGTGCTCTCTTTGCAATTGTATTCCACCGCCTTATCCACCTCAGCCTGCGCGTCGCTGTACTTCTTCTGGGCATAGTAAACCAACGCTAGCTTGAAGTGGCACTTGCCGATCTCCTCCCGTCGACCACGCTGGACGGCAATCTCCATGGCTGCCCTCACGTCTGAAATGGCATCATCAAACTTCTTCTGTCGCTGGTACAAGCCGGCGCGCTCGAGGAGCGACGGGAACTTCCGTTCGTCCTTCGCGATGGCCACCGTAAGGCTGCTGATTTTCGTGGTCAACTCCTCCGCCATTATATAGCTTGTAATTTTCGATCCCGCGATTTTTTCCTCTACGGAGTGATCCGCCATGGTTCTATATTACAATGCACTACGTATGTCCGGCAGCCTGCACCAAGTCGAGGAACTGCTCCTTGCTGACTTCGTTGAGAAGCTCTTCCTTCCTGACCAAACCAACTTTTTCGCCCGCCACTTCCTGGGTGGTCTTGATCTGGGTCGATAACACGGCATTGAACAACCGTACAACACCTCTCTGGGCAACCTTCTTGAGCTTCTTCTCGGCCTCAATGGTACTTCGTACTTTCTCCGGTTCGCTGGCACTGGGCAAGAGGTTTCTCACCCGGTGGTTATCGTGCAACGCTCTCTTTTCAGCAAGAAGCTGCTTCTTGGCCTTGGCTTCTAGCTTGGCAGAGTCGAGCTGCTTCTGTACGTTCTTCGAGCGTGCCATAATGGGGTCTTCCCTTTTGTGTGCTTTGAGTTTGGAGCCAATAATGGCGTTGAATGCATTGGCGAACTCCTGTGATCCGTCACCGGTCTTTCTCTTCTTTCTTGGAATGGCATCTTCGTCTGAGTCTGAGTCTGAGTTGCTTGCTTCTTCTTCTTCTTCTTCTTCTTCTTCTTCTGACTCTGAACCTGACGCTTCAGAAACAGAAGCTTCATCCTCACTGGAACTTTCTCCTTCATCTTCCACTTCGTTGTCACCGTCTAGATCGCCATCAGACTCGCTAGATGGCTCAGCTGGCTTTCTACTGGCCACCTTTGCATCTTTCTTGCCTTTTTGGCCCTTCACCGCTACTCGAATGCTCCCTTTGGCTCCGGTACTCTTAGCCATCTTTTGCCTAGACTATCGCATCGCATCGCATCGCTTCCTACCCCGGTTATGTCAGCGGGGTTTATATACAGGTACAACCATGTTTATGTTTGGAGCTGGTTTCAGATCTCACACCTTACACACATCCAAAACACATTTGCAGCGGGTATGGAAGCAGACAAGGAGAATGAGGTGCCGCGTACGGGGCTTCCCGGTGTTAAGGGACGAGAAGATGTCCCAAAAAAGCGACCTTACTTGTATTCTTTTTCAGCCAACCCAAAAACAGCCAAGAGCTTGCGCCATTCGTACTCCACAACGCCCAGTTCCAGCACTTTTATGAGTGACAGCTACCAAGGAATGTTAGAGAACCTCCAAGTATCGATCGAGCAGAAAAGCGACGAAATTGACCGGTTGGAAACATCCATAATGACCCTCAAAACCCAGCGAGCCAACCAAGAGTTTGAGATATTCAAGATTGAGGACAAACAGCTTCTGTTACAAAAGCAATACGACGCATTGGCGTTGCTGGTCAAGGAACTTGAATACCATGAGCAAAGCTCCTTGCAAGCACTCGAGAACAAATACAAATTACAGTGCAAACAGCATATCCAGCAGCACGAAGAGAAGTTGACAGAATTAAAAGAGACAATCACCCTGGAAATTGAAAAGGCATTTGACGACAACTTGGGTCGCCTCGTGGAGGAAATCGGAACCCTAAAGAAGCGCAAGCTGCAACTAGAGCAAGAGACCGCTCTGCAGGACCAGGACTTGCACCGAAAGTTGATCAAGCTAAAGGAAGACCATAGCAAACGTCTCATCAATTTGAACCACAGCTTGGATGAGAGCTTAGTTATGCTCAGGAGCGCAATTGATCAGGTTACAGCCGATACCAAAGCGAAACAACTGCAGCTACTGGCCCTCCGGTCAGCCCGCGAATCCAACGAGGTTGCAACAAACAAGGAACGTGCAGAGATTCTTCACAACTTGAAACTAGAATTCAGACTCAAAGAAGAAGAGCTATTGGCCCTCCGTGAGGGAATATCTCGCCTGAAACTGGAAACACTGGCGACCAATGACTCGGTAGCCCAAATGAAAAGGGAAATCGACTTGTACCGTGACAAGTCGTCCGACATTCATACGCTGATGGAACATAAGGAAGAAGTTAGAAGAAAACTCCACAATCGTCTTCAGGAATTGAAGGGGAACATTCGTGTGTTTTGTCGAGTTCGACCCTCTTGTGGAGAGCAAAAACAGCTCGCGAATATCGAGTTTCCAGACCTCCTGCTTGATGAAGATGGCCCGAATATGAAGATGGTGATTCGCAAGCCGACCGAAGATAATTATACGAATAATTCTGGTGCATATCAATTTTCCTTTGATAAGATCTTTCCACCTCAACTGACTAATACTGACGTTTTCAAAGAAATAAGTCAGCTTGTACAGTCATCATTGGACGGATATAATGTTTGTGTCTTTGCTTATGGCCAGACAGGTTCTGGTAAGACATTCACAATGGCTCATGAATCGGATGGTATGATCCCAATGTCCCTCAAAAAGGTATTTGAGGATATCCGATTCTTAGAGTCCCATGGGTGGCAGTATGATCTTGAGGGGCAATTCCTCGAGATTTATAACGAAGCAATATTTGACTTGCTATCACCTACTAAAATCACACGGTCGCCTTCAAAAACCAGTCCCAAAAAATACGAAATAAAGCATGATGATCTGACTGGTACTACTAGTGTTACAAACTTGACTTCTGTCTTAATCTCGGGGCCCGATCATGCCATGAAACTCTTGAGTTTGGCCAACAAAAATAGAAGCGTTGCATTCACCAAGTCAAACGAACATTCTTCCCGCTCCCATTCCATATTCATGATTCAAATACGTGCAACCAATCACAAGACCCAAGAGACCCGCAAAGGAACTTTGAACCTTGTGGATTTAGCTGGTTCCGAGAGGCTCTCCCATTCTCAGGCACAGGCTGAGCGCCTCAGAGAAACACAAGCGATAAATAAATCGCTTTCCAGTCTTGGCGATGTCATCTGTGCCCTCAAGTCCGGCCAGGATGGCAAAGCACCGCAGCATGTGCCCTACAGAAATTCAAAGCTTACTTACCTTCTTAAAAATAGTCTTGGAGGAGATTGCAAAACGCTCATGTTTGTAAATATCTCTCCCTTTTCTGGGTACGTTAATGAAACTTTGAATTCTTTGCGTTTTGCAACCAAGGTCAATTCCACAAGTCAGATGGGCAGTAAATAGTTTATCTATTATGCATATATATATACAAGTTGCGTTAGCTCATTTCAGGTTACTCTCAGTGATCAAGTTGTTTGCTGGAGCATAGTTGGTTGCAGTGCGTAAGAGTCCCTTTGCAACTAAAGACTCCCACTCTTCAGGGTAGTTGTCCAAAGCCCATGCTTCAACTTTTTTTTGCCCCGAATCTTCCAAGCAGTAGTTATGCATTGCCAATAAGAGGTCCGATGAGAATTCAATGTCATAGTCTTTCATCTCTTCTACGACATCAAAGGCCTCCTTTACAAGGCCGTGATACACGTGGGCAATGAGATACTGTCTGAAGATTGCGTAGTTTGGCAAGATACCATAGAGGGACAAGTCATTCCAAAACTTCAAGACGTACATCATATCACTGTAGGTGTAGGTTTTGAGCATTATTTGTATCGTTTCTTCGTTGATACCGCCCACTTGTTTCGGAACGGATGACATAGATACAAATAAATCTCTTGCTTTCGGAACATCCTGGAGATTGGAATAAGCATCAAGGATACAGTTTTGCAACTCAATATCCTGTTTTGGCATATCCATATCAATTTTGAGATATTCGTGAATTTCATGTACTCCTTCTTCGTATAACTTATTGCCAAAGTCTTTGAAGAGATGGAGGTACATATCCCTCAGTGGAGGTAAATGGCGCATGGTACCATGTAGTTCACTCAACTTTCTCAATTGTCTGAAAATGATCAATGCTGCATTAGAACGGTCGTGTTCGCAAAAGAACTTCATTGCAGGTAAATAGGATTCATATGGAACTGTGAAATATTTGTGAAGCTCTCCATAAAGAACCCAGTTGGTCTCGTGTGTTTCTTCATTTGTGTAAGTAAGAACGAAGTTGTGAAGCAAATCGAACAATTCCTTATACTTGACAAACGCGGGACCCGAGGTTGGTAACTTGACAACGTCATCGCGTTTAATGGGAGGAAGCTCCCTTTTTAGCATTTCAATGAGGTCCCCAACATATTCAGCTTCGAGCATCTTGGAAGCCAAAGCTTTTGCAGCGTGTACGTCAATTGAATGACTAACCATTTGCTGCTTAATCCTGCGGAACAAGGGGAAAATCTCATCAATGGTAGAAAGGTTGTTGCACAACAAAATTATAAGTTGGTTCAAAGTTAAAAAAGCTCTTGCATCAGACTCGGTTTCCCATTGCGTGAAATTCGCAATACTTTCGTCAAAGATTTCTATCGCTAACTCATGATTTGATTGCGCAATGGCGTTGTCCAAGCGGTACTTGTATACGAGTACGTTCGACTCTATGGCGTGTTCGTCTCGAAAATATTGGTCCACAGCTTTTCCAATCGAAATTGAGTCAGAAATTCCTGTTGAGTAATAAAATGCAATCTTTTCGTAAATGCTCAAGAGATCTTCAGGCTGAAGAGAATCGTCCAGTAGGATCGTGGCAATCTTCTCAACGATTCCATCGGCTGACATACTGTCACATTTGCCGAACAATGATTGAAGCTTGGCCACTGCTCTTATTTGAGATGAAAACTTGACATCATCTTGAACGATAAAGTTGCATAAGCTTTGTTCCGAATGACCAAAAATATCTCTGAAAACCCATGATATTTCAAGTAGACTGTAGGCAAGAGCTTCATCTTCAAGATTTTCTTTAAAGACAATGTCTTTGACTTTATCTGCCAAGTCCCGGTTCTCCTTGAGTAAATCCTTGAAGGATGTGACGACGCTTTCAAAATCGTCGGTGGGATTAATTGAATGAAGGTTCCAAGCGTGTTGGAGTAATTTTGCGGTCGTTGAGGGACTAACAGAGGCAAGCTCTAACGAGTCCACAAGCAGACCATGCAAAAAAAGTTGAATACGGTCTATATCTCTTTCGGTATTATGGTACTCGTACGGCTGGGGAGGATTCTTTTCGAACAAAGAATCGATATAGGACAAATAATGCAGGTACAAGGAGTCATTAAGTAGAATGAAGCTACCCAGTCTCTCTGAGGCTTCAATTATAGCCTCGAATGTCAGTAGGCGTAAATTTTCCTTTGCGAGTTCGAACTCAAGAATGCTGGTGGTGAAGTCAGCTGTGAATATATGGCCCTTCTTGTTCAAGAGATAAGTTAAAGTCGTCCCCAAGCTGCCGCCTGTCAAGCTGGAAGCAGCGGATACTATATGCTGGAGAATTTCCGAGGGAATCGTTTCCGACTGTTCTGATATAAAGTACTCGGCGATCTTTGCCATGGACTCGTACTTTGTCCACTCTGGTAGTTTGCTCATACGAATATAGAGTTGAGAAATGTCCTCGGCAGATAGCGTGCCGGCAACTTTTTGCTTGTTAAGATAGAAGAGCTGCATGTATGCTTGGTCTGCGGCCTTGGCTAGACTGTCGGTATTGAAGGACGAAGTTTGGTGAAGAAGGTGAGACAACTTCGAAGAAAGTATGCCATGGCGGAGTTTCGCTGGCACTTCCCGGGTTTTGGAATAGTGGCGTAGATCCTCAAGCAACTTTATCACCTCTGTACTCTCCTGTTCAGGGTCTTCTGGTATGATTTCAGGCGAGTTAGAAGGTGTTGTGTTGAACTTGCTGAGAGGATTTGTCCACATTTTATAGCGTTTGGGTGTAAACGGGGACAGCGGGCGTATCCTCGCCGTGGGTGGTGGTATGGAAACCGCTCCTGCGAGTCGCCACGGTATTCGGGGAAATTTTCGTATCATCGACTCGTTAGGAACGTGAGGATTTGTTGCAAAATATGGACGATGAGAACTCGCCCAATACACCGTAGAAGCTGCAACTAGGACAGAGTAGGGCAAGATGGACTACAAAAGCCGGAGGAGAGTGCTGGAAATGTACAGTGGGGTGGTGGCACTCTGGTTGGTTCTATATATACATGTAGCAACAACGGTGCTAGTCTTCGGTGTATTCTGGCAAATGCTTCTGCAAGCGTTTTATCGCCCAGTTTTTGCCGATGAACTTGACGTCCGGGTCGCTGCCGCCCTCTGTCAACGTGTAGCGCTTCCAGAAGGCGGGGTCCTTGAAGCGGGGGTCTTCCTCGCGGAAAATGCCTAGCGACGAGCGTATGGCGCCCACGGCGTCGCGCAAGTCGGCAGCAATCTGGGCCCTCAACTTGACGGCGTTGCTGCCGTTGCGCAACTCGTCGTTCAAGTCGGCGGGGTTTTTCGGGTCGATGTACCTGGCGCAGAGCCGGCGCCACTGGTCTCTGTACTCCTCGATCTTGGCGTCGGGCAAGGCGTCGCCGATGGTGATGTGGACCTCGGAGCCCATGTTGGAGGGGAGCCATCTGTTGATGCCCTTGTCGGCGGAGTCCTCGGGGGCGATTTTCTCCAAGCCGTAGGCAAAGATCGGCACCACTATCGGGGCTGCGGTGGCCTCGAGAATGAGCCTGGAGACGCCCCACTTGAAGTAGCGCATGGAGTTTTCGTGGGGCGACTCGAGCTGCAACACAAAGCCCTCGGGGAACACATGGAACCACGACGTCTTCTTGCGGACAAACGGCGACTGGGCCATGAGCACGTTGGTGGCGGATTTTTTGTGGGCCAACATTTCAGACGAGTCTTTCCACGACGGCAAGCTGGCGTGCTGGAGGAGCATGGGCTTGTCGGTGTCGCGCACCCGCGGCAGGAACTCCAAGTCCAAGGTGTCGTCGGGACTCATTATTCGGATGGCGGCGTCGAGCGACGGCTGGAAAGGACCAAAGCCAAAGCGCTTGGTGCCCAAGATCTTGCCCAAGTTGAAGAACCACGAGAGCGTGGCGTTGGAGAAGCAGATGTTGTGGGCGCCAAACCCCCACCGGATGGTGTCGATGTCGGTGTGGAAGCGCCACGGAAGCGCCGCGTAGAACGTGGGGTCGTCCACCACACTCATGTGGTTCATCACCGTCAAAAGCGACCTGTTTTCGCGGCGGGCACGCAGCAACGCCTGGTCGAGCTTTTCCACCCCGTGCACGTACGGCTTGTACAAGGTGTTGAGGACGATTTTTGTGCCCGAGATCATCATCAAGCAGGTGGCGTGCGACGCATAGTTCCACAACGGCGAGGTCCGCGGCATCTCGTTGAGGAAGTCGTCGCCGCGGCGGAGCA
This sequence comes from Meyerozyma smithsonii, assembly GCA_030570235.1. Lineage (NCBI taxonomy): Eukaryota > Fungi > Ascomycota > Pichiomycetes > Serinales > Debaryomycetaceae > Meyerozyma > Meyerozyma smithsonii. The sequence goes on along the minus strand of JAJLVE010000001.1, from coordinate 536,931 downwards.
CATCTGGAAACGACATCTTGGCCACGAGTCTGGATCAGCCGTGCAAGAGAAAAGATGAAAGGTTCCGGGCACGAGGCAGTTTTGATGTGCAGGTGCGAATGTTGGGGAACACGTTTGGGAGTGCAGGGTGCAGGGTGGCCGAGTGGGCTAGTGGGTGGAGGTTTGGTTTGGTGGTTTGGTTCTTTCCGCTCCAGGGACTACGACGCTGTGCAATTGCCAATGGCCAATGGTGTATTGCAGCCACCACGGCATTGCAGCCACCACGGCGTTTGGCCGCTCGGCTCGGCTGCACCTGCAGAACACTACAGCGCCAATACTGGCCCACACCCTGTCCACTCGTCCTCTTCTCCGTCCCCTTCTCCCCTCTTTTCCCTCTTTTCCCTCTTTTCCCTCTTTTCCCTCTCTTCCCTCTCTTCCCTCTCTTCCCTACCGGCCATCGCGTCCTGCATGCCCCCACTCCCATCTCAAAAAAATTCATCTCATCGCCGCGTTTTATCTCCACCATGAGGATCAAAAAGAAGGGCACTTCCGGTAACGCTAAGAACTTCATCACCAGAACCCAGGCTGTCAAGAAGCTCCAGGTCTCCTTGGCCGATTTCCGGAGGCTCTGTATTTTCAAAGGCATATATCCCCGGGAACCCCGTAATAAGAAGAAGGCCAACAAGGGTTCCACCGCCCCCGTCACCTTCTACTATGCCAAGGACATCCAGTACTTGCTTCACGAGCCTGTTTTGCACAAGTTCAGAGAACACAAGACGTTTGCCAAAAAGTTGCAAAGAGCCTTGGGACGCGGCGAGGTGAGTGCTGCCGCCAGATTGGAGTCCAACAGACCCAAATACTCGCTCGACCACGTCATCAAGGAGAGATATCCCACGTTTTTGGATGCGGTCCGCGACCTCGACGACCCGCTCAACATGTTGTTCCTTTTCGCCAACATGCCCGCCACCGACAAGGTCAGCCACAGAATCACCAAGGACGCAGAAAAGTTGTGCAACCAGTGGCTCGCCTACGTGGCCAAGGAGAGATTGGTCAAGAAGGTGTTCGTGTCCATCAAGGGTGTGTACTACCAGGCCAGCGTGTTGGGCCAGGAGGTGCGGTGGTTGGTGCCCTACAAGTTCCCCACCAACATTCCGTCGGACGTGGACTTTAGAATCATGATGACCTTCTTGGAGTTCTACTCCACGTTGTTGCACTTTGTGTTGTACAAGTTGTACAACAACGCCAACTTGATCTACCCGCCCACCATCGACATCGAGAAGCTCAAGGGCATCGGCGGCTTGTCGGCCTACATACTCCAGAACAAGGACGGCGCCAACCCGTTGATACCCAAGGCCAAGGCAGTGCACACCGACGCCGCGGGAACCCAGCTCGACGACAGCGAGATCTCCAAGGCTCTCAAGGCCGACGAAAAGGAGGCCGACGACGACGTGGTGCCCGCCGTGGAGGAGGTGGAGTTGGACGAGTTTGCAGCCACCAACAAAACCACCGGCGACTTGTTGAGCCAGCCGTCCAAGTACGCCACGCCCACGTCCACCTTGTTCTCCAAGTTTGTCTTCTACGTTGGCCGTGAGGTCCCGTTAGATATCCTTGAGTTTTGCATATTATCCTGTGGGGGGTCGTTGGTGTCGGAGATTGCCATGGACGACTTGAAGATCAACCACCCTGAAGCCTACAAGAACTTGGACTTGAGCACCATCACCCACCAGATTGTCGACAGACCCAAGGTTGCGTCCAAGGTGACCGGAAGAACGTATATCCAGCCCCAGTGGATCTTTGACTCGTTGAATCAGGGCAGCTTGCTTCCTGTGAACCTGTACGCTCCAGGAGAGACGCTTCCACCACACTTGTCTCCATGGGGCGATGCCGGTGGATACGACCCTGAGAGCAAGAAGGAAGAGGAAGTGGAAGAGGAGGAAGAAGAAGGAGCTGAGGAGGCTGAGGCTGACGAAGAAGAGTCCGAGGAGGAAGACGCAGATGTCAAGGCCCAGAGAGAATTGGAGATGGAAGCGTCTGGCGTCAAGTTCTCTGACGTGGCAGAGGACAAGAAGAAGAAGCCATCGAAGAAGAGATCTGCCGAGGACGAAGAAAAGGACCTCAAGAAGATCATGATGACCAACAAACAGCGCAAGTTGTACAACAAGATGCAATACGGCATCAACAAGAAGGAGACCCGGCAGGAGGATTTGGCCAAGAAGAGAAGAAAGATCGACAAGAAGAAGGCCGAGTTGCAGAATCTCAAGTAAAAGCATAGAACTATACGTACATAGCATTATCACTAGAAATCGAGTTTAGTTTCCCAAGTCCGAAATTCTCAATTTTTGCAAATCTTCTCACAATTCACAATCATGGCATTTCGCCGCAACCTATCGAAACTCGGTCTTCGAGAGTACTTGAACACGCCAACGTGGTCCGTCACCAGTCTTCTACACAACCCCGCTGGGTTTGGCCAGCCCGTGATAGACGAAGCCGTAGTGAAAAAGATGCTTCGAATCTCCGGTCTCCAGAGTACCATCTCTAGCGACAGCACCAGCAAGATTAAGAAGGCATTGGAGACACAAATGGTGTTTATCAACCACCTCTACGACGCAAACACCCAGGCTAACGACAGATCCACGACTAACGACCACTTTCGACTTTTACCCGGCGACCATCGCCAGCCGGTGCCGCTCACGTTGCAGCAAATAGAACAGCACATTGACGAGATGCAGCCGGACCCGGCCAAGGGGGAGGCGGGCAGCTTCACGATACGGGAGTTACGGGATAGTGCATTTTTCGTAGTTAAGGCCCGACAGTAGCTATTTAGATACACGGCTGTCCATATGTATTCTGTCGGGAATCTCCAACTTGACCAAGTTTTTGAGGAACTCCTGCAACTTGAGAAGCTCCTTGGTGCCTTGGTTGATGGCGTCCACGTCGGTGGCTTTGGGGACATTGATGTAGGCCTTGAACTGGAACGTGTTGGACTCGTCCAAGAGCTTCAATGCGATGGCATTGTCGGAGGACTGGCGCTCGTCGTCTCGTATGAACACCTTGAAGATCTCGATGACGATGTCCCCGTGGAAGAAACGCACGCCCTTGAGCCAGAACTGGTTTATCACGTCGTAGCCTAGGTCGCTCAAGAACTGGAGAAACGAGTCGTTCCGGACAAACTCGAACTGGTCCAGGTCTTCCTTCTCCACCTTGTCCACCACCTTCGTGTGGTGGTGCACCAACGTGGAGTCGTATATCGTCTGTGCCGAACAGGTCTGGTTCTTGCCGGCCACAGGTATATCGGCTATTTGGAGGGTCCAGATGCGTTTGGTGTTGCCGCCCACAAACAACCTGCTGGCTTCCACGCTGCTGCTGTCCTGGAGAACCGGCTTCTCTATGTCCCCTGTCTCCTCGTCCCATGTGGTGATGCATTTCATGTAGTACTGTTCAATCTGGTTGACCTTGCCAGCCTCGACTTTGGGCTTGAAGACGTCGTGCGGTTTGGTGACTAGCGTGTAGGTGGCTATGCTCTGGGTGGAGCGAAGGCCGGTCAACGCCTTGAGTGTGGCTACCGTCTGGACATAGTAGTCATGTTCCACGGTGGACACGAGCGAGAGTTGGTGAACCATGTGTGCGCACAGAACCAGAAACCAGAGGAAGAAATAGAAGGTGGAGGGAGAAGGGAGAATGGGTAAAAACGAGCATGTAGGGAAAATGGGCAAAGTGGGAGCACCTGGGGTGGTGCGACTTGACAGTGGACAGGAATTGACTCTCTTTTTTGCCGCTGGGCAACTATGCTACAAATGTACGTTTCTTGATCATACGAGCTTCTGACTCTGGATTCACTATACTAGTAATTTTTGTCGCTGCTGCACCGCCTATTGCTCCTTCTTTTCCTTCTCCAACGCACTGGTATCCTCCGTGAACGCGGCCACAACGTACCCAATCAACACCACGTTTGCGGCCAACGCCGCTATGCCGCCACTCACGAGCGCATTATCGCTGAGATACTGAACCACGAAAAAGGTGAACACCGGGAAGATGATCATGGCCGCGGTGAAAAACACCAACTTGTTGACCACAGTTCTGGTTAGTATGCTCGCGCACCAAGAAAAACCACCATCGCCTACTTACTTCGGGATATCTGCTGGCATGCTGTCACTAGTCGCTGCCGGTGAAACCTCGCGGCCTAACCATCCCCGCCGTGCGCCTACCGGTTTTTGATAAAGACCAGTGCGAATTGTCCTTGGTCCTCAGCTCCCTCCCTAACATGAAGCTCGGTGGAATCGTGACACTCGCGCTCTTTGAGACAGCGGTGCTTGCATTTTCGGATACTGCGCCCTTCTACTCGTCGAAACACTTGGGCAAGGTCTCCTACTACGAAGAGTCCGCCAGTTTGGCGTCCAAGTGGACTGATATCACCAACGACATTTGTGCTTCTGGCCAGAAAACGGTGGTGTTCCGTGTGAACAACTTGCAGCACCACGGCGACCACGCCAGTGGCTCGTATGTGGAACACGTCCACTATGGCTCTGCTGCTGACTTGGATATGCCATTGGGCGCCAGCTGCACCGCCGACCAGGTATCGTACCAGCAGGACTTGTCGGCGATACACGTGCCATTGACCATTGTGGACATCGAGGACAACGAGGTGCACTCGGTTGGCGAGCTTGTTGCCGCCGTCAACGACCAGCTGGTGGTCGTGGTGGTCCAGGGCAAACCGGCGTTCCACCAGGCCGGCTCCCACATGGAGAACATCAAGGACTACATGGAAGAAAAGGTGTACAAGAACCTCAACATCGAGCTCGGGGTGCAGCAGAAGCGGTCGGAGTCCGACGACTACGACGAGATCACGGCGGAGGTGGAGGCCGACTTTGCCAAGGCCGAGGCGATGATTGCCCTGTACTCGCAGGAGGCGGTGTCCATCTTGGACAAGACCGAGGCGGACTCGGGCTCCAGCCCCGCGCCCCGGTCCGGCAGCCTGAGTCTCTTCACCGAGTACAGGTTCTTCACCCCCGGCATATGGCTGGGGCTTATTGTGTCGGCATTGCTCATCACCGTGTTGGCCACTGCATTACTGTGGATCGGTTCCTTGGAAATCTCCTACAAGTCCTTCGACAAGCAAGTCGACTACGAGAAAAAAAACGAATAAGTAGCCTAATAGATATACGGTACTATTTTGTATGGCACCCGTCTCTTGTACTCCTCCCACTGGGCGCCGTACTTGTCGCTGCACTTGGCGTCGTCGCGGATCTGGCGGTGGAGCAAGAGGGTGCCGAAGTAGATCACGTAGAAGTAGGTGACCGGGGTCTGGAAGCCCGTGGTCAAGCACCAGCTCCACGCAATCATCCAGTCGCCGAGGTAGTTGATGTGCTGCGACATGGCCCACCAGCCGTCGCAGAGCAACCGGGAGCCGGTTTTGGTGGGGATGCTCTTCATGTGGTCCAACTTGCCCTGCTTGAAGGCCGACTTCTGGTTGTTGGAGGCACTGAAGATCCAGTAGCCGGCGGCGGCAAGAAGCACAATGAGCGCGGTGTTGACGGGCCCCAAGTGGACGGCGTTGCCGGGCACCGACAAGTAGCGGGCCTGGAGCGAGTACGTCCACGGCACCCAGGTCAAGTCGCCGAAACTGAGCATGAAGCCAAAGCCATCGGTGGTGATGTCGATCATGGAGAGACAGCCTTCCTCGTTTAGCACGCCGTCAAACACGTAGAACGCCTGCAACGCGGTCACGAGCACAATGGAGTCCGACACCGAGCCGTGGTTGTGGTACTGGTGGTGGATACAAGACAAGTTGATGACAAGCCAGAGAAGCATGCCGGGCCGCAACTCGCAGAACAACTTGATGTCCCACGGCCCCATGCGGGGATTCAATTCTCGGCCGATGAAAAAGTCGTAGATGGGGTTGCCGGTGTTGCCGTTCACGGACAAGATGCGCTCGTGGGAGCCCACGCCGTTGTTGGCGGCGAGGGGGATGAAGGATGCGATATATACAGCCACCGCCAAGAGGAACGAGAAGATGATGGTGACGAGGATGAGCTGCAACTGGTGGTTGTAGACGAACTGGAGTTCGGGCAGGTGGAAGGTTGGCGACAGCAAGAGGCGGGCTGCGACAATGGCCACGAATGCCGACGACACGCTTTTGCCGTTGATGTTGTAGGGCAAGCGGGTGCCGTCGCGCAACGCAATGCCGTGCTTGGAGACGCCCGGCAAGATCAAGTCGAAGACGGTGGTGGCCGCGAACCACCCCAAGTAGGCTAGCCATGCGTGGGGGTCGCAACACAAGTCCCGGAGCTGGGATGTGGACTGCGGAAGCTGTTCCCGGACAGCCGGCCAGTCGATGTGTATTCCCGAGATGCTATAGTGTTCGTTTGTGACGAGGTGGAGCACGACAACAACCACCGGCAAGCCGAAAATGATGCCGAGCGCACCTGGGAGGCCAGCAAACTCACGGTGGGTTGTCTTGGGGTTGAGTGGCTGTGCGGACATTAGCTGTGCTGAGCTGTGGTGCTGGCACTTTTATTAGGTTGCGGAATAGTTGCCACCAGGAACGAAGCTGATGCGACGCTACGACGCGCGAGTCGCGGACTGCAAACGAGGGCGTGGCTGGCCGTATACAGGACAGACACCCTGCGAGGGCCACCAGAAGGAAGAAATGAGGTAACGAGAACAGTGCGGGCCAAACGGTCGCAAGCCACAAAATAATGCACCGGGACCCACAGGATGGCTGGGGACCCCTGCAGACCCCTGCGGACCCCTGCGGATTGCGGACCCTGGGCAATCGCTCGAAGCCGCGCGGGGCCTCGGAGCGTGTCGGCCGAGATGGCGATGGATTAATAATTGACGGACTTGTGGCCGGAGCAAGCTGGTGCACACAGCCGGCAGAGGCAGCACCGCGAACCAGGTTCGCGCGCCGGAGGTGGTGGCCTGCGGGGAAGAGATTCGCGAACCCTGTCCCCCACCCGTCACGGAGGGGAGCACGGAAAACGCACAAACTCCCCCGGCGACGAATGCGCACAAAATGTTCTCTCGGATGACGGTACCTACGTCAGTTACGCGCGAGCCATTGCGGGGAGACGGCTGGGCAGATGCACGCTAGGATGCTAACGACGAACAATCCAGGTGCCAGTTGCGAGTTAAAAGTTGCAAGTTGCACCTATTGTTGCACGCGCGTCGGGCGGATTTTACCAGGCGGATTTTCCCAGCCAGATTAGCAGGACGGAATACCGGCAGCGATATGCACCTGTGACCCGGTCAATCGCGGTGCTGCGGGCCAAGAGATCGGCATCTGCGACGGCAGTGATATACGTTCCGTTTCCGAGCGTGCCCCCCCACCGATAACAGCCACTACTCCTACAGCAAGCCAGTGATTGCAACCTCCCAAATAGGCACCGAAACGCGCGTCATCGAATACCGCCGTGCGCATCAATTAGGCCACCCCACAGTCCGCGACCGTCCTCGGTTGGCCCGGCAACCATCTTCGGGTATAGTGGCCGAACCAGCCGTCAGATTGTTACGCGGAGGATTTTCGTCTCCCGCAGGCGCCGTCACAGGCGTCACCGCGGCGACATATCGGGCGATATGACTGGGATGTGGTCCGATTACTGGAGCGGGCTTGGGTGTTGACGGTGGAGAATGCCAGAATGCGGCGGAGAATGCAGTGGAGAATACCGAGGCGGGAATCAGAGGCAATGTGCAATTACCTCTGAGCCATCGCCTACGGTGCCGCATCCGCACCCGTATCCGAAACCTCGCAGTTTTTCCATCCCCCTGTGAACAGAACCACCACAGCGCGCGCGGCTGCTAGTGGCTTCCGGAAACAGCAACCATATAGCGCACAGCTGATCTCATCGTTAATGCAGCGACTATTGCCGGGGATTCCCCTCAGGCTGGCCGGGCATTGTAGCATTGTCTTATTGTGTCTGGCGAATAGGCGTTACCCAGGGCAATGACGCACGATGGCAGATGCAGCGCAGCCGTCTCTGGCCCCGGCCCCAAATATATACCCGTAGTCCTCCCGCCTGCCGCTCCCACCCACGTCTATCGCCCGCGCTAGGCTGGATTCTTGCGAGGCTCGATTTTTACGACCGCTGCATATTTGAAGGGGTCCTCGCTGCGAAAAATCTCTCCCACACGCCCGCCTGTCCCAGCGTCCCACGTCCGCCCCCTAGCGTCCCACGCCCGCCACTACCCGTCTGAACGTGTGTGGCTGCCCTGCACCCCCCAGGCACCCCCCGCTATCTCTCCCGTCTAACTACGCCGGTTTACGGCCTGCCCATACGCACTTGGCCTCCTATTGTTCAGCCTGAAATTTTCCAGCGCGGCTCACGTTACTAAACCAGGAAGCCTCCACCAGAGATTCTGACACGCACATCGCCGACACCCACTAATTTTTTTCCCACCATCCCCCAGGCGTACTCTGGGTTTTTGGTAGACACTCGCTGCTTGAGCCTCCACGCCGTCATCTTGACTGGTTTGCTGCTGTCAGACATCCCCAGCGGGCTGCGGGAAGTGCATTTCACCCACACGCTCTCACTAACGCCTCCGTCCACCCCCTCGTCACCCTAGCATAGCTGCATTTTTTCCTTGCATAATGGACAAAACGCCCAAGAGAAGGGGCAGACCTCCCAAACCCACGTCTCTCTGCCACCGGATCTCGTCCACCATGAACATCAACGTCAACACTCCGCCCCGCTACAGAAGCCCCACCGCCGAGTCCAATTCCAACCAGATGATGAGACGCGGCACCCCCAACTGGTTCGATCCCATCATGAAGGTGTCTCCCACCCTGTTGCCCAGCTCGTCGTCTCCCAGACGCCGCCCCAGAAAAAACTCCTCGTCCGCGTCCACGCCCACTTACAAGAGACAGCGGGTGAGTCTGGCCACCCAGTTGCTGGCGGCGGCCGTCGCCGACTACGCGGCCTTCACCCCGCTCTCGGTGGCCCCCGACTCCGCGTTGGCCTTCCACGTCAACTCCAAGGCGGTGGAAAACATCGCCATGATCACCCAGTCCGACCTGACGCCGTCCTACCGCACGCCGCCGGCGTCGGTGGCGCGTCCCTCGTTTGCCTCCGCCAACTCGGCGCCCGTCATTGCCCGTGGTTCTGTCCCCAACATGGCTCTCGACTTGGGAATGGGCTTCGAAGCGTCGCCCCGTAGTCGCTCGGCCGAGTTTTTGGGTGCACCCGTGCAGCTCGTCAAAGACACGGCACCCGCCAGGGGCCACCAGCAGGAGGCCAGAGAGTTTCTGCTCAAGCTCGTGGTGGATCTGCTGGGCCGTGCTGTTTTGTCGCTGGGCTCCGAGTCCCACAAACCACCCGCTCCGCCCCACGCTGCGGACGCCCATGCCAGTGCCGACATCGGTGCCAATATCAATGCTAATATCGGTGCTGATCTCGGTGCTGATATCAGTGCTGATCTCGGTGCCAGCGCCAACGGCAAGCGCAGCGGCTCCGCCCACGACACAATAGAAGCCAAGCCCAAGGCGGAGCCTTCGCGTAAACCCCAGCTCCAGTACTCGTACTCGGCGTTGGGCATCGAAAAGGCCCACAACTTTAGCTTGGACGTGCCATTCGCCGACGACATGGCCGGGGTGTTTGCGCAGCAGACGCCCGAGCAGGAACAGAACGGCCGGGCGTCGTTGCGGCGCTACAACTCGGACATCATCGGGCTTTCGTCGGGGTTGCAGGATACGGCCGCCAAGTTGGCGTCCATCGCCGAGCCGTTTGCCGACGTGTCACCGCTAGAAAAACTCCCCCAGACCCCGCGGAGGGAGAACTACTTCTTGGCCCTGAACATGAACCTGACCCCGAACAATGGGTTTAGCTTGACGCCCCATTTCAGCTCCATGATGAACACCATGATGTACTCGCCGCAACAGCAGCGCAAGCCGGTGCAGGGCGACTTCTTCCTGGGATCAGAACTCTTCCAGCAAGGCGCCGGCCCGGCCCAGCAGTATCCTACGGTGAACATGATCGATCTTATGAACTTGCAGGGCAACGGAGGAGCGAAGAGCAACGGCGTGGATCCAGAGGTGTCGCCGTCGTCGTCACCCAGTGGCGACGATTCTGGCGACGCCCGGCTAGCGTTGAAGAAAATTATACAGGTTAAACGCGAGAGTTAATATATTGGTAGCAGAGAAGGTGAACAGTAAACAGTAGCAGAGTTGCAGAACTGGGGGCCCGCCACGGGTCGGTAACCCTCAGACCGCGGCTGCGTACACTACAGTACACATCGCCTGGAAAAATTAACCCGCGCACGCCGCCTGGTTTTCTCAAAAAATTTTCAAAATTTTCACTAGCTGTTAATAACTACTATGTCTCACAGAAAGTACGAAGCACCACGTCATGGATCCTTGGGTTTCCTCCCAAGAAAGAGAGCTGCCAAGCAAAGAGGAAGAGTTAAGTCTTTCCCTAAGGACGTCAAGTCCAAGCCAGTTGCTTTGACCGCCTTCTTGGGTTACAAGGCTGGTATGACCACCATTGTCAGAGACTTGGACCGTCCCGGATCCAAGATGCACAAGCGTGAGGTTGTTGAGGCCGCCACCGTTATTGACACTCCACCATTGGTTGTTGTTGGTGTTGTCGGTTACGTCGAGACCCCAAGAGGCTTGAGATCTTTGACCACCGTCTGGGCTGAGCACTTGTCCGAGGAGATCAAGAGAAGATTCTACAAGAACTGGTTCAAGTCCAAGAAGAAGGCTTTCACCAAGTACTCTGCCAAGTACGCTCAAGATGGTGCCCAGATTGAGAAGGAGTTGGCCAGAATCACCAAGTACGCTTCTGTCGTCAGAGTGTTGGCCCACACCCAGATCAAGAAGACCCCATTGTCCCAGAAGAAGGCCCACTTGGCCGAGATCCAGGTCAACGGTGGTTCCGTCGCCGACAAGGTCCAATGGGCCAAGGAGCACTTTGAGAAGACCGTCTCTGTCGACTCTGTTTTCGAGCAGAACGAGATGATTGACGTTGTCGCTGTCACCAGAGGTCACGGTTTCGAGGGTGTCACCCACAGATGGGGTACCAAGAAGTTGCCAAGAAAGACCCACAGAGGTTTGAGAAAGGTTGCTTGTATTGGTGCTTGGCATCCAGCCAATGTTAACTGGACTGTTGCCAGAGCTGGTCAGAACGGTTACCACCACAGAACCTCCATCAACCACAAGGTTTACAGAGTTGGTTCCGGTGCCGACGAGTCCAACGGTGCCACCGAGTTTGACAGAACCAAGAAGACCATCAACCCAATGGGTGGTTTCGTTAGATACGGTAACGTCAACAACGACTTTGTCTTGGTCAAGGGTTCCATCCCCGGTACCAAGAAGAGAGTTGTCACTTTGAGAAAGTCCTTGTACGTTGACACCTCCAGAAAGGCTTTGGAGCAAGTCAACTTGAAGTGGATTGACACTGCCTCCAAGTTCGGTAAGGGTAGATTCCAGACCCCAGCCGAGAAGCACGCCTTCATGGGTACCTTGAAGAAGGACTTGGAGAACTAAGTTACCCGGTAGCTTGGTTATACATAGTTGATACTTTCACCACCTTATACTTCCTGTAGATAACCATGGGGGCGCCGCCGCGCCCGGCCGTTGAGCTCCCCCGCGCCGGTCGTGGCCCACCCAGACCACACGTGACCCAGACGAACGTTGCTTACTCCCGAGGAGAACCCCTAAACCCGGTTTTGGCCGGGGTTTACCCGCCGGGGCGCCCACCAAAAGGTCACGTGCGCCACCGTGTAGGTGGCCAGGACTGCCTTTTCCGGCGGTCCGGGTCCCCGCCCCTTACCCCAGTTAGTCCCCCGCGGTCTGTCAGTTCCGGGAGCACGTTCATTTATAAACCCCAGTGATCTCACCGTCAGCTACCAAGAAAAAAATTTCATAATTATGGTTAAAGTAACAGTTTGTGGTGCCGCTGGAGGCATTGGCCAGCCCTTGTCCTTGCTCTTGAAGTTGAACCCCAAGATCGATGAGTTGTCCTTGTTCGATGTTGTCAACGTGCCGGGGGTGGGTGCTGACTTGTCACACATCTGCTCCAACTCGTCCACCTCTTCGCACTTGCCTTCTTCCAAGGAGGACAAGACTGCTCTTGCCGAGTCGTTGAAGAGTTCAGACTTGGTGATCATCCCTGCTGGTGTGCCAAGAAAGCCGGGCATGACCAGAGACGACTTGTTCAACATCAACGCCTCGATCGTGCAAGGATTGGCCCAGGGCATTGCCGAGACCTGTCCCGACGCGTTTGTGTTGATCATCTCCAACCCCGTCAACTCCACCGTGCCCATTGTGGCCGAGACGTTGAAGAAGAACAATGCGTTCAACCCCAGAAAGTTGTTCGGTGTCACCACGTTGGACATTGTCAGAGCCAACACCTTCATCTCCCAGCTCTTCTCCAACGAAACCAAGCCCACTGACTTTAACATCAACGTGATTGGTGGACACTCGGGCGAGACCATTGTGCCATTGTACTCGCTCACCAACTCCAAGCAGTACTTGGACAAGTTGTCGGAGGAGAAGCAGAAGGAATTGATCAACAGAGTGCAGTTTGGTGGCGACGAGGTGGTCCAGGCCAAGAACGGCGCAGGCTCCGCTACCTTGTCCATGGCATACGCCGGCTACAAGTTGGCCGAGTCCATCTTGAAGGCCCTCGACTCGCCAGACGTGGTCGAGTGCACGTTCTTGAACTTGGACTCCTCCATCAAGGGTGCCACCGAGGCCAAGAAGTTGGTGGGCGACTTGGACTTTTTCTCATTGCCAGTCAAGTTGGGCAAGTCCGGTATCGAGGAGGTACAATACCAGTTGTTGGACAAGATCAGCGCCAACGAGAAGAAGTTGTTGGAGGTTGCCATCGACCAGTTGTCCAAGAATATCGAGAAGGGTGTGGCGTTTGTCAAGAAGTAGAAATATACTAAACGTTGGTGAGTACTGTAGGAGAGGTGGAGTTGCAACAAGAAGGCAAACAAGGCTAGGGGAAAAAATTTGCAAAAAAAAACCGGTTGTATGCGTATACCACCACACCATCAACCACACACGGAAACAGAGGAATCAGCCCAAAACCAAAACCAAAACCAAAACCAAAACCAAAACCAAAACCAAAACCAAAACCAAAATCAAAAATCAAAAATCAAAACTACACCCTATACATCCTGATGCTGCTGAATTCCGACCTGCCTGTATTGTCGGTCCCTCCCCCTTTGCCTGCACACAGTGATGCGCAAAGATTCTTTCTGGTAACAACAACTGGTTCAACCCTTTAGGTACCAAGCATTGAGTAAGTATTTATCCTGGAAAGTCGTGAGAGCTTTGCAATCCTGGTGAGCCTGTCTTAGGTTCAACCGGGTCAGCGTCGCAAACTGTCCCAGAAGGCCAAGAACATTGCTTCTTCTCCCGATGGATTTTTTGCCATTTTAGGTTGATCACGTAAAGCAAAATAAACTCTAGGAATCATCCAATAGCTCCTCCTGGACCAAACCAGTGGCTGCTCGTCCCACATTTCGGAACATGTACTAACTGCAGCATTCTTCTAGGTTGATCTGACAACGTAATCAATACTTACTGTTGGTAATCTTAGTAGCGACGCTCATCCTCCGGATCTTACTGTCCTTCTAGCTCTAGTTTGATATTGTGAAATAGATGGATGCTATACTAGATTTCTCCAAGGAGCTCGATGTCTCCTTCTTCGACCTGGTGGTCACAGCCTTCTACTCGGGCTCCGGCGCCAACCAAAAGGAGGCCCAGTTGGCACTCAACCAGTTCCAGGAACACCCTGAGTCGTGGAAGCGTTCCGACCAGATCCTTTCGAACTCTTCTAATGCCCAGTCGAAATACATCGCCTTGTCCTGTTTGAACAAGCTCATCCAGTACCGGTGGAAGTCGATTCCAGAAGACGAGAGAATAGGTATCCGAAACTTCATCGTGAACATGATTATTTCGCTTTGCGACGACGAACTGGTTTTTGAATCTCAGAGGGCCCTCATCAACAAGATCGACTTGACTTTGGTCCTGGTTTTGAAACAAGAGTGGCCCCAAAACTGGCCCCAGTTCATCCCTGAAATCGTCAAGAGTTCCACCTCCAGCTTTAATGTTTGTGAAAACAATATGATTATTCTCAAGTTGTTGAGTGAAGAAGTCTTTGACTTCAGTCAGGACCAGCTCACGCAGGCAAAGGCAAAGTCATTGAAACTCAGCATGAGAGATGAATTCGAAGAGATTTTCAAGCTTTGTTATGAAGTTTTGGATAAAACTTCCAAGCCATCTTTGATTATAGCGACACTCAAGGCGTTGCTCAAATATATCACATGGATCCCCATGAACTACATCTTTCAAACTGATTTGTTGAAACTCTTAACGACCAGGTACTTGGTACCAGCGGATACTAGAACTGTGGCACTTCAGTGTCTCACCGAAGTCTTCAGTTTGCACTCCCCTGAAAACGAGGATAAATTCATACTTGCATTCAAGGAAGCTATGGAGCAGATATACGCTATTGTTCCTCCTGACACCAACTTGAAACAGTCCTACAAAAATGCGAATACCAATGACCAATCCTTCTTGCAAGATTTGGCTATGTTTCTTTGCACATTTCTCGGTAACCACTTGTTACCATTAGAAAGCAACGAGTCGTTGAGAGACTTGTTAATGAATTCTCTCTACTATCTCATCGAGTTATCTCGCATAGACGAAAGAGAGTTATTCAAAACGTGCTTAGATTACTGGAGTTCGCTTGTGCAATCTTTGTTTGAAGAGATTCAGGACTTGCCTCAGAATAGACTTACTCCATTGATGCAATTACAGTATCAAGGAAGCTTCCGCAGAGGTGCAGGTGGTGCGTTGGATCCTTCCGTGTTGTCCCAAATTCCGTTGAGACAGCACATCTATGCAAACATTTTGTCCAAATTGAGATTGGTGATCATTGAGAACATGGCTAGACCTGAAGAGGTTTTGATTGTTACTAACGATGAGGGCGAAGTTGTAAGAGAGTTTGTGAAGGAAAGTGACACAATCCAGTTATACAAGTCAATGAGAGAAGTTTTAGTTTATTTGACCCACTTGAACGTCCTCGACACACAGACTATCATGAGTGATAAGCTCGCAAAGCAGATAGATGAGCTGGAATGGTCCTGGGAAAATATCAACACGTTGTGTTGGGCCATAGGTTCCATTTCAGGAACTATGAATGAGGATATGGAGAAGCAATTCCTTGTTAATGTGATAAAGGATTTACTCTCACTTACAGAAATGAAGCGCGGAAAGGACAACAAAGCAGTGGTGGCTTCTAATATCATGTATATTGTGGGCCAGTACCCTCGGTTCTTGAAAGCTCACTGGAAGTTCCTTAAAACTGTTGTGAACAAGCTCTTCGAGTTCATGCATGAGACTCACGAGGGGGTGCAGGATATGGCGTGTGACACTTTCATCAAAATTACCACCAAGTGTAAGAAACATTTCGTGGTGGTCCAGCCACAAGAAACGGAGCCCTTCATTAACGAGATCATCAGCAACATTCAGCTGATCACCGAGGATTTGAATCCCCAACAGGTGCACACTTTCTATGAAGCTTGCGGTATCATTGTCAGTGCTCAAACACAAAAGGAAGCCCGCAACAAGCTTCTTGGTGAATTAATGGCCTTACCAAACATGGCTTGGAATACTATAGTCCAAGATGCTGGACATGATCCTCAGCTCTTGACAAACAATGAGCGAGTGAAGATCATTGCAAACATTATAAAGACAAATGTTGCAGTCTGCAAAGCATTAGGACCAGGATTCTATTCTCAGTTGGGATTGATGTATGTGGATATGTTGTCCTTGTACAAGGCTGTGAGCACAATGGTGTCCGATTCGGTTGCCAAAGATGGTATAATAGCGACCAAGACTCCAAAGGTGAGAGGCTTGAGAACAATCAAGAAGGAGATTCTCAAGATGATCGAAACGTATATCAACCAAGCCGATAACTTGGAGGAGATAGTGAGAGACTTGGCCCAGCCATTGTTCGGAGCGGTTCTTGAGGATTACAACTCCAACGTTCCTGATGCTCGTGATGCCGAGGTGTTGAACTGTATGACTGCATTGGTTTCCAAAGTGGGACACATGATTCCCGAGGGAGTTGTGCTTATTTTGCAGAATGTGTTTGAGTGCACGCTCGATATGATCAAGACCAATTTCATTGACTATCCTGAACACCGGGTGGAGTTCATCAAGCTCCTCCGTGAAATCAACGCCAAATCCTTCCAGGCATTGTTACAACTTTCTGGTGATGCATTCCAATCCCTTATCAACGCTGCATTGTGGGCGATCAAACATAATAGCCGTGAGGTGGAAGACAACGGTTTGACGCTTACTCTCGAGCTTATTGAGAATGTGGAGAAGTTGGGCGACACGCCGTTCACCAAGGCGTTTTACGAGAACTTTTACTTTCAGATTTTGTCCGACACTTTCTACGTCATCACCCAACCAGACCACAAGGCCGGGTTCAGGATCCAGTCACAGTTATTGGCCCAGTTGGTGCACCTTGTTGAGGACAACGTTATCAGATACCCGTTGTACTCGGCAGACCAGGCGGCCGAAGGCACGGCCAACTCCGAGTTTTTAAAGCAGTATCTTGCCCAGCTTCTTTCGTCGGCGTTCGACAACTTGAAGCAAGAGCAGTTGGTGACATTCTTGAACGTGTTGACATCCTCGTACAAGGACTTGAACAAGTTCAAGGGCACGTTGCGGGACTTCTTGATCCAGATCAAGGAGGTGGGCGGCGACCCCACCGACTACTTGTTTGCGGAGGACAAGGAGCTTGAGAAAAAGGAGCAGATAAGAATACAGAGAGAGAAAGACCTTCAGGTTGGAGGACTTGTCAAGCCGTCGGAGATGGACGACGACCTCTAGACAAGCCTACAAACACGTATATAAGAGTTGTTCTAGTATTTAATAAAGTGCATAAGCAACACCGCTGCCTGCACCAAGCCCTGCACCAAGCCTGCAGTGGCCCGTCCAGTATCGCGCCAGCTGTGTTAGCGGTGTTGTTGTTGTCGTGCACCCACCGGCTCCACCACATTTTTTCGGATTCAAGTTGATTTCGAGCTATCACCATGTCCGCTGACCCCAAAGAGACCAAGCAGGAATCAACCTCTTCCGAGCCAGCTCCACCCACCGCCAACGTGTTCTCGATCTTTGGAGGCAAAAAGGAGAAGAAGCCAGAGGCCGAAGAAGACAAAGAATCCAAGCCCGAGGAAAGTGGCAACAAGAAGACCGAAGAGGACGACGGAGAAAAGGCTGAAGAAGAGGAGGCAGATGTGCATTTCGAGCCTTTGGTGCAGTTGGAGAAGGTAGACGTGAAAACCAACGAAGAAGACGAAGAAGTGTTGTACAAGGTGAGAGCCAAGTTGTTCAGATTCCACGGCGACAGCAAGGAATGGAAGGAAAGAGGAACCGGAGACGTCAAGTTCTTGAAGCACAAGACCAACGGCAAGGTGCGCATTTTGATGAGAAGAGACAAGACATTGAAGATCTGCGCCAACCATCTCATCTCCAAGGAATACGAATTGAAGCCTAACATCGGCTCGGACAGATCATGGGTGTACTCGGTCACCGCCGACGTCGCCGAGGGCGAGCCAGAGGCCCAGACATTGGCCATCAGATTCGGCAACAAGGAGAACGCCGACAAGTTCAAAGAGCACTTTGACAACGCCAAAAAAGAGGCCTCCGCTTAGCTCGTCACGAGACTTACCACGTGATCCCACGTGGGGAATTTCCAGTTATAATATATCAATCTTCAACCACATCTATCGCATTGTAGACGTTTCTGATGAAGTTCGGGAAGTACCTAGCCTCCCGACAGCTCGAGCTTCCGGAGTACTCCGGCCATTTCATAGACTATAAGGCTCTCAAGAAGCTCATCAAGAAACTTGCCACTCCGTCCAGCCCCGATGGGAACGCTGTTGTCACGGCGGTGTCTCCGGTCGATGCCCAAAACACGTTGAAGGAGAACAGGGCGTCTTTTTTCTTTCGGGTTGAACGCGAGCTTGAGAAGGTCAACTCATTCTACTTGGAGAAGCAGGCCAATCTCGAGGTCAACTTGGAGCTCTTGCTCAATAAGAACCGTGAACTCTTGACCAAGTACAACGAACAATTGGCCAAAAAGGAAGGCAGGAACCACGCCTCCAACTTCAGAAACTCCATCTCGTACCTCAACTTGTACCAAAACTTCAAAAAAATCCACCAGGACTTGATCCGATTGCAGCAATTCATCGAACTTAACGAGACCGGTTTCCTGAAAGTGGTCAAAAAATGGGATAAGAGATCCAAATCACACACCAGAGAACTATTCATCCTGACCGCGGTCAGCGTACAACCAGTGTTCCATAAAAATGACATCAATGAATTGAGTGACATGGTGACGCAAACCTTGTTTGACCTCGAATCGATTATGGACGGCGACTTTTCGTCTTTGCCAAAGTACATTTCGATCCAATCTTCCCCCAGCGTCATGCCTGTAAGCCCCTCGGGAAACAGCGATGCTTTTAATTCCTCAAACTTCAACTCGTCAAGACATGGTTCCGTCACTAATGTCTACAACTCCGAAATCGACGACCTCTACAGCAGCTTTGTTAACATTGCGACTATCAAGGACCCGGATTTGGACTTGTTAGATAGGTGGATTGAGAAAGTCGGCAAAGGACAGGTTCAGAGTTCAGACGAAGACACCAAACTCAAGTTGTCCAAAATCTTCCTTTTGTCAATCCCCAATGTCCGCATATCTGATTCCTTCCTTGAGCTCTTCTTAGAGCGCATAAATTACAGCGTGGACTTCACCATTGTTAGCGATGACTTCAATAACAAGCGTACAGCAACCCACCAATGTTGCTCCATTCCACCAGCCTCGACCCAAGAGAGTCATGCCGTCATCAACAACGGTGTAAAAGTCATCAATTCCATCGATAGCATTCAGCATTCGAGAACTTTCATTGTGAAGTACATGATGAACATACTTGACGACAATGTCAAGAAAGAGCTACTTGCTTGCAAAGATTTCAACGGACGTACTTGTCTTCACTATGCCGCACAGAATAACAGACTTGATCTATTGAACCTAGTTGCTCCCGTGTTCCCACCAGAACATCTTGATGACTTGGACAACGAATCTATGTCAGCGCTTCTTTTAGCGATCAGACATAAGCACTTCGACATGATAAAAAAGTTGGTCCAGATGGGCAGTAATTGCTGGCCCACATCGAACGAAAGCAACCTTCAGTACTTGCCCATAAACTATGCTTGTGAGTATGGAGATTATGAAATATTGGAGTACTTGCTTTCATACTCGAAGCCAACTGTGCTGCTCGTCAACCAACAGGACGTGAAGGGCTTACATCCACTTCACGTCACAGCAAGATCGGGTCACTACAAGCTCATTAGGTTATTGACCCAGTACGGAGCTGATGTGAATATGGTTGATGATCTTTTCAACTGGCCACCAATTTTCTATGCTGTGCTGGAGGGCCATGTTAAAACAACGCAAGAGCTTATGTCCTTAGGAGCAAGTCTCGAGTACGTGGACGGTGATGGGTACAACGTATTGTACTATTGCATGATAGAGGGCCACATCGATGTTCTAAATGTTTTGCTCAAGTATGACAAGGCTATTTTGAACTTGTCTAATCAAAATTTGGAGAAAGACGATTCTCTACCCCATATTCAAAATGAAATTCCAAGTGTGCATGTCATTAATGGAGCCAATGAGAGCATTAAGAGTAACCAGAGCAAAGAAATGGTTGAGGATGATTCTGACAACTCCAGTCTTGAAAAATCCAACGTGGATGCTATTCCTGACCTTCAACTCCCACCTCCTATCCTTCCATTGAGGAGGTACGGTCATAACTTTTTGGAGGAGAAAGTATTGATTGAACTTATTTTCCCATCGGAAGAGCATTTTATCAAGTTGTTGAACTCAACTTCTGACTTGAAACCGGGCAGAATTACTCTTACTTCAAGCATGACTGATATCGTCCCGAGAAATATCCTTCTTCCAATTGAAGATAAGACCCGTTCGTCTAACAAGTGCATTTTCCAAACTGATGTGGACTCTCTTAACGATTTCCGTATTGATTTTGAGATTTTCCCCAAGTTCGGTACCAGGCTCATCGCTAAGACTTCGGCAATGTCATTTACTGAAACAAGTTACTCTATTTCAGAGGCAGATTCTGTCAGCTTGCCTCTCTTTGACCTTCGTTTGAGAAATGTGGGTGAACTCAATTTCAGATATCAGATTATTTTCCCATTTTCTGGTGCACTCCTCGAAACCTCCCAATTTGACACCTACTGGAAATCATCAACAAGCTTTTTGAAGACCAGCAGACCATTTAGACATAACGGAGCCAGCGGACTTTCTCCACGAAGTATCTTGTCGCCTACAGGCTTAAATCCCGAACACAACGTGCCTGTGAAGACGATTACAGAAACAACACCTACTGGGGCGAATCCCACATCATTTGTTACAGCAACATCGCTCTCTGGAGAATACTTGCGTGTTAAAGTTTGTCTTTTGAAGGACGGCACGCCAATCGTTTGCCCCCAGTGGTCAATCGCTATATCTGAAAATTTGAGTCTCTATTTACCAAATCTTTCTTTAGACCAATTGAGTTCAATAACAAACAACTTTTTTGACTATAAAAAAGTCTTGCACGATCTCAATAAGATGTCCAAGAAAGATCTACCTTTGATCAAAAAGCTTATGAAGATTATTTACTTGCCATTGAGAGTATTATTGGAAGTGCTTAACATTGACATCAACTTGAGTTTGGAAGTTTTGTTTCCGTCTTATTACGAGATGAAAAAGTTGCCATTTGTTGGAACCATTAGAGAGGTACTCAACAAGTTTATCGATGAAACGTTGAACGCAGTCTTCAATCATACAAGAACGTGGAAAGTACGCAATGCTACCAGCACCAGGTCAATAATATTCTTATCTTCCAATTCACTCATTTGCAAAATTTTGAACTGGAAACAGCCCAACTTTCCAGTTTTCTTCGTCATGAATGGAATAACCTATAGCAACAAGTCAAAGATGTTTGAATATAGAACCACAAACGGAATCTTAATGAGCAGTGAAGAAGAAAACGAGTCCGAGATTTTGGGCCGGTCCCAGGAGGTTATTACAAGATCCATTAACGAAGGAGTCAATTTTACAGTGAATAACAACTTGATTGGATTGGTGGTATCCATTCATTTATTGAGATTGGTGCCAAAGCTTGTGCCATTGATTCGGGCCCGAGGGTTAATTATTGTGGCATCAAGCGATGTTACGGACTTGGAGGATGAGGCCGCTTTTAACAAGGACTTAGATTCATACACAAAAGCTGAGATTAACGGACTAAGATTCGATGATATCATGAGTTTTAAGGACGATATAGCCTAATGCTTCTAATTAATACAAATTTGCTATCGACAATGATCTAGCGCCGTCTACGCGGAGGCGGTGGAGGAGGAGGGGACGACAAACTATGCATTTTGAGCGTGGGCGGCGGCGGCGCTAGTTTTTTTCTTCCCTTGAGTGTAACCAGCGATGCCGAGGCGACTGAAGACGTCGAAGAATTTTTCGATTGAATTGACTGAAGATTAGGGGCAAAAGGCGATGCCGAACGCTCACCATGCTTTTGCAAAAATTTATTTGGAAGGTCCAAAAGCTTCAGAGCCGCAGTGTGAACAGTTTCGTTATCAAGTCGACTCAATTTCAGAGGAGTCCCGCTTGAGACCATGAATGCGTTTCCGTTATTCTCCACAAAGTGTGATTTGCGAGAGTCTTCATTATTATGAGAAGTGGTATGTTTATGATAGTCGGCATGCGTTGAAGTTCTCACAGATGCAACCCTCACAAACGGAGTATCTTCGGAATCGATAGACATATTCTCCGTAAGCAGAGCTAACGACGACGACGAAGAAGAAGAAGAAGACGAAGAAACAGACTTTCTTGTGTTTGAAGCGTCCAGAGCGCTCGGAGCATTTGCCGTATTAGAAACTGTCTTCTTGGATTTCAACCAAGGTATAGACACGCACCTCATAGCCAATTTTGCAATGGTTTGTACTTGTTGATTTCTTGCAGAGTTCTCCTCTATCGTTCCAGCCGTAGAGTTAGAGATCAAGTTCCTCATCAATTCAATTATTTCTTCATTCTTGTAACCGGAGTCACTGATCTGGGAAAAATTGAGGAGAGGGAAAAGGACCTTCAAGTATGTTATTATTAGGACTCGATTTTCCTGTCCTATATCGTCAGAATAGTCAAGGTTATTTAGCTCTCTGATGAATATGTCCACAAGGATCTTCAAGTCATTAAGATAGACGAGCCTTGTAGTATGGGATGTGGTAAACACCAAGTACAAAAACTTGAGAATTAAAATCTTAATAATGGACGACTCTTCACGATTGATGTGGTAAACTAGCAAATTAATGAAGTTTGCTATCCTTACCTGCGTATCAAACTGGGATTCGCCATGTAGGAGCAATCCGTTGAAGACCTGGTTTACTACTGTATCTGTGTAGTATGACTTCATGACATATTGCTCATTTATGATAAGAAGAAGCTTAAGTTCTTCATAAGCCATGAGGTTTGTTTCGTCCTCCCATTCGTCGTCGCCATCATTAGGATAATTAGAAAACTTATTGTGTGAAAGCAAATGACTTATTAAGACGGGAATCAATGCTGTTTCCACTGTAAGGGAAAAGAATTCGTCGTCAGACAAGAGTTCCCAATAGTAGAGATACTCAAAGATGATGTCGCAGGCAAACTTCAAAAGAATATACGATGACGATGTGACAGAGTCGTCTAGGGACTCGATATGACAGGTTATGAACCGCGCCAAGATCTTGATAACATTCAACTCTCTCAACACCGTGAATAGGCTGTCAATGTCAATTAGCTCGAGTGAGTCCTCTTTTGTCTCCGCTTCTTGCGATTCGTTTTTCATCTTGAGAAGGAGCAAGAGACAAACACATGCAAAGTCCTTTATGCAGCATACCTCTGTATTACTTGAGGTATCATCAACCTGCGTCAAGACGGTGAGAAGGCTCAAGATTTTGCCCAAACACAAACTGTAATTCTTGGCAAACAAGTTCAGGTTTAGGAGTTTAAGTGCAAACACAGACAATCTGTGGTAATTTCGTTTACTGCCTGCGTAGTCTGCGCCGACAGACGAGTCCACAACGTGCTTGATGTATAAAGAAATGTTATTATTGCATTCATCCTCGTCGCTGTTGATTAGGATTGTGCGGAGATACTGCTCAGTAGGGTCAGGGTCCTCAGGAGGGGATGAATGGATAAACAGGCAGTTAGGGAACGATGTGACCGGAGGCAGACCAGTTTGGGTGCCTCCAGGGCCGAGCATAGGTAATTATAATACAGGATAGGAGTTAGGTACAAGTGAGTGGGGCAAGGAAATTTGACCGAGTGCGCACCAAAAAGAATCGGGTGAGATTAGGCTACAGGAGAGAAAGGGTAAAAAACCAGTTGACTATACAAATATAGCTATCTAGTTCTTCAACACAGCGTCGAATTGACCCTTGGAAGGCTTGGCCTTCTTTTGGTCAACCTTGGCAGAACCCAACTTGTTGGCAGAGAAAGCCTTGGCGTAAGGGTTCAATCTCAACAACACTTGCTTGTTCTTCAATGGGTTCTTCTTCAAGACGTGGGTCTTCTTCTGGGAAGGTTGGCCAGCAGGTCTGACGACGGACTGGATTTCAGAAGAGTTGATCAATCTGGTAATATCGGTGTTGGTGATGATGTTGTTTGGCAACGAGTAGTTGGACTTGATGCTCTTGGTGGACTCGGAGCCGTAGATGGAGTCCAAGGACTCGATGGCACCCTGGGTCCAGATGACGAATCTACCCAAGTGAGCACCTGGAGCCAACTGCAACAAACCCAAGTGCTTGACGTCGGAGGTCTCGACACCGGGAACGTTTCTCAAGGCCTTGGTGATACCGTTGTCCTTGGCGTACACAACCAATGGACCTCTTCTCTGGGTGAATCTTCTGCCTCTCAACTTACCCTTACCGGCTCTCAACTTCTTGGACTTGAGCACCTTGACAACGTCCTTGTGGGCAC
Source organism: Meyerozyma smithsonii (assembly GCA_030570235.1). Taxonomy (NCBI): domain Eukaryota; kingdom Fungi; phylum Ascomycota; class Pichiomycetes; order Serinales; family Debaryomycetaceae; genus Meyerozyma; species Meyerozyma smithsonii. The sequence continues at coordinate 512,899 of JAJLVE010000001.1, read as the reverse complement.
CGACAGCCTTCAACACAGCAACAGCGTCCTTGGTCTTGGTGACGGACTCAAAGTCGTCAGCGACAACCAATGGCAACTCCTTGACTTGCTCGACTCTGTGACCTCTGGCCAAAACCAAAGAGGTGACAGCGGAAGCAGCAATGGCGGAAGCAGTAGCGTAACGCTTCTCGTTGTGGTTCACCTTGACGTTCCACTTTCTCCAGGTCTTGGTAGGAGCGAACATACGACCACCTCTACACATGTTACCGAAGGCAGCTTGACCGGAACGGTGGGTACCACCACCACCAACTCTTGGAATTCTGGCAACAGCTCTACCAGTACCCCAGGACTCAGCGGAAGTCTGGTGACCGGCCTTCTCGGAGACGGCGTAGGCTTGTCTCTTGTTCTTGTTCACCTTGACGAAGACAGAGTGGACAATATCAGGTCTGACTGGAGCAGAGAAGACAGATGGCAAAGCCACTTGGGTGGAGGTTTGCTCACCCTTGGCCGAAATGACGGAAACTTGAGGACGGGACATTAGTGTAAATGTGATGATGAAAAATTTCGTGAAAAATTTTTTGCTACTTGAGAAAGGTCGTGCGACGCGAAATCGAGCGAAGAGGAAAACGAAAACTTGAGGCACCACGATCGGTCCTGCAGACAACCGCAACGGCGGTGCTGTGGCCTACGATAGCGGTGATAGTGGCATAGAATAGGCAGCTACGTACCAGCGACATACTAGCGACATACTCTACGCTCCCAGTGCATCTAGCTGCTGCTGCCGCGCTAGCAACAGCCCTGTTCTTGTGGACGGCGGTTGAGCTCCACGCCCGACTGTCGGCCCGTAGACGGCTTTGTGGCACCGCTGATCGTCTCTTCCACCGGCAATGCCTTGGCCACGTTGGTGAAGATGTCCAACACGCCCTCGCCGCTCTTGGCAGAACACTCGGCCGTAAACACCCGGGTGCCTTCCGCGTTCAACTCTTCCACATATGCAGTGACAGCGTCCACCCCCACCTTTCTGTCCTCCTCTAGATCAGCCTTGTTTCCAACAAGACAGATGACGATGCCCTCGGGGGCCTGCTTCTTCAATTCCTTGATCCAGGTCTGCGCCTTGTGGAATGACGAGCTGTTGGTGATGTCGTAAACACACAAGGCGGCGTGGGCGTTGCGGTAGTACATGGGTGCCAACGACTTGTAGCGCTCCTGACCGGCAGTGTCCCATATTTCAAACTTCACGGTAGCGTCTATCTCAGGAAGCGTCACCGACTGGGTCAAAAATGCTGCTCCAATGGTGGATTCTCTCATGTTGTCAAAGGTGTTTTTGACAAACCGATGTACAACCGACGATTTTCCCACCGCACTTTCGCCAAGTAGCACCAACTTGAACTGTGCAAATCTCTGAGACGACGACATGGCTGCTGGCTGTCTGTATTGCTGGGTAAAACAAAAATAAAGACGACAATCCCTCTTGATTTGCGAATCTCATATGTTGCGCGGCGGCCCAGACTATATATAGGGAGCACCGGGGAGATAGAGACGGCAGGGCTGTGAGAGTAATTAATTATGGGCGGGGGGCACTAGAGTGTAAATACAGCAGCAGCAGCGATGCTGGGTAGAGATGCCAGCCCTAGCAATGTCTGCAAATGCTGTAGCGGTCCAGCAGGCTGCTGAGGGCCAGTCTACATGTCACTTATCTTCTCCTGTCAGCTATTATTTACAAGACTATAATATATAATCGTAGACTGGCAGCACTACTCTTCGATCTTGGCCAAGATCTCCTTGTCGGTGTACAACAAGTACTCCTCGTCGCCAACCTTGACTGGGTTTCCTCCGAAAGAGGGCAACAACACCTTGTCACCGGCCTTGACAGAAGTAGGAATCACCTGTCCAGTGGTGGTGTTGGTGATACCGGGACCGGCAGCAATGACGGTGGCCTGGTTCAACTTCTCCTGGTTCTTTTCAGGAATGAAAATTCCAGAGGCGGTTTGGGTGGCAGGCTTGAGTCTTTGCACGAGCACTCTGTCGAACAATGGCTTCAAAGATTGGGCAGATTTCAAAAGCGACGACTGCATTAGTACGGATTAGCCACTTTGGACGGCCGCAAAACCCATGTACATACCATAATAGTTAACCTTGACTGGGTCGGATTCACCTCCAGATGGAAAAATCGCTGAGGTTCCACTGGCCACGCACGACCCTGTGACTGTACGAGATGGCTGCAACTGCGATCCTGTGGGTGGTAACTGGTTCTGTATATATTACACCTACTCTAGTTCAAGTACCTATCCAATGGCTCACCAAGCACATTTTCGATCACCTTGATCAATCCCTTTCTCACCTCAAGTTCCACCTCTTCATCATCGTCCTCAAGCAACTCGGCAATGTATGGAATAAGTGTAGGCAAGTATGAGAGCCATTGGTCTCCCATCTTCTGGAACACACTCTTCAAAATACGGATGGTCCAGATCTTGGTGTGGCTGTTGGTTGTGGAATGCTCATTCGAAATGTACTCAATTAGCCCGTGGACCAACTTTTCATTGTGCTCCTCCGAGGCAACATTGACCACAAACGCACTGACACACTTGACCAAGTATTTCCCAATGCTGTTTTCGACACCGGGTATTTGCTGCAATAACGGTCCACAGATACTGTCAAACCGCAGTGGCTGCGACCAGAAGTCATCCTGGTCATATTTGAATGACGACGTCAAAGAGTTGTACACCATTCTCTTGAGGTTGACGCTGTCGTCGATGCTGTCGATTCTCTCCAACAAGCTTGAGATGGGGTCGATAAGGTACGAATAGTATGAGGTGATGATACTCTTCAACTGCTCCTGAACCTTATTGAAGAAGCGGAAGAAGGCGATGTAACGGCTCACCTCATCAATCTGGCTGATGCTACCCTCTCCATTGACTGCCCATCTCACCAAACCAGCAAACAAAGGACGGAAAGTCTTGTCGTTGAGCTTCATAACGTACCTCAAACCACAGGTGTGGAACGACGACTCAAGTCTGTGAATGGTGTTGGTGTCGAAGTCTTGGTCGGCATTCTGACCAACCGTCAGCCTAAACTCGAATGCCTTTATCATCCACTTGATGAACAACGTGGCTTGTGCAATGGCTGACTTCTTCTCCAATTTATCAATAGCCTTCTCCATCACGCCCAAATACAATCCAATCACTTCAGCATCTTCGCTCTGTGAGATGGTGGTCCACACGTTGCATAATGACTTGAGGACATAAGAAGTATCAACGTATTCCACCACGGAGTAAAGAATGGATGAATGAATAGAAGCATCCACTGCCAAACTTTCAATAGTGCAAGTGAAAATATCGTCAAGTTTGGACGTGACAAAGGCTGGGAGCTTCTTCACTAACTGGGCAAAAAGAAGCAATACCGAAGTTTGCACAAGTTGAATCAGGTCTGGATTCGTCATAGTAGACTTCCAGATTTCCACAGCTGGGCCAAAGATCTTGGGGAAGAATCCAATAGCCTTAACGCCCATAATGTTAATAACCGACGAGATGCAGTTGATCGAAGAGATAATACATTCTGGTCTGGAGTTTTTCAAACCAGACTCAGAAGTGAGGACGGCCAAACACTCGTTCAACTTGGTGACATTCTTAGCCTCACTAAAGCACTTGGTACAGTTACCCAACTTGGATACCGCCTGAGCCGTCGCATCCATATACGCCTGACTAATCTCAGCATCTTGGTTATCTCTAATGGTGGAAAGTAACACTGGGATCAAATTTTCGAGAATAGACTCTTGAATTGAATCATCAATATTCGTGCTTGTCAAATCATTTTCAATCTTGTTACCCGCTAAGCGAGCAAAGTTGATTGCGACTCTATCAGCACCACCACTAGGGTTCTTCAACACGTCAATAATCGAGTCCAAGAAGTAAGTCAATGGCAATAATGACAAAATGTCATCTAAGAATTGGTACAAGTTTTCAGTTATCTTTGAAAATTTCGCATGACGGCTAACATCATCAAGCGAGCTTAAAAGCAATGAAGCAATGTCCTTGCATCCTTTGACAACCGTCAATTTTTCATCATCAGATTCTGATTCTAAGAGTAAATGATCGATCTTGAGTTGTAAATGACCCACAGATTCTTCATCAGCATGCAACAAACTGTCGACGAATGTAATCAAACCAGATTTAAACTCTGAAAGCTCAGTTTCATTTAATGACAAGATAGAGGCGCCAAAAATTGGTCTGGAGTTCAAAATTCTGAATTCATCCGAATCTGGGTCCAATGGTTGAAGCGGAACCATGCGCCATAAAGAACAGAACTTGTCAATACCAGATAACTGCTCAGATGCCAAGAACTGCTTCATATAACTCTTAGTGAATTCGAGCAAAGAAAGACATTCTCCATGCTTTCCCTTCGAAAGCAATGCAGAGTACTGTACCCCTAACAAGAAGAGGATAGTGTGGATGGAATTTGAAGGTTCCAACGTCCTGCTGAGCGATGTAAACAACTTGACACGACGATGTCTAGGAATATGTTGGAAGGCAGTGACGAAGCTGGTCAAAAGGAATTCGATCTCATTATTAAACGAAGTTGCTCCACTGTTTGCGAGGGCTGGAACAACCTTTGCAATAGTATCTTGAAGGGCGAAGCTTGAGAATTCATCGTCTTGACGAATGGTATGGGCGCCCATGAAAGTGAAAATAGGCATTACTGAGTGGAGGATAATCTCAGGAGCAAGGGATGCCAACTCGGCCACAACCAACAAGAGTCTATTTTGAATCTGTGGTGAATGGGAGGAACGAATCGTGTTAACAATCAAGTCTGCCCGCACAGAGTTCGAATCGATCGCAATATGGCCAGAACCGGTCTCAGTAATAGTCTTGATGTGTTTGACAGTCAAAAGCATACAAGTAGCTAACACTTCTTGAGCATAAAGAACTGGCATATCACCATCATGACCCAAATATTCGAGATCAGTCAATATCCCGAAAAATGACAGCAAGAGTTCGGGCTTAACTTGCTTAAAACTCTTGCGCAAATTGTATTCTAAGAGGTCCAACACAATTGTGAGCTTACGGAGATGAGTGGAGGCAATTGTTACCAATTCATCATGTGCCATAGTTTGCTTGCTCGAGTTCGAAGATCTTCTTCTTCTTTTGGGTATTTGTTGGTCAGGGATTTGCGAAACCAATTGGTAGTTCTTGAGCAATGTTAAAGATGAGCTTAAGTCAAGCGGCATAGCCTGTAACACCTCCTGGGCATCGAACTCTATTTCATCATCTGATGCTTGAAGTTCAATGAGTTTGGAATACGATTTAACTTTACTTTCCGGTTTGAAGAAGTCAAAAATATCCACTATTCTCTTTGTTGCCGCAACTTGAAGTATAGGACTTTCAGAGAAGTCGATAGCCTTAAGGAGCCAGCCGATGTCAGAGTTCTCATTGGTGCTGGTCTTGGAAAGATCGTTCCTACCACCAACCAATCCTACGAGAGGCTCGATAATGTCATCCTTGAGGTCAAGCTTACTTTGTTGTGCAGAATTTACCCAGTTTTCATATTCGCTGGTGAACTTTTCAATATCACTCTTCATGAAGCTCTCACGAGCAGCACATCCCAGCGCATTGTTTCTTGCAGAGACAATCTTAAAAATAAGACTCTTAAAGACCAGTGCGAATGGCAATTGGGACCATTGGCCAATGAAAAATGTCTCACAGACTAAACCAAATTTCTTTGAAGGATGTTGAGACTTGAATATGGTGTCAAATAATACCAGCAACAACCGGCTCTTGTCCATCAACACCTCCTTGAGAAGCGAATAAGAAGATGTAAGTTGGGAAATGAGATTGTCTCCATCTTTGGGCGAAATTATTGCTCTGTCACTTGCAGGGATATTTGCGTACATTTCACTCTCCAAGAACACTTCAGCTTTCTTAGAGGCAGTACCGCTAACAGATATTGAATGTAAACACTCAGAGAACCCCATTCTGATAGCCTGGTTATCGTCATACAAACCCAAGATAAGAACTGGCACCAAAAGATGAAACTTTGTGTCAGTGTTTGTGGAAATTTCTTTCACTTTTCTCTTTAAGTAGACGAGACAGGCCTTGCGTACCTTTAAAGGTATGATGGGAGTCAATGAGCACCGAATAACAAATGAAAGGGATGAAGCTGAATTAGCAAAAGCTGCTGCACAGAATTGTGCAATGTTATTCGTATAAGCAGAAGATTCAAACCCAGAAAGAAAACCAACAAGTAGTTTTGACAAGTTATCAAAATATTTGCTGCTTTCAAATAAGAAGAGTCCGGTATGCGATTCGAGTCCATCTAAGCTCACAGGGTTAGAAGAAACCGGACCTGCTGTTTGCAGTTCAACGTCTACTTCTTGTGGAAGAATTTCTGTATCTTCAGAGGTGTTTGACGACAAAGTTGTAAGAAGCAACATTTCAAGATCGGACAAGGTAAGAGGTTGTTGTCTCGATCCCAAGTAAGCCAATAATGTTTCCTGGGAATCACCTAACATCTTTTCAAAGGCAACAACCAACAAAGAACGATCTTCAATATCAGGCTTGGAAGTCAAGACTTCTAACAACTTTGAAATGAAGGCATTGACAATCGCTGGCGTTGCACTCTCGATATTGAACAATTTAGCAAGAGACAAAATCTTTCTATCATTCGAGGACACCACCAATGCGTGAAGCAAATTATTGATGTCAAAGCCCTCATCTAATAAAGACTCCAAGATCTTGTCTTTAAGCAATACATCGAGAGGTATAACATTGAAGAATTCGTGATTGAAATTGTCGCCGGAGTAATGCTGCCATATCTGGGCTAAAATAATCAAAGTTTGTCTTTTAAGTTGATCGTCAAAGGCCAGTGGTACCTGCAATACCGAGCTTGTCAATGAAATATGCACGTCATCTGCCAATGGAACCATGGACACAACGACAGAAATTAAGGTATATGCCGCAATTTTGATATCGTGGTCAAGACTTGTTTCCAGCGAGAGTAGGAATTTGCCCACAACTTCAAGAATCACTGGCAAGTAAATCTCGTTTAACTTTTCAGTATCAGAACTGTAAGATGCTAAAAGCTGAATTGTATTCGTCAAGTAGAATACAAGCTGATCCTTGTATACTGCTCCCACTTGCAATTGCAGTACCAAGTAGTCGGAATAGAGCTTGAACAATTGATAGTCATTTCTGAATGCCTTCAAAATAGAACTGCTAGGAGGATTCTTGGACATATCCCTATAGCCACTCAACCAGTTGAATATTGGTGGCCACAGGTTCTTTGGAATGACATTCATGACTTTGGCAAAGATTTGCAGCTGAAAATGTGGCAAACATGTAAGAATAAGGGATTCTGAGTTATGTATGTTGATGTAGAACCGTCTTACGAGCCACTCCACTGCCTTAACAGCAGGACTTAAAGGGTAGAGTGGACCCACAAGGTCCAAGAATGCAGCGACAGAAGTGTCCAAATTTTCAACTATTTCTTTTGGCTGAACATTTCTGTCGAAGTTTACTGTCGAGTCAGCAAACAAAGTCTGCTGAAACTTCAAAAAACGTGAGTCTATTGTGCATAATTCTGTCAATCCATCAACACCAACCAGGTGAAGATAGTCGTAGTCTTGAGTAGCGGCAACTTTTGGACCAAAAATGAGGGACTTTGAGTGAAGCTTGGAACGGGAGTTCCTGTCCAAAGCCACAGAAGCAGACTTCTCGTTGATCTGCTTCAATTGCTGTGACAAACTCATTGTGAACACCAATGCGATGAGCCGAAAAATTTAAGAGATGGAGTTTATGTGCAAGCCAGATCAAAATATTATGTACAGGAACATATAATAGGTGTAGATAGTATTGACTATTAACGTATATGCCGAGAGCTGTACAAAGGCATTTCCCGATACGATGCTAGAAAAGACGATAAAATCATTTAACATACGTAGGGTGAAGGAAAAATTCGTAAGAAGATGGTCCACTGGACCTTCCGCGACTAGGCGGAACATCAGGCTAACCAGAACCACACCCGCTCCAAGAAATTCTTGGGCACACGTGGCGGAATCAGAGCATCTTCTTCTTCCACAGCATCCAAATTTGTTATCAAGTCGATTTCGTGCAATTCCTTTATGAAGGTGACTCTTCCATCACGGAAGTACACGTAAATTTGGTGGCCAACATAGAGGACAAGCACGATAGGGAACGTGATGTATGCCGCAAGGAAATCTGCAATTTTGAAGTCAAAGAAAACAGCATAACCGTTAGTAATACTCAATAATCCAATAAAGCAAATGACAAAGTAGGCACCAAATGGCTGCAAAATTGGCCTGTAGCTGACCCTGTCACTGAGTTCGTGGTATACAATGGCTTTTCTCCATCTGAGATATGCGAAAGCCACTGCAACCCAACTAACAAAGCCAGAAATGGTCGAGATATTGGAGAACCACAAAAAGACATCTGCAGATCCACTAGACACATTAAGGTAAGAAAGACATCCAACAGCAAACGATACCAACACACAATAGTAAGGAACACCAAGTCTGTTAACGGTTGTGAAGATTCTAGGAGCCTTCTTTTTCAACGCCATAGTGTACAACGCTCTCGAAGCCGAGTACAAGAATGAGTTTCCCGCAGATGCCGCCGACGTCAAAATAACAGCATTAATGATGTGGTTCAACACAGGAATTCCTGCGTTTTGAATACCAATGACGAACGGAGAAGCAGTAGCATCACTGGAAACGCCCAATCTCTCACTGTTGGAGTCACAAATAACACCAAGGACCAAGGATCCCAAAATGTAGAACGCAGCCAACCTATAGATCATTCTGTTGGCAGCTTTGGGAATGTTTCTTCTGGGGGCGACACACTCACCACCAGCAGCAGTGACCAATTCAGGAGTACAGATGAACGAGAAACCAGACCTGACAATTGCGGTCCAAACGGCCAAGAAGCGACCGGTGCTACCTCCGGTAAGATGCTCGTGGAATGCATCACCATGTTTCCAGTAACGGAAACCCAAACGGTCGTGGTTGGGACCACCGCCAAAGAACAAGACCACACCGAGAATGATCAAGCCAACAATAGCAATCAATTTCAAAGATGCAAACCAGAATTCAGCCTCACCAAAGTATTTGACGGAGCTCATGTTGAGAACAAGAATCAACACCAAGAAGATGGTAATCCAGACGGCAATATTGACACTTGTAATCCAGTACTGAATGACAATTGCGGCTGCCGTCACTTCTGCTGCCACCAAAATGGAGAACGCATACCAGTAATTATAGCCGATAGCGAAACCCAACGACTCGTCAAAGTAACTGGTAACGAAGTTTTGGGCGGTGTTACCAGGCACCGGCAAAAAGGTAACCATTTCAGCCATCATGTTCATCACTTGCCAGATAACAAACGACATGATGACATAACTGAGAAACACCGGGCCAGGCCCACAGGTGCCCAAAGCAGAACCAGTACCAACAAAGAGACCGGTTCCGATACCACCTCCCAAGGCAATCAATTGGACGTGTCTCAGCTTCAAACCTCTTTCCAATGTCTTGCGGCCACGAAAGGTTCCGTATGGCGACAATGCCATGTTCTCTTCAATCATCCGAGAAGCAGCAATGGAAATCTGGCCCTCGGACTTGACACTCTGGGGTGCCGAAGACACGCGGTATGCTTTTTCTTTAAACATAATGTACTAAAAGATTCGAATAGATAAGGATTGACTAGGATTCAAATTGAAAGAAGAAAGTCGAAAAACAGCACTCAAAACCACCGCCAGAGCAATTGTGGGGAAGTCAGAGTTTATAGTCTTTTTCGGGAAAGTCCGAACAGAGTTAGGCTGCGTTTTCAGTAACTGCAAAGGAAAATATCACCGCGGGGGGGAAAAAAACACAAACCTAGAGCAGTGAATTATGCAAATGTAAAAATTTGGCACAATAAAATTTTTTCTTAACCAGTACTTTTTATACCGAAAGTCTCGGACATCTGCGTTTAGATAGCATGGGGAACACCCCGCGATAAGCGCCGTGACAAGAATTCTGGGTGCAGGACAAAAGAATCCAGTTTGCGGTTCTATTCAGCCTCACCACCCTAGATAATCTGTGCTCGTGATCAAGCCACACCGGAATGTGGGGCGAACATTGCGAGAATGAACGGCATTTTGCACTGTAGAACCGTATTTGCACGGCGTTTGTTGCCACGGGCGAACCAAAAGTGCATCGGCCGTCTCGATCTTCGGCGGGAAGTGCTAGGCGAACTCGCCAACAGATGCCAAACGAATGACTATATACTGCACATAAGATGCATCGCACGGCGTAACTCCCGTTACAGTTACACGCGAAACCAACGGCCGGTCCGGGTGCAAATTACGATTGGCTACGATCGGCCGTTATGCTGATTGTTCCTAAAATACATTCCTATACATTGTTATATGTTGTTAAACATTGTTATACTTTGCTTGTTTTTGTCGTGTTTTACGAGCTGAGAGGTGGGACAACATTCAATGCAAAGTAGCTCTGGCCGGTTGCGCGGTCAGTGCCAATAACGTTACCTCTACTGTCGGAGTACTCACAGATGGTGTATTGTCTCCAGACGTTGTCACATTTGACCAAGGTGCATCCCACCTTCGAGGTGTCCTTCCAGACCAATTGGGTGAAGTGTCCGGTGGCTTCGCTGAAGCCGGGGTTGCTGTAGTCGTAGTCCCTGATCTCGTCGTACCAGGCGTTGACAGGGTCGTAGCCACCCACCAAGCCAGCAGCCAAATTCTCGCCGTAGGGACCGCCGGAGTGGATCAATTCGACGTTGTCACACGAGAAAGAACTGGCAGCATATCTTGCGCCGTAGTCAGCCAACTCCTCGTCCCATGTGAGCATTTGCACGCCGTGGAGGGCTCTCTTGTCGTTGTGTGCTTGCAAAATGTCCCTCTCAAAGCTTCCAGTTGGTTCACTGCCGGAATCAGAGGAAGTGGGGTTAGCCGTAGAGCTGGTGGAAGTAGCAGGAGTGGTAGCAACGGACGAGGTGGTTGGAGCTGAGGTAGTTGTTGGAGTGGTAGACGTGGTTGGAGTGGTTGCTGGGGTGGTAGCAGAAGTGGTTGCTGGTGTAGTTGGAGTTTCTGGTGCTGGAGCCTCCGCGTCAGCTGGTGAAGTTGCAGTAGTTGCAGTGGTTGGAGCAGCCTCGGTAGTTGGAGCAGCCTCGGTAGTTGGAACAGCTTCAGTGGTCGGAGCAGCTTCAGTAGCAGGTGTAGTGGGAGCCGGAGCAGCAGCGGTAGGCGTGGTGGGCTCCTCGTTCTCAGCAGGCTGGGTAGCAGCCGGTGGAGGACCATTGATAGTCTGTACCACTGTGTTCACCTCGACAACTGTGTTTGTAGTTTGAGTCACCACCTGTGTTACTGGAGCAGCAGTGTGGACAATTGTGCGAATGATGGGAGCTGCTTGGGCGGCAGCCACAAGCGTGATAAAGTGGGATAATCTCATAGTGAACGAATTGTATGTATGAATAAGTGAGTGTTCGAGTGTTTGTAAGTTTGTTCAGGTCAAAGAAAGACTAGGATAAATCGAAAAAGAATGAATCGAGTTAGGTGGCAACGAGTGTATGAAGCAGAATATTTCCCTTACCAGAAACAGAGGCGACCGGGGGCTTTATACCATTTTGGTAACGCTTGCCCCCCGATCGAGCCACCAGCCAAGGCCAGGAGAAACCACCAGCACCACCGGCCTATTCTCTCGTATGTGGTGGCCGTTGTGTCCGAATCGGGATGGCTGCAAGCCCAAAACGCCCGTCGCACCGTTTGCGCACCGGTTTCCGTTTTCGCAGCCAGCATGGCTGGCTCCTGCATCTGAATCCGGACCTTGGTTTTTAGTCGGTACTGCACCCAGCCCAGCGTTTAGTCCACCTGGCCAGTGCGTGCATCTGGAGCCAGGCACCAGGCGGTGCGGCCCGCTGGCATGACATGGGGCACGACAATACCGGGGGCTGGGGAAGAAGAAAATCGCTCGGCGTATCACAATGGCATTCTGGTCGAGTTTTGGGCAAGTTTTGTGCAGATGATCGGCTCCCCGCTATGGCAGCCAGTCAGCTTCTGCACCGTCGATCGTAACGAGTCGTGTTTGTCAGACTGGGAGCCGTTCGCAGCCAAGATAAAATGACAGTATCACGCTCCTGGGGTCAATAGGGGACGCCCGTGCACCACGTATAAACTTCAGTCGCGGTGGATCATACGGTGTTTTGGTTGAAATTTCCTACGGCGAGGTATCAGAATGTTGAAAGGACTCCGGAAAAAGGCTCTGGTGCTTCTGTTGACGTCCAACAGCAGCCAGGCCAGTTCTGGGAGTCTGAATCATCCTCTGTACTCCAAGGTGCTCAAACAGGTGCATGATTTCGAGATTGCTCTCCAGGCTATGGATTTTTTGCTAGACGACCGGGCAGAAGAGGGCACAAGTCTACTTGAACGAGAGAGCAGAAAGCACGCAGAACAGCACAGTGACCAGCCGGCTGGAATTTTCCCGTTGGCAATGGGAGTAATGGACTTTATTGAGGCCACCTTGGGCTTCGAACCGGAGATCATGGCGAGGGCCCACGAGACCCTTTCCAACGCCGAGGCGGCTTCGGTGGCGAACTCCAAGTACAACACCAAGCACCAGCTCAACACGTCGATGATATACCCTCCAGGAACCGAGTTCCAGGTGACGTTGGCAGAGCTGACACTTCTCAACGCATTGGTGATGCTCTTGACAGAAAACAACGGTTTGCTCGAGGCGGCAAAGGCGTTGTTGAAGCTCCGGAAGGCGTACCAGATCCTCGACGGCTTATACAAACGCATCAAGGAGCTGGAGCCCGTGTTCAACCGCAATCTCGCCAAGCTCAAACGCACCCCGGCTTCCAAAAATGTCAGCACCGTCGATTTGCCCGGGTTCGAGAGCGTGGACAATCTAGCCAACTCGTCGTCGTCGTTGCCGGAAGACATCAAGCTCATGAACGGACTCGAACAAATCTTCCAGATGAGAAAGTCCCGGGTCGAAGGCACAAATCTCGCCCGCGATGTCAACCCAGAGACGGTGAATCTCTTCAAGGAGGCTAGCTCCGAGTACCTTCCTCGCATGACCAGCTTGCGAGACTTGCAGTCCAACCCGTCGCCAAGAGCCGTATCTCCCAACGTGGCACTTCAGAACCTGGCGTTCATGAACAAGCCGATCGATAAGGAATACGACTCAGACGACGACGATGAGTTCCTAGATGCTTTGGAAACCCTCCAGGAGGATAGCATCATCTTGGAACAGCCAATGCCCGTATATCTGAAGGTCAGCGAAGGCTACAGGCTGACCTCTGGTACCGAGTCGATGATCTCGCTCGGTACCCACTACTCTATCAGTACTTCGTCAGATGCGAACAGCAACCATTTGCATGTATCTACGATTGACGAGTTCATCCACTCGGGAGTACAGCTCTGCTTTGGAATACTCCAAGTGGTTTTGTCCCTTATTCCCCCCACCATTGGTAAGGTTTTGTCCATCGTGGGTTTTAAAGGTGACCTTGAGGCCGGCATGAAAATGCTCTGGAGGACTGCCATTACTTGCCGGAACATTCATGGTGAGCTTGCTCTCTTGTGTCTCTTGGTATTTTATGACGGACCGCTTCAATTTATCGACAATGGGTACCAGTTGCCAAACGAAGGTGTCAAAGTTACTGGAGAGGTGATATCCATTGACAACAGATCCGCAGTCAGCGATGAGGAGTTGAAGTTGATCACGGCAAACCCATTAGCTTACACCCCTCAGTTATTGGAGAAGGCAAGAGCCCATTTCCAGCATAATGCTCTTTGGATCTTGCAAAAAGGAAGAATGCTCGCGGCTCAGGGAAAGCTCGACGAAGCAATCGACTTGACACAAGGCTTTACTGATGATCCTAAAAACGAGATCAAAATGCGCCAAATCGATGGTCTCCTCATCTTTGACCGTTCTATGCTTTATGCTTTTAGGCACAGTTTTGACGAGTGCGCTCGCGATTTCATCGCCCTCGTGGATAAAAACTCGTGGTCACAGGGCCTTTACTTGTTCTTTGCCGGCTGCAGTTATCTTGAGAAGTATCGTATGATAAAACTCGGCCTCCTCAAGGTGGACAACGAAGCCGAAACGCTCAAGGAACTCGCGGACAAGGTAGAACACTACATGAAACTTGGTCCAACTTACGTACCAGGCCATGGAATTAACGCCGCTAGTAAAAAGGGAGGAATTGGCGGTAATAAGAAGCAACTTCCTTTTGACAAGTTCCTTTTGCGCAAAATGAAGCACATCGAAGAAGTTCATAAACAGAATCCAAAGTTGGCCTTTGTTGACTGCGTTGGTACATCTCCCTATCATGAAATTATTTACTTCTGGAATGGGTACAATCGTATGCCTCCCAAGTATTTGGAATTGAGTCTCAAGCTCCTTGGGTACAGTGGTGCTCCTGATAGCGAGTTCTCGGCTAATAGTGAACAGGAAAACCACGCCTTGCTTGGAGAGACTACCGATGAGGCCATGGTAAGATACTTCTTACAAGGAGTAGCATTAGCACTGCTTGGTAGACACAGCGAAGGGTTGTCACTAATCGATTCTCACATCATTTCAAAGTATGTCGTCCAAGACTCGCCATTAACGAGCTTCAAGTTTACCAAAATGACCTACGCTCCATACTTATACCCTACAGCGTTATATGAGAAATCTAGATTGGTATGGGCGTTGCGGACGGCGAAGCCAGACTTTGATGTTCGAAAGAGTATTGTTGACTGTGACATTATTTTGAAGAAGGCTGAGATTGTCAGTGACGTTGGAGACTATGAGTTGAGCAGTCGAACCAGCATGAACATCAAGGCTGCCTTGGACCGGATTGGCAAGCTCCGCAGTCAGCATCCGTGATTGCACCAGTGTCAGGGCAGTTATATACACTATTGATGCACGATTTTAACTAAAGTAAGTTTTCACCATGACTGTAGCAACATTTGTTCCCAGAGCAACGGTAAGAAGCCATCCCACGGCCAAGAGGGGCAAGATGCCAAAGAGAAGACCCCTTTGTAATATCTTTTCATGGCTGGAGTCGTCATTAGCACCGGTATACAGATTTCCCACGAATGGAATGGAGGTAAAGCCGTACATGGTTATGATGAAATAGTGGCCCACCGCACCGAAGTAGAGAGAGTTCCCAAGAAGAAGGGATATGAACGACTTCTCAATGGTGAGCACGGGCAAGAGGATGAACTGTACGAGGTACAACAAACACCAGATGATGATAAAGGAGTTGCAATGTATGTCGAAACAGAAGCCCCATTCAATGTAGTTGACATTGAACTTGTTGGAATCGCCCAAGATAGCAAAGCTGTTGTTGAAGATTCTATTCATCACGAGCCAAAAGCCGGTAGCTATCACCACTCCTGTCAAGTAAAAGTCCACCATCACCATATAAATTATGAGCTTTATGATTTCCCACGCACTAGGGCTATATGCGAGACCCCATGCAACGGCACTAATTGACAAAAACCCGGTGAGAAGAATGAGAAAGGATGGATCATCCCGGGTGTAGCTCACCTTATTTCCCGACAGCTGTTGTTTGTAGTAATAATGCGAGCGGTACAACTTTCGTGGGTTGAATATCAAGTTGAAGATTTCCCAGATGGCTGTTTCAAAGTCTAGTGTATTGGGTTTGAACAATCGCCTGAGCATCTTCTTGACTCGTTGGATATTTCTTCGTGGCGTGAAGCCGTGTTTATGCGACGAACCCGGAGGACCTGAAGAGGCCGACACTACCAGGGAAGACCTCATTGAGCGAAACACATCCGAGTTATCCGGGTGTTCGTTTTCCACTCGCGGGAAGAGGTCCTGTGTGGTGTATGGAAGAGAAGACCTTTTGCTCATTATTGAAGTGTTGTAATTGAGACAACTCAGTGTTTGGAGACACATGGCCTGCATGTGAGTCGAGTCAGGCTGCTACGACACTAAGAGTATATATACATTAAATATGCTGTTGATGACGAGAACGGCACGGCGAGAACTCAGCGCTTGGCAGCAACCAAGTTCTGCAGCTCATCATTCCAAGTCGTTTGCAAAAAAGACCGGGCAAGCTGCAATTTCGCATTGTCTATTTTGTGCTCGAGAGAGGCCATGGGTGTTAGATTGCGGGCTAATGAGCCCAAAACTCCAGGCTGATGCAGAGGAGAAGCGAAGCGCAACCTGATAAGGGTATACTGCGACGTCACCATCTCGTGTTGTTTTTTGATCGCATACGCGAAGGAGGTGCTTGATTCACTGGTGATGCTGGCCAAACTCAAATAAGAAGGCGAGCTGTTTATGTCGTCGCTCTCTGGGCCTTTGCCTATCAAGTCCTTGTAGTCGAGTACCTTCTGTTGCACGCGACTAGTGGGCTCTCTTGCCCTTTCGTCACTATTGGGGGTATTTGCGTTATACTTTTGCACAAACTTGCTTTGAAAGTCGTTGATTTCCAGTAGTATGTCGTTGAGATTCTGCCTCTCGGGCGGAGGAGCATTCAAGAAATTGTTGTCCACGAATCCTTCCACACTTTCCCACACATCACCTTGGGCCTCATTATTTTCATCAGACTCATCGTCCAGTTCGCTCTGGTATTTCAGCGAGAGAGACGACTCGTGTCTTTTCGAAGCTGGGGTCGACCCAATTGTCTTGCCCGTAGCCGCCAGGGGGTTTATGGGCGGCGGTCCTGGAACCGATTCTATGTTTCGCTCAATCCCCGATCCCAATGCCGGGCGTTTTATATTGTACTGATCCCGAATCATCATCAAAGGGGAAACATTGTCACCCGCCGGCTTCAAATGTGGCCGGGATGGCTCCCACACCATCGGTATGTTTTTATTCCTCGGACCTTCGTGGCTCTGGGTACTGTGAACCGACAGGGCAGAGTGCTGCCTCTCATTGGGTGGTCGCTCGAGATATGTTGGAACCCATCCACGGCCACGACTTCGACTGCGCTGATTGCCGTTGGACTCGTGAACACCGTCGTTCTGGGGCGATCCATGTCCTTCGGATTCTTTCATTGTTATTCCATATAGGAGCCGTTGATGTCCACTCTTATCAATGACATCTGTACACCACTGATAAGGAAATGTTAAACATGACGTCATACAAGGCTTTACGCTAGTCAGTATCGAACGTGAGCATACCTTGCACCAAGCCCGAACGGGCGCATTCCACTAGCAACCGCTGGCGCCGCAGGACCAAGTTGCTCAAGTTAATGATTTCTTGTTTTTTCTTGGTGATAAGGGTCGTACTCACGCTGTGGTTCTTTTTGGAGTTTATGTCCTCGAATATGCGCGAGAGGTCCTCGACCGTTTTACTAAGGTAGTCTTGCATTCCCTCGAAGATCTCCAAGTAGTTCGATTGCCGCGCATAGTATGCAAAACAATAGGTCCACTTTAGAGTTTTTCGTCCCTGTATGAGCACTCGAATGGCATCATGAAGAAACTGGATATCGATCCACGACAAGTTTTTCACCTGCTTGCGGACTTGCTCGTTCATGTAGGCTGTCATCTGCGCGTCGACCGTGGCTATGGTCTTCTGGTCTCCCAACATGGATGATTCGTGCACCGTAAAACGTCTGTAATAATGAAGGTATCTCTGGAGGGTCTTGCGTTTCTGGACCTGGCTCTCTTTTATCAGCGAGATAACTTCAGGATCAAAACGGTTACATTGGTAGTACTCGGTGCCATGCTCCTTCCATGGCCCCAAGCAGATCCAGCAAAATTCAAATCGGCATGTGGAGCAAGTGATATGGTTGCAGCCTCCGTTCTTCTCGATCAGCGACGAGCATTGGGGGCAAGATTGCGTATTGGCCTGGATCCAGTGAAGTGTTTCCGAGTCGTCATGGCACTTTTTGATCCACAATTTGACAACGAGGCATGTGCACGGAAGATGGTTCTCGTAGGAGCACTGCGAGCAAAACTCGTGGTTGTTTGAACATATAACTATTGGAAGCTTGAATAGATCGATATCGTCGCAGTACTCAGAGGCCCTAATCACCTCGACGAAGCTGTCACATCCCGGTGCTGGACACCATTTCATTGTTTGTTTGTTAGTGTCCACGTAACATCGTGCCACAGAGTTGAGAAATGGGGTTTTTGTTGCCAGGCTGTTCGCCTCAGCAACTATACTGTCGACCTGGCTGTGTGGGATGGACAATTCGCAATCTGGATGCATGCATCGAATAAGTTTACCCTGATAGCGAGTGTTTTGAATGTACGACCGGTAACATCCTAGGCAGTATTGGTGCCCACATGAGAGCGAGAATGTCTTGGTGCTCGCGTACGTCTCACAGCATATAGAGCAGCTGAATTTCTTTGTCGTCTCTAGCACGTTTTTGGGTTCTGCAAGGATTCCACAGCGTTCTCTGAGCCGAGGCAAGTTGTCGTAGTAGTCATTTATGACAGTATCGGACTCCCAATTGTAAAAATGGAGCATCGTTAGTATGTCGTCCACCGAGCACTGTGGTAATTGCTGCCGATGTAGTCTGGTTGCACGGTCGAGAAACGCCTTTTGTACGTAGCTGCTGATGGTCCAAGGAGAGTATGTCACGGAATTGGTGGTTTCAAGCTCCACTTCGCTTCCAAACTCCGGGTGTGATGATAGATGCTGCAGTCTTACAGAGTCTTGCTCAGACTCGGTGTCTGAACTGAACGGTTCTTCGTGGTCAAAGGAAAACTCAGACTCAACATCGTCAAAGTCGAATTCTTCCTGATCCAGTTCCAGCATGGATGGTGGCAAATGACAAGTATCAAATCAGGGGGTTCAAAAATTTAGTGTAAACTAGTGCTATTTGAGTACCCTTATCAATATATGGACTTGAAGGAACTGGAAGGTTTGTCCTTATTGTTGCCACTTGAATCGTATGAAACTCCAACTAGTGTAGATAAATTATAAAATAATTCGCGGTGCGGCACCATGGAACCCCGGTAGGGTGCAAAATACTTAGTACCTAGTACCAGATAATGATGAGTCATTGAACGTTTGTTACATGTGCCAATAATCTGCTATTTAGCTCTATGTAAGATCGACTGCTCTTGTAAAATTATGCTTCTGATAAATTGTTCTTGTGGACTGTCGCCAGCGGGTAAATCTCCATACCGCTGGAGTCTTTGACCAGCCCATGCACGGACGATATTGAGATTCTCGTTCGACTCAGTTAGCAAGAGTTGTCTGAATTTAGCAATGTCATTCAGTTCCACCGTGCCTACCAACGACTTGAACTCTCGTTCTTTCATTCTGACTAGGTTCAAGAACGCATGCGTTTGGAGCGACGGCGAGCCATCGTAGGCGATTCTGATGGAGAGCTGCCATGTTTCCAGAAACTCACCGCCGCTGGGTTCGCAATCGTCACATTCTTCGTCACAGTGTCCATGTTGCTCCTCTTTATCTTGTTCTATGATTTCGTTGACGGCTCCATATCCCTCCTCGTCAAACCACAGGAGTCTGTCTTCCAACGCATTCTTTTCCTTGGCACTCAACTTCAGCTTTACCTTTTTGAGATAGCTGAACATTTGCACCGATAACAAGCACGAGTCATTGGGGTTAGGCACTTCTGGGGGATTGGCAAACCCATACCGCTGAAGCAAGTATGGATTAGACAAGTCATTGCCATATGTGTTGAGAAGTTCACCCTGGGCCGGAGGGTTTGTGAGGATAATGTCACAGCATTCTTCGCCAGATTCGAGGTCTTTCTGCAAGTCGTCGTCGGCAGGAAGAGTGGCCTTTTCTGCATCAGACATATCGGTGGAGATTTCATCCTCCTGGTGATCCAGTTCTGCTTCCAGCCCGGACTCGATTTCATGAGAGTCTTCTTCTTCATCTTCTTCTGATTGCATATCCTCGCCTGTCCCGTTTTCATCTGTTCCATCCATTTCATTCTCATTATTTTCACCATCTTCACCTTCTTCGTCATCATCATTGTCATCATCATCATTGTGGTCGCAGTCAAGCTCGCCACAAGTGTCACAGACTTCATTGCTGCTCACAAAATGCACGTTTTCCTGACCCACTCCGTTGGTGCCTTGGTCTGTGGGAAATGCGTGGTTGAACAAGTCTGCTCCTGGAACGAGAGAAAGTCCGTGGTAACCATCCACCTCAAATGCTCGAGAAATAACCGTCTGGACGTGTCTTCCGAAATGCACCACTTCCCGAAAGTGCTCAGAAACCAATCCCTCCACCGTTGGTTGGGTGACTGGGACGTCCAACACCTGCGGAATGGGAACAATCGATGCAACAGACCTGGCAAAGTGAATGCATTCTATGAAAAACTGGACAAGCTCATGATTGTCGAGCATGTTGAGGAGATCACACTCGGTATTATGCATGGCCTTCTTCAACGGTTCAGGCCAGAGACAAAGGGGCACGTTGTCGAGACTCAAGCTGTCATTCCCCACGTCGATGCTCTGGAGGTATTCAAACCAGGGCGACTCAGAACCAGCAGCAGTCTCGTAGATGTATGTGAGAACCATGGCGTGCATTCCACTCCGCAAGTCCACTTCCGATTCCGGGTCAGCCTCGTTGTTGAAATTCTCTTCCTTGTCAGCCTCGTAATCCTCCAAGAGACTGTAAAGAAAACTGTTTTTTGAAGAAAGGACACTGTTCTTGGGCACCCTGAGAAGAATCTGAGGCTCCTCATCGGCATCATAGTTCTCCAAATCGAGCACCTGGTCGGCGTCTGTGTTCAAGAACACGCCAATGCCACCATAGTTGGACTTCTTGATGTGGACCAAATCACCACACCAAAAGCCGTTTTCCTGGAGCCAGCGGAGCGCACGGTCAGCAGGAAGCACAGTGGACATGACAGGATCAATGCAAGTTCAAGATGCAAGAAGTTGGGTTTGAGTCCTGGAGGTGGCTGCAAGCGAAGAACACCGCCAGTGCACCGACTCATCGGGCTCATCGCGGGCGTGCGCCAACCAGCGGGCTATAAAAGCAGCGTCCGCGCTGCGAAACTCTTCATCATCAGTAGTGGTTATACTATCTCTTTAATAAGATATATAACTTGCATTCTTCGGATTGCAGCTACATAAAGACCCCAGCAGTGTCCCGACTACGCCACATCAGTGTTTGTGTGACTGGGATGCTGTGTTCAGCTAAGTCTTAACTGACCATTGTAACAGATTGGCCACAGTTATCACTCCGTTTCGGTCTTTTAGATCCGCTTTGGCATATGTGTACTAGTCTAGTTCTGCGGCGCGCCCCCGGGCAATGGCTGCAGATTAGCACACGATGCTACATTCCTGTAGTTTTTCTGTAGACTTATTCTTTTCGCCGCCTCATCGTCGTCGGCCTCGAGTCGCACCGCCACTGCACCCACTCTGCTTACGCTTACTTGGCTCCGCTTTTCGCGGCCGTTTTCTTCCTCACCACCATGGCTCATCGCTTAATCGTCAACGTCATCTTCACAGGTGCCTCTGTCTTCGGCAGGGCATTCACCGAGGCGTACAAGCAAGCAGCTAAGGCTTCTGCTGCTGCTCCAGCGGCCGCGGGTACCGCCAAGGCCCGTTCTGTCGGAGGCATTCCTGTGGATGAAGCCTGCAAGATCCTTGATTTGGAGAAGAAGGATCTCTCGTTGGACAAAATCGACCAGAAATACAACTACTTGTTCGAAGTGAACTCCAAGGAGAAGGGTAACTCGTTCTACCTCCAGTCCAAGGTGTACTACGCGATGGACACTTTGCGCAAAGAACTAGAATACATAGAAAAGCTCAAGGCGGCAAAGGAGGATCCCGGCCACAAGGAGGCGTAGTCTGGCGGCTGCTCTCTTGCGTTAATTTGTCATTCTACCACCGGCTACAACATGTCATCGAGGGTCATCCAGGGTCATCCAGTGTCACAGGGCTCACCCAGTACACCCACACATTACGTCCGCCACCCAGTCATAGCACGATTGTATATATAGCAGTACTTGGAAATACTCGCCCATGTCTATTTCGCAATTTTCTGTAGCCCTGCGTGCCGTTTTCCCGGTCTCCGGCGCACGCAGACCTCAGTGGCTCTCCCCGTCGTACTCTCGTATAGGTGGCTAAAAACCCCTACACCTGCGGCTATGAGTTGCACTTTTTGCTCTCTTCCAAAACACATCATATACCTGCACTATTTTGACCGTGAGTTTTCTGGCACCGCAACATGTCCGAACCAGGCAAGGAAGACGAGCAGTTGCTTCAGGATGCATCCACGCTTCTCATGTTTGCTAACGTGGCCGCCAAACAGCAGCAAGAACACGCTGTTCCCAACCAGCACTCTCCTTCCCTTGCTCAGAAAACAAATCTTCCTCACATTCTGGACCTCATGAACCCCACCGCACCCCCGCACACACCCTACCAACGTCCTGGACCGATTTATTCTTCTGCTCCAATGAGACTGCCTCCTATGGTGAACAGCATACCCCAGCCTGTGGCGCCGGCTTCACTGGGTCCACCGTTTCCAGCTCATTATAACGGTTCCCAGGAGCTCCCGGGCCGGTTCTCTGCCCCTACTTCTGCATCACAACCAGCACATGACATCCACCCCCAGCGTCTAGTGCATAGCCATACACAGCCCCAGTCCCCACCAGCTCCTACTCACCAGCCAGGGCACGAAAAGTTGCCCACTAGGCCACCATATGCAAACATAGAGCCCAAACCTGCCCAGGTGCCCGCTGTCCAGTACAGGCGCTACTCTGGTGACAGTCATACACTTCCGCTGATGCGCAAATCACCCTCTCCATTAAGTACAGCTCCTATGAAGTCTCCCAAGAACACCAAGTCCCCTGCTGCGAGCACCAGCACCAGCACAGTGAAACAGCCATCTATCTTGCGGTCGCCTGGAAAATCACCAGGACCTGCTAACGTGACGTTGGCAAGGGGAATCAACGTGGCTTCTGGAGAACGGAACAACGATAATGCCCATATCGCCGCCGCAGCACTCGCAGCAGCCGCCGATATGCCCTTCCCGTTGCGCAGAGACTCCGTCAAAAAGGAACACGTGGAGGCACACGCTCAGACGGTACTCAAACCAGCTTTGGAAATCGAAGAAGACTCCGAAAGAACAGAGGATGAGCTGTCCAGGACCCTGGTTCCACCTAAGATCGCCCCCGAGAACAAAGGCTCGGATCCACCCAAGGCAGAACCCCCAGCCGTGCCAGCAGGTGCTTTAGCTGTGCCTCCGTTGGAAGAATACAGAGTAGATCCAGACGCTGGCGTCATAGGATGTATCTGTGACATAGACGATGATGATGGCTTTACCGTGCAATGCGACATCTGCTTCCGTTGGCAGCATTGCATATGCATGGGCTTCTTCTCCAGTGACGAAATCCCAGAAGACGAGTACAAGTGTTATTTCTGCGATTCTTCAAAGTTGGGTAAGTTGGACCCAGTTACCTGTCGAGAGGATACAATCCGCCGCCTCGAAGCCGATAACGACGAAGAAGGAAAGAAAGATCACGACAAGACGAAGCGCAAGCAATCTTCAGACGGCTCAGAGTCTTCCAAACGACGCAAGACAGACAAGGGGAAGCTCGAAGCCGTTAAGGCTGCCGAAAGGAGAAAACAATCACGGGAGAACAGCTCAACATCCCTCAATATTCCAAGGCCAGAGCCAAAGCCAGTAGTGATCAGCAAAGACAATGACCAAGTGGAGGATGGTAAGCATGCAGATCATTACCAATCGGTATACTATAAGTTGAGAGCGAATGATTTCAAGACACCCGCAATCAAGAGCATGCTTCTGACATACGGCGCATCTTTGAATAATACGCAGCCACAGGGAAACCTTCGAATCTTCTCTCTTGGAGAGTTCAGAAAAATGCCCTTGGCCAAGATTCTCCGTGCTCAGAATCCAATAGAACCGAACGAGGAACCACAACCCGTGGTCCAGGTCAAGTGTTATTCTGAGAATGCAAAACAGAAGTTTAACGGAATAACAAGAATGGGTCTCTATCTATCCCACTCTGAGTTGATAAAGCAAAATCAAAATGACGGGACAACTGACCCCGCAAGCGAGGACGCAGAGCCAACCAGTATAGAAATCCCAGAGGGAACGCCTGTCTTGGAGTACCTTGGAGAAATCGACCAATTTGAACATTACAAGAATGATTTGATAAACCAGTACTCTTTGTGGGGCTCTCCAAAGCCAAATGTGGTCAGAGTCAAGGTTCAGGTTGCGGGCGAAAAGACAATGGATCTAGTGCTCGATGCTAGATTTGTGGGGAATGAAGCCAGATTTATTCGCAAGTCATGTCCCTCCACCAGTAACTGCAAAGTGATGCCCATCTATATCAAAGACAGAAATATGTTCAGATTCATTGTGGTTACGACGAAAAATATTCAACTTGACCTGGAGTCACCAGACGAGGAGTTGCGCTTAGATTGGGAATGGGATGACTCACACCCTATACGCCGAATGTATGGGGATGGATTGAATTCTACGGCCAGTTCGGCAATAAAATTTGATCAATTCAATGAAGTTGAAAAATCAGTACTTATCTCAGGAGTTGACAACATTTTAAATTTTGTTGAATGCGGCTGTTCAAGCTTTTTGGCTAACGAACACCATAATGCTAACAATGACTGTGCAATATTTAAAGTGAAGAAGGCCACATCTTATCTTCTTCGTTCAACAAGAAAAGCTTCTGGCATAAGCAACGTCAACATCATGAAGTCCAAGGATGAGCTTATTCCTAGACAACCACGCGAGTTTATACCATGGGAGCAGAAATTGATAGAGAGAGAAAGAGGTATACGAATGGAATTGCATATAACTACCAAGGATGGTAATTTACCCACCGGCGACGCCGAGGAAGCCAAACCCAACGACGATAATGAAACGGCTATTCATAACAACGAGAAACCAATGGAGTTATCATACAAGCAACAGCTTTTGAAGAAAGCAAGATCTGCATCAAAAGCACCAATCTCCAAGCAAACCGATAAGAAATTGGATAACATAGACAGTTCCCAATTACCTGTTCCAATTTCCCATGAGCTAAATGCAAAGATTACGGAAGCGATGAAGAAGAAGGCAGAGAAGGCAGACACCAATGGGGTTCTTACTCCTACTGCAGCTGTGGTTGAGCCTGCTCTGAACGTCGTTGTTACAGCAAAAGAAGAGGATAAAACACCCGTCTTACCTGTGGCTGCCGACACCACCACTACTGCTAAGGAAGTGCGTCCAGTGCCTAAGGTGAAGAAGCTTTCGTTTGCAGATTACAAGAAGAAAATGAAATAGTTAACTAGGTAATTATGGGTTTAATGAAAGGCTCGAATTCGCACAGAAACTTGATGAAATTTTGGCTACTACCTACGGAAATTATTGATAATGTATTCCAGCGGTTGACGGTAGATGAACTAGTCAATCTAACCGGGCTTTTTGACAATCACCATAAAAATGATATTTGGAGACGTTTACAAGTTGCAAGGTATTCCACTCTCATATTATGCAATTTGCTGAAGGACCAACTCCGTGGTATTCCTGAGCTAGAATTAGAAGGCATTGTTGATCACTCAACTATAGTTTCTCCTTTCGATTTTGAATCCCTATCGAGCGAAATATCAACCATATTTGAAGAAGAAGTGTTATCGAAAAGAATATACTACATATTGGATTCCAAAGGCCATCGAGAATCCGTTCACAAAAGCATAAGGCATTTGAGCAAACTCATTAAACAAGAACAACATGGATTTTCAAGGCTATCGAGCAAAATGTACTTGCTACTTGAACCACCGCCATCCATTGCCTTGATTGAGGAATATCTGGACCTTCAAACTATGAACACCGTATTTCTCAATTTCTTGTTTCGCCATTATCTGGAACTCAGGCGACTAGAGACATTGTACATAAACAGTGGCATTTTCTTTTCAGACTCCCAGAGAATCAACTTCGATAACTTGTGCAAATTTAATGTTACTAAACTAGTATTAACAAATCTTCAATTGAGTGACATCGATGTGTTGAAGATACCCGATACAACTCGGTGGCTTGACTTGTCAAGAAATCGCCTACGAAGTACAAGCAGTATACAGCTCCCACGAGATCTTGAAGTTCTCGACCTATCCCATAATGCTATCGGTTCACTTACCGATCTACCACAACAGCTCCAAAGAGTCAAGTTGAGATACAACCAACTAAACAATTCGATCTTTGACGAGATTCCTCCCAGCGTCAAATTTCTAGATCTATCGTTTAACAGCAATATTACCAATGTCGACATAGGAGTTCTATTTCAAGTTGATTTATTAAGCCTTGAGGGCTGTAATATATCAAATGCGCCTAGACAACATTGATTATTGAATTCTGATAACTGTTTATTTGATATCATAGGTTGAATAATTTTCATGCATAATTAAATATTAGTTTCTTTTCGAGTAAAGTCCTCTTCGGTAATGTTGGAACGTTTGCACATTTGTTGGAAAATGCTGTCCTTTTGATTGAAAAGGTTCCATGGAGTGTTATACTCCTGGACCTCGCCCTTATCCAACACGAGGATTTTATCGTAGTCAATAATAGTCTTAAGTCTGTGAGCAATACACAAGATTGTACACTGGGAAAACTCTCTGACAATGGTGGCTTGAATTTTGCTATCGGTCTCGTAATCGACGGATGAAGTTGCTTCATCAAGAATCAAGATCTTGGAACCCCTCACAAGGGCACGGCCAAATGCAATCAACTGTCTTTCGCCTAAGGAAAAGTTAGAACCTTCATCTTCCACACCTTGATCCAAGTGGAATTTGTGCAATGAGGGATTGTCCTTCTCCTGGTTCTTTACAAGCTCCAATTTAGAGTCCTCAATCAAACCGGATCTTCTGAGTGCATCCCAAAGTTTATCATCGTCGTAGTCGCCAAATGGATCAAGATTCTTCCGAATGGTACCCCTGAACAAGACGGGATCCTGAGGAATAATAGACAATTTGGACCTCAAATCTCTCAAACCTAATCTTGAAATATCGAGTCCATCTATAGTAATTTCACCACCCTTGAGTTCCGAAAGACGATATAAGGCAGTCATAATACTAGACTTACCGGCACCTGTTCTTCCACAGATTCCAATCTTCTCCTGAGGTTTGACATCAAAAGTAACATCCTTTAAGACAAGAGGAAGTTCGGGACGGTAAGCCAAGTTAACGTCCTTAAATGACAACGCACCATGTTGTGGCCATTCTTGAGGAGGCGAATTTTCGGTTATCAAATAAGGAGCCTCTTCGGGAACATTGAATGCATATTCACATAAACGTTCCACACTGTTCATTTCGTTTTCAACCTGAGTGAAGGTACGGATCAACATGGATAATTGGCCCGCAATCTGGAAAACGTAAGAGGTCAATAAACCAACAGACGAGGCACTAATACTGAAAACCCGGAAAACACACAACAACGCAATAATTAATGCAAACAAACATGCTAAGATATCCAAGTGAATTGAAAGCCAACGTTGATTTGCAATATTGATGTAGTATGCTTCGTTGGTATTATTCAAGAAGGTATTGTTCTTGCTTGAAAACCGTTCTGATGACTTAAATGCTTTAATTGTAGCCATGCCACTCAATGTTTCGTTAAAATTGTTGTAGACAAAAGAACGCTTGACTGCTTCTAATCTCTTAATCTCACGAGCAGATGCCTGGTAATAGTTGGCGATTGCGACAAAAATGAAGGCCAAGAAGGGAACGGCAATTGCAAACCAAGGCAAGTAACATATACAAAGAATGATGACACCAACAATATTGGCAAATGTGAAAAGCAAAAATCTCAACTGGTCGCCAATTTCGTTGTCTAACACATCAGTATCTTTTGTGAATCTGTTTAAGATCCGGCCCATCGGGGTAGTGTCCATGAATGACATTGGTGCATGTAACACTCTCTTGACTGCCATTATATTCAACTTCACAGAAGCTGTATTGGTCATGTATACCAAGAATATGAATTCTGTGGTAAGCAAAATGAAGGAAAGGAAGGTGAACATGATGTACAAACCAATGTAGAATCCATTGGTTTTATCCTCGAAACGGTATTCGGTCCAGAAAGAAAGCCAGGTATTGGCAAATATCTGACAAAACGTTGCCAAAACGCAGGTCAAAAAGACAAGAGGTACAATTCCATAGTTTTTGAAAATACCACTGCCATACCTGACATAATTCTTGTAGACTTGGAAGGAAATGTTATTTTCAGCCTTTTCTTCATCCAGGAAGAGTTTTCCGTCGGCTGTTTTATCCTTATTATAGTCACGATGAAGTGCTTCCTCATCCAAAGGCTCTCCTTGAATGGACGACCGCTTCGATACTTGACGTTGAATCATTTCACGTTCTACCTCACGGACTTCACTATCTTCAAATTCATAGTCTTTGACCTCATAATCGTCTTCACTTTCGATATCCTTATCTGCATCGCTGTCATTTTCATCATCCTTGTTCTCGCTACTGAAAGCCATCAACTTCTGGAATCCAACATTACGTGACTTCAATTCATCGAAAGTACCAACATCAATGGAACCATCACCATTCAAAAACACAACTCTGTCAGCACTGCCAATTAATGACAATTGATGTGTTGCCAAGATTCTAGTTTTGTCCCCTAGCATCCGCAAAAAGCAGTTTTCCATAATATGTTTACCAACTCTTGCGTCAACTGCGGACAAAACATCGTCCATCAAGACTATTTCTTTGTTCGCATATACGGCTCTTGCAAGATTGATTCTAGCCTTTTGGCCACCAGAAAGTGTGATACCTCTCTCGCCAATCTCGGTCTGATCTCCTGCGGGGAGAATTTCTAGATCGCTTTCCAACGAGCACGAATAAACGACATCCTTATACCTCTCGCTATTAAATTGACAGCCAAATAAGATATTCTCTTCGACTGTGGCATTCTGAACCCATGGATAACCACATAACAAGAGCGATCCATTGGTATCGATTGTTCCTTCGGTTCTCTTCATAAATCCAGACAATGCACTCAACAAAGAAGACTTTCCAGAGCCAATGAGACCAGTAATAACCACAAACTCACCCTTTTTGACGGTCAAATTAATATTTTTAAGGCCACTAAAAGATTTTTCTTCCAAAGTGCTAGAATCATCGACCGACTTACCTTCAGATTTTTCATCTTCCTCCAGTACATGTGGTTTCTCTCCCGCGTCATTCGCAATCTTGGACTTGCTTTCATTATCATCTTGTTCGAAGGTTTCCCATTCGAAGCGGCCATTTTCAACACGAATTGCTTCGTTAGCTTCAATCATATCTTTCAAAATTTCACCACTGGCATCAATTTCAGTCTCCTCGAAGTCGATTTCGCTAGCATCCATGAATTCACCCACACGTGTGATCCCGATATACGCATCAGCACCACTGTTAAGCGCCATAGGGAGCATGATCACTTGTTGAGTCAAGATATTAAATAAAGACACAGATGAAAAAATCGACGCTGGATCTCTATTACTGCTTCTCACTGCATAAAGCACCAAGAAAGACACCATAGATGAAAATAACGTCAAAGACATAGCAAATGCAGTCACGATGTTACGCAACACTTGCATCCGGTAGATGATTTGCATCTCTTCTCGTCTAACATCAGAAATTCCATCATGGTAGGGAGGTTCCCAGGAATAAAACTTGATGATTTTAAGATTGTTCAATACTTCCTTGATGTAGTCAATTCTGCTATCAGTGAATGTGTTAGCCTTAAACCGGTATTCGAACAACTTCTTGGTACTCAAGGTAATGGCAACCATAAAAATAAACAACATGGCAACACCGATCAATGAAACGGGACCAACATTGATAATTAAAATTGCAATTGCAATGGCGATTGGAACGGGAAAGGCAAACAAGAAAGGTTGGAACCCAAGGGCAAAATCAATACGAGCGAGATCAGTACCCATCATGGACATGATTTTACTCGAAGGGTATTTGTGTCTAGCTTCAGCGCTAAGTCTGAAGGACTTGTCAAGAAGCGACTTTGTGAGAACTGCTTTTGCCTGGGCACCAGTAAGCATAGACCGGTAAAAGAAGTGGTTGATACAAATACCGGTGACCAAAATGACACCAGCAGAACCCAATGCATAACCAACACCTTTTCCCACGCTCGATTCAAAGCCAAGTGCCCTCCCTTCAACAAACTGAATCAATTTCTTGCTTAGCAAAGGATTACATGTCATGCCACCGTCTGCCAAAATCAAGAAGAGGGTGGCAGATATGTATTGCCACCAAAAGGTGTCCAAAAGAGCCAATATCGCAACCATTTTTGGAAGCTTGTAATCGGCCAAGTCGTCTTCCGGATCAACCGAAGAAGACTGTAAAGTCTCGCCTCTTTCCTTGCATTTTTTCGTTATGTGTTTGATACGAGCTTTACTGGAACGAAGCTCGAAAGACTTGTAGAACTTGTCTGTCATATGCTCTACTTTGACGTCATCAGGAAGCGTGAACAAATCCTCGGGCATCAACGTTCTTTTGTAGCCTGCACTCATAACAGGTAAGAGCCACCAGAAAAAGATCCGTGAAAATATGTTTGCATTCTTTTCGGGGTAAGAACGACGCTCATCTTCAAGAGGAATGGGCGGCACCTTCTTGGATAGCACCGAGGACAAGAGCCGTTTCTGAGGTCGTATGTTCGCCTCGAGGCGTCCTTCCGAATTGTTCATGGTGATGAAATATCTTCAACGAGGGCGAACGGCGAGGAATGGACCGAGATAGTGGCTATGATTGTCTGAGTGGAAGGTTGTTCTATCAATATCCAGACGTGGCTGATAAAGGCGATCACGAGAGAATCCGAAGAGCTGACCGTTTGGGGCAAAATACCTCTACCTACTAGTGGTTAAGTGTCTGAGAGTTCCTCGGTACTATTGCAACCCACTTATAAGCGCAAAACTAGAGGTGGCAAAAGTCTGAAATTTGCGTGGCAATTGGGATAGCTGCAGGTTCTAGTTCTTATAATTTGCGCCATCGCTTGTGTGGCCGTGTGTCATATGCACGATTAGATAATCGCCAAACCTTCATCTTCGGATATAAACGGATTTATCTGCGGTTTTTGGAACGGCAGCCGCGCGGAGTGGCCATACCCAATGGCGGGAAACGATAGACCCGACGGGCCGAAAAGTACGAAAGCCGAAAAAAATACTATGCTTTTGGCAGAGGCTGTCTCCATAGTATGCTTGGCTCCATAGTCTACGATACCCCTTGGATAGTAACGCAAATATGTTAAAATTAGGCGTGTGACATTTAATCAGGGCTACTGTGTTGTCAATCTGGTCAATCTTGGCACGAAAAATCATATGTGGCTGCGAATTCGGTCTCGATTATTAATACGGCTCATCAGCCTGATAAGGCAGTCGGTTTCTGTGCTTGGTATCTGATAACCACAGAGTATCGTGTATCAGGTCCGTGCGGCCCTGGCAGCTTAAAAATGCCCTGAAATGTATATTATTGGTGGAGAAGGTATACAGCTTCTACTCCGGTGCGAAATTGCAAATGGGGTAACGAATATTGTGGAGTCAAAATGTGGACAATTGTTGTATACGATTATTCAATTGTGCCTTTATTACTATTACTATTTGGTTTGAACCCGAACAGTTGCTTTGATTATCATTTATCATCGTTTTGGCGAAATCAAAAATTTGGTCCATACATCATGCGGCGCGAATTTAGTCGGTAGAGATCTCCGTAGCAACTTTGTATTGAGATCGTCCGACATTTACGGAGGGGAACCATGGAATTCCCAGATACCAGTATATTTACAACATAGAGGTTTTCGTTACTTTCCTGATGAAAAACGTTTCTACAACATAATTGGCCACTCTCAGACAACACCAGGAAATATGGCACAGATGGTTCCTTGAAATCGCCCCTGGACTCTATTATAGTTCCTTTCAGAAATGCCTAACGACACAAAGTCATAGTGTCACAGAGGACGTTGCAGAAGAAAGGTTCGTTGGCGCCTACTTGGCAAAAAATAACTTCTAACTATGTAGGGTCCTGCAATCTATACAACAGGCACTTTCCAATACCAATCCAACCAAAATAAGCTTCCTCCGGGGAACTAATTTCTCGAATAGTTTTGTAGCAGACGTCTCACCATATCCGTTGCCACAAGGAGTGAACTCCGTTCTTTTCCATGCGCTCTGCGTTGGGCAAGCAGGCCCATAAGATCATCATTGTCGAGTACAATGCAATGAAAATTGGAAGCACCACATAGGTTCCAGCGCTTTGAGAAATCAAACCAACCAAGAATGGGAATATGGCACCGCCAGATGATCCAAACGCCGTCATAATTGTGATCGACACAATTTGGATTTTCCGTGGGATGATTTTCGCAGCCATGGTGATGACCAACACGTACGAAGGGCCAATCATCACGCCGGCTAGCGACACACACACGCCGGCAGCTATCGCGTTTGGCAACACCCACGTCAAAACTATCAATGCGACTGTTATAGCAGAGAATAAGAGAACACTTCGTCTCATTCCAAGGTATACGTGGGCAGGACGGGCCACAAGTAGACGACCAAGCGTTAAGCCACCCCAGAAGCCCGAGGCAACGTAACCCACAGCATCTACATTCCCGTGGCGGTATTCGATCAAGTAGGTGACGATCCAGCCTGCCATGGAGACCTCTGAACCCTGATAGAATAGAACACAAAGCGCTAGGATCCAAGTCAAATGGTTCTTCAACGCCAATTTCATAAGATCCCAATGGCTGGGGCCGATTTGTGTGGGCAGAGTGGACATTACACGGTGTCTCTGGGACAAGTCCTGAAGCTCTATGGCCGCCTCGGCCGTTTCGGGGCGGCTTGTTTCCCGCGATACCAATGGTTCATGCTCGTCGTCCCATGGTTGCAAATCCTCGTCGGCACCATGAAACGAGAGCCATACGAAGCTGCCGGTGGTAAATGCGAGTCCCAAGTTTATGAGATATGCGTAGTGCCACTGGACGCCACGGGTGACCATCGTCGTGGCGAGAAGTGGTGAGATGGTGGCACCTATACCGTAGGAGCCGTGGCAGAAACTCAAGTATTTCGACCCCTTGTCAAGACTGGCAAGGAACACGTTGGACTGGGCCAAAGTGATGGCCATTCCCAAGCCACCAAGAAAAAAGGCCACCACGACGGCGGGGAAACGAGTCCCCGACAGCACAATAGAGTACATGGCGCACAAGAATACACACCCCAATGTCAAGGACTTCTGTCTTCCGAGCATGGGTTTGATCTTGTGGGACAAACAGGCCACGGTGATGAAGCCGGCCGCGTTGGCCATCCAGATCAACGACACCACAGAGTAACTAATGTCGTAGTATCTTTCGATGAACGGAATCAATGCACCGGGAGCAGCATCCAGGTACCCGTTTCCAAAGTTCAACAAGCAAACTGCCACGATGCGCCACAAATTGCGTGGCGGGTTGCGGCTAGTCATGGGAGGAAGCCTCTGGGATGCTGTGTCGGATTGTTCCTGCAAGGTGGAAGCAATCGAACCCGTGTCTTCGGGACGGGCTATTTGACTGGGGATCTCCACAGGCCGGCTAGGAGAGATCATCTGGGTCACCAGGAGTTTTCGGCCTGTTTCCCAGTCTCTGTGGGCAGCCGAAGAGACTTCTTCTAACACTGGTGGGGCAACAGTAGTCATCGGTTATGGTTGGTAGAGAATGTATAAAGAGCAGTCGAGAACACACGCAGTTTCTAATCCTATGGCATCCACATGCATGCAGCAACCGTGCTGGTATGTAAGTCTCGCAAACTAGTTGGCTGCTCTGGCTGTAAAATCCTGTCTGACAAATGGTGGATCTGGGGTTGTCTGCAGGGGGTTTGCGGGGGACCACCTATTATGTCATGGAGCATTTATCGGTACGGGCAACAGATGTGCGGGGTCACGTTTCGAAGGTTCCGTTCCGCAGATTTGATTAGGCTGGCGGTCACAAATTGATCGGCCACTTGCATACGTTTCCACTCGCGTCCTAGTTCCATCATGACCAAGTTTCGGCCCAGAAGACAGCTGCTGGTGTCTAGTGACGACAACATGTTCGATAGCGCTGAGGACTACTACGGTCCCAAGACAAACCCATCTCTGTTCACGCCCCAGTCCAAGATGGGTCGGGTGAGGACTTTCTCTGTGTTTGAACCCCAGACCAAACTGTCGTTTTTTGACGAGGATCCGAGCCCCTTGGATCCCGTTGAAGGTTCTGCTCCGGTTTCTGACGCTTCCAGTTTGGACCCCAGAGAGTCCACCGACTCGTTGTCCGAGCCTCCGGTGCCCAGAAGACCGTCGATTTATCCATGTGATGCGCTGGCTCAAAGCACATCCAGTTTGCTGCTGCCTCCACCAACAGCTCCGTCGCCCATCCCGGCACCTGTGGGAGCCAAAGGGTCTCTCCACATGAGACGGGCTTCGCTCGATGATTCGTCTTTCAAGCTGCAAAAGTTCTACATCAGCGACATCGACGCCACGTTGCGCCAGTTGTTGCAGAACGAAGACACAGACCACAACTGCCAGATCACCATCGAGGACTCCGGCCCCAAGGTGCTCAAGTTGGGAACCGCCAACTCCAACGGGTTCAACCAGATCGATGTCCGCGGCACCTACATGTTGTCCAACTTGCTCCAGGAACTCACCATCGCCAAGCGGTACGGCCGCAAGCAGATGATTTTGGACGAGGGCCGTCTCAACGAGAACCCGGTAGCAAGAATCCAGCGTGTTATCACCACCCAGTTCTGGAAAGGCTTGACCAGGGAACTCACCCGCGACAACGTGGTGGAGATGTCCTACGACACCAAGATCAAGGAAGAGTACATTGACGAGAACGGCAACAAGGTTGTCAACAAGGAAACGCACCGCTTATACGTGCCGCATAATCGCCCAGACCAGTACGAATACTTCAAGCTGGCCAACGTAACCGACCCGAACGTTAACTTTGATGTGCAGTTGCTTCCCGAGGTCATCGATGCCGATTTCATCATGTCGATCAACAAGAAGCCTGGTCTCTTGGTGTTGAGCTCCAAACCAGACCCCAACAACCCAGGCAACTTGTTGAACGAGCCCTACGTTGTTCCGGGTGGCAGGTTCAACGAGTTGTACGGCTGGGACTCTTACATGATGGTGCTCGGACTCTTGACTGATGTCACGCCCCAGAAGCAGGAACACCTTCGCTTGTCCAGAGGTATGACTGAAAACTTCATTTACGAAGTTCATCACTACGGCAAGATTTTGAACGCAAACCGCTCCTACTACTTGGGCCGGTCTCAGCCACCATTTCTCACCGACATGACGTTGCGGGTGTTCAACAAGACCATGGAGGTGGCGCCTGAGCGGATGGAGGAAATGATGGACTTCTTGCTCCGCGCTACCCTTGCAGCAATAAAGGAATACGAAACAGTTTGGTGTGCTCTACCCCGGCTCGACGAGGAAACAGGATTGTCGTGCTACCACCCTATTGGAAGAGGTATTCCTCCCGAAACCGAATCTTCGCATTTCAATGCCATCTTGGAAAAGTACTTGGTAAAACACTCGGTAACCCATGACGTGTTTATTGAGAAGTACAATAGCGGCGAGATCTTGGAGCCAGACTTGGACGAGTACTTCTTGCACGACCGTGCTGTAAGAGAGCTGGGACACGATACCAGTTACAGACTTGAAGGCAAGGCAGCATACCTTGCCACGGTCGACCTCAACTCGTTGTTGTACAAGTACGAAATTGATATCCAGTTTATTATCGAGGCCTTCTTTAATGGCGAACTCGTTAATCCGTTCACTGGCGAGAAGCATACCCCGGGAATTTGGGAAGAACGGGCAAAGTTAAGAAAAGAACGGGTTACCAAGTACTTGTGGAACGAGGAAGATTCCATCTTCTATGATTACCATATCAAGGACAGAAAGCAGGCCAAGTACGAGTCTGCCACGACATTTTGGCCCCTCTGGTCCAAGGTGGCGTCCCAGCATCAAGCCGACAAGTTGGTCAAGGACTCGTTGCCCAAGTTTGAAGAGTTTGGTGGCTTGGCCGCAGGTACTCTTGCTTCCCGAGGTGAGATTAGCATCAGCAGGCCTTCTCGTCAATGGGACTATCCATATGGGTGGGCACCGCAGCAGATATTGGCATGGATTGGTTTGGCAAACTACGGCCACGGAGGTGCTGCCAACCGGTTAGCCTACAGATGGCTCTACTTGATGACCAAGGCCTTTGTCGACTACAACGGGGTGATCGTCGAGAAGTACAATGTGCTCAAGGGTGCGGTGCCGCACAAGGTGGATGCCGAGTACGGCAATCAGGGACTTGATTTTAAGGGTGTTGCTACGGAAGGTTTTGGGTGGGTCAACACCTCGTATCTCTTGGGGCTCACATTTCTCAACTTGCATGCCAAGAGATGTTTGGGCACGTTGACACCACCCGAGGTGTTCTTGCGGAACATGCACCCCAAGCAGCGTGAGCTTTTCCAGTAATAGAGCAAAATACGACGTTATTGTCCCTCTGTAGGATTACGTCACCTGTGATGTCATGGGGCCGGAATCCTCACGACAGTCGTGCGCGCGATGAACAGGCTGACATTTTCACTCCACTTCAAGCGCAGCAACAGTCGGATGTACAGCTTTCAGCGGGTGGTGTTTCGCCCATTAATGGGTCGTATGGCTCTCAGGTACACGCTGACGTTCAAAACTGCCGTGGAGACGGCAGAAAAATTGGTGCAGCCCTCGGGCCGAGCGTCGTTCAACGATCCATTTCTGCTTGTGAGCCACGAGATGTCCAACTTGGCCAAGTCTATCGCTGGCATGATTGGCTCGGGCCACCCGACTCTCAACAGGGTGAGTTCGTACTACTTTGAGGCCGAGGGCAAGAACGTGCGTCCATTAATCGTGTTGCTTTTGTCTAAGGCCTTGCTGAAAATTCCGGTGGAACAGCGCAACCGGACCGCTATTGACGACTTGGACGTGGTGGACCAGAAGCAGTTCAAGGGCACCCCCACCTCGCATACCGTCATTGCCGGGAAGTCCGTCGACGACTCCATCTCGCCGTTGGCCGTTCTCCACGGCATCAACCCCAAGGTGATTTTGGACCCGCTTTCCAAGCCCATGGATGCGTTGCCGGAGCTCGATGCGTCCAATGGCATCTTGCCCAAGCAAAGGCGGCTTGCGGAAATCGTCGAAATGATCCACACTGCATCCTTGCTCCACGACGACGTTATAGATCTCTCGGATGCCCGCCGAGGCCGGCCCAGTGGGAACGTGGCGTTCACCAACAAGATGGCGGTGTTGGCCGGCGACTTCCTCTTGGGCCGTGCGTCTGTCGCCATTGCCCGGCTCCGCAACCCCGAGGTCATCGAGCTCTTGTCCACCACCATTGCCAACTTGGTGGAGGGCGAGTTCATGCAGCTCAAAAACACCGTGCTCAACCAAAGCTCCGACATCAATAACGACGGCGACACCAAGCCGGTGCCTGCTCCCACCGGCAAGGTGCCCACCAAGCAGCACGAGTACTCGGTGCAGACGCCGGCCCAGGTGGACCACGAGACCAACGTCAACGCGGCCTTCGAGTACTATCTCCACAAAACCTACTTGAAGACGGCGTCGTTGATGTCCAAGCTGGCCCGCGCAGCAGCTGTTTTGAGCGGCGCTCAGGACGACGTGGTGCAAAACTGCTACGACTTTGGCCGAAATTTGGGCTTGTGCTTCCAGATTGTCGACGACATGCTCGACTACACCGCGAGCGACAACGCCATTGGAAAGCCCAGCCAGGCTGACTTGAAGCTAGGACTCGCCACCGCACCCATACTCTTTGCCTGGGCAGAGCGCCCGGAATTGGGCGACTTGATTTCCCGCAAGTTCAAGGAACCGGGAGACGTGCAAATGGCCCGCATGGCGGTAGAACAGTGCAACGGCGTGGAACAGACAAGGGTGATGGCAGAAGAGTACTGCTTGAAAGCCCTTGCCAACTTGCGTGTGTTGCCTGAATCCGACGCCCGCAGTGCCCTTGAGCTCTTGACGAACTCGATCTTGACCAGAACCAAATAACTGTACATAGCATAGTCTTGGACGTGGCTGCAACTGCAGCCTCGCGCCGCCGGATCGGGAACCGCCCGTCACGTTTTCTGGTGCGCGCACGCCGGCTAAATACATATAAAAGGCTCGCCATCGCCGCGGATTCGCTGGCGCCAGAAGATCAATATCTATCGTACATGGTTCTTGCCTTTTACCAGAACCATCCGGGTATTGTCTTTACATGGTGCTCGTTATTTTTTGGAACCTCTCTTGATGCTTTGCGTCAGTTGCTTTACAGCTTTGGGCCCTATCCTGAGGCCAGGATACGGTTGAAAGAGTAGACCAGCGGGTTTGTGAATTGTTGACTTGCTAAATTTTTGAATTGCTATTGCTTCTATGGACCTCGTAGACCCTTGCTTCACGTCTATGTACATTACTTCATCTCAAGAGCGTTTCATGCTCAAGAGCGACCGGCCGTATAATTTTTTGGCGTCGCTGATCTTGATCACCGACTTGTTGGGGCCGGGAACAACACCCTTGACCACCAAGATACCGGCCTCGGCGTCCGCATGCAACACCTCGTTGTTGAACACGGTGCGGTTGACGGCGCCCATGTGTCCTGCCATCTTCTTGCCAGGCAACACCCGTCCGGGATCCTGGGTTGCACCGGTGGAACCGGCAGACCGATGTGCCTTGGACACACCATGCGAGGCTTGGAGTCCAGCAAAGCCGTGTCTCTTGATCACACCGGCAAAACCCTTACCTTTGGACACCCCGGCGACGTCCACGAGCTGGCCCACGGCAAAGTAGTCGGCCTTCAACTCGGTGCCAACTGGAATCAACCCAGACTCGTCTCTGACCCGGAACTCTCTTACCGACCGCTTGGGAGACACACCAGCTTGCTGCGCCAACCGTAATTGGTCGCGAGTGACGTTTTTCAACTTGGTGCCCTGACCAAGCATCACCGCCGTGTAGCCGTTGGTCTCCTTAGTCTTGTTTGCCAACACTTCACAGGCGTCTATTTCCAACACGGTGGCCGCCACTTGCTTTCCCTCTTCCGTGTACCACGTAATCATGCCTCTCTTGATGCCTAGAAGCCCCGGTCTGTCCAACAACAGTTTGCGCAAGTTGGACAACTCCAAGGAATGGTGCTTGGACGGGACTGGGGTCTTCATGGACGTTATGGCGTGTATCAGGGTGATCTGTGCGACGTTTCTGGCTATGATTAGCGGCCGCAACGGCGCTATGTGCATGGCCAACGACTTTCTGATCATTCCTGATGGATGAAAATTTCGAGACTCGAAAACTGTCGCACGGCGCTTTTGTGTCACTTTTGCTATGTATATGTACAGATGCTCTACAGCGGTAGCCAGGGTAGCTAGCGGCAAGATAACTGGGAAACCGATGCCGGCCCTTCGACCCCACTACTTCACCTTCTTCTCCTTCAATTTTATCGTTTCGTTGTCCACGTAGATGCCCTTACCCTTGTACGGCTCGGGCTTCTTGTGTTCTCTGATTCGAGCAGCAAAAAGCTTCACCTGCTGCTTGTTGTTGCCCTCGATCAAAAGTCGGGTGGGCGCAGGAGAACTCACCAGCAAGCCTTCTGGAACCTTCAACTCGGGAATGTACGGGTATCCAATTTTCAATGCGACATAGGTGCCGTCGCTCTTCTGCTCAATGGTTGCTCTGTATCCGGTACCAACAAACTTTACAATGGCCAAATGGCCCTCCGACGTTCCTATTATGTGGTTCTGTATCAAAGCTCTCGAAGTGCCCCACATCGTACGCTGGATTTTGTCGGTAGCATCGTCCACGCTCACCTTGACAAAGTCAGCATCCAGTTCCACCTTGACAAAGTCCGGCACTGCTAGTTTCAACACCCCCTTGGGCCCCTTGATGACTACCTGCTTGTTCAAGGAAATGGTGTTTTTTCCTTTTGTGAACGACTTGCAGAACTCGAATGGGATCCCTTCTGTGTAACATTCCACACCACCAGTGAGTTTTATGGGTTGCTTGCCCACGTTGGAGAGCCTCACGGCCGTCGAAGACAACGAACGGACCGCCGACACTCGAATCGATTGCAACATACTGGTGGTAAAATCGACAACCAGTGAAAAATTGCGTACTGGCGTTTACCTGCAGGACGCTGCAACCCCGTAGAGGAGAATGGGCCTCTTCTCTAGGTCAAAGTATAGGGTGATGGAGCGATGTACTCGTACGGGTATTGCAGTTCTGTTGCTCTGATTGGTAGCGTAGAGCCAGGGCAAAATTACAATTATAGTACGAAGACTGAAAAACAGCAAAATGCTCAGAACGAAAATGTCCAGGTGTTCAATTAGACTTGGGCTCCAGCGTCTACCGCTCGCCCTCTAATACCTCCCTGAGCACTGGTATGTGACACTCCCCACTTCCTCACTCGTCCAATATTGGTCCTGGCCGTACTGCCGTACTGGCTCCTGCTGATGTAAGCAGGAGTGTTGCGTATTTCTGCTCATCGCGGAAACTGTTCAGTAATGGTTAGACACTTGAAACATCATGAGCTGAAGTTGCTCAAAAAGGTGGATTTCCTTGACTGGAAGCAGGACCAGGGTCATCGTGACACCCAGGTTATGCGCACATACCACATCCAGAACCGAGAAGATTACCACAAGTACAACAAGATATGCGGTGAAATCCGTAAATTGGCCCACAAGCTTTCGCTTTTGAAACCCACTGACCCTTATAGAATCAAGCATGAACAGCTCTTGTTGGAGAAGCTCTACAATATGGGTGTGTTGGCAAGCAAGTCCAAGATTTCTGACTTGGAAAACAAGGTCACTGTCAGTGCATTTTGTCGTCGCAGAATCGGAGTGGTAATGTGTCGTCTCAAGATGGCCGAAACGTTGAAGGACGCAGTTACATTCATAGAACAAGGTCACGTTCGCGTTGGACCCAACGTGATTACTGATCCAGCATATTTAATCACCCGTCGTTTGGAAGATTACTTGACTTGGGTGGACACTTCCAAGATCAAGCGAAACGTTCTCAAATACAAGAACAAGATCGACGACTACGAATTAGCATGAAGTATATGAAATATATAATAGTTAAAAATTGGTGTTCATCATCCTCCTGACATCACTCTTGCGGTTGTTGGGAATCAAGTCGTTCTCGGATTGATTAAAACCAGTTGGAATGTATGGGGAATTGTTCCCAGGAAGAGATCCAGCAGGACGGAAAGTTCTTTGCTTGGTGATTTCAGTTACCGGGTTCAACATGACAACAGATGATCTCGACATTTGCGTAGCAGAAGGCACGACGCCCTGGTTTGGAAGACCCTCGTGGTAGGTTGGTAAGGAGGCATTCAGCTGCTGTCCAAACGTTCCCAATGACTGCATCAGGGGAGATTGGTTGGGGCTTGACCACACACCATTGTTCTCAATTGGCACAAATGGCTGTTTAGGAGACACCACCGGGTTCTTGTTCCGTGGCTGGAAATCGGTGTACGTCTGGATAGTAGACTTACGAATATCCGAGGGTGGCGGCAACTGCTGCAACTGAGGAAGCTCAGGTGGTGGTCCCCGGTACTGCTCGTCATATCCGTATCCTTGTCCATAGTAATTCTGGTCGTATTGTCCCTGAGCATAGTCCTGTTGCTGATACATATATGGCTGTTCGTTTTCGGTGAAATCAGGATTGTCGTAAATCGACGATGTAGTCGTCAACCGTTTGTCGTAACTGGTATCAGTGTGCAACTCATTGTTGATCTTCAACCGGTCCATCTCCTGAGGATCAATCAGAGGAAGTGCTTGCGTTTCGTCGTACTTGAACGTCTTGCTTTCGCCCTCCTCTGGACGCCTAACGGAGTTCTCACGGTCAAAATAAACCTTATAAACAGACTTCATGCGCTTCAATTCCTCTTCCTGCTCTGCAGATAGTATTTTCTCGCCGGCTCCTTCATCGTCACTATCGTTTTGAAGTAAGTTAAATGCAGAAATTCTGGGGGACTTGCTGCGACCGACCTTGGGTTCAACTGTAAGTCCTTTTTGCTCAACGCTTCCCGAATCTGCCCTTTCTAATTCAGGGTCATCGTCGACCGACTGCTCTACCGCACCAAAGTGTTCCAGGGTATCAGGGGCTTGTGAATCATTGAATGGTGAGTGTCCGGTGTCCTCTTCCGCTTCAGGCATAGTAGGCGAATCCATATGCGTATCCACGAAGTCTTCTTCATTCAGTTCGTTCTTGGGACTGTTAATAGTGAATCTAGGTACAGCGGCATCTTTTTCGTCCCACGTGTAAGATTGTTCGGTAGTTGTATTGGAAGAAGTACCCTGGCCAGCGTACTCCTTACTCTTGTTAGGGAAGCTCACAGTAGACTCGTTTTCGTAATTGAGAGCAAACTTCTCACCTCTTGTTCCTCTGGCTAAAGTATCAGAATCGGAACTATCTGAATTAGAAACCAGCTCCAATGAACCGGTTTCGGATTCAGCAGCTTCTGCGCTATCTGGGACATTGGCGTATGTGGAGCCGCCAACCTTCTTCGTAGGGCTACGACCCTGAGTCACAGCTTCTCTCAAATGTGACTTTTGAGGAGAAACACTGTTAGAGTTGGGCGCCTGGAAATTACTGAGGTTGGTCAAACTGGAGTTTCTCGTCCTCGTGAAAACGGCTGAACCTCTTGGCGTGTGGTTGTTAAACTCACTCAAATGACGCGCAAACATATCAAGAGAAGCCTTGGATCCGGTGTCATGGTGATAAGGTAACACGATGGCATCAATGTATGGATCGCTCTCGCTCTTGTTCAATGAAGTGGTCGATTTATTGTGGGTGTCCATATGCTGTGGGTATCTTAACGAGTTCCTGTTGTGGAAAGGGTTCTCCATCTGGTAGGTCTGGCTACTGTTTGGAAAGTCGGGCAACGCGGTGGCTTCACCGGTCTCGTCAAAGTCGGGATCGCGCTCCATGGCCTCCTTCTTGTTGCGACGGTAGGTTCTATACAAGAGGATACCCAACCCACAGAGGATCACGAACACGGGGATACCTACTCCCAAGCCAATAGTCATGGCATCATCATTCACGGGTTTCTCGCATGCGGAGCTGGAACTGTTGGAGCCGCTGCAGTCGTCGTCGTCGTCGGCCCTTTTGGAGAAAAGGAATCGCACTATAGTGGTTGCGTCCATTCTTAGATATCTGGCAATGTAGTAAAGCGAGTGTGGAGACCAGAAATCAAACGGAGTGAAGTAAAAAAAAATACCCCTAAACTATGGCTTGAAGAAAATTTTGAAAAAT
Source organism: Meyerozyma smithsonii (assembly GCA_030570235.1). Lineage (NCBI taxonomy): Eukaryota > Fungi > Ascomycota > Pichiomycetes > Serinales > Debaryomycetaceae > Meyerozyma > Meyerozyma smithsonii. Next base: position 469,732 of record JAJLVE010000001.1, on the reverse strand, counting down.
GAATCGAAGTATACCGGGAGCACACAGGAGCGTGAAGTAGAAGTGATTCGGGTGGAAGACGGAGATTCCCACTTTCTTCCCCTCTAAAAGAGTGACGTTAGTTGAATATCCTGGTAAAAGAAAAACCTGATCTGTTTTTGTGGGCAAGTTGGAACGCGATTGGCGTCGCGTTTTGTGTAATCGAACTCGTGTATGCAGGCTTCGGAAATAGATTGTATCCTTAGGGCGGTTAGTTTGTGGCTCAAAATCCATTTACTTAATCTGTAGGTATTTATTATCTATTGTATTTCTATGTCAATCACCAACCTTGGATCTGCTCAAAAAGTTCAATCCGATGCTTTGAATCAGAAATTTGCAGCGCAATGTGTTTTCTAGTATCATCCACCATGGTAGTATGAGCACAGGTCACAAATGCAATTGGTCCATCAGCATCCTCGATCTCCTGGTGTATCAAACTTTCCAACTCGGGACGTCCCTCTCTGAACTCTATAAATGAAAGTTTGTTCTTCAATTTTTGGACATAATCCTTGTTTTCGATATCAATGACATCTTCCTTGTTGTCTTCCCTTTTTTCAAGTTCTTCCTCCGACACAGAGTCTGAGTCTCCAAAGAAAGGGTTGATAAGGCCAACATCTGGCTGGGTCACATAAACTATGGGCTCAATGTTGATGTTCTTAAATTTCATAAGCTCATCATAGAACCATTCGATGGAACGATAGTGACGAATAATCCAGTAAAATCTGATTCTGCGAGACTTTTCCTCTTGTTTGGCAAGGCTTGTGGCCTCATAGTACATTCCTGGAATACCATTACCACCAGCCAAAAACACAGTATTTTCAAATCTGTCAATTGCAGCACGCTGACCATATGGTCCTTCAACGAGAGCCCTTACTGTTGCAGTTTGGTTGGGTTGGTTGGACAAATAACGGTACAAACCGTGCGTAACTCCACCCTTCACCTTCAAATAGAAGGTAATTGTTTGATCTTCTACAGCTGAGTCAACAATAGTGAATGGGTGTGCTTGCCAGAAACATGAAGGTCTCAAGAAATGGATGAAAGCGTAACATCCTGGGAATGGTTTCCAATAAGCTGGACGAGGGATAGTGATCTTTATGGTCTCGTTGGCTCTCAATTCCAAAGTAGCCTTTTGCACACCAAAGCTCAACAAACGACCAATTCTTACAACCCGGTCAAATACCCAGATGGCAGTACAGGCAATGTAGAATTCCTCCAACTCGTCGTTTGCCACGTGGATCCATCCTCCAACAATGAAGAACACAGCAAGAATCACATGAGAAAGAATAAAGAATTCGTACTGGTGTCTGCGGAACCACAAGAGCGAATGGAAGCACATAACACACATGGCAACAAAGCCCACATAACCCCATATGACATATGGCTTTTTGTTTCTCTTCACGAACTTGCCGAGTCCCACTCCGTTGTAAGTCATTCCCACTGTATGGAGCAACACCAACAAAGTGACACTTCTGGCGATCCATCTGTGAAAGATCAAGAAGCGAGAGTAGGACCAGCCAGTCAACCATTGCAAAAAGTTGTTTCTGCCGGCAAACAACACCAAAAGTGGCATCATGTACATACTCATGAAGCCTGTTCTGTCGGCGATCTTACGGCCCATTTCAGTCAGCTTGGACAACGGCCAGTACAAGTTGGGAGACTCGTGGGTGTAATTGGCAACGTTGAATGCAAGCAACAAGATCCAGTAGACAATCACCAAGATCGACTCAAGCCGTGTTGGCACCAACCATTCGAACACGTGCAAGTACGACTTGTGGTGGGCATGAGTCTTGTATCCAAAGGCAGGAAGAGAAACATATCTTCTGAATGTCTTCGAAAGTCTGCCGTTGAGAGACTTGACATACGATGGGAACAAAAAGTAGGTGAGATTGCAGATTCCAGCAATGATGAACACAAAGAACCAGTAGAGGATCAAGGCGGTGCCGTACCAGGTGCCGTAGTTGTAATTGCCAAATCTTCCCCAGGCTGAATAGTAGGCAGTGGCAATTTTCTTGGGCTTCAAGAGGGCAGGTTTGTAGTATATGGTGGTCTTGTTGAAGTCTTGGTCGGCAGTTGTGTTGGTGGCATAAAGGGAGGCATTCTTGGCCGACTCTATAATATCGGCATAGGTCAACTCGACGCCCGACTCACGGCAGGATTCGATAAAGAAATCCAAACCGCCACGACGAGGGCTTTGTGTCAAGCAAATAGCCATCGTACCAAAGGCTTGTTGACGTCCTTTGTCACAGTATCCTAATTTGTCATCTTCTTCGAAGTATAGCGCCAGCTTCTCCACGAGGGTACTACAGGCAAGATAAGCACACTCGTCCCTGGAATAGATGTGGATACCGTCTGCAAGGGCTGCAGATACTAGCAAAAGACAAGCGAAAAGCTTGTTGACGATCATTGGTGTAATTGATATTTAGCCGATGAGCTTGGGTTTCCTAAGCCTTGATGGGGCCTGGAGTTTCCTTCGGGGAACCATCGCTATTTATACCCGGTAACAAGCAACGGGCAGCTAGATTAGAAAATTTTCTAAGACTGATGCATGAGATTACGGAACGCACAATTCAGCTGGCCAGTAAGAACACACACGGCGCAACTAGATGGTTCCGATATGCATGTCAAGGTTGCATGAGCCGCTTCATGTCAAGCCACCTGCAGGATTTTCTGTGTAATCTCATAAAATCAATCCCACACTCAGGGCTCATAGTATGCGCCAAGGCTGACATTTTTCTAGGTAAATGCATGGGCCGGGGTGTCGCACTGCGTAATTCTATTGTTCCGTCCCCGGTGTGCATGAATTAAATTTAGCCGCGGCTGATTTCGTCCTTGACAACTATTACAGAAACGTGATAGGCTCATTCTCCGTAGGTGCTGCAGGCCCGTCCCGGTGGGCAAGCATGTTGAAAAAAAAAATTGCCCGATCAATCTGATAAAAACAGGTCGTGTACAGAGTGCCCAGATCTCCGCCGTTGACTGATTAGATTGTTCTGAGTGTTTATTGCCAAATTATACTATTGATTATTCACCATCCTTGGATCTGCTCAAAAAGTTCAATCCGATGCTTTGAATAAGAAATTTGCAGCGCAATGTGTTTTCTAGTATCATCCACCATGGTAGTATGAGCACAGGTCACAAATGCAATTGGTCCATCAGCATCCTCGATCTCCTGGTGTATCAAACTTTCCAACTCGGGACGTCCCTCTCTGAACTCTATAAATGAAAGTTTGTTCTTCAATTTTTGGACATAATCCTTGTTTTCGATATCAATGACATCTTCCTTGTTGTCTTCCCTTTTTTCAAGTTCTTCCTCCGACACAGAGTCTGAGTCTCCAAAGAAAGGGTTGATAAGGCCAACATCTGGCTGGGTCACATAAACTATGGGCTCAATGTTGATGTTCTTAAATTTCATAAGCTCATCATAGAACCATTCGATGGAACGATAGTGACGAATAATCCAGTAAAATCTGATTCTGCGAGACTTTTCCTCTTGTTTGGCAAGGCTTGTGGCCTCGTAGTACATTCCTGGAATACCATTGCCTCCAGCCAAAAACACAGTATTTTCAAATCTGTCAATTGCAGCACGCTGACCATATGGTCCCTCTACAAGGGCTTTCACCGTTGCAGTTTGGTTGGGTTGGTTGGACAAATAACGGTACAAACCGTGCGTAACTCCACCCTTCACCTTCAAATAGAAGGTGATTGTTTGATCTTCTACAGCTGAGTCAACAATAGTGAATGGGTGTGCTTGCCAGAAACATGAAGGTCTCAAGAAATGGATGAAAGCGTAACATCCTGGGAATGGTTTCCAGTACGCTGGACGAGGGACAGTGACCTTGATGGTCTCATTAGCCCTCAATTGCAAAGTAGCCTTTTGCACACCAAAGCTCAACAAACGACCAATTCTTACAACCCGGTCAAATACCCAGATGGCAGTACAAGCAATGTAAAATTGTTCCACATCATCATCAGCAACATGGATCCAGCCTCCAACAATGAAGAAGACGGCAAGAATGATATGAATGAGAAGGAAAATCTCATATTGGCGTTTGCGGAACCACAAGAGCGAATGGAAACACATCACACACATGGCCACGAAAGCAACATAGCCCCATCTGACATATGGTTCTGCGTTTCTCTTTTGGTACTTGCCGGTCTGTAATCCGTTGACACTCATTCCCACAGTGTGGAGCAACACCAACACCGTAGTGCCTCTGGCGACCCATCTGTGAAGAGCCAAGAAGCGGGAGTAGGACCAGCCGGTAATCCATTGTAAAAAGTTGTTTCTACCAGCGAACAAGATCAAGAGGGGCATAGGGTACATGCACATGAAACCTGTCCTGTCAGCCATCTTACGACCAATTTCAGCCAGTTTGGATTTGGGATAGTACAAGTTTGGAGATTCATGGTGGTAGTTGGAGACGTTGAAGGCAAGCAACAAAATCCAGTAAATCATCATTAAGATAGAATCGAGACGGGTAGGAACCAACCATTCGAAGACATGTAAGAAAGACTTGTGGTGGGTATGAGTCTTACGTCCGAAAGCAGGAAGAGATATGTATCTTCTGAACGTCTTGGAGATGGTTCCATTGAGCGACTTGACGAATGATGGGAAAGCCCAGTACGCGAAGTTGCACATTGCAGCAATTATGAACACCACCAACCAGTAAGCAAGTAAAGCAATACCAAACCAGTGACCGTAATTATAATTGATGTATCTACCCCAGGCTGAGGGGTAAGCACTCTTGACCTTCTTAGACTTCAAAAGCGCCGGCTTATAATAGATTTCCCCCTTTTCGTATTCAGGGTCCTTTTTGGGGTTCACTGCATGAAGGGATGCGTTTTTTGCAGACGCTTCAAGATCGGAGCGAGTCAATTCGACACCGGACTTGCGGCACAAGTTAATAAAGTAACTTACACCACCGGGACGGCCACAATTCAACAAGCAGGTGGACATGGTCCCGAGTGCCTGTTGACGGTCCTTGTCGCAATATCCTAATTTGTCGTCTTCTTCAAAGTATGTTGCCAGCTTACCCACGAGCTTGGAACATCCTAAATATGCACTCTCGTCTCTGGAGTAGAAATGGTATCCGTCACCTGCCACAGCAGCAGCGACAAATAATGTACAAGCCAACAGCTTACTCAACATCTTTGATATATTTGGTTGCCACCAGGAGAATGCTTGAAAATGCTGGACGCCTCTGACTTGAACGAGGTGAAGTTTTTTGGAAAACCCCTTTCCTACTTATACCCAGTGAAAAAGGCAGCGGGCAGCAACGTTCCAAACGTCTGTTGGGTTAGTTGCGTGAGATTACCACACTTACGCTTCATCGGTTAACGGACATTTGGGGTGCCGACATGTCGATTCCGATATGCATGCCATGCATGAGCCGCATACGTCAAATTGTCTGCAGGATTTTTCCTGAGTAATCAGATGAATCAAATCCTACCCTCCGGGCTCGTAGGCAGTGCTTGCGCAATAGGAGATATTTTCCTTTGTACAGCATATGCCCGGGGTGCCACACTGCTTATCTCTGACATGCGGGGCTGCAGCTGCAGGGCTACAATGGACATGGATGTTTATGGCGTCTGGGGTTGATCTTACTGACATGCCGCAAAGCCGGATAGACTTATTGCCGGTCTATTGTTGTCGGACGTATCCGGCCGCAGTGGGGCCATGCACCATTCGGAAAAAAATATGCGCGATCTATCTGATAAAATATGTCGCGCAAAGTGTTGGGAAACGGGGGTTCTGTGCCGTTCACTTGCACTGACATGATGGTTCCGACTCACGGTTTTCGCTGCAGCTCCTGCTCGACCGCGAGGATGCATTCCATGGTGTCATTACCGATTAGCCAGTCCGCATCATCAGCCTCGCTGGCGAGGCTCGGTGCTGTGTTGTGAGCCCTGGAGGCATCAATGCCCGCTGCATTTTGTTCTGGCAGCCAATCGGGCTCCAGCAGGGGAAAATATGCCTGCATTTGTTGCTCTGCTTCCAATGCCTCTAATTCCATTTGCTGCATTTCGGCAAGTATTTGCTGTTCCTCTTCTAGTAGCGCTTCCAAGTCGTTCTCCCAGTCTACATGCAGTGCCGCCTCCCGGTGGGTGTCCCCAACCGCCTGGAGCTCCGCCTGTTTTTCTCTTATCAAGTCTATTCGGGCCAGCTGAGCCCGCAGACGTGCACTGTTAGTCTGTTGCTGGACCCGTCTGCGGTGGTCCTTGAGCATGGGCCGTCGGTACGCCACTGCTCGTTCGTGGGCTGTCTGGCATGGATTCATTTGTGTTAGATGGGTGTTTGTTACACGATGGTGGTGGATTAGACCTTCCCAAGCCCTATTGTGTGTACCTTGCGGTGTATTCTGTCGTGGTTTGAACGCTACTTGGTGTGTGACAAGTCACAAAAGGAGCAGGAGATTTTTTATGCGCGTCCGCGCGCCGCGTGAGGTGTCTTTACATGAGCATTGCATTGCAGCAGATACTAGATGAGGACGATCCCGAGTTGGTAGCGGCTGCAGCCGTAGCCTTATCTGGTCTCTCGAGCGCAATTTTCCCGCAAACGCTCCCGGTGGGAGCTGAAACGGCCGTGCGGCACTGCAGTGACTATCGTGCCGTAGATGCATCCAGCCTCATTCCCTTGATAGACAAGAATTTACGACAGCACTACATACGAACGCAGGGCCGTCAATGGCAAAAAGAGAAAAACGAGGAGATGCGTACCCCGGGCCTTATATACGTGATGTATGCATGCGGCGATAGCCTAGTGGCATTTCTCTCGTACACTCTAACATACGGCGATGAGACAAAAGTGCTTTATCTATATGAAATTCATGTCGACCCGGCATACCAGCACTGTGGTATCGGGTCTCGCCTCCTCCTGGATTTCCACCGGTTGGCAGAAAGTCTCCAGGCTCCAGCAACACCGCCGCTCTTGCAGTGCGAAGCAACCATGTTGACGGTGTTCACAGACAACTCGCGAGCACTCAATTGGTACTATAAGAACGGGTATGTGCTCGCAGACGACTCACCCACTGACCGCGAATTGAGACGGCACACTATAGTCCCCGACTATTATATACTAAAACGTTAATCACTGCTCCATGACATTCACGTAGCCACGACGGGCACCTCTTTTACCCTTGCGTGCACCGGCTCCGGGTTGGGCACCGAGCGACAAGAGATCGTCCAAGTTCGCATTGGCCAACTGTGGTCTGGGCTTGGTGCCTCCTGCCTTTGGTGCAGCAGGCGGCTTTGCTCCGGCTTTTGCTTCCGTAGACTGTCCTCCAGGTACACTAGGTGGTCCTGTTGGTGGTCCTGTTGGTGGCTGAATGCCTCCTGTTGCCAGTGTCTGAGGAAAGCTTGGACCAGATTGCTGGTTGCTTGGGGGCTCTCCTGGTGCCGATATGCTTCCAGGCAGTTCTGAGGGTGCCTTGGACTCAGTACTAGCTTTCATGCCCTTCATCTTGGGTGGAGGTGGAGGTGCTGCTTTCTTAAGTTGTTGGTCGCGGGGGATCGATGGGTCGATCCATGCTTTCAACTCTTCGTCGTACACGAGCTTCATGGGTTCTCCCAACTTAGCTCTGATTGGCTTGGGTTTTCCGTCGTTTTTCCTCATGCCAAACATGCTGAAAAGTCCATTCTGTCCCTTTGGCGCGGCGGCCGCTGCGCCGGCCTTTTGTGGTGCCGGTGGTTCCTGCTTTTTCTTGGCTTTCTCTTCCTCTTCCTCTTCGTCCTCCTCTACAACAGGAACATAATCTTTGACCGTATCGTCGGTGACCTCGTATTGCTGGTACATGGTGGACTGTTGGGACTGCGATAATCTCGACAGGAAAAAGCCTCCATGGCCACCGTAGACCAGGTTTGCCCGGGTGGTAATCTCAGGAGAGCCTGGAATGGGGAATTCTTCGCCCAAACCAAACTTGGAGCCTGAACGCTCAATGGGAGTCATGGAACCCTCGTTGTGGTTGAGCATGAGCAGGGGAGTCGGCGCATGAGTATCTTCCTGGTAGCTGCTGGTGAAACTGTCATCAATGTTAGTAACAGGAGCTTTTTCTTCCGGTACCCTCTGTTCAATGGTGTCCTTCACCACTTCCGTGTCTTTGTGTGCTTCTACTGTTGTATCGGCTACCTGTGGTACTTGTGATACTTGTGGTTGGACTGGCTGTGCAACTACACCTGGAGGACCATAGCGATTCTTACCACGAGGCTTGGTAGTACGAGCTCCTGGCGCATATGGGTTCGATTTTGCAAGCGATGACTGCGAAGGCGGCTTCGACAAGGTCTGCGGTGGTGCCCGTGGTGGTGGCAGTTGTGTCGGCTCCTGTGTTCTTGCTTTCGACGCGACATGAGGAGGTGACACTGGAGGAACTGACGGAACCGAAGGAACTGATGGAATTGATGGAACTTCTGGGCCGTCTTGTGCGGGTGTCACCGTTGTTTCCGATGCATGATGGCCATATGGGAATCTGGAAGATACGTCTTCAGCTCCTTGGGTCTCTTCAATCCCCTTTACATGTACATGCCCATTGTCAGGCGACTCTTTGTTGTTCATTTCCGCAATTCCTTCCATCTCACGTTTTGGTTCTCCCAATCTCTCTCTAAACTCGACAGGATAGTCCAAACTTATATCACTCTGGACCAGAGGGGATCGATTGTGATCTCTGATCACGGAATAGTCATTAGAAACGATGCTGTTTAACGATGGCTCCTTGTTGTGGCCATGGGAAACCGGAGGTAAGTGCAGGGCCGTTTGAGGACCATACAGGTTAATCGACAGATTCGATGCATGAGCAACAGGGTTGCTGTAGGCAAAAGGAACCGTTTGAGCTGCCGCCTGAGGTGCCCTTGAATACTTGGAAGAAGATTTCCGAGCACTGATGGCACCATCAGGGTTGACCAAGTTCAGCAGCGAAGCATTGGAGGGTGCATAACGCAGTCCGCTTTGCGATGCTACGTCTTGACTCCTTGATGGCTGTTGTGGAGATTGCTGTTGACGAAGCTGCTTTGCTGCTGGAGCATACCTCGGCACAGGAGGCAATTGGGTGTTGGGTTGAGGTGGGTTTGTACCCTGCAACAATGCGCCGTGTGGCAAAGATGGAATCCCAGAAGTCCTGCCATACTGATCGCCAACAGTGATTGGCGCCGATAAAGACGTTGGAATTGAGTGGAAATCAGGACGGTCTAGGGCACTTATATCGGTTGTGGAGGCGTTTCTGGAAACTGATGGGCTGAATTTCGAGAATAATCCCGTCTCGCCCTTCTTTTCATTATTCTCGTCTCCACTTATCAATTTGTCAAGTTGACCCCACATCTTGTTTAACTTCCCAATACCACCGTACCAACTCTGGTCATTTGCCCCCGTGTCCGAAACACGCACCAAGAGTCTCTGGAACTCGTGGATTGTTGCTGGAGACACATTTTGCTTGCCTGATTTCAAGCCAGCGCCAATGTGATCGCAGTAGCGTTGACTGTCAATATTAAACCCATAGTCGGCCAAGAGTTGGGCATGCGAAAGTTTGGTCCCAAATGTTACCGAAAAGGAGTTACCATTAGAAACTGGGCGAAGACTGAGAGCGTATTCGTAAATCTCAGTGTAAAACAAGCCCTTCTGGCTATCTCCCCCGACTGCAGAAAAGGTGGGTGAGAGAGGAATACCAGTCAAGATGAAGCAAATATCACGGCCCAAAACGTTACCATGCGAAGCCAAAAGCTGACCAAATTCAATGAGAAATTCGTTAACCTTGGAGTTCTGGACAGTGTTTGCCGCTATCAGAGTAACAACATCCTTCCAGTGCAACAAAGCCCATTCAAGTTCTGTAGCAACATTGCGGTAGTCGTCAATGATACTTTGGACATTTCCTGACGATACCTTCAAAATAACCGGCATTATGTGGTTCAATTTGCTTTGCGATTTCTGGAAGGGGTACGAAGTACGAGCGAAATCACTTGCAATTTTGCCAAACGCTTGCGGGCCCATACTATAGCCAATAATCAATGCTAGTGCCCAATCACCCGCTGAAACACAAAGATCTAATGCACGATCAGTTTGACCTGCCAGGCAGTAGGTGAGAAGCTGGTTCTGGCCACTATTGTCAAGCTTGTATGCGGTTGCACTATGATTGGAACCTTGCGGTATGACTGTAGAGTCTACTGCGAAATGATGCGGATTCAAGATGGTACAAGCTGCCGAAACAAATTCTCTCGAAGTAACGTCACCATTTGCGTCCAAAAGTGCAGCAAGGATGTCTCCGATTTCGTCGCCAAATGCTGCGTCGACGGCAGAACTTGGTGTCAGACTGTCGGTATGTGTGGTTCTGGTTTTGAGCCATTTTTCCACATCCTTAGCTTTCAGCTTCCTGTTCAATGGTCCTGGGAACGACTTTAAGAGTTCTGAGAAAGGCCCAGCTGCAAGCTGTTTTATGATGATGGGCCGTTGCATATTTTTCGGGATCATGGAGACATTGTTATTGAGACCCCAGTTAAAAATAGGAAACTGCTTGTGGAACTTGATATTTGGATCGACAGGCTTCATCTGCTGGGCAATCGCGTTACCGTAAATCGAGCGAGGATTTGAAATCCGACGCAATCTATTTGCACCAGGCGCTGAGTGTGCAGTGGGGGGTGGTGCAGATGGTATTCCAGATACTTGATTTTGAGGCAGCGGATGTCCACTGGCAGAGTCCACAGGTGCGAGTGCTGGTGCGTATGGATTTATTTCCTTGCCCTTCACACCCACCAAAGAACTGGCCCTGTTGTGCTGTCTTGCGTTGCTTGAGGGGCCATATGGGCCAACCTTGGGAACATAAGGACTACTACCTCCTGCGTTTGACAGCTTCCTATTCTGAGATGGCACACTAGGTGGTGGTGGCTGTAAAGAACTTGGAGGAGGCATGGCCCCAGCTTGAGCTGGCGGAGGTGGTACCATTCCCGTAGTTTCATAAGGGCCGGGACCGGCAGCTGGAGCAATTGGACCCGCAGGCGGAACAGGACCTACCGGAACAATTGGCAATGCTGGATGTGGTGCTGCACCTGCGGAGCTGGGTCCTGTTGACGGACCCTTAAGATTCTGCACCGCATATGGGTTTATTGGAGGCTGTACTTTTTTGGGCTGTTGGTGTCCCAAAGCTGGATTTGTCATGACAGGCGACGGCTTGGCTTGTCCACTTCTCGCCGGTCTCACAGCAGCTTTTGGAACCGGAATTGGCAATTCTTCGAAAAATGACTTTTGTGGTGCCTTTGCAGGTACCTGCGAGGGCGCCGAAGAATGTGACTGGAGCTCTGGCCGAGTCTCGTTTAGTGAAGTACCTGCTTGAGGTCCTAAGGGCAACGAAACGGCCAGCAGCGGCGGAGGAGCAGAGCCTGGTGTCGGCTTGCGCGTTGCTGCTGGAGAAGCATACTTGTTTGCAGCCTTTGGTGCCGGCCGAGTAGTCGTATGAAGTAAATTAGATGGGAAATCGTATGCATCATGCTTCTTTTTTGCTTCTTCGAGCTTTTTGTTGAACTCTTGCGAAGCAACTGGTTGGGAAAATGACGGTGCTTGCGGTTGCTGAGTTCTGGTGTATCTGGAGCTAGATTTGGCCGTATCTTGTTGCACGCTTACCGGCTCAGGAACGGGCGCTTTTGCAGTATCGTCATCTGACAAGAAATCATCGTCCAAAAGTAGGTCGTCGTCCAAGTCCAAGAATGCAAAATTATCACGGGGTTCCTTCTTCGGGGACTGAGGTTCAGCATCAAAACCCAGTTCCTTGGATTCAGAGGGAGCTTCCAATTGTTGGTGTGGCTGCTGTTCTTCGCTTGGAAGAGCGACCTGGCCACCCAGGATCTCATCCAAGAACTCGTCATTATCATCGGCAAAGATGTCGTCGAGCCTGTTTGAAGTCTCTTGTTCAGTTTCAGCAGAGTGGATTTCTTCGTGTTTCTCGGCAATCTGTTCGAAATCAAGACCATGCTCCGTTTCAGCGAACGACAGAGGTGGCTGGTGGTGCTGGTGGGCCCCAAGGTCAAGAGGCAGCTCATTTTCTTGGGCGTAGTATGGCTCATGAGAAATAGCCGGTTCCTCCTCCGTCGTTGGTTCTACCGTGTGTGGGAAAGAGGTAGCTTCATACTCGTGCGCTGGTGGGAATGACTCTTGAGGATGGGCAATCTCGTCGCCTTCGTAAGAGGGCCAAGGAATGGTCTCTTGTTGAGCAGGCTGCGGCACCTCCTCCTCATTGGTCTCGTCGTGGTAGCCCTCATACTGCTGAGCGACATGCTGCTCCTCTGCGGGTTGTGGCGTAGGAGTGACGGATGGTTCGGGTCCATGGTTGAGGCTTGCGAAGAAGTCTGCACCTTCGTTCAGTTCTTCCCAGGGAAACGATTCGCGCTGGCGAACTTCTTGGAGCGGGTCTACAGCCGAAGATAACTGTTCCTGTGCACGGGTGCTGAAGAACTCTTCTGAAGTCTCGGGCCTGGAAGCCAATTCAGAGAAAAACGTGTCGTCTGGCTTCTCCTGCTCGTCGCCATTGGGTACACTATTTGGCCCGCTTTGGGGCTCCAGCACATCTTCCGCACCAGCACGGGCATGCTGTGGTTCCGGCTGTGCCGACGCCTGTTGCTGGGGCTTGTCTAACTCGTACGACGTGGAAACACGCAGTTCGCGACGAAGGAAAGCGCCACTCAAGTCCGCCAGTTGGTGTGCTACCGATGTTATTGCATCGTCTATGGACAGGGGACGTCGGTTCTCGTCGTCGGCACGCTGAAGAATGCTGGTTCTTCTCTCAGCGGGAGCGTTATAACCGGCCAGAGCAACCACTGACGTTGGCGCTTCCAGCAGTGGCGGGAGAAAAGTGTCCCCAGAGCCATGTTCAGGATTCCACGTGTCATTTTGGCTTGGGTATGCGTGTTCCTGATGGACAGATTCACCTTCTGACCTTCCATTGGGCCTCAAAGCGGCAGAGTCAGAATCCATGGTTGGAAGAAAGGTTAACGGGTGTGCCCAAAGCGCGCAGCGTGTTCACCATATGGTGTGTGGGTGTCAAGATCGAGTGGGGGACAAGTATTGGGGAAGAGAGGAGGGAAGGGGAAAGGGGTAGCAATTGGGGGTGTTCGTATGCTGTTTGTGTTGATTATGCCGTTGATGCTATTTATGCTGTTTATGCTGTTTATGCTGTTTATGCTGTTTATGCTGTTTATGCTGTTTATGCTGTTTTTTGTGTTTTTTGTGTTTTTCGTGTTTTTTGTATTTTTCCAGTTTTTCCAGTTTTTCCCATTTCCCTTTTCTGTTCCCAAATTGCAAGATCTCCAAAATTCGCGCTTCCAGTTCCAGGGAAAATACAAAAACGTCACATGGGAAATTGTAAACAAGGACCTGGACAGACTCTGGACAATTGAATAGTCCACATGCGGGATTCGGCTACAGCTGCTGTTCTGTTCGAGTGGCTATTGTTCCACACATATCCCCAGACTACGTTCTATTGTACATTATTCACTACAGCAGCCATCTTGTATGTGCCTTGAGAATCTCGGCACGCAAGTGACAGGAGGTATCTAATCGACAAGTCCCGTTTTGTTGTCTCAATTAAAAGACAACCGTCTCCTAGTGATATCTTACAAGGTCAATCGCAGGTACTATTTTGTTCTTCAACTGTGCGAAAAGGCGATATTTTGCGCGCGAAATCGAGATGAAAAACACCGTATCCGACCCCAGACGGAGGGTTGTCTGCATACAGCCATCGGTGGTTGCCACGCAACAATGACGTTGCCAAGTGTTCTAAAAATAGGAGCATCTGGGGGTATAAATAGAAGCAGCAGTAGTGTACACCACCAAGACAAAGACAAACCGTAGTTGTCGCATTGTCGCGAGATCAGTATATATACGATTTGTAGAACGCCTGGGCCGGAATTACAAAGTGCGAAGGCTCTTGTAAATCTGACGAGGCTGCGCCCCGTTTGTGGGTCAAGGCATTGCCTATACATGGCCAGCCTGGGAGCTGTATGCGACTTCCCGCTCGTCCGCATCATCAGCCACTAGCTTCCGCCGTATTTCTACTAACTCCGTCTCTCGCTTCCTCTCCGATTGTTTCCCAGTCTTCCTTGCCCGACTTATGTGCCGGTGCCGGTGGTGGAAATTTACTCCTCTGCGCGACTTTTTTGTTTCTATACAGCCTCATCGAGTGGCATCCAATTCACAACAAAGCCACTTTCAAAGACTTTGCCCAGGTCTAGACCTCCAATCTAACCACCCAGCAGCACTGTGAGTGGACTGTGCTAGTAAATCTATCGCGAGTGCTCCTATAATCCGCGTTTTAGCCCTCCAGTAATCTGTCTCCGGTGTTCTTGTTGGCAGCATGGGACGGAGAAAGATCGAAATCGAACCAATCGCGGACGAACGCAACCGCACAGTGACGTTTGTCAAGCGGAAAGCCGGCCTCTTCAAAAAAGCCCACGAGTTGGCCGTTTTGTGCCAGGTGGACCTCGCAGTCATCATTCTCGGCAACAACTCCAAGGTGTACGAGTACAGCAGTGTCAACACAGACGAGCTTTTGAACGCGTACCAGCACATAGACACCAAGTACGAGGCCAAGGCCCCCGAGGACTACGGCGGCTACAAAAAGAAGCAGCATATCGGCGGCGGACCCAACTTGGGCAGCATCCAAGACTACAACGACGACGACGATTCCGACGACTACGACTCCACGGCGTCTGTACGGCGCAAGAAACGCAAGAGGGACACCGACCTGGCATCCAGTGCGCCTCCTCCGCCGCCAAAAGTGCATGTCGAGCACGTTGCGCACCAGCGACCCGTCTTGCGGGTGCAGATTCCGTCCGACGTCAAGGGTAAGATCAACGACAGCGCCCGCACCATCACCGCCATTGACGTGAACCAGCAGGAAACGCCAGAAAACTCCAACCTGGCCAGCGACAGCAGCGACCGCAACACCAACGGGAACCTCACCCCCAGTATACGAACGAAGTACCTCGACTCCTTCAAACCCAAGGACAGCCACAAGCCTACGTTGCCGTTGCCAGTGCAGAGCAAGAGCCAGATCAGCCCCTCCACCACCACCGCCCCGGGCATACCAGCCAACGCCATGCCTCCCAGCTTCTACGGACCCCTTCCTCAGCCTCTGCCTGGCGGCGGTCCTCCTCCTGGCCAGCCGTACCAGTGGCAGGTGCCGCAAGGGCCGCCCTCGGGCCAACACTCGCCGTCTGGCCAGGGTCTTCCCAAAATGCCCAACCCGCCATTCAATAATTACAACAAGTTGCGCCCTCTCCAGGGCCAGCAGTACCCCGTTGCATCCCACGGGCAGCCCCCTCCAGCTCCCATGGCGGGCACGACCAATAACGTGGGCGACCAGACGCCGCAATCAGGACTTCCCTCGCGCTATGTCGACCTATTTCCATCTCCATCCAACTTCTACCCACCGCAAGACTGGCCACAGCCGAGTATGACACCCATGACCAACGGGGTCCCCCAGTACTTCAACATGATGCCGTCTGGCGGGCCCTGGCAAGGACGACCTACGCCGCAGCAGGGAAAGCTGGAGCCTCTGCCGTCCCTGATGTACGAAGTGTACGAAAAGAAAAAGGAATAGCAACAGAACGAACGAGAGACGATTGAGAGACGACGAGAGACGATTGAGCCCGCGCCTAGCATAGACATGTACTGTAATACAAGTGTATACTGGCGCCAGCCGTATGGCACTGTGCCTGTATATGGGGGACACCGTTATCCTGTATGTACTCTGCGGCGGCCGCGATCTAGGGCTCTGCCCTGGCACGGGACTGGCACAGAAGCTCCCCGCGACCACCCTCCTGTATACAGTATACGGAAAAAAAGACTAGCACGAAAATTTTCAGTTGTCTTGTTGAAGTCTAAGGAATAGGAATCACCAACATGAAGGTAAGTTTCCAATATTGTGGGCAGTGGAGCGCAGAGATCACACTCACAGCCACCACTAGCAGCCACGCATCTGTTCTTTGACGATGGATTGTTTTGGCTTTGGTACTAACTACAGTTAAACATCTCTTATCCCGCTAACGGTACTCAAAAGAGTATTGACATTGACGATGAGCACAAGTTGAGAGTGTTCTACGAGAAGCGCATGGGCCAAGAAGTCGAGGGTGACTCGGTCGGTGACGAATTCAAGGGTTACATCTTCAGAATCACCGGTGGTAACGACAAGCAGGGTTTCCCAATGAAGCAGGGTGTCATGCACCCTACCAGAGTCAAGTTGTTGTTGGCTAAGGGACACTCTTGTTACAGACCCAGAAGAACTGGTGAGCGCAAGAGAAAGTCCGTCAGAGGTTGCATTGTTGCTCAAGACTTGGCTGTTTTGTCTTTGTCCATTGTCAAGCAAGGTGAGTCTGAGATCGAGGGTTTGACTGACACCACCACCGCCAAGAGATTGGGACCAAAGAGAGCCAACCACATTAGAAAGTTCTTTGGTTTGTCCAAGGAGGACGACGTCAGACAATTTGTTGTCAGACGTGAAGTTGTCAAGGGTGACAAGAAATACACCAAGGCTCCAAAGATCCAACGTTTGGTCACTCCTCAAACCTTGCAAAGAAAGAGAGCTTTGAAAGCTAAGAAGATCAAGAACGCTCAACAACAAAGAGACGCTGCTGCTGAATACGCCCAATTGTTGGCTCAACGTTTGCACGAACGTAAGGCCGAGAGAGCTGAGATTAGAAAGAGAAGAGCCTCTTCCTTGAAGGCTTAAACGTATACTCGGTATATGTATTAATAAATTGTACGTACTTTGGTATTCACTGTCGTTTGGCAAGCCGCTTGATGTTTTCGTAGACCTGGTCGGTGGTGAGGTTGGATGCGTATTTGAAGTTCTTCTTGATGTAGTTGTCTTGTTGTTCCTGGTAGCGTGGGTCCCGCAAGAGGGCTTTCAAGTGGCCGTCGAACTGCAGTTCGGGGATCATGCTGCCAGTAATGGGGCATTTGATAACCGGCTCTGTCTTCTGGCTCTTGCGGAGTCTGGACTCGCCTGCGGGTTTGATCTTCATGCCAGCGACTCTGGCGTCGGCCGGCTGCTTAGTAGTCTGTTTTTCCTCGCTTGCTTCATCCTCAGGCTCCTCTGCTGGTCTTTTGCGGGAACTCAACACATCGTTCTGGCGAGCGCTGAGGGCACGGTAGATCACCTCGTTTCTCAGGAGCGGAGGCGGCAACTCGCTCACCTCGTCGATCACGTCAAACTCGATCTTGCCCACAAATGCAAAGTCCTGCCAGTCAATGGATGCAAACCGGGTCTGGCGTTCTTTGTGGGCCACTTTTTCGTTTCTGGTTTTCATGCGGTTCTGCTTGCGGTGGTAGGCGCGTCGGTAGGCCTCCAGTACGGCGGAGTAGGCTGGCGCGAGCAGCTGCTCGAGAAGCTGCAAGTCGGCCGTGAGCGTGTCGTTTTGCGGAGACGATTGCTGGTGAAGATCGGGCCGCAACGAGCACATGGTGAGGGTGTATTGGTACACATATGCCCGGAAAATGCCATGTAGGGAGTGTTTGCTGTCAAGAAACCCAAACTGGGCACCTTTGCCGAGCCCGCGCTGGTGTGCAAGGAGCTTGGAAGTGGACTGGGGTCCGTTTCGGGCCACGTAGAGGGCTGCAAGTTTGAGAATATCCAAGTCGTATGCGGATATCTGGGGTGTTTCGAGCTGGAAAAGAAGCCCGCGGGCCTCCTGGACGTTCTCAGACACCTCTATGCTGCCGTTGCTGTTCACTGTTGGTGTATCTTGGCCGGTAAGCCTGTGCAAGTAGTGGTGGTGATGGGCATCGTCGGGGTTGAGGAAACTGAACTTGGGATTGCCGCTATTTCGTAATCGTTCTTCGAAGGACGGCCCGTTCTTGCGTATGTACCCCACCGTTTTCTCTATGGTGGCCAACACGTCCGGTTCACTCATGGCTGCTGATCTGTTGTTTGCAAACCACGGCAGTAAATGGCCACCTGGTGCGCAGGATGCGCCGCGATGCGATAGCGCGGGTGGGTGCACCGGGGCGGTGAGTTTGCAGAACCGATCGATCAGCAACAGGTGGATGGCACGGCACACTGGCGATGACTCTTGGTCGTCGGATTCGGACGTGGACTCGCTCGCGGAGGAGCTCGACCAGATCGGCCGGCTCAACTTGAATATTTCTTTTCCGAACATGCCCAATCTCAACTTGGCGTCCTACATCAACCGGGACAGCTTGTCCCTCCCCACGTTTGATTTGCCCAACATGCCCAAGCTCCAGGACTTGTCCAAGGAGATCTCGCGCTACATCTCCACCTACAAGAAGGATGCACAGAAACAGGAGCTTGCCAGCTCGATCCGGACCGCCGTCACCAGCCGGCTCCAGATGAACGAGTTCTTGTCCGACTTGAAAAACGGGCTCTCTTTGTCGGCGGCCATCGAGCGGTTGCAGCCGTTGACCGACATCATCCACGAGACCATTGTGCTTCCTGCCGAAGACGGCGAGTCCGATATCGAGGAAGAAGACCGAGATATGGAGCGGGACACCGAGCCGGGAGGCGTGGACGCGGTGATCACCAAGAACCATCCTGTGTTGCACGACTTGGTGATTCCCGAGAACGAGGAGGGCCACCACCACGCGCGCGGGCGCCACCGCATGAAGCCCGTGCGGCAGGTGTTGTCGGACACCGACAGCTCGGCGTACGCCAGCGACTTGGAGGTGGAGGAACTCACCACGGAAGAGGCGCGGGAGTTGACCCATCTCGACACGTTGAGCGAGTTCCAGGACGAGCGGATCCTTCGGCAGCGCATCCAGGCCATCACCGACCACGGCAAGCTTTCGCAGCGACTGAAGAACAAGTTGGTGACCCAGTTGATGTTGGGCAACTACTACAAGATCGTCAACGAGAAGCTCAAGAGCGAGGACAGGGCGCTATTGCGGGACCTCAAGCAGCAGGAGCTCGTGGTGCCCCACGACGACGACGAGGCGGTGCCGGCGGAGGCCAGCGACCAGCAGGCAGAAATGGAAGACGAGGACTTTGTCCAGCTCACCCAGGAAGACACGCGGCCGTCGTACCACGACGCACCGTTCAACCGCGTGCTCGGCTGCCAGCACTACCAGCGCAACTGCAAAATCGAGTGCCCCGAGTGCCAAAAGTGGTACGTGTGCCGGTTCTGTCACGACGACGAGTCCAGCCACAAGCTCGTGCGGGCCGACGTCAAGCACGTCCTCTGCATGCACTGCGGCACGCCGCAGGTGCCCGAGGAAAACTCGTGTGTCAACTGCGGCCACGAGCTCGCCCGCTACTTCTGCTCCATCTGCGTGCTCTACGACAACGACCCCACCAAGGACATCTACCACTGTGACAAGTGCGGCATCTGCCGGTTGGGCCTCGGGCTCGACAAGGACTACTTCCACTGCGACGAGTGCAACATCTGTCTCAGCATCGACCTCAAGGAACGGCACAAGTGCTTGGCCAACAACACCCACTGCAACTGTCCGGTGTGCAACGAGTACCTCTTCACGTCGGTCAGCAAGGTGGTGTTCATGAAGTGCGGCCACCTGATCCACCAGTCGTGCTACGACGAGTTGAGCAAACACTCGTACAAGTGTCCCGTGTGCAAGAAGACAGTGGTCAACATGGACACCCAGTTCCGCATCTTGGACCAGGAAATCAGCCAGCTGCCGCTTCCAGCGCCGTACAACAACTGGCGGTGCATCATCAACTGCAACGACTGCAAGGGCAAGTCCAATGTGGCGTACCATATTTTGGGCCTCAAGTGCAAGTACTGCAAGAGCTACAACACGATCAAGGCCAAGCTAATTAAACCCGAGGAGGAACAAGAAGAGGAAGGGCAAGAGGAGGTGGCCGCCACGCCCATGCTCTTGTCTCACACCAGTCTCCAGAGCAACTTCCGCTTCGAAAGCGGCACCGAGGGCGGCCCGGACATCACCAGCGAGGGCGACGGCAGCGATGAGGACGAAGATGACACCCAGGATATCGTCAACTTGCGGAGACTCGTGGACTGGTCGCCGGCACCGGTTCCGATGCTGAGCAACATCTCGTCAATTACAGCCATGCTACAAGGGTTCGTAAACAGCGCAACCAGAGAATAACTGCCTCGCAGCCAGAGATATGCAGCATGCAGCATTTCCCAAACCGGACGGACACACCTCCACACCCATAATCACATTCACAGCAGCCGGTTTGTGGTCCATGGACAACGTGCGCTGACAACGTGGCACGTCGATAATTAACTTATATATACACGATGATTAATGGAGAATTGGTTAGCACCGCGTAGCCGGGGCGCAGGTGCGGACCGGCCCCAATGTTTGACCCCAGGTGGTTTTTTTGGCCCAAAAAGTTGGGCTGCCATCTGCAGGCCGTCTGCAGGATTGCGATCACTATAAAATGTTTGGTGTGCCGTGGGACTGGTGGGGTATTTTTGGTACAACCACAATAATCCTTTACGGTCAATTGTTGCGATTTTTTACTTGGCGACTGATTGCGTTGATACCACCCGAGCCTGTTCCTGCAAACCCGGACTGTCCGCTTCTCTCCCTTTCCAGCATCCCGATAGCGATCCCTTACTTGCCGCTACAACAACAATTATGCATCCATGAACAGTGTTAAAATATTGGTCGGTTCACTAGACCATTACTATCCTGGCAGCGGAGCACCAGACCCTGGTCCGGGCGAGAAAACCAGCCCGGATTCACTGGCAACTCCGTCCCGACGGGAGTCCATGGATGACGCCCAGCCGGAAGACTACTCGATTTACACCATCTCGGAAGATAACCCGGGGCCCGACAGTGTCGCAGAACAGGAAACAACTCCGCGGCCCAGAGGACGCTGGTCTTTCTTGCTTCTAATTCCCCGTATCCTCATACTCAACCCGCTTTCCTTTTTGTGGTGGATTATCAGCTTCCCCTTTGGGTACTTGTATGACTTGTTGGTGCCCCCCAAGTTGGAGGTTGACCGACAGAGTCTAGACGAGAAAACAGAGCTTTTGAAGCAAGAAAACATCATGTCCAACACCATCAAATCACCCACTGCATCATCGAAATACATCATCCCTCCGCCGCAGCGCCTTTTCCCCTTGTCACGGAACCCAGGGAGGAAAAAGCGGCGCAAAACTCTCATCTTGGACTTGGACGAAACTTTGATCCATTCTTTGAGTCGAGGCTCGCCCCGGTCATTCCTGGGTTCCTCGTCTCTGGTGCATATGATCGAGGTAAAGATCAATGGCGTAGCCACGCTCTACTATGTGCACAAGCGCCCGTACTGTGACTTCTTTCTCCGAGAAATCTCCAAGTGGTACGAGCTCCAGATCTTCACCGCCTCGGTGCGTGAGTATGCTGACCCTATTATTGACTGGCTTGAAGGAGATATCAGTGCCCGCAGCCCCCACGACCCCCACTCAGTGCCACAGAAGGTGTTCACGAGACGATACTACCGCCAGGACTGTACCTATCGTCCCGGCGTGGGATACATCAAAGACCTTTCCAAGTTTTTCACCCGGGAAGACGACTTGAAAAACGTGGTGATTTTAGACAACTCGCCCGTCAGCTACGCGCTCCACGAAGAAAATGCTGTCATGATTGAAGGGTGGATTAATGACCAACGAGACCGAGAATTGCTCAACTTGTTGCCGGTGCTTCGCAGCTTGAGCTTGTCCATCGACGTACGCTACATACTAGGTATGAGAAGCGGCGAAAAGTTATTTGAAAAATGATGCATGAATAGACGACTAGATTTACATTACACTTATTATATCTTTATTATATCCTTTACGGCACCGTAGGCCCTATATAGCTTTCCATCCTTTGGTACCCCAGGTCCGGTTGGTGCCTCCATTGCACCCACATCTTTTGAAAACGTTTGCGGCTTCAAAAGATTATGGATACTATACAGAGACTCTCCCAGCTGGAAGTACATCCTCCTGATCTTGTGAGAGACTTGAAACTTCTAGGTGATGAATTAAGGTCAGAAAAGGTCCGTGAATCACTAGGCGAAAACCCAAACGAGTTGCTAGACCAATGTGGTTTGTTAATCAACTCCGACGAAACCGTGGCAATGGAAGTTGTTCGCGTCTTGGTCAACTTTACTGCTGATAACGACCAGAACAGAATGGCCGTGGTGGATCATCAGACTTTGTTGAATGGGATCAAAACAATCTTGTCCAGTAATCCATCAGCAGACTTGAATATGAGGTTGGCCATTCTTCTAAGTCAATTTCTTCATAATACCGATATTCAATCGTCCTTCATGATGGGCTTGTATGAGTCTGGAGTAGCTGAAGTCTTGTTTGAGAACTTTGAGGAAGAAGAGCCAGATACCTTGGAGATACAGCTAGAAGTGGAGACTGCCATAGTATCTAGTGCAATTGCTAAAATCATCGCCGATCCAATTTGGCAAACAAATGCCGTCAGCTGGGTCCAAAAACTTTTCAATATTTATCGGCATTATCAGCATTCGGAAGATTCAAGCTCCATACTTACCAGCATTGCCCTGTTGATGTACCACATGACCATGTTTGAGGCTGACCCCGGTTTCAATGCTACCACTTTAGAAACCGACTTGATACTGCTCTTAGACAAGGTTCCTGCTATAGAGAACGAAACAACAATAAGGAGACGTTTGTTTGCGACATGTGGCAATCTTTCTTCTATGGAGGGCTATGATAATGCGACGAGATTGGCACTTATGATCAGCTTGTTCTTGGAATCTGAGAACCCTTATAGCGCTTGTGCTTATGCCGTTAATATCGGTAATAGCATCACGGGAACGGATTCGAAATCACACTTTTTGCATGCCATAGATCTCAAACTTTTCCTCCAGAAGTTTTTCTCCCTAAAATTCAATGACGTGATTCAGCTTCAAGCATTGCATGTTCTCAATAACCTGATGACTCAAGACATGTCAAAGACAATATTGCAGGAACATTTCCAAGAATTGTTGCGGATCAGTAAAATGACTGTGGACAATGGGCAGTACTACCGTGAAGTGTTGGCTATCTATATGAAATTCCTTACCAAGCTTGTGCGTGCTCAACCTTCTGCCTCTTTTGAGCCATACCAAGACTTGTGGTTTGACGTGGAGCGGTGCGAGTCTCCCATAGATATAGAGATACTTTTTGCATTACTTGGTCTGGCAGAATATCTGCAAGGCAGACACGAACAATCGCCATACACCGATAAGATCATGCAGCATTTATTGTCATTCATACCGAATGCTCCCTCCATATACTACGACGAAAAAGTGAAATGTTTGGGAATTTATCTTGTCAGTTTTGGTGTGGACAAGATCGACTTGGAACGATACGAATCATTACTATCGCAGTTTGCTGATAGTGATTTCCCAGCCAATTCCACCGTTGCCAACAATTTAAGGTTTGTGGCTGCGAAAACGATTGAAACGGGCAACTCAGAAGAGACTATAGGCGAGATCACGAGTATATGCAGGAAAATTATTGCGGGGTCTGGCGGCAATTGGCGGGTTTAAGCGGCTACCTCCGGCGCCGCGCCGCTTCTGAAAATTTATAAAGTGAGCGATTTCAGTTGACGAGTGCCAGAGGAATAATGACTGTTGAATCGATATTTGCAAATGTGGAGGCCCGTCCTGTTGATCCTATCATGGACATAATGATGAAGTGTTCCCAGGACACTCATGAGGAAAAGGTTGACGTTTCAGTGGGAGTTTTCAAGAACGAAGATGGCTCTGTTCTCACATTGCCAGCAATCAAGGAAGCAAAAAAGCGACTTGCAGCCAAGGATCCAGGCCACAGCTATACCAGCATGAGAGGAATCACCGAGTACGTTAACGGCGCTAGAGAAGTCGTTTTTGGAGAGGCAGGTAGTTCCAAAAAAATTGCATCTTTACAAACTATCTCAGGCACTGGTGCTATACACATGGGATTGGCATTTCTTGACTCGATCAACATGAAGAACTACGTTGTTGGTATTCCCGCGTGGGACAATTATTTACCTATGATCGAGTATCTGCACGGTAACATACAAACTTACAGACACTATGACCCAGAAACCGGCTTGGTTGATTTCGAAGCTTTGCTCGCAGCCATCGACCTGGCTCCAAGCAAGTCCATATTTGTGCTCCAGGCCTGTTGCCACAACCCAACTGGTGCTGACTACTCAAAAGAACAGTGGAACAAGATTGCATCTGCCATTTCGAAGAAGGGACACTTCACCATGTTTGATATTGCCTACCAAGGGTTGTCCAGCGGAAGCCTCGAGGAAGATGCATATGCTGTTCGTCTTTTCTTGGAGCAAGAGTTGGAGTTCATGGTCTGTCAATCTTTTTCGAAGAACTTGGGTCTTTACAGTGAACGTACTGGGTGCTTACACATTGTGGGACGCGACGAGCAAGTCATTCAAAATGTTCAAAGTCAAATGGTGGCTCTTTTCCGTTTGGAATGTTCCTTCGCTCCAGCTTACGGGGCCCGACTCGTGGCCCAAGTTACCGGCGATAAAGAATTGAGCCAACAGTGGTACCAAGAAGTGGCACAAATGTCTGCCAGTGTAAAGAAGATTAGACAGAGTGTCTTGGACACATTGGTGAAACTTGGTACCCCAGGAACTTGGGACCATGTTGTCAAGCAAAAGGGTATGTTTTGGTACTCTGGTTTGACGCTACCACAGGTTCGCCTGCTTATTGATGACTATCATGTGTACATGACGCTCAACGGTAGAGTGAATGTGACAGGTTTGAACTCCAAAAACTTGGATTACTTCTGCCAATCCATAGACAAGGTAGTTAGAGCTACGACGAATTAGAAAATGCAATATTATTAATGTGATTTAAAGTCAAATATGTGGTGTACCTTCTTAAGATGTGCACGAAGGTTATCTTTCCGGTTGAACCGTTTACCACAATTTGGTTCGTCACATTGGAACGGTTTCTCGGATGAGTGACTCTTCAAATGGCGCTTAACATGTTCTGGACGATGAAACTTCAGATGACACAAGTGACACTCGTGAGTTTTCTCACGTTTCTTCTTATCATTATTGGTCTTTTTGTCGTTAGTGTTTTTCTTGTCTGGTAATGAAGTTTGTAACTTTTCCTCCTTTGTGAATGTAGCCATTGGTGGTAGAAGTGAACTGGCCGCCTGCTCGTGGTATTGAGGAGACGACTTCACCTCGGTGAATTGTTGTTGCGGCGGTATGGGGACCAGCTGGTTTAGCGGGACATTCCGGTCCACGACGTGGTTCAATTCGTGATAGGTATTTTCGCCATGGTGTAGTAAAGGCTGCGCACCTTGCGTTGGCAGGTGATGTTGGCTACTGGGATGGCCACCAAAGATACTCGCCAAATCGTTCGAGGCGGGGAACGATCTCATGAACGAGTCGGTCTTGGGCACAAAATGATTCTGGAGTAAGTCGTAGTCGAGGTTCTCCATCTGGCCCTGTTCGTGTATATCTGGCGGATAAAGCAACTCTGACAGGAGGTCCAGATTAAACTGCGAGGCGAAATCCATTACTGATGCTCCAACAGTGGCAGGTATCGAGAAAGACGATGCAGCGGCGGCGGTTGGGGGTGCTCCATTAGGTGAGTGATGCGAGTACAAGCCACCGGGAGTTGAGTTGGAAGATGCGATGACGCTGTTGTCAAACTGTGGTCTGGCGCCGGAGTCGTGAAGTTGGAGCGACAAGTTGGGCTTTTCGATGGAGCCTAGATTGACGTAAGATCTAGCCTTTTGGATTTGCTTGTAGGCGTCGTCGTCCTGTTCGTCGATCTTGATCGACTCTAGGGTATCGTTTCTACGAAGGGGGAATGGGGTGGAGAACACATTAGTGCGGGCGCTGCTGCCGGTGGACTTCATGTTGATGCCAGGGCTCAAGAACTGACGCTCGGAACTAGACGACATTTGCTGGGGGGTGGTCAACGGGGTTTCAAGCTCGTCCTGTCCCGCTGGAGCCACAAACGGGTTCAGCAGCTGCTTGAGCAAGTTGATGCCGTGCGGGTTGTTGGCGTCGAACGAGAGCCGGGAACGGGACCTGGAATGACACTTTTTCTTGATTTTGGAGTTGGCGGCGGCCGTGAGGTTAGCAGGCGACATGTTGGCGGCGGCCGAGCCTCGGAGGGGTGTTTGGTAGAGGGCGGCGGAACCGGCCGAGACCGACAGCGACTTGTGGCGGCCCGGGGTGTGCTTGACAGCGGATGAAGGGGAGTCCAGAAGCGAGTGGTTGGAGAGCGACGACGAGAGCTGCGGAATGGAGTCGACGCTGGCCAAGGTGTTCAGCGACTGGGACTGCGGGAGAAGCAGCTGCGGGACGTACTGGAGTCCGCGCTGGAGCTGGTTCTGCTGCGGCACCGGCTGGGACACCTGGGGGTGGGGACCAGGGTGGGGCGGATCTTGGGATATGGAGGCGACCGAGGTCGAATGCTGATGCAGGTAGCGCTGGTGGATGTGGTCGTCGAGAGAAATGGTGCGCGAGTGGGGTCGGAATTTGGGGAAGCTGACGCTGGCCAAGTTGGCCATGGAGTTGTCGGACGGCGGTATGACCTCGTCGTCGTTGTCGGGGAACATGGCGCTGGCCGGGGTGAGTTCCAAGAGCCCATCGTGGTCGTAGTCAAGCCGCAGCGACGGCGAGCTCATGAGGAACTTGTCCATGGTGATGAATGTATGCAGATGTGGAGCGTGTTGTAGCACCTGAGCTTCAGTGGTGGTGCTCGGAGTGGCTAGTGCTCGAGGGTTGCCTTTGGGTGGTTTTATGGTGGTCCTGTAATTTGTATTGTGAGCGAAGGCAAACGGTCACCACGAACCTATGAGGTGGATGTGTCGATTTGCGGGAGAAACACCAACGGGACACGTCTGGTTTGCAGACTAGCGAGCGAGAGACGAGCGCGGATTAGCTGGCGCACTTGCTGGCGACGTGTATGGTGGAGCAATTGTCCCGGTTCCCGCTTTGAGGTTGTCTCCGCCCAGTAAAAAAGTCCTGAAAAATATTCCAACGGAGCAGGCCAATCGCCAGGCGGTGGTGAGTGGATGGCAGCGGATGAGCACCTACGGACAGATGTACAGCACACGCGAAGAGCCCACCTGACGTTGAGCGTGATGAATTTGTCCAGCGACGGTGGTACGTGGAAGTCTGTTCCAGGATTGACACCCGGCGTTATTCGATATCCCCGACTTCCGAGGGCAGTGTGAGACGGGAGCCGCGCGTTAGTGCGTGACTTCCGAGGGCAGGGCCTCAGGCTACGCAGCGGGTGGAGTCACGATGCCAATGTAAAAATAGAGGGGAAGCAGGGGCGGGCACGCGTCGGGCGCTGGCGGGGGCCACGGCACGCACCGGCAGGGTGCCACCTACATGGGTCCCGGCGGCCGGCGGTGCGTACCGTTCTGGCACCACCAGCTTTGGCCGAGTTCTGTATAACGTGACTTCTGAGGCCGGAATGCGCCAGGGCCCCTAATCTCGGTCGAAGCTGCATATGTGCATCCACCCACCAGGGTTGTATTTCCGTGTCGCGCCGATTAGTAACCGCCATGGCGAACAGCCACGGTGCTGCGGCGGGGAATAGGGTCCTTTGCCATGGCCTTCAGAGCTGGGTGCAGTGGCGCAGGAACGCGGGTCCTCGACGGCGCAGCACAGGAGCCCGTGGGTGGATGCCGAGCAAATGGCTGCAGCTGCTGATTGCAGCCCAGCATCCGCTGCCGAGAGTAACCACCACGCTCGGTGGCTGCCCGATTGGGCCGCCGATTATTGCGTGAATAATCCACCGAACAATACATGGGTTGCTCGCTTACGATGCTTCCTGCAGGACAAGAGTGGAGAACGATGCACGCCAGCAGCATATGCAGCCGGGCCAACGGACGTGTTTGCTGCAACCACCGCGGGCGGATCGGTGGTGAAAACACAACTCGAATTTACAGGAGGTGCACTCGATGGCTGCGCCCGGTGGTCTGGCCGCATTGGGGCCGTGGCGGCTGCCAGATGCGGCCCGATGCATATTGACAGATGTGTGGTGTTGGGATGCAGCGGCAGCGAACACGGTTGGCTGCAAGCTATTTAGCGGATGCAGCTTGCAGCTTGGGGTTCGGTGCGTTGCAGCCTGAAGCCTACGGCGTCCAATAACTTACATAGCATTCTCTATTTAAGGGTTTTGCTTGACAAAGTCCACACCCTTTTGGATGTTCTTGATCAAGGTCTCCTTGGCGGTCTTGACCAACTCCTCCTCGTGCTCGGACAACTCACCCAAAGAGTGCACCTTCTTGACACCCTCGGTGCCCAAGGTCACCTTGGAGGCAAAGAAGTCAACACCCTCGTCCTTGAACAATGGCGACTCGACGAACGATGGCTCGACAACGTCGGCCTCGCCGGCCAAACCGTCCAACACAGCACCGGCAAATCTGGCACCGGCTTGGGCCATGGACAAGGTGGCGGAACCAGCACCATTCTTGGCCTGGACAACCTCGTCACCACCGAATTGGATACGGTGGATCAAGGCGTCTCTGGTCTCAACGTCCAAAGACTTGTGGCCGGTCTGCGACAACAATGGCACAATGGTGACACCAGAGTGGCCTCCAACAACAGTCACCTTCTCGTGCACGGGGTTGGTGCTGGCAACCTCAGACACGAATCTGGAGGCTCTCAACACATCCAAGGTGGTAACACCGAACAACTTGTTGGGGTTGTAGGTACCCTTGGACTTGAACACCTCGGCGACAATTGGCACGGTGGAGTTGACGGGGTTGGAGATAACACACACGGCGGCGTTAGGGGCGTAGTCGGCGGCAGACTTGGCCAAGTCACGCACAATCGAGGCGTTGGTGTTGAACAAGTCGTCTCTGGTCATACCAGGCTTTCTGGGGACACCGGCAGGGATGACAATCACGTCAGCACCGGTCAATGCCTCCTGCAAACCCTCAGGCTCGTAGCCCTTGACGGTGGAGTTGGTGGGGATGTGGCTGACATCGGCGGCGACACCGGGAGCACCCCTCAAGTCGTACAAGGCCAAGTCGGTGACCTTGTGGTTCAACTTCAACAACAAGGAAAGAGGTTGACCAATTCCTCCGTTGGCACCCAACACGGCGACTTTGTATGCGGCAGCAGAGCTGCTGGAGAAGGATCTAGATGCGATCTTGGTGAACATTGTGGATATTTCAACCCCAGAAACTTTTCGCACTTTTATAGTACCGGCGCGAACCAATCAGCGTCGGAGCTACGGAACGCGCGGTGCAACGGGTGCATTGGCTGCCAGGGACCGGTCCCCACACAGCGGCTCTGAGCGGGCAAAAACAGCCAATGGCCGGGCAATGTGCCCTGTAGCCGCCGCTGGGTATCGGCTGCTGTGGCTGCGACGTTTCGTCGGCCCGAACGGCCGTCGCTTCCGTTCGGTCCTTGCCGCATGTGCTCGCACTGCACTTCCGAGGACGGATCCGGTGTGGTGGTGGTGGTGGTGTGGATATTTTATGCAGTACCTACTGCAACTGCCGGTTGCTGGTGTAATGGATGAGACGCCAGCAGCGTTGTGTTGTTTACCACATGTCGGCAGAGAAGCATGCCATGGACGTGCCGCGGGTGGCGGCGGTGGAGTTGCCGTTGCGAGTACGCGACAGCGACCGAGCAGTAGCCATGCTTGGCGGAAAAGAGCGCATCGCGCGCGTGATCAGCGAGGCTAATCCGGGGGCAGCATCTCCAGTTCCGGGAACCGGTGCCGGTGGTGCCCCCACGGCCATTGGGGGGGCCGCGATGCCGCTCGAGCTCCGACTCCGAAACGACCCTTTCCACCACCCGGTTCAGTCGCTGTTCACCAGCCAGGAACGCATCTTGCTCAAGGTGTCGGTGCCAAGGCGCGTATTGGCCACGCTAGACAAGAACGCCAGTGTACGCGATGCGGTGGAGGAATGTGCCAAGATGGGCGCCCAGTACAAGGTGCTGCCGGTTGCAATCATCAACAAGACGTACTCTTTCAAGCGCATGGCCGACTTCCAGGCGATTACCAAGAACAACCCGGTGGCCCTGGAGTACCAGCAACTCATCAATGCCAATAGTTTGCAGCCAGTGACGGATATCCTCTCCAAGAGAGATAATTTGCAGGGCATGGAGGACTACAAGGACCCAGCAGGGTTCGCCAACACCAACCACCATCTTCCCCCACCGCCATTGTTCAGCCCTATTCCCTTCCCGTTTGACTACAAGTACAACCGGAACCCATTGACCACCACGGTGACTGATGCCGAAGGCACGGTGAGGGTGGTGTCTCGGAAAGCAACCTTAAAGTTGCACACGATCATCATCGACTTTGGTTCGCAGCTGGTACCGCAGCAGGCGGCCGACGCCTTGCGCCACAACTATGAGGCCCTCACAAAATCACCCCCACAGGCAGGCAGCTTGGACGCTGCTTTGATCTCATGCATAGAATGGCTCCGGAAGGCCCTTGAGGTCAAGCCGATATGGCTCCGAAAACACTTGGAAGACGTGGCTCCGGCGGAGCTCCGGCGGGTGTTGAAGCAGGCGCTTCCGTATGTCACCTATATTTTCAAGAGCGGACCCTGGCGTTTCTGCAACGTCAAGTTTGGCGTGGATCCGAAGTCCGACAAAAAGTACTGGGTATTCCAGAGTGAGTATTTCCGTATTCCGGGACTCCACTTTGGTGTGGGCGAAGCCAGCGAGAGGCTCGTGCCGCCCACGTTGTCTAATGGGCAGTCACCAGCCGGGAATAGTGACGTTAGTGACTTTGCCGTTTCCCAGCATCTCTTATTCACCGGCACCAGACTCCCCCATACAGTCACATACCAGGTGGGAGACGTGACTGATCCCGACGTGCTCCAGTTCTTGCAAGCGCGAGAGTCTGGCTTTTTCCGTGACGCCCCAGACTTCCAGGATGGCTGGATCAACCGACAAAGCATAGAGACCGTTCGCAGAATTATCCGGTATAAGCTCAGTCGAATGGTCAAGGAAGAACCAATAGAAGCATCCAAGATCGAGAAGATCATCGCCACCGAATACGTGGAAAGGGAAGAAAGTGACCACGAAGACGCGAGTGACATAGATAGCGAACACGAATCGTTGGAGGAGGAGGAAACCGAGGACTTGAAGGAACGGATTGCCCAGTTGGATAAATCACATCCGATCCGGAAATTGGCAGGATACGTAAACCAGGATGACTTGTAATGAACTTGATATTTAGAACGGGCTGTAAGACGGGCTGTAAAGATAGGTGTGATTTGCGGCTGTGGTTGCCGCCAGTGGCAGCCATGTATCCTGTATGTAGCCGCGCTCCCACAATCCACGCTCGTCACAACGCGAACACGTACCAGAAACCGTTCACGATGACAAAGGCTACCGAGACTTTTGTGGTGCTATTTGCCCTTTCTGCGTTGTACTTTGCTTTCTATACGCGTACTCTACCATCTACCGATAAGTTTCACTCCGAAATCCTCCCATATATCCCCTACTGGCTTTTGGTGTCGTTTGGCTCCTACTCGTTGGCAACATTAGGATGGGGAGTGTTGACATTCATGGATAAGGAAGAGAAGTACGAAGAGTTGTTGGTGCAAATTGACGAAGCCAAGTCGTTCTACAAGTCCAAGGGTTTACGGTTGGATTGATGCATGTATAAATAAACGGTCTATCTAAGATTCCCAGCACCACACATTTGACAAATGTCTGTGCTGCTTTGCTCTTGCTTGCTCTTGCTCTACTCTTTATGTCGACTGGGCCAGGCCGTGTTCTCCCTGGTGTGCTTTTTTGCGCCTCTGGCTCATCTTCTTTTCAAAATCGGCAAACACTCGGATGCTCACAGGCACGTTGCCCCACGATTCAGCCTCGTCGCTCTTCTTCTCCGTCTTTGCCCGCAATGTCTTGGCGCTCTTTGCCATGGAGAGGGGAAGATTGTCGTCGTTTAGATAGCGCACGGGAGGATGGAAGTCTTCCGGCCATCGGCCACCATTCTCGCGGAGATGCTTGGCTGCTTGCCTTCGCTTTTGGTTCCAGTCTTTAACGTCGTCTCTGAAAAGCTCCCATACACAGTTGATGCAGCCACTCATACAACAGTTGTCCGGCTCCGGTGGTCGATCTGGCACTGTTACCCCAGCAATCACTTTCGGCTGTCCGCGAGTAAGCCGGCTGGAAGACTTTGGGGACTCGCCCTTGATACGTCCACCAAACACGCGTGCCATCTTCTGTTCGGCAGTGAGCTCGCCTATGGAATAGTTCCCCTCGTAGCGGTTTGCGGTGGTCTTTTTGAGGCTTTCTAATTCGTCAGAGGTCATGAGAGACGCTTCAAGCGGCTGCTTGGGATGCGAAGGGGTCTCGCACACGAGATCATAAAAGGTGTACTTGTCTAAAGTTCGGACAGATGTGTGGAAAGTCCGTGGGAAAACTCTAACCCCGCGGAATGCAGACATAGCTATGGTAGCTGGTTTGTCTTGTGAGGTCACAGAGCAAATAACGACCTGGTGTATGGGTGTTTCTTACATGCCGACACGATTATGGCGAAGGAGAATTATGGTGATGGTGACGGGCCAAAGGAGGGGCGCAAAATATGGACGGATCATGAGACGTCAAAATACGATATAGCACGCGCTGACGGCGCCGCAGAAGTTGCATGTTAATATGCACCATTAATTGCAATGCCTTGCCTCACCGCGTGGGCACTACGCCTGGTGAGATCGGATCAATTGTTAATTACGGTTTGGGGTGCATTGAGTGGCGCACTTTACCCACGAGGGAAGGTTACCTAACCGGCGCACCGTATATTACTGCGTGTGAGGGGGAGGCGCATGTCTATCGCGACCCACCACGTGGACTAAGGGTCGCACGACAGGTTGGCAATTTGCACCCAAAGCTTAATGGGACATTTGCAAAGGAACACTGGCATCGAAATGGCCTCTAGTCCATGTTATAAGCACAACGTGGTGATTTTGGTGGTCCTTATGGGGTCCAGTTGAGCTGCAACACCCCGTGACAGTTAATTACTGACAGCCCACGTTTTGCCAAGACGCCGAGCTTCCAAGACTTTTCGGCTGATGAATGCAGGAAGTGCAGCTCCTAGAGTTTGCACCCAAATGGCATACAAGTATAAAAGAACCTGGATGGAATATCTACTACAGAGAAAAAAGCAATAGCAACGATGGCAACTCTTGGACAGTTCGACTATATCTTTGCGATCGCCATGATCTTTGCGTTCCTTGACGCCTGGAACATTGGTGCCAATGATGTTGCAAACTCCTTTGCTTCGTCTGTTTCCTCCAGATCCCTTAGATATTGGCAGGCTATGATTCTCGCTGGTTTGTGTGAGTTCCTTGGTGCCACCCTTGTGGGTAACCGTGTCAGTGACACCATCAGAAACAAGATTATCGATGTCAATGTTTTCGAGAATGAGCCAGCCGTGCTCATGTTGACCATGGCCTGTGCCTTGATCGGTTCTTCCATCTGGTTGTCGATCGCCACCTCCGTCGGTATGCCAGTTTCCACCACCCACTCCATTGTCGGTGCCGTTATTGGTTCCTCCATTGCTGCTAAGGGTGCTAGAAACATTGTTTGGGGTTGGGACGGTGTTGCGCAAATTATTGCCTCCTGGTTTATTGCCCCAATCATTGCTGGTTTGTTTGCTTCCATCATCTTCTTGATCTCCAAGTTTGCCGTTCTTGAGCGTAAGAACTTTAGAACTGCCCTTAACAACGCGCTTATGTTGGTGCCTATCTTGGTTTTCGCCACCTTTGCCATCTTGACCATGTTGATTGTATGGAAAGGTGCTCCATCCCTTAATTTGGATGACCTCTCGAACGGTGCAATTGCTGGATCAATCATCGGTGTCGGTGCTGTCGCAACCATCCTTTACATGATCTTCTTCTACCCATTCTACCGCCGGAAGTTGGTGCACAATGACTGGACTCTTAAGTGGTACGATGTCTACAGAGGACCAACCTTCTACTTCATGTCAACTGATAACATCCCCCCAATGCCTGAGAACCACCAGATGACCATTGACTACTACAAGGGTCGTCGTTTGGAAGAGCCAGCACCACCATCGGATGGCAAGGCCGACTCGGTCGACATCGAGCTGACCTCTGTCGCCTCTGATGTCACTGTCCCTAAGCAATCCACCAAGCAACTTTGGTGGCTGCTTTTGAAGCAGGGCCCTAAGAAATGGCCATACTTGTTGTGGTTGGTTGTCTCCCACGGTTTTACCAAGGACATCATTTCCAGTCAAATGAACGGAGGTGCTTTGGCTGGTGATCTTAAAGCTGTCCATGGCAAGTCCAAGTTCTACGACAACCGTATTGAGTTCTTGTACTCTTTGCTTCAAGCCATTACTGCCGGTACTATGTCGTTTGCTCACGGTGCCAACGATATTGCTAACGCTACTGGTCCTCTTGCCACTGTCTACTTGGTCTGGACCACCAACACTGTCGCTGCTCAGGCTGATGTTCCTCCATGGATTTTGTGTTACGCTGCCGCTGCCTTGGTTATCGGATGTTGGACCTACGGTTACAGAATCATGGCTAACTTGGGTAACAAGTTGATTCTTCAATCCCCATCCAGAGGTTTCTCGATCGAGCTTGGAGCTGCTGTCACCACCGTCATGGCTACCCAACTTGCCATCCCTGTTTCCACCACCCAGAGTGCTGTCGGTGCTACTGTGTTTGTTGGTTTGTGTAACAAGGACTTGAAGGCTGTGAACTGGCGTATGGTTATCTGGTGTTACCTGGGATGGCTCGTTACCTTGCCTGTTGCAGGTATCATTGCCGGTATCATCAACGGTATTATTCTTAATGCTCCACGCTGGGGAGTTACCTACGAATTGTCATAGAGCGGGTAAAAATGCAAATTATTTAATGTGTCTAGAGTATTTCGCCAACCAATGTATGTGTTACGAGAACAACAACCGGTAGGTCTGGGCTGAAGTTGCAACCCTATTATGTAATGAATTGGAATTATCAACACCTCCATCCACCCACGCTCCACGATTCTCCTCCACAACACAACCAGATCACCCAATCATAAAGCATAATGTCATTTGATGATAAATTAGATTCTGGCCTTAACCTTTTCCGTAGGCTTGATCCAAAGCACGTTTCAGAAAACCTTGACAATGTCTGTACGTTGGTTCAGAACGGTTCTGGCGACACGGAACAGTTGGCCCTGGAGCTCCTTTCATCAATTGATGTACCTCTCACAAGCAAAAAGTGCTCGGAATCGGGCAAGGAGTTCCTCTGCTGTGACTATAACAGAGATGGCGATTCTTATAGATCTCCATGGTCCAACAAATATTATCCACCTGTAAATGTTGACGACGATGACGCCCCTCCTCCTTATCCTTCGGCCATTCTTCGTGAATTGGAAGTTAAAGCCAACGAGAGTTTCGATATATACAGAGACCTATACTACGAAGGGTCTGGTGTTTCTTCTGTGTACTTGTGGGACACTGCAGAAGACGACCAAGAGCCAACGTCTTTGGAAAATGGGTTTGCGGGGGTTGTGTTATTGAGCAAACAGACCGATGATAAGTCAGGAAAGTGGGACTCTATCCATGTGTTTGAGATATTCCCCGAGACATCGACTACGGCAACTTACAACATTACTACATCCGTCATTCTTGACCTATCGTCAACCACCTCTTCTCTTTCACTTTCCGGCTCGTTGACCCGTCAGCTTGAGTCGTCCCAGTCACTTTCTGTTGAGGGCGGTGTCAACTTGGAAACCTCGCATCTCATCAATCTTGGGCAATTGGTAGAAAAGGCCGAGTACAACATTCGCAACTTGCTCCAAGAAGTGTACTTTGATAAATTAAAGGACATTGTTGTCAAGGACTTGCGGAGTATCGGTGGCCGTGTTGATGATACGAAGCAGGCTGAGTTAGTGAAAGGTCTTCAAGGCTTGTGAATAATAAATATTAAACGCTATTTAACTAACGCGCTACTATTCTGCCGCAGCCGCCTTCTCGGGAGTGTGTCTGTAGTGCTGTCGCCTTCGTAGTCGCTATTGTTCAAGTCTTCCACGCTTATGGCAGAACCATTATCGAGGTTGAATAGCCGCCCATCCTTCTGTTTTTCCTCCTCTTCGCGTAGAGGAAGCATATTGTCTCTGACGTCGTTGACAAATGACCAAATTGACGAGGACACTGCCTGAAACATTTCTTCCGGGTTCCTTGGCCGCTGTTGCAGCAGTGAACGCAGCGACAGCCATTCTGCGGCGATGTCTATATCATGGTTCTTTGACCGTGAACGCAAAGGAGACGTATTTGAATCTTCGGAAGTACGAGGTTGCACTTTGGATGGATTCCCCTGTGAAATCAACGACTTCTCAAACTCGTTCTGGAGCATAGAGTCA
Source organism: Meyerozyma smithsonii (assembly GCA_030570235.1). Lineage (NCBI taxonomy): Eukaryota > Fungi > Ascomycota > Pichiomycetes > Serinales > Debaryomycetaceae > Meyerozyma > Meyerozyma smithsonii. The sequence goes on along the minus strand of JAJLVE010000001.1, from coordinate 433,482 downwards.
AACTGCTGGATGAATCCGAGCGGCTTGGAAAGGTTGGACCAGAGTCGGGACTTCGAGTCCAGCTCGCTTTGATCTGGTACGGGGAGGTGTTTCGAGGGCGAAGACGCAGATGAAAGCGTGCGTCTGCGGGTCCTGTTCTTGGTGCTTGCAATTGCCTCTTCACGAGGGTTGCTGTTCTGGCGAACGTGCTTAGCGGTGCCCGAGTAGCCTACGCTCATCTCTTTATAGAGCGACCTTTGTACGAGTTCTCGAAGTCGGTGGAGATCCTTTTCGCCTTTTTGGAGCACCAGGTTGAGCTGGCTTATCTTATCCTTGAGTTCTACGATGCTCATCTCTTTGAGAGCCAAGAATTTGAGCTGTTCGTCTATCTCGAGTGAGGCGAGTTGTTCGTCGGACGGCAATTGAAGGTCATACTTTAAGCCCTGGCCCTCGTTAACATACTGTGGCCACGGGTGCAGCAGAGACCCACCTGAATCTTCTGGTAGCTGTGGAAGAGGGGTATTGGTCGAGGTCGAACTGCCTCGCCGGTGTTTCAGTGAATGGGAATGAGATCGGGAATGCTTGTGTGAGGTTACGGGAGGACTGGTGATGGATATTGGTGATACGGCTATGTTGATGTTGAATCCCTTGCGGCCAGATCCGGGTGGAGCCTCTGAGCCTGATCTGGTGATTGACGGAGGACCTGAGTCGGAAGACTGTGAATTGGATTTCAGCCTGATTCTCTGGGGAGATGGTGTCTGCTCCATGGTCCCGTATGTTGGAAGCAATTTAATGGAATAAGGCGAAAGTAATTAGCTTGGTAAATAGGCCCGTTATCCCCAACAGGGTTCTTCGTAATATCTTGTGATTTGTTGTAAATACGCGCAATGGTTATCAGGCGCGCAATTATTTGGTTCACGAAGATCCTCTTGTCACACGCCCTATATCTGCCTACTCGGTAAATCAGCAAATCTCAGGACCTATAGCTTGTCTTCAGAAGTCTCTCTCTCTGAGTCAATCTCTTTTGCTGGCTCTACTACATTAATAGAGCAAGTTTGTTACTCACCAGTGGGTCCTCGGTTGTTCACAACGGTTATAGATAGGGCCAAATAGCCAAGGTTGGGATCTACAAAGTACTTGTCTAGCATCACCATATATCTACCACTACAGGTGAACTTAGATCTATCTTGGGGGACCCAATATCTTTCTTATTAGTCTCAGATACACCATGGTTGAACTACCAGACATTGATCCTGTCCTTCAGAAGTGGGCCAAGTATGTGCTTCTCCTTTTGGTATGCCGTGTACCAAGACCATTTTCCTGGTCTTCGTTCTTGACGTTGAATCCCGCCATCAGACGGCTTTTGCACAAGTACACCCCGATCGATTTCAGTTCCCAGTGGGATCCAGCGGCTGCCATTCCAACTATCAGCAATGCTCTCACATGTGCCTTTTTGTACCGAGCCACCGTTAAGAACCCTCGAATCAGCAAGGATTATATTCTGATTTATCTTCTTCTGCACTATGTTGAGAAAAATCCGCCTTCTTCAGATATTCAAGTTTCAAGATTTTCCAAGTATACGAAGTTGAGTCACTACAAGAACCCCACACTTAAACGCCTATACGGGAAGAAGGAATACCTAATTTTCCCGCTCTTGTTTGGTCAGATATTGTCCAATTACCTCACGCCCACTCGTCTTGGACTCAACAGAAAGTACCAGTCTCAATTGATCAGAAAACGAATTATGGACCCGATTTGGATCAATTTCTCGTTGGGTGTCCGAACCAACTACATTAATTGGTCCGGGCTCTTGCAGAGGTATTTGATCCACAATGCTATACTAGCAGCCTTCTTCCTCCTTACTACGTTCAAGGCCAAGTTCCTAGACCTCTACTACAGGGTCAAGTACGACATATCGCAAGACCTGATCTCCAAAATAACCAAACAGTACCTACTTCATGCAGCGCATATGGCCAATTCCTGGACAAACTTTGTTTACCTTCCTAATTTACTATCCATGTTGCTTATCGCCTTGTCGGCACCGTTGATGAAACCGTCAAAGCTGAAGTTGCTGCTCAAAGCATATATGAAGTCCATTGGTTTCATATCAGCATTTATCACGCTTGCTGCTAACTCTATGGATTTCGTTCCCGACTGGGGTGTACCTGGCGGCAAGAACATCCGCCAGATACCGAAGAAGAGCATTGACAGCATCAACGACTATTTATTTCAGATTCTCATACTCTCCAAGTGGAGGATATTGAAGGAGAACCATCGTCTTTTCCGGGGCATTTCGTGGTCAAGAGTAGAGGCAGCGGTTATGGGCATTGCAGTTTTCAAATTTATGAACTTGAATGAGTCCACTACAGATGAAACAATCAAGGAGGACCCGATAGTGCGAGCTGTTGCCCGTGTAATGGAATGAGTCTCCTGTGAATACACTATTGTAATATTTTTATTGTAGCACGTTGTTGTTCGTCTCCTATTCTAGTAGCCACCGGCACCAGGAACATTCTCCTTCCCCTTCAAGCTCTTCAACAACTTGCTGAAACGGCTCTTGTCTCTGTCACCCAGCAGCACCTCGCCAACCTCCGTTGTCAACTCATTAACCCTGTCCCATAACGTTCCCTTGGACAAGAACTTGTCGCGCTTCTCTAAAAACTCTTCCTCCTCCTTCAAAACTTGCTTGGAGTTGTCGTCCTTCTTGATGTTGTAGTTGTCGTAGAAGTCGTCGATCGTCTGCTGTGCTTTAGCCACAATATCCTCCTTGGATTTGGCGTTTGCCTTCTCTCGCTCGCCAATCTCCAAGTCCCGTCTTTCCTTCCACTCATTCAAAGCCTTGGAGTCTCCGAGATCTCTAGGAGTCTCGTAAGCTGGCTCGGCGTACTCCTCTTCTTGCGGTTGAGGTGCTGATGATTGATCTACTTCCGGGAACTGTTCGTTGAATTCGGTGAACTCGTCGTCGCTGTTCAATGCGTCCTTGTCGTTTTCCGTCTTGAATTCATCACCGACCAATTCTTTTTCGCGAGACAAGAAGTCGGAGTCGATGTCGCCACCTACTTCCGCATCAACGTCAAGGGCCGGAAATTTGTCTGCCATATTGTGTTGTATCGTGTTCGTTGTTGCGACCTATCGACAATACCCCGTAGTGCGGGTGCAGCGGATGCTAAATCAGGGTGTGGGCGCCTGCAGGAATGCATATTAGGAACTACGGGACGTTGCCAGTACTGGACGGCAAAGGCTATACCAGTAACATAGTGAGTTCAACAACTCAGACTATAAAGGACTTTCTAGAATCACATAGTTCGCTTCTGGGTCTTATAGGGTGTTAAATAACAAACAACTTTGTAGAGTAGTGAAGGGGATGAAATTGGAACTAGACTCTCTGTTGCTAACACTGTAAGACTAGTTGGATCTCTCGGCTAGTTTCCTTAATATAGCACCAATGATGGGAAGTGGTTGTAAGCTCAGCTTTATGCAGCAAATTTTGTCTCATTTGCAACCAAATACCATGATGAGTCACAATATGACCCAGGTATGAAAAGTAGACACCCAGAGACCTAATCTGATTTGTGGGTATACTGTAGGTGATCGGTACAAACTAGAGGATCTTTTTCTGCCGTTCTTTTCTAACTCGAATAGTGTTCTAGCTTGAGTCACGAAGCGCCGCACTTCGGTATATCCTGTGCGCGTATCTATTATTACCACCATTACTCCTACCTGTCACAACTTCGGATCTATAAACTTTAAACCTTTCAAGTTTGGCAAGGGTTGACTATTGGCAATAAGAACTTCAGTGTTGATCTCCCGACTGTCTTGGCTTACTGATCTGTTTCCTTTGGCTTTATCAGTGTATTCTTGAAGACTCGAGCCTTACTGGTTATGGACTCAACGCCTCTTAGGGCTCCTTCTTTAATATATTTGCCCGATGATTTGCTCCAAAATGTGTTCTCGCGTCTCGATCAAGGTCACAAAGTCACTATAAGCCGCGTATGTGCTCGTTTCAATACTATTGTGACTCCGCTTTTATACGCCAATTTGTTTATCACCAACACTGGTTGCTCTGCCGGAAACTACAGCAGCAACACCGATTCGGAATATCATAAGGAATTCTGCAAATGGTCAGCAGTTCCCTTCTCGGTGAGCAACACCGACACCCGATTCAAGCAGTTGGAACTGGCATTGAGTGACCCCCGGAAGGCGGCGCTTGTAGACAAATTGATTACCGATGATATTTCCTTCATCCTTTTCAAGCTCAAATTCTGGCAGAAACGCTTCTTCTACGCCAAAGGACCGAGAACTGTGTATTTTGGGAACGTTGCCACTAATCAATTCAGCATAGGCTACGAGGATCTCTTCCGGTACTACGTGAAAGCGGGGGATTGGATAACCAACCTTACGAATCTTCAGATGCGCAACTTACATGAACTTTCGTTGTTGTTGCAGAACGTTGACGTGCTGCGGTTCCATAACGTGGCTCTCAACTTTCACATAACCGACGTGGCTGGCATAACGTTGCCCGGTTTAGAAAAGCAGGACTTGGGCCACATGTTTGAGTTCTTCACCCACGTTTCTGAGCTTCGCATTCTCTCTGTGCATAATCTTGGCCTTCTGTTCTTGCGAAAACTTCGTACTGTGTTGGGAGAGCTGTTTTTCCCCTCCCTACACACATTTTCAATCAACCATATTCATGGCCAAACAACCGGAGTCGACCGGTTCAACTTCAATTCTCTATATGACTTGTCCATGGAAATGGAACTTTCCATTGACGACATCTTGCACTCTATAAACACAGACAAGTTGGAGAAATTGGAGTTGAGTATAGGCTGCAATCATATTTTCTGTGCACGGGACCGCATGCTCCCTCATCTAGAGGAGTTGGACGAACATGAATACTGCGAGTGTTTGCCGCGGTTTTTCAAACAGCTTGCGGCCAATATGTCCTGTTTCCGCTCACTTAAAGCTATTGCAATCTCCAAAATGGGTCACCTGGTTGTTGAAAACCCCTACAGCATGTACCATTTCAAAAAAGAGCTACTTAGGTTCCTACACGGCATGCCCCGTCTCCAGCAGATTGTTCTCGATACAAATGCAGTATTGTATCCGTATCACGAAATGGTGGCAGACAAGAAGTTTCGAGCTATGGTGGAAATATTCAATCGCCAGAACACGAAGCTTTACGAGGCTGTTGTGAGCGCGTGTGACGAATTGGAGTACGCCGACTACTTTGAATCGGTTCACATATGGTGTATGGCTACAGCTAAAACAGACTCTTGCATTTGCGATGCATGTCAGGACACCAAAGAACGCATGTACGAGTTTGTCGGTTTGAACCGCCAGATACAATTTTACCTTAATCCCACTGTGGTTAAGTCATCTGCCGAATATCTCTATGACTTAATTGCGACGGTGTGTGACGTGATGCGCCGGTCATACTATTATCGTTCCAGTGATGCCCTGACCACGATTATGGGCCCTGCTGGCTCTACAACTGCGAAGGCCGCAGCCGCACGTCAAATCACAACCCCGGAGCCGGGATTGTTTGCTATTATGGCGGCGGTGGCTGACCAGGTAAAACTGCCCCAAATATCGCTACACGGTCTTTTCAACCACAATAATTACAAGCTGTTGATATGCCCCGCACACAGTGTGGCAGAGCGTGCTAGATGCTGGGCACCAGATCTCACATGCCGCTGCGATGGGACGGAATTAGGGAAGTTTGCAGAGTACATCCAACACCAAGCAACTGAAGGCTGCAAGGCAATCTTGCGAGCCTAAGTCCCGATACATGCATAAGCATAAGCCGACGGACGTGTCATGGCATTTTGTAATTTTAGGTTCGGTACGAATAAGACGTAGAAAATGTCGGTTGATATGCTCTCAATAGCCTCCACACTCCTCCAGCGTGCTATTGGTGTATTCTCACGCGACCCTTTCAACGTTCTTTAGATAAGAAACACAGCATCTTCTATCACGTGTTTTTCTTGCATGTGCGTACGATAGGGGCACTTCCGAAGCTCCGAGGGTCGAAGTGCAGAGCAACATCTTTGCACCCAATACTGCGCCGGGTTCTTATCTGGAATAATTCCATTCTCTGCATTTTGGTTTTATAGGTCATACTACGTTTGATACTAAAGGTGTATTCTCCACGGTTATATTTGGACGATTCATAACTCCAGAAGCCAAATCAGATCACATTAGATCATAAATCCTTTATATCCGGAACTGGTCTTCCTCGGGTCATAGTTCCGAGCCTTTTTTTTTACACAGTTGTGTACCCTAGAGATCCACGGTTTTTATTGGATCATTTAACCCTCGAAATACTTGACCTTCCAACGCCGGATTCACGTTGCTTGCTACCAGTATAAACTTCGTGAGAAAACATGTCGGGATCTGAACCATTTCCAATGGAGCCACATACGCCGACCAGGACGGATTCCTCGGGAAGTGATTTGGAACTACAAAGCTCACTCTCGATGTCTTCAAGTTGCTCCTCCTTGCTTGATACGGATCGTTCTGTTGACTTGTCCCCAACACGGTTGGAAAAATATAGAACCCCGCCTTCCCCTTTAATGAGCGACGTCGAGGTTGATCCCAACTCCAAAGACATGTCAAATGAGGATCTATTTACAAACAAGCAGGTTGAATACTTGCTGTTCTTAGAGCCATACCCGGTGCATGCTCCTCCATATGCCCTGTTGGCCCCCGGGGGTTGTCCCCGGTTCCCCATCGAAGTGCCGTCCACGGCACCAAACGAATCTTTACCCGAATATCTGCCTTCCATCTACAAAATTGGCATGATTTCACGCAAAATAGAATGGTTATCACCCTTTGAACCTTCGCCATCTAGACTGTGGAAGCTGATTATCGTGGAGCTCAACTCTACGCAGCTCAATTTTTATTTCGTGCCGAGTAATATGGAGAGCCACTTGTCTTCCATTCAAAGTACATCATCGCTGAGCGATGCCTCTTTAAACCCTGTGGAACAATCTGAGGTGAGCCATATAAGCTCCCAGTTTACCACCCAGTCGGATTTACACTTCTACAAAGGTTGCCAGCGTCTCGGCATCTTCGACTCTCTCAAGTCGCTTGTTACATCATCTGCATCATCTCTTCTTGAAGAAGATCCGAGTCCATTCCGCTCCAAGGCCAACAAGAAAGGAGCGAGGTTAATTCGCTCGTATTCGTTACAACACGCTCGTATCGGGCTTGCATCTGACTATCTCAAGAAGCCTAATGTGTTGCGCATCCGGGTCGAAAGCGAACAGATTTTGCTTCATTTTAGCTCCACCAAAGACTTGGTCGACTGGAATTATGCATTGTCGATGGGCTGTGACTTGTCTTTAGATCTTGAAGACAGACAGATTCCCCGTTACCGCACGGTCCCGCGGCGCAGGAATAGAAACGGTCGGGGTGGGTATCTGGCACCTTTGACTTTATCTTCATCATCTTCATCTACTTCAATGCAACTGTCTCGCTTTGAAAGCATAGCACAGTATTATGAGGACCCTGTTTCCTTTGGGAGAGCTAGGTCGAATTCTCAAAAAGCTGCGGATTCTTCAGCTATTAGAACGAGATTTTCTAATATTAGATCTCGGTTCCGGTCAAACTCTGCAGCCTCTTCCTCCTCTGCTGCTGAGTCTAGCAGGATCAACCGATCGGCCATGTTCAACTTGGGTTCTGATATCAACCAAGAAACTGCATTACACTCGACAGGAAGAGAGTTTATGAGGGCTCCTAGCCAGGACCGTGAAGATAACGATAATGAACTGATCGACGGGCAAAATATGAGCGATCTCCAAGGCTCTGATGATGAAGACGAGTATGACGATGATGTTGTTAACTTTTCGTGTGAAAGTAACGATTCCACAACTGCTAAGTGGGCGCCTACTATCGATAAGACAGTTTCCGAAAGAAAATTCTATAGGAACTGTTTGAGGTGCATCAAGCCTCTTAACATGGATGACCTGTGGGTTAACAAGCCGATGGTCAAACCTTCGTCGCTCTCTCCGCTTAACTTGTCGTTCTTGAAGAATGTGAAGTACGCCACTTCTACGTCCTCGCATAGCAGCAGTTTGAGTTTAGCAAGCTTGAGCTCGTCATTCTCCGCTGCGCTGCTGGTTCAAAATGGCTCTCAAACCAGAAAGAAGAGCTTCTCCTTTAAGGACAGCTTCATGTTCTCAGACGGTTTATCACAGATACCCAACCATTTTGTGAGGGAATTCACCGTCGGGACAAATGGGTTGGTTGCAAAGGAAATTCAATTCGCAGGAGTAATTGCATAGATTGCTTGATCATTAAAAGAAGTATGTACAAGTATATTAGCTAGAGTCACTGACATTCTAATTTTTAAGGCGTTCCTTAATTTTGGTGGCCATTGCCCTCTCTTCAAATGCATTGATCATGATCTTGCTCACTTGATCCGAGAATAAGGAGCTGAGTCTATTGTAAAGCGGGTTTTTGAAGCAGTACTTCAATTCTAGGGTCACTTCGCAGCTTGGAGTTGTGCCCATATTCTTGACCTCTCGTAAATTCCACTTAGTATAAAGCAGATCGAAAAGCAGAATATTCATCGACTCGGCAATTACCACGGCATCCTTCTGGCAACGAAGTCTGCATTCAAACTCCTCATCGAACTGCTTCCAGCCTACTCGCAAACCTGCAGCTGTGGGAAGCCCATGGGGATCCCTTTTGCTGATATAGGAGCTCTCGACGAAGGGAACAAACTCCTCGTACCTGGATACGTCTGACACTATATCAAACATTTTGGAGGGTGTGACATTGACGGTCTTTTTAACCTGGTATTCTTGAACGTCGCTGGCGAAGCCTTCAAACGGCAGGGGTAGTTTAAAAAAGGATCTATGCAACCTCAAAGACTTGGGTGGAATATGGAGACGGCTACGTCGTACTAGCATATTTCCAGCGGAGCCTCGGAACACGTTCATTTTGCCGTGAAATTGATTACAATCTCGGAAATTTCTCACGACTACCATTTCAGATGGCCGATTCGGAAAGCATTTCACTACATGAGCATAGGTTACTTTAGCTTGATTTATTGATTAGATATACTTATCAAAGACTACAAGTAGTCAGGTGGCATGAGCCGCTTATTGGGCACGAGTGTAGATGGCTTGCTTGGAGTGCTTGAGAACTGGGACAATGATACCCTCATTCTCCAAGTGCTTCAAGGCAACTCTGGCCATGGAACCACCAATCTTAAGTCTGTCCACCAACACAGAGACAGAAACGAACTTGAATCCTGGAACTTCCTTCATGATTCTGTCGTACTTCTCCTGGTCCAAGGTGATGACGTGTTGAGCCTTGTCCTTAACCTTACCCTTGTTCCACTTCTTCTTACCCTTCTTACCACCGGCCAAGGCAGCAGCGGCCTTAGCGGCTTTGGTTTGCTGGATCTTTGGAGCCATTCTGAAAGTTAGTATAAAGTTCGAAATTTTTTTTAGAGGCGATGAGGAACCGTAAACCATTGTAGATGATACTAGTGATGCATTCGGTATCCTAGGGAAAATACATCAGACAAAACACTTAAACTTCAACATGGTACAAGTTGTCAAAGACTGTGCAAAAGACTGTCAAAATTTAAATTCCACTGGTGTTCTTTTTCCAACAATAGGATAGAATACATATACCACAAAGGGTATAACATCGCAATGCTGCTACTATAGATATGCTCCACGGTGACTGATTCCTCCCACCAAGATTTGTACACATACTTTTTGTTACTAACAAATGTACCTGTTGAGCTTTAAAATTTTCGCTGCCGCTCCACTGGTAGTCCTGCAGATGGTGAATCACGTTTGTGCTGTGACTGTGCGAAATACGCGTGCTGGGAGTGAGGGCTCAGCCACGGTCGTCTAACTAACAATTGACGCATGAGGTGTGAAACCGAGCAAGTCCGATTTCGACCACATCATGGCCAAGCGAACGGCTGAAGATCAGATAACCCGTGAAACATACGGCACTGGTGCCTCTGATGATGAGGTGTCTTCTGCGCCCCATAAAGCCTCAGCAGCAGTAATGAGCAGACGTAAGATCTTGAAACCTCGGGGTCATCGCAGCAACGGCGATAATTCTGTTGGTTCATCGGAGCCAGCTGCCACGCTGACGTTTGCGTCATTTAAGAGCAGCACTGTTCCAAGCTCGGGATTTACATTTGGAAGTACAGCGACCTCGAGCAACACCCACAATGGTGGCAATGATAAGAACGAACGCATCCGGGCACTAAATGAACAATTCATTGCTTCTATAAAGAAAGCAGAGGCGCCTAATACGATTGCAGACCTTTCTGGGGTTGCAAACAAGTACATTGCCTTTTACAAGGAGATTGCTGGTACTTCTACTCAATCCACTGCCCCAGCATCATCTGCTCCAGGGTTATCTGCTCCAGCATTTTCTTTTGGAAGCTCCACCACCACAGAATCGGCTGCATTCCAAGTTAAGAAACCAGAAGAGAAAAAAGCAGCTCCCGTTGCTAATAAGCAATCGTCAGATTCCGAATCAAGTGATGACGACATCAAAATCGAGGGACCAAAATTCACTTTTGATGCTAAACCTGCAAAAAACTTGCCATTTTCATTCGGTCCGAAACCTGCAAAAAAGAAGGATGATTCAGATTCCGAGTCCGAAGTGGAAATCAAAGGTCCTGTGTTCAGTTTCAACAAGCCAATCAAAGATAATGTGTTCAAATTGAAGCCAGAAAAGAAGGCTGATGAATCTTCTACACAAAATAACAAGCCAGCGCCATTAGCAGCATCAGATAATACCAAGCCGGCCTTCAATTTCGCTTCTGGTGCGCAAGCGCAACCTGATAAAGGTGCCTCCGATGTCACTTCTGGATCACAAACGAAACCCCTCTTCTCGTTTGGATCCGCATCCACTGCTCCTCTCGATGGAAAATCAAATGACAAGCCCGCTTTCTCATTTGGATCTTCATCTGCTAGAGACACCAAAAAATCTGACGATAAGCCTACTTTTTCGTTCGGGTCTGCATCAACCGCACCTCCAGCTTCGAAAGGAGACGATAAGCCTTCCTTTTCATTCACTACAGCTAAGGACAGCTCTGCAACCAAACCAACTTTCAGTTTCAATACGCAACCAGTCGCTGGAGAGACCAAACCATCAACGTTCAATTCAAACCAAGATTCCCTCACGCTTTCTGGAAAGTCGGATGCACAGGAGTCCTCAAAATCTGACAAGCCATTGTTTTCCTTTGGTGCGTCCTCGCTCGCTGCAAAGTCTCTGGCTTCAGACACGTCTTCTCCTTTTGGAAGTGGCTTCCAAAGCTCCAATTCAGTAGAAGAGGGAACAAAGCCCAAGCCTTCTTTCAGTTTTGGGGCTACCTCCAATTCGGCAGTTGATTCCAGCAAGGAACTGGAGAGTAAAAAGCCTGCTCCTATCTTTAGTTTTGGTGCTTCAAATGGCACTAGCACAGGCGAAGCCAAGGATTCCAAGCCAGCATTTAGCTTCGGTTCAACTAGTACAACATCTTCAAAGCCTTTCACTTTTGGATCCAACAATGCAGCCAGCCTGTCAAGTGCGTTCTCCTTTGGGTCTACTAATGAACTGAAATCATTTGATTCCGCCAATACAAATGGATCAAAAGATGATAACAAGGAACAGGATGATGAAGCAGAGGTGGGTGGCAACTTTAAACCTATTGCACAGCTTTCAAACAAAGAAGTAGATGTATCTACAGGTGAGGAAGGTGAGGAAGTTGTCTTCACTAAACGTGCCAAACTTATGCTTTTTGATCCCAATAACAAAGAGCTGCCATATACAAGTAAGGGCTTAGGAGACGTGCGTTTGTTGAAAGCGAAATCTGGAAAGGTAAGAGTATTAATGCGTTCTGAGGGAAGCTCTAGAGTGCTTCTTAATACTTTGGTTTCTAAGACCATGTCATATACAACATTAGGAAATGGTTCCATGGTGCGTATTCCAATGTTGAACAGCGAAACCAATGCCATTGAAACTTACGTTTTGAAACTCAAATTGGCTGCTGATGGTGAAAGTTTACAAAAGCTCTTAGAAACGGTAAAACTGTAATGTACAAGTAATTGTATTAGTTCAATTGAAAATTAATACGATAAAGTCTATTAAATGGTATCGGCGATTTGTCTTGCAAGGCTGAAAATGTCTTTATTGATCTTCCAATCTGTTAAACTTTGAAGTTCTGTCTCTCTGTCCGTTGAGTCAATGGATATACCAAGGAAGGATTTTGTTTCCTCCAATGAACCAAAACATTTGTGGCTAAGGACTCGCAATAATGCAACAACAATACTCAAGAGTGCGTCATCGCCTTCAACAATATAAATATCAAGTACCTGTGAGTATGCTTCTTGGCATAACATTGGACTCAAAAATCTCAAGACAATTGATGGTAAATAGTCCACAGATCGCAAGCCAATCATGTCGAAGTGAATTTTAAGGTTAGGAATAACCTTATCTAATAATGAATCAAATTTAGAGACAAAGCTATGGTGCAATCTCGTCCATATTCTTTCTTTCTGGTAGGGATTTGCTTCGCCGATGTATGCGATGAAATCTGATAATGTCGGCCTCAGTAGCAAATTGCAAGCCTTAACAAATGCAGATGTTAAATTCTTGCTATTTTGTAACATGATATAGGCTAATTCGGATAACCCTGGAAAGAAATACTCAGTCCGAATGTCGTGCGCTGTTGCTTGAGTTATTGGAATCAATTGGTATTGCTCATTCAAAAAGAAAATTATACTCCATGTCAACTTACGGATATCATCCAAATGTTGAGAAGCGCTCTGGTCACCGAGTCTGTGTTTGCAATCAGTTTTAATCCTCTTGTCCGCATTAACTAGATGTTTTGGAACAGTGTATTTGCGATCACCTGAATGTGTATCTGAATTGTCGAATATCAAGTCAAGCTGTTCGAGGTACCACCTTGAATCTCCCAAATTGAGCCTCGAAGGACAATTAAGTAGGTCTGACCATGCTATCGCTCTTACACTCGAAGGAATACCTCTCCAGTATACTTCTCTCAAGTGAGGAATCTTGTGAAGACTGTTTAGGGCCTCGTCCGAAATAAGATTTTTCCATGTTTCCAAGTCTTCGTATCGTTGCGCCGTAATAAGTTGTATCTCCCTTTGCCGTGTATCTTGTTCGGCAGAAACCAGCTTTATAGCATCCTTGAAAATTCTGCTTGCTTCCTTTTGATGCCTGGCTTTGTCTTTGGGAGATTTGGGAGGTAGAGAAGTCGGCCTGGTATAAGTTAAAAGATTATTCAATGACTTTGAGTTACCATAATATTGTTCACTTAATCGATTTTGTCCTGCGACAACAGGATCAAGTGAACAAGTTGGTATCACTTCTATTGAACGGTTCAAAAGCTGCCATCTCTGACGTGCATATTCATGCCCATATACTACTTCATTTCTTTCCAGTGTGTAATACAAGTCTGTATTACTCAAAGGCTCTCTGCCCTTACTGTTGAAGGCTGAAGAAGTGGTGGGTCCATCATCATATGAAATGTCGGTCTCTAAACTTAATGTTGAATTCCTTTGGGCAACACTATTATGACTCCATAATGAAGAAGATCTAGTTGAATTTGTGTGAGTTGAATATGTGTGCGTTGAATATCGGGTGCTCTCGTGGGAGCCGTAATACCCTTTCTCGGAGAACTTGGGGATTGATGCATAGGGAACATTACAAAGACTGTCCTCCATAGATAGATCTAGGTCGTTTGAGCTGAAATCCATATTCTTGCTTTGGACGTTACCTTTTGATCTGGCCTCGCCGGGCAATCTATAATTGGCGATACTATTGGAGATCTGGTCTCGACGAAGCTGGAGACGTTGGGAGGGAGTGAGGTTTGACGGCGTACGCTTTAATGGAATAACATAATTGGGGGAAACGTTCAATTCTTTGGAATTCAGGGTGCAATTGTGAAATTTACTGTGCGTATAGGGTCCAGTGCCTATGTTACTCTTGCTGGTGGACGGCATGGCTGATTCCTTGCATTCTGCCTTGATGGTGGCTAGTGGGATATTTGGCAAGGCCTTATTCCTTTCCATTCTCTTCTGATCGTTCAGATTATGATCTGTGGAACAATAAATGCAATATTACTTCCACGCAGCAATTCGCAGTAGATAATAATGGCTTCAAAATTAATAACGCGTCAATAGGACTTCGTCACCAAGAGGGAATGTGGCGCTGCGTATTGTTTATGTAATGAGGGGATGTACGAGATATCAAATCGATTCTTTAGAGTTGTATTGAATTCGAAGTGGCCTTTAGGTACCTAAGATAGCCTTGACTGTATCTTCTTGCCACTCGAAATATATAATTGTGAGGTGCGTTTCAGCTGGTGTTGTGTATACGCGATTTACAGTTCAAAAAAAAATAAATAAATTCGCGTCAGATCCATCTCCACGAAGTACAAACCAAGCCTCAAATTATTCTTTCTTAGCCGTAAATAATTACACTTTATGTACACTATATACAAAGTTCACTTCCTTTGTTCGTCTTTCATATTGAAAAATTTACCCAAAAATTTTCCAATTCGATCTAGTTTGGAAGGATGAAGATCTTTCTCATCGTAAGTTTCCTCTACATTCTCATTGCTCTCATCCTCAGCACCCACTTTCCAGTGAGCATCCGTACGTCTCGCATTCTTGTCGTTAAATGCATCAGCGAGAGCCTCCAATAAAGCAGTTTGTACTGGTGATTCAGGAACAAGAGTTTTAACGTTAAGCACAACCTTCATGTCACCTCTATTCTGAATGTTTCTGTTGATTGGAACTCCTTTCTCGGGGATTGTCAATATTCTTCCGGACTGAACACCGGGACGTATCTTAAGCTTGATTTTCTGTCCATCAATCGTAGGCACAACTACTTCGCCACCAAGGGCAGCAGTGGTCATCCAAATATCGTGATTGACGACAACCTTATCATCTTCTCTTGAGAAAACAGGGTCCTTTTTAACATGAACTCTGATAATCAAGTCTCCATTTCTCGTTTGGTTGTATGGATCCTTTGTAACAAAAGGGGCATCACCAGCCCCTGGTACCCGCAACCGGCTACCATCGGCAATCCCGCAGGGCAAGTCAACAGTCGTTGACTTGGGAACCTCTTCTACACCTCTTCCATGGCAGGTACCACACTCATCCTTCTTTGGAACGGTCACACCACTACCCTGACATGTACCACAAGTCGAGGCCATATGGAAGCCACCAACAATATGAGTACTCTGACCAGTACCGTGACAGGTTGGACACGTAGACTTTTTCTTTCCTTTTTTCAAGCCGCTGCCTTGGCACGATCCACAAGAGTCAACAGCCTTATAATTGATCTCCACTTTAGTACCAAAGATGGCGTCTTTGAAGGAAATTGACTTGAGAACCTCAATATTATCACCTACATGTTCAGTTACGAACAGTCCACCCCTTCCTCTACCTCCACCACCAGTGAATGCTTGCTTGAATAAATCTTCGAAATCAAATCCCATGCCTCCAAATGGATTGCCGGCGTTGCCGCCAAATGGATTGCCACCGTTGCCTCCAAATGGGTTTCCCGCATAAGGGTTAGAATTTCCATGTTCATCAAATGCTCCAGCTCCAAACTGATCGTATTGTGCTCTTTTATCTTTATCGCTCAAGAGTTCATATGATTCTTGAATCTTGTGAAACCTTTTCTCTGCGTCTTTCTCTTTGTTCACATCAGGATGGTATTTCTTCACAAGCTGGTAGTAAGCTTTTTTAACTTCTTGCTGTGATGCCTCCTTTGAAACGCCTAATGTCTCATAAGGATCAAAGTTAATTTGGTTTCTTGTACTGGCATGAAAACGTCTCAATGGTGTACCTTTCAAAATACTTCTGTTAAAGCTACTCCGGGCAGTATACGTTATACTCCTTGAAATGTTAGCTCGTTTGAATAACGTACTTGCCAACACTCTCATATCTCTAGATCTGTGATCCTTTGCTTATATTCTATTAGCTCGCTAGCGACCAATAGGTGAAGGATTCGAAGAATTTCTATGAAAAAGCCACATGCAGGATGGTAGGTAGAGAAGAATGTTGAACGTTTACTCATTAGGACACCGCCCCATTGGCAGATATTTAGGCGCCCAGGGACAGTATCTAGCTATTAATTGTGTTTATTGCATGAATTTAGACTAAAATTTAGTATCCCAAGAGTCCAACTTCATAGTGCCATTCTCTTGTAAGTTCATGTGCATCTTGAAAGCATCCTTCAAGATGTGTGGCTCGTGCAAGCACTTGCTCTTTTTAGCGTAGAAGACAGCTCTGTCAAAGTACTCCGTCAACTGATCCTTGTAGTCAGGGTGAGCACACTTGTTGATGATTTCCACGGCTCTCTCCCTAGGAGACAAACCACGCAAGTCAGCTAATCCTTGTTCGGTAACGATGACATCCAAATCATGCTCAGTCTGGTCAACGTGTGTAGCGAAAGGAACAATGCATGAAACACCAGTCTTGTCGGTCTTTGAAGGTCTAGCAGATGGCGTATGCATGACTGACAATTTAGCATTTCTCAAGAAGTCACCAGATCCACCCAATCCATTCAACATTCTTGATCCCATGACATTTGTAGAGTTGGCATGTGCATACATGTCAACTTCCACTGGGGTGTTCATGGCAATGGTACCCAATCTTCTGATAATTTCAGGAGAGTTAGAAACCACTTGAGATCTTAAGCACAACTTCTTTGAGTACTCGTCCCAGTTGTCATAGAATCTCACAAATCCTTCCTCGGTCAATCTGATAGATGTAGCTGTGGCGTAGTCCAACGATCCTGAGGCGAAGAAATCCAAGAAGCAGTCCTGAAGTACTTCTGTCCAAACAGTTAAGTTCTTGAAGTCAGAACTAGCGAGACCTTCCACAACAGCATTAGCAATATTTCCAATTCCTGACTGCAATGGGTGCAAGTTAGAAGGCATACGACCCATTTTCACCTCATGCTCGAAGAATTCAATTAAGTTGTTGGCAATTGCCTTAGAACCTTCATCGGCTGGCGTGTTAGGAGGAACGATATCTCCTGTGGTAGATTCAACAATTGCAACAACCTTAGATGGATCAACTGGAATGGAATCGAGGCCAACCTTGAAGTCCACACTGGTATGTGGGTATGGCTGTCTAAATGGTGGTTGGACAGGCATGTCAATGTCGTGAAGACCCTCGAACGAAGGAGTCTTGGTATTGACTTCGATAATGATCTTGTCTGAAACACTGATCATTTCAGGAGATCCACCAACAGCAGGACCAGGAACAATAGAGCCGTCCTCCTTGATAGCAGTAGCCTCGATGATGGTGTAATCCAACAAGTCATTCTCCTTCTGTCTTGTGTAAAAACCGTAAGTCAAGTCTTGAGGGAACATGGACAAGTGCTTGTCAAAGAATTGAGTTCTACCCTCATTAATCGCTTTAGCGATTGGTTTTCCAACCTGATGGGGGGAACGACGCAAAATCATATCATGCTCAGCCCATCTACTTTCTTCCGGACCGGCTGAAGCACCAACGAACAAATTGAAGGCAAATTGACCTTGCAAGTTGTTCTTTTCGACATGGTCGACCAATGCACTTGGAACTGCCTTGGGAGCGCCCACACCAGTAAACCCAGACCAACCCAAATATTGGCCGTGCTTGAAAAGGTCTACACACTCCTCAGCAGTCCTCAACTTTGCAAGGTATGGGGCGTACCTAACTCTTTGTTTTAAGAGAGCTGACATCGTAATCTATTAGGATGAAATAGGGTGCAACGATAAGTGTAGGTGGAGACTTATAAATTAGTCCAAAAAAAATGTCTCAACAAACCAAAGTGTTGGATTTCTGTTGCGGGGGTCGTATGAGGAACGAACACAAACACAACGCGCACTTCACAGGCAAAAAAAAACTGTTGAGCACGAAGATCAAAATGTCCAGTTTGGAAAATCTGGGGAATTTATACTGAAAAAACTCTGCTTGCTGCACACCCCGGACTTCTGCCGACTATTTTTTTTCTCGGACAGTTTCACGAGGTCCGACCAACCGATTCGGACTTTTGGTGTTTGAGCATCACACGTCAAAGCTGAGTAGCCCGACAAGTACGTCTACGGTCATTAACAGGGGGATTTCCTGGCGAGTGATGTAGACGTATATATGGTTACATGAATGCTACCTCTATGTACTTTTGCGGAACAGCTGTCACTTATAATGTCCCAAAACCTTCCCCTCTTCGGAGCGAACCGCACTAAAGTCCGAACGACTCTAGTCCGAAAACGGTGCTGCCGCTTCGGCGCGGACCGCACCACAATAGGCGAATGCATATGCGGGCGGTTATTGGATTTAATCCCTCGGATAGCGGTAATTCCTGCTGGATTTAAACCTACTGGTTCGTACTGGTTGCTTTTGTTCATCCAAGGGTTCAAATTCTGATGGTGTGTTATCAGTAGGATGGCTTGAACTGAATTTCCGCGAGAGATACTGATACTCCCGAGTGATTTGCTCCCGGAATAAGCTCGATTCGATTTCCTCCGAGGTTACATCCTCGTTCTCGATTATGTCGTCCTCAAGTATTTGCCCATTGTCGCTATCGCTTTCTGAATCTTCAAGCAGTTCCTGTTGAAATGAAGCCTCGAAATTGGTTTCATTATCACCGTTTCTCTCGCTCGACTCTATTATTTCGTTCATCTTTTCGAAGTCGTCAAGCTTTTCAATAACTACACTGCGGCCAGCACGATTTTTTTCGTTGAGCTCTTCGTTGAGCTCTTGGTTGTAGGCCTTTGCCATTGCATCGAGATCGGAGCTGTCACTTGTAATTGGTAGAATTTCTCTTACTGTATCGTTTACCGATGACAAACTATCGTCACCAATGTTCTTCTCAGTAGCCCTTTTAGATTTGAAGCGAGATACTTTGGGTTTAGAAGTAACAGTCTCGCTTTCCGAACCATGAGAAGCAGCTTCCGTTTGGTTGAGAAGCTTAGAGTTAACCTCAAACATAGCATGGTCATTTCGCTCCACTATATCATTTAATGGCTCGCTAGCACTGCTTTCTTCTTGCTGATCTTGGTCGTTTTGCTTTGGATTGTGGTACGAAGGCGTGTCTGAGTTATAAGCCCTGATTTGTTTAAATCTAGACTGTTTTCTGTTCGGGTAGGTAATATTCTTGAGCTGGTCGCCGACGTTTTCGATGCTTTTAATATCTAGGGTCTCTGAGAATCTGACTGATTTCTTGGAATTGTTCGATAACTCTTTTGATGCATCGTCTCCAACATCTTCCATGTCAGCTTTCCTGTTTTGTCGTAATTGTGATATTTGCTCCCAAAGCTTGCTGTTGACGTTATGCTTGTTGTCTTGCCCACTAGGCAATAAGGTGGCCTTTTCCAGACCGTACAATATCTTGTCTGCTAAATCATCCTCGCTATCGTCTTCTTCGTCTTCGTCATCGAAGTCATAGTCCCATTCAATGTTATCTGGAATATCTATTTCATCGTTGGCCAATTCATCAAATAGTTCCAACTTGATCATATCGTTTTCATCGATTTCAAGCTGATTCTTCGGACGACCGTTCTCATCTGACGTCTTCTTTGTGTCTTCTTCCAGGTTGGACGTGGTTGGTTCTTTCTCTTCTTTAACGTCAGACTTTGTAACGCCCATATCTTCCATGAGCTCATTCCATTCATGTATTTCTTTGTCTTCAGTTGGTTCGTTGTGGTCTGAGGACGCTTCATCATTCTCTGTCGCTGCTGTAATTGTATTCGTTTCGTCTTTCTTTCTTTCCTCCGTTTCATTTCTTAACATGGGAGATGGATCCTCCATCTTATCCATATTAGAGGAAATTACATTCCCACTTTCATCAAGCTCTTCAAGTATCTCTATGAATGGTAATCCCTCTTCGTTTAGTTTTTCTTCTTCCTCGTCGCCACTAATGGCTTCGGACAATTTCTCTTGAGTACTTTCCCCGAATTCTATTTTAGCCTGTATCTCCTTTATATTTTCGTGAAAAAACTCACCACGACGCACAAGGAATGCGTTGGCCTCAGCAGGGGTCATAGAAACTAGGTATCCATCACCTATTGCAACAGTAGTATTCTCCGTAGAGGGAATAGCGCTCGAAAGGGCTGTTAACTGTTCCTGTTGCTCCAATAGCGCCTGCTTCTTTGCTCTTAGGTTTTCTAGGGTAATATTGAGCTCTCTGCTCAATGCATGGAACGATTCTTTCTGGTCTTCCATCGAATACTGGTCCTCAAAAACTTAAAGGAACATACGTTGTAGCCTGCTGCAAGTTCTGATGAGTTGATTTGATCACACACGACTGCCCACTTTGGTTGCAAGAAGAACAACTCCAAGGCTAAGCAGCTGTTGGAGACGAATACTGACTTCTTGTTATAACTCTCTGTGTGTAAGATACTTCGAATGGATAGTTTCTAAAGAATTTTTTTTTGGTGGATCTTGCATTTTTTGCAGCTTTTGCAACTTTCATAATATCTCGAGTAAGGGCCACGAAAGGTGGGCAAGCTATAAATGCAACACGAAGCAAGGCAATTCACTTTTGGATTAGAAATAAACTACCGTCAAGTTGACAAGAAATCACTGCTGTTAAGGGACTTATTGCTGTGGTCCATCATACATTAGTCTTTCCTCAATGTAACCTTTCCCTATATAATATCGAGAGCTGCTAATCAAGCGGACTCCTGAGAAGCCTTTTCAGCATATTTCCAATGCTAAGAAAATCAGATATCAGAATACAAGCTCCCATGCGTCATTCCTTGCTTGAACGTAACGTTTAAGTAGGGTATACGATTCGTCCTTGCACGACCACACGCTACATATGTCTAAACATTCAGAGGATGCTGATACTAGATAATGGCCCCTACAAAATTGGAAATAAAAGTTAACGTTGTTAAAAGACTCACGAAAGAGTCTCAGCTTTATGCAGATGAAGTTTCCGAACAAGAAAAGGCCTTGCAAAACATGATTGATAGACAAGAAGACCCATACTTGATCCACAAACAAGAAAAGCTAGTAAAGGAAGCACAAATGATGGTAACTGAAGTTAAGAAGAAAACCGACGAACAAAAATTAAATCTTACTAAATTTCTTGAGACTTACAGCGGAGATGAAGATATCGGTCCTGCAAAGGCTTTAGTAAGTATAATCTAGACACGCTCTACTCGTGTCTCGAGACTTATCTATAAATAATGCTGCTACTTCTGATGTAAGTGTTCCCAATTTTTCAAGTCCCTTTCATATGCTTCGTCTTCATCTTCCTCCTCTTCTATACCTTCCGCCTCTTCGAGTCCGCGCTGGTCCTCCTTGGCTTCAAGTTGATCGTATGTTTCTTTTTGCTCGATCCACCTTTCGTGTATGTCTATTTCGATATCAGTACCCAATGAAGACTGCCTGGTGGCTTCACTCCATATGGTATCACCGCCAACCTCGCTGGTGCCGAAAGTATACCCGTTGGCTTTATCGATAACGCTTAGTAAGTGTATCATAGACCTCTTATTTTCAACAGATAACACTTCGAAAGACACTAAGTTAAAATCTTCTATCAACTCACCAATGGCCTCAGTCAAACTGACAAAATTTCTGCCTAATATAGAATTTGATTCTTTCTCCAAAAGCGGCACTAAATAATGAAGGTTTTGAACTTCTGTGTAATAATCCAACTTGAAAGGAAGAGATCCATATGAATGCAATTTGTCTATCTTGGATATGACGTTAATATGTGGTAAATCGAGTTGAAGCATAGACCTAAGGCTCAAAAGCAAGATCGATATATACTGTGAAGGACTCGTCAAATAAATCGAGTCCACCAATGATACAGTACATAGTCGGACTCCCCCTTTACTCAGTAGCAGTTTGAGTATATGGTATAAGGAATTATGATGCGTAAAAAGTTCCACCTGACCAGGACAATCGAAGAGTAAGTAAAAGTTTTCGTCTGCAAGTTTTTTGACCTTCGCAACGAAATTGTCAATCTCAACAGTATCGAGGCACTCTAATGCATACATTAGTCCACCGTTTGGTCCAAGATCGAGCTCTCTCATTACCTCATCTAACGTTAATATGTCACGAATATCGAGTGCACAATTTGGGTACGGTAACCTATCGTTTGCGGGATCTAAGTTAATGACACACAGTTTACGGCCAATAGCTGACATAAACTGATACATTCCATGACAGTAAGTAGACTTGCCAGTTCCCGGAGGACCAATGACCACCTGCCCAAACATGTAGAGTGCAACCTTAGAAATTAGTTATATTTCAGACTTTACACACACACGACCTGCACTTTTGATGGCGACTATTGTGCCTCGCCCTGGACGTTAAGTTCATAAGGTAATATACAATGCCAACAGCTACCAGTGAACTTTCATTTCTCACCAAGACGGTGACTGTGTCACCATTAGTATTGCTCTCCGTTGTTGACCATTACAATAGAGTGGCAAAAGACTCCAAGAAGAGAGTTGTTGGTGTCATACTAGGGGAGACTACATCTGACGTGATCAAGGTCACCAATTCATACGCAATTCCTTTCGAAGAGGATGAAAAGAATCCCAGTGTATGGTTTTTGGACCAAAACTTCATCGAGTCAATGGGTGACATGCATCAAAAGATCAACGCAAAAGCAAGACTAATTGGCTGGTACCATTCTGGCCCGAAGTTGAAATCATCCGACTTGAAAATCAACGACGTGTTCAAGAAATATACCCCAAATCCTCTTCTATTGATCGTTGATGTACAACCACGTATAGTCGGAATTCCCACTGATGCCTATTACGCCGTTGACGATATAAAGAACGATGGGTCCGCGGCCGAGAGAACGTTCGTTCACGTACCATCCTTAATCGAGGCCGAAGAAGCCGAAGAAATCGGTGTAGAGCACTTGTTGAGAGATATTCGTGATCAAGCAGCGGGCAATTTATCTTTGAAAGTCACTGAAAGTTATCAGTCTTTGTTGGGTTTGCATCAAAAGCTTAGAGATATTGCAAATTATCTTGACAAAGTTTATCAGAAAAAGTTGCCTATCAACCACACGATCTTAGGCAAGCTCCAGAATGTATTCAACCTTCTTCCCAACTTAATGAGCGCTGACGTCGATTCGAACGATTCAAAAGTGCAGCCATCTTTGCCTGGGGCATCTACCTCATTATCTACCGCTTTCACAGTGAAGACTAATGACGAGTTGATGATGGTGTACATTAGTACCCTTGTCCGTGCAATAATCGCCTTTCACGATCTTATTGAGAACAAATTAGAAAACAAGAAATTGAACGAGAAGGGGAGCATAGGCGACGTGAAACAGTCAACAGAGACAAATCCTCCTGCGGGATCAGAGGAAGTAGGAGAGGGAGTACCTCAGGAGTAGTTTCTATAGTGCAAATTATCATATTTGAAGTTCTGCATATGGTGAAGAAAAATAGTGATTCGAGCTTTGACCATCCATAAGGTGAGATACGCTAAAGGTGATTTTCCTGATAGATAATGAGCAGCAAACTCTTTATACAGAGAAGATACAACCATGTGTCGAGCTTAAATTACTTCTTTCATAACTCCAAGAGATACTGGATAAAGGAGAGTCAGTCTTTCCTTGACAATAGAAATTTATCAGCCAATAGAAGACCCTTCAAAACATTTCCAGCTTCCAAAGTCAAGAAGTTAGAGCAGAATTTTGACAGCAACATACCGGTTGATTCGCATTTTATTAGAGATGTAGCTGTCAAGGTGCTTAATTGTCAGGAGGTAGATGCCAAGCTGTCCCAAAGTCTTTCCCCCACTGACCTACAACACGTTCCATTTCCTGTAATTCCTAAGAAGGCATCAAAATCAACGCATCTGAAGGTTTCAAAAGCCAGCGTATCTTCACATCTTATACCTTACTGGAAATTAACCAAGCCAAATCTTACAGTTTTGGTTACGTTATCTTCAATTTGTTCTTATGCTGTATCTCCATTGAGTGTTTCCTTACCCGAACTTTGCTTCTTGACGCTTGGAACAGCCTTGTGTTCTGGAGCTGCTAATGCAATCAACATGGGTCGTGAGCCTGACTTTGATAGACAAATGCCACGCACCGTCGGCCGTCCAATAGTTAGGGGTCTATTGACTTCAAGACAGGCTTACATATTTGCAGGCATGATTGGTGCTGCAGGTACAATTATCCTTTACAATGGTGTGAACGTTACAGTAGCTCTGTTAGGAGCTCTAAACATCATACTCTATTCATGGACATACACATCACTCAAAAGAAAAACTATCCTCAACACTTGGGTTGGCGCCTTAGTTGGTGCGATTCCGCCGCTCATGGGATGGGCAGCATCGTCATCCCTCAGCAATCCCGGTGCATGGTGTCTTGCTGCCCTTCTTTTTGCTTGGCAGTTCCCTCATTTCAACGCATTATCCCATAATATAGCCCAGCAATACAAGAATGCGGGATATGTCATGACAGCTGCTGAGAATCCAAAGCTTAACGCAAGAGTGGCATTGAGATATTCTCTCTTAATGTTCCCCATCTGCTTTGGATTATGTTATTTTGACGTAACCGACTGGGGATTTATGCTTGATTCATCAATAGCAAATTTCTGGTTGACATTAATGGCTTTTAGGTTCTGGAAACAACAACAAATCAATCATCAAGCAAAATTCAAGCCTTCTGAATTACAAATTACGGCTGCCAACGTGCAAGCGAAGAAGCTATTCTGGGGTTCGGTTTGGCAGTTGCCTGCAGTTCTTGTCCTCGCCATGCTTCACAAGAAAGGGCAATGGGAGAAGCTTTTTAGCTATTTCGCTAGTCGTGAGGAAGGCTCAACGAAGAGCGTCCAGTTGCGTCTGATTTAAGCCCGATTCAGAGATGATACATATGTATATAACGGTGAACATAACTACCATGATAATAAACTACCTAACTTGCATACTTTCAAACAGCGTATTTCATACAATCAGACGCCAGGCTGCGGACTACTAATTCAACAATAATAATACACTACAAACTAAGAACATTTTTGAACCGGGAAGACATCCAGCACTTAAAAATAGTCCTTTTGACAATAAAGGACTGCAGAATAAATGAGCATCAGGAAACATAGACAGCCTAGAGAAAGTTTTTCCCATTCTAGCTATGATGTTTCGTTTCATCGAAGATCAAGGAAATGAAAGGAGGGACACATTTCAAGGACCTACACGTCAAAGTATGAGAATCTCCATGGCTGCAAATATATCATGCAGTACATAATAACCCAAGGCAGGCCCTTTGGTGGTTAACACCTGGAAGGAGGACTGTCGATTCTCGTGTTTCATCCGAGCTGAGAGCCTGCCCTTCAACGCCCAAATATCCAAATAATAAGTTTTCTGCACGGAATCCAACCTCATCTAATTCCAAACCTTGCAGAATTTATATAACGCTTATATGTACAGTAGAAAAATGGCTACCTCGTAATTATCATCACAAGTAAAGAAATGGAAGAGATCTGTGAATATATGACGCATTAATAAGAACGGCGAGATTAACAAAAGACAATACGCATCATTATAAGTCATTATCAACCGTATCAAAGTATTCTGCAGGGCTATAAATACTCCGCATCATTCTGGGCCCTAATCAACCGTATCGGAGTATTCTACAGCTCTACAAGAGAATGCGCATCATTCTATGTCCTTAACAGCTCTGTCAGAGCATCCTAGAGCGCTATTAGAGCACCTACAAATAATGCCCATCATTTTTCGTCTTCCTGGGCCCTAATCAACCGTATCGGAGTATTCTACAGCTCTACAAGCGAATGCGCATCATTCTATGTCCTTAACAGCTCTGTCAGAGCATCCTAGAGCACCTACAAATAATGCCCATCATTCTTAGTCCTCCTGGGCCCTAATCAACCGTATCGGAGTATTCTACAGCTCTACAAAAGGATGCGTATCATTCTATGTCCTTGAAAGTTCTGTCAGAGCATCCTAGAGCGCTATTAGAGTGCTGTAAAAATATTCGCACCATTCTTAGTCCTCCTGGGCCCTAATCAACCGTATCGGAGTATTCTACAGCTCTACAAAAGGATGCGTATCATTCTATGTCCTTGAAAGTTCTGTCAGAGCATCCTAGAGCGCTATTAGAGTGCTGTAAAAATATTCGCACCATTCTTAGTCCTCCTGGGCCCTAATCAACCGTATCGGAGTATTCTACAGCTCTACAAAAGGATGCGTATCATTCTATGTCCTTGAAAGTTCTGTCAGAGCATCCTAGAGCGCTATTAGAGTGCTGTAAAAATATTCGCACCATTCTTAGTCCTCCTGGGCCCTAATCAACCGTATCGGAGTATTCTACAGCTCTACAAAAGGATGCGTATCATTCTATGTCCTTAACAGTTCTGTCAGAGCATCCTAGAGCGCTATTAGAGCACCTACAAATAATGCCCATCATTTTTCGTCTTCCTGGGCCCTAATCAACCGTATCGGAGTATTCTACAGCTCTACAAGCGAATGCGCATCATTCTATGTCCTTAACAGCTCTGTCAGAGCATCCTAGAGCACCTACAAATAATGCCCATCATTCTTAGTCCTCCTGGGCCCTAATCAACCGTATCGGAGTATTCTACAGCTCTACAAAAGGATGCGTATCATTCTATGTCCTTGAAAGTTCTGTCAGAGCATCCTAGAGCGCTATTAGAGTGCTGTAAAAATATTCACACCATTCTTAGTCCTCCTGGGCCCTAATCAACCGTATCGGAGTATTCTACAGCTCTACAAGAGAATGCGCGTCATTCTATATCCTTAACAACTGTATTCCGAACGACTTTCTTAGTTTTATTACTGAAGAGTACCATTTGTTGTTTCTCGTTAACGTAATCTGGATGAAGATCTTTTGACTGGGAATTTCCAGTTCGATGTTAGTGTGATGGTACTCATACAGAGATTTTGTGGCATTCTTTACTAATTCCTAGTCTGCCGTTTCCATTTTATCACTTGTCTTGATTCTTGTTGAAGATATATTCCTTTTTTTTACTGGTACCATTGTCAAGAGATTCATCGGACCTTCTTTTATCGCTTATAGTCTCCCCGATAGGGGTGCCTTGGTTTGTCCTTTATGGCTAGTTGCTTTTTCTTAGTCAAGGTCTTCGGTTTGTCAATTTTCCTTAGGGGACTTTTGTCTTAGCGGTTGATATTATGAGACGGCTAGGTTTAACAATATTTGAAGATTTTTCCTTCGAACTGGGTTCACTTATGGTTGGATACTTTCCATCCCAGCTGTTGTGTCTCATATAGTCTTCATTTCTATCTCTGTGCATCTGAGTTTGCTGAGGCAAAATGATATCTCACCCTGTCTCAGAGACATATGGATGACTAGGAAGAATAGAGGCGGTGATCTGTGACGCGGATTCGTCGTGGTCAACCGATCTGTCATCTTCCCTGTCACCATCTACCTCCATGCCAAGATCACTGGATATACGATCTGCAGCCTGTACTTCAGGCGATGCGATCTCGGGACACTTCTTTGTGGGATAGTCAATGTCCATATCAGTGTCCAGCGGAGGTGGTTTGATACGAAGTAGAGAACACCGGGATGAACCCGAGGGCAATGCACCAACGGCTGTAATGTTGCGCAGTGCTGCTAGGTTGTCCCAATATTCCTTGTTACTGGCGGGAAAAACTGTATCCTGAAATTGTACTTGATCACTTATCATGATTTGTGCCGTTGCCGGATGATATATCCGAAAGGCTTTTCTGTTGGAATCATATCCCATCATAAGACCTTTGAGGGAAGTAGGATCAAGTTTGGATCTTCATTTCGCCGGAGGAACTAAAACGGATGCCGCACACCCAAAAGGGTGTAAATCCAGCACATCCGGAGCGTAGCCAAACCATGCTTTGAAAGCAGAGTTTGTTGATGGACCTCTTGCTGCGGGACGTCGGTTGAAGGTATTACAATAACACTGGATAGCTTCGATCCAGAACGAGTTGGGAAGTCCCGCATGAGAAAGTAGGGTTCGTGTACCAGTGGTAAGTGTGCGAATGAATCGTTCACTTTTTCCATTCTGGTGGGAGTTGTAAGGTACTGTGGTATGGTGTTGGATACCCTTTTGCGCAAAGAAATTCTTGAGGGTTCCATTCACAAATTCACCTCCATTATCAGTCCGTATTGATTGCACACCGAGTGCACTCCGTGAGCCGAAGAGTGTCTCGGCGTAATTAACAAAATCCATGATCACTTGGCTAACTTCATATTTGTGACCAAAAGGAAACACCGAGCAATAGTTGGTGAACTCATCAAAATAACAATAAAATAAAGGGCTCCACTACTCGGATCCTTCTTATCTAAGGGTCCGCATACATCTGCGTGGAGAAGTTGAAGAGGGGCTTTCACAACTGTTACTTCTGACGGCTTGGTAAAGGTCTGTGTTTGTTTGCATGCTTTGCATGCATCACACGTATCAGAAGGTTTACCGGACAACATGCGCGACGGCAACTTCCGTCTATATAGTTTCCGGAGCTTAATTTCAATAGCATTACTCGGATGCCTGAACCGAGAGTGAATAGTGTTGGTCAAAAACGCTGTTGGAACAATATCACGAGATGGTAGCGCTTTAAATAATGGATATAAGCCGTTCTGGTATATTGCGACAGGTTGACCCTGCCAACTCCAGACATTTCGGCTGAAAACTAGTTCAGAGCTAGTCTGATGATTGCACTCTAGAATAGAAACTAAGTTCTGTGCATACGCAGGCACATAGTGAAGATGATGAAGTGAAACAATGCAATTGCTAAGTATCACTGTGCCATATCCGCAAAAAGGCAGGGTGCCAGAGATACCAACAACGGTTGCGGTTCCATCTTGAGCCGTGAAGCCCTGAAACAAGGAGCGGGTCTAACAAATGTGCTGAGACGCACCACTATCAAAAGTAAAATCGTCAGTGGGATTTCCAGCAAGACAAACGTCAGGTTTGACTTCGAATACCTTCGTTGACTTGTCCTTGACTGCTAGTTATTTGCGAAAACTCTTAGCAGGACGAGTCAGTCTCGGTTTCCTTGCCGCTTGAGACCAATTCGTCCCCGCTTCCTCTGGAAGAAGTTCATTCTTCCGTTTCAAGAAGCCTTTCACTGAGGGACAGACGGTGGCCATGTGGCCGCCGCCCCCACAGTTGAAACATTCAATCTTGCCAATCTTACGAAATTCCTCCTTCGAGAGGGATTTGTCAGCCAAGTTGATTGAAGCCTCGAGGGGTCTTTCCTTGTCCCTATAATTTTCGTGGTAATTCCAAATGTCCGTTTAAGTAAGCAAGGAGGAATCCTCAGTAGCTTGTTTCAAAAGGAAACGTTTATATTTCTCAGAAAACGTATGATTACTGGTAAACACGAGGCACCAGTACGAAATGGAGTTTCTTGCGGGTAGTCGTTCAAGGAATATCTCAACTGGAAACCAGGACATTGGGTCGGATGCCACTTTCTGGATAGCATCATAGTAAAACTGTAAGGTACGGACAACATCCATGTGAGACAAAGGACTAAATTTGGCTTGAATAGCCCAATACTTGGCATGTGCAGATGGCAAGAAGGATAAAGTAGACAAAATCAGTTTGTCAACCGATATCTGAATCCACATGTCAAGGACTCTTTCTTCACCTAACGGTCAGTGTTCAGTATATATATTGCATATAATATTTTGCAGCCATTCTGATTCTCAAACTTGAACACATTGCAACCCCAGAGATAATCTGGGACGTTACATTACTGATAAGATCTACCTTGTGTGCAATTTCGGAGCTGTGTCACGTTCTTGATAAGGCTATCTTGAAACTGACCTACCTATGCCAAGAGGTTGTATTATTGATAAAGTTTCTTTAAATAAAACCACGGATATGCATGAGGTTGCATCTCTATTGTGTCTTATTTGGAATCTATAAAGGGGCTAAGTAATTACCTTAAAGACTGAGCAGTTTAGTTATTAGTGAAGTATTATACAATGTCAGAAACCCAGCCATCAAGTGACGTCCATACGACTGATTTCTTCAGAAGCTGCTCAAATCTCAACTCAACAAACTGCTCCGTTAAATGGCCCAAGTACTTAGTCCTTTTCTCGCTAGAAAAAATATATGAAATGTTTGTTATTTCGCAAACATGATGCATCCGGTATACTTGAGAATTCAGCGACATCTGGAATTAGATGAGGTTGCATTACATGGAAAAATCCCTATTCAGGAACATTCGGGTGTTGAAAACTGTCAGATGAAACAGGAGTTTTGACAGTCCTCCAGGTTTTTTTTTAAAGGTGTTCCTTGGGCAAGGCAAGTGCGCTGCATATAAGGTTTGCAGCCTTGGGCGATTGTCAAACTTCAACTAGTATTGGATACCCTGGTGAAAGAAGATATAAGAACATAATTTGACTTGTGCCGTTTTGTCCTCTATGGGCAGCAATGGTTTCTGGTTTTGGTAATTGTAAATGTGATTGCTTTAATATTGGTGTAAATTACTTTTTGAGAGGTGTTCGAATGTGTCATCTCATTTCGGAGTGAAAATAATAGTTTGTAAAGTTTATCTATTTCAGATTGACAATCATAGGTTGTTGTCCAATACTATAGTTATACATCTATGGAGTTTGTGGGGATAGGACGGGGGATTTGACCACGTTGGATTGACTACATTTTGGCAATTGAAATTATCATTATTGGGTTTAGGATATATTATGCATGTTATAGTTCGGGTTAGCGGTATTTATCTTTTTTATTTCCACTTTGGTGGATTGCACTAATACAATATTGATATTATTGGGATATGAGTTTGGTTAGTGGCTATGGATTGGAGTGAGCTCCATTCATTTACGCGGATAGCATTTGAACAATTTTTATTTGGCGGTTCTTGCTATGTAAATTTGTTTCACGTATTCATGCAACGCTGGCACATAAGGCTGCACCTACGCCACTACCATCCTTAGCGATTTGTAATAACACTTTCTTATTCTCTCCTTTCAAAGGATCAATAAGTTCGATCGCATGGAGAATTTTATCTTGGAAACCAGGGTAAAATTCAACTACAGATCCATCGCATCCAAATTCAAAATCCCTTGGGTCATCTTTGTACTGATCCTTGACTCGAAGAAGAATTCCGGCTAATGGAATGGCTGAAAGGTGAGCCGCTCTGTTAGAAATTGCTTGGGTGAGTCTTTGAATAAAGATTCTTTCGACTTTTGTCGTAGGTAATCTTAAGACGTTCTCTAGTATGAGTTGAGACATTTTCAAATCGGTAGAATCATCAATCTGCATGTAGGATAAGACTTCTGATGAAAGTTGCCAAGGTTCAGCTAATCTATGAGGCAAGGAGCCACCTCTGGCTTCATACAATTCAGTGAATATATGTCCCTCCTTGAATAGTTCAACAAGGCAAACACGGAGCAACTCACCTAAAAACATACCACTAATTCTTTTTTCAAACAAATGGTATCCCTGATTGGCCGTCTCTTTGTCAACTATCACATCATATTTGGTTGATGGCAAGATCTCCAAGGTGTTATCAAACGAGCCCCACTCTGTATTAATCACCATACCTGGAATGTCTTTGCCTACTTTTCCACCATCCAATTTCTTTATGTTCTCAATTGTTTCAAAGTATGCACCGTTGGTTCCAGTGCCGAAGATTGCACCAATTACGGTGTTAGCATTTGTCTTGCTAGGATCGTTCGAGTACGCTCTAGAAAGTAAAGTACCAACGGTGTCATTTGCCAATGCGACCACATCCACTTTAAGATTCAATTGGTCGATGTTATTTTGTAACAACTCAACCACATCCTTATTCACACAGTCAGGTAAGTCAAAACCTTTAGTCCATCTAATCAAAGTTCCTCTGTTTAAAGCCGTTTGGTTGACTGGAAATGAGAAAGTGAATCCTAACTTTAAAGTACCAGAATACTCGTTGTGGTGCTCATCCAAGAAAGCACCTACTTTCAGGGCCAAGTATTTGAACAAATTTTCAGCGGTGTTGTTTGCCATTAAGTCCTGGGGTATCTTAAATTTGGATTGCTTCAAATCGAATGTATGGTCTCCTTTAAGATCAATGGAACATACTCTAAAGTTGGTTCCTCCTAAATCAGCCGCTAAGTAAATACCTTTTTCTTTACCACTTGGGAGACTAGTGACGAAAGTTGGAATCATGGGCATATTCTCTCTAGTTTGTTCCTTACTCGCTAAGCCTGCTTCCATGCCCGAGACAAACTTCTCAGTAGCTTTAATAAGGTAAGATTTGTCGATGGAAAACTCATCGACTACATCTTGAAGTACTTTTTCTAATTTACTGTCCATTGTGCTTATACGTTGTGAAATTGCCCGCAGAATATTTATAGCAATTATGAACGATCGCGAGATTATTTTCGCAACTCTGTCACCCGTAGTTTACGGGTATTTGCACCCCACACATTAAAGAAAAAAGGGTGCACTACTCCACTTTTGCGGAGCTGTATAAGAAACCTAATCCTAGCAACACCTTGGAATGTGATGTAAGAATATGAATGATTTTGCACATTTACTTGGTTGAAAAAGAAGCGCCATGTCCGAAATCGGACACAATAGGCAACTGTAACAGTTTTGGCAACGTTCGGATCGCACGACTCTGAGTGTTGTACTACACCGGAAAACTAGAGTCTTTATAGTGAAATTTACACCTTACACCACAACTTTCTTACCTCAGAGAAAGAGGAGCTGCCACAGTTTTCCCTGTAATGAGTGAGGAATACGTCAAAAAGGCTAGCGAATTGATCAAGCAACACAATTATTTGATGCTTTCAAAGTCATGGTGTCCAGATTGCCATTACACGTACAAGATTTGGGATCAATTCGGAGTGAGAGATAAAGTACATGTTATTGAGTTCGATAAATTTCCTGATCAAGAAGATGCTAAAGCTTTGGAGGATGCCTTTGTTTCAGTTGTCGGGAGGAAATGGGTTCCAACTATCTTTTTCCACGGCTCAGTTTTCGGAACAGAACAAGATTTGAAGGATTTAGAGGCAAATGGAAAATTAGAAGAAGTGCTCAAGAAGGAAGGATTAATAGCATGATTTTTTATGTATTATACTTAAACAATAAGTGCACCAATAGACAGCATATCAGATATTAAACTGCGAGTGGGAAATCACCAACCCAAGCGTAAATTTCTTGCTTGACAGCGTCCAACTTCGAGTCACCTTCAGAAGCCTTTGCCTTGAAATCTTTCAATTTGTTGGCCTCCTTGGGCAAGCTGGCTTGTAATTCCTTAGCGTAGGAAACTGCAAAGTCAATGTATGAAACAATTTTCTTGAACTCTTCCTCTCCCATTCCTCTACTAGTCATAGCACCAGCACCAATTCTCACTCCACCAGGGACCAAGGCGGACTTGTCACCTGGGATAGAATTCTTGTTCAAGGCAATGTTAATGTTCTCACAAATAGTCTCAACTCTAGCACCATCAATTTGCTTATCCTTCAAGGAAACTAAGACCATGTGGGAATCAGTTCCATCAGAAACCAAGTTGTATCCTTTAGCGTGGAATTCCTGCTCCAAAACCTTTGCATTCTTCAACACCAATTCTTGGTACTGTTTGAACTCTGGAGTAGCAGCCTGCTTCAATGCTGTAGCCAATGCAGCGATCGTATGGTTGTGAGGACCACCCTGGTGGCCAGGGAACACAGAGAAGTTGATAGGGTTCTCCAAATCGTAGATAATTTCTTGGCCGGTCTTTGGGTTGACAGATCTGACGCCTCTTCTGAAAAAGATCATAGCACCTCTGGGGCCTCTCAAAGACTTGTGTGTGGTAGTTGTAACAACATCAGCATATTCAAATGGAGATGGAATTACACCGGCAGCGATGAGACCAGAAATGTGAGCCATGTCAACTACCAAGTAAGCACCGACCTTGTCAGCGATTTCTCTCATCTTCTTGTAGTCGATCAAACGACAGTAAGCAGAAGTTCCTGCAACCAAGATTTTTGGTCTGTACAAGATAGCAGTCTTCTCCAACATATCGTAGTCAATCAAGCCGGTGCTCAAGTCAACTCTGTAAGGCATAGTTTCAAAGTAAGTAGAGACAGCAGAGATCTTTCTGGAATCGGTCTGGTAACCATGAGATAAGTGACCACCATGGGGTAAGTCCAAACCCATCAATCTCTCGTGAGGCTTCATCAAAGCTTGGTAAACTTGCAAGTTAGCTGGAGATCCGGACAAAGTTTGAACGTTGACTCCCCACTTGTCTGGAGTGACGTTGAAGGCCTTCAAGGCTCTTTCTTGACACAAGATCTCCATCTTGTCGATCTGTTCATTTCCTCCGTAGTATCTAGCTCCAGGGTAGCCCTCAGAGTACTTGTTGGACATGGGGGTTCCCAAAGCATCGAAGACAGCCCTTGAAGTAAAGTTCTCAGAAGCGATTAAGACAATAGAGTGCTTTTGTCTGTCAATTTCAGCTTTGATGATTTGATCCACTTCAGGATCGATATCCTTCAAGTGTCCTTCAACCAATTCTTGATGAGATTTTGACAAAGCGTATGGCATTTTAGTATAATTGAATTAATTGAATGTATGCACGAGGAGGCTAGCTTAAATAATCCTGCGAGATGAATTGTTCATATAAACCCGAGTCGCGACACTACTATACGAGTCAAAACGGTTAATGCACGATGTAATTATTTAATTCCTGAACTACCTACTTATACGATAGCATCGATCGCAGAGAACTCTTTGACATCTGCTGTAACATTCATACATGTTCTAACATCGTAATGTACGACCGCATAAGCATTTGTTAAATTGTCGAATCATATTGGAGTTATAACAAGGACAGGTAATGCATTAGTATAATGTCACTCTCAATCTATGTGAGATTGCAAGCTTAGGTATCACCACACATAAACAACTCACTCCGTTGAGCACAAATAGATTAAGATTATAGTTTGAGTAGTGAGTGCTCACCAAGAACAAACCGATTGGAACCATCATCAAAAACTTCTTAGAAGGAGTATACTGGTCTCCATTGTCGATCTGTTCCCACATAGTGAGGTTGTCGTATGCACCGGAATTGAACTCAAAGGGTGTTCCTTTGACCTGATGAAACATAATATAAGAACCAATATTGTAAGTTAAATTGGTGAGAGTCCATTTCCAATCATTATCCAACACAGTAATAAAGTTGAAGAATATCTTCAAAAATAAGATCAAGACAATATGAATAACCCAAGCTCCCTTGAAGTGAACCCAGTTTGCATTGACATTCGGGTTTAATGCCTGGTCGATTTTGGTATCCAACGTATCTGGCTCGAGATGCTGAATTATTGACGATGATCTTCTACTTCTCGTAACCGTGTGAGCACCATGATGTGAAGTCGAGGGTGTTAATCCGCTGGCATTGGAGCCAGCCTCTCCCTCTCGTTGATTGGGATCTGCAAATGGACTTAATGTTGCCATTTTATAAACTATATTAATCAGAGCTTATAGGCACACGTAAATACAAGTAATGCGGTATGAATACGATGGAGCAAGTAGCAAAAAGTGCAATTGCTTGGTTCTCCAAATTCTTTTCAAAAAAGGATACGTATGTATTTGTATTGCCACTCTCGTTCTATCTAAACGAGAGTAAATGATCACTGGTGATGTGTCGCAAAGGTTACCCGGACTGTACACGCCCTATTTAAGACACACAAAGATACCACCAGAATGCCAGCCCCCTGCTGCAATTGCTAGCCATTCTCCTTCATTGCTAGGTTTCCTTACAAGGACTGGCTTCCTAGTTACAATATCTGAGCCGATATTGTTTGACGCTTCTGGATGTTCAGCCAAAAAAATATCTCTGGATCCGAGTCCTAGACAGCCGCACTGTGACGATTCTCTTCCCCAAGCTAACAACTCCCCTTTATCTGTAAGCGCCAAATAGTGATAGTCACCTATGGCCACATCTATAACACCTCTTCCTTGTAGTTCAGGAATCAATTGCGGTTCTGCATCGTCATTGTCCGAATCCGTCAGTTCTTTGTTTCCGATAAGCACCAGACCATCGGTAGCAAAGACTGCAAACAGCTTATAACACCCGCTAAGCTTAGAAAAGGATGGCCCTTGACCTGCAATAGTTTTTTCATCGCTCCATCGATTAAAGGAGGTGACGAAAAAGGGCTCCTCAACTAAGTTGGTGTCGATGTGGCCATCAGCATAGCCTTGAGCATGTAGGTCAAACCGTAATAGTTTACCGTCCTTGTCAATTATAAGAACGTAGTCCAAACCAGCCAAAAAGTCACGAGGTGTGTCTTTGGTTCCTGGAATTATAACATACTTGGCGGCGGCGGCTACCTTGTTTGTGGTGAAAGAGTCCTCTGTCACTGCTTCTCGAGCATACCAAACGACAATTCCAACGCCTCGTATATGGCAGGCAGAGAGATTCCACCCACATGAAATTTTGATAATCTGTTTAGTGCTATCAATTCCTGGAAAGATTATACGCACACCAGTGTTCGTCGTGTTCCCCGTATCCCATGTATATATGCCATTTTGGTTGTCAAGAGCAATGAAGTGCGCCCTTCCACTAGAGATCGAGATTATATGTCTTGACTCTGGTGAGTAACCGTCTAGTACGTCAGGAAGGTCCAACTTGGTTACAAACTTTGCATCGATTGGTCCTTTAGCTTTCCTAGCAGGCTGATCCCGTGGTGGAAGTGTTAAATTGGGCGAGTCGCTGGTACGTTCCATACTGCTTCTCAGATCAACATCATGGTTATATCTTTGGCCGATCCCTGGTGGCGGTGCAATTCCTGGCACCACCATACGTCTTGCTCGAGCTTGCACAAGAGAAGGGAGGGAAGTTGGATTGTGTCTACCCAGCACAGGGTTGTAGTCCCGGTTATTGACTGGCCCAGGAGTCAGTTGGTCCAAGCTAGGGAGACCTTTCCACCTTGCTCCCGTAAAATATAGATCGCCATCATTCGAAAGAATCTGGAAACTAAAACCCCCAGCACTCAAATCAGACACAACCAAGTCGTTGAAAGCATCCACATTTGTCGGTAGAAATACTCCTTTACGAAGAAAGCTTTCGTTCACATGGCTAGGAGGAACATCTTTAGTAAGGTATCCCAAACGTCCCTGCTCAGAACTGCCCCACGTGTAGAGCTTAGCAGTACTCGTGCGTAGGTGAAACAAATGCTTCCAATCGTAATTTTCGATGCTTAGGGGTGTTGGCTTGTAACCAAACATCTTCTTATACAACATGTGATAAGCATCATTTGATTCGAAATACTCCCTCATCTCCTTACATGTCAAAGAGAGATGTAGAATGTCTAGAGGTGTCAAGAAATGAGCCACATTTGTGACAATAATGTCCTCGCCTAGATCTACCAACCTCATAGTAATGGGGTGGATCGAATGGCAACTTAGTTGGGAAACCTGCATAAGTCGAAATCGTGGGGCACTACAATAAATCAAGTATAACAATGTATCATATAAAATAGGTGACTCTGACATTCATGAACTGAGAAGATAAACAAATGACATCCCAAGATATTTCTGCAAATCCAGAAAACCCCCACATCGAAGAACGTCGCTGCTCAGTCGGCGCGCCATTCCACAATAATCGAGACCCTCCTTCTATCCATAATACCCTGTAGAAGCCATTGCTCACATCTGTCCAAAGAATCATTAACGAGCCAACCTCGCTGTAAAACTAAATATAACCCCCAATAAAACCAATCAAATGTGCTTTAGAAGACCAAATATTCATCAAGATCACCGTTGTCTAAGAAGCTGCTATCCACAGCTACTTGATAATCCTGAAATTTACCCATCAATATCGACGATATTCTATCTTCCTCTTCAGTCTTGAACTGAAAATCTTCTTCTTGAAATGGCACTGCAGACCACCAAATTGTATAAACGTGGAACCAAAAGTTATGAGTGAGTAGTGAAAAGTTACTTCAATGCTGTAAGCCTGAACCAACGGGTGCTAAGAAGGATTCCACGTATATTAATTTGGGGCAATCCACTTCCTAGCGGCCAACCTCAAATTAATATACTGCTTCTTGCACTTTGCGCTAGAACGTCAACTCAGACAAGCAGAGAACTTTTGACTACCTCATTGCTCAACAACTAATAATCCCAGATCACACAACTTAGGATACAAAACCTCTTCTGGATTTTGTCCCATAACATCAAAAGTAGAAGATTCTGGTTCATGACTGACTGGTGTAGAAATAGAAGAGACCGACGACTCATTCTGGTGACTTGGACCATCCAAAGTAAATGACGGCATGCTAGAGTCTGACTTCTTTAAAGTCAAATCTATAGGGCTGTTAATGGGGGAGTTGATGGAGATGGGTGATAAGTAGTTAAAGTAGGCATTATCACCCTTGGACACTGACAACAACTCTTTGTCGTTGGAATCAGCTTGGTCGGACTTTGCAGGAGATCCACATTGTGAAACTTCTTCTTCATCGGCTGCAAAATCATTCTCCTCAGAGCACACCTTCTGTTTCTTCGAAGGAGGTTCTACATCAACTGATGCTGATCTAGAAACTTCGTTATCATCGGAACCAAAAGATGAAACACTGCTGAGATTCGCGTGGATTTTTTCTTTCAAATCCAGCAAGTTCTCAATATTCTGAATCTCCACCTTCAGGAGTCTGGATTTATCGCAGAGAGGCACGATCTGATCCAAGTTTGACTGAAGTTTGGAAAGGTTCTGCTCCAACTTGACAACATAACTTTCCAAGTACTCCACGTGCTTCCTCTTCTTTTCACGAGATGCATGAGCAGCCCGCCTATTCCTGAGGATTCTTTCAACTCTCCGCTGTTCCTTTTCTTCCTTGGTCTTTGCTCTCTTTCTTGGAGGCAAGCTTGACTTGAAGTTCGTTTCCGAAACAGATTCAACTTCGTCAATCATAGTGAAATGAAAAAAAAACTGCGAAAATATATAAAAGGAGTTGTAGCCCTAATTGGCCAACCAAAACGTTCTGGCAAGTGGAGTAGGGTTTATGAATGTAAAACTTTCTTAGTAGAAAGTAGTGAAAAAAAGAATTTTTAGTGCGACAGGCTGTGTTCTCCTCTTTATATTTGCCAGGCGAAGCCCAGAATCTATCCCGACCTGCACGGGCGCCTAAAATAGACGCTAGTGTGGGCGCGCGACAGATACTGCGCAGGCATACACGACGTAATTGCGTCACGCACTGGTTCTCTGCAGACTTGAACCCCCTAAATTCCTGCACCGAAGCAGATGGAAACCTCAAGAACCGCGACGCATAAGCGCTCCCCTGCCCGTGCGCCAGACAACGGAATTTGCCACCGCACTCCCGTACTGGAAACTGCGCATGAAATGCAGGACGCGTAAAATTGGGTCGACATCCCAGCACCGAGGCAAAACAAAAGAGCATGCGCTTGCAAGTGTGCTTATATAAGCACGAGTAGGCCAATGCTCACCTCACGATCGAAGCGAAAAACGTCGAGACCTTACAAAAGGCGGCAAAATGCCCAAGAATACACTCTACGTTACTGGATTCACCAGAGAATCCAAAGCAGCTGACTTGGCTCCTGAATTCGAAAAGTATGTTTATCCTTCCTAATTATATTATTTATTCCAACTGAATCCTGGTTTGTGTGTCCCAAATTTTCCATTTAGTCTTTTGATCCTATCCGATTCCTTGACAATCTTCCTTCTTCTGCTTTCCAATTGACCCCTCTGCATACGAAATTTCGTGGTCCACACCAGATTTGTCGGTAAATAGTATATCATTCTTATTTCCCCATCCAAACAGAAATTAACCGAAGGTACGGAGACCTAGTTCGTCTTGATATTCCTCCACCACGAACAGACGATGGTGAAAAGTATGCATTTGTCGAGTATAAGGAACCCGAAGACTGTGAAAAGGCATTGGAACTAAATGGTAAAATTTTATCTTATTCCTTACCTGATGGGTTGGTAGTTCAACTCGCAAGATCCGACCCATATGCATCTCGTAGAGGCTCTTCTAGGGGCCGAGGAGGCTATGGCCACGTTTATAGCCATGGGTATCATCCATATGGTGGTCCACCTCGAGGAAGAGGTGGTTATGGTTACCGCGGCAGAGACGACTACGACTACGGCTATGAAGCTGAACCTCGTCGTGACTATGGCTATCCTCCTCGTGGTGGCTACAGAGGCGGACGTGGCGGATACAGAGGCTACGAAGATGACTACGGATATGACGATTATGAAGGAGACTATGGCCCTCGTCCTAGTCGCTATGGTCCACCTCCACGAGGATATCGTCCAAGAGGACCTCGTACACCTCAACGGAGCGACCGGGACTACCGTGCAGAAAGGTCTAGGTCCAGAGATGACTACGTAGAGGGTGATTATCCGTCTCGTGGT
Source organism: Meyerozyma smithsonii (assembly GCA_030570235.1). NCBI lineage: Eukaryota > Fungi > Ascomycota > Pichiomycetes > Serinales > Debaryomycetaceae > Meyerozyma > Meyerozyma smithsonii. The sequence goes on along the minus strand of JAJLVE010000001.1, from coordinate 393,199 downwards.
TCCTACTCTAGCAGAGGCTCTTATTCGGGCCGTGACCGTGCGGACTATCCAGAAAGAGGTGACTATCCAGAAAGAGGTGACTACCCAGATAGAGGTGACTATCCAGAGAGAGGTGACTACCCAGAGAGAGGTGACTACCCAGAGAGAGGTGAATATCCAGAAAGAGGAGAATATCCAACACGAGGAGACTATCCAGCACGAGGAGATAACGATACCTCAGAAAAGCCAAGAGATGGATACTCTAACTCACCATCTCGATCCCCTCGCAGAGACCGCTCGAGGTCTCCTAGCAGGACCTAATTGTTAATAGTATAGTATAAATAAAATGTAAATAAATACATACTTACAAACCGCTGGGCCCAGCAACCCCAGAAAGCATACGGAGACCTGGGGTTAGGCCAATGTTGTTGCTGGCACCTCTGTTAGCACACCTGATACCAGCCTCTCGAAGAGTGAGAAATATGCAGCTGAGGACGAGCGTATCAGCATCTACACTGAGTGTGCTGTCAAGGTCTGGGTCTGGCAATGTTAGTTCGTCCTGATAGAGTTCAAACTTTCCCACCTCGCTGTACTTCTTGGGCAAAAGCGAGGGGGTGGTATCGTAGACAATAGAGTCTTGAAACGCACCAAAGGGAGGCTTCGACTTAGGGACATATTTCCCGGATCTGCTCTGGGCAATTGCAAAATCCAAATGAGCTTCATCGAGTAGTGGGCTCAGAGGATCTGGGAATGGATTCTTCAAACCCGAGTATTCCCGCTCCTTCTTGGGAGCAGCAGACTTTTTCTTGACAATCGACCGCAATTCGAAGCCGCCTTTCTTGTCAACTAGCGTGTCGCAGAGTGAAGGTTTGTCTTTGTCAACAATTAAAAGTTTCATGCGGGGACTATAACTGGCAAGATATCCGGTGGCCAAGGTGGTCCCCACTATGCGGAATCGGGTACTATTGTAATTAAAATCGGCAAACGGCTTATAGTTATGTTGGAATAAGATGACTTGGAATTCATCCTGTCCGGCAGGGGTAAAGTTGAAGATGTAGCGCCTTAGCTCTTGTGTATACTTTGAATTCACAGTACAGTAAGTGTATGTTTCGAAATCGTTTTCTGGGTCCTTGGAGTCATTCTTTTCGGCGATTTCGGGCGGCTGGGGCACTTCCTTGAAGCGCTTAAATACAATGAAGGGCGTGCTTCGACGGAACGATTGCATGTAGGGCACGTAAAACTTCAACAAGGGGAGACCTTGCCCCTTTATTTTGAATTTTAGTGGGATTAAGTGCTGTCGTTCATCGATGATGTCACCATCGTCCAAGTCTTTAACACGACTAGTCTGCATTTTGATGCTGCCACTCTTGTCATAGAGATACGTCAGACTCTTTCTGGCTTTCTTCAAGTGGGCTCGCAACTCTCGGAATTGCTGAAACGACTCGATCGAGGGAAACAAGTACGAGTTGGTCTTGAAAAGCTCTGTAGCCACTATGCATTCGCGCTTGACATTGAAGTTGCGCATGGGTTTTGATAGGATGGCATCTTCAACACCGAGCGAGTCGCTGTCTTCAAGCGGCTCGTCTATCATTGTGGGAAGATCATCGCCTGAGTCGTACACTGCTGCACCATTGACGTCATGAAGAACAGGCGGCGCTGACGTTTCGGCTTCAGACGCGGGCGTTTCCTCTTCTGCCGCTTCTGCATTGTATCGCTGACGCAGGAGGAGGAAAGGCAAGTAATGCGTGAAGTTATCAATATACGTTTCCTGAAGATGGAGTCTTGTTTTCTTCTGCTCAAACAAGGTTTCGGCCTCTGATAGCGCAATGGAGTGTAGATCAGAAACAAGCGGGTCCACCTCTATATCTGGATCACTTGTTGGCCGGCCACTTCCTGTTGAAGCAAACACATTGGTCGAGAGCACCAGTGAGCCAGGATAGGAAGCTGCGTTGGGAGTGTGCAATACTTCAAAAGAATGCTCCAGGGGTAAGCTGTAGCTTCGTGTACGGCTCTCAAATGGCCCTAATAACAACGGGTCCTCACCTAGAGACTTTTTACGAAATATTCGTTTCATGGGCATGGAACTAGTGAGTTTCCCGGCCTCATCGTAACCCACCGTGGTCCTGCAAATAAGCCAACGCCTTATTAGTGCGCGATATGCATGGGCTTATTCTGGGCTGCATAGTGATTATGTGGGAGGGGAGACACGAGTGATATCACGTTTTGGAGCAAAATTGTGGATGTAGGGCACGTCTTCTCAAGATTGCCATGAGCCGTTGGTGTATAGTGCACATTTGATGTAGTTGTTTAACACACGGCTCATGCACATTGTTCTATGCATATTTACGATTTCGCGCGCCAAGAAGGCTGCGTCATGCGTAGCTTCCTAATGCTGTTGAGCAAATTTTGTTGGTGTGTTTTTTAACTCTAGCGAATGGCTCGTTTACATGCGGAAATTAATATTCTGGCGATGTCCATGCCGGCACCATGTCGGTATCATGTCGGTACCATATCGAGATGATGCTAACCTATAAAGATATTGATACGCCAGAACGAAGCCACAAAAACCAGTATTTCCACCCCCCTTAACCCCTATGCATCTACTTGGTCGGTTTAACCGCTCCTACACCCGGGCTTTGGCAAACGATCAAAGAAATTACCATATCAAATTTACTCTACTTGGTGTACTGCAGATAATGTGTGGCTCAAACGGTTACCGTCTTCAACCCAAAACGTCCCTGTATCACTAAATGTCAGTCAAGCGTCAATCTGCACGGTTAGCGGCTCAATTGCTGGGTAAGACCAGTGAAGTACCTGTTTCTGTTGACGAGCGCCCCCAAAAGAAACAAAAAACTGTTCCGTTGAAGAAAGAATCAAAATCAGAAGAAAAGGAGGTGGCAAGCACGGAAGAAAAGAAGACTTCCAAGGAGTTAGAGGTAGGAGACAAGATTCCAGATGTCACTTTGCTTGATGAAGACGAGAATGAAGTCAGCTTGAAGGAGGCAGCTGCACGGACAAAGTATCTTGTAACCTTTGCCTATCCAAAAGCTTCCACCCCAGGCTGTACACGGCAAGTTTGTGGGTTCCAGAAGAACTTTCAGTTTTTGAAGGATTCCAATACCACTGTTTTTGGACTTTCGAGTGATTCGCCCAAGTCCCAGAAAAACTTCGTCGTTAAGCAAAAATTGGAATATTCGCTACTTTCAGACCCTGAGAAAAAGTTGATCGGTCCTTTGGGCGCCAAGAAGCACCCACTGGGAATCAAACGGTCACACTGGATCTTTGTTGATTCGGTGCTCAAGGTGAAGCTGATTGCCATTAGCCCGGAGGTTAGTATCAATTCGGCAAAAGAGGAAATCGAAAACTTCATTAAGAAGGAGGAACTGAAATAGTATGTTTTTAGCCTAAAAGTTAACGTGAAATAAAACTTATCGAATGCAACAACAATGAAAGTGCCGCTGTGATTTTCGAGCCCCACCACCAGTGCTGCACAACGAACGAGCAGTATGTGAAATTGAAGTTCCACTTGTTGGAGGAAGAGTCAAACTCGCCTGTCAAAATGCCGGTCTGCCCGTCAAAGTCCCCCATCATGGAGCGTACAACAATCTCACGAATGGGAGCCCTCAGGGTGTTAGCTGCCGTCTTCGAAGCCACCCACTCATCACCTTCAAAGTTGTAGTAGCTGTCGCACCCTTCGTGGTCATGGCCCGTGAGAGAAACGCCTGGCTTGTCCTTGTTGGGAAAGATAATGTTGATGGCTTTTTGAGTGGTTTCGTACGACAAGTGGTTCTGCGACCTGAGGTTTCCGTTCTTGAACGTCTCACGGGTATAGTTTTCGTCGTAATAAATGTGTTCAGGACCGTCAATGCAGATACCGTCCTTCTTGTAGAAAGGAATGTGGGTCAATAGCACGGTGCTGCCCTTGAACGTGGGGTTCTCCTTATCACGGAGGTTTTCCAAGAACGACCAGGTGTACTCTATGAACTCTGGCTGAAGCGCTGGGCCCTCGAGGGTCAACGAGTCCATAACCACTAGTCTCCATTCATCAGGCTGGCCCTTATTGTAGTTTATCACGTAGTTGTTCTGCCCAAACAACAAGTGGAAACGGGCCATATGCTGCCAGGTGGCATCACCGCTGTAGCCGATATCGTGGTTACCCGTCAAGTTGATGAATAGCGGTTCTTTAATAGCCGGTGGCCTTCCTGCGTAGTCATACCAGTCATACACGTCGTTATACACCCGGGAATTGAATCTGTCCACCGGGTCCAAGGCCTTCTCCCGTTCTAGAAACGCCATCCAGTCGTAGTCCTCGTGCTTGGCGTGGATATCCAACACGTTCTGCTTGTATTCGGGCAACCGGGTGAAAAGACGATCGACAAAACGGTAGGTTCTGTTGTAGAATTCGGAGTCCAAGATCCATTGCGAGGAGAAGAGGTCACCCATAACAGCCACAAAGTCCGGCTCGAGCCTGTTTCTCATCGTATCGTAGATATGGCCCAAGTAGTAGTCGTTCCCGTAGTTGTCCAATCGTTTGATGTATTTAGTCAGAGCCCAATTGCCGTTGATCTGGGGATCACCAAACGCCATCAACCTGATATCTCTGGGATCTGAGTTGTTCTGGTCCTCTTTTGGTGCTCTGAGCGACGGAAAGTTCAATAGTATGTAGTCACGAAAAGGCGATGGCACCATCTCCAAGTAGGCGGACTTGGCCACTGGGGGCGCAGCGTTATGCCAGTTGCATTGACCAGGAGAATTGAGCAAGTCTGGATAGAAGTACACAAACGCATTAAGTGCTATGGCAACGATGGTAACGAGCCATTTCAACGAGCCCCATACTGCGGACTGTGACATCGTAAAGAAAGGCCGCACTTGCTACCAAATAAAGAAGTGCAGGTCAGTTGAGAATAGCAGATGAGAATAGTGGCCTTGCACTAAAAGTCTAGAATGGTAACAATAGCAGGATGTTTCTATACGAGGAGTCAATGGCTATAGCATAACCATTAGAATGGCAGTTAGAATAGTTGTTGAGATTGTCAACTAGAGCTACTAACTAGCATTGCACTAGTCTACAATGGAACAAATAATCATTCTATGACATGTTTCTACATGATGAGAAGTCAGTGGCAGTATAACATAACGCCATGAGCCGTGTACCATGTACCATGCACCATGCACCATGTGCCACGTGCTAGCTAGCACTTTTACAAGGCTTCGCTCAAAGTAGCGTTCAACTTGTTCACCTTGGACGAGATGGACAAGTCCACAGTCTTGTCACCAACCTCGACAACCAAACCTCCCAAGATCTCGGGGTTCACGCTGTTGGCAACCCTCAAGGTCTTGCCCTCTCCCACAAACGACGACTTGGTGATGGCAGTCTGCAATCTCTTCAAGATCTTAGAGTCCAATGGCTTGGCAGAAGTGATGGTAGCCTCAACAATACCCTGCTCGGCATCGTTCAATTGGCCAAACTTGGCGTAGATCGACTTGAACTCACCCAATCTGTTGTTGTCGGACAACACGGTCAAAAAGTTGGTGACGGTCTTGTCCAACTTCAAGGACGAAGCAATGGTGTCGATCACGGCCTTTCTGTCGTCGCTAGACAAAGCAGGGTTGCTCAAGAACTGGTTAACCTTAGCATCCTGGTCAATCAAGTCGTTAACCTTGGTCAATGCTTGGAAACTCTTTTCGACTGAGGAGTCTTCCACGGAAGCGCGGTATAAGGCGCTGGCATAGGTACCATCGACACCGAATAACTGCACTGGAGGCTTGAAAACCTTAGTGGTTGATGCCATCGAACGCACAAACATACGGGACATCATTTTTGTGTGGGATGAACCTGGAGGTGTCTAGTTCGAAAGCCGACCATTTCGCAAATATGACTGGACGAGGTGCGTTCTGTGTATTACGCCTGCCGCGGCCGCCGCGCGCGTAAGCCACGTACTGACAATTTTTCTCACCATTTTGGTGCTGCGACGGGAACTAGCATGGTGATGTTGCCCTGGTTCCGTACGGCGGTGCGTGCACCTTTCCATCCTTCGTTGTCAGCTAGATTGTTCTTGAGGCTCCAGAGTACAGCCAGTGCTGCTCAGGCTGCCCCAGAACCCGGCCATGACGAAATCACAGATCTCGAAAGAAGAGACCAGATCTACCGCAGGCAAAGAAAGTTGACCTTGGCTCATGTTAAGCTCAAGAGCCATGCCAATGGTCACCTTGCACCCGGTTCGACCCATTTCAAGAAGCCTATCCATGACCACATCTACAAGGGTCGTCCAATCCGGGAACTCACTGCGGCCAAGAAGAAGACATCTGGTAGAAACAACACTGGCCATATCACTATACGAGGACGTGGAGGCGGCCACAAGCAGCGTCATCGGTTTGTAGACTCGCACAGATTGCGTGGCGGCAAGCAGACAGTCGTCAGAATCGAATACGACCCCAACCGGTCCGGCCACATTGCGTTGGTCAAACACAACGACACCGGCGATCTCTCATACATATTGGCTGCGTCTGGTTTGAGAGCCGGCGACGAGGTGGAGTCGTTCAGAAGCGGCTTGCCTGCGGATTTTTTGCAGGAGATGAACGAGACCAACAACGGTGAGATTGACGAGGCGTTGCTTAACTCGCGTATTATCCAGCGTGGTAACTGCTTGCCATTGCATATGATCCCTGTGGGCTCCATTATCCACAATATTGGTTTGCATCCAGGCGGAAGAGGCCAGTTGATGAGATCTGCCGGTACTTTTGGCCGGTTATTGTCCAAGCATCCCGAAGACAACCGGGTAGTGGTACGTCTCAGTTCGGGAGAGCACCGCTACGTCAACATCAAGTGCCATGCCACCTTGGGTGTGGTGTCGAACAAGGAGCACCAGGCAATCTCCTGGGGTAAGGCCGGTCGTAGCCGTCATAGAGGCAGAAGACCAATGGTGAGAGGTGTGGCTATGAACGCTTTCGACCACCCTCACGGTGGTGGCCGTGGTAAATCCAAATCTAACAAGGTTTCCCAATCCATGTGGGGACTCAAGAAGTTTGCCAAGACCAGAAAGTTCAAGAACGTCAACAAAATGAAGGTCCAGGACAGACCTCGCAAATAATCATGTACATAACAACTACCTAAGCGTATATAACCATCCAGTACATATATCCAGCTTCATGAAGCACACGCCTGATACGGATACCATGGCCAAAATGCCTACTAGTCGAAGCATAACCACCCCGACATGGGTACTGTCAATGTTGACAGAAGTTAGCGCATCTAAAAGTCTTAGAAGCAAAGATGTCCGCAGGGACGCTCTGTTTCGGTACAAGGGGAGAAGATGGTCTCTCTCGTTGGCAGAATGGGGGTCTGACAAAATAGACCTTATACTCGAGTTATCTGACGCCAGTTGCGAGTTTTGCAGATGGACGCTTCTGGTTTCCTGAACCAGATGATCAGTTATACAGCCAGATGCTTGAAGGGCTAGCTCATCTAGAGCATCCAGTAAACATGCAGAGGATGACATTGGAGTAATATTTGGCAGTGGTATTTGTGAATCACAAACGCACTTCCAAATAACCACGTAAATCACCAAATCACCGATTTGGGAATTCCTTGTCGTCAGATTGTTCCACAGAATGAACATCCCCATAATCGTCAGCTATGAGCTGGTCCACATCCTCTTCGAATGAAGGTACATAACAATTGGCACTACACAAATCGTAGTACTCTTTATCGTAGTAGACCATTTTCACGTTGGCAATAGCTTCATGAGGAAGAATGGCCTGATCTCGCAGGAAGATAATGAAGTCTTCTACGTCTAAAATGACCACCTGGATGTTCAGAGAAATGGAAAAGTCAAAGTCTTCTGCAACTTCACCCAGCTTGGCAAATCGTAGTCTCGCCTTCTTGATTAAAAACAAACATCCTAACGTCTTATAAGTGATCGGTTGGCGATAATGCTGTTCAAACTTGATTACTGTGGGGTTATAGGGAAACTTGGCAAAGATTAGGTGTTGGGCATCTGATAAAATGGCTGTTAACGCTAATTCTTTTGTGGTTTTGATGTATCGATACACTCGAACAATTGGTGTTTCTCGAACAAACTTGTTGTGAAAAGGGTCAATGAAGCGATGTGCAATGTCAGTAATACTGAATCGAAGGTGTTCCTGCAAGCATTGATTCACTGATTTACATATCCAGGTTGTTTGAAGTACTATTGCCAGTTCGTGAGTTGGCTCATACATAAGAGTGCGAATCAAATATGAATATTGATAGTTGCCTATATACAATAGTTGTATGCTGAAATACGATCAAGCGTCGTCACCATTCACCCTTCTCTTTTTCTGGCCATTGAGTGCCAATCTCTGAAGTCTTTTGAGCTCCTGTTTTTCTTCCTTCTTTTTAGCTTCCCGCATGTCTTTGGCAGTTTCGTCTGTTTCACCAGTTACATCTTCGCCCTGGAAGATTTCCACAATCTGTCCAATTTTGTCCTTCTGCTTCGCCATAGAGCGTAAGTTAACGACCATCATGTCGAACGCAAAACATACCACTATGTCAGCAAAGGTCTTGACAGGTCTCTCGGTTCGCAACCCATACTCGAATATATTGGGAGTAGCACCGGAACTCAACAAATAGGTTCGGAGGTGTTCCGCAAGCTTCTCCAACGAATTCTGGTCTAACACAAAGTTAGCAGAGCCTGAATAACGTGTGCTGAAATGAGTCAAAACTAAGTGACCACAGTTCATGAGTCTCGACATTTCGACCGCCTCAATCATCGTGCTATGTTTCTTCGCCAATGCTTCTTCGATCAACTCATGATCCAAGGACGATTCGTGAATTAAGAGATCGCTACCGTATCCGATATCCACAAATCTAGGATTAGGACGGGTATCTCCGGAATAAGAGACTTTGAAAGTCTGCGATGAGTCAAGTTTGAAATTCATGCTAATCGAGTACGACCAATAACAATGGACTGCCCTTACAGTGCTCACGTTAGAAATCTTCAAATCATCATGAAGCTCTTGAATAATTGAGGTACTTCTTGGAGCCAATGGCTCCTTGGCAATCTGTTTCTTGAAATCCTTGCGATCAAAAGACTCTTCAAATTCTTCAATGCTGACTTGCCTGTATTCTGGCGCTCTATCCCGTATGAATTCTTCACAGCTAAGATACTGTAAACGCTCTAGGTCCACATCCTCCGAAAAATGATCCTCAAGGCGATACCATTCCTTCAAGAAGTGATTATATTGCCAAGGAATGATGAGGTAGAGTTTCTTGGTCGATGATTTGTTGTACTTGAACCATTCGTTGATGATAGAAACTAGACCCAAATGGTGATCAGCATGCAAATGGCTCAAATGGATCAAAGAAAACTCCCTGAATATTTGTTGAAGTGTAGCACCATCACTGCTGCCGAACATTCTGTATATCGCTCCTAGGGTGTTTTCTCCGCCATCTAAAATCATTGTCCGAAACTCGACCTTACCACCCAGGGAGTAAGGTATACGCACCAAGGTTGAAATAACGTTCCTGAAAATCGATGGCAATGCTGAGCCAGTTCCTAAAGTGTACACCTGTACCTGGTCTCGCAAGTCGTTCTCATTTGAGACCAACGACACTGGTCTCGAGGCCAAAAGTTGGGACTTTTCGGGTAGTTGAAAGGTGCCTTCGGACTCAATCGCATCATAGATGGACAGCCAATTGTCGGCGACATCTTGTTGGTACTCGTGAGTAATCTCTTCTGGCTTGATCACAACTTGCTGCTGCAGATGTAGTCTAAATATGCCATCGACAGGAATGTCTTTGTGGGTATCAGCGATATAAGGTAAGTAATAACAGTCGCTGTGCAAGCACTTCAATTTGAGCAAGTTGGCAGAGGCACTTTTGAACACCAATACGTCCTTTTCGAATTTCGAGTGGCTCACAATATGCTTACAGTCTGGTGGGAACTTGGACAAAAAGTCACGATAGTGTTCCAGGGCAATATCAACGTCATCACCCAAGAAGTGGTACACTGTTCCTATAGTTTCATCTCCTACGTCCTCACTGCTTTCGAACCATGTCTCAGCCTTAAGCGTAGAATGCAAATATGATGAATTGGGGATGTCCAAAATTAGAGTTTTGCTAAAGTGCTTAGACGGCTCGATGACATCATGAGGGTGAACAGGTTCATTGTTCTCGTTGTATACGGTGATTCCCTGGGTCAATTTCCGGAACTCGGTACCAGGTTTGATGCCTAGTGCCTTCGCTTTGACGGGGTCAAACTTTCCTCTGATAGGGAGGAAACGAATCAAGTAGCTTATGGAAGACTGACCCTGAACTAGGCTCAGGGCACGAGGGTCCGGAAGTCTGACATGAGTCTGAATTTCTGTCTCTGACGGATCGGATTTGTATGAGCCTGGGTCGGGGTCGTTCACTGCTGAGGTATCCGAGGGGAACATCAACGACGTGAGTTTCTTGAGAGAAGCTATGATGCCAGGTGCTGCAGGGGCAGTTTCTGTTTCTGTTTCTGTTTCTATTACTGGCTCAGGCTCTCTGATGCCAGCTATTCGTATGGGTTTGACAAGGACTGTGCTGTCAGCGATGAACTCGGCCTGGGTCGTATCTTTAATATTCATTTGCACACCTTTACGGAACACAAAGTACCGCCATGTGGACACCAAATAGGTGAGAAGGCTGCTGGAATTTGAGTACACATCGATGTCCTTCTTTGTAGCGTCACTCACGGTCAAAAAGAGGCCGGGAAGACCTCCAATCTGCGACCAAGACAGAAGAATACCAGTGAGAAAAATCCCCCGCAACTTTCCGAGTCTTATACGCTCTTCATTTAAAACACGCTGCGTGCCCTCGGGAATCTTTCCAAACAAGTAGCGGTGTCCTTCCCTGTTAGTGAGCATAACTAGCGGATGGGCCGTGTCACTGGTCTTGTGAGTGATGGTCGTGAAGGTGAACATTGCACTTGTGAATTCTTTGAAATCAGCAAATTTGGAAAAAAATGAATTGTAGTCGGCTACCGAGCTGAACAGCTGTGGGTTGACCAAATGTGCTCCTGTCCTATCACTTAAAACCTTCTTCTTTTTTTTACGCTTGATTTCGGGACTCCTTCCTTTCCTGGATCTGAGGCCGCCTGCGATGGAAAACTTTGATGAGGAGTGGAGCACACGTTTAAATGGAGCTAGTCTAACCACTGTGACTAATTGTATAATACCTCCTCAGATGTTTGCCCTCGCTTGAGTCATAGAGGGTGCTCGATTTTGTGAGCGATGAGTGTCCCCAGATGTCGCGCCGATGAGGCCGCAAACTGACAACCGCGCGACATTCTATGTCATATGCCTGTGACAGCCATAAGTTGAGAGCTCCTGTGCTACACAACCAAAACGGCATCTCATGGCAGAAGTAGCTTTGAAATCCACAGACAACTCGAGCAGTTCTCCAGAGAATCACTCAGCTATCATAGAAGCACTTTTGTCTGAACATGGCAGTCCCATACCTCGGGCCCAAGATACCCCGCTAACCCAAATAATCAATATTGCCAGAAGGCTACCACTCATAAACAGACTAGTGCCAGGGGAGAGCGATAAGGCAAACGCGATCGAGGCCCTTCTCGAGAAACAGCGTACCTGTATCACCTATAAGAGCTGGAGAGAGGTGTCTCTAGAGCTCGATGAATTACTCAACAACAACTCATGGAAATCGAACCCAAAGTCCAGCTTGTATGACTACGACTTGATATACACCAGCCTCATGGAAATGCGCGAGGCCAGAATGGCCAAGGACTACAAGCTCTTGCTATACTTGATCCGTACAAAGTGGACCAGAAATATCGGTAATATGGGCGATATCGGCTTGTACCGCCATGCATACGTGGGCACCAAAAAGCTTATCGAAGAGTACACACAAGAGTGTGAAGATGCGCTCGAGTACTTGATAAACGGTGAAGGCGTTGACTTGGACGACCGCTACTTGTTGGGCATGCTCATTCAAACCCGCAAGAACATTGGCCGCACTGCTCTCGTGCTCTCCGGTGGCAGTACCTTTGGCGTTTTCCACATTGGTGTGCTCATTACTTTGATGGAAGAAAACTTGCTTCCTCGCATCATCAGTGGCTCGTCCTCAGGATCCATCATGGCCAGCATCATGTGTTCTCACACGAACGAAGAAACCGTGGAAATCCTAAAGAATATCAGCGAAAGAGAATTCCGTATTTTTGAGGTAAACGCAAACTTGGACAAAGAGGATACAACCAAGAAAGGAAGCTTTAAGAACACATTAGAATGCTTGAGTCATTTTATCAAGTACGGCACTTTCTTTGACATCGCGGGCCTCAAGAAAACTATGATTGACTTTGTCGGCGATTTGACCTTCAGAGAAGCCTACAATAGGACTGGAAAGATTCTCAATATCACCGTCTCGCCAACGTCTATCCATGAACAGACAAGACTCTTGAATTACACAACTGCCCCCAATTGCTTGATTTGGTCTGCAGTCTGTGCTTCGTGCTCTCTTCCTGGCATATTCACATCAACAACGATTTACGAGAAAATTCCCAAGACCAACAAAATTCAAGAGTGGAATAACGATACCTCGATGAAATTTGTCGACGGCTCTGTGGAGAATGACCTTCCTGTTGCCAGGTTGTCCGAAATGTTCAACGTCGACCACATAATTGCATGTCAAGTTAATCCACACGTGGTGCCGATGCTTAAAATATCAGTCACCAGCATTGGTGGTGACTACGATAACGAACTCAGCTACAAGGTGAAAAATCTTTGCAACAATGTGTACAACTTTCTCACGGCTGAGGTCGTACATTATTTGCGGATGCTTAACGAACTCAATATTTATAAGAACTTGTCCAGCAAGCTCATTTCAATTCTTATCCAAAGCTACTCGGGAGATATAACGATTCTTCCCGACTACAAAGTTCTTGACTTTTTAAAAATATTTGAAAATCCCGATACTGACTTTCTTCTTGATTTCGTTATTCGTGGTGCTAGAGCCTCTTGGCCGAAAGTCACGGTTGTCAAGAACCACTGTGGTGTGGAGTTTGCCCTCGATAAGGCTATCAGTCTACTCCGCGGTCGCCTCATTACTACTGCAAACGAAAGCAACGGTGCCTTGGCTGCACCAAACGGCAACAAGAGTTTGCACAATGATTTCTCAGGATTAGTGAATTCTCCCGTGCCACAAAATAACTCAGCAAAGCTGCTGTCGAATCCCGTCACACCTGATCGTTCAGCTCAGGCTAAGAAATTTCCAGCCATACGTAGACACAATTCTACCTCAAATACCATCACGCTTCCACTGGCAAACAAGCAGCTTCCAAGAAAGCACAATTCAATAAGCATACATGTGAACAATGCTACTGCAAGAGATGGTGTCTTGAGAGGCAAGTCTACCACGGCTTTGTCCTCTCTTAATCCTTCTTCTCCATATTCCCGTGTTCCCAAATCAGTTGATGGTAATTCGTGGCGTATTGAACAAGATCGAATTCAGACCAAAGTACTCGACCATATGGACAAGAAAGGTGTACGTAGGGCTCGAAGCTCGGGTAATTTTCACACTTCTCCAGGAAAGCGCAGCGGAGAGGAGAGCCAGGGAAGGGTTTCGGGATCAGATAGGTCCTTTCCCAATCCATACATTGAATACGCCTTAAAGTCCTCAAACTATAAGACAAAAGAGGTAGAGGTTGAAGCTACGGAGCGTGCCAGTGTGAATTTGCCTCGTATTTCCCATTCGAATTCACTTAAAAATTCGTACGTGGGGTTGAATAGGCTCAAAGATACTAATATTTCCAAGTCTGGTAACAACTCGACGTGGAATTTGGAGGAATTTGGGAAACCTGAATACCACATCCCCAAGCTGAACGAGAGCCTTCACCGTAACGTGTCGTTTGGGAAAACGACAGCTGGAGTGCTGAACCGGAGCACACTGAGCAACACTGATGAAGATTCAGATAACTTCAAGGTAGAGGATCTTCTAGCGGATTCGGACGATTCAGACGTAACCTTACCGAAGAAGATCAAGGAAAAGGTGCCGGAGGAAACCTTTCCAGAGGAAAATGGTGGACATGATAGCTAGTGCAGTGTACGGCTTAATAGTATATTGCTTTACTTTAAAAGTTGAATGGAGCAATCACCACCGGGATGACCATACCAAATATCGTCCACAAGAAGTTTGCACTATCATTTGACCCTTCACCTTCGTTGTTTTGCGGTGAATCGTAGCCGTGGCTACGAGTTTTAGACGTGAGCTGAGACACCACGTAGAGGAACAGGCCTCCGCTCAAGATAACAAGACTGCTAACGACGTAGTCTTGCTTGCCCCTCACAGACAGAAGCAAAATGTAGGTCACCACAGAAGTAATTGGAGTTATCAATGAGAAGAAGATCAAATGTATCTTTGCGACATTGACTGGCACATTCTCCCTCAACAAAAGAGTAGGGAGACTGAAGGCCGTGGGTACCTTATGGATGATGATCACAATAAAGTAGATGAGCGGGAGAGCATTCGAATCTTCGCTGAAAGCAGAACCCAATGCAACTCCATCTACAGCTGCATGAATGAGCAAACCCAATGACACTGTAGACTTGAATACAGAGAGGACCAGCTTCACCACCGTCGAAGCATCTGACTCATCAATTTGATTGTTCAATGGCATACGGTTGAAAAGCTTCATGACGGTGTCCAAGTTATCGATAATGTACATGAAAAAAAACCCAGAAAAGAGAAGCAAGCCTACCATCACCAGCAACGACTCCTCATAGTAGTTGACGTGTGCAGCATCATAGAGTATTTCCACACCCTCCGGTATTGCTATCACCAAACATGTGCTAATAAGAATCCCCACACTAAATCTGGTCACTTTATTCAAGTGAGATTGGTCCAAGTTCATGCGGAGTGGGAGACTACCTGCAGCAAACGACGCAGCTCCCATGAGGACCATTAATAGCAAGAGCTCTAATCCTCGGGAAACCATGGCGGTAAAGAAGTTGGCAAGAATGTGTTGCCATAAATGTAAACATATTACGTAAGCGGCAGTTGAGGGCGGGGTCCAAGTATGGGGTAGGTGGCAGAGGTGAGGTGAAGGTGCTGAAGTTTTGAAAAATGACTATGATGATTTCAGCGCAGGTTTGGGCTAGGTCAATGCAATTGTGCTTGTTATCGTGAAGTTGGACTGTAATTCTGACTGTAGTTCTGACTTACAGCGAAAATTTGCAGCTACTTGATTCAAGGTGTCGTGTCATCCAAATGAGACATATATGGGAAGATGATCCTACTGGTGCATACCTACACCATCAAATATTTGTAAAGTTTAAGCAGTTGTCTCATTGCTCGTTCTTTGATTCAGCTATAGATTTCGTAGCATTTGTTAGCAGATCGCGCGCGATAGAAATAAATACCTGGACCGCGTAGAAGGTTAATGTTAATGGAATATGCACGATGAGGAAAGCATCAACGACAGTATCAAACTAGCAACCCTATACTTCAAGAACGAAGAGTATTCCAAATCTGTAAAATTATACAACAAAGTGGTCCTCCGCCTCAAAAATCTACCCCCAGCTGATGTCCGATCTATCAGAAAGAATATTTACTCGTTGTCTGAAGCTCCTCCTGTGGGCCCATTGGTTCATCCTAAACTCGGAACAGTGCTAGATCAGTGTGCAGCAGCTTATGAGAAGTTAAATGACTTGCAACGTGCGTTGCACGAAGGGGAACAACTGATGGAAAATGAGCCTCTAAGCTGCAAAGGCTACCTTCGAGTATCGAAGATTTTGATCATGATGAACAACGACTTGGAGGCTTACAAGGTGACACAGAGAGGACTTTATTACTTGGAACGTGCCCAAAAACTCTACCGTGTGACTCTTCCCCAGAAACATTATACCAGCCTTCAAATGCGTCAGAAACAGTTGAAACAAAAGTTGAAATCCAAGCAGCTGTCCACCAGTAATAATGGCTCAAGAACTGCAACTCCAGTGCCACAGGGTTCTATTCTCCCTGTGAAACGTTCCAGTAGTGGAAAGATACGAGAATCCAAATCACCGAAGGAGGATAAAACACGCGATCCTCTTCACTACCTCACAGACGATATCCTCGAGCTCATCTTTCGGCAGCTTCCCATGAGGACCATATTCACGTGTCACCAAGTCTCCAAAAACTGGTACAGATTTCTAACATTGACTCCCGAGCTATACTGCAAGCAGGTGTCAATGCGGGAGAAAATTAACAGCCAGGAGTTTTCCAATGGAATGAGCTTTCTTGGTCGCATAATGGGCCGCTCGCATACCCGCCACATTGAATCGTTTCGACTAAGGTCAGTGCATAATCTGATTCATTTCAGCAAAATAATGGACCAACTCTTCTTATCCATGGCTCGAGATTCCATTGCCATTACAATCAGAGAATTGGATATCATGAACCAAAGCCTCTCTTTCTACATATTGATGAACCAGGTCTGCAAGTTTGCATCGAGTGAGTCTAGTCTCCTGGAAGTTAAGGTGCTCCGTCTCGGGATCAATTCGTATGCACCGGATGCAAACCTATTGCTCACCGCTTTCCCGAATCTTGAAACATTAGAGTTGGTCATTCTAGAGCCAAACATGGATAAAGATTGTGCTGATACTTTCGCTTCCCATTTCCTGCTGCGCAAGCTTTCTGCCCGCAATGAACTTCGTCACCTCACGCTTATAAACCACCCAAAGTTCCGTCTGCAAGTCACCAGTCTTCCTATTCGACTCAATGACCTTCCGAACTTGGACTCTCTTAAAATTGTCTCCTTCAACTTTACAGACGATCTCGAACTTCGCCAATTTCTCCAGAACAGCAAGAAATTGAGGGTGCTATACCTCGAGAATAACACGGCACTATCGATAACATCGCTTTTGAGGTATATCGAGTTAGACGGTGCACAATTCAAACTACGCTCGCTAGCCGTTAGAGAAGCCACTGCACAGATACGATCATGGGACGTGAACCCGGCAGACTTGCCGCAGCTCCATGACCTTGTGCATTTAGACTTGTATTCCACTTCATTAAGTACACGGTCGTTTATCCGACTACTTCAAGTTGCAAACCACAACGGAAATCTCCAGAGTTTGGCGATAAGAAACTCGACAAATATCCAGTTTGTCAACGACACCTTGGCCAGAACAAACTCGCCGAGGTTGACGCTCGGAAATATCATGGAAATGTGCCCAGATATCGAACTGTTGTGTTTGAATGAAGTTGGCGTTGACAATACAACTCTCCGCAATTTTGCACGAGAACTAGCCATCAAAACCACCAAGTTTCACCTAAAAAAATTAGACTTGAGTTTTTGTGAGCGGCTTGACGGTACTGGAATAGTAGCGCTTCTCGAGTCTATGCGGAAGGATACTGCGCCAGGACATGGCTGCAAATTCCAAGCGTTGACCCTCCATGGTCTACCCATACACACGGAGACACTTCAACTTTTGCGCAATCACCCCGGAGTCGAGACCGTAACCCACGATCCCACGAGACTCAAGTGGAGACAATATGGCCGCAACACACTCGTGCTCGATTGAGAACGGTGCCCCATATCGGTATACGTGGTGTATGGATGTTGCAGTGACATCGCGATGAGCGAAAAGTCTAGCGACAAGCTTCAGACAGTATGGTAGTTACAAGGAGCAGATTAGACACGCAACTGGCGGTGAAACCGAAGAAAATCAAGTTTGCCGATGATGACACTTTGAATGACTCCGAATATGACACAGCTGAGGAAATTGGTGCTGGAGAAACCAAGATTGAAGAAGCACAAGAGCCCTCAGAATCCGAGTCTGATTCTGACGAAGCACCAGAAGAGGAGTCTACTTCTACAGCAAAGAGTGCCGTCATAGAGGAGCAAAGGCGACAAAAGGCATTGCGTCATCAGGTCATGGAAGAGCAGAGAACTTTGCGTCGATTGCAAGACCAGCACAATAGAGGACAACAAGAGCTCAAGAGAAGCCGAAATCAACAAACAACAGAGGAGCTTCCTGAGTTCCTCCCTGAAGATATCATGGCAGATATTGACAGCCTGAGCAGCACAAAAGAGACCGGTGTACCAGAGAAAAAAGGCAGTTATAAACGATTTGACGACGAGGTAGATACTCGTTTGCTGAAGATCGAAAAACTCAAGGCATTGAAGAAGGCAAGGACTGCCGCTGTGCAAAAGGGACCAGTCAGAGTCCAGGTGCATTCCACACTCAATAAGAAACATGTGCCTAGAGCTGAGCAGAAGATAGTGGGAGCTCGTGACAAGTGGCTTCACCGCAAGTCGTTGAACAAGAAATAACCGTTATATATTAGCATATTGCATAGAGAATTCACTCTGTACAACGCTGTAGAGGGTACTAGTTTGCAAGTGCAAATCAGGTATAACCAAAAGTAACCATACATAAACCAAGTTATAGAGACACCAATTATATTTACAGATACATAACACATTACTCACATCACTCACCTGACTCACATGAAACACATTACTCGACCCCTACTCTTTCGTTTCGAGTCCTCTTTGGCTGGGATTGTGCGCTGGACGCGGATGGGTGTTCTTGGAGATTTGTGATATTTGATTCGGATCCCGATTCAGACTTGGTAGCCATTTGGGCAGCTGCCAACGAGTCATCGTACTCCAAAACATCCTCGGGCGTGAGCTTTATGGTGGTGTTTGGTCTGCGAAGCATAGCGACTCAAGATGGTGGTGGATTCTGGTGTTTAGAAACCAGAATGGGACCGCGAGAGTGAATATAGAAAATGGGCCGCGAACTCCGCCAGAAAATACGACTTCGTGGCCAAGCTGGTTAAGGCGTGCGACTGTTAATCGCAAGATCGAGAGTTCAATCCTCTCCGAGGTCGTTGTTTTTTTGCAATTTTTTTTGCAATTTTCTTTGCTATCTTCATTATTCATTATTCTATATGCATATGTAGCAAGGTCATGCAGTGGTATAGTTCATTGGTGGTGCTTGAGGTCCTTTACTCGTATCTTGAGGCAGTAGGGACACATCATGTGGTTACATCGGTGGCAGTTGAAGCGGCTGGGAACGGAAATGTGCACCTCTTGGTGCTGGTTCTCGGCGGCTAGCTTGATCAGGTAGTTTGCACTGCTCACGTCGTGCACCAGGTTTTGTCGTGACACCTGTGGTGGCTGGGACAACTGCGACTCATCTGTGTCGTCGTCCTCCTCGGAGCCGGCATCGTTTTCGAAATCGTTGCGGGAATGAGAAGCTGCATATGAATAGCCGTCCGGCGCAGGATTGTAGGCAAACTGGCTGTAGTAGCGCAAGGCATGGAGGGGGTTGGATTCATCGTGATTCTGGGTTTCGGTGGACGTGTGGGACAGGTGTTCCTTGTGATCGTTATGTGTGCCCACTTCTTCTCCTGTGTATGCTATGGAGCCATAGCTCTGGCCGCACTGGCAGCAGTACCACTGGCAAATTTTATGGTCGTCAAGTTTGCCGCCATGGCTGTCATGCAGCTGTGAGCTTCGAGGAGAAGCGAGGGATGTCTGGGACGAGTTGCGGGAGGAGTGGGTCGTTTCCGAGAGGTGATGATGGTGGTGCAGCAACAGACCCATCATTATGCAAATATGGAGGACAAGTTAGGGAATACCAAAAAAGTTGTGCTGCTAGCCGTTTCTATTTTTATAGGCGTTTTCGGTTGCAGGAGGTTTAACTGGTCGAGACTCTTTACGCTGGAACTGCCGTACACAACATCAAGCTGGAAGATGGCAACCGCAAGCAGAAAGGTACCGGAGGTGGATGTGGCAAAGTTATCGAAGGAGCGCGCTGGACGTTTAAATCGCCGTAAAGCAACTGAAGCTGCATCGCAAATGCGTCGAGGACACGCCCAGCTGGAACTGGGGCCAGTATCGCTGGACAGTACGGGCGGGGGGTCCTCTGCAGGTAGCTGCATGCACGGTATTTCGACGCATCTAGACCTGCTCGCTCGCATGTGTGTGCAGGCGGCATACCCCTGCTACCAGGATTAACCGTCGCCGGTGGCTAGTACTGGGTCTACAAGTCGTGGGCAGCCGTGGGCAGCCGTGGCGTGGTCTCGAAATACGATCGTAAAGTTTGCGTTGGTTTTCAAATCACTAAATCACTGTCGGCAACAATTGGTGGAACTGCGAAAAGAAATACTACTTGCGGCAGGAGAGTGAAATTTTGCAGTCACTGCACTATCAACCTCCGGTACCCGCCACAGGCTTTACATGCGTCCTGGTGGCTCACCATTTGCCTTTGCGCCTCGAGGGGATCAGCAACCTCTTGTGGTTCAGCCCACGACAAGTACTCGTTGGAGTAGTTGGGCAAGTAGTCTGGTGGAAGAATTTCCAATCTCTTGCCGTAAGCGGTGACCTTTCTCCAGTCACGATGGACATTGTACAAGCTGTCCGAGAAGTAGGCGTAGCATCTCTCAAACTTCTTCTGGTTGACCTCGGTGGCCAATTGTGGTTTAAAGTCGCAGAACTGGGCCCATGCTTCATGTGGCCTGGCCAACATATCGTCGGTGGCTCTTTTAACAGCCTTCAAGAATTTCTTGACCTTTTCTGGGTTCGCCTGCAAGAACTCGTCGTTGCAGATGTACAAAATGGTGCAAAAGCAGCAGCATCCCAATTCGGCAAGTTTGTCGATCCGCAACATCTGGGCGTCCTCAATAGGCCTGCCCTGCTTTTTCAAGTAGTCTTCCAACTCCACCTGCTGGATACACTCGATACCAATACCGGCATCAATCTTACCCTCGATAATGTACTTGGCCACATTCATGCCACATCTCACAGCAGTGTAGTCGTCAGGCGTCATACCATAGTGCTTGGTCAATTCGTCAACCTGGATCTTTCCAAACTCACCGACATAGCCAATTCTCTTGCCCTTCAACGAGTGGAAGTCTTCGGTGATACCAGAGCCTTTCAAGTACAAGATTCCTGTAAAAGGCTCGTCCAACAAAGACGCAACGGAAGTAACGGGGAACCCCCGAGCCTTTGCAGCCAAGGTGTGCACCATTGCTTTCAAACCCATGTCAACCTTTCCACTGCCAATCAACTCTGTAACGTCAGAGGGATTAGATGGCTCGAGAATTGACAACCTGATGCCCTCCTGCTGGTAATAGCCCTTGAGTTGGGCCAAGTAGATGGGCAAATGGTAGGGAGCAGCCTCCCAGTTCAACAAAAAAGAGATGATATCGGTGGACATTTGTAATTGACTTACAGTGGCGCCACTAGAAGGATAATTGGGTATTTATACCCATTGACAACAGGCCAGTTTTTGTCCGTTCCTATTAACGCATAACCTCGATTGCCCCATAAGAACATGTTCGGCCCGCAAAAAAGGGAGGGATGCGCTAAGAAGTTCAAAACTCGAGTCACTTAACAAGCCACGTAGCAAGTCACTTGGCATATCCCTTAACACAACCACAAGCAATTGTAGCTAATATCATGCCATTGAGTGCGTGTGACCAACTTGTGGACCGCTTTGAAATTTGCACCCATTTCATCATGCGGCTCGATATTTTTGCGCACAATTATCCGCCTGGTGAAATTGCCTCCAAAAACCAGGAAGCAACATCTCATCCACATCCACATCCACAAGTGTCTAGATTCAACAGAACATGTGTCATGCTTCTATGACTGCAAGATCTAGCGTAGAACACCTCTGCAGGTCAAACAATAGGAAGTTTTTTCTGCCCCTGCAGCGGGAAACACGCGTAACACAGCCCATTCGCGTAGTCGAGACATGACTCGTCTGCAGCGCCCAGCGACTCCCCAAAACATTCATTTCTAAAATTCTAGCACCAGGAGGATCGGTTCTTGCTCGCCCGATCAGCCCGCGAGAGATGCGCCTCGACTTACATGATCCCCTAGGTTGCGCGGCACGTTTGTGCAAAAAATAGTCTTGGCACTGCATATTGTGCATAAATACAGGGACGCTTCGTAAACCGGTGTGAGCCGTCCCCAAGAAGCAAATGGAATCGCCAACACCCCGGAACAGACGGAAGCGCAAGCGGGAAGCACCAGCGGCTAACCACGGGGGCCAGCCTGCACCTGCACGATTCAGCCGGTTGCTGTGCTGAGTCTGCCGATAAAATTATGCATGCAACTGTAGGTCCGCCTTGTGATTTGCGCAGGTTGGACATAAACTCCGCAGGTCGTATCCCATCGTTGTCCTGATTGTAGAGGTGTGCCTACTCGCTTCTCTGCTATTTTAACATGCGATGAATTGTGTCTTATGTAAGCGCGCGTGGTGCTCCTGCGGCAGGGACCTAACAATAGAAGCTGGGTGTCGATTCGGAGACTCTACTTCCCAATGCGGGTGGTCTGGCCTGAGCCAACCGAACAGCACCGATGCACGCGTACATGGCAGCCAGATCTAGATGGGGTTTCCGCTTCGATCCGTCACCCTCGTAAAGTACTTGCAGTCGATGACCCCGGCCTCATTCCCCGGCGACAAGATGACGCCGTTGGAGCTCTCGTAAAACTTGATTCCATCCTCCAAGCACTTGGGGCCATCGATGTAAATAAGTGCATTGCTTGACGCGCGGAATCCGGAAATCAGACTGTGGCTGGTCGTGCAGTGGATGTGATTACGGCCCATCCGGCTCAATCCGCCTGCAGCCCGGATCTTTTCGAGCGTCCCTCTTTGAGTGCCGTGAAGAATTTGCTTAGGTAAACTGGCTTTATCGAGTGGTCGCAAATTGGCGTCGCCCACCGTCTTGAGCAGGTGGCCCTGGGTGGCACAGATGTATAATTCTCCACCACGATCCTCCAATGCGAATCGCTTCTTTGCGTTGGTCTCAACAATCCTCAAAATGTCCTCCACCGTGGTTTTTTTACTCTTGAAGTTTTGGTGGCGCAACAAGTCCGCCACTTTGATGTAGCCCCTACTGTCGATCTCGAGATTGCTGTTCTCGGCACCGTGCCGAAGGAAGTACGACAAGGCCTTGGATATCGTTACGTCTCTTCTATCGCTTTTTGGTTCGTTGTGACTCATGTCTTGAATTAGATGATAGTTCGCGATCGCGGCCGCGATGACCAGGTGAAAGCTGGTCGTTCTACAATCAAAAAACAGTGACTCGCCACGGTTCTATTTACATATGGTGTCTACTGGGTGTACGTGCCTGTGCTAACTTGTTCGTTGTGAGACGCTCTGAGCCGCTACCTCTTTTTGGTTTTGGCACCAGCCAAGGAACCCATGTTGGCCTTATTGTTTTGCTTGATTGTCTCGTTATCTCCCAACTCAGTCTGATCGTGGAACTTGAGAAAGTATTTGCCGTCCCCCTGTCTCTCTCCCTGTACGATATTCTGGACAAGAAACTTGCTGACCTCGTTCAACTTGACTATTTGGTCCTCGGCGTTGTCGCTGTTTCTGTTGAGTTCAAATTGGTCTCTGATCTGTTTTCGGGCTGCAAGCAATATGGCTGTGTCTTGCTGGAAGGACACCCTGGTGGCTCTTAGAGCGCCTCTGTAGGCCAGTAAAGCTTTGGATGACATTTGATAGTAATCCGACTGGTGAAGAAAAAGGGTAAATTTCGCACGAAATATTGAAAGTGTGGATAATTGCAAAAAACGCCAGAAATCAGAAATACGTCCCCTTTTCTCTCCATGTCTCAATCACCGGCAGCCGCTGCTGACACCTACACGCAGTTGATATGCACATTGAATGTATTACATAGTTAGTTTCTATAACACCAACTTTTCCACCGAGTAGCTTGGCACCTTCTGGGAAAGCTTCAAGGCTTCGTCCTTCACCTTTTTCGACGAAAGATCGCTCATAGCAAGGATAGCGTCCAACTGCTGCTGCTGCCCCGCATTGGACTCCACAATATCTGTAGCCTTAGATTTCTTGTTTTTCTTCGTTTTCTTCGTGGGCTGCGCCAGCAAGAGGGCCTGGCCAACCAATGTGAGATTATAGCTGTTTGTCGTCAATGAGGTAATGCGTCTGGTGATGATAGACTCGAGGGTGTCGACCGTCGATGCTGGCCAGTTGAGAAGTCCTCCTACATCGATTATAGCTTGCACGAGAATCCACTTTTCGTTCATGTCCAACAACAAGAGCCTGTTCAACACTGTCTCGAGGTTTTGGTTGGAGTCCATTTCTTGCAATACCCGTTTGAAAGAAGTGGTGATCTCCATTATGGACCTCTCAGCCACCAACCGTGAAGAAGACTCGGCGAAAACGCCGGTATCTGAGTCGAGCAACTGGTGACAGATGTCGTCAATGGGAATATGCGGACAAGTGATCAATGCTTGTTTGAGCAAGTCGCCGTGGCCCAGCTTGGCCAACTCGTCGGTCAAGCCATGGGTGTATTTGATGGGGAACAACGGGTGCGTAAGCAAGTAGACCACCGTATGCTCAGGAAGAAAGTCGGGGTCTAGCGCAAACTCAGCTCCACCGACAATGATTTGTATGATTTGTTCGACAAAGAAAGGGTCCAACAGACGGTCGGTATCGATGTCAAATGCAGAATAAGTGTAAGTCTTTTGCTTCTTTGTCTTGTTGAGAGACTTGGAAATGGATTCCCACGGCTCGTTTTTCATGTACGGAACGGCAAGTCTTTCCCACTTTTCGAGCGATTTTTGCTTGCGCAACTCCGTAAGCTTTTTGAGCACGGTGTCAAACTCGGCAGAGGCCTCTCCAGCGCTCTTGGTCAAATCTTGATCAAGTATGAAGGGTATGCCCTGGGAGCTGGCAGCCTCGTCTGTGTGCATGCTCTTGCCCAAGCACTCTAGCACGGATCCACGGCCCACACTGGCGTTCATCATGTGTATTTTCGTGGTGTTTTTGTCCGAGTTGAAATGCAAGAACAGAATAAACGTTCTTTGTCCTTTGGTGGGCACCACCAGGCCGAGGTAGATGTCACCCTTCACGGTGAAACTGTCCAAAAGACACTCAAAGCTGAAGCTGATCAAGTTCATTCTTCCACCAACCGCGAGTATCAAGCGGTTTTCTGCCGGCACTCGAAGCGAAACGGCATCAATGGCAGTCTTTTTGGGAATCAAAGGAGCCACAGAAATCGTCTTGGAGACGGAGAAACTGGGAAGTTCGAGCAAACTGAGCTCCTTGGTATGCACATTGAGACAGAACAACTGTCCGCAGTTGTAAGCAAAAAGACACTCTTTCTGTTCGGGAACCAACACTTGCTGCACTTCGAGCAAACGGGTTTCGGTAAGAGAAATTAACCGGTATTCCCACTCTTTTCCGTGACTTTGCACAGTGAGCAAGAGCTCATGATCATTACCGAGCTCTGTCTGCCCCACAAAGCTGTTGAAGATTACCTTGGAGCCTTTGGCACCGGCAAGTTCTGTCACTTCCTGGAGTTTTCCTTCCACACTTTTGCGGTAGAGCTTGGTGGAGCCGCTGTGCATGCACACATAGATGACATTGCCATGACCGTGGGCAGCAAACTTCACTCCCACAATTTTTCCATTAACATTAACCTCCGTGGCCTCACTCGTCTCGCCTTTCCTGTCAATTACGACAAGTTTATGCTTTCTTCCGTCGGTTAAACCAGCCACAAACACTTTCTCGTCGTCGCTGACCGTGTGGACATCCATACATTCGACGATTGTAGATGGAGGCAACGGATACGACCACACAAGCTTGGGAGTAGGCTTGAGCGCAAACGTCAGAATTAAAGAACGAGACACTCCCACATCTATTTGGGCTGCTTTGAACGAGCTGGGTGTAGCAAAGACCACCTTCTTGGCCAAGCCTAAATCAGCTAGCCTTGGAAGTGCCTGGACAGGATAAGAGTCCTCAAAGAAGGCACCCATGTCGTGATGAGATCATCGCATCTCCAATTTTTCATAGGTGGCGCTGACTAAGCAATGACGAAGCGAGCGAGGGTTTACTGCACCTCGAATGGGTGCAAAATGCACAATGGGTAAAGGAGGCAGAGAGAAATTTTCACCGCCAGATGCCAAGACCCTACCGGGTGTTTCAAACGGTACTTGGTGCATAGTTTCAAAGTCTAGTCACAAATTCGAACCAGGATACTACAAAGTGTTTCTACCGATAAATTATGCATAATATCTATTCTAGTGTACAAATTCTATGAGCTGATGCGATTTAAACAGCCTGCAAGTACTCCTCGCTGGCGTAGTGGTATTCTCCGACAACCACCTTGAACTCGTCGGTCTCTGGGTTGTAAGAGTCAATCTTGAAGCTGGACAAGTCGTCAACGACAATGTCCGCACCGGCGTTTCTGACCTTTTCAGGGTCGTAGGTGGAGCAGATACCCACAATCATCGCACCGGCACCCTTTCCAGCAGTGATACCAGCAGGAGCATCCTCAAAGACAACAACCTTCTTGGACTCTTCCTTGTAGCCCAAGGTGTCTCTGGCGCTCTGGTAGCCTTGAGGGTGGGGCTTACCCTTGGTAACCTTCTCGGCAGTGATGAAGCAGTCTGGCTGCTCAATGGTCAACAACTTCAACCACTTGGTGGCCAAGGGCAAAGTACCAGAGGTAACAATGGCCCATCTTTGAGCCTTGTTGGCAGTAGAGTTCTTGGAAAAGTGGTCAAACGACTTAACCAACTCAACAGCACCAGGAATAGGCTTGGCAAACTGGCCAAACGAGTCAGGAATCTGGCCCTCCCACTCAGTCACCTGTTCAGGAATGGCGTCTTCTGGCGACCATTTGGCAATAACATCGAAGGTTCTGCAGCCGTGCGAGGTTCTGATAATCTCCTCAGGGTTGACGTGCGGTCTGGTCTTTCCAAAGTCCTTCCAGAACTCAGAAATAGCTCCGGTAGAGTTGACCAAGGTACCGTCACAGTCGAACAAGGCGGCGTTAACGTAGAAGACAGCTGGTTGTTTTTGAATCGTCATGGTGGATAATGAGGAAAAATACGGATATCGCCCCTTCTTATATAGCCGTAAGCAGTTGTGGGTGCAGAAAAAGAAAAGACGTTTGGGCTATTACCTGTTATCTCCCGTTACGTAATGGCCCATCCCGAAACATGAGATTGTCCTGCACTGAGCATTTCTTTTTGCACTGCCTGCAGGGCCAATCAGTACATTTTTTTTTCCGGTGCACTTTTCCTGCCCCACCTGATGCACCACCGGGCGCAAACGGGGCGGAAAAATCGGTGTCGGGAGATAGCGCCAGATTTGGCGCAGACAGCGGGAGGGCGCCACCCGATAACATATGGGCCCTGTGGACGACCAGAGCGTAATTGCCGGGGCAAAGCGGGCCATCTGCGGTGTTTATCGGCACGACGTCAATATGACGTAGTTGATGAAAGAGCATGCGCTGCACGTGCGGCCGGATCCTCTGCACTGCATAAACCAAAGTGAGGTTACGTCATGATATTGTCCGCGCCTGCAGGAATACACCGGCCAGGTTGCAAATAGGGCCCCTGGGACAGGACAGGCTTAGAGTGGCGCGCCTATCGCGCGCCTGCTGTCGTCATTGCGCTTGGCAACCGCGCTGTCACTTCCGCGGCGCTGCACATAGCCGAATGTTTTTTCCGGTGATTGCCAGCTGGAATTCCAGGTTGATGCCGATTGTGTACAACTGTTTGGTGTTCGTACATTCTGGTGTCACTTGCGCATCTGGGGGTTCACATGTGCGCCAATACATTCCTGTTACAGTTAAGTCACTATGCTCGCAACCACACGGCGAAATAGTCGTAGTGTGTACTGCAGGCACAATAACAGGACAATAATCTGGTTCATCTAACCGTGGAGACTAGGCTAGACCCTTTAGGAAATAACATGCCCCGGTATGCATCAGAACCGCAGAGTGGGGATAAAGCCGGTTACATTTGTAGGGGATCATATGGGAAGGGATAAAACGCGAAATAAGTAATTTGCCTTCACCCGAGATGGAGCTCGGTTTGCAGTCAAGCAAAAATGGAATTCTACATTCATGCTAAACATCCTCTTGTGAACTCAATCACCTGAAATTCGTATTCGTTTCCCCCACACTACTGCTTCAGCCTCCAACAACATATGATGGCATCAACCCACTTGACGCTTCACCAGCCTACTTTTTTGTTACCCAACTAAAAACTACTCACACCTTTGTTCAGTCGTACGTCTCTTACACCACTTACATTGCAACTCAGATGCTCATAGTATGATATACTTACTCACTCACTACTCACCTACTCACCTACTCCTGCCATCGGCATTTTGTCAGATAATTAATGTATTGTGGTTCATGTGGAAGTTATTTAAATGTAACCAATTCTGTTGGCAACATCCAAAGCATCGTGGTCAGCAGTCAATCTGATGTATGCCTTCTTAGTCCCGTTAGGTCTCACCAAGGTGTTAACGTATTGAACATCCACTTCGTACAATTCCTTGACAGCTTGCTTGATTTGGTTCTTGTTGGCCTTGATGTCAACTTGGAAAACCAAGATGTTACCATCCTCAACCTTCTTCATGGCAGTCTCAGAGGCAATTGGGGAAACAATCACCTTGTAGGCATCCATTCTGTTGTAGTGGGGGACGGCCTTTCTGGCATACTTGGGGCTTCTGGCCAACTTCAAGGTCTTTGGTCTGTGGAAACTGGTGTCAGTTCTGACCTTGACAACCTTGCTGGCGTTGGTACCCTTCAAGGCGGACTTCTTAGCGCTGGAAGCTTTAACGGTAGCTGATGTTAGTATGGTGAAAATTTTACAACTCGACACATGTCGAGTACGATCAATCACGATCACTTGCTAACGGATGCATGCGATATAAACACTGTGATCTGCGGCCTATGATGCCGCTTTGCTCGAACTTACATTTTGGAGCCATTTTCCTATGTCCTTGAACCTGTGGTTGTAGAATTTTTTTTCACCCAAGGTTGAGAATTTTTCTGAAGCCACCTGCAGGAATAAAATACCCAGTACACCACAACAAAACAGTGCGCGCACGTGATAAGGGCACAAGCCCTAGCGCTAATCCTACCTGGACCATTTATGGGTGTGGAGCTTCATTAGGGTGCTGTTACTAGCTATCTTAGCTATGGCTATGTACAGTGGATCAGAGACGACGCAATTTCTTTGGACGCGAGCCTCCGAATCTCAATTTGGTGTTGTCACTTATACGGACAATGTTGGGACGAATCCGCGATCCCTCTTTACCTTGCAAGGCAGCCAAAAATGCTTCTCGTCCTTTGCCAAAGTCCTTCAAGATTAACTCTACCTTGTCGTTAGGACCCAATAAGCCCTTGTCTTCAATCTGCTTGAACATCCTCGAACTGACCTGGTACGCGGCTTCATACTCTGCCCTCTGTGCCTTTCTAAAACCCAATTGACCAGCAGATACATGGAGTTTTACGTGGTGTGGCAATTGCATGTAGTATAAAACCTTCTCGTTGTAGGTTAAATGGTCGTTTTTCTCCATGAAATCGAGATCTTCCACCACGGCCACCATCGAGAGGAGGGTGTTGTGGCGGTGAAACGAGCCGTAGAGCTTCCACAAACGAACTTGTTCATTCTTGTGGCCCTTGAGGGTCTGTGACTTCATTTTGGGATCGATAATGTTGGAAATAGTCTCCTCCGGAGTCGTGGAGGTGGTGGTGAATGCAATGGGTTCAGCGGAACGAGCTGGAAACGTGGTAAAACCGCGCGATAAACAGGCTACAGGCAACCTTGGTGCACCTGAACGCACCAAACCGGTCATCAGCCTCCTAGCGAGCATGGGAACCGAAAGCTGCGAGATGTTCATGCTTGAGTAGGTGAGCGTGGATTCAATTTTTTCAAATGCTGAGGGTTGCCAATATGCACTCTCGACAGTTGCGACCAATCTAGTAGAGGTAAAGGTGAACGGGCTATCTACGAAAGTATTGCTAAACGCAAATGTGGGTAGCCACTAGTAAGACACGGAATTAGGAACCTGCTACGTATGCGACAATGTTGTACCGCATCAAGTTTCTGCAAGAAAATGCAGTTTTACGCACGCAAAGCAGGCACTGCTCAATGTAGATACCAACCCCATCTTCCGTGTACAGACACCATACGTATCTTGGCCAACCGCAAAGAACATAAAATTTAGCGGGATTCTGAGTGTTCCAGGCTCGGGTTGTCTGGAATTTTTAATCCTGTGGTAGCCACAACCAACCAGCGCGCCTTCCCTGCATATCATTATACACGTAATTGCGGACAAGTTTATCTACGTCGTTTATTCCCTTTCCCTGCCGCATCCTCGTGTGAGGTTTTCAGTACTTATCAACCATCCATAGTACATTGCCACCGTATACAGAATAGTCATAGCTTCCTTTATTGTTTGATTTTTAGTTCTGTATCCCCCGGCTATTGAACCCCACAACAACATACGTGGCCATCCTGTCAAACAGATTCAATTTCAACTGCAATTAAGACAATAGCGTTGAAATTACCCGTTTTCAAGCGAATCACAAGCTAAACTTCCAATCCTGTCCTCATAGGGATTCTCAAACGAGTTCAAACACCAAATACTTGGTAAACACAATCAACATGTCCCCCACAATCAACGAATACACATTAGATAAGGTGGTGGAGAATACCACCAACGTGACGAGTCGCATGACCGTGAAGGAGTACAAGCGTATAGGTGAAGGTGCGTTTGGAACCGTGGTAGAGGCGAAGTTAAGACATACCGACGGATCCGACAACGACTGGCTCGGCCCATTTGCTATCAAGCGGGTGCCAGCACAGACAGAGTACAAGAGTCGTGAATTGGAATTGTTACGCGTTGTCAACCATCCTAATATCGTCAGCTTGCGGTTCTTCTTCGAAAAGCTAAGCCAGGAAGACAATAAAGTGTACCAGAACCTCGTAATGGAGTGCTTGCCTTCGAATCTTCAGAGCGAGATCAAGTATTATAGACAGTCGAAGTACACCATTCCATACCCCCACATGAAAGCATACACGTTCCAGTTGACGCGTGCCATGCTCTACTTGCACGGGTTTGGCATTTCGCACCGTGATATCAAACCTTCCAACATTCTTGTCGATCCGTCGTCGGTGACTTTAAAAGTGTGCGACTTTGGCAGCGCCAAGAAGCTCGAGCCAAAGCAACCCAGTGTCAGCTACATCTGCTCGCGATATTACCGTGCGCCCGAACTTATTGTTGGTTGCACAATTTACACCACCAAGATCGACATATGGGGATTGGGGTGCGTGGTGGCGGAGATGTTCCTCGGCAAGCCGATCTTCCAGGGACAGTCGCCAGAGCTCCAGTTGAAGGAGATCTCCAAGCTTCTCGGCCCACCTCCCAATAGCTTCTTCTTCAAGAGCAATCCTCAGTATAGGGGCAGCATGTACCAGACCAAGCTCTTTTCGTGCACGATACCGGAGAGATTCCAGCAGATTTTCAGTAACCTGCCTCCAGATGCCATTGATCTCTTGTTGAAGATGTTGGTGTACGACCCCGAGGTTCGGGCCAGTCCTCGCCAGGTGTTGGTGCATCCGTTTTTCCACGAGCTAAAGAAGGATCATTTCCAAGTATACCCCCGCGGCTCGTCGGTGCCCATCACATTGAACTTATTTAACTTCAGCAACTACGAGTTGGAGCTCTTGGGCGACTACAAAGAAGAATTACTATCCAGGTGACCCGTGTCAATATGCATTCCCTACATCTAGATTAGTACCAGTTGAGCGATACACACATTAGTAATACATCCATTACGTAGCCTTCCACTACAACGCTAAACTATAGCTATACTCGTCCTCGATGTTCTGCGACAACCACAAGACGATGCAACTTAACATGATACAACCATTGCAGATGATGTTGCTGACTCCCATGCCCAACGTGGGGAATCCGTAATGCTTGAGAAGGAACTTGAGTATGAACACCATGAACGAGCCGGCCAATCCGCCGGCAAGAAGCGAAAATCCACAAAACAAAATCACTCTTGCCGCCCAAGCCGTACTTCCGCCGCCGTTCAAAAACGAATTGGAGTTGTTGGAATCACTGAATAAGTTAGATTTCTCGATGGAGTTGACGATTAGCATGCCCAACGTGGAACATATGAAGGGAATCCAGTCCACGAACGTGACATGGACGACGGAAGCGTTCACGGTTTTGGAGTAAACTGCAGCATCAACCATACTCCAAAAGCCAAAAGCGTACAATGCACCGGCAAGATACACGCCCACAGACCTCAATTTTTGGGATTTGGGGAGCCGGAGGCCCGCCAAGTTGAATCTAAATAAATGGTTTCTTTGCTCCATAATGAACTGGGGGTGAGAGTTGGTGATATAGGGCTACATGCAGGAATAGATAGTGCTGGCGGCTTGAAGAACGTGAAGAACGGAAGAAAAATAGGTTAAAAAATTGAAAAGTCAATTGAGTGTTTCAATGTGTGCATGACTGCTCTAGAAATATGCTGGTGCCAAAATTATGCCATTAGCTCAATTATTGCACTTTTTATGAAGAGAAATGCCCGGCCCAATTTGCAGCCGGTGGTCGCAATGCTAAGATGAATTAGGTGGAATCGTCATTTATGTTCAAGACGGTCACTGTTCCATTGTTCTCCGAACAAACAACCGTTTGGCCCTGGCCGATGCAAGTCACTCCCAAGACCGCTGCTCCCGATAGTCCGATACGACACACGATTTCCTTGGTCTGGACGTCCCAGAAGAGCAAACCTGAACTTTCAGATCCAGAAGCAATCAACGGGCTTTCCGTGCAAGTTATAAAGCAGGTCTCACAGGTGTACTTGGTGCTTATGTTGGGCTCGTCTCCCATCCCAAGGTACGTTTTAATCACCTTATTATCCATGTAGTCCCAGAGTCTGATGGCACCGTCAAGACTCGAACTCAAAATATACTTGCCATTGGGCGACAAGTTGACGTAGGAAATGGGGAAGTTGACCACATCGGCCGTCGAAGCAGTGGCTGTGCCCTGACTAGCACTATTATATACAAGTGTCTTAAGACAGTAGCCTGTTTCCAAGTCAAACAAACGCATGAGTCCGTCATAGGAACCACTTACAATTATGGTATCGTCTGGGGTGAGTGCTACGGACAGAATGGGGTCTGAGTGTGCCGAGAGAGTCCGTAACGTTTTCCCAGACGTGAGATCCCACACGGTGATGGTTTCGTCGGCGGAACCGCTCAACAAGATACTTCCTCTAGAAATAAACTTGACGGTGGTCACATGGTACGTGTGCTTTCGAAGCACCTTCAAGCATTTTCCGCTGGAAATCGACCAGAGTCGAACCGTGAGGTCATCGGAACCAGAGACAATTATGTCTGAATTTATGGGGGAGTAGTCCACGTCAGAGACACCCCTTGTATGCCCACGTAGTTCCTGTTTGAGCGTTCCAGACGCCAAATCGTATACTCTGATGGCTCCAGTAGACGAACAAGTGGCCAATGTTTTTCCATCAGGGGAGATTTTCACAGTATTAATCGACTCAGACGGATTCTGGATTGTATATCGTACTTTATAGAGACCATCGCTGATCGGTATGCCACCGGATGGCAGTGCTTCCCTCCCTGAATCACTGTCTTTTCGTTCAGTTTCCGAACTCATAATGTGTTGAAGAAAATAGACGCGACTGCACGCAATTAGAGGAAGAGGCTCGAGACTTGAGGTGGCTGCGAAATTGATACTTTTGCTTTATGCTTTATGATTTATATTCTAGATATAACTTGCCTGCCCTACTTGCGGGGCTGGTTGAGTCTATTTACCAGGGGCCTAGCCCTGTATTCTGGAGCCCTTTCCGTCCTACGGATGTTCTCCCTCTTCGAGACCTTGGCCTTCTGCCCAGTCTCGCCCACTTCCTCCCGCTGCAAGCCAGCTAGAGTGAAGATGGCGGCATCCTTCACCTCTAGCTCCGCTAGCCGGGCCCCGAACCTCCCTAGGAAGTCCCGCGCGTTCTGGGAAATGGATTCCACTGTTCGGGAATCCTCGCCAGCCTTCGCGCCCACCAACTGTTCCAACTCTCGCCATAAGTTGGTTGGACCTCCCACTTCCTTGGCTGCGGGGAACTTCTTCTTCCCGCTAGCCTTCTTCCTCCGGCAGGAGCGCTTTGGCTCCTCTTTTGCCTCCACTTTTGCCTCCACTTTTGGTTCCTCTTTTGGTTCCTCTGGGATTGTGGCTCCACAAAGAGGATTGGTGATTTCACTGGAAATCTCAGTGAAGATCAGGGTTGGTTTGGGAGCGTCAACCAACAATTCCGATGTTCCTATAAGTGTCGATCCATCGGACCCAGCTGTGCCAATGTTTTGCGGGGTCTCTGGTGCCTGGTCCGGCTTCTTCGCTTCTCCCCGCAAGCAGAATGGGCAAAATCCCAGATTGGATCTTGCTGTCTCCAAGTTGATTCCAAGTTGCCATGGAGGAGAGTGGTGTCTGCGGAAATAAAGATCCCTTTCGATGCTGAGGCCCACTTGCTTTTTCGGTCTGAAAAGCGCGATAAAGTTCTTAAAAGCTTCGATCAAGGTCTCAAAAATTTGCAGATTCATTTGTAGAGAACAAGAAGAAACTGGAAAAATCTGAGCCCTTTTTATACTTCTGGTTCCATTTGTGTCGCCTCTTATTCACTAGGCTACCCAGCACAAAAGCCCAAAAAGGTAGTAAAAACGGTACAAAGCTGATCTGGCAGAACAAGGATGATCCAACAGAACAAGATTTGCTACCACTAGGTTTCCGACGATTCAGCATACCAGGATCTGATTTTGAAAGGTGATACACCAGTGAAATATCATTTATAGTAGTAAATCTCTTTTCGTGAAGTCCGATGTAGTGAAAAGAATCTCTAATTCCGTAGAAATTACTGACGAGAGACCATATAAAGATGCCAAAAAGTTTGCACTATCTGACCATACATATGGTTCAAATCAATCAATGGCATATATGATCTAAGGTTCTGTCGCCCTTCTATGTTAGCTCATTTTTTCAATCCAGGACTCCAATAAGCTACTCTCAATTTCATCATACTGGGACACATACCTTCTGGTGGTGAGATTATCCGTGGGCTTCGAATAGGCCCCAACTGAAGAAGGGAAAACCAGGCGTTGAAGCAAAGAACGTGCAGAGTCGCCCGTTTCTTTCATGATTTCCTTCAAAATATACCGTAGATATTGGAGAATAATGAATCGGCCCGTGACCCCTTCAACTTTTTCTGAGCCAGGAGCCACAATAAGTAGATTAAGAATGAGTTCGTTCAATGATTCCAACAATGCGTGTTGTTCTGTAGTCAAGTTTGCCCGTGATTGTAGCTTATGGAGTGCCTTATTGAGTATTTTGGCAAGCTCAACGCCCACTAGCCTTTCTAGGTCCGCTTGTTTTGATGCTGTACGGGATGTATTGCGACGGACTGGAAATGACGCCAAGGAAGAAGACAAGGAGCTTTGTTTATGGCTACTTGTTGGTGCCTTGATGGTGCTAAAATCGAACTGGATTTCTGGTGGAGTCGAATTGTCTGTTGGTGACTCTGAACGTTTCCAGTCACGCTGATTCTGAGCAATGTCTGTGGGGATGTAAAAGTTGTGCGTTTTGTCAAGGTGATGCTGTTGGTCCCAGAGTTGCTTATTTGTGACAGCTTTACGAATGAGCTTTGCCTTTTCTTCTGGAGCCGGAACATTTTTCGTAATGAAAGGGTGCTCAGAGAGCTTATGAGCGCTGTAACGTTGGGTTGGATCGACCACAAAGCAGTGCATCAACAAATCTCGAAACTCTGGTGAGATGTCAAGATCATGCAACCCAATGAGATCAGCAAAGTCCTCATCTGTTGTGCAAGAAGATATGTGACGAAGAGCCCGCATGGGTGGGTAGTCACGCTGCAAGGGTGGCTTACCAGTAACCAACTCGTAAGCACAACTGCCCAAAGACCAGAGGTCTGCCTTGAAGCTATGTCCCTCACTACTGTTGAGAATGACCTCCGGGGCCATCCAGTAGGGTGTGCCAACAGTTGTATTGCGTCGGGAAAAGTTGGAGGAAAGCTGGACGGACACTCCAAAGTCCGTCAATTTGACGCTTCCCAGTCTGGTGAGAAGGATATTCTGAGACTTGAGATCTCGGTGGA
The DNA here is from genome assembly GCA_030570235.1 of Meyerozyma smithsonii. NCBI lineage: Eukaryota > Fungi > Ascomycota > Pichiomycetes > Serinales > Debaryomycetaceae > Meyerozyma > Meyerozyma smithsonii. The sequence continues at coordinate 357,294 of JAJLVE010000001.1, read as the reverse complement.
TTTTTCCCTGACCATGCAAATATTCAAGAGCGACCAAAACCTCGCCAATTATGACAGATATCGTGGTCTCGTCTGTGATGGGCCCAGGACGAAGGATATCAAAGAGAGAGCCTCCATCTGCAAACTCCATCACCACCCACAATTGATAATTTTTGACAAAGCAGCCATAGAAACTTGTTATTTGCGGCAACCGGCATTCAGATATGATTTGTATTTCCCGCAATATGTCCAGCAAGTCTGTGGGATCCTCCTCAAGATCGATTTGTTTGATTGCAACCTCAGTTCCTGTTGCTGTGACATGGCCACGATATACCACACCAAAGGCTCCTCGACCAACCTCTTCACACACTTCTAGCTGGTCCGCACAAGTTACCCTAACCATAGTGGCTGAATACTACTAGCGAACGAGAAAAAGCAAACGTGTTTGTGTAGCTTAACTAGAGGTTTGGTATAAGGCGCGCGATTTCGTAAACCATCGTGCACTCATTGAAACCTAATACTGTCTCTCTACCGGAAGGACATACTGTGATCCCTGGTCGTTGGAGTATAGAGAGACTGCTAGAGCGGCGTTTAACTTGTTAGAGCCTATAGGTTACAGGACTCACAAATTAAGACACTGGAAAAACCCCTTGAACAAGGAGCCATCGCCTTCAGCGACTTTTAACCACTATAATATTGCATAATGTTCGTTCGCAAGAGCCTATGGAGGCTACCGATACGGTCTTTTTGTTCAACACCGGTAGCATCATCCCCGAAGAATCCTAATATCCGTTTAACCATCTTCAACAACAAGGGAGATATAGTCGCTCACGGAAAGGAAGTCCGAAGATCACAGTTCATGAACGAATTCCATCTAGCACCACGAGATCTCCGTAAGTTCTCAAGACCACAGTCACAAATGGTGCCTTCACTTCATACTCGATCTCACGTGGTTCTTTTCAACATTCTAGATGTGAGAGCTTTGGTCCAGCATGACCGGGTTGTTCTCTTCGATCTCATAGGTTCTCGTTCGTTCGAGCTGTACTCCCACTCTCAGCTAACAAAGACGTTGAGCTCCAACCTCCGTGAAGAAAATCTTCCGGGAATGCCATTTGAGTTTCGAGCTTTCGAAGCTATCTTTGAGCATGTCACCTCCAACCTCAGAACAGAAATGAAGGTTCATACCACGGTCACCCAAAACATCTTACGTGGTCTCGAGGACCACGTAGATACGGTCAAACTTCGATACCTTCTTACCCAGTCTAAAAAAGTCACCCAATTTCAGCGAAAGGCCACTCTTATCAGAGACCATGTGGACGACACTCTCAATCGGGATGAATATTTAAATGGCCTTTACTTGCTGGACAATGCCGCTGGTCGGCCCCATACTGGTACAGATCACGACGAGGTGGAAATGTTGTTCGAGTCCTACTATAACACCTGCGACGAAGTGGTACAGACCGTGGCCAACTTACGCTCACAAGTTCGTACGTCAGAAGAAATCATCAATGTGGTTCTAGATTCAAACCGAAATGAGCTCATGATGTTGCGTCACAAGTTCTCCGTCGGTCTCTTATCCATGGGAGTTGTGCTTTACGTTGCAGCTGTCTATGGTGTGAACTTGGAAAATTTCATAGAGGAAAGTGAAGGAGGATTTGAGTTTGCAGTATTGCTCAGCTTCTCTTTACTAGCTGTGGTTGCTGTCATCAGTTTGCGACTGCTTAGAAGGGTGCAAAAAGTGACAATGACGGGACTTGCACGAGAAGATGTACGAACCTTGAGACAAAAGTCTCGGTAAATTATTCTTGTAAATAATACATATCATGCTAGTCCTTCTGCAGTTCTCTTTTTTTAACCACAATCTCGCGGCCGGGAGAACTGACTGGTGAAGGTATTGGCGTTGTACCAGTTCTGAACGGTCTCAACGTGAAGTTATCAGCAGATAGAGGCCGTGGACTCTTAACGTCAGGTAGACGCAATTCATCTCTTGGAGGAGTCAAGTTTCGATTCTTCTTCAATCCGAGCCGAGCATTCTTCTGCTTGGCTTGATACTTATTCTCGCTCTCTACCAAGCCTTCAAATAATTGAAGCCGTAAGTCCACCTTCAACAAATCTTCCAAGAGCTGTTGATAGATATCCAATGGCGGCTTAAAGCCAGTAGATGCCTTAGACAAAGATGGACGGAAAAGTATATGGATAAATGGTACAGCCCCAATAACTGACATATCATTCAAGGATTCCGAAACTTCCTGAATTTTAACTGCATCATCCGATCCAACCAACTCAGCCTCCACATTATCCGAGAGTCCATAGTTTGGAATCTGATTCAAGCCAAAAATGCAGCATATATGTTCGAGGAGTTGCACGAGTGAACTCAAGTTACTCCGTGGGATACTCAAGAGGAGGTGCAAGATATCGTTGCGCCCATGAGAATAATTCGCTATTATACCATCGTACACCATGAAAGGTATCACAGAGTCGCCAATCTCCATGAGCCAGTTCTTGAGAAAGTTGACGACCTGTGGAAGCAGCGACAGTTCGAGAATGAGCAAAATAGGCTCCATGATAGATCTATCACTCGAACTTGCATCAAGAGTATTCTCAGGGTTGTCATACTGACTAATAAGAGATATAATTTTCTCCTTGAGTTGCCAATACGAATGATGGTCAAGTGCTGCAGCCCAATGTACCTTAGCTGTACCATCATCCTTTTCCTCAATGATGCTTGTCATGCGAAAGAGGAAGAAAGGGAGTGAGGCCAAACTCAATAGGTTTCCTTGCTGAACAGAAATCTGTAGCGGAATGTCCTTGTACAAATTGAACTGATGCTTGATGTTTTGAAAGTAGTTGTATGTTGTCCGGTGGGGATCCAGTCCCGCAACAACCGACAGAAAAAAGATACCAGTGCTATTGTTAGACTCAAGCAAGTCAAAATCGGTTTGATAATGCTGAGGATTATTTATGGAAGAGATAAAAGTCGTTGCAAGCTCGTGAAGACGCTTTGACGAAGCTAGAGAAGAATTGTAGACCACTTCCAGCATTCGTGTCAAGGTCTGGTAAACGAGCTCGATCCGAAGCTTTTCAAATCGCTCCAAAGTTTGGACCTTATTATTCAACTCGCTGATAAGCATATGGCGTGTGCGTTGAAGTTGCAAATAGGAGTCGTCATAGCGTTGCTGTAATTGTGACTCAACTTGATCAACATGACCACCTAACATTGTAGACATGTTCACGACAAGCGAGTTGAACCTTTTGGTGGTATCTGACCAACGTTTGTTATCAGAAGTAGAGGCAGGAGCGGGAGGTGGAGGCTGCAGATTGCCAGCCACATAATGTGCTAGTTCCGACCACTCAAACCACATGCCTTCACTTCGGAACTTTTTAGTACCCAAGAAAGTTCCTACTAGCAACTTTGCATTTACTAGTTCTTGTCCGAAATGCTCAAGCTCTCTTCTGGTGGGATTCAAGCCACACGGACGATTCTTCGTAAGCCACGAACAAAGCAGTTCGCTTGAGACGATGCTACTAGAGTGACCAGGGAGCGTGAAAGACCGCTGCAGGCTGGGGACCGAATCTATCATGTCCTTAATGACCGAGGAAAGACGTTGCAGAGAAAGCTTGCTCAAGTATACTCCAGAAGTGATGATCTGCGGAGACGGCAGTTTATCCTCAGCATCCTCCTCTTCTTCTGAAAAGCTTTCAACCTCTTTTTTTTCTGTTTTAGAAGCCTCTTTACCCAATTCTAAGCGCCGGCGGGCCTCGTCATAGTCTATTCTTAGTTTCTCCACCTGTATTGACAACAGAGATTGTTCTTCGTAAAGGTGCTCAAACGATTCAATCGCCGACCTAACCAAAGGCTCATAAACGCGGATAAAGTCGTTTATCTCTTCGAGCACCTGACGATCCAAGGCCGCTGCCAACGTGTTTAAACATCGCGATTCGGCCATGAGGTCTTCCTTGTATGTTTCTGTAGCGGTAGAAAGAGTCACAGGTGCACCGTTGCTAGTCAATTGAGATCTCAGATGCTGCTGTGATATGTTTTGCTTAGTTTCTGGGCTCTTTACCTGGCCCTTCTTTTCAGGTGTTTCTGATTCATGTCCTTTTGTGTTCTCCGCAGGAGCTTTGCTTTCGGAAAAACTTCTCAGAGAAGCCCGTGTGCTACTGAGAACCCTTCCACTAACCGTGCGAGAGCCTGCCGAGCCGGTAGGAGTCTTGAATGGCGTTCCAATGTTTCCAATCATGTCAGCAAACCTCTCCTGGGTAACACCATTTGACCGTACGTTGTTTGTATAACGAGCCACAAACTCTCGAAGCTCATGCACCTGCCTGAGAGATTGCTGCAGTTGTACAGAGAGAGCACGAATCCCCAGTCGGTAATCCGCAGACCAATACAGGTTGGCAAACGTCATAAGTAAATGATGATTTGAGCGCGCGGTTTTTGATCGCGATATAAACACAGGAACCTGATCTATATTTACATTTGGCTGATTCAGAGAACAGGTACTTGTTTGTGCTAAAGCTATTGTCGAGCCATACTGCCACGTTCTGTGTGTTGGTTTGCATTGTCACTTGTCATTAATCTTTCAATTTTCCAAAATAGAATACCAAACTATTATCAGTCTTTTGAATTAGCATGAATGCCGCTCAAGAAATTCTGCACCTCAGTTCCGAAGTAGAACAACTAGAAGCTGAAATAGAGCGTTTTGCTCAAGAGAAAGAACAGGTTTCCATAACCTTGAAAAAGCTCAAGGAGCAGCCAGACCCCGCTTCCGCAGAGTCTGAATCTCTGCTGGAATCTGAATCTGAATCTGAAATAGAACAAGAAGACTTCCAACAACCAGCTCCCATATTCCACAACCATTTTGACCCCGATATTGCACGAATATTGAATGAAGCCAATCAATTGAAAAAGAAGGTCACTCCAGAAGAGACTTCCAGCATCTTGTTCGAGAACATATGTCGATTCACCGGAATAACAGCCTTTCCCATCAACAAATCTTTATTATCGCCTGACGAAGAGGTGTTTGGTATCCGTTTTGACACATTTTCTAACCACCAACGTAAATTCGAGGCACCCCACTATGTTATCCTAAAGAAAGTGCCGCATGAAAAGGAACCCAATCATCACCGCTGGTCGGTGTTCCGCCACACAATTCCAGTCTACATACCGGTAGCTGAAGCAGAGTCGATCTTGGAGCTTGGCGAGGACGATGAAAAGCAGAAGGTTGTCAAATTTGCCAAAACGCTATATGGATATCTCGCACAAACGCAAATGAAGCACGATATCTTCAATTCCCTTTCACTGGACCCAGCTATACGACGCATCGAGAAAGACTTGGCATGCCACCAAGTCCGTATATTCCTCGACTCAGGACGGGAGCTAATAATCCACTGCAATACCTCCTCTGTGATCATGGCAGAAGTTGTTGGTGACGCCGACCTCTCTGCGGCCTGTGAAGCAGTTCTCACGAGTGACATTGCAGCACTAGAACACTCGCTTCCTAGATTACTCACAATACTACATAGTCAAACATAAAACAATCTATTCTACTATTTTAAAAAGCGTTACCAAAGCCTGCACCAGTTGGCTGGTAACCGAGACCTCCAACAGGTCCGTTGGTGATCATCAACGGCTGACCAGAAGGAGTTTCCTCATCTTCTTGCTCAGTAGCCTTTCTCTTTTGCAAATCAGCATAGAGTTCGTCCCTGATCTTTCTGTTCTCATATGCAATCGAGATTTCGTACGGCTTGATGAAGTTGCCCAAGTCGTGGAGCCAAGACAACTCAAGAACATAGTCGAACTCAATCAAGTCATAACAGACATACAACAATGCAACAAAACATTCGCGGTTGCCGGTCTCAACAAAGTAGTCCAACAATTCGTGTGCAATCTTGGTAGATTTGGAAGCTGCGGCAGTCGTAAGGAGACCTGCCCACAACTTGTCGCCCTTCAAGATGGAAATAGCCTTAGCATACTTCTTGTTCTTAGCATAAAGAGTAGCAGAAATCAGTCTGAAGAAGATTATCTTGTGGTTCTCCAATCTCTCAGCCAAATCCAAGGAGTTAAACCTGTTGCTTGACTCATCCTCAACGGTTGCCTTCAACGACTTGTAGTCTTCCTCTTCGATCAACAAGTCGTGGTAAGCGCCGTTAACCACTGAATTGTTCTTGTCCAACACAGAGATCAAGAATGGCTTGATCATAGGCAAGTTATCAGACTTGACAAACATACGGACAACCCTTGGCAAGTCCAACTTGGGAGTCAACACAGACAACAAATCCACCAAAAGTGATGGGTTTTCGTTCATGTAAAAGTTGATTGCCTTGTAGTAAATTTCCAAGTTCGGCACCTTGACGATGATTTCCTTAAACGACGAATGGTCAAAGGCAACTTCAGACTTCTTGATCATGGTCAAGGCAGCATTGTCCCATTCTTCGTAATGACAGTACAAGAAGATCAATTCAGGGTACAAGTGTGCTTCCTCACAGGCTGTCAACACCTTAGGAATGTTAATTCTGGACCAGAATAACTTCAAGTGTTCCATAACCTTCTCTGGACTATACTTGCTGTACAAGATAGCCAACTCGGTGAACATACCCATATGCGCACGCTCCAAGCCCAAACCGCTTTCAAACAATGCAATCAATTCGTTGAAATATCCGTTGTGCTCGTAGGTTGCAACTAACTCAGGAAGTTCTTCAGCATCGATGATCAAGTTCAAACCACAAATTTGAGCCAATCTGAACTCCTTGTTCTCAATACAGGCCGCGTTAACCTTCTTCCACACATCGATGTTCGAAGCCTTTCTTGCGCAATCAACAGCACCTTGGTAATCTTGCAAATATACCAAAGTTGTTGCAAGCTTGGAGTACTTGGAAACGTTAGAGTACAAAATCTTAGCTCCCTTGTAGTTCTTGGCTGCAAACAATTTGTCACCAATTACTTCCAAGTCAGCCACATTAGGACCCGCAACAAATTTGTCGATTTCGTCCAACTTGTTCAATGATGCAAGACAGTTGATTAAAGCTCCATCAATGACACGCTCTCTCAAAGTCTCTCTGGCCATCTCCAAGAAGGAAACTAATTCCTCCTCTTTACCAGCATGCTCAGCAATTTCGATAACTTGCTCATAATTCTCAGGATTCTTCGATTTCACGTAGGAGTCGATGGCCTCTGGGACACGCAAACCATTCAACTGAGCAGTTCCTAATTGGTACCACAATTCTGAAGTGTCGTACTTCTCAGCATATTGCTCTCCGCGGTCCAATGACATGATATCCTCGACCAAAACCTTCATGGCTTCATTTCTCAATTCAAACTTGTCATACACCTCGAATGCCTCCTCATACAATTGGTTGTCAATACACAAAGGTGCAATTTCTTGAGGGTCAAACTTGTCAAGCTTCTCAATATAGTTCAGAACTCGAGACGAGTCGGACTTGATAGCAGTAAGGATCAACAAGCCTTGCAAGGAAGTGTTATCGTTGAATGGAGATGGTTCCAAAATGATCTTCTCTAACAATTCAATTAATTCTTCTTGCATGTCATTCTCCATGAAAGCTTTCACGGTTATAGAAATTGGCTCAGGATCGTTTAATTCAGGAATTCCAGTTGAAATAACTTGATCAACCAATTGCCTTCTGTGAGTGTTATCAGCAGTTAAAACCTTGCCCCATAACGAGAAGTCGGACTTTGACAACAAGTATCTAGCTTGGTACTTGTACATCTTGTTGTCATTCGTGATAGCAATCAACTCGTCATCGTTAGCACCCTTGGAATAACAAATGTATGCAAGGTATGGATCTCTCTTCTCACAGTATTTACCAACAGCCAAGGTATCATAGTTGTGATTCTCTTGCAAGAACTTCTCAGGACTGTTATTAGAGTCAATGTAAATCTTAGCCAAGGTGTTGTATACTTCCTGGTCAGTGGATCCACCTTCTAATGTCTTCTCCAAGAATGGGAGCAATATCTTGAGTCTGTTTCTCTTCTCAACCTCTGAAACGAGCTCCTTAATTGGAACACGTCCAAGGACAGACGAAAGGAGACCCTTAATGATGTTCTCATCACAGTCAACATCCAACAATCCAGCAATAACTTGCGGAGTGTTAGTTGGGTTCACTTGCTGCACGTAGACCTCAATGAATTTGAAGAAGTGATTCTTGTACAAATACAAAATCAAGTCGTGAACAAAGTTGAAACGATCACACACAATAATCAATGGCAACTGATCTTCTAATTTAGCCTCCTTCAAGAAGTTCTTAACCTTCTCACCATTGTAGACATTGTTGTCCCGTACCACCCTCTCGATTTCCTTGGTTTGGTTGACCTTGGCAGCAGTCTGAATGTACTTGAGGACGACATCTGGTTCTTGAGTGATGTTAACAATCGAGGACAAGTAGTAATACAATCCTTCACTGCACTTGTACTCTTCGAAGATTTTGATGAGAGTCAATGGTCCAATCAAATCGGAATACTTGGTTGCGACCTGAATGACAACTTGCAAGTTCTGCTTCATGTTGTTGCCTAAAAGCTCCTTGATACAAGCGACAGATTGCTGCACATTCAACTGACCAAAGTATTGGACCAACCAGTCATTAGGCAACACATTTGTGTGCACAATAACACGTTTGATATCCTTCAAGTCATCGTAATGCTCCAAAGCTCTTTGGAACAATCCCAGCTTCTCACAAAGCTTTCCAATAGTTGGCTTGTCGTAATGAGAGAACATCTGGTTTCCCAAAATAGCGTCCGCAACTTGTGGAGCATGGAGCAAGTTAGTCTCCAAAACTTTAGTTTGCAAGTGGCCCTCGGATGGAGAGTCGTTCTTCAAGGCATCTAATAAGAAAGCAGTACCTTGTTGAATGTAATTCTGAGAAAAGAAGAGATCAGCAATATTCTCAATATCCAACTTTGTTTCAGGGCTAGCCAAAAGCAGAGTTGCGAATTCGGAAGCCTTATCAGGGTTGACACGGACCAAATTCTGAATGAGGTGGGTGAAGTCTGGGTGGTAGTCCACGCGTTCACAGAATGGCAAAATCTTGTCGAATTGACCCAACTCGGCCAAGGACGAGACGACCTTAATGTTGGCGTTAGCACGAATGTACACAGCCAAGGCCAAGGCAGCATCGGAGTATGACTTCACAATGTCACCCAATTCTTCAGAACAGGTCAACTTTTCTTCCTTCAACCATTTTTCAAACAATGGTTTACGGTCTTGCTGGAGGACAGGCTTGGCCAACTCAATACTTTCGTACTTGTTCAAAGTACCACGGTCCAACAATGTGGAGAAGTATTGGAGGATAGGAGAGATCTGGCCCGGCTGGGGAGTAATGTGCTTCAACTTGTTGATGGTGTCCTGGGTACGCAATTGGTCGCTCAGGGCTGCGACTTTGGCAGCGTTGGTGTAGTCGCCTTGGTTTAAGAAGTTTTGGAACTGTTGCTGGAACAAATTCTCGGCTCCGGGGAAACCTCCACGCAGGGAAAGTGAGAGGGCGAGCGAAACGTTAGACAACTTCTCGAGGACATAAGGCACAATCTTCTCACGTGCGACCTCGACTGCCAACACCTGACCAGCCTTGTTAATGGCAATGATACCAGTGCCGTCATTATAGGCGGAGGCGGTGAACACGGGGTCCGAGGAGATACGGTTGACAAAGAGGTTGGTGCCGGTCTCAATGTCGTACAAGTGGATGAAACCATATTTGGTGAGGATGTAAATGATTCCATACTTGTTCAGGGCCTGCAACGAGATGGGGAAGTCGCTAGCAGCATCGGCTGGGAAGTAGATGTCCACCAGTTTCTTCTGGAATGGCGGGTTGCCTTCGGCGTGGTCGATCTCGATGATGTGCAAGTTACCCTCGCCGTTGGCGTTCTTGTTACCCACACAGAACACCTTGGTTGGGTGAGGGGCGCCGTTCAACTTGATCTCGGTGAACTTGGACACATGGCCCTCAATTGCCTGGGAGACATTACGAGACTTGGAGAAAAGCTGAATGTGGCCCGCAATACGTCCGTTCTCCTGGGCAATACCGGTGACGGCATACCAATTGAGGGCGGGCTCGGCGACAAAGCTGATGATTTGCGCACTGTTGAGCGAGTGGTGGCGGTCGGTCAACTTGACGGGTCCGTCGTTGGTGTTGTCGAACACATTCCAGGTGTAAAACGAGTCGTCGGTCACGAGACCAAGCACCTCGGACGTCAACCATCTCCAGAACACCACTGGCTGGGACATGGTGAACGACTTGAGTCGCTGTTTCGAGCCCAAGTTGAATATCTGGACCGTGGTGCCGTTTGCACGGAGAGAAATGACGAATTGCGATGGATGCATGATGGCACTGTCCGCACTCATGTTCTTTCTGGTGATCTCGTTGCCATTCTGCAAGTCTATGATGGCCACGGTGTTGCCTTGGGGACCCTGTTCTCGAACACAGACGTACTTGTCAGATTCCAAAGTTGTTGACCGGAAATCCAAGGACTGGGCAGCGATGCCCAACGATGGCAAACGGGCCAACTCGGAAAAGTCAATGGGGATATCTGACATTCCGACTTTGAACGTTGATGTTTTTGTCAGGAGTGATTTAGTGGGCGAGTGCGCGGGTGGGGTCGGCACTACTTGCAGGACGCACTTCCTTGCTGGACGTCGTGGTGTTTGGATATACCGCGAAAGAGGCTGTACTGTGGATGCGGAGCGACAGAGGTTATGGGACGTGTAGTTGCTGATGCTATATAGGGGGACGTACGCGGGCAATTGCGTCTTCCACTATGTCGTTAGTTATCCCCGTAGGGCTGTCGTTGCTGAGCCGCGATCTGCGGTGCTCAATGTAGCGTTTTGCGTAGGTCCACTCGCTGCCGTACCAGTCGCCGGTAAGCATGGAGATCTCCTGCTGGCGCCGTTTTTCCGGCCCGGTCCACTCGCGCGAGAAGATGGTGTCCAATTCCCAGTCGACCTGAAAATAGGCCACTTTTCTCACCGCGACTTTGACAATGGTGGGTGTGACGAACAAGTCTTTGTCGTCCTTGACCTCATCGACGGACACCGTGTCCGAGAGCTTCTCACTATCCTGAAAGGCCTCATCAGCGGCGTCGGATTCCTGCTTCTCGGCCGATTTCTTCGTTTCCAGCGATTCTGTTTGCGACTCTGTTTGCAACTCGGTGTGGGAATCTAGCGATGACGCATCTTTGGGGAGTTTCTGCGGAATGACGGCTTCCTGCCAGACTACCATTGCCGCAGACAAGTTCCGGATCCAGTCGAGCGTCGCGGTCGGTGGACGGGCTCCCATCGAGTTGAGAGAGCACAACCGGTGCGTTCGTATGTGCACTAGCAAGGAATAAATGTAGCCCCTCGTTTCGGGCGACACAAAGACCAGCTCAGCCACCTGTCGCAAGGCTAGCAAATCTGGCGGCACCGACACGACAAGCTGCTCTGGCGGGTCCAGGGCATTGAAAAACTGAGAAAATGCAAATTTGTGCCGCAAGTGAGGAACCAACCGAGGTGGTGCTCCGTCACTCTGCCGCTTGACTACGGGAACCACCATGAAGATAGACGGCCGAGACGCCTCCAGGTCTTGGAACTGTATCGGCTGCACCAGGCGACGCAGCGAATTGGTGTTGTAGCAGTCTAGGGCGTTGATGAAATGGATGATGTTGCGCTGATACGCGGGAGGGGTAGTTTCGAGGTTTTTGAGGAGAATGACATTGACTAGCTCGGGCATGGCGCTGCCACTGGATGCACCTTTAGTCATCAGTTCCACTAGAATCTTTTCTTCCGGCTCGTTTTGCACGTCTACAACAACGTGGGAAAGCCTGTAAAACTTTATCACCTCGTCAGCCAAAGCGTCTGAGGCCGAGTCGACGTCGTCGGTGAACACCGCGAAACGGAGTTGCGATACAGCCGCTAGCGAAAAGGCATTAAAAAGATTGTTCATTTGGAGGCCTGCTTCACATACATCGTATCCGGTGCCAGCAAAAGCTAGAGGGCGCGATCTTATCTGATCAGGCCCATTGCACCACACAAGGATGCAAGCCGATATAGGGGACGTGTAGCGGGGCTTGTATATGGCCAAAAGCAGCAGCAAATTAGGCGTTCGTGCTGCCGCTCTGCGGTGTTTTCGTTTCCCAATTGGTGCCATTTCCCAACAGCCGCTTCCCCGTTCCCCGTTGGCTGCAATTCCATGTACGATTACCCGTTTGTGGCAAATGGCGATTTTGGGGTTCCCGACCCCACGCCTAGACCCAAGCCCGCCCCTATACCGTTCTGACATACCACTGTAGCCTCAAGCATAGTGATGCAATGCATGTAGACGTTTCATCTCCCACAACTGCCGCTCGGCTAACAATAGGTGGAACTGGCCATGTGCACGCTCAGGGTCGCGGAAAGCGGCCGCAGTGCACCAGGACGCGGTAGCGCGATGGACGGGTCTTTTATAATTGAAAAATAAACAGGACCAACCGGGGGTATCCAATTAGTTTTGCATATTGGACTATCAAGCTTGTTTGTTTTTCTCCTCCGTACGGCCAGAAAGCTCTTAGTATCACCCATCCCTGTTGAATGGGGTCCCACGAACGCCCTAACATGACATCGCAAACTATGGAGTCTCGTCTTAATTCCTTGCCGAAGTTTCTTCGGTCGGAACCGTCGCCCAAGATCCAAGATTCGGCTTTCCCGCCGTTCAAAATCGAACACAGGTACCGTGGTGTGTACGAGCGTGCTGGATTTGATGTCAATCTTGGCTCAAACAACCCGAGAAACCACCCTTCTCGTCGCCACCAATCGCCTACTTCTTCATCTGCATCTTCCCACAGTCAACAGGGCCACCACAGGGGCACACACCTGCGCCAGCGGCTGCAGTACCTGATGCACTCCCACCAGTCCCGACTGCAGCGTCTGTTGCCCGGTGAAAGTGGCTACGACGCTTACCCAGGCGTCCAGAGCCGACCCTACGGAAGCTCGGGCGACTTGCCGGTGGACCACCCAAGGCACCTGCCTACGAGATCCACCATTCTGCTGAACCTGGTGCCGCTGGTGAGACTGGATAGACTGTATCCGAGACAGCAAGGCTATCCGTCCTACCAGCAACAAGAGGCTCCCAATGCCAAGACATCGCATGTCGACATTCAACCACCGTTCCAGGCGCACATACAGCCGCAGCTGCAGCCCGCTCAGAACCCGTACCAGGTGAACCGGTTTGAGAATGAGGCCAAGCCTGTAAGCTCCATCTACGAGGAGCCTCAGGAGCCTCAGGAGTCCCAGATGCCCCACATACAAGAAACGGCGCCGCAAGAACAGTATGATCCGCGCAAGCAGGCTCGTGCCTTGCGCAACAACTCGGCCACCCGTGTGGGCGACTACGACCACCAACCGTCGTCAGCCGGCTGGGAGTCTCAGCAGGCTCCACCGCCAAGAGCCGATGTAAACCCCAGTGTCGAAATGCAAAAAGTGCTGTCAGCATCGGAACTGGTGGGTAACGCCAGAAACCTCGCCGTGAATGCAGCACCTGCTCCGTACCCTACTGTTCCGTATGGCTACGAGAACGACTCTAGCCACTCCACCTACATGTTTTCGGAGCCCAATCACACCTCGCTGTCTACCGTGTACTCGTCAAACCTGAACTACAACAGCAAGTACGACAGCTTTGATTTCTCTCCACAACAGCAACATACTCGGAACTTCAAGGCGTTACTGCTTGATTTGAACAATCCCGTCGACATGGAGCCCCTCAGAGACAACGAAGAAACTGTCGTTGAAGTGTATCCACCCCCAGTCAGTGAAAAACACCGGCTCTCAAACGATCTTGCAGACTTCAGACGGGACGTCGAAGATCATAAAGCTTACAGCCCCATTTCTCCACCCCTTCCAAGCTCAGCAAGACACGGGCCTCCTCAGTTGCCATCAGCTTCGCCTACCCAGTTGGGCCTCGCAAAGTTCGAGTCATACAACTCACCGGTGCCTACCATAGTCACCACTATGGATGACGGCACCGTTGTGGGCAATGGTACCGACTATGAACGTTTTCTCAAAACTGATACCCTGTTGCCCCGGCAATCTGCCGTGCGCCATAGTCAGTTGTCCACTGTGAGCTCTATCATCTCGAAAGATCGTCAACAGCACTACATGCCCGATGATAATGAGTCCGAAGACGAGGTTGAGCGTGAACTAGAGAGACAACTTAAGAGCTTAACCGTGGGTGAGGGCGACGACGATGCCAGCGCTACCATATCCACCGTCAGCCAGCATAGAGCGCGGTCCAGTATTGATCACCCAGCATCTCCTGAGACCACAGACTCCCGGTTTGACGAGACGGAGCTCCAGACTGAGGATAGCCGCAGGCTGTCGATCAAGCCACTCATGTCCGATAGAATTAGAAGCATACAATCCGAGGTGAAGCCATTGAGCCCCAAGGTTCACCAGGTTGACGAAGAGCTTCGTGGCATGAATCTTGGTCGCGATCCTATTAATACCCAGGAACCCGAAGAGGTCATGGACCACAGCCGCGAAACGTTCGGGCCAGGAAAGGGTCCTTGTAGAAGTTGCCACCATCCAATACAGCCAAATGCTACTGGCAAAGACAAGGCTGTGTATTCTCGTACTGGAGAACTTAGTGGACAATGGCATCGTGGTTGCTTTACATGTGCATATTCCAACTGTGTCGTCAAGTTCAACAAGACAGTACCTTGTTACGCGTTGGACGACCAACCATATTGCAATCACCATTATCATGAATTGAACAACAGTTTGTGTACCGAGTGTGGAAGCGGAATCGAAGGCGAGTGTATCGAGAACGAGCTCCAGCAAAAGTGGCACGTTTCTTGCTTGCGGTGTGAACAGTGCAGCCGGACCATCAAGAGCGACTACTATCTTATTAATGGCACCACCTACTGTGAATCTGACGCACTTGCCATCATCAATGGCCAGGCGTACAGCGACGCGGACGGCAACGTCAGAGGGCTTTCGACCACCGACCGGATCGAAAAGAGAAGAACGCGGATGATGTATGTAGAGCTCTAGAACTGTATTATAATGATAATGTACAAAATACCATAATTAAACGTCAATGATGGAGTCACTCTGGCGACCGGGATTTGGACTGCTGGCGTGGTGGTGGTGGTTGCAGCGAGCCGGGCTCGTCGTCTTCGAGCTCGTCGTCGGTGATGATAAAATTGTCCTGGTCAAAGTCTGCTGAATTCAATTCGACGTTGTTTCCGGATTCGAGGTCGTCGAAGTTGCCAAACACGAACGCGTCGTAGTTTCTGCCGTTTCTGTTGTGGTGCAATTTCTGCTGCATTTTGCGGTAGATGATCCAGGTGGTCAAGCTTGCTGCTGCGCCAGTGACGACGATACTGATAACGTCTATTACCTTGGTGGAGGAATCAGTCTTGGAGTCGCCCAACTCCTTTATTTTGTGGCCGACAAAGAGGTGAATCAACATCTTGGGCGAAGTAATCACCGAAGCGCCAAGGTACACCCAAGCCGACAACTCCGGAATCGCAGCCAAGGCGCCGTTGGAAAGCGAGTATGGCAAGGGACACAACCGGATCAACACCAACAAAAAGAGACTGGTGTCCTCACGAAGAATTTCCGCAAACGCCCGGAACTTTTCGTTGGAGTTGACAAGCCTCTCACCCTGGCTCCGAAGAAGGTATCTGAACACAAGAAACGACACAAACGAGCCAGAAACCGAGGCCAGGGCAAGCAAGGGCCATCCGTAGGGGAACCCATACACCATACCCGCGAGAAGGGACAAGGCACTGTAGCCAATGAGTGGTGGGAAACCAACAAAGAACACAAGTGTAAATAGAATCCATCTTCCTCCGGGCAATCCGGCCCACGCGTCAGAAACAACCACCAAAAAGCCTATGAGGTACTTGTGGAAGATCAACACGAGGATGCCCAATATGACACCTACCACAGCAGCAATTTGGATGATGACCTGTCTTATTTGCAGCTGGCTTCTGTACCAATCTAAGCCTTGGTTGGAGATCTCGTTCAAGGCTTCGGTTCTAGAACGAAATTCATTGCGAACTCGGGAAAAGAACCCGATGGGAGGTGACTCTGAAGCAGAATGGAGTCTTGGCATAGCCGTTCGCTATAATAATAGATGCAAGTATGGGTTGTCAAATTGTAGGGTTTTGTGTGCGCATATATATTTTGTACAGGTGTGATTACATGTACACGCAGGACAGAGAAGAGGTGGTACGGTCAAATGTAATTGAGTTTATAGAAATGATAGCATTGTCAGTGATGTTTTGTTCGTTGGGATTAAGTGAGTGGGATGGCTTACCAGTCACTAAAATACCCTATTTCTTGTTTCAATGACCGCAAAATGCAACATTACGTTCAACGACCAGATAGTATATCACTGACTTCAGGGTAGACAGTAGCAGAAAAGAGTACAAGAACGATGGATAACCAGTGGGCATAATTGAGAGACGAGTCCATTGGATGCTGTGGTTTGAGTGCGTTGGAATGCGGTGCACTGGATGAAAATCGTAGACTAGGTGACGATTGTCTGTTTCTCTATCGAATGACATAGGATGGGAGTTTCTATGACGCCGATCATCGAC
Organism: Meyerozyma smithsonii; assembly: GCA_030570235.1. NCBI lineage: Eukaryota > Fungi > Ascomycota > Pichiomycetes > Serinales > Debaryomycetaceae > Meyerozyma > Meyerozyma smithsonii. Next base: position 340,751 of record JAJLVE010000001.1, on the reverse strand, counting down.
GCCTCTTCCAATGGCACACAAAATCGATTATGTTGGTTAGATATACAAAAATTTAAAACTTTGCAAAAGTGATCATATGTCTTCTTTTTCGTAACCAAGCAGGGCAGGAGGAGGAGAGTGGCGTTAGTATAAGCAGATGAGACAATCTCTAGGTACATTCTTGGAATATTGAGCATAAAGAAGCAAAAGAAAAGTCTAATAAAATACACAGAAGTCACTCTTTGGTTACGGTTCGCGAGCACAGGAAAAACTGTCACTGGTTCCTGGCGGTAGAAATTGCTAGACCGACAGAAAGAGAAAATCTGATCACTCAGACTGAATCAAGAACAACCGCCAAGATGAAATAGTATTTGCAGCCATCGTGTTTCTTTGAAATCATAGTGACAAAATATCGAGTCGGGTTTCTAACCGTTGCATAGATATCGCTAATCTCGGAGTCAAAGCCTGGCTTGGAAATAACTGACTGATCCTGCGCACCAGATTCCCCACATAAGATGAACACCAGATGCATCCAGGCTTGGCAGCAACATAATGGCTTTGAACATGCATAGCTGCGTCATCATCTGCCAAGCATCTGCGTTGCACCACAGGATGCATTAGCATAAATTTCTCGCACCATCTGCAAGAATGTTTGATGCAAGACGCACCAGTGCTGCAAAGGATCACCTATTTGGGACCAATCGACGATTCAATTACATTAATTAGCCACCATTACAGCCACAGCAGCCCCGCCTCCCGACGAACATGCAAAGGATGTCGGACCCTGGTCCAAAATAATGTTCGCCTCGGCAGCCGGTGCGGCTCAGCGAAGGTAATCTCGCTGTGCGGCGGTTTGCTAATAGGTGCAATTAGACGAAAAAGTATTGTGGCTCGCGAGACTGCAACCAGTTGACAGGTGTGGCGGAGACTTTTTTTTTGTTCTATATAGGCACGCCAAGCGGCACAGCACTGGACACCACAGCATGCCCACAGCGTTGATCGACGTGGACAGGCACCTCTTTGAGCCCATAGCCAACCCTGGCTGCGCGGACTTGACACTGGAGAAAATCCAGTCGTCGCCATATACCGACGCCGACCACCTCTTACAGCTAGATAGGCTCGAGTTCCGGTACCGAGCGGTGGCATTGGCACTCCAGTCGTTCGAGATCACCAGCCCGCGGTACGGGTTTGACGGCTATGATGACTCATTCAACATCAAACAGATCTGGCAGCTAGCGCTCGAGTACGCCATCAGGCTAGGACAGGCATTGCCACCCACCGAGATATACGTGATTGCATTCCGGTCACAACTACACACCGAAACCCAGCAGAGCTCCGAACGACGCAAGTACCTCGGCGACGTAGACAAGGACTCACATATCGAGGCCAATCAATCCGGAGGCTTACTCAAATACTGGTTTGGGACCCCCGAAGACACCATGGCCCGAAATTTGGCCACCTGTTGGTGGAGAAGCAAGGAGGACGCCAAGGCCGGTGGCGGCGGAAAGGCACACCGCCAAGGGATGGCAAAAGTGAAAGGCTGGTTTGCACACTGGCAGGTGGAGGAATACCAGGTAGTGTTCACCCAGGAAAGTTACACCATAGACCGCATCAACTAAAATAGATAATACCCGCGGTCGCGACCACAAAACAACCGTAGAGGGCTTATCTCTTATCGCCGGTGTAAATAAGCGCCAGAAACGCAGGAAAACGGTAGCCAACTAAAGGGCCCTTTTAGCGCCTGGCACGTGATATGCATATGATGCACGTCATCTGCATGCCGTATGTGCATCCCACCCCGCACGGCAGAAACAGGCGCAGAAGCCACCACTGTGGCATTTGGCATACGGCGATGCATGCAGAGATTGGCGCCTGTTAAGGTTTAGTGTCACCACTCACCACATTCGCTCGTAGTTTGGCATCCGTTTTTTTTCGATTTAGCAGAAATTGCCTGTATGGGAACTATTATATAAGTGAGCAGCAACCCTAAGCATTTGCTATCCACTGGTGCAGCCTTTCTACAATGTCCTCTGATCACACGGTAGAACGTACTGCGAGCGACAGTGCTAAGAAGAACACTTATGTGGAAGAACAGCTGGCGAATGACTCGGAACTGACGTCAGATTCCACCTTGTACTCGGAAGGTGATTTTGACCAGGTGTATCTCAGCAAGTCGAAAGTGTTGGCTGATGCTATCGATGAAATTGGCTTTGGTCGCTACCAAATAGGCTTGTTTTTCGTTGCTGGCTTTGGCTGGTTTGCCGACAATGCCTGGCCCATTGTTACCTCTTTGATAGTGAGCAGACTCACCGAGACAGACGGGGTCCACCACCCACCTAATAGGGCCCCATATCTCGTTTTGGCCCAGAACTTGGGTCTTTTCGCCGGGGCGTCGTTCTGGTCGTTTTCGGCCGATATCATTGGCCGTAGATGGGCCTTCAACCTCACGTTTTTGATCACCGGAGTGTTCGCCTTGATTGCGGGCGGATCGCCCAACTTTGTAGCCATTGGCATTTTTGCATCGTTCTGGAGTTTTGGCGTCGGCGGTAATCTTCCTGTGGACTCAGCCATTTTCCTCGAGGCCTTACCGTCGTCCCACCAGTGGTTATTGACAGCCATGTCGGCCTGGTGGGCGTTGGGCCAGCTCGTGACCAACTTGGTCGCATGGGGCCTTCTAAGCAACTACTCGTGCAGCGACCCGTTGAACTGTCGCAAGGCCGACAACTGGGGCTGGCGGTACCTCTTGTTCACCATGGGCAGTCTCACGATCGTGATGTTCGCCAGTCGTTTCGCTTTCCGAGTCTTTGAGTCGCCTAGATTCCACTTGGCCCGTGGCGATGACGACAAGGCGGTCGAGACCATCCACAGAATTGCCAAGATCAACCGCAAGGAATCTTCACTCTCCACAGAAGACTTGTCTCGGTTCGACAGCCCAGGCCACGTTGACAAAGGGGAAAACTTGTTGGTCAAGGAGAAGCTAGAGAAGTACAAGTTGACCCATATCAGACAGTGTTTCGGCTCGAGAAAGGTGGCCCTCTCCTCTGGATTGGTGATTGTGGTGTGGGCGTTTTCTGGTTTGGCGTTCCCGTTGTACAATGCGTTCTTACCCACGTACCTTGAGATGCACGGGAACAACGGACAGAGCTTGTCGGTGTACGAGACGTACAGAAACGCGTTGATCGTGTCGGTGATCGGTATTCCCGGCGCGTTGATTGCTGCCTTTTTGGTGGAACTCAGGATTGGAAGAAAGGGCGTGCTCGTGTTATCGTTCTTGTTGACCGGGGTGTTCTTGTTCGTGTCCACCACCGCCAGAACCGCCAATGCCAACTTGGGCTACAACTGCGCCTTCTCCTTCTTCTCCAACATCATGTACGGAGTGCTTTACGCGTACACGCCCGAGATCTTCCCCACCAAAATCAGAGGCACCGGTATTGGCCTTGCAGCCTCCGCCAACCGTATTTTTGGAATCTTTGCTCCCATAATTGCCATCTTTGCTGACTTGACGACGTCAGCACCAATTTTCGTGAGTGGTGCCCTCTTCTTGGTTTGCGGCGTGTTATCAGCCTTCTTCCCCTACGAGCCACGGGGCAAGAAATCATACTAAGAAGTATACATAGATATAAATTATATGGGATGTCAGCGACATCCCGCTATGCCGCCACGCACCCGTAGACTTGCACCAGTGCCAAATTTGCAGCCTTTTGCAGCCTTTTGCAACCACCCGACTGGCAGCTCCTGCAGACAGCAACCGCCTTGCTACCCGCGCGGAACGTCCTGCCGTATCAGGGCATCGCACCCGGCTCCCTATATAGACCACCCAACTTTGGTTGCCACGATAATGTCTTTCACCACCAATGCTGAGATAGCGCAATTTGGAGGCAAGTTGTACAAGTTGTCGCACGAGCTGTCTGCTACCAAGACCAAGATGGATGTGAACGTGTTCGTTCCTCCAGGATCAGCCAAGGTGCCTGTCTTGGTCTACTTGTCTGGCTTGACCTGTACTCCCAACAATGCCAGTGAAAAGTCGTTTTTGCAGTACTTTGCGGCCAAGTACGGCTTTGCCATTGTGTTCCCAGACACCTCCCCCCGTGGTGCCAACATAGCAGGAGAAGACGACTCGTGGGATTTTGGCACTGGTGCCGGCTTCTACGTGGACGCGACCGAGCAACCATGGCTGGCAAACTATAAAATGTACACGTATGTCCACGAAGAGCTCCAGGACAAGTTGGCCCGGGAGTTCCCCAAGCTCGACTTTGCAACCATATCCATCACTGGCCACTCAATGGGTGGGTACGGTGCGTTGTCTGGGTTCTTTCGCAACCCTGGCAAGTACAAGTCGGTGTCTGCGTTTGCACCAATTGCCAACCCGCTGACGTGCCAATGGGGAGAAAAGGCGTTTGGAAACTACTTGGGCTCCAACCAGGAGCTGTGGTACAAATACGACCCTACCCACTTGGTTGGTGCTTACCAGCACGAGCACCAGCCAGATATCTTGATCCACCAGGGTGCCGCCGATGGCTTCTATGCCAAGGACCACCAATTGCAGCCGGAGAAGTTTGTCGAGGCGGCAAAGGCGTCCGGCTACAGGGGCAAGGTTGACCTCAATGTTGTGGAGGGATACGACCACTCGTACTTTTTCATTAGTTCATTTGCTGAGGCTCATGCCAAGCACCACGCTAAGTATTTAGGGCTCTCGAGTTCTTTGTAAGCAAATGCCATCAACCAGTAAACTTGCTTTCCCACGCATCACACCACTTGAACTTTGTATCGCTGCCTTTGTTGGCCGCCTTGACCACCTTCACAAGCTTGAGACACTTGGTGGTGATGTCCAGGGCATACTGCTGGCATTCGTCGCCAATGTAGTTTTCGAGCATCAAGTCCACAATGAGCTTGTCTATAAGCGCCACTATGTCTTTCTGGCTGTTGTAGATCGAGTTGATGGTGGTGCCGGTGGTGACAGACGGCAACGACCGCAAAAGCGACGAAAGCAAGAGTTTGATAAGCTTGAATTTTTCGAGCCATGTAGATGCAAATTGGATGAGTTCTTCCTTGTTTTCTCCGCTGGGCGGCTTGTCTTCCTCCTCCTCCTCCGAGTCGGAAAATCCAAACGGATCCTCCATCTCGAATCCGTCGGGGTCCTGGGCCCATTCTGCAAATTCGTCGAGTCCGTCGTCCACCAAAAGAATGCTCTGTTTTATACGGCGGTTGAGAAGCCCGAGCTTGCCAGTTTTGATAAGCTCCACAAGCTCGTCACAAAGTTCCCAAAGACGACCAACCGAGACAAGTCTCTGGTCGATTTTTGACTCGGTTGGTTCGGTGCTGGTAGACACCAGGTCTTCTACTAGCAAAGAAAGCTCTCCAGCAAATGAGTCTGTAGCCGAGAGAAGTGAACTGACCAAGCCAATGATTTCAGTATGGTATATGTCACTAATTTCCACTGGGTCCAACTGGGCCACCACCGTAACTGTCAACACAACGGTCTCAGATAGCTGCTGTACGGTTTTGTAGGCGGTATCCACCTGTGTGAGGTTCTCGGGCTTGAAAACAATGCCTACTTTTGTAACATGGGCCTTTATCAACTTGGCCAACTTGTCGAGCTCTTCAAGAGGCTTTTGGACACTGGCTGTTTGGGCCTTGGTGACTTCAGCAGTGGACAAGCTGGTTTTCCAGTACTGCAGAGCTTCACTGATGGACTTGAGAAGCTTCAAGAGGTCTTCTGAGGTATGTGCCATGTTGTGCTGGTGCTGGATCCAGATGCGATGCGACACAAAAAAATGGGTGCGAATTCAAGCACTCTTCGGTCTGGGAGAGAGACAGGAACAATTACAGTCATGATATAAAATGCCTTTTTTCTACTTATTCACCAGTCGTCATCGTCGTCGTCGTCACTACCAGCAACCTTTCCCTTTCTCTGGCTAAGAGCGGATGCCAATGCGTCAGCCAAGGTGGCCGGCTGGCCTGGAGCTGCTGCTGGAGCAGAAGCAGAACCAGACTCAGCACCTCCTGGACCCAGCGCTTGCTGGAGCAATGGATTAGGACGCTCAAGCTGAGACTTGTCTGTCTTCTTGAGCACCCCAATACCAGCACCCTGGATCGAGGCCAAAAGTGCATTACGAGAAGGATCCACGGTAGGCAATGCAGCTGACGGTCCATCAGACGAAGACAAGTCTGGAGGAGGAGGTGGAGGAGGAGGTGGAGGACCACCAGAAGCTTGCTGCTGTTGAGTAGGTGGCATAGGAGGAGGAGGTGGTGGTGGACCTCCGGCTGCTGGTTGCTGCTGGGTAGGAGGTAATGGAGGAGGAGGTGGAGGAATGCCAGCTCCAGGCTGTTGCTGCTGGGTAGGTGGTAATGGCGGTGGAGGTCCTCCAGTTCGAACTGGAGGTGGTTGGTGTGCCTGAGGAACCGCCGGCGTCACCGTATGCTGAGCTGGTGAAAAAGAATGCACTGGAGGAGTTGGAGGAACGTAGGCATTTTGCGTTGGCGGAGATGCTGGTCCCGTGTGGGGAGGAAGTGCAGGAGGCTGTGGTTGTCCGTAACCGGCCGCTGGAGGAGAAGGAACAGAATTGCCGGTATTCTGTGGCGTTGTTCGTGCTCTGGGCGGAGGCGGGGGTGGACCGGTTCTATTTGCTCTTGGAGGAGGTGGAGGTGGAGGCCCACCAGTGCGCTGCTGAGGCACGGGAGCTCCCTGAGCCCTCGGAGGAGGAGGAGGAACATTTCCACGAGAAGGAGGAGCCGGTGGAGCTTGTGAACGGCCTGGAGGAGGCGGAGGAACATTTCCACGGTTAAACGCTGGCGGTGCCTTGTGGCCATAACCAGAAGCAGGACTCTGGCCGTAACCGGAAGCAGGACTCTGGCCGTAACCGGAAGCAGGACTCTGGCCGTAACCGGAAGCAGGACTCTGACCATAACCGGAAGCAGGACTCTGACCATAGCCGGAAGCAGGACTCTGACCATAGCCGGAAGCAGGCTGACCTGGTTGTCCAGGCAATCCTGGAAGCGGACGATTGTTGGGGGACAGAGCAGCCTGGCCCGGACCAGGAGGAGGTGGAAGCAGCGAGTTTCTGACCGGAGGAGCGACAGCGTCCTTCGGAGGCAAGCGAAAGCGCGACTGGGGCGTCACCTGCGGTTCTGGAGTATCGTTCGGAGTAGAAGCTGATGGTGACGGCGAGGGAGAAGGTGAGGGAGAAGGCGAAGGCGCAGGCGACGACTCTGGGGACGGAATTTTCGACACTGGCACGGACGTCGGGGCCGAGGCCGAGGCAGAAGCCGAGTCCGAAGATGCGCCTGGAGGAGGAGGAGGAGGAGGAGCCTTTTTGTGTTTCTTGGGCGCTTCTGGAGCCGGCAGAGCTGCCGCCTGGGGTGCACTTGAAGTGCCAGAAGCTCCAGCTTCATGCTTACGCTGGAACCTGCGTGGCACTGGTGGCTCGAGGCCAACGAGCGGTCCCCCCAGCTGGGCAATGTAATTCTTGATAAACTCGCGGTTGTCGTAGATCATGTCCTCGGTGATCCCTGCTGTCTCGAGCTCGTGGTACAACGAGCGCCACTCTGGCGGCGGAGCATCGTCGTAGTAGAGAATGCCCTTTGCTCTGCGGGACCGCTGGGCCGTGTTGACGTCCATAAACTCGCCTCTGGGCCCCGGCTGCTGGCGCCGACCGTCCGAGTGCACCTTGTCACGCAAGGCAATTGCGTTCTTGTTGTTGACGGTTTGCTTCAGGCCGTGTTTGTTGCGGGTGGTGACCCGTTTGTAGAAGTGGCTGGCCTCGCTGGTGTCCTCAAAAAGCAACCCCACAAGACAGTCTTCGATTTCAAAGGTGTGGAAGAACTTTCGATCCTGGTGATACTCAAAGTTGACCCACAACTCCTGGTCCCATACCACACCACGGTGGCCCACGATGTCCACCAATTTGAGAAAGTATGTGTGGCCCACCAAGTCGTCTACTAGCACAATGGCTCCGACTAGGCCGGTGTAGGTCCAGTCGGTGGGGCTGGGATGGGCAATGTAGAGACGAGCCACCGTAGCATCTAGGATCTTGTTGTTGGCCTTGGGGATGACACGCTTGATCTTTTCCTTGTCTGCGGTCGTCAAAAGCCCCATGATGCGTGCTGTGTGAAATCGGCCGGTTTGTGCTACCCTGGAGTTTACAGGAGCAGTTCGCAACTGGGCTCCCTATACAAGCCCAGCCGGCGGGCCAGGTGCAGGCCGCCACCCCAGCCAGAGTGCGGCCGTTAGGCAAAAGTCTTTTCGCGAAATCAGCGATGTCACGTCAAGGAGGAAAAGCCAAGCCATTGAAGTCGGCCAAGAAGCAGCAAACCGAGCTCACCGACGAGGAGCTCGCTTTCAAGGAGAAGCAGAAGGCAGATGCCCAGGCTAGAAAGAAGATGGCCGAGCAGGCCAAGAAGGGCGGGCCAATGGTTGGCGGTGGAATCAAGAAGAGCGGAAAGAAGTAGAGGCGTTTGCTGGCTCAGAGCAGCGTGGAGCCGTGCTGCAACGTAGTAGACATGCCTATTTTTTGTTTTCGTTTTTCGTACCTGTAATCTATTTGATCCACTCTACATGTAGTCCTTCTCCGTGGAGATCCTACACCACCTGAGGGTGGTAAATTGGCGCTCTCACCGTGACACCACGACACCTAGATAAGTGTTGATTACTTAACAAACTATTCATGACTTGCTAATACAATAGGTTTGGATGTAGATCACAAGATACTCGTCTAACCACCTATTTTAACGAAACGCTAAGTGTTCTACAAAAAACCCTATCAATTATCCCCAGAAATGAGTTACCTGGATGATTGGGAATTTACTGTGGGCATCATTAATGAATATCCCCTTCCAGTTATTCTCAAGACAGCACGCGAGTATGGTCCGTGGCTCTCCCAAATTGAACTTTCCTTGAGGTTTGATACCGGCCTTTGGATGTACTATCAGGACAACTTCGAGTCCTTTGACCCCTACTTTATGCTGACTAGGGAAGAAAAATCCGAAATCATAGCCCGGTGGGACTCAGCTATCGAGCTGTTGATCTCCAGGTCGATTGGTGGATATATCAAGAGAAAGCTACTCGAATCAATGCCTCCACCCGGCTTAGGACAGCTCAAATTTATCAAAACCTCCTTAGAAGCGACACCTGCACCCTTTTTGAAGAACACTATGCTCGACTTCATTGACATAATCAACCCAGAAAGCGATCATACTCCCATGGCGCGTTATAATTTCTTGAAAACATGTCACTTTCCCCGTCTCAGTGATAGGTCGAAGGCAAGTCTCTTTTACATGGCTACGGGTGCCCCAGACCGGTTATATAGTGCCTTGGGTCGCATGGAAACAACTGGTACCAAGTTTTGTGACCTTAGAAGTGCTGTTGAACACTTAATGCTCGACCTCAAATAGCGCAGACCCAGCCAAGACTGGCTAAACCCAGGAAGCGCAAGGCGAAATCCGTCTACAAGAATTGCAAGAGGCTTGAACACCCTGAGGATGCACATAGGCTGAAGAGAGCAAAGACATCGTAAACAACAAGTCTGCAGTCTCAGACAATTCTGATCAAGAGAAAGACACGCATGCATCTGGAATGTGAATTTGGCGGTGCTACAGTGTGCACGTCAAGGAACAAAGTATAGTGCTCACGATGAATCAATGGAATATATATCATCTTGGGGAAGCTTGCAGAGAATGCAAATGGGTCAAGTCTTGGAAGAAGTATTAATCGGATCCGACAGGCACGATTAATATGGGAGCAGGCTATACAGTGATAAGACTAGAAGCTAGGGCTGGACTCATGTTACACTAGACACTTGACACCGTGAAGACAGTAGCTTAGATAAGCCCAGCTTGGGGACACAAACGGGGAGCAAAATGGGTGAAGCTCGAAAGTGCCTTATCTACCACGCTTCGACTATCTATAGACCGAGAACTGCTCCTTGACACATAAAGTTGGCAGAAGGACCCCAATAGTCCCGCCAGTATAACGACGCCGATTACATAATCACCATTAGTGGTGAGACCTGCATACCCGACGCACACTAATTTCCACGCTTCTTCGCTTTTTCTTCAAATGCCGTCCTTGAAGAAGTTCGACGCCAACGTGGCTCGCCACGTCAAGCTGATGAACAAGAACTTGTGTGCGGAACTCGTGCGCCACGATTACATTGTGACTGGCCGTACGAAGGCCAAGAGAGCCCAGCCACTTGTGGAGCGTTTCTTGGCCCGGGCCCTCAAGGACAACAAAAAAATGGCTGGTGTGGATCTCAAGGAACGTATAGAACGCAACCAGGCACTCAACTACTTGCACCCTCCCCAGCGAAGCGAAATCGGTGCTCGTGTGCTCGACGACTTTGCCAGAAGATACCCCAATAGAACCCACGGTTTCACCAGAATCATCAAGCTCGAACCCCGTTTGGGCGAAGACAAGGCACCCATGTCGGTATTGGAACTCGTAGACAGCGACTACCAGATCAAGTACTGGTACATGGCCAAGGTTGTTGCTCGTTTGGAACTCCAGGGCTTGCAGTTGGACGACTTGACGGCCCACAACGTCCGCAAGCTCACACAGTACCGGGAGAACGGAGAACAGGACTTCCGAGAAGCCGTGCAGACTGCCAAGGAGGAGTTTTTCAAGGTGGACGAAGAAGGTAATGTGGTGGACGAGGAGATCAAGCGCAACTTGGAGAACAAGCCTACCAACTTGGAGTACAACGGCGGCAGCTTAGCGGGCAAGGTGCTTGTGTCTAAGAAATACAAGACTGTGCAGCGGCCTTCGACGGAACAGGTGGAGATTCCCCAGTCGCCCTTCTTGAGAAAGTAGCATGTAAATAGATGAACAGAACAAACAGAACAAACAGAACAAGATAGAAAGATTTATGAAGAGAGATACTTCACAAGTACTTCACCATTACTTCACTGAACCGGTTTCTGGCGAATCTCGTCATTTGGGCTCACTTTTCCCAAATTTATTCCATATCTCTTTTTTCTGCCATTCTCAACCCTCTCTCTTCTCTCGCGTTTATTCCCAAACCATGTACTTTTCCAAATCCCACTTCCAGCCACAGGGGAAATGTGCACTTGTAATCGGAGCCTCCCAGGGCCTCGGTGCCGAGTTGGGCCGTCAATTATACGTAAAAGGATGTACTGTCATCTTGGTAGCCCGTACCGAGAACAAACTAAAGTCTGTTGTTGATAACATACAGAAGGAAAAACCACAAGCTGGAGAACCACAAGCACTCTATATCCCTGCCGATGTATCCAAGTACGACAAGTGTACCCAGTTGTGGAGGGATATTGATGAAAGGAATTTGGATCCAGACTTTATTTTCTGTTGCGCTGGTAGCACCGTTTGCAAGCTCTTTGAGGATCTCACCGGAGACGACTTGTCACAGGGAGTGTCTGTGAACTACTTGACCGCACTCAATGTTGTTCATGCTGGCTTCCGCCATGTTCTTTCACAAGGCCCAGTCGACAAGAAGAGACATGTGGTGTTTTTCAGCAGCGTGGTGAGCTTCTTCACGTTTGCGGGATACTCCCAATATGCCCCTCTCAAGAGTGCCTTGGAGTCACTTTCCATCTCGTTGAGACAGGAAATGGGGCCGTACGGCTACAGGATCTCCTGTGTTTTCCCCGGCAACTTTGCCAGTGAAGGGTTCGAGGAAGAACAGAAAACCAAGCCGCAAATCACCCGGGACATCGAGGGTCCCAGCACGCCAATTTCCACCGAAGCGTGTGCCGACATTGTCCTTGACAAGTTGGCCAAGGGATACGACACGATAACCACCGACACCATTGGCTGGCTTCTCAGCTGCTCCGTTCTTGGCATGCTTCCGAGACAGTGGGGGTTCTTCCAGGTGATAGTGAGCTTCATCTTTCTGCTCATTGCGCCTATTGCCAGCTGGGTGATCTACAGGGATGTGGAAAAGTTCTTTCGTCTGAGGCACGAAGCCAAGAAGACAAAATAGCGCTTTGGGGCTACACACCAATCCAGTAATGCCCTGGTTCAGCTTGAGAAACCTATAGATATCACAACTTTTCTACAACGTACAGCAACCACTGCAAAGTTTCACAATTCATGTCATTGATATACACGCTCTCTTGTCTCTTCTCCGTTCCTATTTCTTCTCCACCAACGAAGCCACCTTGTCTGTCAAGTCCAAGATCGCCTGGTCGGTCTGCGCACCAAAACGGTACCAGTCTATGCTATAGAGCCAATTGATTGCTCTGGTGACCTCGTCGTTCCAGAGGTCCTTGGAGGTCTCCACAACACTCACTCTACGGGTTTCTTCGTACTGTTTGTTGACAGGGACGAGCTTGGTGTCGCGGTGCTTGTCGGAGACAATCTGGTGTTCGATAATATCTTTCGACTGCTGGAGCTGAGCAGACACAAACAACTTGTTTGATCGCACGTACTCGCCAGTGTAATATGTGGCCACCGAAGTGAGGAGAACACCGCCTAGGAACCCATGGATTCTACCGCCCATGTTGATTGGTGTGAGCGAATAATTGGCGTACAAGTAGACCGTACACCCATAGTGAGGCACACAGGCCGAGACCGAGACTCAGCGATGGGCAGACAAGAAAACGACGGAGATGGATACGTTGTGTAGTATTCTATGTGCTATTTACATGCCCTCCTGTTCCATGGCCGCTTGCAACGCCTGGCACAAGAATGGGAGAACCTCAATCTTGTCCAAGTCCACCCGGGCTCCACTCTCTCTCAATGCTCTCACCTCATCTACGGCTTCCGCGGGGTCTCTGAGGAGGAAAGGAAGCTCCTCCACGACACCACGCAATGGGAAGCCGAGTTCCTGCTCCACCTCGGGGTTCTGTGCAAAGTAACGGGCCAACTTGAGGTTGGCGACGTAGTTCAAGCCGATGACAAACTGCTCGTTGATGTCGGTGTCCCAGGTGTAGTCCTCCAACAGGGGCTGGATGCCAAAGAAGGCATACTGGAGACGCACCAACTTCTCGTTCATGTCGGCAATCTCGCTGGAACCGGCGTCCAAGTATCGCTGGCGGAACTCTTCCAAGTATTCTTGCTGGTGGCTGGTGAGCGTTTGCACCCTCTCGTACGCGGTCTGGCGCTCCAACAACACCTGCTTTATACGCTTCTGGGTCAACACAAGCTTGTCGTCGAGCTGGTCGTGGGCCTGGGTGTTTCTCTCGTTGATGGCGTCGGCCAACCTCACTTCTCTGGCCAAGATGTTTCTCTCCTTCAACACCAAATACCACAACTGGTGGAGGTCCTCGAACAGTTTCCGGCGCAACTCGGCACTGGTCCATGCACGAGACTGGATGTCAAGGTCAGAGCCTTCCCGGTAGCACGACTGGGAGTTGTTTCCCTCAGGGAAAAACGCCCACAAGGGGTGGTCGGGCGAAACCTCAAAGTTCTTGTGTGTGGGTACTATGGGTGGTCTTAGCTGCACCGTGCGGAGGTCTGTGAAGCGCAACGGCCTCCTGGCCATCGTGCGTGTGGTGCCTCCAAACGCTCTGGCAAACGACTTCATGGCGAAAGAGATTTTTTTAGTCGCGCAGTTTTGGTCTCAAATTTGACTCCACCAAAATCTCAAAGGCTCACCGACACAACATGAGCGATCAGCCATTAGACTCGATACGGTTCCAGCTCGACGAGACCATCTTGGTCAAGTTGCGAGGACTGAGGGAAATGAAGGGTAAACTACAGGGCTACGATTCCCATTGCAACATGGTGTTGAGTGATGCTGTGGAGTACATATACGACAATCCCGCCGACGACACCAAGCCGATCGAGAAGAAGAGCGAGATGGTGTTTGTACGTGGAGACTCGGTGATCTTGATCAGTGCGTTGTAACGATAGAAAAGTGTTAGAGATGTGGATGTTGGAGCAGAGAACAAGGAACAAGCCGTAGGTTTAGTGACACTGAGTGATTGCTTAGGATGAATATATTGGGCTGTGATATGCTGTAGTGACGAAGTGGTGACGAAGTGGTGACGAAGTGGTGATGAAGTGGTGATGAAGTGGTGGTTGTATGATGACTTTCCTGACAGTGGTATGGCAGTAATAAGAGTATCAGTAATACGACAATAATAAGAGTATAAGACAGTAATACGACAATAATAAGAGAGTAATAAGACAGCATCATGACAGTATCATGACAGTATTATAACAGTAAGAATGGCTCTTTTAAGAACTGTTTATGACCGTTTATGACCGTTCATGGCCGTTTGTGACTGCAAGCACTAATTCAGCTTACCTGCCCAACTCTTGCTCCACACATATTTTATTCCCTCATCGTCTCTAATTTATTCCTGCTGCTTTCCTCCTTCTATACCGACTCTCCTCTATTCTTCTCTGACCGCCCGCAACCGGTCAACTGCCTCAGCGTTCTTCTCCCATCTCTGCCGAGCCACTTCTCCATGCTCCAAAAGTGATCCTATCTCCTCCACAAGCCCGGCTATAATCTTGTCGTACTCCTCAACCGTGGTCGACGCCGGTGCTGCAAATCCAGTTCCTCGTGTCACGTCGTATACATGTTTCTGTTCGAGCTTGCGGAACAGCCGGCCCTTCAAATGTTCCTGAACATTGTGCTGCCAGTCGATCTCTCCATGAAACTGTGCATCCTTGAAGATATGCTGTATTTCTGCCTCGTCAATCACAAATATATGCGAGTCGAGTTCGGTGCTGGTGGCATCACTGGCCCCGTCCTCGTCCTTCCTGATCTTCTGTATCACCTTCTTAGCTCCTCTGGGTCGTAATCCCGCGTCGAAATTCTTTGCAAGAGCCTTCATCTTGTCCAACATCGGCCTCTGCACCTCCTGAAGTCTTCGAAGCCGGTCTTTCAACTCTTTTTGCTGTTCTGTCATGGCCCCTAGCTGACTGGGGAGATGTTCAAGATTCAGCTGGCGGCTGTTTTTGTGGATGTACATGATTCTTTGCATGCTCTGGACGTGTATTCGGTACAACTCGTACACTTTTTCAAGCTCATACCGGTACAGCTCGACTTTAACTCTTCGTGCCTCTTGTTGAGGACTTTCATCATGCCGTGAAACGTTGCTCAATTCGAGGATATCGTGTCGCAAATTAAGATATTGCTGCGTCACCTTGTCATTGTATCGAAGCACACTCGCTATAGACTCCTCGTTGAGTTCTTGTTGTCGATTCGTTGTTAGGGACATATACACTATAAAAAGACACCTCGAGTTTTGGTGCAGGACACTTCACCGGATGGTGGGAGAATTGTATTCATTATGTATATCATTATGCCGGGTTGGCGCCCAACGCCCAGCCCAACCCAGAGGCTACGAGCTTGGAAAGCTTCTCGCTGGTCTGGTGAGTAGTATTGGCAGCTTCACTGAGCAAATTGTCCACCACAGTTTTTTCGGGCTGCACCTTCAGCGCCGTCTGAAGATTCTGGTAGTACATGTCGATCTGGTCGTTCACGATCTCCCATTGTCGCAACAAGAGCTTGCTGTTGCCTACATTGCTGTCGTTGGAATGACAGTGTATGAGGGCCGTAGATAAGATCTCTCTCTGCTTGATGAGCACGTCCAACTGAGCGTCGCTGATATCCTCAAAATCGTTGATCCAGTCGGGCAGAGCGTACTTGCCAACTTGGTAAAACGTAAGCCAGTACTCTCCGATATCTTCCGTAGCTTGGCTATTGTTGGTGTAATGCGAGAACAATTCCTTGGACCGCTTGTAGGCATATGCGAAGTTGTTGTCGACGAGCGCCGATTCTATGCATGCCGAGTTGAGCTTGCTGAAACTGTGGTCGAGGCCATGTCCAAAGAATAGCCCCAAGTCATTGAGGATCTTGTGGAGTTTACCAAATGCCAAGTATGATTTAGGGTTCTGCTCCAAGATCAACGTGATTAATGTCATTGGTGTTCCAGATCCGAGCTGAGACGTCAAGGCGCCATAATTGCTAGTGACTTGTGCTGGCACAAGCTTCTGTCCATTGACCACAATTTTAAAGTTCTTCAAATTTGCAATGGCTTTCAATAGATGCTTGACCCCTATGATCTCGCCGTGGTCACCTTCAATGCCGTCCAAAAGCTTGATACACTCGTGAGCGTGCTTCAATCCATCGGCATTTTCATTCAAACTAGTAGCACTGTTGAAACAGTCCCAGAACTTGGCCATCACCAATTCTGAGATTGTGTCTGATGGAATAGCTTTTACTGTTGCAAATAACTTTGTTTCATCGAATAAGTCGGCCACCAAAAGTCGCTCAAGCACAGCTCGATTGACATCTTGCTGCTGCTCTTTACCCATGAAGGTGGTCACAAACGAGTCCACAGAAGATATAAGCTGATTGTAGTTGCCAGCATTGACGCCCGAGAGAATTTTGGTAACCTCCTTTTCACTACTCACCTCGCTGGTCATCAACTGAAAGTACCGTGATATTGTGAGCTTGTTAATGGGATAAAGGGAGGAGCAAGTGTCGACTATGTTCAAAAGATGTTCGACACTTTTTGCGTTTGGCTGTATTATCAACGGGTCTTGGCTCAAGAACTTGTTAAATGAGTCGACTTCAACACCTTTCAAGGAATTATTCATCTCCATGTAGGAAATATCGGCCTCTTTCTGGCCTAGAAAAAAGTGCAACGTGCTCCGTATCGTATCGTAGGAGGAAAGGATGGCCATGGATGAGGACTTGGAGTCCAATGACAACGAGTAGAAGTAGGAAACCGCAAGATAGTACTTGAGCATGGAATCCATGTCGGAAGACAGGGGAGTGATAGTCAGCGAGATGGCCGAGATACTTTTGTTCCAGAAACTGAAGATTCCAGCCATCTTCAACCCGGCTGACTTGGCGACCATCCAAGATAGGATTGGCTCCAACCCACTAGCGTGATATTTAGTTACTGGGAGGAGGACGCGAGTGATCCAACTGTCAATGGGTATAGACGACGGGATATCAATGTCTAATGGTTTGCAGAAGACAGCGATCTGCTCTTCGACCGAGTCGAGAGCATCGAAATCACGCAAGTTGATTGTGTGGTCAAGCAAATTCTCACAAATCTCGGTGTAGTACAAATGCGGTTCGACGATTCCCTTAAGCCAGCGTTTGAACGGACCGTAATCAGACACAAGGCCAAATAGAGGTTCACAGGGCCTCATGTCGCGAGAGATTTCTGAATGACGAAAGGTGAACACCTTGCAGAACAGAAAGAGAAGTTGTTGGGCATCGTCAGTGCCGTCTGAACTCCATCCCAATGCGGTGCACTTCTGTGAAATATCCAGCTGTAGCTCTTTGGCAGCTTCTTCTCGTATCGAAGCATTTGAACGCTCGTAAAGCGAGGTGCTAGTAGCCTGCAAATACTGTCTGAGCTGTTCGGCGGCCTCTCCCCAGTCTTCGCTCTGTAACAATGAACCTTTTAAATGTTCCGTAGACTCAGAAGTCACATTAGCCAATATATTCAGCAATATTGATACCGAGAAGCCAATTGTTGAGGTTTTAATAGCCAATAGTTGGACAAGGGACCCTAGATTAATGTAGCCGGCTGGCCTTTTTCGGGCTAGGTGAATGATTGAGCCGAATATATTGACCAATTCGGAACCTGCCACCTTCTGTGATTCCGCCAACAACCCAACAAGCTCGAAATACACTGCTGCATCGTCTGACATCTTGCTTCAGTTTGAGGTTTGTTGCTACGATTCACACCTTCGAGTCGCACTGGCACTAATCTTGGAGATTATTTGTTCTGTGCACTCGCTACTACAGGACGCGCCGCGCAGTTCTTCTCTGTGATTCATACGAGTTTCATCGTGGAAATTGTCCTGATAGATCATCTAGCCTATACGAGACATCGTAACTGTGGAATCGATCCCTATGATAAGGGCAAGAATTATCACCAGGCACCGATTCCCCATGACATCATCTGTTGATTTTGATGCAGTGAAAGCTATCAGTTTCTCTTCCTTTACTGATGACTTATCAATATGTGAGGGGAATGGTTTGCCAGAAACTGATAAGCTTGTCTCGTCCAGTCCAACACGCTCACCTTTAGCATTATATCGCTCGCAGCTGAGCCCACTGGCACTAGGTTCTCCTGCAAGAAAACGACCTCATATCCAACCAACTTCAACCCTGCCCCCTTCCAAGCATACACTCAATGAACTACCAAACAATATCAAGCAGCAGGCGAAGATACGTGAAAGAACCTTCAACTTTATCCAGAAACAGCCGTCAAGGGCAAAAAAGATCCAGCATTATCCAACTATTCAGTTGCAAACCCAGCGTCCCTTCAGTGCCAAAGTGGGCCAACACGAAGATGTTATTGCTCCCTCGACTGGCCACGGACAACCGCTCAAATCAGTGGTACCTATAGTTCTTTCAGCTGAACAGGAACACGTTCTTCGCCTCGTTCGTAACGGCGAATCTCTCTTCTACACTGGTTCCGCTGGCACAGGTAAATCGGTGCTTCTTCGCTCCATTATAAAAGAACTCCGCAAGAAACACGATGGAAATATAGCGGTCACTGCATCAACAGGCTTAGCGGCCTGCAATATTGGAGGGATCACTTTACACAGTTTCGCTGGTGTGGGTCTTGGCGATGGCACCATCGATAACTGGCTCAAGAAAGTTCGCTCTAACAAAAAAGCATATAGCCGTTGGGGATCTGTCAAAGTTTTGATTATAGACGAAATTCTGATGATAGACGGTACTTTTTTCGATAAGCTCAATGAGCTTGCCAAGCGGATACGCCGATCTCGAGCTCCATTTGGCGGTATTCAGGTCATTGCTTGTGGGGATTTTTACCAGCTCCCTCCCGTGAATAAGAACAAGATTGATAGTACTATTGACGAGTCGGTATTTGCATTCGAGAGTACAGCTTGGAAGCAGACAATTAAAAGATCAATTCTTCTCCAAGAGGTTTTCCGACAAAAGGGAGACCAAAGGTTTATTGACATGCTCAACGAAATGAGATCGGGAAAGATTGAACCATCGACTGAACTAGAATTTAAAAATCTTGCCCGTCGACTCGAATGTCCTGATGGCATCGTTCCTGCCGAGCTCTATTCGACTCGTTACGAGGTCGATAATGCCAATAATACGAGGCTCAACTTGCTAAACGGTGAAGCACATCTTTTCACGTCAATGGATGATGGTAGTTTGCCAGCCCAAGCCCGCCAAACAGTACTCAACAATTTCTTAGCTCCTCAGAAGCTTTTTCTTAAGAAAAATGCTCAGGTGATGTGCATCAAGAATTTTGACGAGACCCTTGTGAATGGCTCCCTAGGTCAAGTTGTTGGATTTATGGACAAAAGAACATACAAGCTCTTTGAAAAAATGAAAGATGCGCCCGATGTTCCTATCGAATCTCTTAAAGCGCTGATCAAGGAAGATGATAAGAATAACGATGACAAGGTTCTTAATGATTATGCCAGCCAACAGTATAATGATTCTGTCTTTGAGTTTTTGGATGATATCCCTGATTGCAACTTCGTCGGTACTGATATTTTGTCAAGTGACGATTTGAATAGTAGCTTCAAAGAAAGCAAAGAAAGAAAACTTCAAGTGATAAACAATATGATAGGAGAAGCAGATAAAAAGAAGTTACTCCCATTGGTCAGGTTCCTTCTTCCAGATGGGGTCAATACTCGAGAAGTTTTGGTAGAGCCTGAGACATGGACCGTGGAAGATGAGCATCAACAGGTTCTTGCAAGTCGTACCCAAGTACCTCTAATGCTCGCATGGTCTCTCTCAATTCATAAATCACAGGGACAAACACTCCCGAAAGTGAAGGTTGATCTCAAAAGAGTATTTGAGAATGGTCAAGCTTATGTGGCTCTTTCTCGTGCTGTTTCAAGAGCTGGCTTGCAAGTGCTCAATTTTGACAAGTACAGAATTAAGGCCCATCCAAAGGTGATCAGCTTCTATTCAACGCTATTCACAGCACTAGATTCACTGGATGATAGACCTCAAGGTCAACAGTCATTGGATAATTTCTTCTCCATGAGTCGTGACCGCGCAGACTTCAAAACGTAAGATATTAGTCTATTCATCCATCTTAACTATATACATATGATAGATAGATCTAACGAGTTAATGATGTTTTATAAGTCATCTTTAAAGATCCAGGCGTGGCAGGCGGTGCCAGAACCATATTCAGCAATAAAATCCAAGACAACGGATGAAGGTGCTGCTTGTCAAGAAGGATAAAGTGAGCTTTTGACGATCCTTCAGTCTTTTTAAGATAGAATTTTAACATGTCACTGAAAGGCAATTCGATTCCTGGTATCCTGCTGATACTAAGTGACGACCATGAACTTAATGCTAATTGAGGAAGCAAACACTCTAGTCCAAGAATGAAATAATTAGTGGCTGTCAAGTTTTGACTTAAATGAGTATATGGATGAGATATTGCAATTCTTGCTGTTTCTTTGGACTGTGGAGAAGAAACTGGCTCTGATATATCATTTTCAAGCTTAGTCCTCAAATCTTCCAAATCAACAACAGGTGGAAGTACGAACATGATGTTTCCTTGGGCATCCTTAATACATTCCTTGATAACTTTAATTACCTGGCCAAGTCGTAAGTTGTCCGTCAGATTGCGAAGGAGGCCCTGTAGACGAGCCTTCTGTTCGTTCTCAGAAATGGAAGCTTTAGCCCACACGTCGTAATAATTCTCCTTGGGCCAGTTACTCGATGTGTCAATTTCTTCCAAGTTATCGCTTCCTTTCTGGTGGAGCCAAAACCTAAAATTTTCCACCAGGCTTGAATAATCGTGTTTCCCAACGACAACTAGTTTTCTTTCGGATTTTCTAACAGAGCGCTCCTGGTCTGAAAAGTGGATGAGCCGTTCCACAAAAGATCTCTGCGGGTCTGTGAGACGTAACTGTTGATCCCTGATCTTTTTGGCTTCCAACTTCTGGGATAGCCTTTGTGCCTTGCTTGATTGATTGGACAGTATGCGCTGTTTTCCAGGTAAATTAAGCTTTGAAACTGGCTGTGGATTGGTAGGGTTCATCACAAAGCAAAATTGTAATGGCTTATAGAAGTACTTTCTTTTGTTTTTCACCAATTTCCGTAAAAGGCTGATATTCGGCCTTTTGGGATCTTTACGTGCAAATTGACGCTTTATGGCTGCCTCAACTTCAAGGCTAGAAACATTATTGGAAAGGGTCCATTTAGTGTAGTCAAAGTCATCAGGTATTTTATCTTGTTCTGCTTCGGAGTTTCTCTTAGCCTTGATCTCTGTTGCTTTTAATCGCTGGTGCAACGAATCACTATAGTAGTTCATCTGAAGTCTCTGCATTTGATTCACTATTGCTTTTAGCACATTTCTGTACTTTTTTTTTGGACCATGGAGTATTATATTCGCATTGTCAGGCTGGTCAATATCCGTCGTTTCCAAAATGTAATTCATATCATCAACGACGAGTAATTGAGTCTCCTTGTATGCCGTTGGCCCAAGTTCGGCTCCTTCATTGCCATCAAGTAGACGCTGAAATGTGCTGGGAGTAGTGACAAGTATTTGTGGTGGGCCTTTGGTAGGTGTACCACTTTGTATCTTATCCGTTTTCAGATCCGTGAAAATAAACTGGATATCAAGTGGCCTCCTGCTCACATCGTACTTATTATGGTCTTCTGGGTTTTGGATCAACTGGTCTGGGCAACAATCTTGTGGAAGCCCCTTTGTTAAAAAATGGAAGAACTCTCTATATTTCTTGATATGGCCGTCAGTGGGAACAAGGATAACATTATCGACCGAGTAGATTGCTTTGATTTTTCCAAACTTGGGGACTCTTCTCAATGTGATATTTATGGCATTAATGGCAACCGCCAACGATTTTCCGGAATATGACTCTCCTCGATAAAGGAGACTGTGCTCAGAGCCAAGTACAGACAATATAGTCCTTTGATCAGCAGTTGGCAAAGTATCTCGACCGTACTCTTTAGGCAAGGTGCCTAGGTCTTCGAAGCGTCTATAATCATTATCGTTGCTAAGCTCCCTGATTTTATTAAGTCGTTGTTGTAGGAAAGGCAAAATCCCAAAACTGGAAAATTTCCCACTCTGTTGCGGATTGTACTTTAATTTGATAAGTGGGGCAGATGGATCATTCCGGTGTTTGTCTGCCGACAAGAAACGACGACCACTACCTTGGAAATATGTGGGTTTCTGAGAGCGCCATCCACATCGTAAAATCATCGAGTTGAATCGAGCGCGATGCTCATCGAAACCTATTATATGCCTGTTTTAGCTATGTACTTTAAAGTTAAATAGAATTTCTTCTGCTCAAAGAAGCTTGCTCTCCGGACATATCCTTCCGTACCTGCTCGCCCATTCCAGCAATGTTGGGTAGTTTACCACTTCCTTTCCAGCCAGTGAAAAGCTCGTCAGCATAAGCATACCCCACACGGTAGATCTCGTCATACTTGGCAAAGTCCAACGTAGCATAATTCTCGATCGGGGGACGGAGGTACATGACTCCTGGCGTCTTTTTGGAGATCTCAAGTGCATTAACACTTGCCACATATGCCAAACGCAATTGTATGTCCATCATGTTTGGAACATCGGGATGCCTCGAAAACGGATTCCACCGGTTAAGAAGAACCCAAAAGCCCGATAAGGTGTCACCGTAGTTCATAGGAGTTCTGTCATCCACTGAACCAACGTCCACTGCAATAATATACTTGGCGCCTTTCTTCTTCATTTCCAGCACGGGCAAATTGTCCAAGTATCCACCATCGAGAAGCATAGAGCCATTATATGTAATAGGTGGTAAGAGACCAGCCAATGACATTGAAGCTCTTATGAACCGCCACAGATAACCAGTTTCATGGATATCCATCGTAGAATTTGTAATATTGGTTGAATTGCAGAAATACCTGAGCCAGAAATCTTCAATCTCAGTAAATCCGAAAATCTTCCAAATTCCTCTATTGAACTCGTAACCCGTAATGTAAGACGTTACAGGGTATGTCAAGTCTGTAAGTATTCTCCAGAAAGATGAGATTCTCTTTGCAAATTTCTTGGCTCGACCATAAATGGAAACTGTGTTATAATCCATAGCATAAAGCCCACCAACAAATGAGCCAATAGATGTTCCACCGACAAGATCGATCGGTATCCCATGCCTTTCAAGAGCAATGACAACCCCAACGTGTGATATACCACGTGAACCTCCACCACCGAGCACAAGGCCAACTGCCTCGTTGGAGAGGATACGAGCAAGTCGAAGAAAATCATTCTTGTGCACTGATACCCCACTGTACGACAGCCGACCGTGGACATTAATTTTGTTGTTCAATTTCACAAAGGATGCCAAAGCTTTTCCTTTCACTTCTTCAAATTTCATTTTTATGTTAGGATTGGCTCTCTCCTTTATTTTCTGCGCCAACTCACTAATAATTGGAATTTTAGGCTTGATTACCACCGAGGAAGCGGTATTTCCAATCTCCATCTGAATATGATGGTGTCCTTGGACCCATACTCTGTTCTTTAGCCAGATACTGGTCGACCCTGGTGTCACATACTTCTCCGGGTGTATCAAGCAAAGATCAGTTCTTGCTGTGGTCTTGAGCTTTATAAGTAACCTCTCATATGAGCCTATACTTTCTGCTGTTTCTTCATCATCTGCATCGGCAAGTAAAAGAATACAGTCACCTTGGGATATACACGTTGAAGTCCAATTCGACTTGACAGGGGTATCACAGACGTAGACAATTGTTTCATATTTTTCTTCCAAGTAAGCAAAATATCCTGAAAGCTTGAGCTGTGCAAGTCTCTCGTCAAATGCATGTTTTCCCAAGTGTGTCAAGGTTGAAGCTTGGTCAAGTGAAATAACATTTCTTCCAATTGCTTTCAATGCCTGGACCAACTTGTCTGCAAATTCTCTAACAGGGAGCTGGGACACAGTCGGGAGAATGGTGATCGTTTTGAAGTTGTTGGAAATATATGTACTATCGGACAGTGTCATTGCAAGTGGCTCACCTAAAATCTCATCCGAATCGTTTTTTGATAATCTGTTGGCCACGATTCGAGATACCTTAACCATAATTGAAGGATTTTGAAGTGAAAGCAATTCAAACAAGGCTCTAGGAATACGGGCTGTTTCTGAATCCCGGACTGCAATCAACGTGTTCTTTCTAAGAGATGCTGTCAACACCTCAACTTCTCCTATGGATTCGCCATGCCCATGCTCTCCCAAGACTTTGATATCGTCTGCAGGGTATTGCTTACTCTCGTCAATCAAATTATCATTGTAGTCGTAAGTTTCATGTTCTGCGTTGGAAATAATTGGCAGGGCCCGGGACTTGGACTTCACCGCCCGAAATCTCCCGCTTAGTACAATGTGGAATCCATTTGCGGGCTCTCCCTCCTTACTTAATATATCTCCCGCTGAAATATGACACCATTCTAGTGCAAAGTCTATGGTTCGGAATTGCTTGGACAATAAACTCTTTAATCGTCTCGCAATAGGAAGTTGGAGAAAATAATACTTATCAATCAACTTCGAGTACACCTGACTGGGTATGTGTGCAACAATAGCACTTGAAGTGGACCCGGCCTTAACCAGAACTAACGATTTCATTCCGGTAAGACAATTTAAATATCCAGTAATTCCTCCTGATTCAACTGAATAGAGCTTTTTTGATTTACCATTCGAATCATGATAAACATCAAGAGACCCGTCGATGACGTAGAATATTCCGGAATGAAAAGAATCTTGTTCAATAATACTTTCATCTGGTTTGATGTACTTCATTTGAACAGCACGCGAGAATTCGTCTTTCACTGCAACAAAATCAGGAACGTCATTTCGAGACCCAGGCAGGATGACCTTTTTCGGCGTATCTCGTGTATGCTCGGATACTCGTTCGTTGTGCTGGTTGATAGTTCGATAGACTTTGTTTCCATTATTTGCCAATGTCACTCTCACGTTTGTCAACGGGTCCATACGAGGGCTGTTGATGGAGTCTATAGAACCTTGATGTAGCTTTGAGAGCCCAATAATTGAAGAAGAGGCTGACGAAGACACCGACATACGGTTCGAATTCACTATGGTTGGGTCATCTTCAGATATTCCTAAATGCATGAAAATATGCTCAGCTATGGCTGTACGCAAAGATGTTTCTTCTGTCTCTTCACGTTCATTGGAGAACCCACGAATTCGTATATCCTCGAGAACGCTAGCCGTTTTCCGGAGAGCCGAGTGAGAGGCGCGTCTTTTAGGGTTCACCCTCTGGAGAGAGGGCAGCTCTTCCGAGTCATTTGTGATGGTGTGTGATTGGTAATAGTCCGCTCTTCTTGAGAGAGGAACAGATGATAAAAGATCACCAGGGTGAGTGGATTTCGATCTAGAAGCAAGGACAACATACCGTGACGAGGAAGGTTGACGAGAGAGGGCTCTCAAGTTGACAGTTGATCTTCGTGGAAGACCAGGTGACCCTTCAACAGAAGTTGGTTTTTCAGATTGATGAAATCTGTCGATGATTCCCTTGGAAAGGTATCCTGGAAGAGTCTCCTTCGTTTCAGCATTGAGCTTCTGTTCACAATCAAGCATATCTTTCGAGAGTCCCAAGTAGTTATAAATAGTGTTCATGGAAACCTTGTAGAGCCGAGTCAACACCATGGTGACAATATGTGACGTTGCTTTGGGGTACTTTCTGTGAAGGCGTTGAAAGGCAGTGGACGGGATAATAGCCAATGTTGTGCTACCAGGTCCCTTTGGCCGAGCCACGATCTCCGGAGCATGGGAAAATGGAGGGTAATTACTACCGGTGTTGTTGGGACTCAATTCTAGTGGAGTGACGGCAGTGAAGCTGTAGGAGCCAAATTGGGCCGGCAGTCCCGGAGCTTCGTTTGATGTGAAAAGATCCAATGTACTCATGAGGGAGGACAAAGGTGCACCGCTCTTGACCTCGTTGAGGAGTTGGTACTTGTCATTGCCAATGCAAAGTACATCGTCGTTTTCGTAGCGAATGTCAGACATCTCATCATCTGGATGTAGGCTCCCAGGCGGGTTGCTGACCTTTGTGTATACTTGCATAATGCCGTCAACAACAATCAGGAAGCCCAAGGATTCGTCCAAGTAGAGCACCTCGTCGGAGAACACCTTCTGGGTTGTCATGTTGCGGGTCAATTCATGGAACACGGGACCCTCCAAGTAACCGAAGACTTGGATAGCACTGAGGAACTGGTCCAAGTAATTGGAAGAAGACTTTGACAGCAGCTTTTTCTTCTTGGAAAGATCCTCGATATCGAACAGCTTTTTCACTGGTTCCTTGGCGGCCGAGTTGCGAGAGTATCGGGTCAAGTACTTGTAACGTACCACAAGAAAAGATATAGCGGTAACTATAGTGACAAACATGAGAATGGAAGATAGCGACAAGGTGATCTGGAAGGTCTGAGAAAGCATGTTAATGATGAGGGACGGAAGCGTCATGAACAACCAATTTGCCAATCGGAAACATGTCCACAGAAGCAACAAAAACACGTTTATGATTGCACCGTAGGAGTATTCAGGAGCTGTGGCAGACGCCAGCAGCACTGGAAACCCAGGCAACTCATATTCCGGATCCATGATGACAGCTGACTGTCGACAAGTTGCGTGTGACCGTTAATCACAAAACGTGGAGCGAATATTACGAGTATTACACTGAAATGTGGGGAGTCGCGACACCAGCAGAAACGGGCAGGAAACGCTTTCAGGGCTATAAGGGTGGGTTGGACTGCATTGCGCTATATACACGGACTAAAGAAACTCCTTGGCTTTTCTCTTGAATGCATTACAATCACGCAACCACTGTTTGTAGTCGGACAACGAGAATATTCTCTCGCCGTAGTAGTCGGGAACTGGGTTGGACATCGACTGGGAAGAAGGGTTCACTCTTCTCAGCTTGATTCTCTCGAGGAACTGCTGGTCCTTGGAACGGAACTGGGTCAACAAACTGCGGTTTTTCCATCTGAAGATGGGGTTTCCGATCACCGGCCCTGCCAAATATCCAGCAAGTCCTCCCGAAATTACCACTATCGCAACAAACATAAGGGGATCGATACCAAAGATGGTCTTTTCAGCTTCGATTTCAAGGTTAGCCATGTAGTTGAAAGTTGCAAATGCTCCTCCAGCCGCTGTAAAAGCAGACGTCACGGTGTTAATCCGGCTGACCTGCTTCTTCAAACCAAGATATTGTTGCCAGTTCATACTGGCCTGTGTCGAGTTAAAATGCACTGCTCTGATTCCGACCTTGAACATGCCGAAAGGAATAGATTTGAATAGAAACTAGAAGAGAATCATGGCCCGGCCGCGAGGAAGGAGACCGAGCGGAACTGACTGTATGCAGGATATCAAAATTTAGCAAGACGAACATGCAATGGCTGGAGGCGTAAGCAAGCCTCGGGCTAGCACCGCAAGTGTTTGTCTGCGCCCGCCCAGAGGTGCGCGCTGCCTATGCTGCCACTCTCCTGCTCTTCCGTGTTGCCAGAGGTCTGGTGGGCGTGCGCGCACCAGTCGCGCCTCCGTGAAAAATCAACACGGCCTTGCGACCGCTGTGCATTCTCTAAAACCATCTATTTGGCACTAGCAACACGCGCATCTTCGCACCATGAATGGCCTTTCTGAATCGTATTCAAAGCCGCCGATTTCATTTCCTGCATCGCGTGAGCAGCTCAACAGTCTCCTTCTGCGCTACTACCAGCTCGTGAAGTCGTCGCATGAAGCCAAAGAAAAACAGAAGCTTTTGGGCCAGACCCAGAACTTCCGGATGCTTGGTGACGTCAAATTGGCGGTCCGGGACCCCAACGAGCCCGATAGGTTGGCGATCGAACGCATATTGCACCAGGTTTCAGAGCAACACAAAAAGTTCCGTCGCGAGGAAGACCTCTTGTTCGAAGAAATCAAACAGGACATCAAGAATCAATCCGACGACAAGGCTCCCGACGTCGACGTGCTCAAGCAGCAGATAGTGGGCTTGCAGCTTCTTTCGAAGGACTTGGATCTCCCCGACGATCTTCAACATGCATACGAGGAGTCGCTCACCACGACTCCACCAACCGATTCTTCCGCTGTCGACTATAAAGCATTAATAGAGGCCCTCAGCGATCCAGCATGCTTCTCGGGCGACTTCCTCAAGCGGGCGCGTGCCCTCGGTGCCATTGGCAGCGACTACTCCCACAAGTCGTCGCTCAGCGACTCTTCCAAACTCCACTTTGAAAAGGTGGTAGCCAATAAGCTTTCCAACCGTATACGCGAGTTGGAGAGTCTTCCTGATAATATCGGTACCTTCCACGGCGACTCCAGCGAGTGCGACGATGCGCTCAAGATCAACGCGCTTGTCGAGTTGAAGGCGCTCCGCGTGCTCTCGAAGCAGAAACAGCTAAGACGCGCTATAGTCCTCACAGATGTCCTGTCCGCCCAGACCGAACACTCAGAGCTCAAAGACGTTCCTCTCACCCTCCTGGCCCAACGGGCGCTTCGTGTCCGTCCCAAGATCGTTCAGCCACAACCCCACCTTCTTGCTTCCAAATTAAAGACTAGACAATTGTTGGAGGCTAAAAAGCGTGAACATTTATTGCATGTGGAGAAGGTCCGCGGCATCTTGGATGCTGTAGAGGACATCAATGGAAGAAAAGACCGCCTCTGGACCCACCGTGCACACATTGCCCGAAATGTACACACATACCACCTGAATACCGAAAAGGACGAGTCGAAAAAACTTGAAAAGACTGCTAGACAGCGTTTGCAAGCTTTGAAATCTAACGATGAGGAGGCCTACATGAAGTTGTTGGATCAGACAAAGGACCATCGTATTACCCACTTGTTGAAACAGACAAACCTGTTCTTGGACTCCTTGGCGCACGCCGTTAAAGCCCAGCAGCTGGATGATCCAGATCAACCTCAAGAACAAAATCCAGACGAGGCTAGAGAGAAGATTGACTATTATCAAGTGGCTCATTCCATCAAGGAAGAGATCAAAGAGCAACCCAAGATTTTGGTTGGCGGTCAATTGAAGGAGTATCAATTAAAGGGATTGCAGTGGATGGTGTCCTTGTACAATAACAAACTTAACGGTATTTTGGCCGATGAGATGGGTCTCGGAAAAACTATTCAATCCATCTCCTTGATATCGTACTTGATAGAAAAGAAGGGGGAAGACAAGTTTCTTGTCATTGTGCCCTTGTCTACAATTACCAACTGGACCCTAGAGTTTGAAAAATGGGCACCAAGTATAAAGGTGATCGTTTACAAGGGATCACAACTTCAACGTAAGAACCTCCAATGGGAGGTTCGCCTGGGAAACTTCCAAGTTATGTTGACTACCTATGAGTTCATTATAAGAGAACGTCCCCTCTTGGCAAAGATAAACTATTCGCATATGATTATTGATGAAGGTCATAGAATGAAGAACACCGAGTCAAAACTTTCCGTTACCCTCAAGACATACTACAAGACAAAGAATCGTTTGATTTTAACCGGTACACCCCTTCAAAACAACTTGCCTGAGCTTTGGGCACTTCTTAACTTCGTTTTGCCTCGAATCTTTAATTCGGTCAAATCGTTCGATGAGTGGTTCAATACTCCCTTTGCTAATACTGGAACCCTGGAGAAAATCGAATTAACAGAAGAAGAGCTGCTTTTGGTCATTAGACGTTTGCACAAGGTGCTTCGTCCGTTTTTGTTGAGAAGATTAAAGAAGGATGTGGAGAAGGACCTTCCTGATAAGGTTGAGAAGGTTCTCAAGTGTAACTTGTCTGGACTTCAGTATATCCTCTACCAGCAGATGTTGAAACATAACGCTTTGTTTGTCGGTGCTGAAGTAGGATCGGCCAAATCTGGAATCAAAGGTTTGAACAACAAGATTATGCAATTGAGAAAGATTTGCAACCATCCCTTCGTATTTGAAGAGGTGGAGGATGTTTTGAACCCTTCGAGAATGACTAACAATCTGATCTGGCGTAGTAGTGGAAAATTCGAATTGCTTGACAGAGTTTTACCAAAATTCAAAGCTAGTGGTCACCGTGTGTTATTATTCTTCCAAATGACCAGTGTGATGGACATTATGGAAGACTTTTTGAGACTTCGTAACATGAAGTACTTGAGATTAGACGGTGCCACCAAGGCTGAGGACCGTCAAGAAATGCTTAAATTATTCAACGCGCCCAATTCGGAATACTTCTGTTTCCTCTTATCTACAAGAGCTGGTGGTTTGGGTTTGAACTTGCAAAGTGCGGACACAGTTATCATTTTTGATACTGACTGGAACCCACATCAAGATTTGCAAGCTCAAGACAGAGCCCACAGAATTGGACAGAAGAACGAAGTCAGAATCTTGCGTTTGATTACGAACGACTCGGTCGAGGAAGTGATTCTCGAAAGAGCCCATCAAAAGTTGGATATTGACGGCAAGGTCATTCAGGCAGGTAAGTTCGACAACAAGTCGACTGCCGAGGAACAAGAAGAGTTTTTGAAACGTCTCTTGGAAGCAGAATCCGATGGCGAGACCAAGGATGATAATAGTGCACTTGACGATGAAGAATTGAACGAAATCTTGGCTCGTTCCGAAGACGAGAAGGACTTGTTCTTGCAAATAGACAACGAGCGGATTCTCCATGACAAGGTGGAGCTGCGCAAGGGAGCAGATGGCTACAAGACCCGGTTGATGAACACCAAAGAATTGCCAAGCATTTTCACCGAGGATATCTCGCATCACTTTGAGAAGAATCCCAAGGATTTGACGAGAACAAGAGAGAGAAAGAGAGTGAAATACGACGATGGTTTGACTGAAGAGCAATGGCTCATGGCCATGGACGACGACGAAGATCTGGTGGAGGCTGCCATTGCAAGAAAAGAGGCCAGGGCCGAGCGTAAGAAGAGAAAGTTGGAAGGAGGAGCTCTTGACGATGACATGGATGACATTGACGACGAAGAGCCCGAGGTCAAGGCAGCCGATAATGACGAAGACATGGTGGCCCAATGTACTGGTGTATTGGATGAGATTGTTGCGTTGGTCGCTGAAGATGGCCACAGCGTATCCGAGGTGTTTGAAAAGGTACCGCCTCGTGAACTCTACCCCGACTACTACAAGGTCATCAAGAAGCCTATTGCGCTCAAGCAGATACGAAAAGCGCTCGAGAACGACGAGTACGACTCATTCACCGCGTTTTTGGGGGCATTGAAGCTCATGTGTTCCAACGCTAAAACATACAACGAAGAAGGCTCGTGGGTGTGGAACGATGCCGAGGCGGTGGAGGAGATAATTTCCAAATACAAATAGCCACAGAATAATACATAATAGGAAATAATGGTGTGTCTATGTGGGGTTAACGGTGTGGTGTTTGGGTCTGAAATTTGGCGTCAGGTGAGGAACCGGCGATAGTGACAGTCCAGGCCACGGCGAGAGCGGCCAGACGCTAGAAGCATGACAAACTTCGGATGCTGTACGTCGTCTGTTTCGAGTACCGCCACCCAAAGTGGCGTGTTTGGCTTACCATCGCGGGCCGGCCAATAAGGTCTCGCCCTTTGCGATTACTAAATGTGTCCCAGACCTGCAGATAGACCTCCAATAGGTCCATACTTATCAGGCTCCCTGCATGAGTATGCACGTTGAAAGGAGGGGTATAAAAGCTGGCGTTGGGCACCAGCGGTGTCGACAACACGAGAATTCCAATCGTTTTTTTTTTGCACCGAATTTACTGTTTTGTAACTATAATTGATCATGTCGATCGTTGCAACCGCTAGACACTCATCCTCCCGGTTTGGATACGCAATTGCCGGTTTTGCCGTGACAGGCGCGTCGTTGTATGCGTACCAGGAGTACCGCCAAAGAAACCCTGGACCCAATCCATTGATGGCCGGTTCCGCCATCGTCAACCAAGCTTCTGTCCCTGCGGGATACGGCTTTGCGGACTACCAGAAGGTTTACAATGATGTTGCAGCCAAGGTGCACGAGCAGGAGGATGCCGACGGAGGAATTGGCCGTTATGGTTTGCTCTGCAGACTCGCGTGGCACACCAGTGGTACCTACGACAAGAAGGACAACACTGGAGGATCGTATGCTGGTACTATGATCTACAGTCCTGAGTCGGTTGACGGCGCCAATGCTGGCTTGGAGGTTGGCCGTGACTTTTTGGTCGAGTTCAAGGAGAAGTATCCATGGATATCGCGTGGAGACTTGTGGACATTGGGCGGTGTTGTGTCCATCCAAGAGAGCGGTGGCCCCAAGATTCCCTGGAGACCAGGACGCAAGGATCTTCCTGAGAAGGACCGTGTGCCCGAGGCCGGAAGATTGCCAGATGCTTCCAAGGACGGCAAGTATGTCAAGAATTTGTTTGCAAGAATGGGCATGAACGAGAGAGAGACGGTGGCATTGATTGGAGCCCATGTCTTGGGCCAATGTCACGCCCACTACTCGGGCTACTCGGGCCCATGGGGACCTTCGTACAACATGTTCACCAACGACTTTTACCTGCGGTTGTTGGGCAAGTGGCATGTCAAGAATTGGGACGGCCCCAAGCAGTACGAGGACGACGAGACCAACTCGTTCATGATGTTGCCCACCGACATTGCCTTGAAGGAGGAGAACTACTTCCTCAAGTATGTCAAGTTGTACGCCGAGGACCAGGACGTGTTCTTCAAGGACTTTTCGCAGGCATACGCCAAGTTGCTTGAGCTCGGCGTGACGTTCCCCAGGAACCAGAAGCCATGGGAGTTCCAGACCTTGGACGACCAGGATGACGAAGAGTAGAGTAACCAGCGACAGAGTCGTTGGACCTAAACACGGACTAAACTAGTTGGACACTAACTATATACACCACAGCCTGTTATCAACCGACATGTAGAAGCCTACCATCACCACCATTTACCGCTGGCAGTTGCACCCAGTGCTGCATCTAGCGAGCCAGTGCTCCCGTGCACCCGTGCGGCGCCCCGTCCCCAGCGACGGTCCCGCTAACCGTCCGGCAGCGGTACGTGCCATACGCACCCGCGCACATCTGGGCCCGGAACATAACATTTTAGTTAGGCACGCACGACTGAAAAATTTTCCCGAGCCGCACTTGGTATAAAACCTTTTTGCACCGGCACTGCGAAATTTTTTCACCACCATGAAGTACATCCAAACTGACCAAGTGTTAAACATTCCTGAGGGCGTCACTGTTGCCATCAAGGCCAGAAACATCACCGTTACTGGACCAAGAGGTACCTTGACCAAGGACTTGAAGCACATCGATGTCACCTTCACCAAGATTAGCAACAGAGCTATCAAGATCACTGTCCACAACGGTGACAGAAAGCACGTCGCTGCCTTGAGAACCGTCAAGTCTTTGATTGCTAACTTGATCACCGGTGTCACCAAGGGTTACAAGTACAAGTTGAGATACGTGTACGCGCATTTCCCTATCAACGTTAACGTCATCGAGAAGGATGGTCAAAACTTCATTGAGATCAGAAACTTCTTGGGTGAGAAGAGAGTCAGACACGTCAAGGTCTTTGACGGTGTCTCCGTTGAGCAATCCACCACCCAAAAGGACGAGTTGGTTATCTCCGGTAACTCTTTGGAAGCCGTCTCCCAGAACGCTGCCGATGTCCAGCAAATCTGCCGTGTCAGAAACAAGGATATCCGTAAGTTCTTGGATGGTATCTACGTTTCCGAGCGTGGTGTCATTGACGAGGAGGCTTAAGTGTAATAATAATGATTAAGGGTATATAGTGATCCATTCGATGAGAAGTTTGAGGATGCGTTATAGTGCTTAACCAATACAGAGCCACCAACGATCCAATTGTAGGAGTAGAGAGTCGGTATTGGCGCTGGCGGAAGTCTGGTGACTGACGCTGGAAGCGACTCCACTGTAGAACCGGGGTGCATATTCATACTGGAATATGTCACAGGTTTGCTAAAAGTTAGCGCAAAGGTAGATTTTGTTCGTAGAACAAGAAAACTGTTTGGAATACTGGCTTTCCTGGAGAGTTTTTCATTTTTTTCGAAAAGTCGCCCGTCACCTGACCTGGCACCTCCAGCTTTCTGCATCTGTTCGAAGTTGCAGCTTGCCCACGCATTGCCTTACATAATAAAGTTTTCTACTCGTCATGAAGGTGGCATATTTGGGGCCACCGGGTACCTACACCCACCAAGTAAGTTGACCCTAGAAAGTGGCTGTTCTGGTCTAACACAGGCACTTGCGCAGGAGTTTGGTTCTGATGTCGAAGCGACCGCAAAAGAGTCCATAGGCGGCTGTTTCGACGCCGTCCATAATGACGACGTTGAATACGCCGTGGTTCCGTTTGAAAACTCTACCAATGGACTGGTGGTATACACGCTAGACTTGATCCGAGACTGGTTTCTCGTCTCAGAGCCTCTGTTCCGCATAGTCGGCGAGCAGTACGTGGCTATCCATCATTGTCTCTTGTCCAACGCTGCATCCATCTCAGACATAAAGACCATATATTCACATCCCCAGGTGTGGGGGCAAGTGGGACGCTTTCTCAAGGGCCTTACCCACGAGTACACCAGAGTGGACACCTCCAGCACTTCCAAATCGGCGGAAATGGTTGCAGCCGACGAGACCAACACCTCCGCATGTATATCGTCGCAGCTCTGTTCTCTGATATATAACTTGCCAGCCCTCGCCTTGAACGTGGAGGACGACAGCAAGAACACCACCAGGTTCTTGGTGTTGAGCAAACAACCACTCCCCAAAAAACCAGCGAAAGACAAGAACGACTACATCACGGCCCTCATGTTCACGTTGAATAATGACGATCCCGGCGCCTTGTGTACTGCCTTGGACTCGTTTCGCCAGCACGGCATCAACCTTAGGGCCATCAACTCTCGGCCGTCCCATATCAAGCAGTGGCAGTACGTCTTCTTCGTCGAAGTGATCGGCTCGGAGGAGGACGAAGACGTCCAGCGAAGCCTCGCCAGTCTCCGGAAAGACTGTAGTGTGGTGGTTGTAGGCTCGTTTGCTCGCTGTAGCTGGGACTGAAGCCCCAAGCCGCCCCAAAAGTTTCTATAGACTCTCGCAATACACACGTTGTCAGCTCATGCCATTAAACTATATCTATCCTTACCCCTAGTTGCCAAACTTCTGGTAGGTCCATTCTCTGTTGTCGAGCGGACACACATGCCGGGACTTGAGCCATCTCTGAATACAGTGCAAATGGAACGCATGGTTACATACGCCCCAGGCTGCTATGCAATCGTCGTTTCCGTTAATGAGTGTGTTGGGCTGGCATTCGATGCATGGCTCCATCAAGTGGTTTCTGCAAATAGCACACGTTTCCACCACGATGTCTGTGTTAGTATACGGAATCTCTCATGGTTGTTCTACCGTGTCCGGCAACGAATACATACCCCACAGCCAGAAGGCCACTGCCGTCCACTTCTTCACCTCGAATCTCTGTTTTATCTTTTTTTCTTCCTCCTCTTCTTCGTGATCTGCGTTAGTGCTGCCCTGCTGCCACCGTCCAGTGTACTTACGGCTATCTATGTCCATGCGGTCATTTTCATCACTCATGATTATTAAGTGGTTTCAGTGGTTTCTTACAAATGCGAATAAAATCCACCCGCGCGCAGCAAAGTAGCTACTGGAAACATGGCGGAAAATGAGGACTTGATCTCGTCCTTGTATCCCCCACCGCCTCCGTACTTCAGGTTCTTCACAGAGGAAAACAAAGCCCGGCTCGAAAAATGGCAGAATGACAATGGCCAAGCCAGTGATGGTGCCCAGGACACTTCTACCCAAGAACCGCCAGGAGAATTGAGGTTCCTAGTTCCTCCTACGCAACCAGATGGCACCCACTACCGGGGATACGGCAGCTTGTGGTCGTTTGAAGACAAGTTGCCCAGTCTTGAAGACCTGGGATGGAAACGCTTGAACGACTCGGTCGAGGATAATGATACCAGCAGGGCCAAGATAGACGAACTCCACAAGCTTATGGACTCTCTCTTGCTCTGCTTCCTCGAACTCATAGGCACCATGTCCATCGAGCCCCAGCAGTTCCACTTGAAAATCGAAGACCTCAAGCTTCTTCTCATCAACATAAACCACATTCTCAACACCTACCGGCCGCACCAGTCTCGTGAGAGCTTGATCATGTTGCTACGGCACACCATCGAGCAGAAACGCTCCGAGATAGCAGACATCGACAAAACTTGCGAAAACATCCGCCTGAGAATAGCCACGATTATGCACCAAGACGCTGGTCTGTCTGACGCAGTCGAGCCTGTTTCGGACCAGCCGTCCCACGAGTCAGTGGTGGCCGAGCTACTCCTGCAACTATAGTGAATGTCGCTTGTGTATTATACATAGTCTAAAAAAGATCCAACAAGTCATTGCTGTTGCTCTTTTCTGTAGCAGACGGCGTGGAGGGCTTGGGCTGAGGGGGTCCGAACAAGTTCAATATGTCGTTTGTGGATTGCAAGTTCTGGCTCTCAGACTGGGCCGGAGGTGGGGCCGGGGTGGCGAACAAGTCGTTCAACTCGTCCAACAAAGAAGGTGCAGCGTCGGACACCTCGGTGCCATCGTCGTCAAAGTCGAGCAAGTTCTCGTTCTTGGCGTTGTTGATGATCTCCTGCTTGGCCAACTTGGTGAGATCTCGAATGTCGCCCTTGTGCGGCTTGTACGAGTCGGTGCCAGCTCTCTTGTAGGCACTGGGGTCTATAAACGTGGATGCTGGTTTGTGGTACACCGACGCCAAAGTAGACAAATCGTGGATCAACGAGTCCAACACCACAGGGTTGAACGAGGCGATGGTGGTATCAATTCTTGGAAGCTGGGCCAAAATCACCTTCCGCTGCGCATCTGTCGAGGACGAAGAAAGCAATCTCCAGTAAATGTATGCCTTGTCCCGTACATCGGCATTCTCGCACTCCTTCGTGGCCAACTCAAGCACCTTTTGGAGTTGGTTGGAGTAGCTGGAATCTCCTATAGAAAGGTTGATCTTCACTATCGTGGTGAGGATATTCAACTGCAACTGTGACTCGTACTCAAGGAATCCATCCACAAGTGATTCAATCTTAGCATGAAGCTGAGAAAAGTATTTGGGGTACTCTCCAATGAGATATATGTAACCCGCAAGCGCCTCATTGGAAGTGAGATCGTCCACATGGTTGGAGATCACCGGCACGATAAGTGTGATCAAGTCGTTCTTACCGGGGTATCTTCTGAGGATATTTGTCAACGCAACAACACCCTCGTTGATCACCAACTCTCCACCACGTTGGTCAATCAACGTGCATAAGAGATTGACTGCCTTCACCACACATACACTGAGCTTGATAGCGACCGAGCCAACAGACTTGATGGCCTTGGTCACGAGAGTTGGCTCGAACTCCATGGCGTACTCCTTAAGCTCGCCGAGGAGGAGACCCGAGTTTGAGTCGTTGGCAAGACGTACCATGATCTCAATTTTCTCCAACTTGAGATACAACGGGTCGGAGTACTTGATGAAGAACACTCGAAGTTCCTTGGAGAGGATCAGCGGGTACTTCTCGAGAATGATGCGGATATTTTTCATGCCAACGTACTGTGCCTCTGGAATTGAGGATGAAACGAGCGACACCAAGGGCGCAGAAAGCTTCTTGAGAATGGTTGGCTTCAGAGGCACCTTGTCAACGTGGCGGATAATAGTCTTGATAGAAGTCAACACCACAGATGGATTAACATGTTGCAATTGCGGAATGACCCGTTCGATGATGTGGGCAGCCTCGGCAGGAGTGGGTGCCTCGTATTCGTTGAGGGTGGTGAGCACGGTAATGCGGCCCCATTCACTGCACTCGTTCAAGCACATAAGGAGATTCTTGATGATTTCCGGGGTGATCTCCAAAATCTGAAGGTTGGGGTCGGCGTTCATGTCTCTGATCTCATACAATGAGTTGAGCGAGTTGGCCACCACCATGGGATTGGGATCGTTGATCAATTTTTTCAACTCGTCTACAAAGCCAAACTCCACGCACATTTGTGGGTTCAAATCGAACAACTTGGCGACACAAATGGCGGCGGTTTTACGCACATACGGATTGTCGTCCGCAAGTGTCTTGGAAAGGGGAATCTCCATGTAGTCAACCATCTTATCCACCCGAATACAACCCATAGTCCTTATGGCCAACGCCCGGATCAACGGGTTAGGGTCCTCGGTGTCCTGAATAAAAGTGTTGACAGCCAAAATACAAAGTTCAGGGTGAGACTTGGCGTAGTTCATAAGGTAGAGGTACACGAGTTTTTTCTGTTCCAAATCATAGGTGGCGATGTTTTTGAGCACGTCAGGAAATAACAGGGACACATCTTTGCCGACAGTCATGGCCTGAATGACACGCTGAATGGCATCTTTTCGTTCGTGCTTGTACTGTGACACGAGACCGGCCTTCAATTCGAAGGTCTCTCCCTTCTTAGGGCCCTTAAGAAAGTTGAGAATCTTCTTTTCAAGTGACATGTAGCTTTAACAGGCGCGGACGGTGTTTTGAAGACATAGTGTGGTCACGTGATGCCAACCAAGGCGGTGGTGTAAGATAGGGAAGGTGGAGTGGTTTGCAACCGTCAACGAAGTATGTTTGGGATGGTGTGTGCTGCTTATCTGTTGTTGGTTTGTGTGTACCTTGTGTTTTCGTTTACCAAGTTGAACAATTTTTTTGAAGCTTCGTTTTGGAGGTCGCAGATGTGCAACTCTGCATTTCTACAGAATTTGGCAAAATCTCTCAATTTACTTTTACCACAATGTCGCGTACAACGCAATATTGTTTGCTTGGTTACTATGCCAAATAGTTATTATGGCCGTAAGAGACGCATATACACAGAAGCGTTTTCAGATGACGAAGAAGAGAGCCTGAATCCTTTCCTCTCTTCGTCGCTGTCTTTGCAACCAATCGAGATCGATTTTGAAACCACTATCAACAACAGTTGCCCAGTTGGGTCTCGCCAATCTCCACCTCCAAAAGTTAAAAGCGAGCAACTAGAGTCACCAAAGCGAACACAACGTGTCATTGACGTGTTCAGCTCCAGTCCAACGCGTTCTTTAGATTCAAAAAGTGAGTTGACTCCTCCTACCTCACCGTTACGGGGAAACGCCAAGCATGCAAAAGACGAGGTTGTGGAACATCCTGTCAGCCAAAAATCAAGTTCGTCGTTTTCTCCTACAAAGAGAGAAATGAATGCATGGGACAACTTGTTTGGCACAATTAAACCGAAAGCTCCTAGTATCAAAGTTGATTCCAGCACTGAAGGTCAAACCGAAGAGCTTCCCGCGGACATAAAGGCTTTGGTGCAGCTGTGTCTTCCGAATAGCTTTTCAGCCAGTGTTTCAGCCAATGGTCCAGGCTGTAGTTCCGTGATAACGAAAGCTGATCGCTCACCACCCAAAACGCTCACCACGCCTAATTTATCGTCCGGTTTTATTCCAGTAAAGCAGAATATTCGAACGTATGGCGGCACCAGAAGTTTTCTAGCCGACAAGCTAGTCGATGTAGCCCTGGAGCACTCGCAGATGATTAGCGACACCTACGACTACGGTCTGGTGGAAAGTGGAGAAAGAGCCGATTTCGATATGCGTATTCTTGGCCTGCAACAGCGACTCCGAGACGACGCCAAGGACCTCTTCGAGGGTTTAGTCATACGGCGTGGTGAGCCCGTAGAAGCTTGCAACCAGATGCTTTTGGAGTCGCTAGTTGGCATCTCGTGTAACATAATGTCGAAGTCATTGGTGCCTGAAGAAAGGCTAATGGCCCGACTAGCATCGCTCATCAAAAAGGTGGGCGACAAAAGTGATGCGGGACTGCTAATAATTGCACAGTTGATCTCAATTATCTTCTATCACATCACACAGATTCCACAACGCTCGGATTTCCTCTTAAGGTTGCCTGTCTCTACTAAGCACCTTTTCATTGCGGCTGCGAAAAATCAAATACAGTTGGAAAAGCTACAAATCCTGAAAATTGCATTAAAGAGCTTACAAGAGTTTGTTCAAGAGCTGCCCCTACATTCAACCATCCAACTGTCGTTGGAAGAGTCTCTTCAACCAAACGACCTTACATAATCACCATCGAAATTTCACTCATGGACTTGGCCCATCTTGTTGCCAATAACCCTCAGCTCAATCGCTACTACCACGATGGAACGTATGATTTCACCTCAACCGAGAGCCAGTGCCTAATGGCCGAAGCATATTTGCACACCTATTGTGGCCTCAGGGTAAAACTTGACCGAAATAAATTATGTCCTAGAATCCCGAACCGTCTCGCCTACATCGACTGGTGTGAACTCGGCGCCAGCGTAATCGATGAATTCGAGGAAGCCAAGTTGGCAATCGACATTGGAACAGGTTCCAGTGCTATTTATCCCTTGCTAGGTGTAACCCATAAGCCCGGGGTTCACTTTATTGCTACAGAGATCGACTCCGAGTCAGCCAAAAATGCCCGCAAAATTGTTGATGACAACGACCTTGGCAATAGGATACACATCGTGGATCACGATGAAAATGGCCCAGATTCCATTCCACCACGCTTTCCTCGTGCTAACGAACCAATTCGGTTCACCATGTGCAATCCTCCGTTTTACACCAGTGAAGAGGATGTCTACAAGCGAAGTACATTCAAGAATCTGAAGCCAAACCTGCTTTCAAGCAGCCCGTCTGAGATGTACTACCCTGGAGGAGAGTATATGTTCATCAAACATCTTATAGAAGATAGCATTACTTTCGCGGCAGAACATCCAGAGGTGACGAGAAGATGTTGGTTCCTGTCACAGATCGGAATTAGAACCGATTGCTTGAGCATAGAGACCATTCTAAAAAGAGCCAAGGTGGCCAACGACATCACGCAATATCGAATTGATAAGCTTAACACGCCTGGCAGCTCAACTAGCCGATGGGTAGTGGCTTGGGCCAGCCATTGGTGGAGATGGCCAACGGGCAACGCCATTTACACTGTGAATGTCAACACTCAGCACATTTACGTTGCACTACGTCGCAGTCTAGAGCCCGAAATGGCTGCAATTAGAAAGTCATATCCTCAATTGGAATGCTCCATCGATTATCTGGAGGGAAAAATCACCATACATTCGACAGTCCCATGTTGGCTTCGGAAGTATCGCCGGGCAATTCGACGTGGGGATGTGGTAAAGCCCGTTCCTCGTAACATAATCAGCATCCAGGCATCCCGGATACAGTGGGTGCGTGGTAGCGACTATCAGCAGTTTTATGGCTTCTGCCGGTTAATTATAGCAATTAACTCGGATGCAAAATTTGGAGCCCCGGCACAGAAAGATACCCCGGAAAGGGTCTCAAAGTGAGACATTCTCCAGGGTTGCAGCATAATTTATTTTGATAATAAATGGCCATGGTATGTTCTAACGAGTCTTGTTCCACAATAGCTCTACAATGGTACTCGGTCACGTTTCTATGAATCGTTTTTACCGACTGTCGAATTTCCTCTTTTGTTTGACAAGGCTGATGCTTGAGGTAGCCGCGAATCCCGAATATGCCGTGAGCATAATAGAATGCATATATAAAAAGAATGATCAGATCCAGGGACAACCCACTATGCTGGTGGTCGTTGTGTGCCAACAAAAAATCAAAAGAATCTACCATTTTTACTATTACAACACTCCGCTTCCGTTATTAACAACCGGCGAGTTCATTGTGCTCAATGCCATTTTCATCTCAATTTTATTGTTCGGGGCCTATGGGTTAGTATACAAGTTGCCATTCTTGCTTATTAGAAGCGCTGAAAGCCTCTACTACTACCTCACCGGGTCCACGGTGTCGATCAGCCTTGCTTTACTTTTCGCATTGACGAGCAATGTTGTTCATCCTATCAAGCGGGCTTCACATATTCATAGGGTCAATGATACCAATGTCATGATGCTAAGCGGCAGAGTCCAGCAGCTCAAGGGTACTGTGGCCGACTACTGACCGAATAGTCCCCAATCTTCCACCTTGAAGGTGGCACATGCCTGGCTAATGGTGGTATAATGATGCTTAATGTGACCGGTGAGTAAGTCTCTGGGACTACTCTCTTTAAGTTTCTGCTGCTCACTACTAGTAAGCGGAATATTCATGGTAAGCAACACGTCGGTCTCCACTCTTGTGAGTCTAATGAGGCCCACAATAGTGAGAAGCTTGCCCAGTTGGGACGTTGCTAGGAATAAATGACCATCTCCTATAGTTTCAATATGTTCAATAGTATCTATCTGTTCCAATATATCCTCCACATGGACCTTGATTGCTTCATTGAGTTCCTCCTGGACCATCTCCAAAAGATCAAAGATAAGATTAACGTCGGAATCCTTGGTTACACCCTCAAATATGAACACCTCCTGAGTATCAGGAACCTGGCGAAACTTCAGGACGTCCACAGCTGCGGGTAAGTCCACGGATATAGCTCCGCCATAAAGCTGCATAATGACCAAGATAAAAATTGTCGCAGCCGTTCTTCTGGTGGAAATATACCACCTGCAGATAAACAAAGGCCGCACTCACTACGGAGTTTTTTTTGGCGTCAAGCACGTCAACGTGAGAGGCTCCATTTCGTAGCTTAACAACCATGAAGAATCCAAGGAGGAGGCTGGTCACATTGGCCGTGCTCGTGGTTGTGGTCATTTTGTCAGTGGCTGTGGTGGCAGTATCGCGTTCCAAAACTGCTTTAAACCTCAAAAATGATACGTCACTCTTCTCGTTGCTCTCCTCACAGTCGGAGCGATCCCAGGAGGAGCTCGTGGCGCGTCTCGAGAAGCTCACCAAGAAGCTCACCAGCGACCAGGACGCAAGACTTCTGCTGTTAGAGAAACAGAATGCCGAATTATTACGTCAGTTGCGTCTTCTTCGAACGCCTCCACCATCGGCGACGATCCGGGAAAAGTTGGCGCACCTTTACCCCTACGATCCGTCTGTTCGGTTCCCCGCATACATCTGGCAGACCTGGAAACACGGGCTCAACGACGAAAGGTTTGACGAAAAGTACAGGGAGGGAGAAACACAGTGGGCCATGAAGAACCCGGGCTTTGTTCACGAGCTCTTCAACGACGACAC
Source organism: Meyerozyma smithsonii (assembly GCA_030570235.1). Classification (NCBI taxonomy): domain Eukaryota; kingdom Fungi; phylum Ascomycota; class Pichiomycetes; order Serinales; family Debaryomycetaceae; genus Meyerozyma; species Meyerozyma smithsonii. The sequence continues at coordinate 297,838 of JAJLVE010000001.1, read as the reverse complement.
ATCGTATGCTGTGGTCAGGCACCACTACCAGGCGATCCCTGAGATTATCGAGACGTACGAGTCTCTCCCAGAGGTGATCTTGAAAATGGACTTCTTCCGCTACCTCATCCTCTTTGCCAAGGGAGGAGTTTACGCAGACATCGACACCTACCCATTACAGCCTATTCCTAACTGGATCCCCGAAAACGTTGGCGCAGACGAGGTGGGCATTATTGCCGCTATCGGCTTGGACTCACTGCTGCCCCACTGGCGCGAAGAGGCAGCAAGAAGACTCGAGTTTAGCCAGGCGATAATACAGTGCAAGCCCGGCCACCCAGTGTTGCGAGAGATCATCTCCGAGATTGTACAGTACACCAAGGCAAAGAGAGAGGCCAATACCCTTAGGCTCGAAGGCAGCTCCAACCAAAAGGGATTGGCAATCAGCCAATGGACAGGCACAGGCGTGTGGACAGACACCATCTTACGCTACTTCAACGACTACATCCAGCTGTCTATCTACCACGAGATAACGTGGAAGGAATTCCACGAGCTCCTGGTGCCCAAGTTGGTGAGTGACATTCTCGTGCTCCCTATCAAGTCCTTTGCTCTGGAGGATGAGATTCCTAAGGATGGCAAGGTCGAAGATCCTTTAGCATTTGCCAAGCACTACCAGGGTAAAATTTGGAAAACTACATAGAATAAATGCATACCGTTCGTGAGGCGTACCAACCAGGTGTTCAGATGTCTGATTGAGGGTTTCCAGTTGTGGAGTTGCGACTATTTCCAAGCACCATCAATGACGCGTCATCGTACGACATTCATTGTCCACGACTTGGACGAAGTAGAGCAAACGATTGAAAATGTCAATTCCAAAGAATTAACTCTTCAGTTTCAGCTGCGGACTTCTCGCGAGGACCGCTACGTGACGTCGCACCCAGGATTGCAGTATATTCGTGCCTTGAGAATCCAAGCTATCCAGGCACCCCTGACGGACTTCATATTCAACTATGATTACCAGCCAGGTACTAGTATCTATATCCAACCTAAAGACCTCGATGATTCACACAAACAACTCTTTTTTGACGAGGCTAATAAACTAGCACTGGAGCTTGGTTTATCTGTGGACAACGAGTGGATTCTTTCGACAAACACGTTCTACTTTTATCTGCCAAGCGTGGATGCAGCTGCTATCTCCAAGTTCCTTTCTTCTTTTGTGAATGACTACCAGGAATTGAATTGGGACAATGTAGATTTGCATGTTGACGACAACAAACAACTCGCTATTAAGTCATTGGGTGAAGCAGAAGGTGTGGTCGAGTTCTCCAAAACCGAAGACAGCACTCAGGAAATAGGCGTGTTCAGAATTGAGCCAGGGATTAGCAGCTATGATGATTTGGCGTTGACGGGTTTCAGGGTCTTACTCAATGACGACGACGAGAAGAACGTACACAAGACGCTTTTCCATATCAAACCTCGTCACAGACAGCTTTCTGCCGCCCAGAACTTTGTGTCGGTGCAGCCTAATGGACTCCATCCTATTGTGCTGAGCACTCTCAACAATATTCCCGATATTGCAAGCGAAGAAGACGTCCAGAGATGCGAGTTGTATGGATACTTGAACCTTGATAAATCTCTCTTCATTGACAAGAACAACCTTTCACCTGGCGTGGCGGTAGCATTGAACTTTGGTCCCTCCAACCTCGAGTTACCGGAGTATGAAATTCTGGAATGGGGAAACGAGCTTTTGTTCAAACTCACCAACAAGACAGGTGCCACTTTTGACCTTCATTCACGCTATCAATTGCCAGCGTACCAGTTGAAGACATCCATCACTATCAACGCACCACGGTTGTTTCTTGCGTGTGAAGTTGCCGACAGCGATTTGTTATCGGCTTCGCCGTTCGATAACAAGCTTTCCTTGGGTGGAAACTACGAACGATTCTTTACCAATGATACCGTGTTTTACCACATCCCCATGGACCATACCACATTAGCGGTCGAGATCCCAAATGCTAACATTACCAATGTGTATGCCGTCATATTCGGCACGTTGCTTGCCTTGGGTATAGGACTCATTTGGGTATTGCGCAAGTTGCTTGCCACGGCATCGGAGGCTGCTTCGTTCGTCGATCCCCAGAAAAAAGATGAATGAACAAGTTTAGGTGGCAATTTCTCGATATAGACGCGTCACAGCACCTTGTTCTATTTCTGCCTCGTCTAGTTCTGCGTCAACGCTGTTTTGGTCCGTTGATATGTGTACCTTGTATGTACGCTCTTTAACTGGTGTGATATCCAACTTAATCCCGGTTGCCTGTAGAATCTCTGTCATCTGCTCCAACCACTGTGCTCGAAACTGCTGTGGAGTTTGTTTGTCGGTTGTCTGTCTTGAGGCAGCTTCGATATCACGACCCACCCGATCAAGCTGCTGGGAAATATTCTGTATTTCTTCGAGACGGGCACGCTGTATGTCATTGACTGTAGACCAATGGGCTTGGGCTTGCGCTTGATCTTGTCTAACCTGTATCAACTTTTGCTGAGCACTACTGCCGATGTTGAAAGGAGAATCGTCTGCGTCTTGCTGAAGCATGGCATCTACCAACCTGGGGTCATCGGGAAAAATGGCACGCAAAGACGACTCCAATTCTGAAATTTCGTTAAGAAGACCATCTGCGTCGCTTAGCTTTGCCTGGATGTCCTGGTACAAGGAAACATTCTCAGAGTTCTTTTCCTGGATCTTTTGTACTGTCGCGTTTATGGACTGTTTCAGCGACTTGAGTTCAGCCTTTTGTTCTTTGTTACGTGTCTCGTAGAGATCGATATCCTTCTGTTCGACGTACAAAGGCGGAGACGACAAGATGGCCCGAAGAAACTTCTCGCGCGTCTCTTGTTCCAAGTACTGGAATTTGAGTTTGGCAAACTCTTCCTTCTTGAAGTTGACTTCCTCGTTCACCGCCAAGGGGTTTTCGATCCTGGTGCCATCAGCAAGCTGGGTCTCCTCGATCTGCTTCTGAGCAGTGAGAAAGTCGAAATCAGCACTCATGGCTATTAAGAGATGTTTGTGTTTTGATCGCGTACTGGCTGTAGTCTGCAGGATTTATACTGGGGAAGAAGGTCGGGCTACCAGGACAAACAAGAAACACAAGTTCAGAAAGTATGTGGTAGAGAGAAATAGGGGACATACTTATAATGATAAAGAATGCAGTGCAGCATGCATGTAATGCATGCGAGTGGCTGCCTTTCCAACCAGGAAGTGATCGGCAGGATCCTGCACTTCCGCCTAGTGAAGGGTCATTTTGCAGCCAGTCTCGTCCACACTTGTTCTATTTAACAGATAGGGGTTTCCCACACCGATATGGAAGAATCACCACAGATTACCAGCCTAGAGGCGTATGAACCGTTGGCACTCCCGCTTGTGACCACAGCAGAAGAATTCGACCGAGTTATCAACGCCCTAGACTCGGAATCATTTTACGATACCGCCAGCTTGGTCAAAAGCTCCTCCTATTTGTCACTCGACCTCAAGCGGAATCTGCTATTCGAACCCACCTACGCACCGCCACCAGCACCCACGCACAAAGTTCTAGATAGCGACTTTTTAGCCCCCTCCCTACTCCCAGCAAAAATGCCGGCACCGGCGCGTTACTCCAACCGCTCCAGTATCTACGCAGGCAATCTCCGGAAGCGGTGCTCCCAGGTGCGCGATAGCCTCAGGCAGGCCCACGCCCATCTTCGGCCCGCTGCAACACCCCGGTTCGAGCGCGCGCTCGCCGCACTCCCACTTGCATTTTCGAAGTTATCGCTACAGCCAAGAAAACGCACGCCCGATCGAACGAAACTCACGTGACGACACATTACCAAGAATTCAGTGACGGAGGTCACAGAAAACCACCACTAGACCATGCCTTTTTCTACCGGTAGAGGAGGCGCAGGAAATTTCCACACTGCCGACGAAACTCTGAGGGGCTTGTCTCCGCTGATCAGTGCTGCCGAGCACAGCAAGCACCAACCGCACCAACCCCACAGTAAGCACGAAAAGCATTTTGTTTCTACTGGCCGAGGGGGCGCTGGAAACATCACCACCTCCGATGACTTACCATCACCAAAGCTCGTTCCCCAGGGAAGCAACACGCCACAGCTCCACACTAATAAGGTGACCACCGGCCGGGGAGGATACGGCAATATGGTCAGTAACGATAACCCTGAGCTCACACGGAAGCTCCAGGACGTGGACCACCAGGCGAGCCCCAAGGAAAACGAGCTCTACACCCAGGCCTCGAACCGGTCGTTCTCCGTTGGCAGAGGTGGGTTCGGTAATGTCATCTCCCACACCAGATCCAGAAACAGCCAGCGGTCGGGGGGTCTGAATGACCCGCCAAACCTCATGGCCATTACAAGTCGTGGAAACAAACGTCATGTGGACAACAAGAAGGGCTTCATGCTGAAGATTAAGGAGATTTTCCTGTAGTTGGTCCTATGTACTAGATCTAATGTTACTCATCCTATTGCTATCTTAACATCTAACCATTGCTAACCACTGCTATTATAATCATTCTTCTTCACTACTACTTGCTTTCGTTTACAAGGAACTCCTTGAGTTTGGCAAGTGCCTTGTACCTATGGCTGATACCATTCTTGATACTCTTGTCCATCTCAGCATAAGTCTCGTCATAGCCATCGGGCTGGAAGACCGAGTCCCAGCCAAAGTTGGTAGGTCCCCTGCTGTCAACAATGCTGCCATGTGTGATGCCCTGGAACAACTGCACTTCTTGGCCGGGTCCTGGACAGTATCCAAATGTGCAGATCGCCTTGGCGCCTTTATCATCAAACTTGTAGAGCATGTCTACCAAACCTTGAAGACCAATGCTCTTGACAAACCACTTGATGTATGGTCCTGGTAAGTCGTTGAATGCATTGAAACCCAAGCAAGTGTCTTCCACCAACACCGGGCCGTTCAATTTTTCAGCTCCCAACTTGGCCTTGTGAATGGTAACCTCTTCGATGGTTCCTTGAAGCTCATCCAAATCGAGCGATTTGTTGTTGATGGCAAACTTGCCCACTTTGGCACCCTCTTTAGAGTCACCAGTGGAAAGTATGGCCACCACTTCCTTGAGCTTGTTGGCGTTTCCCGTCACGAAGGTGATAGTCGACATGATGAAAAGATAGAGTCGCACATTGTGAATTGAGTCATAGGCCAGATGGGGAGAAGGGCCAAAACGGCCACGAGACAATGAGAGCCACAGAGGTCAATGGTACGAATATGTACCAATAGTTCTTCCACTAATAAGAGAGATTATCATGATAATGGAATTGACCACATCTACTCTTGACCATTGGTCCAAAGGTGAAAAATACAGTCAAAGAGAACAAACCGAAGGCTTCCTCGGCACTTCAGGCTGGTTTCTTTTGCTTGACAAACTTCTCGTCTATTCTCTTCTTTCTATTACTATTTACAACTTTCCTAACCGCTTCTTCAACGAACGTTGGGCCCGTCTTCTCTTTCTCAACTTGTGCTTTTTCATTTTTAATCGTCTCTTCCGCAACACGGAATCTGTGTACACGGTCTTGTCCTCAGAATCCTCCCACACCCCGGTATCAACCTGTTCTACGATGGAAACAATGCTGGACGATGCAAGCTTTGGTGTTGGACGGTGAACGGCTCCAAACGCTGGGATAAAATTTTTATGAACAACATTACTGATGATGGACGTGTGTGCATTTCTCAACCCCATGCGGCCAAGTCCAAGCACGGGTCTCATCAGCCTAAGTGGCCCTAATGTCAACCTGGCTAGCATTACTCGGTCTTGATCAAAATTTCCATTCGAATGGCGAGGGCGGCACGTGACTTTTGAAGGTGGTGTTCTTGGTCAGGGTAGAAGTGGCAGGTGTTTTGTATGGGGAATGTCAATGAGCTCTCGGTTGGTATGTATCACCTAGCGTGGGCCAGTGCTGAACACATCCTTCTAGATTTGAAACTCGGTAGGTGAAATAGTCCAAAATATTATTGAGCACAACTCACCCTGTTGCAGCCGTGCTTTCTTCTCGCTGGGATAGTCTATAAATTCCATAATGGCACTGGAATAAATTCAACAGCTTCTAAGACAATTGGGCCATTGGTAGCAAGATATAAAGCAAATCACATTTTGGTGCTTCACGAACATTTGCCAAGAAAATGGTACGAGTTGGTTCTTGGACTATGTCAGTTTGTCAGGAGTAACTCGGCTAGAGTCGACTTCAATGTTCATCACCAAAGGACCCAGTGTAGTCACAACCACGCCAGTGTTGCCGCATAGCCCATTACTGCTGCTGACCTGGGTAGTCATGCTGCTCTCCCAGCCCTCAACGTCGTATTTGAGTCCATAAGAATCAATGGTGACCTGCGAGCTTCCAAGAGGAAGAAGACCACACGTAGGAACACGACTCGTGGAAAACTGTTGCTTTGACTTGTAGCTAACATAGTTGACTCCCGTACCCAAGACAAACACCACGTCGTATTCGGTGATGAACAAGAGCCGGAGGTGCAGATCGGTCTCGTTGAGCTTGTAGAGTTGGCTGATGGAGTGCACAGTCTGGTCAAATCTACCGCCCAATGCACTTAGAATGTATAAATGGACTGGAGGCAATGCTTCGTGGTTTTCACCTTTGGGAAGCTTTTCCACTAGCCGGGCAAGACCATCGTGGGAGTCCACCGTGTGGCTGGAATTGAGCAAAGTGTGCTTTAGCTCGGCCAGTCCGTACCACAACCGGGCTATGGTTACCGCTTTCATGAAGTCAGTGGCATATTGTGTGGACTGTTGAACGATTCGGGATCCCCTGGACCGGTAGTATTCCTTCACCTCGTCACGAAGCGAGTCAAAATCACCGGTGATGAATTCTGGGATGTATTTGTGGCGCAATTCATCATCGAAGAAGTCATAGAGCCGGTTAGCACCGCCGTCAGCACATATATGGAGCTCTGTGGCACTCCAAAAGCTTATCAAATCCATCTCTTTGATCGACTGGTTGAGTAGCACCAACACACAGTTTGCGGGGTCGGAAGGCTCCAAGAAGCGAAACGGCTCAATTGTGCGAACCGGCTCTTGTGGCCTCTCGACCTCGAGATCATCTTCTCTTTCCACTACTGACATGACAACAAGGCACTGGCGCTGGCACTGGCGTCCAGGTCCAGTACACCGGCGGTAGATGTCTCCACCCAGACACCAGGTAAAATCTCACCAACCACCAAAATTGCGACTGGAACTGTGTTGTGGCCATGAGCAAGCCCGAATCATCTCTGGCTGTGCCGCGAGATGTGCGTCTTCTCCATCTTATATTTGCAACACAGGGCGTTCTGAGCTACCAGGACCATGTTCCGTTGCAGCTTATGGACTTTGCCCATCGTTACACCACCTCGGTGTTGAAGGACGCCTTGGTGTACAACGACCATGCCAAGGGCGGCGCTGGCAACTCCGGCGCTACCGTCAGCACCGACGACATTCGCCTTGCGATTGCTGCGCGTACAAATTACCAGTTCAAGCCCACGCCACCCAAGGAACTCATGTTGGAGTTGGCCCACGAACGTAACTCCAAACCCCTTCCACAGGTGCCCCCCAAGTGGGGCTTGAACTTGCCCCCTGAAAAGTACTGCTTGACTGCGCGGGACTGGACAAATTTGGAGGAGGAAGAACAGCCTGCAAAGAAGGCGCGTACGTGATATGAAGGAACGAGAAGGGAGAAACACTGGAGATGGAGATACGCCAAGAGACACGTTAAGGAGATGCGTCAAGGAGATGCGTCAAGAAAGATATATGATCGTTAACCATCTCTATGTGTATACTGCTTCTCCTGATATCGTCTCCCGATTTCTCCCGTTTGTGTATTGCCACTTCGGGAGTATCTACTTGACGCATTGATATGACTTGATGACTGGTGCTTCGATCATGATAGAGACGAGGAGTGTCTTACCGGATATACGAAAGTGCCCAAGGTGTTAGTAGGAGTATATTATAAATGGCCCGATCGGCAATGGTTGCGAAATTCTCCTTACCAGGAAAAAGCCTCGGTGTCCACGAAATAGAATACACTAGAATATATTTGCAACACAGTATGAATCTGTCCCCAGAGACAACAAGGCAAGGCAGCACTCTTTGTCTATTTTAAGTCGTATCTCTCAGCTACCAACGTTCATAACCTCGTCTAGCGAACATTCGTTGTGCTTCACCATAAATCACCACTATAATTGCAACAGAGCCCAAAACCATACAACTGCAACTCCCTTGCCACCTAACCGCAAAAGTACCGCCCAAACTGCTCTGCAGATCTATGAGCCCCTAACGTTGACGTGTCATTCCCTCCATCATGCCAGCCTTGGTGCCACCTCCACACACCAGGCTGTGTCCTGTCGCTCATGCAGGTATTGTCTCGAACTTCAAACTCACCACTCTACCAACTCAAAACATGATACAGCCCACCGTGGCTTCAATTCCTGAGTATGTATGATCTAAACAGGGCTGACTTTCCGCGACGACCATTATGGACGCGTATGGAGCCCAGATCAATTGGTTTGCTGATAAATTTCATACTAACATTAGAGCAAAAGAGGAATACCTTGGTGCGTCTCTTATTGAACGTACTGCTCGTCTCCACACATTCAACGATGTTGGTCCAGCAGATCTTTGTTCTATTCACAAGTTTTCACCTACAAGCAAGAAAAATCCCGACATTGGCACTTTCTTATACTTCACCGGTGTCGACACTTCCAGTTCCGCATCCATAGGAGCCCAACTTCAGAACCTCGCCACGTTGATAGGCGACAAGGGCCAGTACTGGTTTGGCGAGAAAAAGCACTGGAAGGTTCCAGACCTCACCTACTGTTCGTTCAACGCGTTTTCCAAGGTTGATATGCGGGTCAAAGTGCACATCCCTGGGCTGTACGAGACCCTGGTGGTAAATCATGACGGTAAGCTTATCCACGACAAGATAAGTGACGAGGATCTCGAAGCGTTGTGGATAGAAACATTTGTCACAAGCATAGTACGTTGTTTGATCGACAATGACGAGGAAGACCCTTCGCGGGCCGGTGGTCTCGTGGAGGTACGTAAGCTCAATCCCTTCACTGGCCGCTCTGACGTGCTTTCCATGTTTGTGTCCGGCTTCGAGAGGCTTTTCTGGGACGGACCCAAACTTGGATGTGACGTGGATATCCCCCAGCCTTCATTGGTCTCGAACTACTTGGTTGATGGATTCTTAAAATGTGTTCAGCTCACACAAAATTTCGACACCGCTTTGGATGTCTTGGGACGCCTTCGTGAGCACGAGCCCTCGGTGGTGACCATCATCGCCAAGGTGTTATTGATGAAGGACGAGGAGGTCGCCGCAGTCCAAGAAATGAACGCCGGAATCGCCCTCAACCCTCGTGATTCGAGCTTGTTGTTGGTCCAAGCCCAGTTCTGTTTGGACAAAAAGCGCTACGACCTTGCCCTCAGTCTCGCAAAGCAGGCCGTCCAGGCACTGCCTTCTGACTTCAAATCTTGGGGACTTCTCGTGGCCGTCTACACAAAACTTAATGACTTTGAAAATGCATTATTAACACTCAACTCGTGTCCCATGAATTCCCACAAGGAGCGCTACTATCTCAAGAGAATTGTTCCACTTCGTGGAGGTAACGAAGATCTCCATCTCCCACTGCCATTGGATGTGGTGCTTGACGAGGTTTCCAATCTTCTGAACGCAGACATTTCGTTCGAGCAGAAAAACATGGACCCACAGCTTGCTAATCTTCCTGCTGCCAACCTCAAGTCGACGTTTGCCAAGGCGTATGACCTCTTAACAGATATCGTCAACAAGACGGGATGGGAAGCGCTTCTCAAGTACCGTGCTAAAGTGTTTGTGATGGAAGAAGAATACCGCAAGGACCGCACCTCCAGAAAGGGATCCACAGAAGATACCCTGTCGACAGTTGCAATCAAGTCACCATCGAAAGAGGACGCAGAGGATGAGTTCAGAAAGAAACGTCTTTGTGAGCGGTGGTTGGACAACCTCTTTATGCTTCTCTACGAAGACTTGAGGGCATACACCATGTGGCAGGCGGAATATGTCCATTTCCAGGCACAGCAGATGGAATACAAAAAGACCACCTCGGAGTGGGAGATTCTCGGAATGATCGCATACAGGTTGAAGCACTACAAAGAAGGATCGCAGGCGTTTGCCAATGCCCTCAGTGGTCGTTTCTCATCGAAGTCGACCCGCGAGCTTGTTCGTTACTACCAAATGGAAAGAGCCAAGTCACTGTCTAAACGCGATGCAACCACCAAGTCTGCTACACAATTGGATGAAAAAATACTTGAGTGCTGCATCAAACTTCTTGTGTGGAACCACCGATGGTACTGCGATTTCTCTCCAAGCATCTTTATAATCTTGGCAGACCTCGTGTCCAACGAGGGCTTAATTAGGATCCAAAGTTCTATCCAGGCGGTGTATTCTAACCAAATTCTGAATGACTCCACCAGCGGAATCATCGAGATGATGAACGAGGTGTATACCTTCTTCAGCGACTACAAGTTGGCCGGGTCGGATAACTAGATAAGATAAACAAGGTTTGTTCACATGTAGTAGCGTCGATTTCCGGTCTTGGGTTCTGGCTGGAAAGTTTTCGCGATCAAATAAACGTATTTCTTCCTTAAGATTAATCACTTGTCGGTTACTTGCCACAAGGTTCTGAGATTCGCTTACAAAGGCGTGAAAACCTTAGAAGCTTAGAACGCGAGAAGCATCCTCACTGGCCCTAGGTTCCATTTACGGGGTACACGTATCATAAACATTAATAAGTGCAATCCTGATTTCCAATGTAATGGTTAAACCAGTTTCTCATACCTATTGCGATGTCACTGCATCAAGAGTGTGCACGAATAGCTAGTATACGCTTCAAGGTGATAATTGCAGTTCCACCGCTGGAGTATTCTCAGGCGTCCACCCCGCGAAATGGCTGCAAAACGGACTTGTTTTGAGTTGAAACAGCAAAAACTGATACGATGACCTGTAACCATCAAGAGCTACGTTTTCACCACCACAGCTTCCGGGGGTTCCAGACAGACGTATAGCAAGGTTGTGAGAAGGGTTCGAAATACGAACCATTGCCTATTTAGGTTCGAGATATTCACGTGAGATGACACACCTGAACTCCGAATCGTCTGTTTCTTCATGTCACCTAGTCAACGCTTGAGCTTGATCCAGGGCCATTTGCAGCTCCGCACCGAGCCCAGAGCACAAGAATTCCCATGTCTTTCACCCGCCGAGCGCCAGGCGTATTTTGATTCAAAAGCGGCAAACGCCGTGGCCGTGAACCCTCTTGTGGCCGCCGTAGGACCGGCAGAAAAGTCAAACCAGCCGCCTCACAAGCTTGTGATGATTCCAGGTCCAGTCGAGTTCTCTGACAGAGTGTTGGAAGCTATGTCCCAGCCCCCGCAGGCCCACACCGGGCCAGAGTTTGTGGCGGTATTCGCCGAGGTGTTGAAGAAGTTGAGACTACTTTTCGGGAACAGCCAAAAGACACACGGGGGCCAGCCGGTTGTTTTGAGTGGTTCTGGAACCCTCGGCTGGGACGTGTTGGGCGCGAACTTGCTTCTGGCCGACGACAAGGTGTTGTGCATTAGCACTGGATTCTTCAGCAACAGTTTTGCAGAATGCATGTCGAACTATGTTGACGACGGCAATGTGGTGACGTTAGAGGCTGCCATTGGAGCGTCAGTGCCGCTAGACGACATCAAGAAGGAGCTAGAGTCGCAAAGCTACAAGTTGATAACGCTCACGCATACTGACACCTCGACCGGGGTGCTCACCGACATTGCGAAGGTTGCCGAGCTAGTTCGGGCTGTGAGTCCAGACACACTCATAGCTGTGGATGCTGTGTGCTCTGCGGGGGTGGAGGAAATACAGGTGGACAACTGGGGACTCGACTTTGTGTTGACGGCGTCGCAGAAGGCCATGTCTACGCCTGCTGGGTTGTCGATCATGTTCTTGTCGCAGCGGTACATCGACCAGGCTCTTGGTATCACCAAGAAGAAGCCCTTCTACGTGCTGATCCACAAGTGGCTCCCGATCATGAAGAACTACGAGAGCAGCGTGGCTTCGTACTTTGCTACGCCCAGCTCGCAGTTGGTTGGTGCGTTGAACACCTCGTTGAGCGAGACTTTTGGGGTAGAGGCAGCACAGGACGTGGAGGTGGATGCCCAAACCAAGCTTCCACACGCGCTCTTGAAGCGGTTCCAGGTCCACCGCCAGGTGGCCGCCCAGTTCCGCCAGCAGGTGGCCCACTTGCAGCCCGTGTGCCAGACCCCGGCCGACATGTGCAGCGGGATGACGGCGTTGTTTGTGCCCGCGGGAACGAATATCCCGGGTCTTTTGGCCAAGCTCAGCAGCGACTACAACGTGAACTTGGCAGGCGGGATCCACCCCGGTCTTGCCGGCCGCTACATCCGCGTGGGCCACATGGGGGTCAGCGTGACAGGCCGCGGGGGAGCCGATGTCCAGCTCGTGGCCACCGCCCTACAGAAGGAAGTCGCTGGTACAGAGTCAGTCATAAAAGGTTAAGTATATACAAGGTAGTTACGGTGACATGAACGGAAACGGAAAAAAAAACCCGCTACTGTTTCTTCCCGCTCTCCTTCTGCTGGTTCTCGTGCTGTTTAGCCGCTTCAAAGCCCAGGTGGGCAGCTTCGAGCAACTCGGCTTTGCTTTCCTCCAAACGCTTCTTGCGTTCCTGGATGACGGCGTCGCGGCGCTCCAACTCCTCGATCCAGAGCCGTTCCCGGAGCTTTGCCTTGTCTCTCAACTTGTCCTCGCGGGTCAGCTTCTGCTCGGCGGTCTCGGCCTGGTAGTACATGCCGCCGGCCACGAGGGCCACCAAGGTGAGGAGCTGGAAGCCGATTCTGTAGCGAAAGTATTTTTGCGTCTTGAGTCTGTCACCCCGGCGGATGGCCTTGGTGGCCATGAAGACGGCGCCACAGGTGGCCAAGGTGCCAAGCGGAACAAGCGGCTGTTGCTTCGACTTGAAGACCATCTTTTGGATGACATCCATATCCCTGGGTTAGTAGCTGGGCACGAGCATGCGATGGGAGCTCAAACAGACACATACTCCTCGCCGGAGCCACCCTCGAACGAAGAGGGAAGACTAGACATGATTGCTGGAGTTGCGAATTCGGCGCACTTTATAAATGCTGCAGGAAGATCAGACGACATTTGAGAAGCGGCAAAAGCCACCAGCTGGCAGGGCAGCTGGAGGAGGGACGAGAGGGGGAGGAGAAGCAACGGTGGTTGTGTGTGTGTGTGTGTGTTGTGTGTGTTGGTGATGGTGGTGCGGGTGGGCCCGGCACTTGTCCATTCTACAACGTGCTCACGAATTTTTCACTCGCAGCACCCAATACGTAGTAATGCCTGTAATACTGTAGTTGACTACAAAGATACGCTCCCCGCGAGTGTCTATAACGCAGATGCATGACACACCGCTAGGCCAAGATGAACTCCTTGAACTCGCGGTACGCCTTCTCCAAGTCGTCGTTGACGATGATTTTGTCGTGGGCGCCGGTCTGCGCGTACTCCATCTCGGCGGTGGCCGCCGCGAGACGCTTTTCCACAGACTCGGCGGTCTCGGTGCCGCGGCCCTCCAACCGCGACCGCAACTCGTCCACCAGCGGCGGACTCAAGAAGAGGTAGCGGGCATCGAGACGCGATGCCTTGACCGACTTGACACCCTGCATATCGATGTCGAGAATACACGTCTTGCCGGTGGTCGACACGTCTTCCACGGCCTTGATGGTGGTGCCGTAGTAGTTGCCCGAGAACTGGGCCCACTCGACAAACTTCTTGCCCTCGATTTCCTGCTGGAACTCCTCCTTGGTGACAAAGTGGTAGTCCACACCGTTGTTCTCGCCGGCACGTGGCAGACGCGTGGTGTGGGAGACAGAGAATCCAAACCTGTCCGGAAACTCGGCCAAGAGACGCTTCAACAACGTGGACTTGCCGGTTCCTGACGGACCCGAGATGACGATCGGACGCAAAGACATGTAGAGGAAACAAAAGATTCTTGTCCTTTTCGCGCCCTCCGGCCGCACTGGCTGCGCGCCTGCAGACAGCCCGCCGCGCACCCCAGCCAGGCTGCGAGGCCTCAAAAATTTCATCACGTTTGTCCCCACAATGTCCTCGTCCGAGATGGACCAAGTCAAGCAGGCGCTACAGGCCATGTACTCGGGCTCGAGCGAGATGGAGAAGCTCTCCGCCTCCCGCTTCTTGGAGCTGTTCCAGAAGTCCCAGGAAGCGTGGGAAATCACCCACTCCATCCTCGCCTCCAACGACTCCGTCCAGGTGGTGCTTTTTGCCGCCCAGACCCTCCGCTCGAAGGTCACCTACGACTTGCTGCAGCTCCCGGAACACAACTACACCCAGCTCCGCACGTCGCTCCTCCACATGCTCTCGTCCCAGCCCCACAAGGTGGTGCGCACCCAGCTCAGCATCGCGGTGGCCCAGCTTGCTCTCCAGGACTTGGAGTGGCACAACACCGTGGCCGACATCATCGCCGCGCTCTCGCAGGAGCAGCTTCTCCCGTACCTCTTGGACGTGCTCCGCATCTTGCCGGAAGAGCTTTCCGATCTGGCCAAGACGTCGCTCACCGACGCCGAGTTCAACCAGCGCACGGCCGAGCTCATCACCGATAACGTGGAGCGGGTGTTGCGCGTGCTCACCGACCTCGCCGCCAACAAGACGTACAGCGCCCAGGTGCTCGACTGCTTGAACAGCTGGATCAAAGAGTGCCGCATCGAAGACATCTTGACGGTGGCGCCGCTCACCTCGTTGGTGTTCGACTCGCTCACCAACGACGACACCTTCGACCGCGCGGTGGAGTGTCTCTGCACCATCCTCCGCGAGACCCGCGACATCGACAACCACGAGTTGATCGACGCCTTGTACCGCCAGGTGCTCCAGCTCAACACATACATGTCGGCACACCCGGACAAACTCGAAGACCCCGAGACATTTGACGGCCTTGTCCGTCTCTACGTCGAGGCAGGAGAGTCGTGGCACGTCCTCATCGCCAAAAACCCGGGCCATTTCCGTGAATTGGTGGAGATCTTGCTAAAGTGCACCGCATACAACCAGGACTTGGACGCCGTCAAGTACACCTTTTACTTCTGGTACCTCCTCAAGCTGCTCTTGACGCTTCCCCGCTTCAAGGAGTCCAAAATGGCATACGCAGACATCTACGAGTCGTTGATCTCGGTCATCATCTCCCATTTGACCTACCCGTCCGGCGACGACTCCAACCTCTTCCAGGGCGACAAGGAACAGGAAGACAAATTCAAGGAATTCCGCTATGAAATGGGCGACGTCCTCAAAGACTGCTGCGCAGTAGTAGGCGCCACCAGGGCCCTCAACATCCCATTCCAACTCCTCCAAAACACCATTTCTTCGCCCAGCCTGGGCAAGTGGCAGCAGATCGAAGCGCCCCTCTTCTCCATGCGCACAATGGCCAAGGAGGTCCCTAACAAGGAGAAGACGATCCTTCCCGTCATCATGGGATTCCTCGTCCAGCTTCCTGAACACCCTAAAGTTAGGTACGCGGCAACCTTGGTCCTCGGCCGCTACACCGAGTGGACCGCCAAAAACCCCCAGTACTTGGAACCCCAGCTCAACTACATCATTGCTGGTTTCAAAGGGGAGACCAGCAGCGACATCAAGATCGCCGCCTCTCACGCATTAATGTACTTTTGCCAGGACTGTTCGTCCTTATTGGTGAATTACTTGGAACAGTTGTATCTCTTGTATGGACAGATCAAGGACCAGATAGATCTCAAGTCTCACTATGAGCTTGCTGATGGGTTGGGCCATGTGATACTGCAGGTTCCTGAAGAAAATTGCTATCAGACTTGTGAAATGTTCTTGAAGCCAACGTTAGAGATCCTCACCAGAGCATCCAACGAAGCACAGCCCGGCGACGAGAAGGCAAACGTGCTCATTGCCGACCAAGTGGAAATAATAACCACGTTTGTGTCGGTCCTTAAGGCCCCATCTTTTGACGGACCGGAGTTCCTGATTTCCACTCTTTTCATTGAGAGCGTGTGGCCGTTGGCGTCTCAGCTCTTGCAAAAATTTGGTGGGTCGCTCAAGGTGAGTGAACGCATAACCAAGCTCATCAAGTCCGCTATCCAGTCATTTAGCACCTACCTCAATCCCATCCTTGCCGATATAGCCAACTTGTTGCATGGTGGTTTCCAGCAGAACAAGTTTGGATGCTACTTGTGGGTGTCAGGAGCATTGGTGAGAGAGTATGGTGACGAATATACCACCGATGAAGTCAAAAAGGCGGTATACCAATTTGCATTGACACAATGTTCCAGCTTTTTCGAGATTGCCGGAACCTACCCCAACATCAAAGAGATTCCAGACTTGATCGAAGACTTCTTCCGGATGCTTAATGACATACTCATGTACTATCCTCTCGAACTCATTCCAGACTTTGCATTTTTAAACACAGCACTCACCACTAGCATCCACACCATGGACAAGCTCGAGGAATTCGACCCATTGATAGCTTGCTTGCACTTCCAGATAGACTTTGTGTCGTGGGGCTTACCCCATCCTCCCATCTCGTTCATGGGCGAAAATCCACCCCACATCCAGGACAGCGTAAAGCGGTTCTTGATGGAAGATAACCGAGGCGCACGATTATTTAAGGCGGTTATGGAGGGATTGATTTTCCGGTTCCATGCCGATCTACAACAAGATGCCAGTGATATTCTACTCAAAATATTGACGGTGGTGCCTGACCACGATCTTGCGTTGGGATGGTTAAATCAGGTGGTGCATCAGTTGCCTAATGTTGGACAGAAAGAGGTGCAAAATTTGATAAACATAGTGTCGGTGGCATTGCCAAATAAGGATAACCGAAGAGTGCGTACGGGACTACGTGATTTCGTTAACTGGTACGCCCGTAAGAATGTCACTCCCCGGAGTATAGCATAGATAGTTAACATACACACCCCCATAGATAAGCAAAAGGTTTACGAGACAAAAATTGCGCTTCGACGTAAATGTCAGCATGAGGAGGGGCCAGGTGCCATCAGAAGCGCCAAAACACAACCATGATACAGTTTACGCACAGAGGTGACACTAGAGGCGTCCGCTTGGATGCCGCATGCTCTTCTTGACGCGCCAACCGTATGATGCGTAAACGCGCCACCGTAGATGCGGCCCTAATACCGTATCGGGAAATACACTTGCCGTATCGGGATGACAGTGACGCCCTTTTGTCCTGCACAAGATATTTGTTTGTTTGGGTTGCAATCGGCGTATCGTCTAATTTTTTTTTGCCCTAATCAGTTTTTTCCGGCGCTTATAAAAGAGAGACGCCCGCTCTCTTTTTTCTTCAGTATCTACCAACTCAAGTCTTTCGTTAATAATGCAATTCATCGCCATCGCTCTTTTCGCCGCTGCTGCTTCCGCTGCCACTGTCACTGAGGTCGACACCCACTCCACCTTGGTTACCATCACCGACTGTGACACCTCCGTGACTGACTGCCCAGCTCACTCCACTTCTGCTGCTCCAAACACCACTGCCCCAGCTAACATCACCTCCTTCGAGGCTGGTGCCGCTAGAAACCAATACGCTGCTGCCGGTGCTGCTGCCTTGGCCGCTGGTGCTTTGTTGGCTTTGTAAGTGCTTTGATAGTAATACAGTGATTTCATATTAAACTACTTGTAGAATTGTGTTCAGCTTGCGATCGAGCTAGCTCGCGCACCAACTCCAACGCTCCTTCCCTGGTTTCGGGGTCGGTAAGCGTGCTCTTGACCACCTCGACCGCTAGTCCGCTTTCCTTCAACGCCTCAAAGATCTCATAATAGGGAATCACGTCTGCTTCAATGAGGTCAATCACCACGTCGGTGAGTCCAGCGCGAACATCATCGTCTTCAAGCGCCAATTCCACCACAGCAGTAGCCAAACCAGATGTCTTGAGAGCCGAAAAGATTCGGTAAAGAACATCGTCGAGGAGATCTCTCCTCACCAATTGTGCACCATCAGCCTGGTTAACATGCTCCTCCAACACTTTGAGAGCAGAGAAAACCTCTTTTGCAGCCGCAAGTGCTTGCCAGACACTAATTGACTGGACCGCAATTGGCGAATTGGACGCTTCTTCAGTCAAGTCGGCCACACCTAATACGGTGGGGAGAAGACAAACGGGGAGAAAACTGTGGAGCTTCATCGTGATGGGAAACCTTGAATTACTAACTATATATAAATCACGGGTGTGCAATTCTTTCCTAAAGCATATGTTCTGCCTTATACAGTGGGTACCATCTCATAGGCATTTGTATGGGACCGCGGTTTCCACAACCTACCGAGGTTGAAGGATTTTGTCCGGCTCAGCCGTTGAAGTTGCTGGAGATCCTTGCGCGAAGAACCTTTAAGAGTAAAGTTGTAGAGCTGTTCCTCGTGAACGGCATAGTCGGTAAGAATGACGGGTGGTCTCCATCTTTTAAGCATGAGCGAACTGGCAACCACACTCACCGAGCTCATGGCCATAGCGCCTCCGGCAGCAATCGGTGGAAGCATCAAGTTGAACGGAAGGAAGCACCCCATTGCAAATGGAACCATAAGAACATTGTAAACCACTGAAAGTCCGAAATTGGCATTGATTCTCCGCAAGGTAGCACGAGAGACACTCAACGCAGTTGGAATACCGGTGATGCCTTGGTGCTTGCTACCTGGTGTGGACACAAGCACGATGTCTGCAGAGTCGATGGCAACATCTGTTCCCGAACTGATGGCCATGCCAATGTCTGCCTTTACCAAGGCTGGGGCATCATTAATACCGTCTCCAACAAAGGCAACTCCACACTTGAACTTTTCCTTCATATCCACCACCACACTGTCCTTGTTGATAGCCAGCACCTCAGCAAACACATTTCCAGCAGGAAGACCCAACTGTTCGGCTATGTAAAGTGCAGAGGATTTGTTGTCTCCAGTCACCATACCAACCTGCATTCTTAAGGTGTAGCGCAAGTAGTTCACAATATCTTTGGCATCGTGCCGCAAACTATCAGTAAGTGAAATGGACCCTGTAAGCTTGTCATCGATGATGACGTACGCCTTACTAGTATGGTCATTGACTTCACCTGGTGCTTCAATAGAAGGGAATAGGCTTTGTAGTAATCTGTCATTACCAATGGCAACCAACCGCGGAGCACCACCTTTCCTAAGCTTCACTTCGGCAGAAACTCCCATACCTGGAATGGCTTGGAAATTGGACATAAACGTGTCAAAGGTGTCTCCTTCGAAAGTCAATCCTACCTGCTCTCTCGCGTACTTCAAAACGGCCCGACCCAATGGATGCTCAGAGGACCCTTCAACAGTGCCGATAAGTTTCCACCAGTCCGAATCTCTGATAGAGTCTTCGGTCTTTTCAACAGCTGAGACAGACATGTTACCCGTGGTTAAGGTACCTGTTTTGTCAAGCAAGATTATGCCAATTTTGTTGGCATTTTCCAAGACCTCACCGCCTTTAATCAAGGCACCATGTGAAGCCCCGACGCCGGTTCCGACCATTACTGCCGTGGGTGCAGCTAACCCGAGGGCACAAGGACAAGCGACAACAATTACTGATATCGCCAACTTCAAGCACACAAAGTATTTTCCATTCTCGTCCTTGATAAAGGCCTGAGGAAGCTTAGTCTCATTTGCACGATAACAAGCAATCAACCAGAATATTAAGGTAAGTCCAGCAAGTGCTAAAACGCATGGGACAAACCGGGATGCCAAGCGATCAGCTAGGCGTTGCACAGGTGCTTTTGTAGTTTGTGAATCACGAACTAAGTTGATGATTTGTTGAAGTTGTGACTTTTTTCCAGTTTTGAGCACACGAATATGTAAAAGATGTGGACCGTTGATCGAGCCTCCAATTACAGAGTCACCCTTAGTTTTGTAAACGGGAATACTTTCTCCAGTAATGATAGCTTCATCAATTTCACTTGCGCCATACGCGATTACTCCATCGGCAGGAATCTTGCTACCAGGAAGGGCAATGGCAATATCGTTTGGCTGAATCAAATCAATACCTATTTCTCGCGTGGGGAAGTTCATTATTTCCTCTTTGTTTGATTTTTCTTCGTTGTTTCGAGCCCAAGTCTCATATTCTGGAATGTCGGTAACAATTACACAGGTTGTTGGTGAGAGCTCCAAGAGGTTGGAGAGGGCAGTCGAAGTCGCTCCCTTGGCTTTATTCTCCAAACACTTGCCCAAGGAAATGAAGCAGATTAACATCACACTGGTGTCAAACAACAAACGAGGTGGGCGAGTAGTTTGACCAGACCACACACTAAGAAGGAGGGCATAGATGGAAAAAAAGAAGGAGATGAGAGTTGAGATACTGACAAGGACGTCCATGTTTGCAGCGCTCTTTCTTCGTATGCACTTGATAAGTTTTCGAGTGAAGGTATGACCCAAGACGAATTGGACATATGCGGCGGGCACCAACTGGAAGAGAGATACCCAGTAAAGGCCCGGGAAGATGATAGCTGACTTGAATATATCAAAGTGCTGAATATTATGCAATACCATGACTGGGATTCCTAGCACGAGCGATTGGATAAAGTTGGATTTCCAATACTGAATCTCCTTCTCACGAGAAAGCATTTTGAGCTGGGTAGCACAGGCCTGATCGACCGAATTGATAACCACAAACGTCAATTCTTCGAATGCACGATTGACACCATCAACAAGGTCACGAATACCAATCTGTGAAGGCAAGTAGGTTATCGAAATCTCGTCCACCAAGACGCCGTCGACCTGAATATGCTCGGTGTCTGGCGAGTGGAGTGCTCGTATTGCTAGTGAATTTTCGGTTAGCTGATTATCAGCGTCAGTTCCCACGCTTTGGAGTGCTAGCCTATGGCTGATCACACCAGGTTTGCTTTGGAGAAAAGCTTCCAAATTGAAACGAAAGGCATTGAGGTCGGACATCGCATGGATGCCGTATATCTGGAGGGCCACTTCCTCCACGTCGTCCGCTTCTGATGTGAACGAGGACGACTTGAACGTAGCGTCAAAACCACAATCGTGTATAACGTCTATTATTTGTTGGGCGTCGACCTGAGTGCTGTGAGTAACCATGGCTTCGTTCGTCATAAGTGACACCACCACAGCTTGCACACCAACAACAGCCTCTAATGCAGTGGTGATGGATCCGCTGCACGATGCACAAGTCATTCCAGTCACACTGAACCGACTGGTGACGGTGTGGGATGAGGTCGGATTAGATGGATGGGACAGGAGCACACGAGCTTCGAACCCACAGTCAGTAATAGTCGTCATTAGTTGTTCTACCAGGATTGCTGAGGAGTGTTGGACCAGTGCAGTCTCAGTAACAAGAGAAACTGCCACCAGTTCCACGCCCTCCACGTTTTCCAATGCCTCCGTAATTGTAGCAGAACATGCCCCGCAGGTCATCCCCTGGATGGAGAGCTTGGTGTCGATCAAGTGATCCTGCGAGACTGTCCTCCCGGAATCAGCATGGAAACCACTGTCGTCGATAGCTTGCTGTATTTGGGCCCTGGAGCAGATCTTTCCATCGTGCCAGACTCTGGCTTCTTCCATGATCAAGGACACCGTGACCAGGTCAACACCATTCAAAGAAGACACAGCTTGTTCTACGGCTCCGGTACAAGCGGCACAGGTCATGCCCTCTATTCGAAACACGGATTCACCTTTCATTCTATTTGAAAAAGACTGCACGGCGCCAGCAAAAATTTCCCCGGATAGCCGCTGATTTCTCATCTCATTTATCTTTTTAATCAGCTGCCGAGCTCGGCCACGGTGTTTGGGCGGGATGCACCTGTTGCATGATGACAGGCGTCTGGTGGGGCGCGGGCAACTTACGAAGTGTCATATTAAAGTATACGTTCGATTGGTTGCAGTTCTGGCCGTGCTTTCTGTTTGTTGCCGATGCTTTTGCCGGGCTTGGCTCCGTGGAACTGGTGCGACAAGTGTTTAAATGCCTGCTTTTGCAGAAGCTCGTGGCCGTCTTTATCCTTGTAAACTAGCTGCACATGCGGCCTGTACTGGCTCCTATTGGTTGCGTCATATGTGTCGTACTTTCGTTTTTTTTTCGGTTCCGGCATCTGCAGAAGACCCTTTTCTTGGAGCCGTTCGTCGAGGTATCTTTCAAATATAATCTCCTTCTCGTCGTTGGGAAGCATTCTATAGGACTCATCCCTCCCAAGCTGTTCACGTACTAGCCGGCTCTCGATTTCCACGCTTAATTTGGTGATCTCGGCCCTTTTGGCAGCTTCCCGTTGCTCCCTGGCTTCTCGTTGAGACTGGGCGGTAGGCGATTCCAACACTGCCTGCTGCTTGAGATACTCGAGCGTAGCTCCAATACCTCTATCGAATCGCGGAGCTGCTGCTCCTGCAGCCTGGCTAGCGTCTGCAACCTCTGTCTCCCCTTTTGTGTCCGTATCTGCCTCCTGGCGGACTTCCGCAACATTTCTTTTTCCATCTTCTTGCTTTACGTCTGTCTTTACGGCGGCCAAGGAGCTTAAAAACTCCGATGTGTCGTCGAAAACTAGTCCGGACGTTGCAGCCGTAGCCGAGGTTCTGTCCAATGCATCCTGGGTGTCCCACCTCTTGATCTGGCCCACCTCCTGTGCTAGTTCCTCCGGGGTTAGCTTTTTACGATGCTGCTGTCTCATCCGTCGCCTTCTATCCATCATAGACTGCACTTCAGAGTCATCCTCCTCGTCGTCAAACAGTTCAAGAAGAACAGGCTTGACCTCAAAGGGCTCTGTCTCTTGACTATCTTTCTTTCTATTCTTTTGTGATTTCTTTTTCAACTTTTTCATCTTGACAGGTTTAGGCTTGGATTCAACTTCTTCGTCATCAAAGAGGGATATGGCTTGTCTCTTCTTGGTGGTCGATCCATCCTGAGAACCAGAAATGTTATCGTTATCTGTGTGATTTGTAGTTGGCTCTAGTGGAGTCGAACTGTCTATCAGAGGCTTTCTAGGTTCCACCACAGTACCACTTGTAGATTGTTTTGGGGATTTGTGTTCATTATTAGTCTCTGGTTCTGGTCCTTTCGTCTTTCCCAAGCTGTTGAGCCAGTCGTCGGTGTTTGCAATTGTGTATTCTTTCTCGTGGTCTTCAACCTCTGTCAGAATCTCAACTTTCTTCTTAGACTTGAGCTTTTCTAGAAGTGCCTTCTCATTACCCTTCTGATGCGTATCTGATACCTTCTGTGTACCCTCGTTCGTTGTATCTTCTGGTATTGGTTTGAGGCCAATCGAGGCTCGTAGTTTGTTTGTTTCAGCTATCAGAAGACTCTCACTGACGGTTTCTTTTTGGGACACCTGAGGTTCATGCTTGACTGCTTCGGTCTCCGGCTGTATCTCACGAAGCCCCAACTGTCTTCGAAGCTTATTCGTTTCCTCCACAGAGAGCGAAATCTCCATGATAACAAAAGGGGTTTCGCGAGGCGCGATGAGCCAGAAGGATGCGAAATCTGGGGTAGGCCCGGAAACAGGTAGAAGATATAAATATAGTCGTATTTACAGGAAATGAAGACTGAACGAACAGTCTGCTTGGAATTGCAGGATGTGCTTATAGTGGAGCAAATGGTTGCATGAAACAAGTACTGAACCAGGGAATGAGAACACAGTCCATATGGAATAGTAGAGTTAGACGGTGAAATGAAGGCGAAACAAAGCGACGGAATTCTGATATAGAATTTCCGAACTATATTCTTCACTCATCATTGTGCTATTCATTTTGCCATGCCATGAATATTTCACCAGAGTATTATTCTTCTTCGCACCGTTTTATTTTCTTGGCTTTATGGTAGCAGAAGTCATATAACTCTTTTGCGAGTCTGCCTCCTTCCAAGGATCCTCTGCGGCCTTGTCAGCAGCCTCTGGTGCCTCTCCAGTCTTCTTTTCACCGTCAACTTCTTTCTCAGGTGCTTGAGTAGCATTCAAATGCACAGCTATAGCTCTTTCTGCTTCTTTTGCAGATTGTTCGGCACGGTCCTTCGCTTTCTGGAGCTCTTTCTGGAGCAGCGAGTCTAGCTGAGCCTGTTGAGCTTGCTTTTCGAGTGTCCATTTCTGGTCTGCCTGCTGGGCAAGAAGCTTGATTCTTTGCTGTCTGAGCTGGTCATTGACAAGTTCTTGGATGCTAGGAGGATTGGGGCGTGTTCTGCGGAGCCACTGGTGCCATTGCGGTGGCACAGTATGGTAATGATCTACCTGGAAAGGCAGTTGAATGTATGGTTCAAGCTTGCGACGGAGGTTATTTACGTTTCCGTCAATCGTGAACTCCCAGTAGGTATTGCCAGACAAGTCGTATCCCACAAAGAACTTGCGTCGGAACGGGATATCTCTTCTGGCTTGAAAACGATGCCAAAGCCGCTGGAAGTAGGTGTATTTGTGGGCTAGAGGGTCCATCGAGTGGGAGTGAGAAAATGCGAAAATGGGGATAAAGAACACCATCGGAGTAGAAAAACACAGAGCCTAGCAGACACTGCGGCATACATACCGGAGTGAAAAGCGACAGCAGAGAAGCTAGAAGTGCAGCAAGAGACGATTAGTGTTAGGTGGCCAGCATCGACACGTGTGAAGAGGATATCAGGGATATCTGTACAAAGCGGGGCCAGAGAACACTCCGAAATAGCATCACAAGCTATCAGAAAGGTATTAAAGGTATCAGAAAGGTACTAGAAAGGTCTAAGAAAGGTATTAGAAACCATCAGAACGCCACCAGAAGGCCACCAGTATAATTGTGAGCACTACCAGGTCTACCAGATATTGAGAAGTGAGTGTTGGCTTCTAGAAACAAGAAAAGTAGCCGATACGAAGGAGCGATATTTAACGAGAGGATAAGGTGCTTCCAAGAACCATCGCAAACCATCAAGTTTGAAAAATAGAACAATTCTGAAACAGGATAGCAGTCATTATCCTGCCAGGGCTTGAGCAATTACTGAAAGGGACAAACAAACTTGAGTTCTTCAATCTCAAGTTGACGAGTTCCAAGCGACACACCAACCCAAACCCATTGCTGAACAGTAGTCATCACAATGTCAAACACCTTGCGCTTGAACAAAGTGGCACCAGTGCCCATCCAGCTTGAAGACCACGGACCCAACCAGTTGGAGCCCACCCACATCAGCGACGTGCTTGTCGGCGAGCACCACACCATCAAGGGCGAGAATGGCCAATCGTACGTGGTGTGGGCCATTCGCATCATCGTCAACGACTCCATATACCTGTCTATCGTGCTATACAAACGCTACCGAGAAATGGAGCAGTTTCGCAACAGTCTAGTGGGCGAGTACGGCAACGAAATACCGCCGTTACCACCCAAGGACAGCATGAGTCTACAGAGAATAACCAATCCCCAGGCGTGGCTCGAAGAGCGCCGGAGAGGCCTCCAGTGGTTCATGACCAATGTGCTTTTGAATCCACGCTGGCAGCGCACCGAGGTGGTGCGGGAGTTTGTGCTCGGCTAGATCCGACAGCATCCCATAATCCCTACCCCAGAGCACTGACGATAGAGGCCAGGCCCCAGGCCATCGGCCCATCGAGGCCATCGCGCTTACCTAACCCCCGAGTCGCGATTACGCAAGACACCACGCCGTTGGGCCGACACTCAGAACCACCAGGTCTAGATGGCCTCCCCCGTCGCTTGTGCACGCGCACCCGCGGCGCATGCCAGCCTCTGCGCAGCGCCGTCGCTGACGCTGCTTATTCAGCCGTCACGCATTTTGTGAGCTGGTGCTTTTGATTAGTGGTGCGTCTTGCATCTAGCATGCGCTGTGTAAGCACACCCGCGGCTAGACCCGTCCTGCACCGGCCGGCGACGACGATAAATAGCACCCACCTGCTTTAATTCCACCACAATTAAGTTCCTTAATTTTTCTAGAATGGTACACCACAAAGTCACGATTATCGGATCCGGCCCGGCCGCACACACCGCCGCCATCTACCTTGCCAGAGCTGAAATAAAACCCACCTTGTACGAGGGGATGTTGGCTAACGGAATCGCCGCTGGCGGCCAGTTGACCACCACCACCGATATCGAGAACTTTCCTGGTTTCCCAGACGGTATTGGCGGTACCGAGTTGATGGAGCAGATGAAGAAGCAGTCGTTGCGTTTTGGAACCGAAATCATAACCGAGACCATCTCCAAGGTGGACTTGTCCAAGCGTCCGTTCAAGTTCTGGACCGAGTGGAACGAGGACGGCGAGGCCAACACCACCGACGCTATCATCGTGGCCACCGGTGCCTCCGCCAAGAGAATGAACCTCCCAGGAGAGGACACCTACTGGCAGCAGGGTATCTCGGCCTGTGCCGTGTGTGACGGAGCCGTGCCTATTTTCCGCAACAAGCCTTTGGCGGTGATCGGCGGCGGAGACTCGGCCTGTGAGGAGGCGTTGTTCTTGACCAAGTACGGCTCCAAGGTGTACATGTTGGTGAGAAGAGACGAGTTGCGTGCTTCCACCATCATGCAGAAGAGAGTCAAGGCCAACGACAAGTTGGAGATCTTGTGGAACACTGAGGGTGTCAGCGCCAAGGGCGACGGCAAGTTCCTCAACGCGTTGGAGATCCTCAACAACAAGACCAACGAGAAGTCCGACTTGCCAGTGAACGGATTGTTCTACGCCATTGGCCACACCCCAGCCACCCAGATTGTTCGCGAGCAGGTCAAGACCGACGAGAACGGCTACATCTTGACTAACCCCGGCACCGCCGAGACCTCGATTCCCGGCGTGTTTGCTGCCGGAGACGTCCAGGACCACCGTTACAGACAGGCCATCACCTCGGCCGGAACCGGCTGTATGGCTGCGTTGGACTGTGAGAAGTTCTTGGCTGAGCAGGAAATATAGACATATAGAGATAGAATAGCTTAATATTGCCTGCATTGTGTTTCCAGCTATTTGTAGTCCACCAGTGGGTCCACCAGTCGGTCCACCAGTGCATCGCTTTCTCGCCTGCATTCTGCACTCCGCACTCTTCTTTATCACCATGTCTTTTGCCGCCCCCGATCTAGAAGCGTCGCCTGCGGCATATACGGACTTTCCGCAGTTCGATTCGCTCTCCCAGACCATCGACAACAACGTCTACAACGTCAACAACAACCAGCTCGCGGCCGTTCGCAAGTTACTTGCCCAGTACGATGAACTCCTCCAGGAAGATCCCTTGGACGGGGCGGTAAAGTTCCATAAGCTTTCGTCCAAGATCTCTAGCATCCTCCAAAAGACCACAGAGTCGTTCAAGCTCATCAACGACACCACCAGCAAGCTCAATACCTATCTCAACGAGTGTGAACTGAACCACGAAGACGACGACGCGGTGCGCTACTTGCGACAAAAGGAGTCGCTTCTCATACGGCTCATCAAGCAGAGTCTAGAGCTGCTCCAGCGCCAGCAGCTGCGGTTCGAGCAGCTTCAGAGAAGAGCCATAGACAAGTACGGCAGCCCAGAACAGTTAGACCAGAAGAAGGCGGAGCCTGAAACGACCCCAGGCACCGAGTCCCAGCAGGTGCAGATCACCTACGAACCAGTAAACGCCGAGGAGCTCGAGCAGCAGACGCTCTTGATCCAGGAGAGAGAGCGCGAGATCCACCAGATCAGCCAAGACACCTCCTACATAAACGAGATCTTCTCCAACCTCCAGGACATAGTGCACGAGCAGCAGTTTTCCATCGACAACATCGAGAACAATGTGTACAACTTCAGCACCAACGCCCGGGGTGCGCTGAACGAATTGCGGCAGGCTGAGCGGTACCAGAGACGCTCCAGTGGCCGCATGTTCTGCTGCTTGCTTATCCTCTTGGGAGTGGTGGGCCTGATTATCCTTATCGGTTTGATATTTTAACGATCACGAATTCTCCATGTCTATATGCTATTCCCAGATATTTACGTAGCCGTCGTCCCCTCCACTGACGAGAACCTCTCTCTTGTCGTCGAGTCTACTCCATGCCAATGTGTTGATCACATGGACCCCATGCGCAGCATTGGTGACGCCCTCGATCTCCCACACCCCAGCGGTCTGCTTGTACACGGCAATCTTACCATCGGCTCCAGCGCTGGCAATACGTCCCGATACCGGGGACCATACCACCGTGTAGACCGGATAGTCGTGGACTGCCGGCAACACTGTTTCCTGTTCCCAGTGCATTTCGGAGCTAGCCAGCTTGATCGAGCTGGGAAGAGCGTCGTGTTTGCTTTCGGAACCAGCCTTGGGTGTCGACCATACTCTCACAGTCAAGTCATCGGACGCAGAAACTAACCGCAAAGTGGTGTCAGAAGCCGAGGGACTTTGCGGATGCTCGAATGCAGAACACCACACTGTCCCTTCATGGCCATTGAGCACAGCAGCACACCCCCAGTCGTCATCGTCGTACTCTTGTCTATAGATGCAAATGGTATCGTCGTACGACGAACTCGCCAAAAGGTTCTGGGTAGGGTGCCATATGACGTGTTTGACGTCCTGCTGGTGCTCGGTAAGCACGGAAATACACTCAAACTCCTCCAAAGTGTCGGGATCTGTTTCCCAGATCCAGATGGTCTTATCGCGGGAGCACGATGCAACTAACGAGCCGTAGGCATTCCATGCCACAGCCTTGACTTCGTGTTCGTGGCCCTCGATCACCGCCATGAGCTCCCACTGCGCAGCTCTTTCCACCAAGCTTCTCTCTTGTTTCCAAATGTCTTTGGGGTCTTCATCCATACTTTGGTCATTGTCTTGGGGCAACTCTGCTTGCCACACGGAGAGTTTTGCATCAAAGGAACCCATAACAAGCGTTGGTGGGTCCAAAAGCTCGTGTTCCTCTACTACGGCTTCCTCAATAGGTGGTTTAAACATCACAGAACGGATCGACCTGGTATGGGTATCGTCGAGAGTGGTGATTTTGGGGAAGTTTTCGGACTCTGAAAGACGGAAAACGCCAGCAGTACGATCAGTGGAGCCTGTGGCAAGCAACGGCAACGCCTGATGCGAACTCACACTCCAGACCTTGTCATTGTGGGCACGGATCCCATGTAGTAATCTCATTGATTTTCCAATTCTCACGAAAATTTCCAAACCGCATTTGGGGCCTCAATCATGGTGTTGGTAATCCGTTCAGCACGGCAGCTCACGAGGCAGAAACTACCCTATATCTCGGGTTTCCGGTCCTACGCCAACCAGAGTAAAGATATCGAGCCAAAAAAGGACAAGGAAGTGTCCCAGCACAATGTCAAACCAGCGACTTCTAGAGCTGCTCCAGCTCCGTTCGATAACACAAATCCAGTGGGGCACCTCCTCTCTAAGAACAAAAAGCCATATATTCCAAAGATAAGCCACGAGCGACTCACATACGACTATCCTGGACTTCCCAACCAAGACGACTTTACGAAGTACTCTGGAAATAGCTCGCACAAGCCAGTCAAGCCAGTGACTAGATGGTCCCGTTACGTGCCCAAAATACTTACCGCTATAGTAGCTGTATGGGGAGCCTACACTGTAAAGGTATGGGTTTTCCTGTCTGACAGTGGATCAGAGAGTAAAGAATTGTTGTCTCCAACCGACTTCCACAAGTTCATTGTCACCCACAAGGAACAAATCGACGATGACCATTTCCTCATAGAATTGTCGCCAAAGTACAACTATTGGCAGTACAACTACAACATTAACTACGCGGAAAAGTCTATTTGGAACGGTGACAGAATATGGTCTGTCGACATCAAGCAGCCAGAAATAATGGTTGTTCGTTCTTACACGCCGCTTCCATTGTACTTCATGAAGTCCGAGTACACGAGATCAGGAGAGAAGAAACCACTCCTCAAAGTAATCGATAATGAAGCCGATGACTACGATAAGCAAGGTGTAATGACATTATACGTCAAGCGGTACAAAGATGGCGAAGTATCTCGTTACATCGCCAGTCGTAACATTGGCGATGAATTGGAACTTCGTGGGCCACATGTCGACTACAAGTTTCCCTATCATCCACTCAAAGACCACTTCCAGAGAGCAACTTTTAAGGACTTGCCGTCCAAAATAGAAGCTGAATCTTTGCGTGAAAAGATCGAGCACATGAAACATCTTCCAAAGTTTGACAATTTGGTGTTCTTTGGAGCCGGTACCGGTATTGCCCCTATCCTTCAAGTGTTGTTCTCGCGCAATCCTTACAGAGGCTATGTTACTATTCATTATTCTGCCAAAGCTCCGGGCGAGATTGAGCCTTTCGAGCGCTTTTTGTACTTCTTGAAGCAAATCGATAGAATCCGCCTTGAAAAGCACTATGATTCCGACAAAAAGACCATGCTAACCAAGAAGAATATCACCAAACCCATCGATCTGCACTACCTCAGTCCATTAAGATTGGAGCAGCAAAACTTTTCACCAGAAGAGTCCCTTAAAATGCGTATGCGTATACTTGAAGGTGAGGAAGTTAAAAAGGAAGAAGATATATCAGAAGCAGGAGTTACTCGTTACGAGAATGCTATTGAGCAAGCTCGTGTCACGAAACAGATGAAGAAGGAGGACCCTTCTTTATCTCTAGTGTGTGGACCCGATGGATACATTGGTTATGTCACTGGCCCCAAGAATTTAGAAACTGGCGAACAAGGTTCCATTGATGGTTTACTAGAACAAGCTGGATGGAATTCTCACAATGTATATAAGTTATAGTCATGTAAATAATTGGTATCTAAGCGTACATATCAGTAACGATACCAAGCTTTTCAGCATAATGTATCAATACTCGCTGCACGTCTCTGTACTTTGCACATGTAAGTACTAATTCCTTAAGCAAGACACGCTTGTCCCAACCACAAATGGTTGGTTTCCAGCCATGAAGAGTCTCATCATCAGGTCCATAGAGGTCACTGCAGATGCCTAGCAAACGTGCCTTGAGACCAAGCTCACTGATACGCCTCACGTATGTAAGAAAGAATGCGTGGAAATCATCCATTTCTTCCAATAACTCGGACGCTAACATTCGGTTTTCAAGATGGTTAATGGAAATAGAATTCTCAAGGTTTTCAAATCCCTCCTTCATGATCATATTCTTGGAAATCTTGTTCATAAATTTTCCTCGGCCAGCTCTGGTCTTGCGTAAGATTTCTTCGTCAGTTTTCTGTTCAAGCAATGCTATTATAGATTCCTCCTTGTTACTCTTACCAGACGAGGACCTATTATATCTCAAAGAATCCCAATAATGGGAGCCAAAAGCCCACCATGATTCTGTCACAATATGCCATACTCCCATGTCCTTGTTAAATAGATAGCCGGAACCATTGGACAATGTAATTAACGGAACTCCACTAGAAGTGACGGAGCACATGGTTATATTGTCGGATTTTGAGAGACCATCTTCCTCATACTTGGAACTCAAATCTAACAAGGCTTTGATCGACTGTGGAGCATGTAATACAATTTTCTTTTCATCGAGGTCCCACACGTATAATTCGCCCACGGATGTAATAGCAAGCAAATATTGTTCATGAGATTCAAGAAAAGAGATTGATGAACCCAAAACTATAGGTGGGAAAATTCTTTTCCCCGATTCATGACGATATGTGTACAATTCACCGTCTGCGGTCGCAGTTGCCCAGAAACTATTACCCTTAGAAGCCAAGAGCACGTATCTCGGTAAAAAGTCTGTCCATAACTGTTTCTCATTCCTCATGTAAGTCACACGAGTGGGTGTGCTTTCATTTCCAGATCCATTCTTGATATCCAAGAAGGCGGTTGTGTTTTGTTCTATCTGGAAAGAGGGACGTACTTTTGGGACAGCAAGACGAATAGATGCAAATGCTGTATTTGGATTTTGTAAAACTGAACCAATAAATTTTATTGGCTCCAAGTCTCTCTTTTTTCTTGTAGCCTCGTCATTTTTGGGACGTTTCCTGGAAACAGAATCAGAAACTGCGTATGAAGGACGTTCATACTCCATAGGAAGAGATGGTGCGCTATCATGGTTCCACATATCGTGCCCTTTTGAATTCAACAGGGTGACGCCATTATTGCCGTTTGCCAGTGAGATTAGGACAGGCTGTACGCGCTTCTTGCCGTCTTTGGTAGTTACGTTCTGTTTTTGAGGTTTAGGTGATTCTTTGGCTGCAGGCTTAGAACGCTTAGTTGGTGGAAGATTCAGCGTGAACGAATGCAGTGATTCATCAGCTGTTGATGAAGGTTCAAGCACCACTGGCTTGAGATCTTCCTCCACGTTCGGGTTTTTATTTTTATTATCGACGCTGGTAGGAACAGCAGGTTCTTCTAGGTCTTTGTCTGTTTGTTGGGACTTCTCGGCCCTTTTTATGGCACTCTTTTGTTCCACAATCACGGCCGGTGGGGGCTTTTTGGTGCCTTCCACTGGTTGTGTGTACTCAAAGGGTTGTACCAGTTTGGTTGAGAACTCCAACAATTGCTTGGTGATTTCCTCCCCAGCTGGACTGCCTAATTCATCGACGTCAAATCTGTAAAATGTGACATGGCCATCCATGCTGGTTTGTATCAAGTCTCGGCCATTAGGGTGCCACACCAAGTCAGTGATGGGCTTTTTGGCAATGTCTTTGAGGATTAAAAGTGGTCTTTCTTTTATAGTGTTCCAGATAGTTAGGGTCATATCGGAGCCACCTGTGGCCACAATATTATACACGTAGTAGGGCCGGTCAGGGGTAATGTTATTTTGTTTGGTTGCGTTATTGGCGTCTTCGGCAACAGGAGCAGTTGCTGCTGCAGTTGTTGCAGCCGTTGTTGCAGCCGTTGCAGCTGTTGCTTCAGTAGTTGTTGCAGCCGTTGCAGCTGTTGCTTCAGTAGTTGTTGCAGCCGTTGCAGCTGTTGCTTCAGTAGTTGTTGCAGCCGTTGCTGCTTCTGCTGCTTCGGTAGTTGTGGAGCCAGCAGATGTACCATTGCCGTCGTTCCATGAATAGGTTACGGGATTGAATCGAACCACTTCACAGCAAGTGTCATGGCCCACCAAACTAGCTTTAGGAGACCAGTTGTCTGAATGTGAGATAAGCGAAACCAACGAGGTTTGGCCCTTACTGGCAGTTGGAATAGACACGTACTGGCCGTCCGGCGACCATGAAATTCGTCGGTAGTCGACGGTATCTGGTACCGCGTTTGCCATTCTCGACACGCTAGTGAAGTGTTTGAACTCATACATGTCGTTTTTGTAGTGGTAGCGGTAGACATCCATCACGGTGTCGTCGCCGAGACACACGAAGAAGTTGGCAGTGGGGTCGAAGGCTATGCTGCGAGGCGCCGAGTTGGGCTTGGTGCCAATGAGGGTTTGATAGGTTTGCTTGGAACGGTCATGGATATGGACCTCGAAAGCAGAGATCCAGGCCACAATCCGGCCGTCTGACGACCACGCAATGTCTAGAATGGTGGGGGTGGAAATGGAGGGGTGTGTTGTCTTGTCGCCCAGGGTCTTGCTGTTGCCTTCCAGGGAAGATTCTGGGGTTGATTCCAAGGCTTTGGTGGACAATTGATCTGCCTCCTTTGTCAAGTCTCCCACAATATCTCGCGTTGTTTCCTTTATGCTCTCATTTTGTTTTGTGGTGTCGTCTGGAACCGATTCGTCGGTATTCCATTTCGTCAACGGAAAGATACATTCCTGAGAATCATCTCCAAGTAAGTATACATCACCCTGTACAGTTCCCACGGCCTGTACCAGAGCATCAGTGGGGCAGAAACGAGCCACAGTCACCGTCGAACCCAAATGGACTGTCTTTGTGGGTGTCAAGGTGAGGTGGGTGTCTTCCCCAGCCACAAAGTCCGCATATTTCCAGAGGCTTGCAGCACCATCTGATCCTCCTGTGAGCACAAGCTGCCCATCTAGACTAATATCTGCCGTGTGGACTTCTCCCGCATGTAGCAGGGCCGGAAGGACAATGGCTTTCATGGACAAACAACTGTTCCAGCGACAAACCGGTTTAGTGCGTGTGAGCCCCCTGCAGGACGGGAGATGGTGAGAAAACGAAAACCCGAAAGATAAATTACGCCCCGTTCACAAGCGAGTCCCATTTCGACAGTGTCAATCATACAACAACAGCGGTTCCGGTATCCCGTTAGCTGTTCCACTAATATATTCTGCTAGTTATACACCCTCCAGGCACGTCTGAATATGGGCGACGAGTACATATCGGAATCCAGCTCGGATTTCACAGACTACTGGATCGATCTATTCCTTGGAATAAAAGGCAACGAGTACTTTTGTGACATCGATGACGAATACATCCGCGACAGGTTCAATCTCACCGGCCTCAACCAAGAAGTGAGCCGGCTCCCCACCCTTATTGACATAATAACCGACCTTGTAGACATCGAGCTGCAACCAGAAGAGCACCGGGATGCATTGGAGCACAACTCCCGGGTCCTCTACGGCCTCATACATGCGCGGTACATCCTCACGACCCGCGGGTTAAACAAGATGTTTGAAAAATATAGAAACGGTGATTTCGGGTACTGTCCGCGGGTCCACTGCCAGCTCCACCCGCTTCTCCCGGTGGGTCTCCACGACCTGCCCCGGGTGTCGAGCGTCAAGCTTTACTGTAGCAAGTGTGAGGACTTGTACAACCCCAAGTCTGGCCGCCATTCGGTGATTGACGGTGCGTACTTTGGGTCGTCGTTCCCGGCCATGTTCCTCCAGAACTTTCCCCAAGCCATCCCCACCCACTCCCCCGAGATGTACTCTCCCAAGGTGTTTGGGTTCAAGTTGCATGAATACTCCAAGCTCAACCGCTGGAGGGAGCTTCAGCGTGCCAATCTTGAGCGGCGATTAACGAACAAGGGCATCGAAACGAAAAACGTGGTAGGAGGATTCACGCATAACGCTGCACCCAAGGAGGAATAATGTGATATAGCAGGCTGTATAGTTAGCCCAATTGAACAAGTTAATTATGTCGTACCTACAGCCATCACCAGACCAACAGCGAATCCTGCACCTCATTCTTCATTCTTTTTGTTGCATGATCCTGGTTGGCAGACAACAGCTTCCCCGGGCTGGAAGGGCATTGTCGAGTTCTGTGGGCAGCAGCATCAGCCTACCTCCGGACTCGACTGTTTTCTCCCTAATTCAGCCGACTGGACGAATCCATTTGGGCAATTACTTGGGTGCTATCAAAAACTGGAAACTTCTCACCAACTCCCCGTCGCAAAACTCTCGCTATATCTTTGGCGTGGCGGACCTCCATGCATTGACAGCGTCGCAAGACCCCAAACAGCTTCGCCAGTATAGATACGAGGCAGTGGCGAGTATTATGGCTGGTGGTTTGGACCCTGAAAAATGCATCTTGTACCACCAGTCGTCAGTCCCACAGCATACGGAGCTCTCCTGGATTCTCATGTGCCAGACGAACCTCGGGGCACTCTACAGAATGACCCAGTGGAAACTGAAGGCCCAGGGACAGGCTGGAAGTCTGGTTTTCGACGACAAGGTGGTGAACAATTCGGGAGCAGGTTTCTTCACGTATCCTGTACTCCAAGCGGCAGATATCCTCTTGTACAAGTCCACCCACGTGCCTGTGGGCGACGACCAGTCCCAGCATTTGGAATTGTGCCGCAACTTGGCCGGATCATTCAACTACACCTTCAAGACCAATTTGTTCCCCATGCCACAGACACTCGTGACCCCAACCAAAAAGGTGTTGTCGCTCCGCGACCCGTCCAAAAAGATGTCCAAGTCGGACGCAGACAAAAACTCGTGTGTTTACGTTACGGACGAACCCGATGTCATCGCCAAGAAGATCCGGCGGGCCACTACTGACTCGGTGCAGGGTATCAGTTTTGATCCCGTGAACAGACCCGGGGTGTCCAACTTGATCACCGTGGTGTCGGGACTCCTCGACAAGTCCATAGACGACACCCTTACAGAAATGCTGGCCGTCAAAGACCACAAGCAGCTCAAGGATTTTGTCACCGAGGTGATAGTGGAGGAGTTTAATGAAAAACGAAGACTTTACGACGAGCTTATGAAGTCGCCCGAGCACTTGGCCCAGGTGTGCAAAGACGGCACCAACAAAGCAAAAGAGATAGCAGAAGCCAACATGCAGCAGATCCGCAAAACCGTAGGTTTGGACTAGAAAATAGAATATACGAATCATCGCCAATAGCAACGGCGCAGATCGCCAACCCTCGCAGATGACTAAGCCACACCTACCACACTATATAAGGACACACAGAAACCCGCAGCTCGCCACTTCTCCCACGCGAAAGATTCCGCGCTTCCCGCACAAACCGCCGCCAGTTCCAATCTCGCAGCCACTATTATCGCCGCGGTTGCTCGATCTGACATTTCCTGCAGGCAGGCCAGTCACCAGTCACCTCGACACGCGCTCCACGGCTGTTTCTGCTATACGCAGTCCATCGCGTCGCGCTTCCCAGTAAACAAACCAGCTCTCATCGGAGGGGCCGTGGCGTTTTATGGAATTGAGATTTGTTGGTTGTTTACGATCGTCCACATAATTATTTGACTCCAGCCTTCTCTTTTCTCAATATTCATAATGGAGCCTACATACCAACGAATGCAAGTAAAGGTGTTGTATTCGTTCAACGACAACCCTACCGTGTTTCTTTCTCGATCACGACTACAGCACTCGGTCAAGGTGGTTCAGCTTCCTACGGGGGATTCTGAGAACGACGTGTTGACGCTCGGTGCCTTCGACCTCCGGAGCTGTGTCAACCAGATCACCAAAAGCTCTCCAGAAAACTTCAATCTTCAAGCCGAAGACTACGCCGTCTACTACAAGGATATCACCGAGCAGCCCGACGAGCCTTTTGTCGGCAACGGTGTTCTTTCGTCGCTTATGGGCTCAGCCAAGACCCATGTGGTGCCGGGAAGAGTGTGTCAGAACCTTTCTGCCAGCTTTTTGTTCGGCGACAAAAACAGCTCGTCCTCGTTGACGTTGGAGATACGGCTCAAATTGCATACCATAGAAAAGCTGCAAGACAGTGCCCAAGCGGCCAAGCGTGAAGGCTCGTTTGCTGAGTTGGCCCCGCCAAAACGGGCCAAGAAGTCCAGCCATCCGCCGCCGTCGTCATCGAATGTCCCTGCCGCCAAGGCAACAAGGACAAAATCGCTCCCAATCTTCTATCACCCGCACAACCAGCAGATCCACAACATCATCAACGCGGACAAGTCGAACGCCCCCTCGCGCTACGACAGCAAGAGCGTCCAGGACAGGTTCAAGCTGGCGCCCTTCATGCAAGCCAAGATCTTGGACGATCCAAATGCTCTCCGCAAAAAGAAGAAGGGCAGCGACGAACCACAGCGTGCCATGCGCACTCGCTCCATGCTTGCGAATACCTCGGCCTTTGCATCTACGCCGGCAACAACGTCGCCGATTCAGGAGGAAATGTACTCGGATGAAACTGACGATACTGAGTACAACGATCGCAACCACGCCATAGAGGAGGGCGAGGAGGACGAAGACGAGGAGGAAGAAGCGTTCGATGACAGGTCTGACAATTCGCCTTACACTCCCCAACAGCCACCGTATAAACCACTGCATGACCAATTCGAGTCTCTTCCTGACTTTGAGAGCTTGGGAAAGAAAACGCACACCATCCCCCACTCCAAGTTGCCGCAAGACCACGGTTTAATATGCATAAACGAGAACTGCTCTACCGCG
Organism: Meyerozyma smithsonii; assembly: GCA_030570235.1. Taxonomy (NCBI): domain Eukaryota; kingdom Fungi; phylum Ascomycota; class Pichiomycetes; order Serinales; family Debaryomycetaceae; genus Meyerozyma; species Meyerozyma smithsonii. The sequence goes on along the minus strand of JAJLVE010000001.1, from coordinate 260,225 downwards.
AGGTCCATCACCTGGAGGTACTTTGAGCAGAAGAACCACCCGCCGTCATTGGCTCTTTTAACTGCCGAGACGTTTGACAAGTCGTTGTACAAGGGCATGTTTGGCCCGCTTTGTAACGCGTGCTACTTGTTCTTGCGTACCAAGGGGTTCATGCGGCCACCGGCCGTGGTCAAGAAATACTTGCAGCAACAAAGATACAAAAGGGAGCAGCGTGACAGCTCCAAGGCAAGACTGGATAGCATAGGCAGCGGCAAGGGCGACGCGTCGTCGTCTCCGTTCCCGCGGTTTGTCACTCCTTCGCATACTCCATCCATGATCAACCAGGTAATCCATAACAACAAGAACAAGAAACCCGTCGGCAATGCCAGTTCCAACGCCAACTACGACTTGAACGAGTTCATGAACCAGCTCAATGCTTTCGGCGGACCGCTCACGGACATCGATCCCTTGCCGCAGGACCAGGGCATCACGCCGCCCATGGTTGCAACCAAGTCCAACACTCGTATCATCAACTTGTACGATGAAGAGGACAAGGAGAACCAGCCGCCCAGCGAGGAGGCCGACTTTGAGCGGCTCATCAAGCGGTCGTTCAGCTCAGACAAGCAGTCGAGTCCTACCAGCCAGTGGATGGACAATCTTTTCGTGCAGCCAACGCCCAAAGACGGCGACAAGCCCACGCCCATTGACGGCCCCAAGATGAGCACCTTCACCATTCGGTCGTCGCCGCACAAGGCCAACAACATGCCGTCGTCGCCGTTGGTGAAGGAGAGCGTGTACGACCTTGACCAGGAGCTCGACCAGCTCGTTTCCAACCACCAGGACTACTTTGACGGCTCATCGCCCGCTACCAAGGCTACACGATCTAACACTACCATGTCCTGGAACCACGCATATCGCAAGCAGGGGTCCACACCCAACACGGAGCTCTACTCGGACGAAAAAGTCTCCGGCGATTCTGGGGAGCCTGTTGTGGAGGGTATTTCTCATACCAACCCCACATAGACCACTACTGTATATTTAATTCAATGCATATTCTTCGCGAACTATCGATGACCACCGAGGAACCAGAACAAATCTACCAGCTTCTCAGCGAGGCCCAGACGGCTGTCAGGGGGTATATCGGCTCCGTCACACCCCGGGTGATGATCATCTGTGGTTCTGGCTTGGGAGGCATCGCCGACTTGGTCCATGACGCGGTGGACATTCTGTACGACAAGATCCCCGGCTTCCGGACATCGACGGTTCCTGGGCATGCTGGCAAGTTGCTCTTTGGAACCATTGGCGCCAACAGGGTGCCGGTGATGTGTATGGTGGGAAGGCTCCATTTCTACGAGGGCTACAAGTTTTCCGAAACCACCTTCCCTGTTCGTTTGGCCAAGCGTCTTGGCGTGGAGTCGGTGATCGTCACCAATGCTGCCGGGGGCATCAACGAGGAGTTCCGTCCGGGAGATTTGATGGTGATCAACGACCATATAAACCTTCCCGGGCTTGCCGGCTACCACCCGTTGCGCGGAGCCAACTTGGCGGAGTTCGGCCCTCGTTTCCAGCCGCTTTCAGACGCCTACGACTTGCAATTGCGCCGTCTGTTCCTCACCACCGCCAAGTCCACACTCAAGCTTGAGCGCAAGATCTTTGAAGGCACCTATGTGTTTGCTGCTGGACCCACGTTCGAGACGCGGGCTGAGGTGCGCATGATCCGATCCATTGGCGGCGACGCAGTTGGCATGTCGACGGTTCCCGAGGTGATTGTGGCCCGGCACAGTGGCATGCGGGTGCTTGCGGTGTCGTTGATCACCAATGCTGGTGTGGGCGCCAAACCAGCCAGTGCGCTTGAAGAACAGGCGCCGCTTGACGAGGGCATGGCCAGCCACGACGAGGTGCTCGAGGCGGCCAACGAGGCGTCGAAGGATGTGCAGACGATAGTGGAGCATGTTGTGAACGAGATGTGAGGCGAGCATAAGGGGCAGTTATTGCTAGGACAGTTATGTACTAGTTATGTACTAGAACAGTTTAACGACTAGGAACGTTTAACGACTAGGCAGTTTAACGACTAGGCAGTTTAACGACTAGGCAGTTTAACGACTAGGCAGTTTAACGACTAGGAGCAGTTTAACGTAACAAGGCTATCACTTTAACAATCACTTTAACAGGGCCATCACTGACCTCATCACTACCTCATCACTACAATCTCCGGCCACTGACCCAGAATGTGTATATTTTGTAGCTATTAGCACTATTGGTCCACCTCGCCGGCACTCTCCCACTTGCCTTGCAAGTTTTCCTTCCACAAGCTCACCTTGTTGTCGCCGCCCGACACCGCCAAGATGTTGCCCGAGAAGCTCCACGAGCACCTCCAGCACACGTCCGGGAACAACTCCTCCGTCAACCGCTGCTTCTGCCACTTGCCGTCGCCGTCCTGGTGCCAGATCAACACCGTGCGGTCCTGCGACGCCGTGGCAATGTACAGACGAACCAACGCCGATGGCGACCAGCACACATCCCGCACCCAGTCGGTATGGCCCTCGAGCTTCGCCTCCTCCACGTATGTGCCCTTGGCGGCGTCGAGCAGCCACACCTTGGCCAAGTTGTCCGAGCCGCCAGTGACAAACCGCCGCACCGGCGCCTTCAGGTCCACCGGCGCCCACGACGCGGAATTGACCCCGATCTTGTGGGCCTCGAATATTATGTGCGACAGCGTGCCGTCGTCGCTAAAGTCCACCACCGACACCCGTCCGTCCGACGACGTGCACAACAACACCGCCCCCAACTCGTGGGGGGCCCAGCTGACGGAGTTGACGCTGGCCTGGTGCACCTTGTGTTCGGCAATAATGGACCACAGCCGGTCGGGCAGCTCCTTCCACACCAACACCTTGCCGTCGTACGCGCACGAAGCCAAGATGGCCCCGAACTTGGGGTGTGCCCACGCCACCTGCCACACCGGTCCTTCGTGGCCAACCAACGTCTCCACCAACTGGTAGTTTTCTGTGCCCTCCACCTCGAATATCTTGATGGTCTTGTCGCTCAGACAGGTGGCAAGCCGCTTGCCGTAGTAGTCGAGAACCGCATCGTGGATGAGCTCGTCATGGGCGTTGCCTATGGTAACCATTGCGTGTCTTGATTTTCGCACTGGCGTGAAATCCACCGTTTCCAAACAATTCGCAGGCCGCGCAAAGTTGCGAACCACCACGCAGGCACAAGTCTGCCGAATACGTGTTGCGGGATTGGAGTGACTAGACGACCTGGTTGTTGTTTGGCGGTTTGGCTGTTCTTTTGTTGTTCTTTGTCTTTGTTGTTCTTTGTGTTTGCTGTCTTCATTATGGACCCCCCGGTTCTTCAGACAATCAACGACTTGGCCCAGATCTCCCAGGACCAGGTCGAGGTGTCGTCCACGGTAATTGGTGCCCTTGAAAAATTAGTGCAGCAATTGGCTGTGGAGGGTGAAGCAGAGTACGGCCAGCAGGCTGACAAGCAGGCTGATAAGCAGCCCCTGACTAGTGAGACTGGCGAGACTGGCAACACTGCGTCGCCGGCCGACGCTAAAGCACCCAATAAAGCACCCAATAAAGACAGTCCCAACACCTCGGAAACCGACTACATCATCGCTGCGCTCGAACGAGAACGCCTAGAAATCCTCTCAGACCTCCAGAAACACGAGTATATCGGCTCCCAATTGCAGGAACTCTTGGGCCCAAACCAGAAATTGGTGGCTGACGTGAAACACTACTTGGCCAGGCGCCATCAGATCCAAGCAAACGAGATCACCGCCAACACAAACAGACTAGCACACTACGAATCCTCGGTTATAGACCCGACAATCGAAAAACTAGACAGTTGCACCAGAGAATTGCTCAAGGGCATGGACTCGTACCGCAAGTCGGTGCAGTCGTCGTTGGACATTGCGGCCGCCAGCTCGCAAACTATCACGTCGGATCACTACCAGCAGCAGCTCGACGGTGTCATAGATGCATTAAATAACGTAGCTAGCGGTAATTCTACATAGTGCCTAGTCGGCGTCCTCGTTGTCGCTAACATCTTCCAGTATCGGCACCATCTCCTGGCGGTGACCAAGGTAGCTGTACACCATATGGATGTACTTGCGGTTCGGATCGAGCTTCTTCCAGCTGCGCCGGATTCTCCCCAAATCCATATTGCTCCGGTCAAACTTGAATAGCTGCAAAATACTCAACAAGAGGTCATAAACGAAGAGCACCACCACCCGAAATATGCCATTCTCCTCCTTCTCACACTTGATGTGTATCTCGGACTCGTGCTTCCCTGTCAACCGCAATACGACATCGTTCCGTTCCTTGGCGTCGGCAAATACCTGGTAAAAGTACGCCAGGCTCACCAAATTGTCTATGAGCTTGAGAAGCTTTGACTGACACTGGTCGGTCACCTTGATGTCTAGCGACCTGGAGCCCTCCTCGAGCTCGTTTATTCGCTTCCCCACGATCCGGCTTTCGTAAAGGAGCCTGTCGATGGTGTCTCCCAAATTGCTGATGGAGTACTTGAGATCGCCAATCATATTCTTGTCCCACATGACCTTCTTCTTGTGCTGCATTTGCTTATAGGTGTTGCTGAATTTGATCAACTCATAGTTCATCTGCTTCATCTGTCTGTTTATTTCGTGATCGCTGATTTCCTCCGGCACGTTTTTCTTAAGAGTATCAACAACGAGCGTCTGGGCCACAATTTGCAAGTACTGTGCCGATACTGCGTTGATTGTAACAGTGCCAGACTTGACCTTGTTGATGCGCTGTTCTGCTAATGAAAAGCTATTGGTCCGCTTGACTCTTGTTGCTTCGCAGCATTCTAGTCTGTTTTCAGCATGGTAAAACTCTAATACATTCAAGTTTGTTTCGGAATTGGCGCACGGATACGAGTTCCGTCGATTCAATTTGAACCTGAACTTGTCGGTAGCCAGTGTGAGGTCCCTCATAGAATTCTTCTTACTCGACAAAGAAGTCCTCTCACTTTCCCCGTCTAATGTAGTTTCAGCTAGTATGTCTGGTTTCAACAATGAAGTTTGATTACTTCCATCCTGATTCTCAATGTGTTCGATACTTGGGGCTTTCTGTGGATATTGGTTTCGACGAGACTGTAAACCTAGCTTGACTTTACTCAAACCTCGTGAATACAACGAGTTATCAGCGTATGAGGTACTCTGGGAGCCGATTTGCGCCTGGCTAATAGCTTCCTTCAAAGTAACCACTTGATAGTATTTTTCAAAATTGCTGGCGTGTTGATGGCGATGATGATGGTGGTGATGGTGGTGCCGTGCTTCAGTTTTAGGAGCCGTGTCAGAGATATGCCAAAGTCTGTTTAGGGTCTTGCCCACCAAATACTTTTGGGTCAACATACCTAGGTCCAATGTCTCTATGTCAACGGGACTCGCAGTGTCTGCAAACTTGGCTATTCTGTTCCTAATACGGGCTCCTGACTTGGATATGCTTGGATCTTCTAGATCGCGACTGGAAACCAAGTGATCAGACACTGTGTTCTTTACCACGTTTGTGAGTTTACGCAACTCTTTGCTGTAGTAGTTTTTTGACTTTTTAGTAGGTGTAGAGAAGGTTGATCCCGCTTCCGAGTGGGAAACCGACTTGTGACGAGGACTAAAGTCGATCGATTCTTCTAAAGGGAGATCCATATTCCCTGGAGTATAGGTGTATTTGGATACGTTTATCTTTGCGTTTGTTGTGGTGAAGAGCTTGGTGAGCGATTCGAGATCGAGCTTGCGGGTCTTGTCGAGTTTTGCCTGGCGTTGGAACTGGCCAATGCAAAGCATAAAGGATTCAAACTCGTACGGGTCTTTAGGAACGTCACTGCTCCCGTAGATCTGAAGCCGTAATCTTATGCTGAGGATCAAGCTAATTATGGCGGCCACTGTTCGAGGCGGGAGGATGCCTGACCTTGTATTTGGCTTGGTGTTGAAATGCGGCAATCCGATCAAAGTCCACCAGTTATGTATAGCTTCCTCTGTCTTGTCACATAGCAAGCCGTCACAGTAGCGGGCGTCAAGAAGCTCAAAGTAGAACAATGACATTTGGATGATGTTGACGAGTTCCTTGATGGCAAACCGGATAGGCACGTTGTCGTCGAGCACTCTATAAACATGACGGAACTTATCTTCACAAGCGTCTGTGACTCGGCTTGAAATGAGTGACTGCGACCTCCCACTGCACTGAAGCTTCTTCATGTTCGAATTTAGTACAAAGTTTTCTCTGACGGATGGAGCGTCACCGTTTGGGATAGGGACCAATGTGAGATTAGACGGGAGAGCCGTCAAGTTGGTAACAAATAGCACCAGATTGGAATCTTCGTCGTTATCTACATCCATCTTCATCAATTTCCCGTGGTTGACCAAGATTTCGTTCAAGTACTCCTGAAACTTGGAGGGGTACTGCTTCAAGGGCTTCTTCAAGACGGTCAATTTCATAACTGATACCTTTGCAGTATCATTTCCCGTGAATGTGGCCACGACACTACCGATTTTTCGGCTGTTGGCCCATTGTTCGACAAGATATATCTCGAATCCAGATGTGGTTGTTTCCTCAAGAAGATGGAACTCGCTGGAGTTGACAAATGCCTTCTGGAAATACGTCACGGCTTCGAAGTCCGGAAAGAAGTATGTGATAAGTTCCCCCGACTGAGCTTCCAGATCCTCAGAAGCATTAGTCATGGAGAAATCAAAGACGGCAGGCCACTATTGCAGCGCTAAATCAGTCGCAAGTCAGGCCTGTTGAACTTTCCTGCGTATTACCAGGAACCCTTACACCCGCTTTGAGAACTTGTGCCAAGCACGAATGAGTGCCCCGTGGCGTCCAGGCGGTGGTGTGACTTCCCGTTCATTGATGTAATTAGTCACACTAATCACCCAACAAGCCTAAGTAGTAGTATGCGCAGCCGCTTCCAAGACCTACCTCCAGTTCCCCACCCAAAGCGTCAGATCTTGCATTCTGATAAGCGAAGTATTTCAAGTTTATTCGAGATAACCAGATTCACACCTGTGCTAACTGGATATACGCCGCTTACGGCCCGAATCTGGGGAAGAATCAGTCCCAATCGAATGTGCGATAGAGAAGAATTGCACGGCGCGAGACAGAAGCCCATGCAGGATGAAAAAAATGGAGTGGTGTGGTCGCTAGTGGTTGCGGTTAGAAACTTGCTTAGACGAGTCTAGAAGCCGCCTTTTCTGATGCCCTTGAACATTGCTCGGCAACACCGCGGCTAAATCCTCGACCGCACTTCCCTTGCGGACTTCAACGGTGTTGCTTCGGCGGGGTAAAGTTTCCGCACGTGACATCTGCGGCTTGGCACCTGTCTTACCGGTTATCAGTATCGTTGCTAATCTGGGGCCCGACTGGCGGCGGCGTCAAGGTGTATATTTAAGTTGCTTTTCGCCGGGAAATTTTTCAAGCAAAAATGGCCACGGAACAGCAGCTCAAGACCGTGTCTGTGACTTCAGAACAGGTGGACGATAATTCGTCCAAGGAATCCTCCAGCCCGTCTGTATGGCGCCGCATCATGAACTACATTCAGATTGACGGCCAGAACGACCTTTCAGCTGCACAATTGTACCTCTTCAACTACGATTTGAAGCCGGTTGAGAAGGACAGACGGTTGTGGTCCTGGTTCAACTTTGTGTTTTTCTGGATTGCTGACTCGTTCAACATCAACACCTGGCAAATTGCAGCCACCGGTGTTCAGGCCGGTATGACGTGGTGGCAGACATGGCTCTCGGTGTGGTTGGGCTACCTCTTGTGTGGTATCTTCGTCACCATTGGAGCACGTATTGGTGTGTTTTACCACGTTTCCTTCCCCGTTGCAGCCAGAAGTTCGTTTGGTATCTACGGCAGTTTGTGGCCCATCATCAACCGTGTGTTCATGTCCTTGATTTGGTACAGTGTCCAGTGTTCTGTTGCCGGTCCCTGTATCGAGATCATGTTGCGGGCTGTTTTCACCGAGCACTTGTACGACAGGATTGGCCGGGACAACTCGGAGTTTTTGGGCTTCTTCTTGTTCTGGTTGGTTTCCTTGCCTGCTATCTGGTTCCCTCCCCACCAGATCAGACACTTGTTCACATTCAAGGCTTATGTTGTGCCAGTCGCCGGTGTGGCCTTCTTGGTGTGGACTCTTGTCAAGGCCAACGGTGCCGGACCAGTTATCCACATGAGTTCCCAGAAGCACGGCTCGGAATTGGCATGGCTCTTTGTCGAGTCCACCATGAACGCCTTGGCCAACTTTGCAACCTTGATTGTCAACGCTCCGGATTTCGCCCGTTTTGCTGACAAGCCTTCGTTCGGCATCAAGTACTTGGTGCACACGGTTTCTGTGCCATTGTGTTTTTCCATCACCGCATTGATCGGTATCTTGGTGGGCTCTGCCTCCGAGGTGCTCTACGGCGAACCCACCTGGTCTCCTTTGCAAGTTTTGGACAACTTCCTCGACAACTACACCCCAGGTAACAGAGCCGGTTCGTTCTTCCTCGCCTTGGCATTTGCATTGGCCCAGTTGGGTACCAACATCTCGGCCAACTCCTTGTCGTTCGGAACAGATGTTACTGCTGTTCTTCCCAGATTCCTCAACATTAGAAGAGGTGGTTATATCTGTGCCATTCTCGCTTTGGCCATCTACCCAGCCAAGTTGAACTCCTCGGCCAGTCGGTTCACCACCTACTTGTCTGCATACTCGGTGTTCTTGTCGTCTATTGCCGGTGTGGTTGCTTGCGACTACTTCTTTGTCAGACGTGGGTACATCAAGTTGTCCCACCTCTATTCTCTTTTTGCACCAGAAGATCCATCCCAGCCTTCGGTCTACAAATACAACAAGGTGGGTGTCAACTGGAGAGCTTTTGCTGCCTACCTCTGCGGTATCGTCCCCAATATTACTGGTTTCGTTGGCGCTGTTCGCCCAGACGATGATATTCCAATTGGAGCTATAGAAGTGTACCGCCTTAATTTCTTCATGGGCTTTTTCTCGGCATTCCTCATCTACGCTGGCTTGGTCCACTTCTTCCCCATTGCCGGTATTCCTGATGTCAAGCCCTTCGAGAAGGGATGGTTCGAGGAGTGGCAGGAGGTTGAAGACTTTGAGGACGAGATCAGAGGCCATGTGGTTCACGAGGGCATTGAGAAGACAATGTCGTTCGCGTCTGGCTCTGCGTCCAGGAAGTTTGTATAGCAGCTGGCTGCTACGAGCAGTGTGTATATTTAGTTACTTTATCCACGGTTAATCAGTTTGGTCGCGCCGTAGATAGCGAATTTGGCGAATTTAGTTGCGAATTATTCCTCGGTTGAGGTGATGAGTTACATCCAGTTGGTTCTGATCCGACACTATGGAACGTCTTTGCAAGCTGTAAAGCCAACATCGCGCGCCATAAAGCCTATTAAAGTACTTCCCTTCACTACGAGGACCGCCATCTGGTGGAAATCGTTAAGAAAGTCGAATCTCCAAAATCTTCAAGACCAGCTCGTTGAGCTCATGGTGCCATTGAGTGGACAGGAGAACCAGAACTTCACTATAAGCAACAAGAAGATGCCTATCGATGACCAGGGCAACTACTTGAATGAAGTCTGCTTCTCTATCGGTGCCGAAAAGCCTGGCCCGGCAAAAGAAGTAGCTGTGATTCACGGTTATGGTGCTTCCTTGGGCTGTTTTGCTAGAAACTTTCAGCTTATCAACAAGTTCAAGGACTATGGGAGGCCAGTACGGATCCATTTCCTCGATAATCTCTCGTTTGGTCTCTCATCCAACCCAAAAGTCAACTCTCCAGATATTAGCCATTGGAAAATTCCACACACGCCAAAGATGGTTTTCGATGATCCTGACCAGCCCACGGACCCCAAGAAACTTTACAATAAGTACTACAAGTTGATCAAGTCGTTCCTGGTTGACGCCCAAGAAGTCAGGGAATACCAGTCCAAGTTGAAGCCCATTTTGCAGGACCTTGAAGACTATTATCTCACCGCCATTGATCTGTGGCGAAAGGCATCCAAAATAGAAACCTTGGACGCATTGATAGGACACTCGTATGGCGGGTACTGGTCTGGTTCATATGCTGTCCGCTACCCAACTCGGGTGAAACAGCTCATTTTGTTATCGCCCGTTGGAGTAGAACGGCATGCGAATGCTGTGACCAGCCCGTTTTCTGATGCCACTGGCTTGCAGACAATACAGCCTTCTTTGGACCCACTGTCGTATGACTTCTTGTCCCGGCTTCCTATTCTCACCAAGAACACCGTTCGTAAATGGTACTATTTTCAGCCATTCCTTCCCCGTTTGCTCAAGTTCATGGGACCATGGGGGGTGCAAAAGTATTACGACATGTGGTATATGAAGCTCTTTAAGATCAACAAGCTTATAGAAAAGAGGGGAGGTGCTGAAAAGGTGCTTGTTAACGAGAACGATGCCGTTTATGGTACAAACAAGGAGATTCACACTATTATTGAGTACTTGTACAACTCCATCACCAATGGCACATACTCGGATTTCTACGTCAAGTATGTGCTTACGCCAAGCACAAATGGCAAGTATCCATTGTATGATAAGGTTATGGATTTCATGCAGACACGGGGTTCCGCACAGGGTCCTGAGGAGATCCATTTCCTTTATGGGCAGTACGATTTCATGAACTCTGAAGCGGGTCAGAAGTTGGTCAATGATATCAATTCTACAAGCGAGAACACAGCCCACTTCTACCTGATTAGCGAGGGCGGCCACAACTTGTACATTGACAATCCTTTTGAAGTTAACGACGTCATCCACAAAGTGTTGACTCTGGATCGCTGAGTGCCCGCTTGCTTCAATTGGCGCAGCTTGACTACTTCATTATTTATTAGATATAGAATACGATGTTAGAGGACTAATGTTATGCGCGTAATGCTTCTGCCCGTTCTTTTACGAATCGTACGGGGTTTGCTCTACATGGTAATTAAAATTCCTAAATAGGAAATGTGTCACCACAAGTAGCCTGATGCACTTTGGTAAAATAATATAGGCGTGGGGAGCTATAAGAAGCTAGATTTGCTGCTGGTATAGATTATAATGCTCAGGGCTATATTTCTCTTCGTCTGGGTTGCTTGGGTTCTTGCTGAATCTCCTACAGGAGGTTATGCTCCCGGCCCGGTTTCCTGCCCCGCAAATACCAACTCGTATATACGAGAAGGTAATACCATCTCCAATGAAGAAAAGGATTGGGTTACGGAAAGACATAAGTACACCGACCAGGCATTGGGTACACCGACCAGGCATTGGCTGAGTTTTTGAAGTCGGTGGACATGAAAGACTTTGACGTTGACGACTTTTTGCAAAAGAATTCTTCGCTGCTGATTAACATCGCAGTGTCTGTCTCGGGCGGTGGTTACCGTTCAATGTTGACTGGCGCTGGACAGGTAGCTGCCCTTGACAATCGTACCCGCGATGCGCTGGACGTAGGGTTGGGCGGAGTACTCCAAAGTTCCACCTATTTTGCTGGTCTCTCGGGTGGAGCATGGTTAGTAGGGTCTTTGACCATGCAAGACTTTCCCAGTGTTGACCAGGTGGTCTTTGAAAACCCTGATGACCTTTGGAATCTCACTGAAACTCGCCAATTGCCCAACACCACCTCTCTTTGGAGAGTTATATTCCCAGCAATTCGCTTGGACGCTGATGGTGTCTTGTCTCATATTAACAACTGGAAGAATGGAATCGAACTGGATCTTGACGAGAAGGAGAAAGCAGGATTCTTGACAACAATAACTGATGCTTGGGGCCGTGCATTGGCATACCAACTCTTTCCAACGGGCAAGGATAATCATGCTGTTGGTACAACTTGGTCCGATATTCGTGATCTCGATGCGTTCAAGAAGCATGAGATGCCATTCCCGATTCTCGTTTCCTTGGCCCGTCAACCAGATTCGATTTTCTACAGCTTGAACTCAACGGTGATTGAGTCTAATCCCTTCGAGATGGGCTCCTATGACAATGACCTCAACACTTTCATCGACATAAAGTATCTTGGAACAAACCTTGTGGATGGAAAGAACAATGGCACCTGCGTAGGCGGCTACGACAATGCCGCATTCATAATTGGGACTTCGTCATCTCTTTTCAACCAGTTCCTTAACACGCTTGTGTGTGATGAGTGTAGGCTCGTTGGAAGGCCATTTGACTATATTTTGAAGCCCATTCTCAGACGATTCCTCTTGAGCATTTCAGATATGAAGGATGATGTTGCCGTGGTAAACCCCAACCCCTTCTACCATTCTAGGTATAGTTCGAACAACAACATCACCTCCGATGAGACACTCGTCTTGTTTGATGGTGGTCTTGGAGGAGAGACGATCCCTTTGGGCAATCTCATGACAAAAGACCGTAAGCTCGATGCTGTTTTTGCCTTTGATAATGCAAATTGGCCCAATGGATCATCGTTGGTCGATTCCTACGAGAGACAGTTCACTGAGAAAGGCGAATCATCGCTTTGCCCATACGTTCCCGATGTGACATCCTTCTTGGCACAAAACTTGACGGCTAAGCCAACCTTCTTCGGTTGTGATGCCAAAAATCTCACAGACTTGACAAAAGACAATGTTGTACCACCATTGGTCATCTACCTCGCAAACCGCCCCTACGAAGTATTGTCAAACACCTCCACATTCAAAATGTCATACACTGACAAAGAAAAAAAGGATATGATCCGGAATGGGTTCGACATCACCTCTCACCTCAATGGTACCATTGACGAAGAATACCGCGCATGTATCGGCTGTGCTCTTATCAGAAGAGAGCAAGAGAGATTAGGAGAAGAACAGACCGACCAGTGTAAACTGTGCTTTGAGCGCTACTGTTGGGATGGAACAATTACCGACGCGCCCAACTACACTGCGCCAGTCAACTTCACCAATACTGGACTTACCAACGGAACCATGGATGTTCCCACGCTCGAAACAGCAGAGTCTTCGTCCACGATGTCGTCCTTATTTAGTATTTTCCGAATCTTCTAGTTTAATACCATTTTTGCGAAAGTTATTTGCACCCATTTTACAATTACCTGTCCTGTATGCTGGAGGGTTTTGCCCTGCAGATAAACCGGCCAATTAGGTCACGCCCGATGTATGTAAGCAGTAATCCGAACATGCTTATGTCAGCGTGGGGATATATTTAATGAATAAGCAAGCCGCAAGTTCTTTGCCAGGCATGATGTTAGCGAAGGTCAAAAGATTTGCCAATAGAAGAGCTTTTGCAAGGCTATTATCTTTCCAGACGTATCCCACACCCAATGAAAACGCTTTAAAGTTTGTCTCCCCCACGGAGATTATCCCGATGGACAGCAAGACGTTTGAGTTCACCTCTTCTCTCCAAGCTGTACACTCACCATTAGCATTAAAATTGTTCAAACTTCCCGGAGTTAGGTCGGTGATGTTGGGACCGGACTTCTTGACTGTCAACAAGCAGGATCACGTCAACTGGGCTCATTTGCGCCCCGAAGTGCTGGACTTGCTCGACAAGTTTTTGACGTCCCGAGACGAACCGGTGATCACAAAGGAACTCATTGATGCCACAGAGCAAGAGGCTGCTCTGGCGGACGCCGATGACCTGGAGATTGTTAGCATGATCAAGGAATTGATTGAAACAAGAATAAGACCTGCTATTCAGGACGATGGTGGCGATATTGAGTACAAGGCATTTGATGAAGAAACCGGCACGGTGTTCTTGAAGCTTCAGGGAGCTTGTAAATCGTGTTCCGCGAGCGAGGACACCCTTAAACATGGCATAGAATCAATGTTGAAGCATTACGTTGAAGAAGTACAGGAGGTGGAGCAGATCATGGATCCCGAGGAAGAGATAGCATTGAAGGAATTCGAGCGTCTTGAACAGAACCTCAAGCTGAAGAAGTCCGCTGAGTCCCAATCACCACCCCCCTCTTTGTGATTGATTGCATTTGTATGTACATTATGATAATCGAGTCTAGCTCAATCTATTTATTTCATTCTGTTCCCGGTGTAAGCTCTCGAGGGTGGCATTTCTTACGCTGTTGCGCAAGTCGCGCTGCTTCACCTGAGTAGTAAGCTCTGTCAGCAACTGGTCTTGACATGGTCCCTCGATACATGCTCTGATATCGTCGTACAACGCTTTCCTCCAATTCTTAGATATGCGGGTCCAATGCTTTGAGACATGGTTGAAGCCAACAACTATGCCCAAGGATGCCAATGCTACGGCGCTATTAGCAGTGAATTCAAAGTGCCAGTAAGCCAAAAATGCAATTGTGGAAACTGGCACTTGATAGTACAAGAATCCTTGCGAAAGCTTCGAATAAACTTGCGACTGGATCTCGGACGCGATACGCTCGTCTATCACTGATTGGCGAAGGTTATAGAGAGGATTTTGAAACGTCCTCGACTCGTCATACTGTCCGTCATCTTGTAACGACGTCACAATGCGTCCTCTGGTGTAGCTGTATGCCTCGATGCTTTTGTTCATAAAGTGTTTGCTGAAAAAGTCTTTCAACTCGTACTCCACATTATCGTTCTTGAAATACAACTTCCACCACGGCAATTGCTTTTGGAAAAAGGTCGCAGTATTGGGTTCAAAGTGACGCTGCAATTCGGCATGGGCACCAGAACGAAACTGAGAAATTGTGTGTTCCAAGTCAGTATTGGTGATATTTTCGACCTTGTTGACCAGGATTCTCGATGCTAAATCGCTCAAAAGCGATCTTTGAACCACCAGGGGTCTCAGGTACCACGAGAAGAGTTTCTGGAGCTCGTAGATATTACTTTTGTGAAGTCCGTTGATATAGGTATCGGTAGCCTTGGTGTCTAGCGCAAGAAATGCTTCTACGGCTTTGACATATACTGCTGAATCAAGCTTGATGATGTTCTGGCTCAGGGTGAACTTTTCGAACGATGTTGGCGAATCTTGAAGCGATGGTTTCGTATACTCGCTGTTGTCTACCACCACACCTATGGCTCTGGTATTGTTAGCAGGGATTATTACCGAATCGGTAACCAAGAGCTCAAAGGTACAATTTTCGTCCTGGGCATTCAACTCCACAAGCTCAATGTCGTGCGTTTGTTCGTGTGGTCCGAGGGCTGCTGCAAACAGAGGCCGGATATCGGACGAGAGCACCGAAGACGGTATGCTATAGGTGTTGGTGCCCTTGTCGATTTCTGGTTCTTCGCTAAACCTGAAGGTGATATTTCTGCTGCGGTCGCGGCTAGCAATACCTCTAAACCAGTCTTGGTTCCCTGCCGCCAATGGCTCGGCGAGTATAGCCTCTATGATTTGTGACGTGTTGGCGACATTGTTGTTGCTGTATCTGATTCCGATTTTGATTTCTTTGACCGTACCTAGCTTTCGGTGTGCGAGGTACTCGTTGATGCTTGCATTGGTAGTTTTGTCTCCCGGATATGTGGCTTTGTAACGATTGAGCTGTTCTACAAGTGAAAAATCGTCCTTCAGGGGGACACTAACGTTCGGTACATTGGTTCTGGGTTCAGCAGCGCTCACCACAGATATGTACCGCGTAGCAGGAAACCGTGCAATTGCACTCAAGGTGCGCTGATGCCGCAGTAGCATGGTTCTGCAACTAGCCATGTTTTGTTGTTAGGGTCGGATCCGAAACACAACCTGACACCCGTGCACCAAAATATAAGGTAACCCCAGAATTCTGGCGCTACATGTCCTTTTCTCTGAAGAGTCGTGAAACTTTTGCTGTTGCCCTCAAGGGCCTCAGGAAGTATGCATCGTTCATTGGGCCGGGAGTGATGGTTTCTGTAGCCTATATGGATCCAGGTAACTATTCTACAGCAGTGCTGTCTGGTGCCATGTACGGTTACAAGCTCCTATTCGTGGTGTTCATGTCCAATTTATTTGCGGTGATCTTGCAATGTTTGTGTGTCAAGTTGGGAACGGTGACTGGACTTGATCTTGCCGAGATGTGTCGTTTGCATTTGCCACACTGGCTCAATTTGTCATTATACGTGTGTGCGGAAATTGCAATCATTGCAACTGACTTGGCTGAAGTGGTCGGAACAGCCATTGCGTTGGAAATCTTGTTCCACATACCCTTGATATACGGTGTTTTCATTACCGTACTCGATGTGTTGATCGTGTTGATGGCGTACCACAAGGATGGAACTATGCGCCAAACCAGAGTCTTTGAGTTTTTGGTGTCCATATTGGTCCTCGCAACATGCATCTGCTTTGTCGTGGAGTTGTTCAAGTGCGACTTTGAACCGGGTGCACTTGGCTCCATTGTTAAGGGCTTCTTGCCCTTGGACAGTCAAATTTTCAGAGAGTCCAATGCTCTCTTCTTGAGTTGCGGCATTGTGGGCTCTACGGTGATGCCTCACTCCCTCTTTTTGGGCTCCGCCTTGGTACAGTCCCGCTTGAAAGAGTACGACGAAAAGCACGGCCGTCATGTGGACTATGAAGAAGACGAAGAACCAGCACAATTGCCTAACACCGTGAGCAAGATCCGCAGCATTTCTGACGGAAGTGCCCTCACCCACAGATACAGACCTTCTCATGCTGCTATCAAGTACTGCCTCAACTTTTCCTACACGGAATTGGTCCTCTCTTTATTCTTGATTGCAGTTTTTGTCAACGCAGCTATCTTGATTGTCGCTGGTAGCACTCTTTACAAGAAACCGGACGCCGAAGATGCTGATCTTTTGTCAATCTACGAAATGCTTTCATTCTACATCTCTCCTGCTGCTGGTTTGGTGTTTGCCCTTTCTATGTTATTCTCTGGTCAAAGTGCCGGTATAGTATGCACAATGGCCGGTCAGATCATCTCGGAAGGTTTCATCAATTGGACGTTCCGCCCATGGATTCGTCGTATTATCACCCGGGTGCTTGCAATCATCCCCGTTGTCGTTGTAATCTCCATCTTGGGTCGTGAAGGCGTGTCCAGAATAATGAACTCCTCACAGGTTGTGTTAAGTTTTATTCTTCCGGTCGTAAGCGCCCCATTGATTTACTTTACTTGCTTGAAGCAATTCATGGTTGTCTATGATGCTGCCCCTCAATCAGAAGAAACCCCATTGTTGGAGGGCCTGCAAGAACCAGTCACCATTACTAAAACAACCTACGAAAATAGCAAATGGTTGGCAGGTGCCAGTATTGCTACTTGGGCCATCATTTCATTCTTGAATATTTATTTGATTATAGCATTTGCCAATGGCGCAGACATATAACTAGTTCATAGAATTCACAACATTTTATTTTTCTTCTTGTATGGTCCTCTGATACTAGGTAATCTTGTGGACTTGCCAGTTATAGCTGGTGCTCTAATTGCCAGCATACCTGGCAACGTACCGCTGTAATCAGCGACCAAGACTGGAAGCTTTTTGCTAAATTTGATTGCCAAGTCACTTGCACTAACGCCGTGGACCTCAATGAACAATACAATCAACTTTGTGGCTTTATTATACAAACGGATCTCCGTTTGAGTCGGTGGAATTATGTTGTTGTTGGAACTCTGGTAATAACGCTCCTGTCTCAACTTGTTCAAGCGGAGCAAAGTTGAAGTTATGACTTTTGCAAAGTCATGACTAGATCTGGTAATGGACTCTCTTTCCAGCCTTATTGATTCGAGTTCTGCTGAACTACCTGGAACCCATTGAACCAAACTGGCGATATCAATTTCAAGGTTCTTTTTGTCGTCAATATCAGGTGTTGCTTGTTTACTAACATCTTGAGTGGTCTCTGCTTGTTCAACCTTGGTCGTATCACCCTTTTCCGCTGCTTTTACTTCAGCGGAGCCATTGGACTTGGACTCTGTCTCTTTGGTTTGGTAATACAATGCTTTGTACGCTTCTATCTCCTTGCGGCCAATGTGACTCAACCATACAGAGTTTTTCAAGTCCAAGGTGACTGCCGCATCACGTGTGTCTACTATGGGAGCAAATGACGCATACGAATCGTCCGTGCGAGAAACAAGTCTCAATTCGTCGTTGTGCTTGCCTTTGAGAAGACTTGACTCGACAGCAGG
Source organism: Meyerozyma smithsonii (assembly GCA_030570235.1). Lineage (NCBI taxonomy): Eukaryota > Fungi > Ascomycota > Pichiomycetes > Serinales > Debaryomycetaceae > Meyerozyma > Meyerozyma smithsonii. The sequence goes on along the minus strand of JAJLVE010000001.1, from coordinate 242,248 downwards.
CTTGAGGATTTTGCTCTTGTAAGAAAGCCAACTGGGGATTGGTGTGGTGTACCATATTGAATGAAAATAATTCGATATTATATCAGTCGGTTGGGTATTTGGGGGTGGGATCTTGGAAACTGCCGGAGAAAGGGTCTCGAGGGTGGTGGTATTACTGGCTGCTGCTGTATTGATGGGGATGCTCTTAGCGAGGCCATATGGGTCCGGTACTATTGTAGGACGTGGGTCGATCTCTGACTTGCCCGATAACGATGAGAAAAGAGGCTGTTTCTTTGGCTTTGCTTGCGGTTGAGGCAGAAACAGGTTGTATAAGCCAGGATAGCCGTTTGGGGTGTTTGCCTCGCTACCGTTTTCGGCTTCCGGTTCCGGGAGAACGTGGGTGAAAATTTCGCCGTTTCGGCTCACACTGGTGGATATTTTCTGGAAATCTTCCTGGACTTGTGACTGGATCTCCGTCGCAACTGGAGACGAACGGCCCTTCTGGAGAGTAAAGTGGTACCTGCTCGCTTCCCTCAAGATCAAATCGGTCGTGAATCTATAAAATATGTCTATGTTGTCGTATTCGGGTGCTCCAACCTTGTATTTTTTGATCTCCAGTGAACTGACCGCTTTGATGTCATGGTGAAGGGCATAGATGCTGGTATATCGACGATTGTGGTACTTCTCGAGTATGCTCAAAGTCTTTTGCTTTGGATGTGCTTCGGCGTATGCAGCAAAAGAATGAATAATCTGACTAGCATCGGCCTCATGGAAGTCCTGAGGAATTACTTTACGCGCCAAAAGATTGACATCTTCATCAGCGCGTTTGAAAACAATAAAAAGGTTATCAATAACACTAGACAATTGCTCTGTGGTTAGTTCTGAACTAAAATCCGGCTTTTGAGCCCCTCTTTTCTTCCCGAGGTACATACCGTTACGTCCCATCTTCAGCCAGATGGTCGAAGTCGAATATTTGTTTTTCGGGCGAGTGCGACCTCATAATTCATTGGTGTATGGGTCTTTTGTGTCGGTTAGAGAGAATGACGGGTATAGGAGACACAAGTTGACAAGTGTTAATCGTAGCTATGGTAGAGAGTATAACTTGTGTTTTTCCGGATCTTTGCTGAGTTATTTGTGAAGTTGATTATGTGCGAGGTTATGGGGTGACATTACCAATTGTGCGATAAATCTAAAAGTTGCAATTCTTGAAAAATTTTTATTTTCTAACAAAATAATAAACTTGACTAACTCACGGTACATTTCTTGTCGCCACCCACCAAAAAGCCATAAATATTGAGGATTCCATAAGACAAACTTGCTCATCGACTCAATTTACCCAGCCCTTAATTCTCCTGCACAGAATCATGTTGCAAAAATGTCGCGGCCATGAAGAGACCGTCGGACATCTAGGTCCAACACGTTAAATAAAGGGAATGGACGAGGTAATCCAAAAGCTTCCAAACGTAGCTGGAGGTCACTAAGACAAAGTGGAGGGTACCTACAATTCACAGTCTGAATAATTTATTGCTGTTTATCGTATGTCGGATGAGCGGCATGCGACATACTCAATTCGAGCTCGTCAATTCTGTTGGAGAATTGATGTGTCAATTCTTCAATGTCCTTCTCCCGCTCTTCGAAGGTTTTGAATTTGAACCTCCCTCTGCATACCCAATAGACGACGCAATAGACAAGATAAACCGCTAAAACAGCACAGACGTAATTCATGTTTCCGGCGGTCACGGGCATCACTGGAGGGAAACTGTAGAACACTGTAGCGAAGACTGTCCAGCAGACTAGAACTATATTTCCAACCAAACCAACCTTACCAAGCCAAAATGGGCCATGCTTAATGTTTTCCCTGCCCTTGTATAAAAGGAAGAGAACTGGGATCGAATAAGAAAGCAACAAGAAGATGATGCAGCCGATAACCATAGCATTGTAAGCTGTAGTGGAGCCCATGTAGATACAGCCAATTACGGCACACCAAGCACAAGACATGATATGTGCATTGACAGGAGCTCCGGTTCGTTTATTGACCTTTGACCAGTAACGAGATCCAGGAAGACCGTTATCTCTGGCAAAGGACCAGCATAATCTCGCTTGCCAGGTGTGAGAGTTGAAGTTGCAACCTATGGCGGTGAGCATGATCAACACTTCCAAGCCAATTGCTCCGCCTCTAGACTGGAGAGCTTGGTAGAAGATATCCATGATGGGCACTCCAGTGTTCGAGTTGAAAAGGGCGCTCAAATCACGAATGGAGAAGAACATACTGATGGCGTAAATGAACGAGGTTGTGAAGCCAATAGCAATGGTGCCCATAATAGCAATGGGTATTTGTCGTTCTGGCTCAAGTAGTTCTTCAGCCATGTGGGTGGCAGCATCGAGGCAACTGAAAGACCAGTTTGGATTGATGAGTCCAACGATGAACGCTATTCCGGACGAAGACCATCCCGTGCCATTAGAGAATTCCACAAACACAAACCTCGCGTCCTGATAGTTGCCTGACGACTTGGCAAGCACCACAATGGTGATCACCGCGAAGGACACAAGGGATGTGTACAAGGAAATCTTCAGAAAAGTAGGCAATGGCTTTTCCCATAGGTTCAAAAGCATTATGAATACGTTGACAATCTCGTAGGTGACAAACACTTCCCATGTTTTGACGGTTCTGTTTGGGTCCCCAGTACCCAAGACGTACATACCAACAAGTCCTGTTGCAATCGAGATTGTTACCGAAGCACTGGTAAAGACAGAGCCGGCCCATCCCAACGCACCACACATGTACGACGCAAATGCTGCATACTTTTTTGGCGCTAGTCTCATGGTCCAATAGTACTGTCCTCCAGCATTGGGCATGGCACTTGCCATCTCTGCGAGAGAGGATCCTATCCCCAAGGATATTATCGCAATGATGATGATGCCATAAACAATCATCAAGGGGCCACCGGACGATATGCCTGTGACCAAGGAGGCGGAAATCCCAAACCAGGAATTGGTGAGTCCAAATCCAACCCCTAGAAGAGAGAAAACACTGAAGTTACGGCGGAGCTCAGGAGTATAACCTGTTTCAGCCGCAAGTCTAAGGTTGGCTTGCGCCTCTTCTAGCAAGATTCGTTCTTTATCAGTCCCAATAAGTTTCAGTTGCACCGGCAAAGGGATGTCATGGTCTGAGGAGGAAGAAATGTTATCACCATGGGTGCCAGAGAGGACCTGACGGATCTTGATGGAATGGCGATCTTTATCTTTTGAAGAAGGTCCCATGGTAGTCCTCAAAAAGACGTACAACGTAGCATGGCTTTATAGGTGTCATTATTCTCCGCGCCTATCTTCTTATCAACGCCTTCCCGATTGGGATATCTGAGCCGGGAAAAGATAGATAAACCACTCAGATCAGAGGCTGAGATTACGGCACTTTTCATAGGTCGGCAACGGCGCTTGCTCTTCAGAACGCCGCAAGACATTATGTGCACAGATACTAGGATGTGTATAACATACTAGAATAGCCGTGAGATACTAGAATATGCATCGATGTTACTATAGAACCTATAGGGAAATGCTAGAAAATGCAGGGGTAGCTTAGTACCTTGTGTGGTCACCTCGCTAGTTGCTTGGAGCCATAGCCAAGCCTTAGCCCGAACTACAGCGTCATCACTGCTAGACAATGACGGAATGTTCAGCAACTAGCTTTTCCCAGTTTGTAGCAAAAATGAGTGCCGTCTCGCTGAGACCGATCACCACCATCCCACTTCCAATACCCAACCAGAGCCCGAGCAATCCGTAGCCGTACCAGTCGCTGAGTACCATGGCCAATGGAATAGCAAACGCATAGTAGGCTACCAAGTTGATGACTCCGCCCACCTTTTGCATGCCTTGAGCCCTTATGATGCCGCTGGCAACCGACGCCAAACCGTCAAAGATCTGTATAATGGATACGAGTGGGTTCAAGAGAAGCACTATCTCGTCGATAACGTCTTCGTCGGTGGAAAAAAGCATGGCAATGTGTCGTTTAAACGTGTAGAGGATCAAGCAGTTGCAAAAGGCAACGAGAATGCCAATGAAAAGCGATACGTTGGTGGATATTTTGGCCGAGTATGCATTGCCGCCGCCAATGAAGCTGGCTATACGTGTGGAGGCAGCGATACTGACAGCATAAGGTATCATGTAGGTGAGGGAGGCCATACTGGAGACAGCACTCTGGGCGGCCAACGACACGGTTCCAAACCGGCTCGCAAAGAGCGTGACGATCTCGTAGGCCATATACTCGGACTCCAACATGACGATTCCGGGGACTGCGAGATGGGTGAGCCTTCCCCATTTTTTGAAGAGGTGGCCCAAGCCGGCAAGCCCAAACCAGCACTCAGAACCGTCGATGAACATCACGTACAAGACCATGAGTAGACACATGAAGTAGAAGTTGATCACCGTGGCAATGGGAGCCCCCACGTAGCCCAATCCGTAGGTGCCGTTCCACACGAGAAACCAGGAAAGGAAGATATTAAGCGGAGCACTGACAAAGAGGATTACTGTACCGGCTTCGAAGATTCCCTGGGCCTGCAAGAAGCGCTTACCGCACTCGAAGAATATGTATGCCGGGCCGCCGATGATCATGATGCGGAGAAACTGGGTTGTAAGGCGCAAGACCTCAGCGCTTTCTATGATGTACTTCAAGAAGAATGCTGCGTTCCACCAGGCAAATGCACAGGGAACGAACACCACCCACGAGTACAATATGCACCGCTGGACATGCTCGCTGACGAGGTCGAAGCGCCCGGCTCCGTATGCCTGGGGGCAGAGCGTATCGAGGGCAGTGGCTATGCCTTCAAAGATGGCGTATGTGATGGTAGACGTCATGGTGGCAAGCGACACAGCCGCCAATTCGTCCTTTCCAAGGTGACCCACCACCAAAAGGCACACGATTGAAAAAAAATGCTCGAGGATGAATGTGATGACAAGCGGAAGCGAGTAGCGTCCGAGAACCCGTAGTTCGATCGAGCTGGAAGTTAAAAGATTGACGTAGTCTTCGTACTTGCCTAGCGACGACAGACTGCTGGATGACCGAGAAGAACGGGTCAGCGACAAGCGGCTGCTGTGGTCTGACAGCTCCGGTTCTTCTTCCAGCGCTGCTGCCAGATACCGTCTTTGCTGCTCTTCTAGAAGCCATGAATGGAAAGATGCTTGGTCGTCGTTCACAGACGAGAGTGTGGAGGGCAAGGAGCGCGAGGTGGACACACTGGCAGCGTCAGAGACATCGTCATCTCCTCGGGTGCTTTCTATGTTGGATAGGAATGAGCGCTGGTCCTCGTCGGAACCATACACAAAAAGGGGTTTATTGGTTGAGGGTGGAATAAAGAGCCGCCGCCGCCGACTTAGACCACCATTAGGATTGGCTAGCCTGTTTATGGTCAGGAAAAGCACCATGTTAAATGTTGGGTGAGAGAGTACCAGTACAAGCTGGCTCGCGATGTTTGGCCATCGTCTCATCTGGTAGATTCCATACGCAGGTTTCAGATGCTGCAGAGATAAGAGATTAGGAGAACTAGCTTCTGTGTTGCAAGCAATGTTTGACGCTTCTACTGTAGCATTCTCGTGCTTTTCGGAATGTCACCCGATTGTATGTTAATCTAATTCCAAAGCAATGTTGTTCCCACCTTGGTGTTTCTGTATCTGTTTCCAAATTTTCTTTTGGGAACATGATCTAGAAGATGTGCTCATACATTTGTATTCACCATGTCTTCTTCAGAAGGTACATCAGACATGATATAGATATATTTTACATAAAGCGTTCTTAGAAAAACATCCATATGGCACCGCCGAGGATAACTGCAAGAACGATCGCTGTCAAGGCTCCTGCGCCTGCCCTGTCCTTTCCAGTGATATTCAATTCGTTCTGGTTGACTTCGTCCTGGGTGTCGATACCAGCATTTGGCTGACTCTCTGACGAGCCACCGTTCCTGTCCGTGTATGGAGGGTCAGCATCCCTGACAAGCAATGACATCATAACCTCCAAAGCACACTGTTGCTCACCCAAACCGTAAAACTCGTCCCAGCTGCCACTGTTCCAGTCTTGTCCACAGGTGACACCATCACTGCCGCCCGAACACGACTGAGCGGCACCCCTGGCACTGGCTTCAAGGTATGGCCTTATCTCGTCGTACAAGTCCGGAACCATCGCAGACGTCAATTGCAAACTCCGCGAAAATAACGATCTGAAAGAACGCTGGTCATTGTTACACCTGGATTCGGCTCCGTTCCAGCACTGTTTTTCTTTCATAATCTGGTCATCGAAGAAGTAATCTGAAGATACCCTCCAGATTTCTTCAACTCTCGTCTTCCACACCTCATCTTCAGTGTAGTTGTACAAATATGCTGCTCCGGACATGAACACACCGTACGTGTACGACCACTTGAGGGTTGTGTGGTCGGTGCAGTTTTCCTCAATAGAGGCACCGTCATAAATAACCAATTCGCCATTCTCCTCGTGGAAAAACTTTTCGTCCATCCATTCCCACACCTTCTCGGCCGTCTCCACATAGGTGTCGTTTCTAAGATATCGAGCCAAACGGGCAGCAATGTGGAAGAGACATCCATTGGAAATGGAGTTTTTATAGTTGTAACCCGAGTTCCAGGTAAAAATCTGCCACCGCAAACCTCCGTCACAGTGGCCGGTGTCCCATCTTGAGTTCATGGTGTTGTAGATGGCCTGCGCCATTGATAACCAGCTGTGTTCCGGATCGGTAAAGTTACGCTCCACGGCACCGATAATCGCCATTCCCCACACACCTTGATCATCATTTCCCTCGGTCAAAGACTGATTCGAGGGAATGTAGTTGTACTGGGCGCCCGCCTGGTGGTACATTCCATCGAAGATGAGTTCTCGAAGAGTGTCGTTGTCACTCTGGCAGAAGGTGTAAAAGTCAAGCAATCCACCAAACGCTTCGCCGGCGTTCCACCAATAGTTGGGAGGTGCAAACATACCAACCGTTCCTCCATACTTGAGACCTTCATAGTAGTTGAGCTCACCCCAGGCCACTTGGGCAGCAGCCTCACAGATGGAGTCCTTGTCGTTTACATCGATGCTAAGCGCCAACACCGAGGCCAAAAAAGTCGAGAACAAATATAACGAGCGCATTTTGTGACTAAAGGCACCGAACCGATGGTTATACGGCTTCGACTGTATTGATTTATTGAATAGGCAGTCAGAACCAGCCGGAAGGACAGTGGACACTAAAAATGCTCTCAGTATTGATCCGCCGCGCCTTGGCTAATTTTAGTTGTGTACAGGTGGGCTGTGGGTGCGTCGATGTCTTGGAAGTCGGGTATAGACCGGGAATGCAGCAAGAAGTCGGCTATGGGCTGTGAAATGCTTGGTTTTCGTGCGTGTAGATGATGCCGGCAGCCGTAGTTTTTGCGTTGTGCTTTGGAACATTTTCTGCAGGTATATTTGTATTTAGGCCTACACCTGCCATTATACTGGGAGACGTTTTCTCCACACTTTCAAGCCGCAGACGGTTCCAAAAAGGTTCTAACGACACCAGGGACAAGGACCAGGTTCTCAAATGCCTTCGCCTTTACCCTCCCCTTCCAAGTCAAACACACGTAAAAGCGGCGTCAAGTTCGAAACCACCACTCTATTGTTGGCAATGATGTGCATGTCAGCTTCGTTCGGATCAACTTCCTGAGCTGCCTGGGCTGTGAAGCAACCGTCCACCTGGCTCGTGGGAATCTGCTTTCCTGAAAAAAACGGCGACTGACGAGCGCGATCCAAGTATACACCGTTCCACCCGGCCCGAACTGCTCCTAGAAAATCCTTCTCGTAGTCGTCACCTATGTGCCAGCAGTTCTCGAGAAACCCTGGCAGAATGCGCGACAGGTTCTTGCCAGAACTGCCGTAACTTCTTGCAATTTGCGTGTAGAATTCTCTTTCTGGTTTGGCAGCCGATGAGTAGTAGGAGATATGGACGTCAGCATCGTTGATGTAGTCGGATACGCCAAGGCTCCGTAATATCTTCAATACTCTTGGGTCTGAGTTGGTAGCAATCACCACTGGGATATCGTGGTCTCGCAAGACGGAAAGCACAGGAATTGCGTCGTCGTACAAACGGTACGCTTGGTCAGTAGTAAAGTGATCCAAGAGTTTGTGGCATAACTGGGCAGACGACGCGTCTCGCGTGTAGTGGGGGATTTTAAAGAGCTTGACTATCAACTCCAGCCACCACTCGTCTGGCGATTTGAGCCCGTTCTCCCTGCCGTAATTCGGGTACTCCTGTTGTAGCTCCGTGTAGATTGTTTTGAAATCTCTATCGATATCCGCAGCAGACTTGTCCAATCCCATTCCCAATGCTATGTCGCGGTACTGCTCAGGTACGGGCTTCCTGGGATAGAAGATGGTTCCAAAGCCATCAAACGACACTATCTCTGGCTTGGCAAACACGTCGCTATTATCCCTCATTTTCCGTGCATTCTGTATTTTGAACGGCTCTGAAACCAACGATGAGCTGTGGGACGCACTGATGCTGATAAGCCGTTTTTGGCCCGAAACCCTGCTGAATTGTGCTAGGAACCTGACCATGGCAAAACAACCACTTAAAGTTTATCGTGCGCAACCTGTCGCCCGAAAGGGAAATCGCATCCCACACTACAAACCCCAGCCAGTGGTCTATGCTATGAAAAATTACTCTGAGTAAAGGTTCTATAAATTCTAGCCTAGCATGACCTCCCAGCCCCACTCTCTCATGATGGTGCTCCAGTGCAGCTTGCCGTTGATGTCGCCGTGGTAATCACTGACTTGATCGTCGTTTATCGCAGCCATAAGTCCACTAATGTGCTTAGTAAAGTTTTTGACTTTTCCATCTCCATACACCTTCACCTCTGCCGCCTTTCCCTCACTTAGTACGTCCTTGCGCTTCCATACTTCCTTCACAACCTCAAGTGCTCTTTCCACGTTTCCGAGCCACAACTTTTCAGAAAGTAGCGCCCACCGCGAGAGACACCAATCCCGCTCTTCACCAGGAAGAGCCTCACACGAAGCCACAAGAAGCGGGAAGATATGGACGGTGTATGTGTGCGATGTGGTGGGGATTGACGCCAATAGAATGAACACCTTTTCTGCTAGCTCGTGGGGCGACAAGCATGGAATCTCTGGAACCGCCTGATGCAAGTAGAGAATAGACGCAAAGCGATATGCTTCAGCTGTGGCTATGCACGAGGCAATGTCCCACGTAGACTTGACTCCCGATGCCTCCCCATCACTGGCGTTACTTCTAGCCACCATGTTGTCAGAAATGATAGGACGCCATCCGACAAGCTCTTGTTTCAACTGGGTAGCCTGGGTGATGACCTGGAGTCCGTTCCGTGGTCCCTTTTTCAATTGGAGCTTTCTCACCTTGGAAATTAAATTCGCAACCTTTCCGATAATCAGAAACAACGACTGGGCACATCCCAAAAGTGGGTCGACTTCTTCGGCATAAAAGCCAAACGACTCCAAATTGTCAAAGAAATCAAAAGAAGCTACCGAACTGCCGTCACCACCATGCGACAGCTGGCTGGAATCTGATTTGATGCTCACGGACGACTCAGTTTCCCCATCCATGCTCAAGATCTTATTCTTCTTTCGTTGTGACTCTTGAAGCATGTCGGTAATGGTGGCTACCAAATCGATGCCCTTGTCGTCCTGATTCAGATACGACGTCATCTGCGCAAGCACCTCGAAGTATATCCAAATGTTGAACAAGAACTGCAAGCTACGAGGAATAGAAATTCCCATGGTTCCCGACATGTCAGGAGTCCTGTCGTTGAGAATGTCCTCCCACTCATTGTCATCCACCATTACAAGCTTCTTTTTCAAGTCTTCTTTCTTCAGTTGAATTAGTTTTGTCACTTCCAAAGGACCAGCAAGCGCTTTTCGCTCGCGGGCAATTGTATTCCGCTGTGTCTTGAGAAGGGTAAGTACCTTTTGAATCATACTTTTGGCTCCTTTCAAATGAGCAATACCACTAAAGATATGCGTGTCCCATGACTCCGAAACAGCCAAATTCAAACACGCAGTCAATGCTATATCAGCAGGCAATTCTGGAGTACTGTCCATTCCTTCGCTGTTCATTTTGGACAACCCACTAGCAAGTTCCAACACGCAGCGCTTCATATACAGAAACCCTCTGGAACGCAATGTCGTAGTTGCCTCTGCATCTCTTTGGTTTCCCGCCAAATGAAACATTGTCATCGAAGCAATTGAATTGAACAAGCACGGATAAGTGGTGGCCAACGGAACAATCAAGTTCCTCCACGGATTTTCGTTGGGCCCGTTCTTAATAGACATGATTGTACAGGTGTACTCCGAATACAAAAAAAGAATCTGCGACTGATCAGAACTGCGGAGTAAGCTGCTTGGTTGATGTGGACTAGTTGAAATAGAACTCAAATTTTTGTCAGACATTGTTGAAGCATTGTGTGGTGATTCTGGGTCCGACATTATCATGTGTTTGTTATCTTGAAGCAGAGGGGAAAAACTGGTAGAGTGTGCTTGTTTCCCACTGTATAGGGAGTCGTCCGGAGAGGAGATTTTAAAGTCAGTATTGAGATTAAGCGGACTAAGCGGAATTTCGGTTTGTTTGCCCGAGGCGTCGGCATAGTCCTGCTCAAATCCCAGCCTGAATGCATTATTGATGAGTGCTGAAAGCGACGGAGTGAGATTTATGTTAAAGTTGTTATCAGTACTCCCATTGGGGCTTCTTGTGTCCGCACTTCGAGATTGCGCTTGCAACTCTTTGCTGCCAGAATAACTCGATAAACTTGGTGAGAATGGTAGCTGGTTATTGACAGAGCTAATCGAGGCTGGGCTACGCACCGGTATATGGTATAGCTCCTTTGAGGGCAAGGACGGTGAAGAGCGCATATTGATTTCATCAACAGCCACTTCGACTAGTGACTGGAGACCATCAGTACGTTCCCGATCAAGGTAATTTTTGCGGAAGGCGGCTATGTCAACCTCTGAATCAGCATGACTGGTGCTGAAGGAACGAGGTTGCTTCTTTAGACGAACATGTTCGTGGCTGTCGTTGACACGGGACTGACTGTAGGAACGTTTTAATGAAGCTTTCGGGTGATCCAAGACAACAGAATCACTCACATGCGACGCCAGAGAAGATGGACGCGGGTTGACACCCAAGGCAATCAAATCCTGTTCTGTCTTGATATCGTTGATAGTTTTGCCAGTCACCTGGAGCGATGCTAGTTCCAAATGCTTATACAAAAAGCTCTTCTCATGTACTGGTTTTTGATCTGAGACATCGTTGAGCGACCTCCACTTGAAATTTGTGGCGTACCCGCCACACTCTATATCTTTTTGTATACATCGATTGCACCTTGGCTTAGTCTCATCACACTTGATTCGTCGTTTCTTGCAGGTTATGCAACCATTTCTGGATTTTGGGAGCTTTTTCTTTGGCTGGGGCGCCTTGGACATAGTTTAGGACTTGTTAAATCTCGCCAGGTTTCAGTTTCCGGCCCTTGTTCCAACCACTAAAAATGTCTATAATGGTTCTTATCAGTCGGGAAAGATTACCCCGATTAGGAAATGATACCCAGATAAGAGCGGGTCCCGGGACTGCATACGCTCCTAGTATACCGAGTGCCTTATGGCACCCTCTATACGACCTGGAATGAGCTGGGGCCTAGATTGAAAACATAGCTTGAATTCACATTCGTTTGTGAGAGGGTAGTGTCGTAGCTGGACTGGGTAAGATACCGGATCCATGGGAAACAGGTATATTTCATTTGTTCCTCCTCCACCTTGACGTAGGTGATTTTGAGACCCAGATACGAAAGCATGGGAATGGTAAACTTGACTTTGATGTCACTGTAGTTGTGCAGGTTCTTGGAGAGCCGGTGTAGCCTGGGAGCCAGTGACGATGATGCTCCGTTGACGCCGTAGAACTGGTCAAGTGTTTCTGTATCCAAGTCTTCTTCCTGGGGTTCTGGTTCGTTCTTGAACTGGATGTTTTCCCGTCTGATATACGAATAAAGCTCTGCGCTTTCCACGCATGATTCCAAGTTCAACTGTGCCATCATTTTCACCGATGACTGGGACCCCACCAAACTGTCGATGTTCCAAAGAAGCAGAGACGAGTCGATCTTGTAGCTCACGTCACCCTGCTGTGCTTTAAACTTAAAGTCGGGGTTCTTCGCATGAGGAACAAATATATGTGGATCGATGGGAAAGAATATTTGCATGTTGGTGGCACGGAGTCGTTTCTTGAAGTGGGTCGAAAGTTCACACGTTATTTGGACAGTCTTGTCGGCGGTATTGACAATATAATTGGGCTTCAACATCACAAGTGGAAGTTTCCTGCGCTGCCGCTGCTGCTCGACACGGTATGACATCAATGTAAACTTGTGATCTGCTGGGATGAACTTGATCATGTTGTTACGGTATACTGTGCTCAAGTCAACGCATTGATGGAACTGAACGTTAGAGATGGGCACCCGAGTGTGCTCCTTTGCAGTGGAAGTGGGGTCCTCATCAGCATCTTCCACTTCTACTTCTGTCAACTGGTTGCCTTCCATGTCAAAGTCTTCGCTAGAAGCAATTCCAGAAATCTTTCCTTCGTTGAAGCCCAAGTTACACAAAGGCATACCCGATAGGTAGCATTTGACATCACAGACACCGCTCACTTCATTGCGCTTGATGAATTGGCTCTCTAGGTCATAGGAGAACTCACAGCTCTCAATGATATCGATGAATATTTCGTTTTTCGCATAGAAGATTCCCTTGGGTCGCCAACTGATACTCAGTGCTGCCGATCGAAGAATAGAACTGTTGATGTAGGTTGATTCTGGAGATATCACGTCTGTATTCACGGCGTGGTTGTGAGTCGACTTCACGTCCTTATGCTCCTTGATGGTCTTTTTGTTCTTACTTTTGTTCTTCTTTTTCGATGCCTTTTTCTTCACACTCTCGTCGTCAGAGCTGGAGTCAGAGGAAAACTCGTCCCCTCCTGAGGTCACGCCCATCAACTTGGGACGGTTTGCCTCCACCTTGATGTACTCCTTCAAGATGTTATAGTCGGTCAACTGGACTATACCGTAGTCCATGCATTCGTCAAAGAGCTCGTACACCAAATTGAAATTGTCCACGATGATGTCTTTATGCAATTTTTGTAGAGAAGCATTCTTGTTTTCTGATTTGGAGTCGCCGCCTGGCTGTTCACAGAGATAGTGGCATAGGGTTCTGTAGAATTGATGGAGAAACAAGACGGCCAGCATCGCGTCGATGTTTCTGCGACTAACTACTACCACAAAAATACCGTTGTCGCCAGGAATATATGCAAAGTTGACGCCTTCCACACTAATGAACGGAGTTCGTTCGTGTTCTTGTTGTTTCTTGAACACCAGGTCGAATTTGGAAAAGAGTGTCTGTGGGTGGGGAAGATCATTATGGTACTGTCGGTACAAAAGAACATCGCTGTGAGCATATAGACTATCTGCTTCAGCCCAGTGGACTAGAAAGAGGCCCGAGATCATCCAGGAAAGCAGTAATATCTATTCTGGCTATTGGATGGCTTTCCAGTCGGCACTGAGCGATTAACTGAACCGACCGCGCCGAATCGCGACAAACATCTGATTTCCGTTTGTTTCCAGAATGCTAAGAAGCTTCAATCGGGGCTTGGGCTCGATTCCGAATGTGCTGAAAGAAGTAGCAGCATTGAATGTTGGCTTGGATAAGTACAAATGGTACCTTACTTCGAAAGACAGTGATAACCAGGCACTTGAGTTTGACTGCAAGTTTAAGAACTTTGCTCGAACTTGGCTGTTCCTCAACGAGGTGGCTATTCTAGCACATGCTATGAAGCACCACCCCGAGATAACCACTGTGTACAACAAGGTTCACTTGTCCCTTGTGACCCACGACGAAGGAAATGCAATTACGTATAAAGACTTGAAATTGGCTCTGGCCATCACCGAAAAATACACGGAGCAGCTTGGCACAGCTAAAACATCACCAACAAAACAGGTGGAAGAGCTATTGAACACGTCCCGCAAACAATTCTCCTTTACGAAAGCAGACAAAATGATAGATGATCTCATCTCATTAAAGAACGGTCACTAATCGAAAAGCTAATTTCTCTCATATTTGCCAACTGGACATTGAACAACCCAACTGATCACAATGCGGCGATTTCAGATCTGCTGTAATTCATATCTTTGATTAAGCTGCTTATTTTTTTTCAGCATACCAAGTTGATATATTATGGCGGGCCTCAGGAAAATGAATATTCATGTTCCTTAAACAACAAATATTGGCCTTACTATACATCAGCAGCGTGGCATCGCTCCTGATTCTCTCCTATGCCGAGTCCCTCGAAGAGGAGTCTTCAGTCTACAACGCATTGTCTGGTATTGCTGATGATTTACCTATGATTCAATCTATCACTGACTTAACACCTTCCAAACTACTACAGTATTCTATCCTAAAAGTGAACGATTCCAGCTCGATTATTCTCAGCAACCGCTTGGTCCAATTACTCGAGAGCCCTGGCTCTGCGCTTGCTATCCCAACAACTAGTGGCCAGTTTGTTGAAATCTCATACAACGACACATATGTCACACAAGATGATGGAACATGGCTTCCTATAGGCCCTTGTCACTCAAATATGCGCTCTGAAACCGAGAGTGAAGTTTCCAGGGGTTGGACCGTGAGGGGTGGAAGTTCTGGCCTGGCTGCTTTGTCTCTATCTCAAATCTTCGGTATCAGTCCCCAACTTCTGATTAGTGGCAATTGGGGTGGAAGTATATCCGGCAGTGTCAGCTGCGTGGTTGGTCCCAAGCAAAAACTTCAATTCATGCTATACTTGAATACCATAAAGCTTCATGGTATTAAGCGGCGAGTTGTGAACTTGCTGTCGAGACTTGGGTTGTGGAGATCGCTCTCCTACGGCGACTGGGAGGACGTTGCGTCAATCACAAAGGTAAAAAAGACCCTTAGAACGGCCTGTATCACAGATGTTGATTACTTACAATGCTATTAGTATATTAATAAAATGCCTTAGTTTTTCTAAGCTGCAAATTCCTTTTTGACTGCTTTGCAGAAAGCATCCCGAATTTCTACGGCTTCGTAAGTTCCTTCTAGCGAGGCCACTAAGACATACTCGAAGTCCCAGATATTATCAATAGTCTCTCTCTCAACTATACGAGGTCTGGATTGCTTTCTCGAACTCTTGTGCCCTCTTTGGCTCGCATTATCGTCGATCATACGCACATAGGTGAGCGAGAAAGGTGGGACTCCTGTGAACGAAAACTTGATCTCAGTTTTATCTCCCTCGTGAATATTTCTGACAATGTAGTCTCCTTGATTCACTTCAACCGAGGGAAGATCATGAATTTCAGCTTTCAAGCTATCCAAGGAAGATTTATTGTCAGTAAAGTTTACCAAACAATTATCAATAGACGAGTCAACCAA
Source organism: Meyerozyma smithsonii (assembly GCA_030570235.1). Lineage (NCBI taxonomy): Eukaryota > Fungi > Ascomycota > Pichiomycetes > Serinales > Debaryomycetaceae > Meyerozyma > Meyerozyma smithsonii. The sequence continues at coordinate 226,815 of JAJLVE010000001.1, read as the reverse complement.
AGCAGTAATTGTAAGATTTCCAGGCTTCGACGCTAATCTTGAAAATTTAGTGTCCAGCTGTGCCTTTCTATTCTTGTCATTAAAGTTGTAAAATACAATGAAGGGAGAAACACCAACGAGACTGTACTCGATATGATCACCCACACAATAGTACTCCTTGTTCAGTTCTCTCCTCATCTTTGGAACTTCTGTCACCAGTATGACGACGTTGGCTTCTTGGATTTGATTGGAACAGCCATTACCATCAACAATGTTATCAAATTGTAGAAAATAGTCTCCTACTTGTAATTTTTGGTCCAACAGCTTTCCATTCACTTTCGAAATAATATCATCCAAGTTGAGTTCCGACGATGTAAGCTTTTTAACATGATATTTCTCTGGCACTTTTGAGTCTCCCTTATACAACAGAACATCAAGAGACACTGGGAAGCTTCCTTCAATATTCATTTGAATTGCTGGGGGAGATTTGAAAATCTTCTTTAGGGTAGACTCACAAAATTGGAGATATTCCGAACCTCCCTTGATCGCAAGCGCTGGAAGTGGCTTGACTTCGTATTGGAGCTGGGAATCTAACGCAGGTGCACCTAGTCTCATTGTCTTCTCCTGTGTGTATAATTTGTCATACACCGCCAAAAATGAATGATGATAAACTCCTTGACTGGTGGTGGGGAGTGTAATGGTGATATGGTCATTGTTAACTGTCATGGTGCGTATTTCAGTCTTTCCTGATGGGTCCTTGATTTGGTAGTTGACAATAAATGGTGCTGCACCACTTAAATACATACCGACTTTTTTGGTACCACCTTGACAAACGGGCTCAAGAAGAGCAGGCTGCAAACTGAAATTATCACTAGTATCAACTGCACGGAGTTTGAGAGATGGCCGAGGAACGAATTTCACAGTGAGAACCCTCTGTGGGTTAATGACCTTACCATCACAACCGTTGCTGGAATAGGATATCAATTTATAGTGACCTTCCTCCTTGATTTTTAGGTTTTCGATCCCGATTGCAGTACGAAGTACAGTATCTGAGCTATTAGTCAAGCTGGTGATCGAATAAACCAAACGATCGCGGTGGCTGTTCTCGACAGATGATTTGACATCCAACGGAAGTTTAAGGGAGTCCCCTTCTATTATGGTACGTTCCACAACGCCCAAGGCGAAGTCGGTCTCGCTTCCAAAGGAAATCTCTGGAATATCCTTGCGGACGGTCAAAGAAAGAGAGGCAGGTCCTTGAATTTCGGCATTACAGCCCAAGGAATCACGGATTTCTTCCAATTGAACATGGTAGTTTCCACCAGCAGTAAATTTTGGCGTCTCTATTTCATATTGTGATGTCTTAATATCCTTGACAATATCTTGTTGTAATACCTTGCCAGAATCTTTATCAACAATCTTGTACTTGAGCTGAAATGGAAAGTTACCAGCCAATGTGATAGGGACGTTGACCTGTGAGCCCAAACAGAGCCCCAGAAAAGCTTTCGAGTGAACATCAACATCAATAGACAGGCGCGATCGTTGCCTGAAGTATGTCAGGTATGTGTGAAGTCCTTCGTCTAGGGAAACACCTTCCTTGTTGTAATTGACGTCCTTAAGGGATTTGAACACAATGACGTAAGTTCCCTCGCCTGGAGGTTTATACTCAAAATCATACGTGTTACCATGGAAACGCAAAATTCGCCGTATGTTTCCGTAAGCATCATGCACAGGTCTCAAAATGCCGTTCGATGTGTTTTGAAACACTTGATACTGAACTTGGAATGGCGGCTGTCCTTGCGCTTTGAACTTGAAATCATAGCCACTCATTCCAACACACTTATCAATGATTGGTTCTGACGATATTTCAATAGTAGGTGGCTTTGCCTGGTCAATTGTTACGCTTTTGCTATCGAACCGACAGTCGCAGTATTTGTCGGAGCCTGATATTAACTCGTACGAGCCTGGTTTGTCGATCTCTATCCCCTTAGAGACTTCACTCTGGCTTTGGAAAACCTTGCTGAAATTAAAAGTTGTCAATTTTGAAGGTGATTGATATTGAAGCAGAAGTTTTATGGGCCAGTCGCTGTCTTGCACCAGCTTACGGGAAATATCAACAACTAATTTCTTGGTTCCATTTACCAATAATTTGCTCCCAGGATCAGAATCGCGCAAGGTAATCTGTGGTTTACTCTTTAGTTCAACTTTTCCTAGTAAGTCAGCGGCATCAGAATGAGGGTTATATTTTCTGTGAATGTCCAATGCATCACGAACTTGAAGAATGCGGAACTCAAGGGTGCCACTTGGTAGTTTGAAGGAATCAATATCATTCAAAACACTTTCAAGGAATAAATTTCTTACAGAACCGGTAGGATGAAGGTTCTCGATTCCGTTTTTGGAAGATGCTTCACCAATAGTAGCCTTTGTAACTTTGATTGTCTTACTTCCATGAGAAATAGCATACTCAAGTTCGAAAGGACCCACACCGAAGACTTCCACTTTAGGAAGAATTAGAGATCCAGTCCGTTCAATACTGGGGCCTGGAATGCAAATGTAAGGCGTATCCTCGGCAGACGAAATTACCCGGGCAGATGGACATGCAGAAATAGACAATTCTGACCTATAAGTACGTATTTTCAGTCCTTCTACGTCTCGAACTTCTTTGATACTGTATTGTCCTGGTTGGCGGAGAGGAAGTTCAAGGTAAAAGATGCGTTCGTCATCTGCAATGTAGCCGGGAATGTAGGTTAAATGAGAATAGTCGCGTTTGCGAAGTTTGGATATGTCGTTCTTTGTGTAGTTGAATAAAGTTATCTCCTTTTCGGGTGAAATATGCTGCAATTGCAACCATCCGAGTTCATTTGTGGTGTTGAACTGGACTGGAACACCAATTGCAGAGCTATCCAGCAAACAAAAGTCCTTTCTTTCGAAAGGATTAAAGAATGCTGTAGAATCTGGAACGTAGTTAATGGTATAGCGACCCTTGAAGTAGGAGTCGAAATCGATTGCGGTGTCAGCTCTCACTTGGTCTCCCGCTACTGTAAGTTCGCTTTTTTGACGAATGAAATCGATAGCCGGTAACAAAAAGCTACCTACCAATGGAACAGTACTTTCGCTAACGAGAAAGAAGGTTATGATGTTGAGGCCGACTGTGATTAGGAATGTTATTACCGGGCTAAACGTCAATTGTGGGACATTGAATAACGGAAGCGTCCAAAAGAAAACACCCTCCAACAAGAAATATTTGAGTATGAATGTGAACTTGTTTAGTGATGTGATTTCCACCCCGATTTTCGATGATTTTAATGCAATGACGTCGTAGATCTTCCAACTCTCAAGTAACACGAGAAGAGACAAGAAGAATAGTCGTTTTGATGCAGGATCTACCGTTTGTGACGAGCGCCGAGAGGCACCGTTGTGTTTGCGCGACGGCTTTAATCCATTTATTGTACTTTTCGAGTCGTAATTTCTCGTGGGACGACCCGGGCCAATTCTACTTGACATCTATAACTGTGTCAACTCATCGAAATCAAAACACTCGCGACTGCGAAAAGCCGTCTGCAGTACGAGTAGTAAACACTTGCTGGAGATGCTATGGATGTATATGTAGTCTATATGACATTTTCGAGTCTATTTAATGCTCTATTTCCCACGATCCGTTCTGTTTTACCTGTATGACTTTTATGACTGGAAGATCCCACCCGATTCCGCTTTCTCCCATTGCAGCGCCAAATCTCGGAACCACGTAACATTCTCGCTTGGTTGGACTAATGTTCTTGGGAGCATATGGGTGGCCTAGAGGCTTGGAATAAGTGATGAGCGGAGTATTCTTCGCCAAGTTAGCAAGCTGTTTTGACGTAATGTCCACAAGAGGTTTCATTCTGAGTTTCTGTAACTTGCCCTCGATCTTGTTCTGGCTCAAGTTCAAGCTCTGGAAAACCAAGTATGAAGGAGGGAATTTTCCAGTTGCAGTCAACACAGAGTTGGGATGTATGAAGACTCCCTTTTCCACTTCATCGTTGTACTTGGCGGTGGGGAGAACAGTTGAGTATGGGACATTAATAACGTTCATCTTGTTCGTAATCTTCACATCAGAGTCTACCAAGTCCCCTCTGATGGATATCTGATCCAAGAATCCGGATGCAATCATTTGCTTTATGGCACTAATTTGTCCCTTAGAAGGAACGGGAAGCTTTTCGCCCTTAGAAACCACTTGTTCAGCAATTGTGTCTTTCCTTGTACGTGACTTGACGATGTGATACACCTGGTAGCGCAACTTTTCAATTTCTTCCATCACCTTCGGTCTCAAGAAACTACCCTCAAAGAATTGTTTGCGCTTCTCTGGCTTGACGTGGTCCATTGCACAAACGGCAGAAAGAAGCATGAGAGCGTCACTGGTAGGGTCAAGTTGGGTGAATTGGGCCCTTGACTTGCGAAATTTGCTGATGGCATTTTCCGTGGCATTGTCATCACTAGCAATCTCATGTTCCCCAAGGAAAGGATCACCAACAGAAAGTGCAGAGACTAAAGCAACGATGTATGGCAAACATCCAGCCTGGTCAGCGATAAGGAGAATCTTTGCAAACCTTGGACTCAATGGGAACAAGGACATCGACTTACCAGTTACAGTGACGGATTTTGTAACTCGGTCAAGAGCACCAAGAGTGACCAAAAGCCGCTCTGCGTTCTTCAATGCCACACGATCAGGCGGCGTTGGGAAAGGAAAGTTAACAATCTTATCAATACCCATGCTCTTCATGTTCAAGACAACACTCTCAACCGGCATCCGCAAGATTTCTGGGCTGCTAAATTGCAGAAAGAAATCTTCATACACTGCAGAAGAGAAAAGTCTGTAACAGTGACCTGGCCCAGTTCTACCAGCACGTCCTGATCTCTGATCTGCAGAAGCTTTTGAAATCCAGTCAACTTCAAACGATTGAACTCCAGTCTCGTCGTTATACTTTCTCTCCTTCGATCTACCACAGTCTACGACGTACCGTATTCCAGGGATTGTCAAAGAAGTTTCAGCAACATTAGTTGCAACAATGCAGATTCTAGCACCAGCTGGAGGATCTTGGAAAACTTTCATCTGCTCAGAAGTTGGAAGCAAAGAGTACAAAGGAAGCACGTACAATGGATCATTATCGGTTTGGTGCTCCTCTCTCTCTTCCTCGAATCCCTCTTCTTCAGATTCAGAATCGTAGTCGTCCTGGATCTCCTCAGCTCCCTTCTCGCTTAAGCCCACAGAAAATTCTATTTCCTCCGCTTCTGCATCTGTCTCCTTGCTTAATCTGACCTTGGGGATATCTTTGTAACCAGAAGATTTGATTGGGAACTCATCTCTCAACCGTTTTACAGTTTGTGTGATTTCTGCTTGACTGGTCAAAAAGATGAGGATACCTCCTGGTGGAAGCTTACGATGAATCTTGCAGGCCTTATTAAATGCATCGTCAAGATACTCGAATGGTGTTCTCTTATTGAAATGAACGCTGACAGGATACTGTCTGGCATCAACCTTAATGATAGGGGGTGGTGTCTTGAATAAGACCGTGTTCTCAGAAAAGTCGGATACCCTAAGAGTAGCAGACATGATGATTAACTCAAGTGGTGTATACTTCTTAGGATCTTTCTGGTGATATTGACGCCTTAACTTCAATAACCGACTTAAGAGACCAATCAAAATATCAGTATTGATGTTCCTCTCGTGTGCCTCATCGACAATAATCGCCGAGTATTTGGTTAACATAAAGTCCGCCATTATTTCTCTCAAGAGGACACCATCGGTCATGAATTTGACTGCAGTACCATTGGCCTGGCCTTCGTTGGCAATTGTAGAATCGAATCGTATTTGGTATCCGACCCTGTGTCCGTGGTTACCAAGTTCATTGCCCAAACGATTGGCCATAGACACAGCAGCAACTCTTCTTGGTTGAGTGATACCAATCATACCCTTATGTGGTGAGTCGGGATTTCCGAACCCAGCTTCGTAGAGAAACTGAGGCACTTGAGTGGTTTTACCAGAACCTGTCTCACCACAAATAACGATGCAATCGTGGTGATTGACAGCCTCCATAATGCGATGCTCTTCGTTGAACACGGGGAGCTGCATTCTCAGCTGCTGGACACTGTCGGGTCTGTCCACAGTGACAAAGAAAGCATCACGTTGCAAATTCTTGTTAATCGGGATATAGCCCTCTTCATCTGACGAATGCTCAACATCTTCCTCTCGAAGCAGCGGCTTGGAATACTCCTGTTTGACGGTGTCGGATATCTCAGGGAGAAGAGGAACGTCCTCCCTTCCTTCCAACTTTTTCACCTGCTCTTCAGCCCACTGTTTAAACGACTCAGCTACCTTGGAATGCTTGGGTTTATTTTGGAGTAGTCTGGGTGTTTCCTCTTCGTCTTCATCGTCACTTTCCTCTTCACTTTCCTCTTCACTTTCTTCTTCACTTTCTTCACTGCCTTCATTTTCTTCGCTGTCTTCATCATCATCTTCATATTCGTCTGCTTTTTCAATTTCAAGGTTTTCTTCTTCCTTCACTTGGTCGTCGTCCCCAGAGTCAGATACCTCACTGTCCAAGTCATTCTCGTTGTCGTCAGCCAGAGCATCGTCATCACTGACTTCTTCCCCAGATTCCTGTGATGCTGCATTATTGTCGCTCTCGCTGGTGGATACAAAGTCGTCATCGTCTTCTTGTTTTTGTCTCTTCAATTTTTCCAATTCAAGCGTCTTTCTCCAACTGTATTTCTTCTTGGGTTGCAGCTTTTCAATGACGGGCAAGTTGGCGAAGCCAAAACCGGTTCCAGACCCACCAAACTTGGCTGGTCTGCTATCTATGAATGTCGAGGTCTTGGTCGTGGTGGAAGAGTCACCAAAGTCTCCGAACTTGTCAATGTCATCATCTTCATTATCGTCACCAGAACTGCTTGAATTACCTCCATCTTCGTCAGCGGAAGCTTGCAAATCTTCAGTGTCTTTGATTTCTCGTTCTTCGTACAATATGTCTCTGGTGCGGTCGCTAGCCCGTCCTTGTCTTTCAAGCTCCAAAGCTTCAATCATCTCTTCACGTCTGGTTTGCTTTCCACTACCGAGGAGCTTTGATGGGGCGTATATGGATGTGTCAACTTTTGTGTGGGACAATTTTTCAAGCAAAACTTTCTTCTCTTCTCGCTTCACCTGATGCTCGATATACTTGTCCAATCTTTTCTTCTTGGCCCGGGACATTTTGGACTCTTTTTCATTCTCCAGGAAGAGCTGCTCCTGGAGTTTTCTTTTCCGTTCTTGCTTCTCCTCGTTGGTCATAGGCTTGAGAATCTCAGCATTGGGATCATCGTGGTTCTGTGGCTCAGCTTCATGGCCGTTTTCTGCCTCATTCGAGGGATCTTCAGACCTGAAAAACTGCTTATTTCGAGCCCTCTTCAACGTCGCCTGCTTGGCAAGCATTCCCGAGCGGGCCTTCTCATTAAATCTTTTTCTGTATTTACCCATGCTCTGCAACGTCCTTCCTGCGATGAGCTTCTTGATACCGCATCCTGTATATAGCCGATATAGGTGGGGAGCGAGTGTGGATATTGTAACGGCTGACCTAGATATGCATGCCAGCGAGGTTCAGAAGCATTGTACGTAATTTTTTTGTTAGCACGGGGTTGCGTTTGGTACTAATACAGTGATATATGCCACTCTCTCGCTCAATAGCACCACCTTGTACACGTATGAGAACTATCAGCTACTCCACACCCTTAACAATCTCAACTGCTCTGAGATTGTGTCCCAGGAGTTGGGCTCTATCAATGTGTCGATGACGCTTGTGGGCAGCATACCGATCTCCACCAGTCCGCGTGTCACCAATACACAGTTGTCGCTCTATTTCTTGAAAAAATCCATCCACAACGAAGACGGAAGTAACGATTTAGCAACCATTATTGCCATTGGCCATGTGAATGTCAACCAGACATTGGTGTTATCGATCATGAAGAAGATTATGGACAAGTACATCGAGTTCCGCAGCGATAACTCGTCGCTGACCCCCACTGACAAGGCCCGTTTAGGAGAGTTCAAGTTGTACATGAACCAGATTATCAAGTTTGAGGAGATGAACTATGACTCAAACCTGCGAATCTACAGCTACGGTGCTACGGACCTGCGCGAGGACGACGCCAGTGGCGATGTGATTGGACCCAACCAGCTCGTGCTTGCGAACGAGGAGACCCAGGAAGTCCGACAATTGATGTTGGACAACATTAACAAGATTATGCATAGAGGTGATAAGATCAATTCACTTGTGAGTCAGACAGACCGCCTCACCAGCTCGTCTGCCGTCTTCCAGAGAAAGACCCAGCAGATACGAAGAACGATGTGGCTTCAGAATAAGAAACTCTGGTTAGCCGTAGGCGGAACCGGTGCATTGACCGTATATATAATTGCCAGCTACAACTGCGGCTTGGCACTCGGGCATTGTGTTTAACGTATAGCATTGTATGGCATACTGATATCTTTAGCTGTTGTATGAAGTTGTGGTTTTGTATGGGTTGGCACTGAATTGTACGAATTTGTACTGAAATTTCACTTCTTTTGCACTGGGTTTGCACTGGGCTTTTATTTTGTGGCTGGTCTATTCGTCGTCTTGCTCCCCGTCGCTTTCTTTCTCGGCCTCAGTTCCCCCAAGTTCCTGCTCTTCTTCGCCTAGTATCTCAATTGGATTTCGGGAAACATCATTACCCTCTGCCTCTGTTTCTGCATCGGCCAACCCGGCCTCCTCTGTGTCGTCATTGTCGTCCTCGTTGTCGTTTTTCTCGTCGACCTCTCCATCCAGCACCTCTTCGTTGTCGGAGTCTCCGTGTGATTTGTGGATTGCTGCCTCGCTGTTATCCTTCTGCCTCTTAGCACTGCTTTCTTCGGCGTCCGTGTCTGTTTTCGGAACGGTTTCCAGCTTCGTTTCCTTCTTTCTAGCCCGGCGAGCCGCCTGAGCAGTTTCAAAGCTGGCCAAACGGTCTCTGACTTCTGGAATGAAACCTGTGAATTCAGCTCTCTCGAGTGCTCCCATGATATCCTGCGAGTTGATTCCTTTTCTCTCCTGTTCTTTCGAGATCTGCCTCGCGTGGAACATGATATTGGAAACAAAGACGGTGGCTGACCTTTGAAGCGCTACGAGGGAGTCTTTGGCCATGAGCATATTAGAGTCGTTGTCGCTGATCATCAGCTTGGCAAGTTTCTGAATGGTGGACCGAGGAAACAATAAATCATCGATGGAAACGGGAACTTCTTCTTTGGGTGGTTCTGGATACTGGCCGTCAGCGTTCTTTCTCCAGCCTTTGGGTGGCATTTTGTAAAGCTAGCGCAGGTATGAATTAAATATGTGACAAACCCACTCGAAACCAGTACCTTTAGCTATCAAAACCGGTGTGTTGATGGTGGACCCTCCTACACGTCTTTGAATTTATTGAAACTTCGCGGTCTTTCTCTCCATGGATGGCGGTGGAACTGTTGGTTGAGAATGGATCGAAAATCCAGAAATCAAGGCTGAGAGCTCTGAAAGATGACTTCTACGGTGTGATCGACTTCCGCAACATCAACAAGGTCGTTTTTGGCAACTGGGAGTTCGACACTTGGTACGGCAACACCGCGTACTTTTCAAGAGGAAATTCCATCCATCCAGAACTCGGAATAAACACGTCTCTGTCGAAGAAGAAGCATGCCACCTCGCCTGCCACCGAGCTGTCGCTGGATTTCTGGCTCGAATCATTGTTTGTTTGTGAATTTTGCTTCAAATATTGTGAACAAGAAGCCAGCATGAGTGCTCACCGTCTGGTGTGCTCCAACAACACAGCATTTCCACAGACTGGTCGTCTCGTGTACCGTGATCCCATCTCCAAGTATGCCATCAAGCAAGTACGGGGATATAGGCACCAGTTGTTTTGTCAAAATTTGTGTCTTTTTGGCAAGCTCTTTCTCGATGACAAGTCTGTCTACTACAATGTGGATGCCTACGAGTTTTTCATACTCTACGGACAGGCGGACAGTGGCTCTGAGATGGACCGAAATATGGTGCCCATGGGCTACTTCTCCCACGAATTGGGTGCGTGGGATAACGACAACAACCTAGCCTGCATCTGCATTTTTCCACCTTTCCAAAACCGCCGTCTAGGCACTCTATTAATTGACCTTCTGTACGAGGTTCCCAGAACTCTCTATGGGCAAACAGAGCCTACGGGCCCAGAATACCCACTTCTGCCTTTTGGACGAGCAACCTATCTACGCTACTGGGCAAGACGCTTGGCACATATTCTCCTGTGCTGTCTTCAACGAAAACCACTGTTCACCCTACTAGAGCTATGTGACCTCACTGGGTTCCGCAAGGAAGACATACTCTTGACGTTGGAATACATGCAAGTATTGGGCAAGAAGGTGCTGCAAAATGCTACCAAAGACAGCTTCAATGCGGTGCTTCTGCTCGGCGATCTCAGCGAATGGTGCATCAAAAACAAAATCGAAACTAGCCAGGACACGAGGATGCTCAATCCAGACTACTTGGCTCTCTAGCTTCCTCCCACTATGAACCTTGCATTTTCAGCCCATCACTAGGCTCATCACTATATACCGAACATACCTCATCTCCAGCGACGCGCGTAGAACGATTCAACTCATGAGTAATGGTGGCAAAAAGGCGGTTCTTTGTGCTGGACCAGCCTGTCCCAGAACTGAAAGGCATACATGTAAAGCTGGAACTGCCCAATGAACCTTCATTGTTCGTACAAGATGATGAAGACGACCAACCTGGACAAGATCATGTATCAAATAACGTTCCTACGCGACAGCCCGAGACTATTTGTTTGGATTCGGAAGACGAAATCGATGATACTCCATGTAAGGAGGAGAAGGAAGTGCCCCAAGTCTCCATTCCCTACTCTACCTTCGAAAAAGGCATAATATCCATAACTGGACCTATACCATCCAAGAAAATACGACAACTATACGCAGCATTCTCGCATCAAAAGGATCCCATAAGCTTGGCAATCGACCGCTATTTTTCAGAATTGGAAGAGAAACCCCAGAAAAATAATGCTAATAATACCACACCCACAACCAAAGAAAACCAACCACCGCTTCCATTGACGCCTGTAGGACCTACTCGATTGCAGCCGCAAGAAGACGACCAGAATTCCAAGTCAAATGATATCGGAAGACGACACATAGGGAGCCTTACCGTCTACGCGTGGGCTACCAGACCTACCATGCGTCCTCTTGCTCGCTTTCAGAAGTTTCAGGTGAAGCGCCTAATACCTCGGAAGCTTACTGGAGTCAAGAAGTCGCCAACCAAGTTTGGTGATACTGCTGTGATTCGTCTATTCACAGTTGAGGACCTGGCAAATGCAACAGGACGTGAAATTGGTCGATTACCAGAAGACTTGACCAGGATATTTGCTCCTTTGCTTGACCTTGAAGTAGCCGTTTTCGACGCTTCTGTGGTGCTAGACACCGCACGTCGCTTATCGGTGGGCGACTCATTCTGCATCCAAATTGATTGCTTTTTAACCCAACATGCTTTCCAAAGTGCTATTTCTGCGTCGGTAACCAGTGGCCTCGGCAAAAGAAGAAAGCTTGACGAAACTGTGCGGTTTAACTTCGCGACAGAAACTGAAGCAGAATCTGTACTCAGGCTCCGCCAAACCTCTCTCTCCCGTCTTTTCGACAGATTGGGTATCTTGCGTCACGAAGCTGACAATAATGAAGAAGACGGTGATGACAGCGTCAATAGCTCGCAACCGATTGCCGCCATGCCTGACCAGCTTAGCTTGGACCAATTAAAGCAATTCTATAAATCGAACCAACATTCTAAATTATTGGACAATCTTCCCGATACGACTAGACCGCCGTCTAGTAACTTTCAGATTGAACTCAGAAAGTATCAAAGTCATGGACTATCATGGATGCTAGCCCGTGAGAAGGAGTTAGCTCTACTTGAACAACTTTCGCTGTTGGATACTGATGGCACACTTTCATCGCAATCAAAACAAGCAATACATGAAAGTAATGGTGGTGTTATGAATCCTTTATGGAAAAGTTTCAAGTGGCCGCCTGACCGATCAATTAACAAGTCTTCGCTGGTACCAGATGACCTCGCTGGTGACTACTTCTATGCCAATTTATACAGTGGGGAACTTTCTATGTCAAAACCTATGATAAAAAATGCTGTTCGTGGAGGTATATTGGCAGATGAAATGGGTTTGGGGAAAACTATTTCGGCACTAGCATTAGTTTCGGCGTGCCCCTATGATCTAGAATGGGAACAAAGAAGCGAGAACAGCAGCAGCTCCCGTGATTATGCGTCAAAAACCACTCTAGTTGTTGTTCCCATGTCACTATTAACACAATGGCATAAAGAGTTTCAGAAAGTGAATTCTAACAAGAATCACAAATGCATTATCTACTATGGCGATCTGACATGCGTTAATCTTGCAACAAAGCTTTGCAATGTGAGGAAAGAAATACCTGTTGTCGTATTGACGACATATGGTACCCTATTGAACGAGTACCAAAGCATTGTCGCCCGTGCCGTTGAAGTCGAAGGCAAACAACAGCTACCAAAGGAGGGACTTTTTTCTGTGAAATTCTTCCGAGTTATTCTTGATGAAGGTCATAATATTCGTAACAGGACTGCTAAAACTTCAAAAGCGGTGTATTCTTTACGCCTGTCCAGGCGATGGGTGCTCACAGGTACTCCTGTTATTAACAAGCTAGACGATATGTACTCATTGGTCAAATTTTTGGAACTTGAACCTTGGTCAAACTTTTCTTATTGGAAGACGTTCGTGACCGAGCCTTTTGAACAGAGAAAGATTAAGCAAACTATTGATGTGGTGAAGTCGATCTTGGATCCAATTCTCCTCAGACGAACCAAAAACATGAAAGTTGATGGACAGCCATTAGTGCAACTACCAGAGAAGGAAGTTTTAATCCAAGAGGTTGTATTCAATGACAAAGAGCGGCAGTTTTATGACTGGTTTAGAATGCGAGCTACAAAATTGTTCAAGGAGGGTTTGAAGTCTGGCGACCTTCTCCGTCGTTATACTCAAATTTTAACCCAGATTTTACGACTCAGGCAAATATGCTGTCATATTGACTTGGTAGGTTCACTACAGCAGGAGCTTGAGGAGGAGATTGCGGAAAGCGCAGACGATGTAAAGCATGAATTGGATGAGTTTCACAAAACAAAAAAGATAGAACAGCAAGATCTGTTCAAGTCAGAAACTGAGATGAAAGAGGTACTTTATCCCTTGTACGAATCTTTCAATTTAGAATCATCTGAGTGTTCAATTTGTACTCAAGCACCAATATCGTTTGGTGAATTGACGCTAACATCTTGCTGCCACCTGTTCTGCCTCAAATGCATCCTAGAGCATATTTCATTTCAGGAGAGACTTGGTCAGCCACTGAAATGCCCTAACTGTAGGGCAAAAGTATCCAAGCACAAGCTTTTCAAATTGAGGAATAAAGAGGTTACCGAGAATGAAATACATTTCCATAATCCAAAATTGAACATATCGAAGAAAAAGTTCGAGTATGGGATCTTTCATTATGATCCGGACAATGAGTCTTCCAAAATCCAAGCTCTCATCCTACATTTGCAACAAATTCAGGAACAAAGTCCGGGGGAAAGAGTTGTTGTCTTTTCACAATTCTCATCGTATTTGGATCTAATCGAAAATGAGTTGAGAGTACAAGGGAGTGATATTTTCCACGTTGTCAAGTTTGACGGACGATTGAAAATGCATGAAAGACATGACTTGATTGAGAAGTTTAATAATGAAGAGACAAGTCCGCGGGTCTCGGTTTTATTGTTGTCCTTGAAGGCAGGAGGGGTTGGACTCAATCTTACTTCTGCATCTAGAGCATTCATGATGGACCCGTGGTGGTCACCTAGCGTTGAAGACCAGGCCATTGATAGAATTCACAGAATTGGTCAAGTTCGAAACGTGAAAGTTACACGGTTTATTATCCAGGAGAGTATCGAGGAGAAAATGTTGAAGATACAAGAAAGAAAGAAGCAGATCGGGGAAGCGGTAGGAGCAGACGAGCAAGAGAGACAAAAGAGAAGAATCGAGGAGATACAAATCTTATTTGAAGATTAAATCAGCATAGAATAGATAATTAATACTGCATCACTATTTACGAACCAACAGCTCTCTACTTCTTTGCCTCTCTTCTTGTTTTAACTGCCTTGGCCAACACATCAAGCACAGACTCAGTATCTTCCCAAGAGATACAAGCGTCAGTGATGGAGCAGCCGTATTTCAAGGCGCTCTTTCCACCTTGTTCTGCTGGTGGTACATCTTGTCTGCCTTCGACGATATTGGACTCAATCATCAAACCACAGATACCATCCTCACCGTTAGAGACCTGTCTCGCAATCTCAGCAGCAACCAAGGGCTGGTTTCTGTGGTTCTTGTTCGAGTTTCCGTGAGAACAGTCGACCATGATTCTTGGTCCAGGCTTTTCTTCCGTCACCACCTTGCTCTTGATAAGAGCCTCTTTGGTCTCCTTGACGGATTTCTCGTCGTAGTTGGTACCCTGCTTACCTCCACGCAAAATGACGAAGCAGTCTTTGTTACCGTCGGTTCCCACAATAGCCACGACACCTGGTTTGGTGACGGAAAGGAAGTGATGAGGGTGGGAAGCAGCTCTCAAGGCGTCTACGGCAACACCGAGAGTACCGTCAGTACCGTTCTTGAAACCCACTGGGAAGGACAAACCGGAAGACAACTCTCTGTGGAGTTGAGACTCGGTGGTTCTGGCTCCGATAGCGCCAACAGAGAACAAGTCGGACAAGAATTGTGGGGAGATGGTATCCAACATTTCACCGGCGATAGGAAGCTGGGAGGTCAAGTTGACGAACAACTCACGGGAGATTCTGAGACCCTTGTTAATCTGGAACGAACCATCGATATCGGGGTCGTTGATCAAACCTTTCCAGCCGACAGTAGTACGAGGCTTCTCGAGGTAAGCACGCATGACGATGTGGAGTTCACCCTTGTGCTTTTCGGATTCCTTTTTCAAACGAGCAGCATAGTCGAGAGCTGCGGCAGGATCATGGATCGAACAAGGACCGATAACAACCATCAAACGGTCGTCTTTGCCGTCCAAGATGTCACAGGCGCCTTGTCTACCCTCCAAAATAACCTTTTGACATTCTTCGGTCAAAGGGTACTCATGCTGCAACAAGTCTGGGGGAGTCAAAGGATCGTATCCTCTTACTAGGGTTAGTATTGGTTGATTTGGGCGCATATTTCGACCGATGACTCCATTTGTGAACTCCGAAAAGGTCAAAGAAAAAGAGCTAGAACGAAGTCAAGGTCCATGATATGGCACATTAGTGCGGCTGTGTGTTTAACATACTTCTCCAGTCCTCCATACGACTGCGATCGCCAACGTGTTCGTTAGTAATGAACATCTTGCTGAAACTGCAAAAAAGTGATTTTTCTGACACACCTCGTGCACCGTGCGACTTTTTAAATGGACGTCCAAAGATGACACAATTTCGCCAGAACCGTGTTTACGATAAGCGATTTCGATAAGTAACGTGGGAGTGGTTGTAAATTAAATATAAGTAAGCGACTTCATCTAGAACGAGGTTGATACTCTTCAACTCGCCGATATACCGCAAGGAGCATGGCAGATCTCCACCATGACTCATTCCCAGTATAAAAGGGATGCGCAAGATGAACACCAGACTAGTCGACGATTTGCCGCATTGACACCAAAAATGCCGTACGAGGTACCGAGACATACTGTAGTCGTAGTGTCAACATGATGTGTGCGAGCTAGTGGTGATCATCTATAAGCATGTTTCGCGTGCTTCTTATTGGCTACTGGAGCCTCTCAAAGAAGTACAAGTATCCGTTGGTGTTGACCTCCTTCATGCTGGCTTCGTCACAGACTACCACCTTCTCGTCATTGAACAACACCCATTTTTCTTCGTTCTCGATGTTAAGTCGAATGTAGACAACGTAGTGCCCGGTGTGAGGCGAGGTGCCCTTGTGACAAACTATGGCCTTGATTTTGAACTCTGCTGATCCGACTGGACCAGACAAGAGGTTTTCCAATAACGTCTGCCTTTTAGCGGCAACGGATTGGGAGCTATCCACCTCAATAACCCCATCATCGTCAGGGTTACTGAAGAGCCACTCCACGGCTGCATTTACATCTCCCTTGGATAAGATAAGAGCCTTGCGGGAAAGCTGGCCCGAAAACCCCATGGCTCCCAAGGAGGCGATGGACTCGTCGGATGGCTCGTCAGTGCTTGATTCTGAGGTATCGAGGGGAGCATCAATGTCGGCATCTTCGAGATGCTCAAACAACCAGTTCATAGCCTCTTCCGCTGACTTGTTTCCAGTCTTGAAAAGTGCCTTTTCTGCCCTGTTTGCTGGGAATCCCATACTAGAGAGCATTTCCATAGCCTCTGTATTTGGCTCAAACCCACCTGGAGCAGGTTTCGTGAACTCTTGCTCGCCATCTTCAAGCACTGGGGCAGTGAACGACGTCAAATCCAATATATTGGGTACCAGAAGAGCCACGTCGACCTTGACTGGAACCCAGTTCTTCAACTGTATTCTTCTTGCATTCAACACCAATGAATTTGGAAAAGTCCTGAAACCACTTGATTTGAAGGCAACAGTTTTTTCCTTGCATTCGTCACAATGGTAGTCCTCGACCGCCTCAACTGCAAAGTAGTCCTGAATCTTCTCGAGAAAGTCGACCTTCTCAGTAGCGCTTGTGTCGTTATCGACAATGGGAATCGACAAGCTGTCGACGAGTTCGCTGTCAACTCTGCCTTTGTTACACTTGGAGCAGAGAATTTTGTTATCAATCACGAATTTCAATCCCTGGTTGATTTCTAGGCCAATCTCGTTATCGATCTTGTCTAATAAATGTAATGCAAACTCGTATGCATCTTGTTGGCGCTGCGTCTTAAACTCGGGATGGTTTTCGCCGATCAAATACTTGAATGTTGACGGCTTTATTCCTGCTTGGTATAGGTCACCGGACAATTGAGATGGGACGGAGTACCTGCCGGAGTAAAGACCATCGTGAATTTTTAGAAGCTGGGAGAATATGTCACGGGATGGATCCTTCACACTCTTGTAAGGAGGGAAAGTCTTGCCCGGGAAGAATGATTTGTATTCTTCAAGACTGAAGAGCGCTTGGACTACTGAGTTCAAGTAGCACAGGTTTCCAAGGTTCTTCATGCCTGTTAATCCGGGGCCAAATACCGGCTCCAACTTTTCGCCATTTGCGCCGTCGAGCTTGAAATCCCAGTTCAAGTTTTGGTCCAAGTTGATTTCCACCAAGCTCTTTTCTGTTTTCACGGCTTTGGAGAGGTCTATGCCATACCGCAACAAGAGCGCCGAAACTTGTGGGGCCCTTACCTCGTCGTTACACTTGTAGCAATAAGTGTCGCAAGACTCTGAGCCGTCTGCTGACAAGGACCCGAGCTTAACCGCAACGGGATGCCCCGTGAGCTCGTAGTGCAGCAATGCATGGGAGTTTCCCGGGATAGAAGAGCCAAACTGCTCACGGCCACAGCCGATGGCTCCACAGTGGAGACATATCCACAAGTTTTGCTTCAAGTCGCACGCCGAACATTTCGAGAGGTCTGGTTTGGAGTCGCCGGGCACCTGTTCGACCTCAAGCGAATGCTGGCAGGGGTAAATCTCCTGTTCCCAGGCTTTTATTTCGTCGTCGCGAGCCGAGGAATTGGCGTTCATGATATCGTCTGCAATCTGCTGGAGGTTTTCACACACGTTGGAGATGGGGTTGAGCTCGTCGCATCTGGCACAGTATATCGAGGTTATTATGTTGTAGTTGTCGTCTTCCGGTGACTCGGTGATCATGAGTTTTTCCATCTTGGCACTGCGCTCGCCGTCGGAGTTTCTCTTTCGCTCAGCGTCTGGCTTCAATTCCTTGACGAGGTTGAGGAACACCTCGTGATGGGCGCTATTTACGTGTTGTTCCGTATGGTCCAACGGCCCCCGAGAGAACGCCTGGTAGCAGTCGAGACAGATGTCGATGCCTTTGGGCGAGCTTTCGGGAGTGTCAAAGCAGTGCATGCAATCATCCTTGTGCACTTGGGTGCCGGGATCTAACTTGCGGACGGGATACGCCGATATGTGGTCACAGCAAGCCATGTGGATAAACACCAAGATTGGGTTGATTTGCCTCTGGGAGCGGTTTGGTGATGCAGGACGCTGGCTGCGCCGCTCGCTGACTGCAAAACTGGATTCGGCAACATAAAGAAAACGACGCTTATGGGATACATTAGTGGGACCTATTTTGCCAGCTGGTCGATATACGAGCATAAGCACCATGTGACGGACCTTCCCGTTGCCGATATAACCCATGTCTTTTACGCGTTTATGAAAATAGATGCAAAAACGGGCCAGGTCCAGTTGGGAGATAGCTGGGCAGATACCGAAATACAGCTCGATTCTCCTTGTGGAGGCTCCAGGGTGTGTGGCAGCTTGGGCCAGCTCTACGAGTTGAAAAAAAAGCGCAGGTACCTCAAAACATTGATGTCTATTGGCGGATGGGGCACCCATGACACGTTTGTGGCAGCATTTCTGGACGAAAAAAGGCTCGACAACTTTGTTGCTAGTGCCGTAGCCATGGCCAATCGCCACCATTTCGACGGCATAGACTTGGACTGGGAGTACCCCAGCAATGATGCCGAGGCGCAAAAGTTGGTGTATGTCTTGTATCGGCTCCGGGTGGCTCTCGGCCCTCACCGGCTACTTTCGATTGCATGTCCTGGCGGCGACGACGCGTTCGCGGTGCTCCGGCCACATTTGCCTGCTATGGACCAGTACTTGTCATTCTGGAATGTCATGTGCTACGACTTTGCCGGAAAATCATGGTCGCAGAAGTCGGGCTACCACTCCAATCTCTTTGGCCACAACGGGGACAACGCTATGAGTGCCGATGCGATCATGGCCAAGTACCAGGATGCGGGAGTGCCCAGCAGCAAGTTGGTGCTCGGCATGCCGGCGTATGCCCGAGTGTTTGGCCAACCAGCCCAGGCGGCCATCGGGCTGGCGTTTGACAAGTCGCATGGTCCCGACGACTTTGTCTACAAAAACATAGCTGAGGGCGACGAATGCTTTGACCACCGCAAGGTGTCTGCGTATGCCAGCGACTGGACGCGGGGCTTGTTCCTCACGTACGACAGTCCGCTTTCGGCCCGGATCAAGGCCAAGTACGTGGAGCTGAAGCGGCTCGGCGGCGGCATGTGGTGGTGTTCGTACGGCGACCAGGCGGGCCCCCGGTCGCTCGTGGGCGCGTTCGTGGACCAGCTCGGGCGCTCCAAGTTGGACCACAGCAACAACTACGTGTAGGTGGTAAAACTAGTCATTATATGTATGATCTACAAAATGGAGTCCATTCTGGCAAACACGCTGAGCACGGCGGCGATGAGCTCCAACTGCAACTCGTCGGCGGAGCAGGCCTCGGTCTCGCTGGCGATTTCCTGGCCCAAGTTGGTGCCCAAGCCGAGCGGGCTCTGGGCCGAGCGCAAGTTGAACGGGTAGTCGCCAAAGTCGGCCAACAACTCGTCGGCGCGGGCGAACGCCTGATCTCGCTTGTCGTAGTTGAGCGACGTGAGCACGTTCTCGAGCACGTTGGCAGCGTAGGAACCGCACACCAAGGCCACCGACCGCAAGTAGCGGAACGAGGTTTCTTTCGGGAACTGGTCGCTGCTGACCGAGTCCATGTCCACGGTGCGCGCCACGAGGAGATTGAGGATCCGGTTTTTGATATGCTCTTTCGACATCTTGTCGGCCACCGGGTGGGTGGCCATGTCGAACAAGAAAAAGTTCTTGCGTTCCGTGCGCAAAATGCCCTTGTCCACAAGGCCCTTGGCCAACCGCTCGCGCACCTGCTTCAACTGGTAGTTGATCTTCATCAAGTTCCACGTCTCGCCCGACAAGAGATCGATCCAGCTGGTCACCGACAAGTGCGACTCGTCGTTGCGCATGATGCGGAGCGCCTCGTCCAACAACACCTCGCCGGTGGGCTCGGAGTCCACCACCTGGACCAACCGGTCGGCCAACTCGAACCGTCTTCTGGCGGGATCGTTGACCAAGGTGATCTTGTTGCGGAACGCCAACTCCAACAAGATACAGCCTCGCAACGCGTAGGAAATGTTGTCGTTCCAGAACGACAAGTAGCCCTCTCTATCCTTGAGTCCCATGAGGAGCACCTCTTCCATCAACGTCAACAACGGGAGGTTGAACGCCTTGCTATCAGCAATGTCTCGTGTATCGATACCGATTTTGTGGTCAATCACATCGCCGTCGCCCTCGTCAAAGTCGCCCGATGTTTTGCTGGCGCCCGGTGCGGGGCTCGCTGAACCGCCACTGGCGATTTTGCGGCCACCGCCGCGCCGTTTTTGCAAACCGGAACTCGACATTTTTGTAGCGCTGTTACGGCCACTTTTCAGGTGGATTTGGCAATCCGGTCGATGCAGGACATTTTCTCCAGCCGGTGACGCGAGCTCCGGCTAATGCCCCGGCCGCCAGATCGGGCCGTGCTTGCGGCTATGGGGCGGGGTCGCGGGGGCACCCTCGTCCAGCGTGTACTGGCGGCTCAATGGCCACCGGGGCGCCGGCAACTAGGTGGTGTCTTTCTTAGGTAATACTGCAAACACCCGTGAGTCCTTCCTCCTGCTTGTATGCCGGCGCGCAGCCCTGATCCCACACAGGTTCCAGCCGAGTAGACAAATAGCATAACACCTACAACTCCAGCGGCAGAAGCTTACAGAAGCCTACACTTTGTGAACTGTCGCGCATGCACCACCTTCTGCACGATTGCGAATCCCTGATATCTTTATCATTCCTCCCATTTGCATCCCTACCAGCCTCTTATTGGCATCACGTCTTCCTGGCCCCCTCATCAGCGCGGTTCAAACTGTTATTGACAAGGCATTGACCCGTTGTGGCACACCATGTTGGCACCCAGCTTCACCAACAATAGCGATGACGAATCGTACCCACCCGATAGGGACGATTACGTCTCCTTCCCCATGTTTCCTGAACCCCAGGACGAACAAGAAACCAGCTTTGGACGCATCTTTTCCAGAACCATCCGCAAAGTGACGTCTAATGCCTCCCACCTCATGCAGAACTACGCCACCAAGAGTGACGACGAAGAGGACGAGACTGCTGGTCCAGTCAGATTGCCCAATCTCACCTCCACCATCCTGGGGGCAGAAGAAATAGACTCGGTTCCCCACATATACGCCTCAGGAACGGCCCTCTCGCGGGTAGACTCGGTCCAAACCAGTGACGAACCCGTGAGTAAGGAGGCTGTTCCTCCACGGCCACGAATCGAGGTGAACGAAAAGCCTCCAGCGTCAGAGACACCCCAGCCGGTGCCGCCTCCAGCAGTCATGTCTGATAAGCACAGCCTCCGTCTCTCCACCATGTCCGTGCCAAAGCTCAGCTCGGCAGTGGACACAAGCTCTGCCAGATCGGCCAGGGACGTCAGTGCTACTGCTTCTCTTCTCCCAGCGCTGCAGCCTGTAGTGGTGAAATCCAGCACTTCGGCGACGGCAGAGGCAGCAGCTAACAACACCACCCTCGACTCCAACGACGTGTCGTCGCTACAGGATAAAATCACATCCATCTTTACCAATCTTCCCAACGATATCGAAGTGTCCGATGATTCGGCTTCCGAGGGCGACACGGCAAACGACCTCAGTCTGGAGCGTCCACTCAAGCGCAACGACACCAGCTTCAACATGGATAAGGACAATTTCTCCTATACCAACTCGCGGAGGAACTCCATCGCTCCAAGCATCTCATCCAAGACCCAGGCGTCCGCGCTTTTAAGCAGCGCCAAGTCCATCATTAGCACCAGCATTCCTCAGAACGTATTACCCACATCCTTGACCCCCAGCAACAGCTTGAAACGCTCCAAAAAGAAGAAGAAACAGATCAAGCGCAAAAACTCTGAAAACCCGTTGAAAAATGGCGGTATTCCACAAAAGTACTGGATGAACGACTCGTTCGTCTCGGACTGTCTCAACTGCTTTAAACCTTTCACGGCATTCAGACGTAAGCACCATTGCCGTTTCTGTGGCCAGATCTTCTGTGCCGTTTGCACACTTTTCATCTCCTACAACCAACATAAAGACGAACGCAAGGGCAGACTCCCATCCTCTGGTACCAGGCGTAAAACGTACCAAGACCAGCTCAGAGTTTGCAAGCCATGTTACAGCGATGTCATTGTCTACTTGAGTGATGACTCGCCATCTTCTTCCTCGGAATCAGGCGATGAGGATATCCTCAATACGGTCGCCTCAGATTCGCTTACCGCCCCACATCTGTTGTCTAGAATGCGCTCACTGTCAACTGGCTCTCGAAGAGACAGCTTGCGGCACGAACTTCGGCCTGATATACGCGATGTCGGAGATTCTCCGCAGCACAACAAAACTTTCCTAAAAGCACAAGACCAGAGCTCACCTATATCCCACAGGTCGCCCCAGCATCTGAATAATGTTGATGTTTCGGTGACTAGAGCTCCTCACTTTGACGTTCTGCTGGCAAAACAGGCTCCTCAAATGGCAATTCCAACAACGAGAAAGGGCGAAGCTGTGGAGATTCCCGACATACCTTCTCGTAGATACACAAACAAGTCAATGGGCTTATCCTCTAGTGCCACTTCCAAATTCACTTCATTCGACCATTCTGCCCGTCACCTCCTGTCCCTGGGAGAGTTCTCGCCGTGGTTCAAGAACTACATTCATCTTCAAAACGCATCTGCTTCGGATTTGTCAAAATCATTGAGCCTTGACAATCTTGGACTGTTTTACAGCACGTTAGTGGGTAAGCGATCAAATGGAAAGCTTACGGATAGTGACTCCATTAGATACGATGAGATCATGGGCAAAGAATCCGTTAAGGACCAAGATGAGGATGCTGAAAGTGAAAGTGAAGACGAAAATGTCATGTCCTTGTATACGTCCCTTAATCATGGGCCCATCACTACTCGTTCCAGTCTTGCTCCGCGCCATACCTTTAGCGCTAATGTGGTGCCGACATTGGGTGAGTTTCCTCGAATGTTGGCTAAAGATAATGATCATCTACCAAATCTGCCGCAAGGCAATGGCAATCACTTAAATGTGCCTCTAGCCAACAGTCAAAGAAGACTGGTTTCATTTATGACTCCGAAGCCTGAAACTAGTTTAAAGTCCCGGGAAAGAGCGCATGCATCTCTTCTTCGAATGAAATCAAGGAGAAGAGGAACTTCAACTCGTAATATTCTGATTCTTACAAGGAACAATAACAGGTTACCAAGCTTGGATGCCTCGCAGCATACCTTTGAATCACCTCCAACGTCACCAATACATGACGAATCAAAGTCGAGTCTATCCAAAACATTCTTGCGAGACATAACTGATTCTTTTAAATCACAATCTCCAGAGTACCTGCCTGGTGATTTCACTGATATATTGAATCGCACTCATTCATTTGATGAAAAGGACTCCGTTGAAAAAGACCAGACACTTCCTTTTTTGTCGAAAGAAGAAATGTATTCGTCTCTATTCAAAAAATTGGCTTATCAATCTTTTCAAGATCATAATATAACCGATGATGCTGACAGATGGTACGCGGTGCTTATGAAGGTGCTTTCTCATCTCAATAACCTTAAACTCACTGACACGTTGGATATAAAGCAGTATGTGAAGATTAAGCGCATATTTGGTGGAAAAATAGAAGATACAGCAATGGTTGATGGTATATTCATGACTAAGGATGTTGATTCAAAGAAAATGGCAGTTGAAATTGACAATCCCAAGATTGCAATCTTAATGTTTCCACTTGAGTATATGAAGCAAAAGGAGCAATTTATTAGTCTTCGGACTATACACTCTCAGCAATCTGTCTATATTTCCAATCTTGTATCCCGGATTGCATCTCTCAAGCCTGATATCATTCTAGTTGGAGATTCAGTTTGTGGCATGGCAGAATCCTTGTTAGAAGCTGAAAGCATCACCGTTATTTCAAATATCAAGCCACAAATCATAGAGAGAATATCCAGATATACCAAGGCAGATATCTTCCAGTCTATCAATGACTTGTTCTTTAAAAAAGGATCATTGGGTAGCTGTACAAAGTTTGAAGTTCAAAGATACGTGTTTGATAACCGTGTTAAAACCTTCATATTTTTCACTGGTACGGATACTACTTTCGGTTTTACCATTGCATTAAGAGGTGGCCCGGAGTCGGTATTGAATGCAATTAAGTTTACTACAGAACTTCTTGTCCCCACAATAGTGAACTCTAAGTTCGAAACTTCATTGTTGAGCGAGCAAGATGTAGAATTTTTGGACACACTGTTACCTGAGCTGGATATCTCGACTACGGTGACCTATATTCAAGACACCCTTGACGAGCAATTGAAAAGTTTTGAGAGCCTTTCAACAGATGTACAATCCCAGTTGGGTACGCTTCATGTTATTGACAAGCAAGAAGTCTTCGAGTATTACAAATCTTTCAAGCGCCGTCAATTATCCACATCTCCTGCTGTTAAATATGCAGCTCCTTCAGCCTTGTTAAACTTGATTGAATCTTATCAGTATTATCTTAAGACGTTCGATAAGTCTAAACGGCTTTTAGAGACAGGTGTTGAAAATATTGATGCGGGCTCTTTGGAGGGTTTAGAAATCTCAGTTCTGATGGATAAGCTCCCCAAAGGAAAGACTGACTTACTCCTGATTCTTCAGTGTGCCAACAGTGTGGCTTTGAAATATGCATTGGATGACTTGCTCACAAAAGAACGTATATGGTCTAATTGTGTGAAGCTTCCGAAGTATCTGCTTTCTCCCAACAGTCACAGGAGTATTCATATCTTAAATTCCACTGTGTCAATAACTCATGCCACTCCATGCTTTGGACCCAACTTGATTGTTGTTGACTATTACACCGAGAATGACAAATGCATTGGACTTTTCTTGGATCAAATATTTCAGGAAGCTTCTAGGACATGCGAGGAGTGTGGGGTTCTCTTCTTGAATCATTATAAATCCTATGTGCATGGTAGCGGAAAGCTTGATTTTATAACGGAGCGTTTCGAGAACGTCATGAATGGAGCTCTCCATGAAGGTCTTAATCAACGATTCATGTGGAGCTATTGTCAAGAATGTAAAAAGACCACTCCTATACAAAAAATGAGTCCAGAAACATATTACTATTCAATAGGAAAGTTCTTTGAGCTAGGATTTTGGAATGGCAAAGCTTCATATGTGTCGAGTATTGACTGCCCGCATGACTTTTTCAGGAGTCACATTAGGTACTTTGGTCTTAATGATTTGGTGATACGATTGGAATACTCTAAAATTGATACTTACGAAGTTATTGCACCTAGGAAACAACTTGAGATCAGTCCTTCTGCTGATATGTCTTTGAAGATTAAGACTTATCACCAAATTCGTGAAAAGTCTCAGAAATTTTTTGAAAGTATTGCTAGCCGCTTATACAGAGTGAAGGTTGATACATTTGAGGATTCTAATGCAGGAATGGAGAAGATTGAAGAACTTAAAGCCATATATCAACAGCAACGCAGCTCGATTGAGAGACAAATTCTTGAGCTCTATGAAAGTACTGGTCCGACAGTACATCTTCCTTTAAATGCAATATTGCGTACGCTTCAGGAGCATGGAGTCTTTTGGGAAAACGAATTCAATGAATTTGAAAAGAAGTTCTTGCCTAGTGAAAATGATATTACTAAAATTACCCAATTTCATTTGACAAACTTTTTGATGGAAAAAATCAACTCTGAACAGAACACAGATCTGCAGACCACAGATCTGCAAAAGAGTGAAGTAACCACTGATAAAGACGACACAAAAGCCAAACCGTTAGATATTCCCAGCAATGTTCCTGGTAATCGATCACCTCAGCTCAATAAGGAGAAAACCAATGAAATTGGTGAGATGATACCTTCGTCGTTGCTTCGCCGTCTGAGACTCGCGAAACTTGATAAGTCGGAGACTCTGGGAGAAATAAGCAAAGGAAATTCTTCTTCTGAAAACCGAAATGAGGAGTCTACTACTGAGGAAACATCCACGCAACTGAAACCTGTCCAGCAACCACAGAATCGCGTTACCCAGCTAGCCAATTATTTCAACCAGATGAATTTGGACCAAATCTCTAAAGAATTTAAACAACAGAGAGAAAGAGAATTGAAAAAGAAAATCAACAAATTTAAAGCACTTCCCATTGTTGCCTCAAAACCAACTGTCGAGATTTATGATAATATCGAGGATGTTGTAGATGTCACGGACATGGATGCAGACAAGGGTGATAAAATGGAAAAGCAGGAACAAAAATGGAAAGAAGTGCCTCGTAAAGAGGTTGCGAAGCTAGACGAGAGTACTGAGAAGAAAGAAAAACCTAAGGATGGCATAAAGGATGCTGAATTACCCCAGCCTGAAAAGAATTCTCTTTTGAAATCATTGACAAATTTCTGGGCCGATCGGTCTGCCTCCCTCTGGGACCCCATTGATTTCCCCTTGGATGCGATAGAACACACTTTTGCTGATTCTGATATTATCGTCAGAGAAGATGAACCCAGTTCCCTTGTTTCATTTTGTCTTTCGTCCAGCAATTACAAGCTGAAAATCAAGGTGATGCAGGACGAAGGAGACCTAGCTGACAACAATGAGAACGGAAGCAGTGACATTTCAGAGAACAAGAAATTGAAGAATTTTATAAAGATTGAAAAGAAGTTCAAAAAGAAGTTGTCTGATGATGAAGGGGTTCATCAACTTGAGAAGATCATGACCAAGGACAAATCGAATCACCTCAAGTATCAATTTGGAGATGGAGATACACAATTTTCTTGCAAGATTTTCTACTCCGAGCAGTTTGAGGCGTTGCGTAGATCGTGTGGAAACAGCGACAGCTTCATTCAAAGCTTATCACGGTGTGTGAAGTGGGATTCTAGTGGTGGTAAGAGTGGATCGAACTTTTTGAAGACGTTGGACAATCGGTACATTGTGAAAGAGCTTTCCAAGAGTGAGCTTGAGTCTTTTATCGCCATCGCTCCATTCTACTTCAAGTACATTTGCCAATCTTTGTTCAGCACGTTGTCCACGGCGATCGCAAAGATATTTGGGTTTTACCAAATTCATATTAAAAACACAGCCACGGGCAAAACATTCCGTATGGATTTTCTTATCATGGAGAACTTGTTCTACAATCACAAGACAACCAGAATCTTTGACTTGAAGGGAAGTATGCGGAACAGACACGTCCAGCAAACCGGCAAGGAAAATGAGGTGTTGCTAGACGAGAACATGATCGAGTATATCTATGAATCGCCCTTGTTTGTCAAAGAGCACCTGAAGCGGATGTTGCGAGGCTCGCTTTTCAACGACACGTCGTTCTTTTCTGCCATGGATGTGATGGACTACTCGCTCATCATTGGCATAGACGACACCTCCAGACGGCTCTATATCGGCATCATCGACTGGTTGCGCACATTTACGTGGGACAAGAAAGTGGAGAATTGGGTCAAGGGTAACAACTTGATCGGCGGAGGGAAAAAAGGCAAAGACCCCACCATTATCACACCCAAGCAGTACAGAACCCGTTTCCGGGAGGCTATGGAGCGGTATATCCTTGAAGTTCCCGACATTTGGTACGAGGGAAAGTAAATCGTGTCATGCGTTATCGCTACTGCATTGACCTGTCAAGCCGCACAATCGCGCGTACGAGCCCCTCGCAATTGGCCGTTTCGGGCAAGGTGAGGCGGTGTGCGCATGCGAACGCACGGTTGTGCAACGCCTGGCTGGCTGGCGTGCGGCACTCACGAAAGCCGCGTATAGGGGTGGTGTATATATTTTATTTCTTCACTTTGATCCCTAGAGAATAGTAACCTATGGGCTTTGGATTCCACACCGCATCGGCGGTGTTGATGGTGATATGCCTAGTATTCTTGATTCTTGCCACCATATCGGCTCCTGTTGTTTCCTCGTTTGCTTTGGGCCAAACATCAACCCACAGATTTGGCGTGTTCGGGCTGTGTGTCATCGAGTCGGGCAGCTGTACAAAAGCCACTTATCCCTATGATTTGGGGAGTCTTGACCGAAGCGCTGGTTGGACCTTGGCTCCTTCCACCAGAAACTCGTTATCCAAGATCTTCATCTTGGTGCCGATCGCAGCTGGCATCAGTTTGATCACGTTGATAGCAACGCTTGTGGGCCACTGCGTGGGATCGTTTGCGCTTATCTTTGCTGTCGTGTTCAACGCTATTGCGTTCATTCTTGCGGTTCTTGTGTGTGTGATCGTGATCGTTGTCTTCAACCCCAATGTGGCCTGGACCGGCTGGATCCTCATTGGGCTGGCTGTGGCGTCCTTGTTCTCGCTTATCTTGTTGGTGCTTGCCATCAAGTTCCAAGCCTCTGACCAGGGTGCTGTCGATGACGAGGATGCTTCCACCCTAGGAGCAAACGGCAGAGCGTTTGGTGTGCCTGACAGTGCGTTCGACGAAAAGTTTGCTGCTCCTCGTACTGCCGGTTACGGCGACGACTCGTCGTTCAAAGGATCGTACCAGTTTACCGTCCAGAAACCACAGACGCAGGTTTCAAAGACGTTGACAAACTCCAGTGTGTACAACTCGAACCCTCAGCTTGCGAAAGACTTTACCGTGCACGATAGACCTTCCAACATGTCTCTTGGCCAGTCGGGCACTGCCGGGTCTTCTGTGTACGATGAAAACCGCGTGAACATTGTGAATGGTCCAAACACGCCAGTGGGAGACAATAAGCAGATGGCTCCCAACGTGAGACCAGAGGTTGCTCGCACGCAAGTTCCAGGACCAAACCAGCCGCCATATCCAACCCAGGTTCCTTTGGAAAAGAGGCTGTACAACCCTACGGACTTGAGTGTATTTGAGCATCACCCTGAGGTTGAAGGACACCGTCCTTTCACTGAGCTTCCTGATGACGAGCCGGCTCGTACTAACCACAACTACAGCAAATCGGACGAATTGGACTCCGATGTTGACTCAGACTTCACCAGTGTGTCACAGCGTGCGCCGAATCCAAACTATCAACCTCAGTTGAACTACTTCCCTCCACCACAGCAGCTGAATGGCCCACCTACTCAGTTTGGCGGCAACCCACATCCTCAACAGCCTCCACAGGGATACGGATATGCACAAGGACCACAATATGGCCAGCAGTTTGTCTCTAGGCCCATGAACTACGGGTCACCACAGCCACAAAACTATGGACCTCCTATGCATCAGCAAGTGCGAGGTCCTACTGTATCTGAAAACATCTTGTCGCAAAACCCCGACGTCAACTTTGCTCGTGCTGGCAGAAGAGGGCCGCAGCCGCAGTTTAAGTCCGGGGCTACAAGAATGAATCAGCAGAGAAACTTGATGGGAACCCGTCCGGGCGGTTTCAAGGACAGTCCGTACGGGGGATTTTAGTGAAGAGCTTTATTTCTATACAATGTATTATAGTTACTAATCAACACCAGGCTGATAATCGCATGCTTACTTTTGGCTGGAATCGTTGGGGCTATCGATGGTCGGCCGGCCGCCCTGGTCCGGTTGAGGAGGCGCCGGTTTTTCAACCACTTTGGTAGTTCCGTGTGGTTTGACGAGCACTATAATGAAGAGAGCAAACACGATCAACGAGAGAAGGAATATTAATTTGCACTTGGTAGTTCGCTTCTGGTATCCCTGTGCCTTGATGAGCTCCTTATCGGAAGTCTTGAGGTCTTGTGCTGTGTTGGCCAAGTTGTAGTCGATACGGTCGAGCACGCTGCCCTGGTCCACCACCAAGCTCTCCATCTCTTTGAATATGGTTGATATTTCGAGAATCCCCATAGCGAGCTTCAGTATTTCTTTATCGCGCTGCTCGAGGTATTGTGAGTTGGAGCCCTTTACTTGCTGGGTCTCTTGGAGGACCCGCTTCGAGTAGTCTTCGATGTTCTTGGACTCTTCCTCCATGATGAGGGTGTTCTGGTCGGAGTCGACGTAGGAGGATGATCCTAGCAAGTTGTCTGTTTCGTCCTCGTCGTCGCGGAGAAATTTCATGTAGTTGTTCTGAAGGTTCCGGAAGAGCAAGGAGGTGTCTTGGAGCTTTTGGGCGTAGTTTTTCTTGTAGTTTTGTATCACCGAGAGATCATTGACGGAGAAATCGAGGCCAAGGCGGTCGTAGTTCTTTTGGAGGAACTCAAACTTCTTGATCAAGACATAGCAAGCTTCAAACTTCCTGGTTATGTCGTAGTTGAGTTGCTCAATGCTGTTCTCAAGCGCACGCTTGTCTCCCTGGGCAGTGATAAGCAACTTTTTGTACATGGAGTTGAGGTCGCCCGTCTTGGACTTGATAAATGCTAAATTGACGTCTATATCCTTGGATATGTCAACTGCTGTAGGCACAATTGGCTTCATTTCGATCGCGTTGCCATCGTCCCGGTACCTCGTACGACGACGGGAACCCATTAGGCCCTCTTCTTCGTCGCGTAGGGATGCGGTCCTGTCGCCGGTCAATGGTACACTCCGGGCGACCGTCCGGCGGTAGGATAGAAATAGATTGGTTCTGTCTCTAAACATGCTACAAGGATATAAATCGAAAACGTCATTGATGTGCTTTTTGTGTCCTGCACGCAGGCCAGACTCTAGATAGATGGGTTATTTCTTCTTTTTGTTAAGAAAGTGTAGGTTGTGGAGGTTCAAGCTCGAGGACGACTTGGCAGGGCCGCCCGCGACCGCGTTTCTCGACGATGCACTGCTGGAGGGCTGGGCGACACTCGACGGTGTAGCAGCCGTTGGGTGAGGAATTCCTGGCGAAACCGACATCGGCGAAATCACCTGGAACCCGCCGCTGCGTGACGGCATGGTGGACATCCTGCTGGGCTGAGGGCTGGCTATGTGGCTCACGGGTGTTGGCGACGAAGCAAGCAGGTGGTTTCCTGAGCTGCTCAGGTGCAGCCCGAACAGTGGGTGCGAACTTACCAGCGATCCGGGTGCCGGAGGTTCGTATGCTGGAGAGAGAACCTCCTCGTTGGCGTCGGACTTCAACGCCTGTGAATACGTGGGAAGCCTGGAGAGACTCCGCAAGTCTAGTGACGACGATGCCCGCGAGCCAACACGAGACAAATGAGCCGGGGGAGACATGACGCCGGGACTCATAAGAGGAGAGTGGGCCTGCGGAAGAGAGTATGCTGCTGGCTGTTGCGAGTTGTGAGACGAGTTGTGAGACGCAGACCGGATGGGGATGGGCCGTCCTCTAGTCAAGTAGTCGCCCTCTCCGCTGGCGTGGTTTTCACCGCCAAGATTGAAGGTCGCTCTTCCGTTCGGAGTGCCCGAGGCCGAGGACAGGCGGCTCATTTCCTCGTCGTGCTGGCGCTGCAAGCTGAGGATTCTAAGGTTTTCGTTCAATTGCACCGAGTCCAACGGCGACATGGAAAACTGGCTGATTTCAGCCTCGTGGGGATGGTTGCGGGGAGTGGCCGCACCCGACGAAAGCGGTGACTCGACCGGCAGCACCTCTGACCAAAGACGGTCGTAGATATGCTTCTCGTACAAGGGCGGAGCCATGAGGCCCGTCAAGGACGTGTACGAGTTGTCGCTGGATGGGAGTGCCGAATCCTGCCGGCCAAGTTCGCTCAAGCTGGTGTGGCTGGATCTCTCCGGGGTGAATAATTCCTGATCATCCGAATCCTGGCCGTCCTCGTCGAGTTCGTCTGGCTTGGCACGAACCGAGATGAACGGCAGAATAAATAGCTGCACCGGCAACGACGCGCGGAGCTCGGAGACATGGCCGTCGGGGTTGATCAACCCAATGACAAACTTTAGTTTATGGCGCACCTTCACGTAGTGCTGTACCTCGCAGTCCTGGGTGCACTTGGAAAGCGACGTGGGCACCCGGATAAACGACTCCACCTCCCACTTGTCCATCTGGAACTCGGCCTGTTGCTCGGTGCGCTGGGGAATGAAGTTCTCGCTCACCACCCGTTCGCCGTTGTGGACCGGTGGGATCACGCCCACGTAGGAGTAGTACTCGACCAACAGGATCTTGATGTCGCCGAGGGCAAGGCCCTTGAGAAGCGGAACCATCATCATGCTGACGGGGGTGCCAGAGCCAATAGCGATGGCCTTGGCGGGCACGTTCAACGAGTATTCCACCTTCTGCGGCCAGGTATTGTCCACCGCCACCGTTTCCGAGAGCTCGACCGCGTCGGAAGTCAACGTCCGCACCACGCGGATGTGTTTCTTGGTCACCAAGGGCTGGTGGAACTTGCCGCGATCGATGGTGGCCTCTAGCTTGTAGATGATGGAGCCGCCCGGAAGACCTTCGACCGACTCGGGCATGTTGCCCGGAAGCACCGAGCTGAACGGAATCTCGTAGTTGCCGTCGGAAAGGGTGAGGCCCCGGCCCCGCGTGCTGGAATTGAGACTGGTGAGGTTGCTGAACGATCCGTGTGGCGAGGTTCTGGCGAGACTGGAGGACGACTTGTTGCGCTTGGCAGCGAGTCTGGAGCCACGGAGGTTTTCCGCTGAGTGTTCTCGCGACAAGTCGGCCGTCTCAGCCAAGTGGTTGGTGAACTCGCTGCCATCCCAGTGGTGCTCAAAGATCTTTTTGTCAAACTTGTGGTTTTTAGGGGTGATGCCCTTGGAGCTGTGGACGCTATCGGTCCAGTTCAAGCGTAGGGTGGCGTAGAGTCGAAGGGCCACTTTTCTCACGGTCAAGGGTTCATTTACTGACAACACGATGCGGCCAGCAAGAAGGGATGACGCCGCGTCCTGCTCAGAACCCTTGATTACCAAGACGTCATGATCCAAGTTGTTGAGGCGGATGTCGAACAACACGGCCAGTTTAGAGACCCCTGCTAGCTTTTTCGGCATCTCGGAAACAAAAGAGCTTGCAACTAGTGTGGATCGAAAAAGAAACTAGCTATCAGCGACAGGCAAGGAAGGGTCATCATCTATGTACAGTCTCGGAGAAATTGACCAGATAGTCCGGCACCCAATTCGAATTGCAACTGGAAGCGTGGCTGACCCGGCGGGTCGCGGGTGTGCCTGCCGTGTGTGCAGGTGCCGGCCCCCGTCGGTGCACTGGCGCGAGCGTTACCCTGTGGGCAGGACGTGGATGTGGGCTGCACCCCTGCAGGAGAGCTGTGTTCGGCCCGCACCGGCCGCGAAGGCTGGGTCCAGTCGCCGGACGGCTGAGGCTGGTGACGCCATTGGTCCAAAAATACGAATGGCGGCGGCCTGCGTGCAATCTCCGTGCAATCTGTGGCCATCTGCAGCCGTCTGCGGTCGTCTGCGGTGATCTGCGTGTGGACAACCAAATTTGTAATTAATGCAAATCGCCGTCATTATGCAATATACCCGCTGCAAATAGTTTTAGTTATTCGTGCCCACAATAATGCACCAGCTCGCCATTGTTGCCATTCCCACTGGTGGTGGCTAAATTTGCCAGGGCCCCATACTGCAAGATAACCCTCCAGAAGCACCACCCGCCATTCGCTTCGTTCGCCTATGCGCTCTTCCCCTTGGCCAGTGCATCTCACGCCACTCGCCCTTCCCCCATCTCCCTCGCTTATCCAGCCCTGCGCCGGGCGCTTACTCGCGTGCGACATTTTTCGCTTGGCTGGCACAATTTGCAGCCGTTTTTGGGACGCGCGCCAGCCACCGTGCCGCAAACTCTCCAGCAACCAGCTACTTTATCTATGTCGGCAGCGTGAAAGTTCTCCAACCCCTGCTTATACTCTTCGTCTGCATTTGCGGGCTGGTCCCTTTGGATATATTTAAGCTTGGCTGTACCACGGCATTTCTATTGCTCCCAACCCACTCCGGTTGTCTGACTAACTCCCCCCCTGCTTGCGGCTCCTAATATCAGTTCGTTGTCTCCGAGGCATTGACTTGCTCTCGGTCCCACCCTAGTCCGTCCTTAATCCACGAACCTTGTATGGCCCAAGCCTAGGCATACCACAGCATCTCCAATGTCATCCGCATCAATGTCCATCACGTCTCTCTGCCATGATGTGTTTGCCGAACGGTCGCTCAAACGACACAAGTCGGCATGCTCACCTCCGCTATCGCGGTCTTCATCCGTGAAACACTTCTCTCGCAAAAGAGACCGGTGTCCTTCCCACCCACTGTACCTCAGTGACCTGGATGTGTCGCTCTCGTCGTCGGACCTCGAGTCTCTTCCCGACCTCTCCGACGACTTTACCACTCCCGAGACGTCCCCCATCGCGGACAAGAGCAGGATTGAGTTACCTATGGTCTCACCCATGGCTTCACCCATGGTTTCTCCTACCGGAGAGCAGACTGCTTTCTTCTCAAACTCATACTCACAACCAATCCAACAACCAAACCAACAACCAACCCCACCACCCCATCCCTCCATCTTTAATATTCCGGAAATCGTCTACAAGATTGTGGAGTTTGCCCACCTCCAAGACCCGGTGGTGCCCCACGAAGTGACTCCCATCCGCCGACGTCCTGCTTCTTTCAACCACGCCATGTTGATATACGGCGACAAGGAAAGAGCGACAATGGCACTCCAGGATCCAGAACCACTTCTTCTTGCAAAGTCCAGCGTGTTGCACACCTGCTTACAGATAAACCGACTCTTCCACCAGGCTGCTACTGAAATACTCCACAAAAAGTTGTACTTTAACGACCCCATCAAGTTCCACAATTTTCTGCACAACGTGTCGCCCGACGCCGTGCTCAAACCAACGGAACTCGTGCTCCACAAAATGTTCTACATGAAGCAACCTGCTCTTGATCGTGTTCTCGCAGCCTGCGAATTCTCCCGCTTGGAAAGACTCGAGCTTTTCATGTGTCCCAAGATCACAGCCGTGCCCGAATTTTTCGGCGAAAGATTGAAGACCCTAGTCATCACCGGCTCCAAGACGGCCGACGACGCATTAATGCAGCTAGTGGCCAAGCGATGTCCCAACCTCGAGGTCCTCGATGTGAGGGCCTGCGAGCTCATCTCTGACGCAGGAATCTTCTTCATTGCCTCCCACTGCAAGAAGCTCGTCACCATCAACGTCGGCCGCAAGAACAAGGGCCATCTTATAACCGATGCCAGCATGTGTCTCTTGGCCAAAAATAACCTGCTGCTTGAAACCATCGGCGTTGCCGGGTGCAACATCTCCGACCGGTTCTTGTGGGACGTGGCACTCAATTGCAGCCACACCATCCAGCGTCTCTCGCTTAATAACTGCCGCAACATCACCAACCTGTCTATTCCACTAATACTCTACAGCGACTATTTCCCC
Source organism: Meyerozyma smithsonii (assembly GCA_030570235.1). Lineage (NCBI taxonomy): Eukaryota > Fungi > Ascomycota > Pichiomycetes > Serinales > Debaryomycetaceae > Meyerozyma > Meyerozyma smithsonii. The sequence goes on along the minus strand of JAJLVE010000001.1, from coordinate 191,529 downwards.
CAGCTTTCGGTACTCGAGCTCATGAATGCCGACCAAGTGACCAACTTCCGTCCCATCATCGAGTTCAAGAGAAGACAGGAGATGAAGGGCATATCCATGCTTTTGGAGGTGTGCGAACAACTCTGCCGCGAGATGCGCAAACAAGAGTTGGAGATGGACCGGGCCATCTCCCGGAGAATATTTAAGGATATTGCCGAGTGGGCAAACCATGAAAATGACGGCGACAAGCCGTTTCGTGAATTGATCGCATCTAGTGTAAATAGGCCATAAACGCCCCCGCACAAAACCGTTGTAACGCTGTGCCAAAATTGCACCCAACGTTCCTGCAGGAAGGACCCTTCCCCACTATTTACCTTCTCACTCCATTTTACAATTACAGCAACCTCTCCCTGTCACCTCCATACACTCGTTCTGAACCAGTCTATCGATTTAGTGCTGTCATACCACCTTGAGTATAACTAATATTGTACTTTTCATCGAATATTTTGCATATCTGTCAGTTTGAGCCTGTTCCACATGTCGTCTATCGACCACGTCAACAAGTCCATCTTGAACCCGCCAACGGTTTCTGGGGCTGTAAACAGACGGAAAACAGGCGAGAACAACAGCTCTATACTAAGAGAAACTCCACACACATTACAGAACCAAATCATGCAAAACTCACTCAAGCCGAAATCCTCAAAATTGGACCTCATAGACGACACCATCTTGACTTCGCTACCACTCCCACCGCCAGCAAAGGCGCGTAAAACTTCTGACGACACATACAACGACTCGGTAATAATAAATACTACTTGCGACATGTCTTTTGACGACAGCTTCGAAGGGGGAGATGATCCAATAGTGCTAGTGGAAGACTACGTTCAAAAGACAATAAAGCTGCCGAATGCCAGAAGACAGGCGTTTGACCACGCAGTCTCCCGCAAACAGTCGCTAGATGTGTTCAAAAGAAGACTTAATGGGTTCGACACTCTGAGCCTTTTATCGACCAGTTCCACGGTCCTGGTTGGTGGCATGTCTTTAAGCGGAAAGAGAAAAATCTCCGAGGAGCTGGCCACCACCTTGGATACCCACAGCACCCGTCCAAAGGAGGACATCGAACAAATATTCGGCAAAATACCGGGCTCTGACAATCTCAAGTATTGCGATATATGCAACAAGCCGCTCTACGAGATCAGTACCCTCATATCAAACAACAAGCGGCCAAGGATCGATGACACGACATCGTCAGGCCTGCCATCTAAATCAGAGTTATACAAGGAATTTGTGTGCTGGGAGTGTGTTGAAACATACGACGAGTTCTTCAATGAATTGTACTGGAGTGAAAGCAAGACAGAAATAGTCCAACACACAACCAATGTCCAGTGCAACCAAAAGCTATTAAGAGTATTCAAGGATATTCTGGAGAAGTATCAGATCGACCATACTAACGATACCTTTTCTCCTCTGTTACTAGGAACGCTACATAACCATCTTGGCCAAGAGGGGCGCCAGATCGACCTTGTCTGGGTGGAACGTATGCGCCAAAAGTTACGCTGGAGATGGCGCATCAACGGACTAATCCCAAATCCATTCGGTGTCATTCACCGCCATTAGCATCTAATACCTTCATTACCATATACATAGCTTCAAAACATTAATGTATCAAGTGAGAATGAGCGACATTTTTACGGAGAAATCTAGATCCTTGTCAAAGATGGCGAAGTGATGCAGCATTGGTAGCAACGTACGTTGTGGCACTTAGAAGCAGAACCATGAAATCAAATTTTCAGTCCGTTTGAAGATTCACGTTTGTACATTTTTGCAGCTAAAACCATACAAAGAAATTCCACGGGCTAAACTTGGAACCCTCAACCTACAATTTCCTAATGATTCTATCTATTAGAAACTTTTTATCTGGTCTCTTCCCCGTGCTGGTTCACCCAGCAACGTTTAACCGAATTAGTGTGTTTTCATATCCACATGTTACTCTGCGTCTCGTAAAGGCATATTGACTAATGCGTCTAGAGTTCAAAACATGCATACATGGAAACATGCAAAGATCATTCGATTTTAGCATAGTTGCATTATACATTTTAGCCGAAACATTGACGACGCAGGCAATGCATATCTTCAAATTGATCAATTGGAAACACCAGCCATTCAAGTTACCATATCAATATACCTCTGTTTACGAGAAGTTCGATCTTCCACATCCAGTATGCACCAGAATACTATTAGTTGATTATCATTATCCAGACCACTTGTTTTGTCTAAGCATGTATCTGATTGTCAGGTATTCCTTCTAGCACTTCTAATTGTGAAATGTCTGGTGATTTCATAATAAAGACGGAGCAATAACAAGGAAGAAAACCAAAGTTATTTCACTTCGAATGTTTGTTCTGGAATTATTGCATTGTGCAGTTGTCGTTCTTAGAGTGTCATCGATGTATCAGGAGCCTCCCCAAATCATCAAATTCATCTTAAAAATAGGTAGTTTGTCTCAATAAGTTCAAGCAAAGCCATTGGAGAGGAACGTAGCATATCTTGCATCGGAAAAACTTCTACCAAAGGCGGCAATCGGAAGTTCCTAAATTTCCTAAATGTTAACTAGCATCGTTGATAATTCAAGTATCAATATTATCGACAACGATTTTCGAAGGTTTAAACAACATTGAGGGATGAACTGATATATGTTGATCACATAAAGAAAGCTTGAGCTGGTAATGATGGACTTTTGAACTAGTCAATTTGGAACAAGCAAATGACTGCAAAAAGGTCATAAAAGGCGATGGAATCGGCAGCACGAGGAATGAAATGTGGAAAATAAGCACTCTATATTTCACATGTCTTAGAATTAGGCAATTGAAAGGCTCTTTTGTACCAATATTCAAGGAGTAATATCGATACAACAGAATATTTCTAACCAGAGCTTTGGTGAAGACGAATAGGAGTGCTTTCTCTGGTATCGACGGAATATTGCATGAGACACCTCATTTCTTGTCACTTCGTTCCAAAAATTCAAGGAAGGATCTCAATTCTGTGGCATAAAGTAACAATAGAGACATATGCTGTCAAAGGTTTAGGCAGATTAATTAGTATCTGGCAAAACTTATATCCACAATCAAACTTCCAATAGATTTCACGAGATAAATCGCATTTTAATAAATTTCAAACTTTCATGAATGGACACCTATAATGGTATATGCTGATCAGCAAATAGAATGATTGTTTCTATACCTTAAAAAACTGAGTGATCCGGAAGTGAGTACTGACTCCGGTACTGTATAAAGTAATTTGGTGCTATATTTCTGAGAAACGGCTGCGGGTCTCACTATGAGACCTAGTAGACTATGTACTGCCGCCAATAAAACCCAGCGCTTCCAGAAAGTACCTATGTCTTTAGAGGAGTTCTTGTTTCGCCAGCAAGTCCTATCCACCTATAGAAGGGCCATGAGAGCTATCTACAAGTCACACGAGAAGCATGATTTACTAGCATTTGTCAAGGAAGAATTTAGGCCGACGGGCGTACCTAAAGAGCTTGTTCAACGAAGATACGAATTGAAAAAAGGAACAGAGAAAATGGAGGCTATGTTTCAAATGATGGGTATGGGATCTTAGAACTATTTATACTTGGTGTACGAAGATTCCTTCAACGACTTCTGGATCATTGATATGATTTCTTTCGTAGGTTCTTCGGGGACGACGCTTACACTAACGGAACCAACACTGGTGATTGTGGCTTCTGTGAAATTGGACTCTTTGATTTCCTGATTGAGGCCTGCAAACGCTTTCAGCAAAGTGTCACTCTTGAACGAGCCGTTTCTTCTGCTAATCTGTTCATAGACCTTAATCACCTCGAGAACATCAAGGAGACAGGCGTTCAAGGCTGGACCAGTGGCCACCAGTTTCACCTTTTCAATCTTCAAGTTCTTGACCAAAAAGTTGACGAGCGAATCTGCTTCCTTCGATAATGGCTGCTTGTACAATTTGAACAAGGTCAACCATACCTTGAATACCCATTGCTCATATGGGGTCAACTGCTGGTTAGTTTTCTCGGAACTTAACAATTTGTTGAGTTGCTTGATCAACTTTAATGTCTTGTTGTAGTCATTTTCAGCAATCAATAATTCCTTGACAAATTGTAGTCGAACAAATTCTGCTCCCCTTGTAACCGTAGATAACCTTGTCTGATTTGGCTGAGCACCAAACGACCAGAGAGTGGTATAATCCCGATTGTCACGCACGTCGATGATACCTTCAATAATGTTGCTTTCTTGGTCAAAGATGACTTTGGTAAAATAATTCAAGTATTGGTGGTCGTTGAGAATACGGCAGAGCTTGATTATCTGTAACAAGAGCACATTCCTCGACAAAGAGTCTCTCAACTTGACTGAAAACGAAATAAAGCTTTCTAGTTTGTTGTAAATGCCCTTCTCGAATGCAAGTGGGATGCTGTCGCCTAGCTCGTTATCAGCCGAGAGATAAAACCGATAGATATTGACTAGTTCTTGAAGGTTAGCCTTGGACGGAGTCATAAAGTCGTTCACAAGGTGACTCAAGGACTCATGCTGGAACATTTTAATGCGAAGCTTATTATAGTTGTGAAGTGCCAAAGAACTGCAATTGATGAATGCATAGAGGTGAAGCAAAAGAAGCCTCACTTTGAAGTCCTCTGGATCGGAATCGAGCAAGTGCTCTAATATGACGATGTTGTTGACAATGTTGGATACCGAAATGTCCTCAAGACTGAGGACAACATTCATGAGGATCAATTCATTCGCTGGGTAAGCATCCGTCTCCAATTTATCGGCCAAGAGAGGCTTGAACTTGTTGTAAATAGCCCAATTTGCGGCTATGAATGCATCTTTGTCCAACTTGGCGTCCCAAGTCTGGACAAGTTTTTGATTGTTCACCAACGTGATGAGAGTTGCAGTGTCCACTTTCGAGGAGCTTAGTATCGATTTTGTACGTTCAGCAATCTTCTCCACGAAAGGGGTTACCTCATAGCACGAGAGGTCGGCATAACAGCACAATTTGCTTGAAAATTTCATGTAGTAATCAAATGCCAAAGTATCTATTGGCTGACCGTAGAGGGTAGCGGCCTCGATAGCGGCCAATTGACTGTTTCTCGTGGGTGGCAGATACAGTGACACGAGCTGGGAGCACTCGTCGTATGACTTTCCCTCGTTCTTTGAGGCTTGTATGAGCAATTTCCAAGTATCGAAATCATTAAAGTGCACCTCGAACAAAAGATTTTTGGCTGTGGTGAACAATTTTTCCCAGTTCTCCAGGTTTTTGAGTGCGTTCAAGTAGAGGAGCTGAAGATCCAAATCCAACGTTCCTTTGTACGAGCCAAGAAGGTCGGCGATGGCTTGGTATTTTTCGTTCTTTGTCAACAACTTGCAGTACACGAATACTTCCTGGGTATCGCCAGAGACCATATCGTATGGTTCAAGGAGTTTTTCACCGAGATTGGCATAAAGGGTCGACTCGTTTTCGGTGACGTTGGAAACTGGAGACAGGGCGAGATTGAGACAGGTGAATGCCGCCCTCACAGCCAAGCTTCTGTCGCCTTTTTTGTGTTTCTGGAGAGCCATTGCTGCCTTCTGCATCGTCCGGAGGTCCACATTTGTCACTGCCAACTGGAACCAGCACTCGATGAGGTCTGCCGAGGGATACTTTTTCACGGCATTCTCGTAGATTGAGTTGGCATCTTTGGGTCTGCCCAACAAGACAAACACCTTGTAGAGCAAGTCCAAGGCCAGTGGGTCGCTCGGCACCTTGTCTTTGAGGGCGATACTCTGTTCTAGGGCCTGATCCTGTTTCCCCAGGTTCACGAGAAGGTAGCAGTTGAGGGCCCAGTAGTAGCTTTTATGGGGAAACTTTTTTAGCTTACGAGACAAGAGCGTCTGTGCGTGGCCGTACTGGCCCTGGTCGATGGCCGAAAGGATAGAGGCGTCGGATTCAGACATCTGCCACGCAAACAACCACGAGTAACAACCACGGAAAAATCGCGAACTACGTCCAGAAAAAGATTGACTGAAAACGGCGAGAATGTGTACCATTACCGAAGCCGACGCAGGAACATACGGACAGAACCAGGCGCGAACCGAGCCCGCGGGCCGTTCTGGTCTAGTCTCGCGTGATCAGAACACGCCATGATGTCACAGCAACAGGCAAATTCAAGCAAAATCAAGGTGTGCGGCTAAATAGAGTTTACGAACATACGGCCGTATTCTGAGACCTCCCGGAACAGGTGCTGGGAGTGGCGGGAGATCTCCAGGTGCTGGTCTTGCACCCACACATCCGCTACACGTTACGGTGGCAATGTGCTCCAGAGCCTTTGGCCGTAGCACCACTATCCGGTACCATGCTCATGACTGGAGGTCGCTGTAGCCCCTATACACACACGGACTTCATTTCACGATCGGTCCAGAAGGTCCGGATCCTGTAGCCGGCAATACTGCAGCGCGGGGCAATCGTGTTATCGACCCGGTTCTTGGCGCATTTGGGGAGGGCCTCAGCCTGCAGATAGCATGGAACATTTGACATAATCGTGACCTGCCGGCGAGGTTCGCAGCAATATCTGCAGGCGGCCAGAGATCCGAAATGCACGGCTGAAGCCGCCAGCGGGGGTAGACGAATGCAAACCACGGGTCCAGGAAGCACTTGCATGGCCCGAACCCGATGCCGGGTAGACAGATGTCCTAGCTCATCTCTCAGCCGCTCGGAAGCATTCTGACATCCGGCGGTGCCCACGTTCGTGACTATCCTGTACATTAGTGGTTGCCAAGGATGCAGCTTCTTGGCCCTTCTTGGCTAATAGAGGTTGAGCAGGGGTGGGGCAATTATAAAAGCCGATAAGAATCCCGTGAAAATCATCGATCTGCGATTGGCTTCTTACTTGCAAAGCTTGTACAAGACCAATACCGATACTTTTACACTACTATTTACGTCCCCCCGAGGTTCCCCACACCTCCCCAGGCGTATTAAAGCACTCCACAGCGTCTGAATAGTCACGCCATAGTTGCTGTAGTTGCTGGAGAGTTCCTCCTCGTTAATAGGTACCTTCATAGTAGCTACTCAGCCGATATCTACAGCAATTAGCTGCACCTAATAGCTGTTCCCTCACATCCCACTTTTGCCTAGCTGCAAAATCTGTTATCAGCATCTCCTTCTAGTATAACATGGATTCTTCCTCCAACTCTTCCAGAGCATCAAAAGTGTCGGAGAAGAGAACAACCCGCAGAATCAACACAGAGGACACCAACGCATCGCCCAACGATGGTGAGTTTGCTTACCGTTTAACCGTTGCCCAGGCTCTTGAACAGTTCCACACCCTGGCCGATGGTCTTACTCTGACCAAGGCTAAGGAAGTTTTGGCCTCCGTGGGGCCAAACTCGCTTGGTGACGATGCCAAGATCTCCTACTCCAAAATTGTGGCCCATCAGGTGTTCAATGCCATGATTTTGGTGTTGATCATCTCCATGATTATTGCCCTCGCAATCCAAGATTGGATTTCTGGAGGTGTCATTGGTTTTGTTGTCCTCATCAACATTGGTGTGGGCTTCGTTCAAGAAGTTAAGGCTGAGAAAACCATGGGCTCGTTGAGATCCTTGAGTTCTCCCACCGCCAGAGTCACCAGAGATGGTGACGACCAAACCATCCCCGCTCAGGAAGTGGTGCCGGGTGATATTGTGCACGTCAAGGTTGGTGACACTGTCCCTGCTGACATTAGACTTATAGACAGCATGAACCTTGAAGCCGACGAAGCCCTTCTTACCGGTGAGTCCTTGCCAGTCCTCAAGGACGAGAACGAAGTTTTCGCTGACCCCACCGTTCCAGTTCCCGTTGGTGACCGTCTTAACATGGTTTACAGTTCTTCTGTGGTCTCCAAGGGTAGAGGATCTGGTATTGTGGTCTCCACCGCTCTCAACACCGAAATTGGTAAGATTGCCCAATCCTTGAGAGGTAACAACTCTCTTATCAGAAAAGTTGAAAGAAGCGAGGACCACCCTCCAAAGAAGCGTGATTACGCTCATGCTTTCTTTGGTACCATCAAGGATGTCATTGGTAACATTTTGGGAATCAACACTGGAACCCCGCTTCAACGTAAGCTTTCGTGGTTGGCTATCTTTTTGTTCTGGGTAGCTGTTGTATTCGCCATCGTTGTCATGGGATCTCAGAAGATGCATGTCAACAAGGAAGTTGCCATTTATGCCATTTGTGTTGCCTTGTCTATGATCCCCTCCGCCTTGATTGTTGTCTTGACCATTACCATGGCCGTTGGTGCCCAAGTGATGGTGATGAAGAATGTTATTGTTAGAAAGCTTGACTCTTTGGAAGCTCTCGGTGGTGTCAATGATATCTGTTCCGACAAGACTGGTACTTTGACTCAGGGAAGAATGATTGCTAAGAAGGCCTGGATTCCAAATATTGGAACTTACTCTGTTGAGAATTCTAACGAAGCTTTTAACCCTACTGTTGGGGACATTACTTTTGCTGGCCATAGTCCTCAATTTATTAAGGAAACTGACGAAGAAGTGGACTTTACCCCAAATGTGCCTCAAATGCCCAAGAACTACCGTAACTGGTTGTACACTGCCTCATTGGCCAACATTGCCACCGTTAATCAGTCAAAGGATGAGGAAAGTGGTGAGCTTGTTTGGAAAGCACACGGTGATGCCACTGAAATTGCTATTCAAGTTTATGTTTCCAGAGCTCAATATGGAAGAGAAGCAATTGTTGAAAACTACGAGCACCTTGCAGAATTCCCCTTTGATTCGTCAATTAAGAGAATGTCAGCGGTCTACAAGCAAAAGGATACTCAGGTTACCCGCGTTTACACCAAGGGTGCTGTTGAGAGAGTCTTAGCCTGTTGCACCCACTGGTTTGGCCACAGTGATGACATCAACAATGACAGCTTTGACAACCAAAAGCCCATTGAATTGACAGAAGCTGATGTCCAGTTGATTGAAGAGAACATGAATGCTTTGTCCTCTCAAGGTTTACGTGTCTTGGCTTTTGCGGTCAATGACATTACTGGTGAAACCGTTGACCTCTCAGACAGAGAGAATGTCGAGAAGAACTTGACTTTCCAAGGTTTGATTGGTATCTATGACCCTCCTCGTACTGAAACTGCTCACTCTGTCAAGTTGTGCCACAAGGCTGGTGTCAATGTGCACATGCTTACTGGTGACCACCCTGGAACTGCCAAAGCTATTGCTCAGGAAGTTGGAATCATCCCTCGTAACTTGTATCACTATGGTGAGGATGTTGTGAAAGCCATGTGTATGACAGCAAGTGAATTCGATGCACTTTCGGACACTGAAATTGACAACTTGCCAGTTCTTCCGTTAGTGATTGCTAGATGTGCCCCTCAGACTAAGGTTAGAATGATTGACGCTCTCCACAGAAGAGAGAAGTTTGTTGCCATGACTGGTGATGGTGTCAATGATTCTCCATCTTTGAAGAAGGCTGACGTTGGTATTGCTATGGGTCTTAATGGCTCAGATGTTGCTAAGGATGCTTCTGACATTGTGTTGACCGATGATAACTTTGCCTCCATCTTGAATGCTATTGAAGAGGGCAGAAGAATGTCTGCTAACATTCAAAAGTTTGTCTTGCAATTGTTGGCTGAAAACATTGCTCAGGCTTTCTATTTGATGATTGGTTTGGCCTTCATGGATGAATCTGGATACTCTGTTTTCCCATTGTCTCCTGTTGAAGTTTTGTGGATCTTGGTTGTTACTTCCTGTTTCCCAGCTATGGGATTGGGTCAAGAGAAAGCATCTGATGATATCCTTGAACAGCCCCCTAACAACACCATTTTTACCTGGGAGGTCATTGGTGATATGGTTGCCTACGGATTCTGGATGGCCTGCTGCTGTCTCCTTTGTTTCGTCGTTATTGTCTTTGGAAGAGGCGACGGTTACTTGGGAGAGAACTGTAATGCTACCAATGCCAATTTGGATCTCTGTGAGTTGGTTTTCAGGGGTAGATCTGCCTCCTTTGCCAACATGACTTGGTGTGCTTTGATTTTGGCTTGGGAGTGTGTTCATCCTATGAACTCGTTGTTCTACATGAGACAAGATACCGATAACCCATGGTACAAGCAAACTGCCATTGACTTGTGGGACAACCAGTTCTTGTTCTGGTCTATCATTGGAGGATTTTTGTCAGTGTTCCCAGTCGTTTACATTCCTGTCATCAATGACAAGGTGTTTTTGCATGCCCCAATTGGATACGAATGGGGAGTTGCCTTTGGTACCACGCTCTTGTTTCTCTTGGGTGCCGAGTGCTGGAAGTGGATCAAGCGTATCTACAAGCGCAAGAAGGTGCAGAGAGCTAAGAACCCTGAGCATGATTTGGAGAGGAACGATCCGTTCAAGAAGTATGCTTCGTTCTCAAGATCCAACACTATGGACAAGACCGATGTCATTGTCTAACATCTTTAATTCGAACTAATATAAATTATAGCTTACATCTATTCTAGTCTTCTATCGCACTTGTACCTCTTTGTCTAATCTATAGTCTATATCTAATGGCGTCGTTATGTTCTAGCGTAATGCTTGGTCTTTGACTTCAAGCTGTGCACCCAAATGGTCAGTGTTTCCAAAGATTTGTATGGTACCATGCTTTGATGCCTTATCAACGTCTATAACGGTCACGGACGTGTTGTAAGGCACCCTGAGCTTGTCTTTGGTCAAGCCATTTCCCAAACTGTACCCCTTAACGTCGTGCAAGTAGTTAACGTAGTTGGTGATGACTCCACCATGGGTACATAAAGCCACATTCAAGCATTCCTGCTGCTTGAGAACCAAGTTCCATTCGGTGTCTACGCGCTTGAGAAACTCGTCAGCTTGTTCACCTTTGTTGCGGAAGTCTTTGCCATACTTTTCCAACGCATCTTTCAAGAACATCCCTTGCACTTCTCCCATTTGTCTTTCCCGCAAGTTGCTGGTGATCTTTGGCTGAACCTTTACGTGCTCAAGAAACGGTACAATAGTATTCTGGCACCGAATCAAGTCGGAGGACACAAGGTGATCGATGGTTATTCTCTTGAATACCTGGGAAACCAAGTGCGCTTGCTCTCTTCCAGTGTCGTTCAAATCGACATCTAGGTGGCCCTGGAGGATTTTCTGAACGTTGTGGTTTGTCTGGCCATGCCGCACGATAAATATACGTAGTATATCGGGATTGGAATTCTCGACGATTTGCACGGTCATTGATAGCCAAGCAATAAGTAATGAGATTTTCGCACGCCAGATAACGGTGGAACGGTTGCGTGTATGGCGCTATTTAAATATGTGGGATCGTTTCCAAGGCACGTGCTCGCAAGGTTTCGAGTGCCTCCTTCTTCATCTTGTAGCCGTGTTCGTTTGGGTTGGGAAACGAGCCGTTCTTGACTTCTTCGATATACTGCCGCACGCCGTTCACCGAACTCTCATAAATACTACCGTAGGGCTTGACAAACTTGGCCACCTTGTGTTCAGGGCTCTGCATGCCCAACAAGTCAGCGTACACCAAAACCTGTCCCGAGCACATGGGTCCGGCCCCAATGCCGATGGTGGGAATGGAAAGTTTTTCAGTGATGAGCTCGGCAAGCCGGTTGGGCACACACTCCAACACGATGGAAAACACGCCTGCCTCTTGCAATGCTAAACAGTCCTCGTAGATGCTCCACGACGACTCGGTGCTGTTTCCTTGTAGCTTGTACCCGCCTAGCGCATGGTGCTTCTGTGGGGTCAAGCCTACATGGCCCATGACGGGAACACCAACGTCCACGATTCTCCGGATTTTTTCTGCCACACTACGGCCTCCTTCCAACTTGATCGCCTGGATGCCGCCTCGCTTGACCATGTCAATTGACGTTGCAATGGCCTGTTCTGTAGAAACCTCACTGGAACCGTAGGGCACGTCGGCGATGATCATCGACGAGCTGTTACCTCGGTGCACAGCTTTCACGTGGTATAAGAATTCCTCGTAGGGTATTTCGTTAGTGTCGTTATATCCAAGAGCCACCATGGCGAGCGAGTCCCCCACAAGGGTAATATCAGCATTTGCAGCCTCGCAAACCTGAGCACTAATGTAGTCGTATGCCGTAACCATGGCTATCGGCTGTTTCGAATCATATAGTTGCTTGATATCGGCTAATGTCCGTCTAGTCATGTGCCCATGAGCAGATCTGAGTGCTGAAAGCGTCGAAAAACACCGCATTTTGGGCACCCATGTTGCAGCCTTCCGGTACGAAAGCATGCTGCAAGAATCTCAATCTCATGTCCAACTTTCGTATAAACAGCGGGTGCACGGATGCCGATAAGGCATATGCCTTGAATGGCCCGAGGCCAGTCGTTTCAAGTTGCTCGACAGCAATCGTCCATTGGTTGCTGCTTTTGGCCCATTGCTTTGTAACAGCCTGTTTTGCTCCCCTTTGCAGTTGCTCTCGCATTTTGCACTTTTTTTGCTCACTCCCTCGTTCACCGCCGCAGCGTCTCATGACCCGCACTTTGACATTTGGTTTCCGAGGACTCTCTACTTTCTCTCGATTCAGAATGCCACACATTGATTCCAGTTTTTTGATGAACCACACCTGTATTAGGGTCAAGGACCCTGAGGTCTCGGTTCCCTTCTATACCAAGCACTTTGGAATGACTTTGGTCCGGAAATTGGACATGCCAGATGCCAAGTTTGCCCTCTACATGTTGGCAATTGATTCCGCAGCCAACAAGGGCAAAGCATGGACCGCGCGTGACGGTGTGCTCGAGTTGTGCCACAATTACGGCACGGAGAACGACGATAGTTTTTCCGTGAACAATGGCAACGGCTCGGAGCATCGTGGGTTCGGCCACATCTGTTTTTCGGTGGATAACGTCGAGGCTACCGAAAAGGAGCTCTTGGACAACGGCGTTCAGTTCAAGAAGAAGTTGTCCGACGGAAGACAGAAGAACATTGCCTTTGCGTTGGACCCCGATGGATACTGGATCGAATTGCTTGAAAACGGCACCGCCAAAAAACCAGACACTACTGACAAGTCCACCTACCAGTTCAACCACACCATGGTTCGTGTCAAGGATGCGAAGAAGTCCCTCGATTTCTACACCAGGGTGCTTGGTATGGAGCTTCTCGCAACCTCCGTTCACGAGGATGCAAAGTTCACTTTGTACTTTTTGGGCTACAACCATGACCCAAGCAAGAAAGACGTGCTGCAGTTCCTGAGACAGGGTGTTTTGGAACTCACCCACAACTGGGGCACTGAGTCGGACGACTCTTTCGAAGGCTACCACAACGGTAACAGTACTGAAAACGGAGCCAAATCTGGATACGGACACATTGCCATCACCTGCGAGGATGCTGCCAAATTCTGCTCCGAAATTGAACAAGCATTAGACCACAACGACGACGTGTGGCAGATCAAATTCAACCAGGGCAAATTGAAGAACTTGGCATTCATCAGAGATCCCGACAACTACTGGGTGGAAATCCTTCCTTCCAAGTTCTAAACGTGCGTCGGTGTATTTTTTGAACGTCCGTGCAGCGCTATATACTCTCATCCACCGTATAACCCATGATTCAGACAATAGAAATGCAACCATTATCCTGGCTGCGACACACCAACACATCAATACACCACAATCTGTACTGATGGTTGCCCTGCAGGCTGCTTGCCACCAACATGACGATCAGTACGTAGACCAGTATACACCAACAAACATGGGTACTAATACAGTTTCAATCAAGAATGGAGGCAAAGTCTTTGAGATAGAGGTTGATTCTGACACCTCCGGTGCTCAGTTCAAGGAGAAAATTAATGCAATTACGAACATTCCCGTTAACAGGCAAAAGATTTTGGTCAAGGGAGGCAAACTCGATGATGCCAAGACCGTTATTGAGCAGGTGGGAAGCCAGAAGCAACCCATCATGGTTCTCGGCAACCCTGATGCCGCAATGCCTGCAAAACCCACAGAAAAACAAGTGTTTCTCGAAGACTTGAACCCTAACCTGTTTACAAAGGTGTCTAATGAACCCTCCGGGTTGGTCAACTTGGGCAATACGTGTTACTTGAACTCTTCTTTGCAAGCTTTGTTCCAGATCGACGATATTGCGAACAAGGTGGCCAACTACAAGTCGCCCAACGGAATAAACAGCACCTCAGATCAGTCTTTGACGGCGTCGTTGAGAGCTACTTTCGAACAAATGCAGAAGAAACAAGAGAAGGTGAACCCCACGTTGTTTCTCACGTTGTTCCGTAACGTATTTCCCCAGTTTGCAGAGCAGGAACACGGGTTTTACAAGCAGCAAGATGCTGAGGAAGCGTTTCTGCAACTTTTGACTATCTTAGACCAAACGTTAAAGGTGGGTGACAACTTTAGATTATCCTATAAGTCTGAGCAAAGGTGCTTGGCTCTTCCTGAGGAACCAACCAAGATTGACTACGAGGACTCGTTAAAGTTGAACTGCCATATCGATATCAAGACTAATTTCTTGAGAGACGGAATCTTGGGCGGTCTAAAGGAAAGCATCGAAAAGTACAATGACACCTTGCAGTCCAATACTGAGTATGAGATCAGCCGTACTATCACCAGACTCCCCAAGTACCTTACTGTGCATTTTATGCGTTTCTTCTGGAGAAGGGATACCCAAAAGAAATCCAAGATCTTGAGAAGAGTGCAGTTTCCATTCGAGCTTGACTTGGCTGAGATGTTGGATCCATCCATCAAGAGCGACAAGGTTGCTGCTCGTGATAAGATCCGGCTTATAGAGAAAGATCAGGACGAGTTGATCAGAGACTTCAAGAAGGCCAAGAAGTCGTCGGGCCTCAACCCCGTCGAGCAAGAGGAAGAGGACTTGATGAAGATAGAATCCATTAAGTCCAAGTTTAGAGATGAGCTCTCTTCGGCATTACCAGGCATTTCGCTCGACACCACCACTGAGAACCCTTCGTCGGTGTACCAGCTCACAGCTGTAATCACCCATGCTGGATCCTCGGCCGACTCTGGTCACTACCAGGCATACGTACGTGACCCCAAGGATATCGAAGGCATCCGGTGGTGGAAATTCAATGACGACAAGGTGTCAGAGGTCAGCAAGGAAAAGGTGGAGACGTTGGCCGGCGGCGGCGAGGCGGACAGTGCGTTGATCCTTCTCTACAGAGGTGTAGGACTTTGAGTTAGCGTTAGTAGTTTACTATGTTAGCTTATATCTTGTAATATTTATACACCTCGTCTACAACTCGTTGGCAAGCTTGCGGAACTGCTCGACCTCGTCCCAGCAGTTCAAGCTCTTGCCCTTGTTCTCGCGCAAGCACTTGAGCACCTGTTCTCTGGATGACTTGAATTCCTCGCTGGTTTGCACCTTGGACAAGGAGACGTTGTCTTGCAACAATTTGGTTAGCTTGGTGATTTTTTCATTGGCAGAGGCGACAGATGGACCTTCCTCCGAGCCTGTCTGTAGGGATTCTTGGGTTGTGTCTTTGAATGTTTTCAATGCTTCCTTCTCGAGCTTGGCCAACTCGGCTGCTACACGGTCCTGGATGTACTTTTCTGTGTGTTGTGCTCTGGAGTAGTCGGACTGGGTTAGTTGGTGATACTGGGTAAAAATGGCCAAAATGGCAGGAATTCCACCACGGTATGATTGTTGCGGTACTCAATTGGTGATCTGGACGGCAGCATGCTGCAGCAGAAGCCAGAAAGTCACTTCCCGTGGCGTGCTCACCACCACCCGGGGCTGGTGCTCGAATCACCCGCGGTGAAAAGTTGGTTATACCTACTTGTGTCAGTCCCTCTAACTGCGATAAGAAGGACGCGCTGAAATCGACCGGTGTGGACGGCGTAAACACCTTGGTTTCCGACTTCGAGGCGCTGTTTCCCATGGTTGAGTCTCACGGCGAAGGCACCAAAATCGCACTTTCTACTGGAGCGCCGGGGCGTGCGCGCACCGGTAGATTTTCGGGGTAAGCGACGAGTTTAAAATCAAACGTCATACTATGCCTCCCGTACAACAGTATCAATATGCGCAGCATCAGCCGTCGAACTTTGACAAGTTCAAGATGGGCGCGCTCATGGGCTCCACCGTAGGTGTGTGTGTGGGTGTTTTGTTTGGTGGATTTTCCATATTGCAGAACGGCGCTGGTCCCAACGGTGTCATGCGGACCCTTGGCCAGTACATCATGGGTTCTGTGGGCACGTTTGGGTTGTTTATGTCTATAGGTTCCGTGATCCGGTCCGACACAGGATTCCAGGCTTACCAGAGAGCCATGTTGCAGTCGCAGAGGGCAACGTTGAAGGTGGTGAACAGAGATTAGGTGGTGAAAATTCTTGCAAATAGTAAATAGTAATCGGAGCTACGGCCAACGGACACAGTGTAGGGTAGGTGGACTCTGCGTGAGTTGGATATGTGGATGGAACTATATGACTAGTGACTAGTGACTAGTGAATAAATATCTACTTGCCGATGTCGTGGACGGTCTCGGTGGTGTGGGCCATGTCGTACTGGTACGTGAGTCCCGACTCGGGGGTCTTGTAGAAGGGGAAGCTGTCCTGCTGCTTGGCGAGCGACACCAAGAGGTCGCGGGGCTCGAGAATCGGCTCGCTGCTCAACTTGAACGTTCCCCAATGAACGCCCATCATGTACTTGGCAGACAACTTGCTGGATATCTCCAAGCTTTCGCTGGGCGAGATGTGGCGTGGCTTCTGGTGCCACAGCGGACAGTACTGGCCGATCGGGAGGAGACTGAAAAACACCGGCCCGTACTTGTCGCCGATGGTTTGGAAAAGCTCCTCCAGGTAGCCGGTGTCGCCAGCGTGATAAAAGACCGACTGTCCGTTCCGGCGGATCATGAAGGAGCACCAGAGCGACTGGTTGGAGTCAAGCACGTAGCGGCCGGACCAGTGCATCGCTGGCAAGCACACCACCTCGTAGTCGTCCGGGACCGAGGCGCCAAGGAACTGGTTGAGCGGAACCGTGTCCCACCAGTCCATTTCTATTACTCGGAAGATGCCCTTGCGGGCAAGCTTCTTCTTGAGACCAAGCGGCACGATCCAGGTGCTGCTGTTCCCGATATCAGCGGCCACCTGCATCTCCAAGTGGTCCGGGTGGTCGTGAGACACAAGCACAAAGTCCAAGGAGTCGTTAGTGGCATACTTTATGTCGTCGAGAGTCATCGGGGACTTGGTGAGCCGCTTGGGTCCAAATCTCGATGAAATAAGATGGTCTCCCAATATAGGATCCGTCATGATGTTGATGCCGGAGATTTGCAAGAGAGCACAGGACTGTCCAAGCCACGTGAAGGTCATGTCGTTTCTGAACAGCCAGTCGGCAGCTGCGGCCGTGGCGAGAGCCTGGTGTAGTATCGCCGAGTTCTTGCGCAAAAGCTCAAGGTGGGGTTTATACTGCTCAAGCATCTCCTCCACCTCCACCGTCCTGCCGTTTCTGGTGACTTTGTTATGGAGCTCAACAGCATTTCCGTAGAAACTCTCGGCTAGTTCCATACAGCGCACAAGCACAAACTCGAATGCAGTCATAGGTCGGTACTCCTCAAACGGATTCACAAACATACCAGCAACCGTCACAGACTTGAACTTGGTGACATCATCGGACAAGGTTTTGAGTTTCTGCTTTCGCTTGTAGAGAACATACTTGGATCGCGCTTGCAAGCACATCTCGAACGAGGTATACGAGAGTAGTATACCCCATCCTATCTTCGACTTTAGTGAAAGCCCAGTTAGAAAGGACATAAACTGGAGTGTAAATAAACCGCGACTTTTAGATTCGCGCGTGCTGAAGGACTAGATGGCATCCGCGGTGATCGGAGGTATTTATAGACTATGTATATAGTAGAGGTTAATGCTTTCTGACAACACCTGTGGCGTCTGCCAACTCCAAGATGTGTTTCTTGTAGGCGTGGATATCGCCAGGGAACTTGGAAACGGTCTCGTTCTCAGCCACCCAGATCTCATTGCACACTCTGTCGATGATGGTGACGTCATGCGAGACCATAAGTATACCACCCTTGAAGTCGTTCAAGGCGTCTGCCAACGCATCCAAACCTTGCGTATCCAAGTGATTCGAAGGCTCATCCAAGATTAATATGTGTGGCTGCGACAAACACAAGGCTGCAAATGCCACTCTCGATTTCTGACCACCAGAAAGAAGCTCCATTTTCTGGAGACCCAACGAGCCGGTGATACCAAAGGACCCCAAGTGGCGTCTGTATTCTTCGTCGGTCTTTCCTGGGTAGGTCTTGGACATCCACGACACCGCAGAAAGGTTGAGGTCCATGGCGTCAACGTGATGCTGGGCAAAGTATCCGATTCTCAACCTACCGTTGGCGTTGACGAACCCCAGCAACGGCGAGAGCTGGCCCATCAAGAGCTTAAGCAATGTCGTCTTACCGGTACCGTTACCACCACAAAATGCAATTCTGGAATCCATTTGCACGTCCAAATTGACGTCCCGTATCAACACCTTGGATGGATCGTAGCCAAAGGTAAGATCTTGCATCTGCAAGATTGGCGGCGACAAGTTGTCCGGCTCGGGGAACTTGAACGTGACCACCTTGTCGTCCTCGGGAGGCTCGAGAATAGGGAGCTTTTCCAACTTCTTGATTCTGGATTGAGCTTCCAGTGACTTGGCTGCGTTGTACCTGAACTTGTCGATAAACTCTTGCAAGTGCTTTCTGTACGCCATCTGGTTCTCGTACTCTCTTCTCTGGTTCTTGATTCTTTCTTCTCTGGTCGCATGGAACGAGTCAAAGTTCGAGCCACGGTAGTAGTCCAATCTTTCAGAATGCTGGTGGATGATATCCGTGGCCACGTCGTTAAGGAACGCACGGTCATGCGACACCACCAACACGGTGGACTCGTACGACTGCAAGTACTTGGCCAAGTATGTGATGGAGGGAACATCCAACATATTAGAGGGTTCGTCTAGAAGAAGAAGATCCGGCTCGCAGAACAAGGCACGGGCCAACGACAACCGCATTCTCCAACCACCAGAGAACGACTTGGTGGGCATCGATTGTGATTCTTTGGTGAAACCCAAACCAAAGAGAATGGCAGCCGCCTTACTCTCGGCCTTGTCGGACTCCATTTCGTACAACTTTTCGTTGACGTCTTGCAAGTGCTTGTCCAAGTCTTCTCTTTCGTTGTCCAACTTCTTGACCTCGTTGGAGTCTTCGTCGAACTGCAGTCTCAACTGCTCTATTTCGGTTATCCGCTCGTTAATCTTCGCTTCCTCTTGCAACAAGCTCTTTCTCCACACATCAGCGTCCAACACACTCTGAAGCGCCGGAGTGTCATCTCCTCTGATCTCTTGCTCCACGTGCAACACCGTTATGTGCTTGGGGATGTTAAGCTCACGTCTGGAAAGCGCTCTTAACAAGGTGGACTTACCGATACCGTTCTGTCCGACCAAACCGTACCTTCTGCCGTGGGCCAACGTGAGCGAAGCGTCACTGAGTATTCTCTGGCCCTCGCCCACGTACAAGTCGAAGCCGTCGATCTTGATGTCCTTGGATTTTCCAGCACTGGAGCCAAAGTCGAGCGGGTTGATCTCCAAGAAGAACGAGTCGTAGTCCTCGTCCTTCTTTTCGCTGAGCAATCTGGAGGCTTCGTATTGCACAAACTTGTTGTTACGCTTGGCCACCTTCTTGGCGATCTTTCTCTCCTGTTTTTCCAACTTTTTCTTGTCCACCCGACTCTCCATCTTCCTGCCCGTGTGCTCGATATCGTTACTGGCGTTCAACAACGCCAACGAGCTGTTGATGTCTCTCTTGGAGCTGTTTTGCTTCAACAAGTTGATGTCCAAAAGACGTCTGGACGTGTCACCAGTCAACTCCAACTTGGCCATGTTCTCCTTGAGCTTTGCAGCAATCAGCTCGCTGGTAGCAGACACTAGCTTGTTTACTTTGTCCTCAAGGCCACCAGCATGGAGCAAAAGACTCCGCACAAAGCTCATCTCTTCTTCGATATTGACTTGTTGTGCAGCCACGCTGTCTTCTGTAGCGTTTGACACATGCTGGATGTACCCTACAGTGTAGTCCACAACCACAGGATCCACTCCGGGCACCGCCTGTCTGACTTGGAGGCCAATATTCGACATGGAGAAGAATAAATTCTCGCTGCGAAGTTAGTGGTAATTAGGTAATGGAGCTAGCGAGGGGCGCGAGAGGTAGCGAGAGGTAGCGAGAGCGGGTATGAGTGGGTATGAGTGAGAATGAGTGTGTATGAGTGAAAGCGGGTTAACAAGGAGATTCCTGGCGTTTGGAGCGACGTATGTGGATTGATGAAAGTCAGTACCATTGGTAACACTTCCATTTAGCTCACTGTTCTTCAGTCACTGGTTGCACACCCGGTTCTCCATCCACACTTCTACACTGTTTATCTCAAACTCAATTACTATAAATCCCACTGAATATCTCAAATAAATTACTATAAATACTACAACACGGCCTTGATTTTGTCCTCCAACTTGTCAAGGGACTTCAAAGTCTGGACATCGCTGTTGCCACCAATGTGCTCTCCACCAATGAAGACGTTGGGTACCGTGTCCTGGCCAGTCAACTCATAGAGAGCATCCTGGAGCTCGCGACCGTCAGCAAGCTCGTCCAACTCGATGATGTGGGCCTGCTTGGTGATAGCACCAATGGTACTCTTTGTCTGTCGACAGAAGGGACAGTATGTCTAGGTTAGTAATGTGAGACATGGTGAAAAAAATTCGTTAGACATACCTTAGAAGCGATGAACACTGGGTGCTCGTTGATCAACGTCTGGATCTTCTGGGTTGCTTTCTGGGATACCATTGTTCTTGTACTAAAGTTTTTAGTAACTACCCTGAACATAAAACTGCTTATAAATGGAATCGGGCTGTTGGTGTGGCGCACATGCAAGATTTGCGATGCAGCAAGAACCCTCCCCACAGGCGGCGGCTATTTACAGGGGACAATTATACGGTGCAACAAACCAACTCTTGCATTACTACTATATCTCATCATAACTAGAGGGCCGAAATCACAGCTGCACCCAAAGCTGCAACTCCAGCAATCCCTGCCCAGAGGCCGAAAAACGTCGAGGGTCCGCCGATGCTGACATTCCCCGTGCGACCAAACCACACGTGACCATTGTACTTGTCCATGGACAAACCAACAGCACGGTCCTTCTTGTCGTTGAAGGGTGGGTAACGGACGGACAACACGTTCTCGTTCCACAACTTCTGCTCCATGATGGTTCTTTCGTGGGTGAACGCCCGGAACGAGTACCAGCCGTGGTAGCTCAGGTAGCCGGAATTGCCGACGCCGCCAAATGGTGCATTGACAAGGGCAACGTGGAGAAGCACATCGTTGACAATCGTAGCGCCGGAACGCACTCTTCTCAAGATTTGGTCCACGCTCTTGTTGTTGGATCTGGAGGTGCCGCCGCTGGTGAAGATGTACAGCGCCAATGGCGTGTCGTGGTTGCGGGTGATGCCGTCCAAGGCCTCGTCCAAGTTCTTGTAGCTGAGCACGGGCAAGATTGGGCCAAAGAGCTCCTGCTTCATCGACGAGTCGTTCCAGGTGGCGTTGTCAATGATTGTAGGCGCAATGAACCGCGAGGCGTCGTCGTAGGTGCCGCCCACCACAACGTCGCCCTTGGAGTTGCTGATGGTCTGCTTCAAGTTCTTGTAGGCTCTCTCGTGGATGATGTGGGTGTATGACGTGTCGTCCTTGTCCACGTTGGCGTAGAACTGCTCCTCCACAACCTTCTTCATTGCAGACACAAGCCTGGCCCGGAGCGACTCGTGCACCAACACATAGTCCACCGCCACGCACGTCTGGCCCGCGTTGGTGAAGCGGCCCCACACGATCCGTCTGGCGATGGTGTGCAAGTGCTTGTCGGTCACGTCGGGAAGCACAATCGCCGGCGACTTGCCGCCCAACTCGAGAATGACGGGCGTCAACGTTTCGGCCGCCTTCTTGGCCACGATGGTGCCCACCATGTTGTTGCCCGTGTACATGATCTTGTCGTACTTCTGTTCCAACGCCTTGGTGGTTTCGGGAATGGCGCCGTTCACCACGTAGAAAACGTCCGGGTCCAACGCCCGCGAGAACAAGGCGGAGATCAACTTGGAGAATTGTGGGGTCAACTCGGACGGCTTGTACACCACCGCGTTACCGGCGGCAATGGCGCCGGCAATGGGCGCGAGCGACAAGAAGAAGGGGTAGTTGAACGGGGTGATGATCAAGATCACCCCCAACGGAATCCGCTCAATGTGGATGGGCGTGGTTCTCATGGAGAGCGGCAAGTCCGTCACCTTCTCCGGCTTGATCCACTTGTGCAACAGCGACATGGTGTGGAGCAACTCGCTCAATCCAGGAGCGATTTCCAAGTTGCGGCTCTCCGATGGCGCCCGCCCAAAGTCCTTCTCCAACGCGTCGCAGATGGCGTCGGCATTGTCCTTGACGGCAAAGTAGAGGTTCCGCAACTGGTTCAATCTGAACTGCACCAGCGCGAGCTTGTTGGACTCCGAGTGGAACCGCTTGTGCAACCGGTTCACGTTGGGCTCGATCTCGTCCAAGGGAGTGGCGGCAAGAACCGACAGCTCGGACGAGCTGGGGGAGACCTTGTCGACGATCTGGAACGAATCAGACGCCTTGGGCAACTTGGCTGCTGGTGCAGGAGCGGGTGCGGAAACGCCACTGGATTTGGGCTGTTTAGACATGACGGTGGCAATTCGGTTGCCGTTGCAGCCTGGCGTCCTTTATACTCGCTCGCACATGCGTCTGCGGCCCCCGCACTCGGCCGGGTATTGCGCGGTGCACCGATGTCTTGCCCGTGACATGCCCTTGCCAGCCGTGGCCGTGGCCGCGGGCCAGGCACATGATGTCAGCTGAGGTTTTGTCGCAGGCCGCGCACCGGCTGACTGATAATCACTAATCACAAAAAACACCATCTAGGCATCTACCCACACGGCGGTCTAGTACTCACTGTCTGTGTCCACTATTCGTGTCCGCCACCTGTGCCCACCGTTTGTACTCGTTTATCCCGCCCGGCTACTCCCAACAGGTGTCTTAGTCGTTTGGTCCATTCTCCCTACATCCTCCTGCCAGCGTCTGACCTGTCTGTGTGAGCTGCATCCATGTCTGTCAACCACCCGCAGCCAGAACGGCCCCCCGTGCGAATGCCCGCGCGTCTTCCGTCGCTTTCTGTCACGGTAGACCCCACTTTGAAGCTGTGTCTTTCTTCCACCAACGTGGCCCGCACGCTCGTGGGCGCCAGCCACCCCTCGTTCGTGGTGGAGAACAACGACTGCAGCCCCAACCTCCACGGGCTCCTCGCCGGTGCCTGCTGTGATGAGGAGCTGGCCAAGGTTCCGACCCCCGTGATCTTCAGCAGCAGGGACCTGTTGCCGTCGATGTCGCGCTCGGGGTCCATCGTGCTGCCGCCGGTTTTCCAGCGCGAGAACAGCAGCAAGCGCCACTTGTTGATAGGCATCAGCGGCTGCATCTCGATCCACAAGAATGTGTTTTTGATCATCGAAAAGTTGTTCGAGCTCTACGGCCGCGACCGGCTCGAGATCCAGGTGGTGCTCACCAAGTCCGCCGAGTGGTTCTTGGCGGAGAAGCTCCCCAAGTTCGAGCTGATGGGCGTCAAGGTGTGGTTCCACAACGACGGCGTCAAGCTGTACTTGACGTCGGACATCTACTCCAAGTCGGGCAAGATGAGCCAGTCCGCGGTGCCCTACCATACCATGCTCCCGTATGCGCTCCAGCGGTGGGCCGACATGCTTTTGCTCGCGCCGCTTTCGGCCAACACCTTGGCCAAGGTGATCAATGGCCTTTCCGACAGCTTGCTCACCGACATCTTGCGGATCTGGTACGCGCCGATCCACTCGCACCACGACGCCGTCTACCCCAGCGGCGACAACACGGTGTTGGCCAGCACGTCGCTGGCGGCGAAGCCGCTCATTGCCGCGGTGGCCCTCACCAACTCCATGTACTCGCACCCCATCACCAAGCGGCAACTCGTGTTGTTGAAGGAGACCTTCCCCAATATTTGCATTCTCAAGCCGGTGGAAAAGTGCGTGGATGTCGACGGCAACATCGCCATGGGCGGCATGCGCAGCTGGCGTGAGGTGGTGGACTTTGTCACCAAGGGTCTCGGCGAGCCGGCCGAGGAGGAGGACAACGACGACGACGACACCAACGACGACGACAGGTCGCCCACGTCGAACCTGATCTCCATCCACCACCGGCGCTCCACACTCAGCAACAAGGAAATACAGGAACATGAGCGTTTGGCTTCGCAGAACGCTATACTAAACTCGGGCGTTGGCTTCGGGGTGTCTGTCGCGTCCATGGTGTCCGAAAGAGCCTAGCGCGAGCCTAGCGCCAGGGCCAGAGCCTAGAGTCTAGCGGCTGTCTCGGCACCTTTGCATTTGATGTGTATTATGTATTGCTATGTAACGTTATGTGTGTGTTCTGTGTAGCTCTTTTGCTCTTTTGCTCTCCTCTGGCTCCACTGGCTTCTTATAACCGCTTTAATTTAGCCTGTATCACTCCACATCTGGCTGCGATCGCGGAACTCACCCCGCAATTTTGCATTTTGGCAATGAAAAACTTTGAATTCGACCCGGAAGCATACAGCAAGGACGAGTTCCTCATCGGTGGAATCACCACCTACGTGTACAATGCTGCGCAATTGACTCCCTACATCAACCTGATCAACGAAAAGTTCAGCAAACATGCGGGCATCACCGACTCGAAACTGCTCGAGGAAGTGCCCGTCAAGTTTCTCTATTTGATTCACCAACGTGGGGGAGACTACTCGTTCACGGAGTCTGCGGCACACAGAGTCTTGAAGCAATACTACTCCAAGTCGAGCAACAAGCAGGTACCTTTGGTGTGTGTCACTTTCGACAACCGGAACCATGGCGCCAGACTTGTGAACGACGTCAAGAACCGCGGCTGGAAGAACAACGACACCCACGGCATGGACTTGGCGTCTATCGTGGAAGGCAACGTCATTGACTTGAAGCTTGTCATGGACTACTTGCCGGCGTACTTGAACTTGGAAGCCAAGTTGTCTCCGGCGTTGAAAAAAGCCCACCAAACGGTGATCAAGTACCGCAATGGAATCAGCGGCTACTCGTTGGGCGGCCACACCGTGATCCGGTACGCACACAAGTATCCCGACACCGTTGAGTTCATCAACCCCAACATCGGGTGTGCGGACTTGACGTCGTTGTTGGTGACCCGCTTGCTCCGGGCCGAGTTGGACTCGCCGGCGTTCGACAAGAAGTGGTTCTACTCGAACTTTGGCGAGTTGAAGCTCACTGAACACCAGGCTAGTGTCCAGTACCCCGAGTACTTGCACCGTATTCTCGCTGCGGAAGACACCTCCATCTTTGAAAACTACCCATTTACGCTGGTCAAGTTGTTTGCTGCGTTTGGTGCGGACGACCAGTTGGTGCCTACCAAGCTATCCAAGTTGTGGGCCGATGTGTACCAGAACTCGAACCCAGCGGCTGAGGTGTTTGTCCAGCCTGGAGTGGGACACGATGTGACGGGGGAGATGTTGGACCAGTTCACCACCTGGTTGGCGAAGCACTTTTAGGAGGGGGAGACCATTGTGGTGATGGCTGGTTAGTGGCTAGTTAGTGAATAGTGAGTGTCTAGTTAGTGACTGGTGATGTGATAGTGACCTAGTGTTAATGACTAGTGATGGTGATAGTGACTAGTGATAGTGACTAGTGATAGTAACTAGTGTTAGTGATAGTAACTAGTGTTAGTGATAGTAACTAGTGTTAGTGATAGTAACTAGTGTTAGTGATAGTAACTAGTGTTAGTGTTAATCACTAGTGATAGTAACTAGTGTTAGTGATAGTAACTAGTGTTAGTGTTAATCACTAGTGATAGTAACTAGTGTTACTAGTGACTAGTGTTAGTAACTAGTGTTAATTACTAGTGGCTAGTGACTAGTGTTAGTGATAGTAACTAGTGTTAGTGTTAATCACTAGTGTCAATCACTAGTCCTAATGACTTGTGATACTGACTACCAGTCCCCACTACACTTCCCAAATACCATATCAAATGACAATTGCGTAACCGGTTGCAACCACGTCTCCGCCTCGCAGACACACCCTTTCACTGCAACAATCTACAAGTAAACACAGACCAAACCAGCTACATAACATCCTACTACCCACCTCTCCTTCTCCTTCTCCTTCTCCCTTCTCATTTCCCTTCTCATTTCCTCTCCTTCTCCTTCTCCCTCCCCTCGTCTCCTGGTCCCGTGGCCCCACCTCCGCGCGGCACCGTGCGCGATTATCATCAGCATACAAACAAAGCACCGCCATGCTTAAATCACAAATAGCTCCTATGCCCAACTATGAGCAGCAGCCAGTGCGGTCGCCGACATCGCTGGTCAATTTTGTCACGTTCAACCAGGATGGATCGTGTATTGCCGTTGGTTACAACAAGGGCTACAGCATCTTCACCACCAGTCCGTTCACCAAGTGCTATGATTCGCCTTCTGGCGACGCGGTAGGCATCGTGGAGATGCTCTACTCCACGTCCTTGGTGGTGGTGGTGGCGCTAGGTGAAGAAACTGGCCTGTCGCCCCGCAAACTCAGAATTATCAACACCAAAAGAGGCTCCACCATCTGCGACTTGGTGTTTCCGTCCACCATATTGAAGGTCAAGCTCACGCGATCGCGCATGATCGTTCTCCTCGAGGACCAGATCTACCTCTACGACATTTCCAGCATGAAACTCCTCCACACCATCGAAACGTCCCCGAATGCCGCTGGCATCTGTGCTGTTTCCGCCCTTGACAAGCTGGCCAGTGGTGCTGGCGCCGGTCTGGGCGTCGGCCTGGGCTCGGCGCTGGTCTCCGGTGCCTCCATCACCTCCTCCGACACCACGCCCGACGTCGAACACCACTCGTACCTCGCCTACCCATCTCCTCCAAAAACCGCCATGCATGACTCGCTCCTCGTGGCAGGCATCAACACCAACGGCGGCCAGCACTCGAAGCAGAACAACATCCAGTCAGTAAGCAACGCCCCGAACCGAGTGGGCGACGTCATCATTTTCGACGCAGACCTGCTCCAGCCCGTGTGCGTCATCGAAGCCCACAAGTCGGCGCTCGCGGCAATATCCCTCTCTTCGGACGGGCTCTTGCTCGCCACAGCCTCCGACAAGGGCACTATCGTGCGTGTGTTCTCCGTCACCTCCGGGGCCAAGTTGTTCCAGTTCCGCCGCGGCACCTACCCCACGAAAGTCTACTCGGTCGCATTCAGCCCCGATAACCGCTACGTAGTAACCACGTCGGCGTCGGGCACGGTGCACATATTCAGGCTCGGCGAAGAGGAGTCGTTGGAGTCGAAGCACAAGCGCAAAAGAGCCACGATACAGCATGAAACCATCGCAGAAGAGGCACCCACGGCGCCCGAAGAAGAAGACATCGAAGACGACGGCGACGACAGCGACGTGGACGACGACGAAGAGTCCCTCGAGGTGCTCCCCACGAAGCAGAGAAAGCTCTCCCAAGGATCCACCAACTCGTACACCAGCATGAACTCGGGCATCTCGGGCGTAAGCGAGGAGGGAAGAGAGCTAAAGGTAGACCCTATAGTGGATCACGCTCGCCTCTCTGTTGCGCGTATGATCCGGAGGTCGTCACAAACCCTTGGCCGCAAAGCGGCCCAAAAAATGGGAGACTTTTTGCCGTCCAAGTTTGCATCTATTCTCGAGCCCACGAGACACTTTGCGTCGCTCAAAGTCACGTCCGCGTCAAAGGATGTCAAGTCGATTGCAGTGATAGGAAGCCAGGCTGTCCAGGACATGGTGCCGCAGATGTACCTCCACTCCAAAGACCCATCTTCGGTCTCAGCGACAGATACCGCCCTGTTGACGGAAATGACCCTTTTGCATATCTACGTGGTCACTTCCGACGGGTTCTTGTACGTCTACGGCTTGGACCCGGAAAGAGGCGGCGACTGCATTCTTCTCCAACAGCATTCATTTGACATGGGTTCCTAGTATCTATATAATCCTGCATAACGTTTGTATACGCATCTCATCACTTTTTGGCTGATTAAACTGGTTATGTTGGAACGCAAAAGGCTATCTTCGGGCCTTACGGTAACCTCTAAGGTGTTTGTGAGGTCGCGCAATGGTGGTGCTACCAAGATTGTCCGCGAACACTATCTTCGTGATGATATTCCCTGCTATTCCACCCTCTGTGACATTTGTCATGAACATTTGAAACCAGATGCGGCAGGCGTTTTGCCACAATTTATCCTTTCAAGTGATCCTCAGGTACTCAAGAGCGGAGAAAAGCACTATGTTGTTGTGGACACCAATATAATGCTCCATGCGATAGATATGTTGGAGAATACTTCCTGTTTCTACGACGTTATCATTCCTCAAACTGCATTGGACGAAGTCAAGGCCAGGTCCTTTCCTATCTACCAGCGAGTCCGTGCTCTCGTGAAGGGTAACGACAAGCGGTTTGTCGTGTTCCATAATGAATTTCATGAATCGACCTATATCAACAGAGAAAAGCAGGAAACCATCAACGACAGAAATGACCGTGCTATCAGAAAGACTGCCCTCTGGTACAAAAACCACATTCCTAGTGTCAAGGTCGTTTTCTTGTGCAACGACAAGGATAATAGAACAAAGGCAATCGAACAAGGTTTGGTGTCTTATTCCTTGTCGGAGTATATCGATGCCTTGCCGAATGCTGACGATTTGCGAGACTTGGTCCCCCAGGAAAATGTATCCTTCGCTGGCGACCGGCCGGAGATCAGCTTCCCAGAGTACTACTCAAACTCCCGTATTATGGGCGGAGTCAAGAACGGAACTCTCTACCAGGGTATTGTCAATATTTCACCATATAACATCTTGCAGGGAAGCGTGCTGGTGCCTGCCTTCAAGAAACCACTCTTGATAATTGGGTCCAAGAACTTGAACAGGGCCTTCCACTCCGACTCGGTGATCGTGGAATTATTGCCCAAGGACAAATGGCGTGAACCATCGTCCACGATCGTCGAGGAGAGTGCCGTGGGTCAGAACGATAATGCCGATGAAGATGACGGCATCAATGGGTCGGAGCCAAAAGGAATTGTTTCCGACAATGAGCGTCGTCTTTTGGCACAAGAGGCCCTTCATGTGACCGGCGACTCGCTAAGCCAGCTGAGACTTCAGCCCACCGCTAAAGTGGTTGGAATTTCCCGCAGATCATGGAGATACTACGTTGGTCAGATAGACCCTCTGTCTGTTTCGGAGGGCGGTAATGCATCCAAGACTTATTTTGTCGTGTTGATGGACAAGGTCTTGCCAAAGATAAGAATACGTACCAGAAAAGCCGTCGACTTGTTGGGCAAGAGAATCGTGGTGGTGGTTGACTCGTGGCCATCCACTTCAAAGTACCCCCAGGGACATTTTGTCAGAAGCTTGGGAGATGTCGAGAGTGCAGAAGCAGAGACCGAAGCATTATTGATGGAGCATGATGTGGAGTATAGACCCTTCTCCAAGAATGTGTTGGATTGTCTTCCCAAGGAAGGCTCCAATTGGAAGGTGCCTGAGACCTTGGATATGGCAGACGGGCAGTTGGCGCAGCGTAAGGATCTCCGTGACAAGCTTGTGTGTTCGATTGATCCTCCCGGATGTGTGGATATTGACGATGCGCTTCACGCGAGAGAGCTTCCTAACGGCAACTACGAAGTTGGTGTCCATATTGCTGATGTTACGCATTTCGTGAAGCCTAACACGGCGCTCGACCAGGAGGGAGCTTCCAGAGGTACCTCTGTCTACTTGGTGGATAAGAGAATTGATATGTTGCCTATGCTTTTGGGAACCAATTTGTGTTCGCTTAAACCATATGTGGACAGATTTGCATTCTCTGTTATTTGGGAGCTTGACGAAGATGCCAATATTGTCAATGTGGATTACATGAAGTCTATCATCAAGTCTAGAGAGGCCTTCTCGTATGAGCAAGCCCAGCTCCGCATTGACGACAAGTCGCAGAACGACGACCTCACCAAGTCCATGCGTGTGTTGTTGAAGCTTTCCAAGAAATTGAAGCAGAAACGGTTGGATGCTGGTGCGCTTAACTTGGCATCGCCCGAGGTGAAGGTGCACATGGACAGTGAGACGTCGGATCCCGGGGAAGTGGAGATCAAGAAGCTTCTTGAGACCAATTCGTTGGTGGAAGAGTTCATGTTGTTCGCCAACATCTCGGTAGCGAGAAAGATCTACGATGCATACCCACAGACGGCCATGTTGCGTCGGCATGCCCCACCGCCAGCCACGAACTTTGAGGCCTTGAACGAGATGTTGCGTGTGCGTAAGAAGGGCATGTCCATATCTCTCGAGTCGTCCAAGGCGTTGGCAGACTCGCTCGACAGATGCGAAGATGCCAACGACCCCTACTTCAACACGTTGTTGCGTATCATGTCTACGCGCTGTATGATGGCTGCTGAGTACTTTCCTTCGGGCTCGTATGGGTACCCTGAGTTCCGACACTACGGATTGGCGGTGGACATCTACACGCATTTCACGTCGCCTATCAGACGGTACTGTGATGTGGTTGCACACAGACAGCTTGCGGGTGCCATTGGGTACGAGAACTTGGACTTGAGCCACCGCGACAAGACCAAGATGGAGTTTATTGTCAAGAACATCAACAGGCGGCACCGCAATGCGCAGTTTGCCGGACGAGCCAGTATCGAGTACTACGTGGGCCAGGTGATGCGCAATAACGAATCTGTGCATGAGGGATATGTGATCAAGTGCTTCAACAACGGTATAGTGGTGCTTGTGCCCAAGTTTGGAGTGGAAGGGCTCATCAAGTTGGAGTTGCTCGGCAATGTCGACAGCGCTGTTTATGATGAGGACAAGTTTGAGTTGACGTTTGAGGACCATAGTGGGCGCAAGCGGGTGGTGGGAGTGTTTGACAAGGTCGAGGTGGACGTCAAGTCTGTGAAGGACGAGATCATCGGCAAGAGAAAGGCGCAGTTGTTGCTCAAGCAGTGAGGAGAGCGAGAAAGAAGAAGAGAAGAAGAGAAGAGGAAGAAGAGAAGAGGAAGTAACAACAAGGGCACTATTCTTGTGGTGTAAGCCATGCTTATTTACTGGATACCCGACTGATGCTCAAGCAGTATGATAGAGAATACAAGAACAAGAACAAGAACAATAGCCGTAGAACAGCAGAACAGCAGAACAGCAGAACAGCAGAACAGCAGAACAGCAGAACAGCAGAACAGCAGAACAGCAGAACAGCAGAACAGCCCATCATAACTTCACGAACCATCCTCGTCGTCCTTATATGACAGCCATCATACCAACTTGTCACCCAGCACTAGAATAAACAACACACGTTTCTGCTTCCAGCTTCGTCCTTCTTATGTCTATTCTGTCGATATATACGCCTGGTTGCCTATTTACTTATGTGCTCCACCAACTGCTTGATGTTGATGATCTTGATTCCGTGTTCCTGGGCAAACTTTTGGCAGTCCGGCAATCTCTGCATGAGTCCGTCCTCGTCTCTGACTAGCTCGCAGATCACCGCTGCCGGCTCGAGCCCGGCTAGTTCCGTGAGCTGCACCGCTGCCTCGGTGTGTCCTCTTCGCTTGGTCAAAAGACCAGGAACAGCCCGCAACGGAAGAACATGGCCCGGCTTGATAAAGTCGTTTGGTTTGGACTCGGCGCTCGCCAACAGACGCACCGTCAACGCTCTGTCGTGGGCAGAGATGCCGGTGGTGGTTCCGTCGGCGTAGTCACATGTCACGGTGTAAGCGGTGCCGTGTCTGTCGGTCTGGTTGGCCAACATGGGGTGCAAACCAAGCTTGTCAGCACGCTCGGTGGACAACGGCGCACACACGTAGCCCGACAGGTAGCGCACCAAGAACGCCATGCGTTCCTGGGTGCAGAGCTCGGCAGCCATGATCAAGTCGCCTTCGTTTTCGCGACTCTCGTCGTCCATGACGACCAAAAACTCACCCTTTTTGAACGCCTCGACGGCTTCTGGGATGGGAGAGAACGACATGGGGCAGTTCTGGGGGCGGGGGTGATTGGAAAGTGGCCAGCTGGGGTTTCTACGCCGTTTTATTTCACGTGAGTAAATGCGGGTCGGACGACTTTGTCAGGTGTGTCACGGAGGAATAACGCTGCAGAGGCTGCGGCGGGGGCCGAAAATAGACGTGGAACTCGGGTTAGGTGTTATGAGTTTTGTAGGGACAAGATTGGTTTAGGGCAGCGGGAGGTGGTAGGGCGGTGTATATGGGTGTGTTAGCCTGGGGAGGTGAGCGGTGGTTTTTGTATTCTTTGCAATCTGCAATTCTTTTTGCAGTTCTTTTTGCATTTCTGCGTTTTTGCAATTCTGCGTTTTTGCATTTCTGCGTAAATTTCCACATTTTCTCTCGTTTGCCATGTCGCTTCCAGCCACCTTGTTCCACACCGCACACTTTGTGGACGGGCCCGAGATCCAGTACGTGCTCACCGAGCTCGACGACAAGCTCATCCTCCACATCCAAGTCGACGGAGCCATGGACTCCACGTTTGAAATTTCCGTGTCCTCCACCGACGCCATGCGGGTGGCTGCCGGCGCGCCCAGCGACTCGCACAACGACGACACATTGCTAGAACCAAAGCTCATTGTAGGGAACCACGCCAACTTCAAGATCCAGATAGTGGCGGCGCAGATTGCCAAGTTGATCTTGCAGTCGGCAAACCCCAAGGACACCATTCTCTCCATCGGGTCGCGGTGGTTCGGCAAGGGCGACGAGGCCCAGCCCGACGACTTTGACAAACTCATGTTTGTGGTGGAGAACCTCGGCACGTTGTTGCGCAAGCGAACTAGTCATGGTAATATATAGCTGTAAGCACTTCTATCTACTTCTTTGTGGGGGTCTTCTTGGGGTCCCGCACCGTTGCCGGCACCGTTCTCTGGCGGGTACCCCACACAAGTTTGTGGGGTTTCATGAACCGGTCGGTCTGCTCCTCGGTGACGGCTGCACGTCTCTCCTGGTAGGCCGCCACAAAGTCCTGGATCACCGCAATGCACTCCTGCTTCATCTCGCCCGACAACACGGTGCCGTTTCGGTAGCCCGCGGCCAAGCGGTCCAACTTTTCGTCGTCGTAGCTGAAGAACGAAAGGTACTGGAACGCCACGTCGATGTCGGGGTCGCCGCCCACCTCGCGGTGCTCCTCGATGGTGGCCTTGCCGCCGGAAAACGCATACTTGTTGATCTTCTTCTTGATCTGGTTCGGGGTGTCGCCCATGAAAATGGACGTGGTGGTGTCGGACGCAGACATCTTGGTGGACGCGCCCTGCAACGCCGGGAAGAACTTGGCGTGGATCAAGCTGGGCTTGGCAAACTTGAGCTTGTCGGCCACGTCTCGGCACACCCGAAAGTACGGGTCCTGGTCAATGGCACACGGAATCAAGCACGGCGTCTTGGCCGGCAAGCCCAACACGTCCGGGAACGACGACGGGAACGCGGTGGCGATCTGCACGCTGGCAAAGTGGAGCTTGCCAATGCAGTCCGAGTCCTGGAACCCAAACACGGCCTTGGCGGTGGAGGTGGTGATCTGCCTGGAGGTGCGGACCACGTTCTCGTAGAACGGGCCGTTCATGTACTCCAAGTCGGAGAAGATGAAGGTGTTCTCCGGGTCGAAGCCCACGGCAATGATGTCCTTGGCGTTGGTGCGCGCAAAGCCCTTGACGTCGTCGATGGTCAACTTGGGCTTGAACAAGAACTTTTCGTCGTCGGTCAACTCGATCACCAATGGCACGTCAAACACGTCCTGGAGCCACTTGGTGAACACAAACGGAACCATATGTCCCAAGTGGATGGAGTCTGACGAGGGGCCTCTGCCCGTGTACAAGAAGAACGGCTCGCCGTGCTCGTAGAGAGACAAGATCCGGTCGAGGTCTCGCTCAGAGAAAAACACCCCTCGCTTCAAGAACGGGTGTGGCTCTGCGCCGGTAACCGCCTCAAACCGGGCCAACGTTTCTGGGGTGATTTTGCGGGTTCCAAACTGGTTGATCAACTTGTCGTAGTCGATGCCCTGGGCCTCTCCGTCCACAACGGCACCCTCGACCTCCCAGGGGGTGATCTTTTGTTCCGTCTTGGCCTGCTCAGCTTCTGCTACCGACAATGCAGCTGTCTTTTCTTCTAACGACATGATGGTGGAAGGAGTAAGTTGACTCACGACTGCACCTAAGAGGAGGAAGAGGAAGAGGAAGAGAGGAATACGGTGGTTGAAAATTGGGAAAATGGACACGACAGACACATTAAACACTCTGCATTGATTCTGCATTCAGCTTCTGCTTCTGCATCCTACACACTTTTACGCTCTCCAACTCGTTTGTTTTATTACCTATACATGCCGATTAAAAGTTGAGCTTGGTGAAGAACCACTTGTTCTTACCGGCTTGGTGCTTCTCCTCTAAAGCCTTCTTGACAACCTTCTTGGCCTCCTCTCTTTGCGATGGCTCCTCCAACGACTCAGATGTGACAACAGACTTGAAAGACTCAACGTCCAACGAGTATCTGGTAGGCATCAAGTGGTTGTAGTTGACCAACTTGACAAATGGCTTGACCTTGGTTCTCTTGGCGGTCTTCTTAGCACCCAAGTTCTTGGTAACCTTCAAAGGATAACGTTCGATACCGACAACAATGGCATGTGGGAATGGGTGGGCCTTGGTGCCTTCATCGTGAGGCTTGACGATCACCACCTTCTTACCAGCGAAACGACCACGGACAACAATAGCTGATGTTAGTATATGCCACGCTTGCATTCTGGGCTTCTCTGTACTCTGTCGCCACTCGGGTGGTACGAATTGTGTGGCTGTTGCTGCCGTCTGGGGATGAAAAATTTATCAAAGTCCATAAAACTTGGTCCACAGAGTCGATACCACACGCTGCTACAACTCAGATGTACATCTGGCCCCCAATTCGAGGTACTTACCAACTTTGCCTGACTTGATGAATTTAGCCATTATATCTGTATAGTACTTTTCTCAAGTCGCTTAGAAAAATTTTAATGAGGGTCGCGGGTGAAAAAAAAGACGACACAAAACTGCAAGGGCAGAGCCCTGACACGTGCCACAAATGGGAAATGCGAAATGAACATGGAAGCGCAGTATGCAGACCAGACTCCGACGCCACCGCGCTATATGCAGGCCGGGTAAACTTGATGTTCCGGTCGGCATCGGAGGTGGGTGGCTGGGAGGCGGGGTCAGAAAATTACAAGGCGGGGTCAGAAAATTACAAGGCGGGGTCGCTTGGCTGCAGGGCGGGGTCAAAAAACAAGATAGTGGGGTGAAGGGGACGCAAGACATGGGTGACGTGGGGGGTAGAAGAACATGTTGTACGTGCAGATGCGCCGTGCGCGGGCACACGCCCTAGTCATTACCCCATAATTTTGCAGGTCATTCAGCTCGGAATGGCGGTATTATAGTTTGCGAGCCGATCTCTCCGCTTTTTCCTGTGCTGGTGACGAACCGCCACCAAGATTACTTTCCCCCAGAACCTTGGCATTTCTTGTGCGAAACATCGTAATTACCCAGCTGCACCAATCGTACAATCTCGGAACAATCACGTGAAAATTTTTTGGTTACGAATTATCCAGCCGAACACAATCCAATTTCACCCTGGCGGGGCATCTGAGATCGCGATGAGCCCCCTTCCCACTGGAGTAAGTTTTCTGGAGGGTCCTAGATCTAGTATGGCCTGACGCGTCCCCCGCCTACTTGCCCCACGAAACCTTGCATCAATATCGGGTGGGTGATGCACCCAACTTTCCGCCATGACGTATGCATGCAGCCAAACCTGGTTTGCAGAAACCTGCAGGAAGCCGGACGGAGTGGGACTCCGGAACAATGCCAGATTCCGGGCAAAACAGATGGAAGGAGCTGTCAGACGGGAGCCAGCAGCGACAGCACCAGGAAAAGTGCACCGGCGTCTACCGGCGTGTGCGGTTGCTGTGGTGTCCGTTCCCCGCTATTTTTGACAGCTCGGCTATTGCAGAAGCCATCATTGCTCTTGCAGTATACACCCGGTACACCCCGAGCTGCACACCGCTGTACGGTAGGAATATCGGTGTGAAACGTGACCATATAACCTGGAGGGATCCGCTCGGTTGGTTTTTCGTTGAAATCTATTTCGATGGGTGAAGACAACACTAAGAAAGACACGGGAAACGGGTTGTTTTCCAGCGACCCAGCAGAGACAACCGCAGAGGGACTTCCCAAAGGCGAACTTTACGCGGAAGCCAAGGCTGCCGAGTTGCATATCGAGCACGCGAGACAACAAAAACCCACCACATTTAGGAGCCGGACTGCCAAAAAGCTCCCTGGTATTTTCAGAAAAGATGGCAAAATAGAGCTCCAGGACTTGGACCATCCAGAGTCCAGTTCCGATGGGACTGCCCACGGCGACTATTTCGGTAGCAAAGAAAGCAAGGCAGCAGGGCAGCATGTGGAAAATGCACCCAAGGTGAAAAGACCAGCCCCCACCAAGCGCCACACCACCAAGAAGTACCCGGGTTGGTGGCACGAGGACGGAAGACGTGAGTTGCGTGAGAAGGACGCCTACGACAGTCTTGGCTACTCGTTCTCCTGGTCCAGAAAATGGTTAATCTTGACCGTCATTTTCGCGGTCCAGGTGTCCATGAACTTCAACGCCAGTGTGTACCCCAGCGCCATCCCTTTGGTGGCTGAACACTGGGGCTTGGACGAGCAGAAGACCAGAATCTCCCAGATGATGTTTCTTATTTGTTATGCTTTCGGATGTGAGCTCTGGGCCCCTTGGTCCGAGGAGTACGGACGTTGGCCCATCATGCAGTTGAGTTTGTTCTTTGTCAACGTGTGGCAGATCTTGGGTGGTCTTGCCCCCAACTTTGCCACCATCGTCATTGCCAGATCCCTTGGTGGTTTCTCGTCCGCCGGAGGATCCGTCACCTTGGGTATGACCGCAGACATGTGGGAGCCCCAGGACCAGGGATACGCCGTGTGTTACGTGGTGCTTTCGTCCGTGGCAGGTTCAGCGGTCGGTCCCATCTTTGGAGGTTTGATGCGTGATAAGCTCACCTGGCAATGGTTCTTCTGGATCCAGTTGATCTTTGGAGGCGTCGTTCAAATTGCCCACTTTTTCCTTGTCTCCGAGACAAGAGCCAGTGTCTTGTTGGACAGAGAAGCCAAGAGGAGACGTGCCACCGGCCAAGACACCAACGTCTACGGTCCAAACGAGATCCACGGCCACAACTTGAGCATCGGTGAGATTTTGAGAATCTGGCGCCGTCCTTTCGAAATGTTCTTGACCGAGCCTATTGTCTTGTGTCTTTCACTTCTTTCCGGTTTCTCTGATGCCTTGATTTTCATCTGTATGGAATCCTTCACCCCTGTGTACCAACAGTGGGGTTTTTCGGCCACCGCATGTGGTCTTGCATTCGTGCCAGTCATGATTGGTTACCTCATCGCCTACGGCTTCCATATTCCTGATGTCTGGAGACAACAATATCTCATGAAGACTCTTGGTGAGGAGTCCAGATACGCCGAGAGAAGACTTCTTCTTCTTTTGTTCATTGCACCTATGGAAGCCATCGGCTTGTTCGGCTTTGCTTGGACAAGTATGGGTCCATCCCACAACCCTTGGATTGCTCCTATGATCTTCACAGTTTTGATTGCAATTGCCAACTTTAGTATTTACATGTCTACTATCGATTACATGGTGGCAGCCTACGGTCCATACGCTGCCTCCGCTACTGGTGGTAACGGATTCGCCCGTGACTTGTTAGCAGGTGTCTCAGCAATGTATGCTGTGCCAATGTACCACAACATTGGAGGCAGGAGACATTTACAATGGGCCAGTACCTTGCTTGGTTTCCTTGCTATCGTGGTGGCTATCCCAATCTACATCTTCTACTGGAAGGGTCCTCAGATCAGAGCCAAGAGTAAGTTTGCTCAAACTTTGGCTGCTGACAGGCAACATCGTGATGAGATTTCCGATGATGAGGATATCGACGTGGAAGTTTAAGCATCTAACGGTCACCAAACGCACGAGTTGGTGTGGCGTAATTATTCGATTTAAATAGACTATAATTATAGTTCTCAGTTATTCACCCGGCGACAGGTGCCTCATCCAGTTCGAAAGCATCATGTGTATTGTTATGCTATTTTTTGCGTGTACTTCTAGCCAACATCTTGGAAGGACCATGAGACGTGGGCTTGTTCAGGCTCAGAGCCGGTGGCCGGATACGTATATATGGCTTGGAACCGCTTTCTTTCGAGAAGCTAGATCTTCTATTGTCCGTCGTAGGAGAGCTTGAACTATGGGAAACTGCAAGCTGGGCAGCATGCAAAGTACCGCTGGTAACTGTAGGAGACGAAAGCCCTGTTGACATATCAATCCCATTCGATGGACTACCAATTGGCGGCGGTTTACGCTTAACCGATTTCGAGCGCAACTTTGCAGCCATTAAGCTTTCTTTCTTATGTTCACCATCTGCTGAATGGCGCGGTGGTGGCGGTGGAGGAGGAGCTGAAGCAGCAGGAGCAGGCGGCGAAGAAACTGACGGTGAAGCTGAACGGCGCGCCCTTTCATTGGAGAAAGAGGGAGCTTCCATCAACGTGGGAGAATCATGTGAAGTCCTGTGACCTATCAGCAGACCCAGAGTAGACAGAGACTTTTCCAGAGACATTTTTTCTCTTTCAAGCTGGTTCTGCTTTGCTTTGGCCAAAGCCTCTGTCCATTGGCCAACTTCGTATTGCTCCACTTCACAGATGAATGAAGTATATGTCGACATGATGACAAAAGTGCCTGTTGTGGGCAATAACTTTTGAAGTTTGCCAGCACCACTCGAGATCAACTCTTTGAAGCGAACAAACGGATAATAAAGCTTAATCTCGGTGATTAATTTATAGTTCGCATCGTTGTCATTACGGAAGAATATGAGGGCACGTCCATGTGTAGTGATCAACAAGGTGCATGTACGAGATTTTTCAAGTGGATGATGTCTCACTGGTTCACCAGATGATTCTCCGGCGTCAGATTTGTCACCATGAGATAATAACTTCTTGAAAAGAGATTTACTAGCCTTCTCCGAACTGCCGCTACTCTTTCCACTATTTTCAGTTCCCCGAGATGAAGAATTCTCCTCAATTTCATAATAAGTAATGATGGCTTCGCTTTCATCGTCGGTTTCAGTGGGCTCTTCTGGTACAACCGAAGTGCCTGTTGCACCGCGGAGACCGACTCCACTATTGACAACTTGCGAGAGAAGACTGCTACCACGCTGTCTACTTCCAAATCCAAGAGGAGAATCATGCAAAGAGCCTTTGTGCTTCTTTTTGTACAGCTCAGTGCTGTGTTTGCTGCAGATGACGGGGCCAATACGAAGGATTCGTTCATCAGCATGATTGAGATACGCATTCCATGCGACTTCTGCCGCACTGAGCTTTGTCACCTCCATAACATTAGATTTGTTAGGTTGTTTAGCCAGTCTCGACGATGACTTGCGACTTGCAGCAGTGGACGATCTAGAGAACGACGCTCTAGTGTTAATTTGGGGTCGCAAAATGTTAGTGCCTGGAATATATTCTGGGGCTGGAGCCTGTCTTTGTCTAGGTTTTCCATTTTTCACTGGCTTAGATGGAACGGGACGGTCCAGCTCACCTTGGTCGGTTGGCTCGCCAGCCTCGTCGTCAGAGTTTGTGTCCTTTTTACTGTAGACAAACGCAGCAACGCTGGCTGCACTTACACGGGAGGCATCAGCACCAGCCACAGCCGGATTATCGCTAGCCACCCGTTTTTGGGTGTTGGAAGATGAAGGTTGCCGTTTTGATATTTGGGGCTGGGAAGAGGACTTCGAAATGACAGGGATGGTGGTCATCGACTTTGCACTCATTTTGTAGGGCCCTAGTTCCGGTACTGGTGCCTGCCAGATTTCGTCGGGGTCATCAAAATTGACAGATTCAAAAAAGTAGTGATTTTGTATAGTCGGAATGGTAGCCCGTCTCGAGGGCTGAAGAACCAAGATCTGCTTGATCAAGTCTCTCAAGACCATGGGAAAACCAGCACTGAATGCATATTGCAATTTCGTGATCTTTTGGAACGTCAAGTACTCGTTGGTGGCCTTGAATGGCGGCTTACCAGCGACCATCTGGTAAACAATACAGCCAAAGGCCCAGATATCACCAGGCTTACCACAATATTTGTTGTCAAGGAGTTCTGGTGACACGTATTCAGCAGTGCCCACAAACGATTTTGCTCTTACGTCAAGCGGATATTCTTCCTCCTCGTCATCTTTTTTGGACTTTTCCAAAAGTCTAGCAGTTCCAAAGTCGGTGATCTTTATTCTTAGTTTATCATCCAAAAGAATGTTCTCGGGCTTGATATCTCTGTGGATCACACCGTTATCGTGCATGTACTTAATGGCGGACAAGATTTGGGCGCCAAAGTGGCGCACGCAGTCTTCATTCAAGGTGGTGTACTTTTTGATCAACGTCAACAATTCGCCATTGGAGGCGTAGTCAAGCACAAAGTAGAGGCGGGCCTTGTCCTGGAACGTAAAGTAGAGCGAGATGATGCCCGGCAGGTTGTTCAACCTGTTCAACGCATGTTTTTCAATGTTGACGTACTTCACCTTCTTCTCCTTGATGATGTGTCTCTTGTCGAGCACTTTTACGGCATACTGCCGGCTGCTGTGCTTGTCCTTGGCCAAGACCACCTGCGAGTAGGAGCCCTCGCCAATATTGTCGCCAAATTCAAAGTCTTGAACTGTGCGCTTGATGACTCGTACCGAGTCGCCTGAATGGACCGTTTTGACCGCGGCACCCCGCTCGACCCAGTCCTCCTCTTTAGCGTCGCCGGAAGACGGCTCTGGTGTCTGTACAGGCGTTTCCGGATCCACGATGCCCCGGAACTGGGCTTCCGTGGTGGGGGTGTCCAACAAAACGTTAAGCGACGAGTTCGTCTGGGCACCATGAGGGGTAAAATCAAACGAATTGGACGA
This sequence comes from Meyerozyma smithsonii, assembly GCA_030570235.1. Taxonomy (NCBI): domain Eukaryota; kingdom Fungi; phylum Ascomycota; class Pichiomycetes; order Serinales; family Debaryomycetaceae; genus Meyerozyma; species Meyerozyma smithsonii. The sequence continues at coordinate 150,545 of JAJLVE010000001.1, read as the reverse complement.
CTGCGGTGTCTGGGGAGCACTGTGAACTCCCAGCGGCTCGTCCGCGAGTCCGAGCGACGACAAACGGGACGAAATGTGGACCGGAGGGATAGCATGAGTTTGGCCTAGTCGGGCAGGTGGAGGTGGTCGTGCCCTGTAAGCTGGGACCGCGTTTGTGGCCGAGTCTAGGGTGTCCAAGCTTCCATTGCTGTGGGAATTGGCATTGTATATGTCGTCAAGATCGTTCTGCAAATCCTCCAAGAAGTTGCTGGATCTCCGGGAGTCTTCCGACATGGTGTCGGGGTCAGAAAATGGTGTCTAGTGAAGTTCTGGTGGATGCTATACTACAGTTATACCCGGATTCAATCACGCGGCTCCATAGCCCTGCCAAAAGTTGATGCAGTGAGGACTAGGGATAGGTTTAGAATTCCAAGTTTGGAACCAGGTTGCGGATCCGGCATACAACGCCTTCCTCCGCCAAGTCACAGTTCGGCTGGGGCGCGGAATGCTGTATGGCCCGCATTTGTGCAGGACAGAACCAGGACGCTAATCGATCCGACTCCTACGAACCACCGACTACTGGAGCCATGGCGTTTCCGCGAGATAGCAGGCAGGTGGTGTCGTTTCTCCGTGCCATATATACCGCGCAGGTAGAAGGTGATGCCAACAACTCCATATTTATGACCCCTTTGCCGCACGACACGGCTCAACCGAGCTTGTTCCAGAACATATACCAACCGGAATCTCCGCCTATTACGTTCAACATGCTGGATCATTTGAACAGAACCACTGCCAGCCAGCAGCAGAAGACAGCCAAGGGTTTATCAAACCACAAAAGGATAAAAGGACGCCGAAACAGAGGCAAGACTGGAGGAGCAAAGGGCCAAAAGACAACCCAAGCCAAACGGAAGGCTCTGATAGACAGTGGAACGAATGGTCCAAGCAGTACCAACGACGGAGGCTCTGATACAGACGGAATTAGCATTGATATTACCAACACCCTGGATCTCTCGGACCGGTCGTCCGACTCGCCGGCCGAGAAGAAGAACAAGAATACCTCCAAGAGCCCAATGAACATGACTCGGTTTGTGCCTCGAATACGGTTCGCCAAGGCCAACCAGCCCAAGGGCTCCGAGCACGACCTCGAGTTGATCGAAGAGGAAGCTGTGGAGCCCCAGCAGCACAACCCAGACTCAGACAACGACGACAATGTCACCTTGGGCGAGTCGTATACGGTGCCGGCAGGATTCGAAACCGACATAGACAATGGCTCAGCGTTGCCTGACGCCAGCCATCAAATGTCGACCGACTTTTCCATGTCTTTTGACGGTCCGCAGAACCTCCAGTCGAACGACGAAGATGACTCAGATACCACAGAGTTGAATGACGACTATGATTATGACGACGAAGACGACGAAGACGACGACGACGAGGATGATGACGAGGATGACGACGACGATTTCGACCCCGAAGAAGGCGACGATGTTTCATCCAGCGATTCTGCGTTTACTGATATCGAAGCAGATTCAGCAATCGACTCGTCGCTTCTATATCCATTTGACAATGAGAGTGGCTACCACTTTGGTAGCAACGGTGTTCTTGAATCCAAGAGATCGAGGCGAAAGAAGCTTCGTACCGGCTCATATGAGGAATCAAACGACTCGTCTGGCCCGGCCAGTAGAATAGAGTCACAGACAGGCTCTGTGAGCGGTGTTCTGCCGGTCAAGAGATCCAAATCATTTCAATTCCGAAGTCAATTCTTTGTTGAAAAGGTTGAGCCCCGCAAAGCGTCACATTTGTCGTCGAATTTGAGCTCTTTGATATCCTCAAAGGCAAGGAGCACAGGAAGCAACCCGCTCGAGTACTATAGCTTTGTCGATGGCCTGGAGAATGACAAGAAAGCAACCATCAGCATTTATCTTCCGCCAAATACGTCCCTGACACTTAGTGTTGAAGTTAACGCAAGCGTCGCAGTTGCAGATTGTATTGGGTATATCCTTTTGCACTTATTCAAGGAAGAAAAGTTTTCTATCGTCGAGGACATACAGTCAATGAACCCAAACCTTTGGAGACTTGAGCTTGTGGATGAAGATGGAGAGAACTACGGCTCTTTTGGTATCCTTGATCGTTCGCGGTTGTTATCATCCTACAACAATCCAACCGAGTTGGCTCTTTGCAAAGTGTCTAATGATACAGAATTCAAGCGAAACGAGAAGCAGACACCATTAGCAGCAGAATTCCTGCTGGCGCTTAATGAACTTCAACAGAGCCAGACGTTGCATAGCATTGAAGACGAAACCAGCCCTACCAAAAGCAAAGATGGCAACACACACGAGGTTAGGATACTTCGGAGTATCCAAAGCATCAAGTTTCCCCAGTATGAGATCTTGAGCATCTTTCTCCCAAGTTACTGCACGGTTCAAGACGCATTGGTTGAATATTGTTCACTTCATGGATTAGATCCATCCCGCCACTGTTTCCGAGAAATGTTTCAATCTACGATGACCCACGAGGCTCACCCAGACGCAAAACTAGAACAGATTGATCTAACCAGTCCTAGTGCGTGGGACACTGGAAGAGTTCTTGCGAGAACTGAATTTGTTACAAGCACCACTGGAACGATCGAAATTATACCAGAAGACACCAATGCCATATCTGTTGGTAATGAGACATTTTTGAACGCCGGTATCACACCAGCATTATCGACGCCACTACGAAATTCACCTCGTGGCCGTCTTACGGACAAGTTGAAAGCTTTATCGGTAGACGAAAAAGTCAAAACAGAAACAAACGGCCTGCCTAAGAAACCGGCCCGAGCTCCTAAAGTCAGCCAAAAGAAAAGTACAGAAAAGGACCTTATGGTGTTGGACGAGATTATCAAAGGTAAGAACCTGGACCTTCCTACTAATCTCAATACAGTTTACTTCAAGTGGAAGGTATGGAGAAGAAAGGCTACGCTTTTGAATCGGATTGAAAAGTCACTCATAATAGATGGCGACTATATTCATCTTGCTCCCTCAGACGAGGCAGCCTGGAAAGTGAACCCAAACGAGAGTTCGCTTATGCCTGGAATGCAAAACAGTGGTTCCACCCATCATCACAATTACCTTCACCACTACAACTACAGTACTTACCAGAATAAGCTGATGATGAAGACCAGCTCCTTTCACGTCACACAGATTATCAAGTTGAAGCGGTATCCCAACAAGAGCCCTAATCATTTCAAAATTGTCGTCAGCAAGGTTCCTGACAAGGCGCTGCTAAAGGAAAAAGATTCAAACTTGAAAAAGAAATATGACCTAGAAGCCAATACCCCTGCTGAGTGCGAGGAGATCATAGAGAAGTTGAAGTGGGTTCTACAGGTATACAATATGAGCAACTTGAATTGACAGGTTACACTTTATAGTTTGCAACTTTTCATACTGCATGTATATTCCCCCATCTTCTCATCGCATCGCCAAGTTACTAGACAAATATCTGAATTCTATGTCTGAATTATCTCTGAACTGGAAGCGGTTAAGCTCCACTATTGTGAAAACGACGCCTACGAAGCAAAAGGGAGTCTCAAAACCACAAAATAAATCCAAGGTTGTTGCACCCGGTCGTATACAAAAACATAAAAACGAGAACAAAACGAGCATAAATGGTAATGGAATAGCAGTTATAAAACATCAGAAGGGTAAAACCTATCAAAAGAGTTCCCCAAAGAACGTAACAGGAGTACTCAATAGCATTGCATCTGAAAAGAAAGCGTCTGAGCCAGAACCGGACTTGGCTGCAAAGCCTACATCGTTAATCGCAAGAGCCCTCTGGGACTACGATCGAGGAATTACAGTGGAGGATATCCATAATATTGTCTTGAGCAAGGAGCCTTCTGCCGAAAAGTCCCGAAAGAGAGATATAGGCAAGTACGTTGCCCTAGACTGTGAGTTCGTAGGAGTTGGCCACGAAGGAACCGAATCAGCATTGGCCAGAGTTTCATTCGTAAATTTCTACGGCCATGTCATCTACGATAGATTCGTTAAACCTCGGGAAAAAGTAACTGACTGGAGGACCTGGGTCAGTGGTGTGACTCCCCAGCATATGGCTGATGCCATCACATTTCAAGAAGCCCAGAAAGAATCAGCAAAAATACTCGAAAACCGCATATTAGTTGGCCACGCCGTTCACCATGATTTGGACTCGTTGTTTCTATCTCATCCTAGATATCAGATACGGGATACGTCCAGATTTGGTCCCTTCCGCACAATCTCCAGTGGCCGTACTCCAAGTTTGAAAAAGTTGATAAAGCATTTCTTAAAGATGGATATACAAGACGGATCTCACTCGTCTGTTGAAGATGCCCAAGCAACGATGTTGTTGTACAGATTACACAGAGTTGCGTTTGAGAAAAGCATACGCTCTGCAAAGTAGTTCGTGAGTATTAATTCTATCAATCGTTGCATATAATATACATAATTTAATCCTCCAATCTTTGACCTTCAACGTAAGAACAGGCGGCACGATATGTCATTTCTTGTATGTGCCTTGCTTGGTCAGAAACTTCACTAGGAACCAATTCTTCTGGTCGTTCCACATACAATGGCTTAAGTTCATGTTCCTCAATGATCAGTATACCTGAATCCTCGACTTTTGCTTCGACAATTTTGGTGTACTCATCAATAGAATAATCCTTCCTTGAAATCATAGTCATTGCCACTTTAGAAGCAGAACTTAATGCCTCAATAGATCCGTTATTGAGAACTATGCTTTCAATGGTATCCTTAATCAATGGGTATACCAAGTACAATAGCTTGATACTATTGTCAGCCAAAAAGTCCACGAGATGCAAAAATCGAGTCTTGAACACATTATCGCAAGAATCAGTCTTAAAGAAATAACAAGCAGTAATAAAAGTTAGGTCAGACTCATCAGTCCGTTCAGAAAGGTACTCAATGATATAGGTGGGGGTGTAGTTTTCTTTCACTCCGACCCTTTCAAATGTCTCCAATCCGAGTTCTTCTCGTATCGCTTCGAATTGGTGTTCGGAGACACTAAGGTAGAAGAAAAAGATATAAGGCCGGAGTTGCATAGGTGAACAGCCAGATTCCTTGATCAAACGACAGTATTCCCTCATGCAAGATATCGAGGTAGACCTCAAATGAGGTAATTTTAAGCCTTGTACCAATATGGTAAAAACGTAAGTCTCATAATTCGCTTTTGTTATACGGACACGATGTTCTTCCTCAAAAGAAGTCAATAAGGGTTCAAGGATGTTTCGATCTTCAAAAATCTTATCCAAATAGTTTTGTTTGAGAGGCAACAACTTCTTCCGTATAGTGACAATGCTTTGAACTGCAGGCTGATAGAATGCAGAATAGTCTATCACAGCGGAGCACAACGAAGACCATATCATTACTGATGGGAGGTAGGATGATTCTGACACACCGGCAAGGATACGGGCAATTGCTGTTGACGTATTGACCAAATAATCCAATGAAAATACTGCATGCCTGCTGATCAACTTTAATATCCGGGAAGCAGTTGAGTCATTAATGCCTTTCTTCGAGACAATACCAACAAGAAGTATAGCCCTAGTTTGGAAGGTTGAAGCTCGCATGAAGGCAACATCAATAGCATAAGAACACCATCTAGCAGTCCAATTAGTCCTCAGAGCTGGATCGCCTAGAGTTTGTACTAATTCCGTAAGATAGTCGCATAAAACTTCGAAACTGGCAGCCCTGTTAAATATTTGTCCAATTTCGGAAGCTGTTCTATTATGTTCACGAGCCATACCAAACAACATTCGGGCTCTTTGGCTCGTGAAGTAAGTCAACGTATTTGAAACAATTTCTTGTTCACGAGTTGTGATGTCCGGCTTCTTCAAAAACGAGTGAATGGTATTAATGACCAAACTCTGTAAATCATCACCCAATTGTAAAGTAGGATTATCAATGAACAACGTGCATAAGAAGATAACGTCGGCCAAGTATATCTCAGAAAGCACATATGAATTGAAAAAGAGGGAAGCACAAATTTTCACTAACACCTTAATTTCAAACACTTTACTCAGAGAGGCTACCTCTGAGTCAGAGCTCCTTGTTTCTGCAATGCATGCCAATAATCTGGATATCACCTCGCCAGATATTTCAACTGATGGTGATATGGCTCCGATGATAAAACCCCAGTTAGGACCATCATTCTTGTTGTTTATAGCAAATGCAACAACTTCATCCAAAAGTATGTTTAGAATTCTAGTTTCTAAGCATAATTTCTTCCAGATATAATCATTATAACAAGCAATATTGTCTTTGTCCATGGCTGAGATTCGGCAAAGGTTGCGAACAATGTCAGCCACTCTTGCAGTACCTGTCTCCTCGTTTTCGAGGAAGATATAGTCAGTAATGTTATCAATCCACGGCGAAATATACATCACGGCACTCAACCTTTGCTCCTCGGGAAGCTTTTCATAGTAGTCGAAGAACGCTTTAAAAAACTTGTAAGAGTGAGTTGGCTCAGTTCTTGCCAAGTAGGTAGCAGTAGAAACAATAAAGTCTGTCGTATCTGAAGGATAGGCGATCTCCTTAGCATGGCCTCCTGGAATACAGTAATCGAGATCATAAAATGTTGACAATGAAGAAAACAACAAAGAGGCAGATTGCCTCACTTCAGGCGCTCTCGATAGAAGACCATGAAAGACAATATTGTGCAATCGTCCGAACCAATGAAGATTAGAATCAGCTGTTTCAGATTCAGTATCTGCATCGTAGCTCATTTGCTTGGGTAACCTCGATGTAGCGAAGTATATGAATCTCAAAATTTCCAGTCTATCAGGAGACACGAAGGTTTGCTGGCTCCCATCGTTCACATAGAAGGTAAATTCATTGTCATCTCCACTCAGTCTAGAAATTTCACACTTGACGAGATTTGAAAGTCTCACAACGTCAAGTGGGACATAACCATCTGTTACACATGAAGGTCCTTTAAAGAGCTTCAGCTTTTCCTCAACAACCTGAAGCCATTGTCGGCCAAGCTTTAAGGTAACAGGTGTGAAAGCTTTTGTCTCATGGTCATATGCTTTTACCTTCTTGAATGATACACGAGTGTCCCGGGAGATGCTAACAGTCGAGTCTCGAAGACACAAATTATTGACAATTTCAGGTGAACTTGATTGAGAGTGAGTGTAAATCTTGGTCTGAACATCAGGATCATCGATACGGAACTTCTTCACTGCTGTCAAGACCTCGCCGACTCTCCTTCTGGGGATATTGAAATAGAATACTTTTGAGCAGTTACGCATCACCAGGTGTGGAGCATAGGTTCTCAACAAGAAGATATATGACTTGGCTAAGCCCAGTACGGGGGTATACTCACTGAAGTCAAACACCAAATAATACTTTGAATCCCAAACGTGACTCGCTGTTTCAAAAAGCTTATAAGCTAAAAAGCGAACATCATAATCTACAGCCTTAAGCTGAGAAAGGTTGAGGACAACTGCTGGAGTTCCATCATGAAAAATCGAGTCGTGAACTATCGGAGTATCTAAGACGACGTCCGAGTAGTTAATAGACATCTGACTCATAAATTCATTGAAATCATTATTCTGAGTGTTGTTCGGATCCAATACTTTGAAAGGTGTGCTTGTTTGTTTCAAGGATATAAGCAGCTTTGGCTGACCTAAGGTTTGGACCACGCTGTCAAAGACTAAGAAATTCTGGATCTTCATGTGTAAACTCTCATCAGTAACTTGAACATCCTTTATGACATACTGAACCCTGATGTCAACAAAATACACGTAGAAGAATTTGTGCAAGTACCGAAGTTCTGAAATAGGCTTTTTGCTGTATTCCGATTCAAAAGGATATTCGTCATACACTCTTCTGGAGACCTTTCTCAAAAAGTCCTGAATTTGGTTATTCAAAGCTTCTAACTCGTTCTGACAGTTTGCTAAACCTTGCCATTTACCAAGGGAGCCGTTTGCCATATTCTGAATCACCTTAACCAATTGCATTAAACTTCTTTTCGTTTTAGGATCGCCAACTTCCAACTCGAAGAATGTTTCCGGACTTATAATTGCAGGGCAAAAAAAGCGTAAAAAGATGAATGATCCAACAGCAACTAGCGCAGAGTCCTCAAAACGGGCCCTAACCGATTCGTAGATCGAAGAACAAATAAAAAAGAAGGATTTGGGTGCTCTTTCGATGGAATTGACAATTGTTTCGACCAATTTTGTGAAATATATCAAAAAGACGTGACAATCTCCCTCGTTGTAGTCATTCCGTTCAATCTCAAAGTGGATGTTGTTATCATTGATCTCGGTGAGGAATGGTTTCAATGTTGACTCAAGATACTCGAAGCCGTTCTCCTTTGTGAAATTCAAGAGAAATTTGGTTAATGTACTGTTCCTGCGGAAAATTTCTGAGGAACGAGATACATGTTTAATCTCCTCATCAAGCAAAACTTGAAAAAGTTTATCCAATTTTCTTGTATATCCGTATACGCCGAAAAAAGATGAGGCAAGCATGTTATGTTCGGTGGACGAGGCCACTTGAGATACGGCTCCCGCTAATGGATATAATTCACCAATTTGCTCAATAACCACGTCAGTAAACTCCTCTTTTGAGTTCTGAATTTTTCTCGTTGTTAAGATATGAGCAAAAACTTCAAGGAAAATGGATCTTATCTTTGCATTCTCGTGAAAGCCAAGAGGTAAAACAAATTGCATTCCAATATCAGTATCATACTGCAAGATATTGGAAATACACTTGAGAACATTATCGATAACCACCTGTACCTTGTACTTGAAGTTATGTGAGCCACTGCCAGTGTACTTTTGAAGAATCTTGTAAAATAATGCAAAGTAAGTAGCGAAGGCTAGATCCTTGTGCTTACCGATATCTTCATCCTTTGTTCCATCAGGAACATCTAGAATCAATTTATCAAGTTGCAAGGAAAGGCACTTTGAACATTCCACAGCAAGGTCGGTCATCATGTAGACAGTTTCAGAATCCATTCCAATGGTCTCTATATCCTTAGTTTCATCAAAGAATACCGCCTGTTCTAGCCATTCACAGGAGTTCTTGGCATAAAAATTTCGTAATTTGAAAGCTCCTCGGTTAGCTATTCTCTCATTTGAGCTCTCTATTGCAATCGCAAGTTTACAAAACCTCAATTTCAATCTCAACCTGTCGTTGATATTCTCACATAAATTAATGAAATCGATCATGACTTCACAAATATCTGGCAACATCGCGACGACGACAAATGCACCATCGTCCTTTACGGTCACCATGGAAGTAATGATCACCACAGCCTGTTCCATAAACATTATGCTCTTCTCATTAATATATTTCAACTCTGCATGTTCCATGCCGACAGCCATGAGCTTTTTGCACACCAAAATGAAACAAGCCGAGTGTGATTCGTTTGATAACGTATCTTTAATGACAACCCGTGTGACTAAATCTTGTGAGTTCAATAAGCTAATGCATCTGTCGATAAACTCATTAGTGAGATCCTTGGGGTTCACATCCAAATCTTCTATGGTGAAATCATCTTGATAGAAACACCCGCAGGTTGAGGCTAAGAAACCGGTTATGTGACGGAAAATTGTATTTTCTTCATCAGTATTGCTCTTCGATTCAACCATTAATTTCCAGCGCTCAAAAATGTTGATCCAAGCTGAGAATAGGGCCTTTGTTGGCTTTGCTTCTCTCAAGATGTTGCGGAAACGCTTATGAAATGAAACGAATCCCGTAAATACTGAGTCTTCATCGATAAGCCTCTTAAAAATTGCAACAGAACTTTCCTCAAGGCAACTAGGATAATGAATCACATTCTCGCGTTCTCCAATATACCATCGTACAAGACTTTTGGCAATTCTATAATACTGGATATCACGAGCGCAAAGAGCGAGCAAGAGGACATTTTCAAATGCATGTGCAGCTTGAGCACATAACATATGTGCCGATTTTTCGTCGACTGAAGAAGTCGCGGGAGACCTTTCCCCTAGACTTATACGTGCTGTCAAAAATCGATCCAAAAATAGGAAGCACTGCTTGAAACTGGGATCTGTCAAGCTAATATTTAGTAATGTGTCACTAAGACCAAGGAAAATCGAAAACACAGATAAATAGTTGAGGTAAGAGTTAAATGATGACTCTGGTGTGTTAAAAAGATTATGCAGATCAAACAAAGTCATTGCAAGAGCACACACTGCGTTGAATAGCTTTGTGTTGTGGGAGCTGCGAAATGCCATCGCGAACTTCAATGGACTAGAGGATTCCCGAACAAACCGACGAGTATAGACCAAGTCAGCATCATCCAAGCTATTGATGTCTGTCAACGAACTTAAATAACTGTCCTTGAAGTATAAATGAGGGGCTGATGCGAAAACAATGTACAAGTCAGAGAGCACTTCCTCAGTGACTGCAAACAACTTTTGCTTGCTTGAAGCTTTGCTTTCTGACGAGAAAGACGAGACAACAGGATGAAGAGAAGGTGATGAACTGTTCTTGGCCGAGTCATCCATTGAACGGGCTAGTGAATGGAACAGCAATGCTGGGCTGTCAGTTCCCGAAATGGTATTACGCTTGCTGGTTGTTTGTTTGAACAGTATTTCACTTGAGTCGCCCAGAGACTTTGTCTGTTTTAATATTTCAGTTGCCGTAAAAATCATACCCTTTAATGGGGCGGCGAGTTTCTCCATAAGGCCATTGAATACAATCTCTGTTCTGTCGTATCCTGACAAGCCCTTGACAACTTTGACGAGGATTCGCACGTCCTTGATGCTTTCATTTGTTACATGATATCTCTGAATGAGGAGATCGCTGTATTTGGGAGGATCGATCAATATTGCGGCAATGAAGAAGTTGACGATTACGAGATCTAGTTGTGTCTCGCGCCCATCCTCGAATTTTTTATCTGCAAACTTCTGCAAGTTTACATGTACGAGTTCCAAGTTTGCCTTGCTGAATTTGTAGACGGGATGGTCCGGGTAGTCTTTGAGTCTCGCACCCAACTGGAAGATATTGACTGCGGATTGGAAGCTTTCAATATCGGATGCATTGCTTATGTCCTTGAGGATGCCGGACAAGAACTTGAGTCTCTTGTTGAATGATATTTTTAATTTGTTGAGTTTCGAAGTGGCCTCGAGCTCTATAAAATCACTCAAGCAGAGAACCGTGAGCCAACTCTTTACGGTGGCTGCCACTCCAGAATACGAGACTTCATCAAAAATAGTGCAGACAAAGTCGAACAAGTTTTTAGCAATTGGCTCCCAGCTACTGCCAGGCTGAACAATGCTCAAGTAGTCCTCCGGTCGCGAGAAACTCTGGTCTTGTATACTTGATGCGTAAAACACAATGAACACCTGTCTCCAGGTATTTGACTTGATATACGGCAATGCAGTGTAAATCAAAGATGCCCAGGTGACGTCGGGGCCCTTTCTGTGGAACAAGAATTTAAGCAACGGACTATATCGTTGGAGGGCGTTGATGGGAATGAGTTCTCCGTCTTTGACGTACCGAAGCAACTTCTTTCGGATATACAACGAGTATTCTTGCGGGTTAGCGGCGGCTATGAATTTGAGCGCCAGTTCAATGTAGGCGTCGATATGGCAAATGCAGGCGTCGACGTCTTCTTCGGTGAAGTTGTTGTCATTGAAAAGAAGCTCTGGGACCTCTGGCTCCGCTATCGGCGACGACATGACGCCGTGGATATCGCTGGCGCCCCGCACAAGCACAGACACGGTTTTGACGAGGTGGGAGGAGAACAAGCCGGTCAAGGTTTCGAGAATGTACTCCACGTAAGTGGGGTTGACTGGGGGAGGAGGGACATAATGTGAGTATAGCTTGTTTCTGGTGATGTGGTCTTCGTCAACGTCAGCAATAGCCGGGTTGGAGACGGAGGTGCCAGACTTCCAGTTGAAAAAAATGACCTCAGAAAGGGTGCGGAGAACGATCAACGTTGACGCCAAAGACTTGCCGTCGCGCTCGCGGAGCCGGCAGTAGTCGTCTTCTTCGCTGATGCTGTTGAGAACGAAGCAGAGACGCTCAAATATGTTTTCAATGAACCGCAGTTTGGAATCCTCGTCGTCCTTCTTCTGGAGCAAGAGATGCTTGGTCACGAGAAACTGCTGGTTGAACTCGACTTCGGCCACCGAGTAGCCGGTTCTGTTGGGTAACACCGAAGCCAAGCGCTTGGCCAAGGCGTCCACAAACTCCTTCTCGAACGCCATGGCACACTAGGTGGTAATCGGATGCTTATATGGAGGCTTTGGGTGCCCTGAGAAAAGGATGTTGATGCCTCGGGCGCCCACAGTGTACAGGTCCCCTTTTAAACGCGGTTTCACAGGTTGCTGCACCACGAACAATCCACGAATTAGCTGGTACTTGAAGACGTCTGGTTACGGTTCAGGGCAAAGATGTCGCGGATTACGTAAGCACCCGACAACGGTCAGGCCTGATTGTATGGGGAAGTAACGGCCGAAAGTGGCAGTTGGCGGGGTGGGGGCGGCGGAAGAGGTGGCGGGTGTTGGACTGGGAGTTGTGAGTTATGGGAGACAAATTTGGGTTTCTGGAAACATTATTGTTGTGATTTTCGATAATTACGCTATATGTAGGTGATGGAGGAAGGTAGCAATTGCAAAAATTTCAAATCGGGCAATTCCATAAAATAGAGCCAAACGAATTGAAACCCCAAACTAGTACCCACAAGACGTCTTACTGGCCTCCTCGAGCGGTTCCCACCGGCCCAGACGTCCTGGCCCGTACCGGGCCGTAGAAGCACCGGTACCAGGCCTCGGCTGCAACTCCTGCACACACGCGGCCAATAGAAACCTGCGCGCGTTTCGTCCGATTCTTCATTACATAGAATGGGAGCTGCTTACCAGATTCTCGGCAAATCCGTACCAGCCCACTACTTATCATTGGCCACGTTGGGCGCCGTTGTGCTCACGGTGGCTCCTAAGCCCTGGGGTCCTGGAGCTCCAGCACACCCACAAATTGGTGCTGGTTCTCCCGAGGAGGAGAAGTACGTGAAGGAGTGGTTGGCCAAGCACGCTGAGAAGCACTAGATAGAAATAAATGTTGACTGAGACCGATGTAGGCACCGGGAAGCCAAAAAGTGGAAAAAAAATGGACAGAAAAGGCTTGTGGTAAGTGGAGCAAAAAGCGCGAGATGAAAACTGCAGCAATTGAAACAGCCAAAGGTAGGGAAAAGGGTGCAAATGAAGGGCTTAGCATTCGAAAACGTAGCATAGAGCCACCTGTGGTTGTTTTCTTTGCTCCAGTCTCGAATTCGTGTCATCTCCCCATGGTTCTCCGGGGTGGCCGTGGGTGCTCACCTCCACTGCACCAGGGTGGTAATAGCTCATCGCATCGCTTTTTCTCACCATGTCTGCCATCTACAAAGCGTTGCAGTCCAAGACGTCCAAGGAGACGTCTGAGAAGACCAAACACATCAACAGACAGCGTGTGTTGGTCATATCGTCTCGTGGTGTCACGTATCGTCACAGACACTTGATTAACGACCTTTTGAGCTTGCTCCCCCATGCCAGAAAAGAGCCCAAGTTTGACTCCAAGAAGAACTTGTACCAGTTGAACGAGGTGGCCGAGCTCTACAACTGCAACAACGTGTTCTTCTTCGAGTGCAGAAAGCACCAGGACTTGTACCTCTGGGTGTCCAAGCCTCCTAATGGACCCACCATGAAATTCCACATCCAAAATATGCATACTGTAGACGAGCTCAACTTTACCGGCAACTGTCTCAAGGGCTCGCGCCCGGTGTTGAGTTTCGACAAGTCTTTCCAAGAGCACGAGCACTTTAGTCTCATGAAGGAGCTCTTCACCCACTCGTTTGGAGTGCCTCCCAACGCCAGAAAGTCCAAGCCGTTCGTGGACCACGTCATGTCGTTCTCCATTGTCGACAACAAGGTGTGGATACGGAACTACCAGATCAGCGAGACTGCCGGCGACAACGACGACGAGAAGGAAATGTCGCTCGTGGAGATCGGCCCCCGTATGGTGTTGACGTTGATCACCATCCTCGAGGGTTCGTTTGGCGGTCCCAAGATCTACGAAAACAAGGAATATGTCAGTCCCAACTTTGTGCGGGCCCAGCTCAAGCAGCAGGCCGCCAGCCAGGCACGCAGCCGGGCCGAGGCTGCCAAGGAACGCAAGATCAAGCGCCGCAACCAAGTGTTGCAAAAAGACCCCTTGTCCAACGACAGTTTATTCAAAGCCAACTAATGTCATACTGCTCCTGAAGGTGCTCCGCCATGTAGTTTCTCTGTGTAGCACCAGCGTTGCTGATTTCCTGCTTTGATTAGCTCCGATTAGCCTTCTGTTGTCTTGTTGTTCTTCTTCTGTCCCCAGCTTCGCCCCCGTCCTGCCGATAACTGGGCACTGCGAGGGGAATTTTTACAGCCAGATTTGACTTACGTCAACTTGGATCTCTTAGACTATTTGCCATACCACCACCAGACACGGTTTTGGCGCCTGGAAAAACTCAGACACGCTCCTTTCGGCCTCCACAGTACACCGCCAGTGCTGTAGCATCTCCAAGTCCCGTCAAAACCACTGGATCTGCCTTAATCTATTTACGTGACGCACAACAGTGCCTCAGTCCGATGTATAACCCGTATCGGAGCCACCAGCTGGACCGGCAAGAGCCCCATATGGCAGACGCTGGATCAAACAGGTCTGACGGTGCCCAAAGAGGACTGTCTTCCATGCGCCACAACTTCATCAGTTCCTCGTCCAAGCCCTACCCCACTGATGACGATGAATTCTTGTTCAGAAACCCGTCCAACGACCGTCCCCAGCAGCCGTACCTGGCTCTAAACTCACCCCCCACATACACAGGACTCTCTGGAAACACCCGTCCCCACGCAAACGACTTTGAAATGGATACGCTCACCGACGGAGATTACCCCCATCGAGCGCTCGGACCAAAGGCGCCGCTTATTTCGTCCTATAACAACGACTCATCGGACTCGTTCCCGCACGCACACCCCTACCACTACCAGGAGTCTCCCGGAAGCGGAAGTGACCCATTTGCAGACGACATAGACTCCCGGCCGTTGCCGCAGGTGCCCCACCAAGACAACAACTTTGCATCGAAACCACAACCGGCGCTTCCCGACGAAGATCCCAGCGAAAAGGAACGCATCCGCCAGAACGAAAAGGCCCGCATCCGCCAGTTGCGCAGCAGACCCCGCTTCCACTACAGCAGGCTTCCCTACTTCACCATCGTCGTGACCCTCATCCAGGTGATAGTGTTCATCGTCGAGTTGGCGAAAATGTCCCAGTTGACCGGCTCAGCGTTCCAGACACAACCATACTTCAACCCCATGTTGGGTCCTTCCACATACCTCTTGATCAACATGGGTGCCCGTTACGTACCGTGCATGCAAGCTCTCCGTGGTGTCACTACCGACCCATCCATCCAATTCCCATGTCCCAACTCCACCTTGTTTGAGACCAACGTTTGTTCGTTGAATGAGCTCTGTGGCCTTTCCGGCGTCCCCATCACCTTCAACCGCTACGAACCCCACCAGTGGTACAGGATCATCACCCCGATATTCCTCCACGCCGGCTTTTTGCATATCATTTTCAACCTCTTGCTCCAGGTCACCATGGGCGCGTCGATTGAACGACACATTGGCGTGATAAAATACGCCATCATCTACTTGATGAGCGGCATAGGCGGCTTTCTCTTGGGTTCCAACTTTTCGCCGAACGGAATCGCATCTACGGGCTGCTCGGGCTCCTTGTTCGGTATCGTGGCCACTAACATCATCATGTTTGTCTATTGCGGCCGCAAAAACACTAACATCTACGGAACCAAGCACTATGTCTTGTTCATATTTATCATGCTTGCAGAGATTGTCATATCTTTCGTCTTGGGCTTGTTGCCAGGCCTCGACAACTTCAGTCATCTTGGCGGCTTTGCTATGGGACTACTCACCGCAATACTACTTCTCAAGGACCCCTTTTTCGTCTACCATGACGGCATTATCACATACTCTGGTCACGATTCAATATGGCAGGAGTTTGTCAATAACTGGAACCCATTTTACAACTGGGATTCAAAGATCCATTCCCGTGTCTACATGTGGTTCGCTGTCAGAGCAGTGTGTTTGGTGTTGGCAGTATTATATATCGCATTATTGTGCGTCAACTTCTTTGGCAAGTCAGAGCTCGACAACGACAACAACTGCACATGGTGCAGATACTTCAACTGTATTCCAGTCAACGGCTGGTGTGACATGGGTGAGATCTCAATTCTGACATCCAGCAGCCCGCAGCCTTCAGCCACGAATACCGCACAAAGAACCCAGTTGCCAAGTGAAATCGATGGCCCGCAAAATAGACGGCAAAGAAGATATGTTTTCGAAAGCAAGACACAAACAGAGAGCAAACTTGCTCTTTCTGGTGATCTTTCTCATTCCAAAGGCATGTCTTTCGACGATGCCTCTTCGAACCTCTCAGATCTCGCCGTTGGAGCGATTCTTGTACTCGTCACCTTCCACTTTTTCAAAAAGTCCTATAGCAAGAAAAACTGACGAAATGACCCATAGCATAACAAACCACACATATACACATATACACATATACACATATACACATATACACATATACACATATACACATTTACACATATACATACTCTACACCGACTCGGTAGATGGTCCAGAATGTCCCACCCATAATCCTGCATATACAATTCTTGAAGTTTTTCATTTTTTACTTCAAGGTTCACTCAACCAGTATG
Source organism: Meyerozyma smithsonii (assembly GCA_030570235.1). NCBI lineage: Eukaryota > Fungi > Ascomycota > Pichiomycetes > Serinales > Debaryomycetaceae > Meyerozyma > Meyerozyma smithsonii. The sequence continues at coordinate 133,811 of JAJLVE010000001.1, read as the reverse complement.
TTTCCACTTTCTCGAGTATTGGGTCAACGGTCGACCATGGGTGCCTGTAGGTCACGCCAGTTATCATATTCGCATAGTAGATTGTTTATTAGCAATTTTTTCGGCAACAAAGAGGTCAAGCAACGAGAAGAGATTATCAAGAATCAAGACGATTACGAGGTGGACCCCGACACCAAGATTGTTGTATTAAAGAAAGAGAACTCTCCTGAATATAAGGAATTCAACGCAGAGGAGGATATGCCAGACTTTGTCATCGATCAGTGGAAGCATCAAGTCGTGAAACCGCAGGATATCGAGGCTACTTATGACTCCACCAACTTGATACAAGTCATCAGCCAAACCTACCAAGATGTCCATCAAACACAACTCAACCAAGAGGATTTCCACAAAGCCAGCTTGTCTGACTTGGAAATGAGATTCAGATTTGCTAAGGCGTTGCAACAAAACTTGGGATTTGACATCAGTGATTATACTCTTTCCAAGTCCCACTCTGTGGGCGAACTCTTCGATGAGCTTGAAAAAGTGATAAAGACCAGATGGACCAACGAGAGAAACCCTAACGCAATAGTACTTCGTTCCGAAGATTTCACAGCTCCTAATGTGTACTTGAACCAACAACCCTCCGAGAAAGCTCAGAAGCGTGCTTTCGATGAACTCGCCGAAGAAGCCAGAAATGCCTCAGTTTAAGCTACATTGTAAATAGTCAATCGCCCCTTTAATGGTTATCTTTTTCGCTGTAAAGTGTAGAGTATTATCGCGGATGCTCCGATCAACACTGTCACTGGAATGAGCCATTGGGTAGGCGATTTCGTTTCCACAGGATCAATCGTGTCTAGCCAAACGTCGACTTGATTCCCACCTTGTGCTTTGTGACGGTTTATGTATTGCCACAAGTCATCTGTGTTGTGAATGGATATTTTGTCGCCCACTTCGTCAAAGTAGCTCATAAGCAAGCTGTCTTGGGGACACCCAGCTCGCTGTGCTATATCTGACATCAACAGGTTGATATCGCTGTCTTCTTCAAAAACAAGGATCGAATTTTTTGTCTTGGTTCTGACCTTCACGAAAATTGTTCCAAAGGAGTCCAAGATACTATCACTGCCAGCCAAGGAGTGCGTTCGATCCAGTGATTGGATTGCATTTTTAACCGGGGAAGCTGTATGGGAAACTGAATCAGAGGGCCGTATCTCTGCGAGGAAGGAGTTAAACTCCGCAGATTCGTTAGCCGATCGGCCAGAATCCAGTTCATCGTCAACAGTGGTCCAAAATGCATTCCATTGGCTCCCACTGAGGTCTGCTTGGCCCAAAGTGGCATGTATTAGGCTCAAGATGTCAACTACCGCAACCACTCTCTGCGAATTAGTATCCTCCACAGGCAAGTTTAGGTAGTTTCCATCAAGCATTTGTTTCAAGGCCTGGCGCACAGTTGCTGAAGTGGTCACCGTATCGGGGTCTGCTGTCATGACCCGCACAACGGAGCAAATTTTAGGGTTCAAGCCTGCAGCAATAGCACGGAATGTCACATCTTTGGAGCTGACAATCCCGACAACTTTGCCCGAGCCATCTCGAATAAGAACCACAGTTGTGTTGTTATTTCTCATTAAGTTTGCAACATCGTGTACCGTGGCTTTCAACGAAGCATAAACTGGCGGCGAGACGCTTCCGAGCACGGAATGAATCGTTGGACCGCTAACCTTGTTCCTCAAAGTGTCCAAATACTCTTCGACGTGGGGCGGGTTGCCGGCCACACCAAGGTCATTATGAAGCACATCTAATGAGTCGAAGAGTTTAGCGGAGTTGGCATTAAGCCGTTCAAATTTCCGCATTTGTTTCTTATAGAACTTGACTATATCAAGAACACCGAGAATTTCCGGGGTTGTATCCTCCACTACTGGCATGTGTCTGAACCTATGTTCAAGCATTTGGTCTAATGCTTGGGAAGCTAGAGTGCTTGCTGCACTCGCGAGTGGATTCGGACTCATAACCTGGCCCACCGTAACACTAGTTGCGTCCAATCCGCTTCCTACTACGCGGAATGCCAAGTCCTTTGATGTGAATAAGCCCAAAAGGTTCCCACTTTCGTCCACCACAAGAACACAGTTAGATCTTTTGGCCAGCATGAGCTGAGCCACCTCATATATCAGGGTAGAAGTCCCACACGTAACAGCTTCAGATGGTCTCAAAGCCAAAACAGATCCGGGGGTGCCTCTTCGTGGCACTTTCGGCTTAGTTGTTGTTCTCCGTTTTTTACTAAATTCATGATCTATTCTGCGCCGTATGGCATCATCTCTTCGAGCCTGGCGTCTCCTTGACTCACTATATGTGCTGCTATCGGATACAGTCGATGCTGTATCTCTTGCCATTACTTGACCTTAGAGGATTTGAGGTTCGTTTCCAATTGTGTATAGAAATACCTGCAACATGTTTCAGATCACTGATAGACGAGTACATTGTGCAGGAATGAAGTGGGATCAGATCAAGTGGTTGAGTTGGATATCGCCAGTCTTGTTACTGATATGCCACTGAGGAAGAAGGATGTATATTTTAGAATAAAAGAAAAGAAGATCAAACGCGGGGCGCCAGTTCTCTTTTATACCGTGCCTTATCGGAATTAACGCGGACGCATGCAGAATGGTTGCAAAAGTCGGAACTATATATAATGACGCACGATCCCTTTGCACACACATGGATTCGGCATTGGAAAGCGCCAACAAATTCACTGGCAGTGGAGCTGCTGGTTATGTATCAGTCTTAATCAAAGATTTCTTAATCAACATGTTGAGAACAGCAATTGCTCCAAAGCATATAGCTTTCATTATGGATGGAAATCGCCGTTTCTCTAGACAAAACAACCTAAAGTTAGCAGATGGGCACACAAGAGGGGCCCAAGCGTTGATGGAAATACTCGCCATCGCATTTCAGCTTGACATATATCATGTCACAGTGTACGCGTTTTCAATCGAGAATTTCAACCGCCCAAAAGAGGAGGTAGACACCCTTTTCGGTCTTCTTCGAGATAACTTGACTATCCTAGCGGAAAACGATTCTTCGTTTGCTCAGGTAAATCACGTTCAGATCAGAATCATCGGCAACAGGTCGTTCATTCCGCCAGACATCTTACATCTGCTTGAAGATATCGAGGAGAGGACTAAAAAGGCCGAATCCAGAAAGGTGTTGAATGTTTGCTTTCCTTACACTTCAAGAGATGACATCACGGAGGCGATGCGCAAGGTGGTCTTTTCCCTTGCATCATCTGAGATCAAGAAAGAGGACATAACGGAAGACACACTTCAGGAGAATATGTACATGGATGCCGATACACCTCCCTTGGATCTCCTAATCCGCACTAGTGGACACACCCGTTTGAGCGATTTCATGCTATGGCAATGTACAGCAAATTGCAACATAGAATTTGTCGACATTTTGTGGCCTGACTTTGGCTTTTCCCAGTTCTTTTTCATCCTCCTCAAGTGGTCTTTCTTGCATTCAGCATTCGGATTAAGAAATATACCAAGGCAAAAGCGACCAACATATCTACACGAGCTCCCACCTGCACCACCGTTGATTTCCGTGATCGGAAAATGACTATAAGACGCCGACAACCTTCTTGACATCCTTTTTGTTACGTTCTCGGATCTTTGCTTCCTCGATACGGTTAAGGTATCCCATGTATACCACAACCTCAGCTACTAAAACAAGTATACCAGAAAACAAACATAAGAGTACTCTCCAGCTGTCTTTCATCTTCATCGAACTGTCTGACCAGTACCACACAGCATATACAACACTTCCCACGCTAATAAGCACGTTTACTATGGTGGTAATCTGGTTCTTTAGTTCTTTGGTTGCAGCAGCTGGACTCAAGGTCTCCTGACCATGATTATCATACAATGTGGAATACTTCTCTGCGGGCCGCAAGAGCCGCTGATATTCTTCTTCCTTCGCTTGAAGTCTGAGTTTCTCCATCGATGCAACAAATTCCTTGGTCTTGGGATGCCGATCATTGCGGTCATTCTTATTTGGAATGTAAAGTCGGCTATTGGTTGACCGTATAAATGCTATGAGATTGTCGTGTGAACTTTTTTGATACAATGCGACGAGGTCTGTATCAGAAATATGCTCACTCTGAAGCAAATTCTCAACCTTATCGTCGTCCATACCACATGTCCGTATATGCTCCTTGAGAGCTGAACTTATTACGAAGAAAACCATGCAATCTGAAGAGTTGAGCCGTTGTGCGGAATAATTTCCCGTTTGGTACAAGCACTTATCACTGGCGTTTCCGCGATGTTTCGGTTCCACAGATCAATGGCCACTTCAACTGTCGTCGGGGCATTAGCATGCCAAAGGAACTCGTTTCTCACGTCTTTCAAGACAACTGTCGTTTCTTGCCAAGCGAATAAGGCTCCTGAAACCTCGAAAGACAAGCAAAACAAGAATAAAAAGGCTAAAGGCTCCTCTGAACCTATCTATGCAGTTGAGTTGAAAGATACAATCTTATTTCCCGAGGGAGGTGGTCAGCCTTATGATACTGGCTCAATAGTTTTACCTGATGCCACAAAGATTGCTGTATCCAAAGTTTTAAGAGATGGAGTAACGGCACTTCATATTACGCCAACTGCAATTGAACCAGGTACCGATGTTTCGTTAGAGATTGACTGGGACAGACGTGTGGACCACATGCAACAACATACTGGTCAGCATTTGTTGTCGGCAATCTTGGATACCTACAAAATCGAAACTTTGAGTTGGTCACTTGGAGAGAAGATAAACTATATCGAGTTGCCACTGAAAGTGAGCGACGAAATTGTCCAGGAAGTGAGCCGGAAAGTCAACGATGCCATTTTCAGAGCAATTCCCATAGAAGTTGTTACGCCAGACCAGCATGGAGGAGAGCTTGACATATCGCACATACCAGATGACTACGATCTTTCTCAAGGTGTAGTCAGAATCGTTAAGATCGGCGATCTTGATGCCAATCCATGCTGTGGCACCCATCTTACATCTACTGCGCAGATCCTTGGTATAACTTTGTTGTATCAGACCAACATCAGGGGAGGAAATTCTAGATTGCACTTTTGCTGTGGGCATCGTGTCGAAAGACTCGCATCTGAGCTGCATGCTATAGTGAAGGGTGCTGGTGCCTTGTTGTCGTGTCAGCCTGACGAAATCAGCTCCAAAATCGAGCTTTTGAACGGCAATTATAAAAAGGCAAACTCCACGATTTCCAATTTATTGAAGGAGATAGCATCAGCTGAAGCAAAGAGAATTTATGACCTGTTCAAGCTGGGAACCGAGGTGGAGTATGCATACCGCGAAGACGAGAACCTGGATTATCTTGGTACTTTGCAAAAGCAGTTACTCACTTTGATCAACCAGGATAAGAGTGCTGGAATCGACCTCGAGAAGAGCAACACAGTTGTATTTATCAACGGTGAGCCCAAAGCGACAACCAAGGGAATGGTCAAGATTATGGGCCCTCAAGCACAAGTGGTGCTGCTGGAGTTGAAGACGAGATTGAGCAAATTGGCGGGCGGAGGTAAGGGCGCCATGTTCCAGGGTAAGATCAGCGGCCTTGCCAAGGTTGAGTTGGACTCGACGATAGAATACTTAGAGAAGCTTAGGCTAGGCAACTAAACGTGCTATTTCGTTTTGATCTATGTACATGACTAACGCTTGACCCAAGTAGGAGACTTTCTGGCCTTGACCTTACCTGGCTTCTTTCTTTCGACCTTTCTGGTGTCTCTGGTCATCAAGCCGGACTTGTGCAACCGTGACTTGAACAATGGGTTGAAGATAACCAAGCCCTTGGCAATACCGTACATCAATGCGTCGATTTGGCCGGTCAAACCACCGCCAGAGATTTCAGCAAAAACATTGTACTTGCCTTCCTGGGCCACCACTTGGAATGGGTATGCAACCTTCTTGCGGTCTGTAGCCTTGGAGAAGTAGTCGCTGATAGATCTGCCATTGACCAAAACCTCTCCGTCACCTCTGACCAAAGACACCTTTGCTACAGATCTCTTTCTTCTGCCGACAGTGACAGCACGGCCATATTTGTCCAAAGTCTTCAATTTCTGCGCCACCTTGGCTACCACGCTGGAACTACTGCCGTAGCTGGTCAAAGTTTCACTGACTTCTCTGGGCATCAACTCGAGATCGATGCTTCTTAACCGGTGTAAAAGCTGTGTTAACTCCTTGTGGTGGATGGGTTTGAGACGAGTACCCGACTGGACTCTTTGTGTATACTCTTCAAACGACAAAAACCGGTTCGTTTGCAACTCCTTGTCGTCGACGACTCTGGTGGGAAGATTGATATGTTTCCTGATCAAAGCATTCAACTGGTTTACGTTCAGTTCATGCACAGGGTTGCCTCCGTAGAAGGTCTTGAGTGTGGGGACAGTCCGCAATCTACTGAGTTCCGGGCTTCTCAATGCCAAGGATGGTAACATGGATGGAATAGGCACATTTGACGAGGAGGGTTTTTTCAAGTCGATGGGGATTTTTGGTCTCGTTTCCTGCAGCGACACTGATCGCTGAGAGAAGAAACGACCTGGAAGCCGACAAAGGCGCTGTCTCAACCCGTTGTTCATGTCGTCTCTAGTCGCCAAACTAGTTTTGTGAAGAAGAAAAATTATGCGGTGCGCGAACGACTTGTTGAAGTTGGCGACTGGGGTAGTGGATTTAGTGAGGATATATAATACATGTATTCATATAGTACAGATGCCGCCTCGCTATTCCAGCGGGGCTGCAGAATTAAGTAGATCACGTAGATCGTTTTTGGTGTGGGCCTGCTCCGACTTGACACTAGTCGAGTCGGAATTGAGTAAGCTCATGATCGAGGGACGTTGCAGCATTGGGGTATCTTTGGGTGCGTCTGGCTTGACTGCCGATGGTGAAGCTTCATCATCATCGTTTGAAAGAAGCGAGCTTATCGATGGACGATCGTGCACAGGAGGTACAGCTGTTCCATTTGACAACGACACACGCCGATTAGCTTCTTGGGGATTTTCAGGATCTTTAGCATCTTCTTGAGGAACAATATCGGAAACGGGCTGAGTGGTACCAGATACCGAACGGATATCTGGTGCAGCTTGAAGTGTCGTTGGTACAGTGACATCAATTTCACCCTTGATGTCTGTACCGGCAATCAACTCGTTCCAGCCATTCTTTTCAGCGTTGCGGATGAAGTAGTTGCGCACCATCGTAGCAGTTTTCGTCGCAAGACTGTCTGCAATGGCAATCCAGTTCGTACCATACTGGGATAAGAGACGTGGGAACTCATTCGCTTCGGTGATACTCCAGTAGCTGGATATGTTCCTCTTTTTATCTGCATCAATTGCGTTGTCGTTAGTGGTGCTATCGTTCTCAGGACTGGCTGGTGCCTCTTGCGGTTGCGTCTCTTCAACAGGTTCTTCAACCTGTGCCACCACTTCGGTCTCCACAGTTCCTTCTTCCTTCTTCTTCTTGCGTTTCTTAACTTGGATAACGGTGGTTTCCTTCTTCTTATTCCCCTCGAATGTGGGTGCTGCGGCACGCTTCCGCCTGCCCGTTTCTGTATACATTTCCTCACCAAAAGTTTCATTGGGCAATGTGATGGTTTGAGCATATTCCTCTTCCCGCTCCACAGTTGGCGTTCCAACTGGCGTTGACGACTGTGACGTATTCCTTGACTTGGGTTTGCCTTTGCGAGACGCCTTCTTAATAGTCTTCTTCTTGTACTGGGCAACCAACAGCTTGTAGCTAACAGCCTTCTTTGTCATGTAGTAATGTACCACACATTCTTCGGGCGTACGAAGACCTCCCATGTGTCGAGAAATGGCACCAAATCTCTTGGGATAGAGACAGAACGCTTCACAGAAGGTAATATGTTCACTGGAATTGAAGTTGTTGATAAAGTCAGTCTTTACCCTGGATGACCATTCCGTCTTGGACCCAACGACATTATTGGAGTCCATATACTTGACATAGTTGCGTTCATGCTCGTCCAAAATCATATCGGGTATAACAGCAGCTCCCTTACGAGCCCTAATCAGCGGGTCTTGGTTCTGTTGCTTTTCTAATGACTGCAAGATCTCCTGAAACTCTGCTTCAGTGGTGACCAAATCTCCATGGCGACGTCCTCTACGCGAGAGGCCAGCATGCCCCGCAGGGTTGGAATCCTGCTGTTCGTTTTTGGTCCTCGTGTCGATAGATTCCAATTCCCTTCTGATATCGTCATCTTCAGCAGGATGCAAAACTTGGAGCTGTTCGTCCATATACTTTCGCTTGACGTCATAGTCCTTAAACTCTGCCTCATACAGTTTCCATAACAGTTTTTTCTTGGTTTCAGTTTCACGTAACTTTTTTTGTAATTTCTGTACCAACTGGTCTCTGTGCAATCTGAAGTATTGGAAATTGAGGTCAAAAAATTCAAGATCACGAAAGTCTATCGCTTCCTTTCTAGCAATGCCACTCTTCTTGAATTCGTTTGCAAGTGATTCAAATTCAGTTTCCAAGCGGTTTAAAGGTCTTATTACTGAAACGTCAGCTGTCACATCAGCATCTTGACTTACATCGTTCGCAACGTCAAGTTGAGGTGTCTGATCTAACTCCTCCTTGTCAAGAACGACATCGGATGTGTCCCCAAGGCGCTCAGAAACAGGTTCAACTGCAGGTTCTGCAGCAGGTTGAGCGATAGGCTCAGGCAGCGGTTCAGGCAGCAGTTCACGGATCTTGGGTTCTTCAGGTTCGTAGGACTCCAGTTCGGGGGTTGGAGAAAGCTTGCTGGATCGAATTGCCTCAAAAGCTTCCCGGTGCATATCCGACATGTTTGGGTCTGCCTCGTTTCTGCTAGTATCCATGGCATCATGTTCCACGGAAGGTTCAGGTGGTTCATAGTCGTCAGCCTCATCGTCCGAGCTGGCTGGGGTTCCGTTATCACTGTAGGTCCGGTTGGGTTCCAGTTCTGCCTTTACATCGACCCGAACATCCTCGTCATACTCAACAGAGGTTTCATGCCTGTCCACAGAGTTGGAGGGTGTATTAGAGCGTGTATCGCTGCCAGTGGGAGACTTCGAGCCATTTTCGGCGCGGTCCAAGCTGGAATAGCGATCGACCTGACGGTGGTTGTATGAACTGGCAGGAGCAGAACCAGGGTAGGACGATCCTCCGTAATTCGAGCGGTAGTAGTCTCCGCGGCTATCCATGCGGCTATCCATGCGGCTATCCATACGACTACCTGTGTTCAGGTATGAACCACGTATTCTAGTTCGAGGACGGCCCGAGTAGTAGCCTGAGCCGTTCCACTTTTTGTCTCCTTGGTCAGTCAGGTAGCTATCGTAACGGTCGGTCGAAGAAGCTGTGCTGGAAGGCTTTCGGGGACCATAAACCTGGCCCCCCGAAGTATCTCGGTCTCTCTTGGATGAGAACGAGTTGTAAGAACCGTAGCTGGGGTAGTAGGAGGAGTAGCCTCTGGAGGGACCATACAGCCCATAGGCTCCTCTACTGGAAGGCGGACCATTGTAGCCCAGCGATGGGTAGCGGGAGCGGCTATTATTGACGTTTGAAGATGAGGAAACGGAGTCTCGAAGAGAGGACAGCCCTGTAGATGACGAGCTGGGACCTTTGTAGTCTCGCCTGGAGCTGGAGGGAGGATAGAAACTCTTCCGCTTCACCTTCCCATACTCATAGTCGCCTCTATCGTTATATCGCGGAGGCGGGCCTCTACCAGACGACATGTTGTGAGGTTGGAGCTTGAGCGTTCGCTATATGGAGACACACAACAGGATTATAATCAAACGCTTTAAAGGTATATATCACAGAAACTAGCTCAAATATGAGGGATAGATGATAAATGGAGCCACAGGAGGATATATCAAGTGTACTTGTAAAGGATAGTAATTTCAGAAGAAATGAATATAAAATTTTGAAGTGCGCGCACCGCTGGCTGATAGGCAGGACAGCCAGGAGCGTTAGATAGAGGAAATAGAAGAAGCGAAGAAACATGAATATGGACGTAACAGGCTTTTGCGGCTTGGACGGAGCACACTACAGCGCTATGATATTGTAATCATCAAGTTTCTCAAGTTTATTAAGTTTCTCAAGTTTCTTAGTTTCGTATTATCTATTAGCCATGGAGGATGCGACGAAGCACTCCAATGTTTTCAATGCATTTCACACAGTCCTCGTAGGTGACGTTGGGCCTGATGGTCTTGTTGCAAATGTCCTGGTTACCGCCTCTTGACAAACCCCGCGATGCTGTCACAGTTATTACAGATGACGACTCCAATGCAGAAATAATGTCTAAGAACTCTCCTTTGCGAAGCTTGCCTAGCAAGCGATCGGCGTGCTCACTGGAGTGCTTGACGTAGAAGTCGTAGAATCCGTTGACGGAGATGTCACGGGCCAACAGTCCGGCTGTCAGGGAGGAATGGTAGTAGTTGAAAATGCAGCAAAGAACCGTCTTTTGATGGAGGTTCAAGTTTTGCAACTTGCTCATGGAGTTGTCGCCAAAAGATCGGGAACAGACCTTGGCCACATGGGTGATCATCACCTTGGCTGCACTTTCGTAGGTCAATTGCTCAAACTCTGCAGGGGCAAGTTTTTTGCGCTGTTCTTCTTCAACCATCTCGATACTCTGGTAGAAGATGTCGAATGCTTTTCGCAAGTCTCCAGTGATAGTCGCCGCTTTTTTGGAGCAAAGTATGATAGCAGTGGGATGCACAATGGGAACAGAACCCACTGGTGCCTTGCCAGGGGAGGGTGGAACGTTTTCCTTGTCGCTTTCGTCAACCAAGGACCTCAATTTCAGTTCCACAATGCGCTTGATATGATGGGCAGCGTACGGTACAAACTGCAATGTAGAAGGCAGCATGCCATTGGCCTTGAGACGGGGCAAGAACTTGTCTGTCAAGTCGAGGGCATTGGAGATGGCAAGAAGAACCAACTTGGAGCGGTAGAGGTGGGAATGCTGGTGGTATGCAAGACGGAAGAGGGTAAATATGACCTGCTGGTCTTTGGTCAACAAGCAGTCGAGCTCATCAAGAACAACAACAAGGCTGTCGATATGCGAGGTGGAAAGCAAGAGCTGCTGGAGGTCGTCGGCAGTCTTTCTTTTGACATGGTGGGTGGACTGTTCCTGGCTCAATCCGCAGTAGATCTCGTGGAACACGTTCTCTGGCCGGGCAATGAGCGTCATACAGTTGATGTGTACCGTGCGGACACGCACCTTCTTGTGTACAAAGTTGTTCATGTCCGAGCTGGAGCTGCGCAGAAGGAACTTGAGCGTCTTCGTAACCTGGGCAGTTTTACCCGTTCCTGGAGGTCCTGAGATGTACAAGCTGCTGGAGCAGCCAGCCTCGAGGTTCTTGGTGACGAATTCCAAGATCGAAGCGGCCTCACCTTCCCTTCCGACCAAGTGAGCATCGTCCGAGTCCACGGTAGAGCTCTTCTGAAAGAGGTTCTTGGCACGTGAATAGACAGACAGACGCAGACGCAGTGGCAGGAGCGGTTGGGTAGCCTCTGAGGGCGAGCTGAAAACCAAACTTTTCACGCCAGCCTTGGAACCGCCATGGTTGAAATGGAGTATTCTGTTCTTCTCTGGTGTGACAGGAGGACTGGCTAGCTGGAAGTTGTTGGACACGTCAGAGAGGCCACTAGTCTTGGAACGCTTCACAGGGAGACATTCTTGAAAGGTTCTTTTCCGAGGATCCATTTACACACAAGTATCTGTAAAGAAAAGACGGCCCAGGACCGTTACTAGGTTCATTGCAGAATCGCGATTCATTTTATCCCAATCGGGAGTGCTAATTGGCGTCTCGTGTTCAGCCATACACCCATAACCAACGCGCCACTGACGCCAAAACGTACCACGCAGGGGCAGCCACGAGACACACCCAGTGCACCGGGACGCGTTAAAGGCCCGCTTCAAAGTCCCGGAGGGCCTGGGTAAGCACGGGGTTTTTGCGTGTCACCATGTACACGTCTGTCGGCTTGACCACCTGGCGCAGGGCGTGGTTGGCGAAAAGCTCGAGGTCCTCACCGAGGTTTACGATTTGGTTGTAGGTGAGTTCGACCAACGTGGCCACAAAAGTGGGACTGGCGGCCATATCGGGACCCAAGCGTGCTAGCTCAGCCTCTACGATCTGTGCTACAGAGAGGTAGACTGCTGCTTTGAGCTGGAGCGTCTCTTTGTCCATGGCGTGTTGTTGCAAAGTGGTGCAAACAATCCCAACGTGCGCGAAAACGGCGTGCGCCAGCCAAAAACCGCTAGTTTTGCGAGCGAACCAAAATGCGTAAGATAAGCGGCCGGGACAAATGTCTGCGAACAACCGAAAAGCCGCGGAGAAAACGCTGCAATCACCGCACTCCGACCGGCCTGCGTATACGCCACCACTGAACACCGCTGACCACCGCCGGACACCGCCGGACACCGGTGGCCACCACTGGGTTTCGTGCAACTTTTGCCCCGCTGCAATTGACCAGCCACCCGTGCAGCCCACGCGCCACACGAGCCCCATCACTGCCTACAGCAATTAGCGCTGCAGTCTGCGTCCGCATCCCCGCTGCCACCGCTGCAAGGCTCACCCATCTCCGCCGCTTACGTCAGCACTGACGTACCCCGGGCCACCAAGATTCCCGAGTCTCCTATTCTTGCAAGCGACGGATATTCCAATTTCACCGGGGCTAGTTGAGGACCTGCAGTTTGACAGAGACAGTGACACCACGGAGACACCAGCAATCGTTGTGGGTGTCTGCTACAATATCGATTCCAGTTTCACCGACTTTCATTTGATTTTCGTTGCTCACGAGTTTGCTCAGATCACCATTGTTGTCGCCTCGGTCTGGGCATGGTTGAGCTCAACACGAGTGCACCCAGAAACACTACAGTACCAGCAGTGCACGCCACATTGTCGAGCCCTCGAGCTTTACCTTTGGTTTGAGCGTTATTTCCACAATCTGTCCGGCCCAACGTTGGTTGTAGCCCGCCTATAAAGCGCCGTTATATTTAAGCTAGCTGCATTTCCGGCATCCCTGCTGATCCAGCATATCACAGTCTGGATTTCAAGGCTATAAAGCCCACCGAACCACAACTACAACCAGTATATTTCCCCAAATGTCCAAGTCTCGACGGGGAATCTCCTACGTCTTGGGCGAGTCCAACGACGACGAAAACCACATTCTCCCCATCAATGCCATACAATACTCGTCCTTCTCCAGCAAGTTCTACAGCGGTGGCCGTGACGGTACCGTCAAAGAATGGTCCACCAACGAGGCGCTGACGGAATCCCGAGAAGACTCGCCGCAATTCGTGTTCAACGAAACGTTCAAGGACCAGGCACACGAGTCCGAACTCGACCAGGACTTGGGCGAAAGAATACTCAAGATCGAAACCTGCTTGTCGTCCAACCCATTGTCCTTCAACCCGGCGGTGCACCAAAACTTCAAGATCACCCACAGCCACAATATCCACTTTGACTGGATCAATGACTTGATATTGATAAACCAAGACCGCAAACTCGTGTCCTGCTCGTCGGACTTGTCCTTGAAGCTCATCCACTTGGACAGACCCAACGAGGTGACCAAGTTCGCCAACATCCACACCGACTATGTCAAAAAATTGTCCTACATGAGAGACACAAACACCTTGTTGAGCGGCGGCTATGACGGCAAGATAGCATTGTGGGACATGAACACACTCTCCCCTGTTCTGCAAATAAACACCGTCCAGTCCTCGGTGTCGGCACCAAGCTCCATCTACTCTCTTGCTAGCAGCAACGCCTACACCTTTTGCAGCGGCGGTCCTAGCAGAGTCATCAACTTGTACGACTCTCGTATACCCAACGTTGCCAACGTGAGACGGCTCTTGGGTCACCAGGATAACATCCGGTGTCTTCTCATGAACGACACCCAAATCCTCAGTGGCTCGTCAGACTCCACCATCAAGTTGTGGGACTTGCGCACGCTTAAAGTATACAAGAATTTCGAAATCCACGAAGATTCGGTGTGGGCTTTGAGTACGGCCGTGTCGTCTTCTCCTGGCTCCTACAACACCACCGACGCCTCGAAGTTCAATGTGTTCTACAGCGCAGACAGATTGGGCAATGTGTTGAAGACCGACTTGTCGTACTTGTCACAGAATATCAGCGACAACGTACTTCCAGATCAAAAGACTTTCACTTCTCACGAAAACGCTGCCGTAGACGAAAAGGTTGGACTAACCACCTTAGTCGCAAAAGCCGAGTCTCCAATTCTTGCTTTATGCGTGGAGAGCGTAAGGCAGAACGGACAAACATCCCATCCTTCCCTTCTTGTTTCCACCAACGGCTCACTTGGCAGATACTATGTTCCCGACACAGAACCGCTTGCCAAGTATCAGTATTTAAAAACCTGCCGTGATCTCATATATAACCGGTATGATGACACGGCCGAGGAGCTTGTTGCTGACGAACAAAACGACCTCAATTCTGATTTCTATGACCTTGTCAGCCATCTCTCAGTGGAGACAAACAACTTGGATATTCTGTCTTCACGGTCAGTGACGAACCCTCGTTCGCTCAATAACGACGCTGTCATTCCCAAAATTGACAGCCCAGACACTCGAGAGTACGATACCATGTTTGTGGATCAAAGTGGAGGACCTTGTTCTGAATTCATCAACACGTACAATGAAGGATTTCCCAAGACTCACGTGGAGAATTTAATCTCAGTGGATACCACACCGGTAGAACTACCCCTCAACCCCGTTCTGGTTGACCGCTTGAACAATATTGCCTTCAACAGGAGACCTTTTACCGAGTACAAGATCACACCAAAATCCATTGTCGCCAAACGGCTCTTCAACAACAAGAGACAAATGGTTGTCCTTTATCTAAATGGTGATATCAAGGTATGGGATCTTGTAGTTTGTGAGGCAATCAAAACCTTCACATACAAAGACGGTTCTTCTGGAATGTCGAAGGAAGTGTTTGAACAGAGACAGAGAGCTATGGACGACATATTCCAAGAACATGACTCGATGGACACCTTGAACAATTGGTGCGAGGTGGAAATCAAGTCAGGCAAGCTTTTGGTTACACTTAAGGAGAGCAGCTTCTACCATACCGAAATTTATTACGATGATTTAGTCCAGGCGTACCCACATCTTGCGTACGAACACCCAGACAACGAGAGCTTCAACAAGAATTCCAAGTTGAAGGCAAACGACGAAGACCGGTTGCAGATTTCACGAATCGTATTGAACTCGTTGTTCCACCGCTATGCCCTATACGAGTGGGAGTTTGACCAGAAGTTGCGAGAAGAGCTCAAGCAGCACACCAAGGCTTCGCTGTCAGGTGGTGACGATCATCTTCAATCGAACGGCGGCACCAACACTTCCAAGAGGATCAAAATGTTCCGCAAGATCTCATCGAAAACGCCGGTGCCTCGACAGTCGACACGGGAAACAACCAGCGGCAACACTTCTTCTTCAAACAGCATTGACGAGCAGCTTGAGATCGACCCCGAGATGGCCAAGTTCATCAGCGTCAACGAGGAAGCTGGAGACAAAGACGACATTCTCAAGAACTCGTACAACTACGAGATGTCCATCATGAGGCTCTTGCAGCTCAACAAGAAGAAGTACACGGACAAGTACATTGCACAAGGCAAGCTGAGACACCTCGCCGACTCGGCGTTGAAGTTGTACTCCAACGATCCCAAGCACCATACGGCGTTGCACAAGAGCGAGGTGATCGAGAACTACAAGCCCAGGATACACGCCAAGAGACTTCCAGCGAATCTTTTGATCATCATATTTGAACACTCGCCAGACCTCGGCAACCTTCGAGACGTGCTCAGTTTCCACTTTGAGGACCTTGAAAAATTAGACTATACCAACGACAACGAAAAACAGCAGACATTCGTGCACGATCTCCGGACGCAATTGCCGCGGTGGATCGGGCAGCCCATCTTGTACGACAAGTTCCCCCCTCCCGACAGCTCAAAAATCAGCTTCCATCTTGTCGAGATGGACTACAAGATGCTCGAGCCAACCCAGCTTATCGGAGGAAAATCGCAGCGCAAAATCAAAAAGCTCCCCATTGTGGAGTCGCTGATCAAGCTCACAGCCCACGACATGCTCCGGGTGGGCAAGATCCTCACCTATCTTACCGATAAGTTCGAGAGCCGCACGGCTGAGATGAAGGACCATAAGCACCCCACGGAGTGGTTGGCGGTCGAATGCCGCGGACAAGAGCTCCCGATCGGCATGACGCTCCAGACCATCAAGGCCAAGATCTGGAAAAGCTCGTCGGACATCGAGCTCATCTTTAGACGGAAGTTTGATACATAGACTATAGACCCCACTGGTCCCCCGGCCGGCTTGCTCCTGCATACACCCAGACTGTAGGAATAGTTCGCAAAATTTTCAGATACAAAACATCCCCATCATGGAAGAAGCAGACAGATACGTATCACGGTTGTGGAGGTCGTTTAAGACGGTGAAGGAGATGGTCCGCGACAGGGTAAGTTTGCACCAGCGAAAAATTGCGAGATAGATGCTAACTATAGGGGTTTTATATCACACAGGACGAAATCGACATGTCCTTGGATGAGTTTCGGTCCAAGATATGTGACAGCATGGGTTTCCCACAACGGAAAATGATGTGTTTCCAGGCCAACCCCACCGCCGAGACCCTTGAGAAGTTCCCCGACACCGGCTCCTTGTGGGTGGAATTCTGTGATGAGGCCAGTGTAGGCATCAAGACCATGAGAAACTTCTGTATCCACATAAGCGAAAAGAACTTCAGCACAGGAATATTCATATACCAGAACTCCATCACACCCAGCGCCAACAAGTTGGTGCCCACCGTGGCGCCAGCTTCGATCGAGACCTTCCAAGAGAGCGACTTGATCGTCAACATAACCCACCATGATTTGGTGCCCAAGCATATAAAATTGTCGGCCAGCGAGAAGAAGGAGTTGTTGGCCCGCTACCGGTTGAAGGAGTCGCAGTTGCCGCGTATCCAGAGGGAGGACCCTGTGGCCCGGTACTTGGGATTGAAGAGGGGAGAGGTGGTGAAAATCATTAGAAGATCGGAAACGTCCGGTAGGTATGCGTCGTACCGGATCTGTTTGTAGTGTACTATTAACGTGAGAGTGACGAGACGATGTAGACGGTGTAGGGTTCAGCCTTGGAGAATGAGCAGAGCATCCGCGTTCGCTTTATACCTGCTTCACCCCATCACTTTCTCACCTCTATCGTGGGCGAAACGTCCACACATCACCGAGTCTTCGCCTGCCCACCACGTACAGTCTTTGGGTACAACACCTTTTGCAGGAGCAACCTCCACGCCGTGCAGACCCAAGTATACTGGACCGATGGTGACGATAAGAGAGTCAATGATATGGGACGAACGCTGGAACAAGAGCAAGTCATTGATGATCTGAGCACCTCCCTCCACCATTAGCGACGAGATGTGGAGCTTGTGAAGCGCATCGAGTATCAAGTGCCAATTTTGCAACCTATCTTCCAGGAACGGGAGTCGGATATACCTTCCTCCTTGTGATAGAAACATTTTTTCATCTTCAGAATCCACCGCGGTTGTCTCTGAAACAATTATGAATGGAGCTAGAGCCGCTTTGGTCCCGTTTTGTACACTTTCACCGGCCAAACGGCTCAATTGGGAAAGCTTATAATTCCATTTACCCAGAGGATCCAACACAATTGGCCTCGGACTTGATCCTCCTTCGTAGCGGCAGTTGAGCTTGGGGTCGTCTGCCAACACCGTGCCTATTCCCACCATAATAGCGTCGTGATTGGAGCGTATGTAGTGAGTCATGGCTTTTGTTGCAGGGCCCGAAATCTTAGTTTGCGTTCCTGGAGCCGCGGCGATCCGAGAATCGAGCAGCTGGGCATACGTCAAGGTGACAAACGGCCGGCTTGGGTTCTGTGCTCCATTCTGCGGTAGGTATGGAGATACAGTGGATAAGAGAGAGGGGGGAAGTTGCATAAGGAAGAGCTGCAAATGGGCCGCGATCGGTGCAGGAGAGGTCGACTGAATCTAAGCCTTGCATTCTGGGGCAATAACGGGTGTTCCGGACATGGAGGGCCAGATTTGTAGATGGGTGAATAACAGTCGATGTAAGCTATGCGTCAGATGGTGGATTTGATTTGTGGTTTAAAGTGAGGATCGGGCGTGAAAAATAGGGTTTTCTAGTTTTGTGAAACCGTCGAGTGACTGCAAAATACACGGATTAGGCAGAATTCGTTTGGTCAAACAGGAGACGTCTAAGAGTTTACGGGACGAAATTTATACTTCTGAGTACCGTGAGTGCCTATGTGTTTGGCGAGCTTCTGTCAAAGGAGAGAATGTTTAGTTGATGGATTGTTTTGCTGGGTGTATTTGCCACGTATAAAGACGGGCTAATTGCTGAAGAAAAATTGCTGAAGCAAAAGTGGACAGTGGGAGACAAACATGATCAAGAAGATGCGTGGATATAGCTGATGTGCTATGTTAAGGTTAGAAGTGTTGTCTACGGCATTGAACTTAGAGCTAGCTCATGCTTTGTTGACGGGCTAGCTTCGACGGTTAAGAGAAAGCAAACAAGAGAATCATTGGTGAATCAAGGACAATCATTAGTGAATCATTGGTGAATCATCCATCGCTATACTAAGCACGATAAGTCAGATATAATCCTGCTGCCGAAAGTTCCTTCAGGAAACGCTATCAACTCCAGCACTGGCCAGTACCTTCCATGTATACCAGTCACCAGAGTAGTCCAGTCCCAACAGTCAGCCGAGTTGTGGCATTTGAAAACTTGAGGCTCCAGCAACTCTCAATAGTCTCGTTGCCAAGTTCTTCTTGCCAGGTTCTTGTTGCCAAGTTCTTCTTGCCAAGTTATCCTTGCCAAGTTCTCCTTGCCAGTTCTTCTTGTGCTATTAAGAACTACGCCTCCTCAATGGCGGCCCGAACTGCATCGTTTTTGGCTTGCTCCATCTCGTCAATCACCGCCCGGTCGCGTGCTAGCCGGCTGCGTTCTCTGGTCTGCCAGGCACTGTACTCAGCAGCAGGATCCTCGTCGTCTGCATCGTCCACCTCCACTAGCTCCTCCGCCTTGATGGCATCGGCTTTTCGAAGAATGTCACTTTTTGTGGTTTGCAGCCGAGTGCCCGCTGGCTGTTTCCCCGCATGTGAGCGTTTGACGTAAACGGGCCGAGCAACCAACGTTCCGCCAGAACTCGAACTGCTGCCGCTCGTATCTGAATCGGATCCCGACGCAGACTCGTCAGAGCTGGAAGCCCGCACGTCGTCTTTCGGCAAATTTGCGGCCATAGAGGCACCTGAAAACGCGGTGGTGGTGTTGGCGACTCGTGCTACAATAGAAACGCGACATTTTCTGTTGATTTTTTAACCCGCGGAGCGAATTCTCAACACACTCTTCTCGCACTCGTTATGTCCATTTTGCCCACTTTAGACACGCCGTTCGGCATCAAGTTGTGGCCGCTCTTCGACCAGGCGGTTGCTGCCGCCACCCAGGGCGCATTCGTGCCCTCCGAGTTTGAGTTCGTACGCGGGGAAACCATCTTGAGCACGTTCCCTCCCGTGGCCGCTGCCATCGGTATCTACTACTTGGTGATCTTTGGCGGCAACTATTTATTCAAGAAGTTCGGCATCCGCGGGTTTGTTCTCAACGGGCCTTTCCAGATCCACAACTTGTTCTTGACCACCTTGTCGTTGACGTTGTTGGTGTTGATGGCTGAGCAGTTGATCCCCATCATCGGCCATCACGGGCTCTACTACGCCATCTGCCACCCTGACGCGTGGTCCCAGCCGCTCGAGTGCTTGTACTTCCTCAACTACTTGACCAAGTTCACCGAGTTCATCGACACCGTCTTCTTGGTGGTCAAGCAGAAGAGATTGACCTTCTTGCACACCTACCACCACGGCGCCACTGCCTTGTTGTGCTACACCCAGTTGATCGGAAAGACCCCCATCTCGTGGGTGCCGATCACCCTCAACTTGGGTGTCCACGTGGTGATGTACTGGTACTACTTCTTGGCTGCTCGTGGTATCCGCGTGTGGTGGAAGGAGTGGGTGACCAGATTCCAGATCATCCAGTTTGTGTTGGACTTGGGCTTCGTCTACTTTGCCACCTACCAGAAGATCGTGAGAACCTACCTTCCCAACGTGTCTTTCTTGCCCACTTGTGGCGACTGTGCCGGCTCCATGTTGGCCGCGTACTCGGGATGCGCCATCTTGTCATCGTACTTGGTGTTGTTCATCGCTTTTTACATCGACGTGTACCGCAAGAAGGACTCGAGAAGATCCAAGAGAGTCAAGTCTGTGTCGGGAGGCTACGCTGCCCAGGTCAACACCTACGTCTACACCACCGGCAGAGACTCGCCTACTCCCCAGCCAGAGGCCAACCTCAAGTCCAGAAAGGCTTAAGACACTTTGTACAATGTGTGGACCGACTCGGTGGTTTAGTGTATAGTAGTATGCTGCCCTACATGGACTCGTTTGTGTTACTTAATATCACGGAAATATGGAATGCCTTCCGCCGCTCCCTTCTTCTGTATCGCCAACGCCAGCGCCTGGGTCGCAAAACCCACTGCCTCCTGTAAGCTTCGTTTCTGCGCCAACTGCAGCACCACGCCGCCGAAAAACGTGTCTCCAGCTCCGGTAGTGTCGACGATCTTGTCAACTTTGCAAGCGCTGGCAAAGTCTGTCTTGTCGCTAGTGGCATAGCAGCAGCCTTCGCCGCCCATGGTTATGATTACGCTGCTGCAGTTCTTCTGGTGCAACTTTCTCTGCAAGGTGCTCGCCAACAATTGTATGTCTTCCTTGGCTTGTTCTGCTGATTGCTGCAAGCCCAACACCCTGGCGATATCTGCAGCCTCGCCCTCGTTCACGATAAGCAAGTCTATCTTGCCCAAGATCTCTGGGTCTGCAATGTCCTCTCTAAATGGTGATGGGTTATAGGCAATATTGAGCTTGGGTCTATGAGCCTTCAACCAGGCTATGGTTTTGAAAGTGTCAGGATACTCGTTCTGGAGGATCACAAAGTCACCATCTTCGCTCGAGGCAAATATATCCTCGTAGTCCTGGTCGGTAGGCCGCAATTCTCCGTTGGCACCAGCAGTGATCAAAATACGGTTCTCTCCGTTTGTCTCCACAAGGATAACTGCCACCCCAGATGAAACACCTTGTAGTTCGTTGACATGGTCCACGTTGACGTTGGAGTCCACGAGCGCTTGCTTGAGTTCTTTTCCAAACGAATCTTGTCCAACATTTCCAACCATTTTGACCACTGTTTGTGAGCCGGGCAGCGACAAACGGGA
The DNA here is from genome assembly GCA_030570235.1 of Meyerozyma smithsonii. NCBI lineage: Eukaryota > Fungi > Ascomycota > Pichiomycetes > Serinales > Debaryomycetaceae > Meyerozyma > Meyerozyma smithsonii. The sequence continues at coordinate 112,507 of JAJLVE010000001.1, read as the reverse complement.
TGCCGCCAAGGCTTCGTTTAATCCTTTTCCTCCCAAATGGTTCTCAAACGAGTTGGCCTGGTACGTTTCGCCTGGCCCGGGAACCTTGTTAGTGTAGGTCACAAGATCATAGTTTAATGATCCCAATACAGTAATGGAGGGCATGATATGAAACACCAACTGATTTTTTGCAATTTATACAATACTCCTATGCAGGCGACGAAGAAGACTACGACAGTGACGGCAAACGGCAAACGGCAAGATTAATTATGTGGTTATGTGTATTACGCTAATGATGACGTTCAGCCTAGCAGCCAGCTTAGCGGCCAGCTTGTTGTCTCTTCAATCTCATCTTTTCAGCAAAAGTCATAGGCTTGGCTTCGGCTGGTGCAGCTGGTGGGGTCATAGCAGCCTTTCTAGATGCAACCTCAGCCTCCACCTCTTGACGCTTCTTCAACATCTCGGCGTCCTTCTCTCTCTGGCGACGGATCTCCTCCTTCAACTTGGCCATGTCGTCTTCCTTTTGTCTGCGACGTGCTTCTTCCTCTTGGGCAGCCTTCTCTTGCTGCTTGCGGTGGATGAGCTCTTCGATCCGCTCTCTCTTGATGATCTCGATTCTCTCCTGTTTGGCCTCTTCAAGCTGCGCCCGTGCTTCAGCTTGCAACTGCTTGAGCTTGTCTTGGTTCTTGGCGTTGATTGCATTCTTGAACGAAGAGTAGTCTGGAATGAGACGGCTGAAACGCTCCTTCAACGCTTGTGCTTCCTCAAAGTCCTTCTTGGCCCTGGCAGCCTTGCTGACCTTGAGCGTCTCGTAGTTCTTGACCTCCTCTTCCTTCTGTGCCTCAGCGTCCTTCTCCAAGTACTGGAGTTCGAATCTACGGAAAGCACGCTCGGTAAAGTCGTTCTTCTTGCTCAACGCACGCAACTTCTCTTCCAAGTTCTTCTTGTCCTTGTTCAACTGCTCGATCTGCATGATTCTCAACTTGTCGGTGTCAAGGTTCTCCAAGTTGTCCAAGTCGATCTTGATGATACCCTTGGCGTTGATTTCCTCGGCAATCTTTCTCTTCTCACGCTCTCTGATCAATTGCTTCTCTCTCTCCAACTTTTCCAAGCTTCTTCTCTCTTGCTCAGCCACCATTCTCTCTTGTTCGGCCTTCTGCTCAGCACTCAAACGCTCCAGCTTCAATCTGGCAGCCTCCTCGTCCTGCTTTCTCTTGGCAACATCGATGACACGCTTTCTCTCGTCCATCACGTTGACTCTGTTGGCAATCTCTTCTTGCTCCTCTTGGATACCAGCAATAGCACGCTTGATGGCAGCTTCGCGGCTGGCTTCAAGACGACGAACGTTGTCAGTGTCAATGGTGCTGACAGCCTTGGTCAATGTGTAGGCGAACTTTTGCAATTGCGATCTGACCAAGTCGGCGGGAGAAATCTGCAACTTGCTGGTCAACGAGTCGTTCAAAGAGTCTTCGAAAGGACTGGACTTGAAGGTCACCACACACGACTCGTGGTCAATAGTCAAGGCCAAGTGGCCCTCCTTGGTAGCAATAGCAATCAAGTTCTCGACCTCCAATGGAGTCAACGTGAATTCAGTTCCCTCGAAAATACCCAACGACACCAAGAAGTCCAACTTCACAGTCTCGTAGACCTGGGACACCTGCTGGAAGATACGGACCAGGACAACCTCGGTCAAGGTCTTGATGTAGTGTCTGTAGTCCTTGTCGGCTTCGATTTCCTTGAACAAAGCAGCGATCTCCTTCTTGATGGTCAATGGGTGGAAGTTGTTCTCACCCAAGACGTCGAACAACTTCTTGACACATGGGTCAACGAAGCTGAGGATTTGGCGGCTGACGATCAGCTTCAACAAGCTGTCACGAGTAGGAACGTGGCTCAAGTTGAGAAGCGACGACAACTTGGCGTTCTTGGCACGGTGGTCGTCGACCACAGTCTCGTTGCTGTTCAGATTACGCTGAGGGATGGACAAGGTGGAAAGCACAAGAATGGAAGCGTAGTGGCTCAATTCGTCGTCGGTAGCGTTGGGCGACTGGGAGTACAAGTTGAAGAACTTGTTCCAGGCCGCCGCGTGGAAAAGACCGTTGTCGCTGACTGCGAAGATTCTGGCCAAGTTTTCGTAGTAGTTGGCCATCATCACCGGCTTGGGGGTCTTCTTGGAAGCAGTGATCAAGGTGTGCACGTCGTCCACGGATCTGAAGGACTCCTGCCACAACTCCAACTTGACAGAAATGTTCAACTGGGAGAACCTCTGGTCAAGGTAACGCTGGATGGTCTCGGAGTCAGACAAGTCGATGGCATTGGTGGTGCCAGGCACCTTTGGCTGGGTCGTGACCGTCTGGAAATGGGCTCTCAACAACTCACACAATCTTCTGAACTCCGCCTTACGGTTGAAACGGAAACAGAACTGGAATGCCTGGTTGACAATGGTGGAGTAGGTGACCTCGGTCTTGGAGTTGTTCCGCAATATGTCCAACACAGCACGGAAAGCTTCCCACAAGAATCTCAACCACGGAGTAACCAACTCTCTCTCGGTTCTGTCGGCAGTGTCGGTGTTGGAAACAGCAGACATCAAGATGCTCTCAGGGGTCTGGGAGGTCTCAAGGTCGTCGTCTTCCTCCTGGTCGATCTTGATGTCAGCCTTTGCTTGAGCGTCGTTCAACTTCTTTTCGGCCAAATCAACAAAACGCTTGACAACAACCTGGACGGATTCCAAACCGTTTTCGGACATCTGCACGTTCTTCTTGTATTGGTGCAAGGCATCCTTGGCAAGTTTGCCCTTTCTCAAGTCTACAGAGAGCTCCATGAGGAGCAAGGCAATGGGCTCAAGGTCCTCAACTTGGAGGTAACGGATTCTCTTGGAGGTGACAAATTCATACAAGGTCTCCAATGCAGCCTCGTGCTTGTTGACAGCAATCAAGTCCTCTGCCCTTTTAAGGACATTTTCCGGGCGGAAATTGTGGTTTCTATGAGGAGGTGGCATAGTTTGTGGTGGAAAGAAAAAAAAAGTTGGTGAAAATTTCGGATCTGGTCCTGCAGGAAACAAGCCCACAGCACGAACTGCTACCAAGGTCTAGATGAATGTGTATGGATATATATGGGCTGTATGTGGCGGAGATGGTCTAGTAGGGCGGGAACTTGGCCTCCATTTCCCCCACGCATTTCTGGAGCTGGTCTTTTTTGAGCAACATTAAGCTCAACTGCGGGTCAAGACCGTACTCGGTGAACACTCTTCTGGAGTCAGTTTCCTGGGAAACGTGTGTGTAGGAGTAATGGCCATGGAACAGCGAGTTGGCCTCGAGCACAAGGTCCTCGTAGTGGAAGTAGTCCATTTCTGTGGCGGTGTCAGCACCAGCCTTCTTCTTCTTGTTGCTCTTGGTCTCTTCCTGCTCTTTGGCTGCAACCATTTCGTACACTTTGGAGACCACAATGAAGTAGTCGAACTCGTATTTCTCGTGGGCGTCTTCCGCGCGCTCCATCTCCTCGTGGAGCATCTTGTACATAGGTGGAACAACCTCCACTGGCATGTTGATGAGTCTTTCGCTCACCACCAATCCTACACGAGCCAGTTTCTTGTCGCCTAGCAACTTTCTGAGGGTGACGTTGAACTCAGGCTGCTTGTTTGTCTTGTCCAAAAGGTAGCTGACCAACTTCTTCACTGTAGGGTTCTCCAAGTTGTTGGAAAGGTTGATCACCGAGAGAAGAGCAAACGGATCGCTTTCCTTTCCGTCGGTTTTTATGCATGTTCCCACAGAATTGTCCTTCAATATCAAGTCCGCCAAGGACAGGAGGTCGAACTCCACAGCATCGTCACCAAAAAGCTGTCTCAAGAGGTTTTTGGTGGCATGGAAATCAACATCGGGGTTCAAGTCGAAGAAATCAAAGTCCACATCCACGGTTTCTTCCACGTCTTCGTCTTCCTGGTCGATTTCTGGCTCGGAGTCTGTCGAGCTCACGTCGATATCCGAATCGTCTTGTTTTCTCTTTGCCATCGATGCGATTTCGAGGTATTTATCTAGAAGAATATTTTTGAGATTCAAATTTCTTGAGATTTCAACTAGTCATCGCATCTCATCACCGCTGGATGGACACCTTGGGAGGATACAGTTCGGACTCTGACGGGGGAAATGTGCCACTGCTACCACAAGGAAAGAACAGGCTCGAAATGGCGCCGGCCATTGACGTGAAAGACCAAAATATCAGCACTGGTGCTGGCCAGGTGGTCACGTTTGCTAACAAGTTGGTGAAAAAGCATTATGATAACGCATCGTTGATGGAGACAGAGGTCTCTGGGACGTCGGCACGGTCGGGCTACCAAAAGAGAAATGCAAAACGATTGAAAAAGGAACGCAAAGCCAACTGGAAAGACGACGATGCCTCGTTTTTGGGGCCGTGGGCAGGCTATGAAGACGAGAACGAAGAGGAACAAAAGTATGAGAGTGAAGAAGAGAGCAAACCGCTAGAGGAACGAACGGAAACCGTCCGTGACGACGAAGATATGGCCAGTACCCAGCTCTTTAATGACTTTTATCTAATGCCGCCTGAAGACGTTGAAGTTGACTTTTCCAAAAAACCAGGCAACCAGGTGTTCCAGGTACCTTCTCGCGTAGCCACACGACTCGATGGACATGCCAAAGGTGTCACCAGGCTCCGCCTATTCCCCAATACTGGTCACCTTCTTTTATCTGGTGGTACTGACTGTGAAATCAAGCTCTGGGACATGTACCACGAACACGCTCTTCTACGAGGCTACTATGGCCACACCCAGGCAATTAAGGATATCTGCTTCTGCAGCAACGGCCATTGGTTTGTCAGCTGTGGTTTTGACAAGCGGGTGATAGTGTGGGATACCAAGAGTGGAACTATTCAAAAATCCATGCTTCTCGAAGCCATACCAAACTCGTTGCTTTTGAACCCTAACAACGAAAACGAGCTCTTAGTGGCCCTTTCAAACAGCAAAATCCACCACTACAACATGGACGCCGAAGACTTCAAGAATCCTATCCAAACTTATGACCACCATCAAAGTTCCGTCAACTTTTTGATGGCTGTGGACTCCAACAAACGCTTCTTATCAACGTCAGACGACAAGTCTGTCCGCATCTGGGACTGGCAAATCAACATTCCCATCAAGATCATATCCGAGCCAGATCTGCACTCCATACCTCGTGGAGTCGTGAACCACGCCAGCAATTCTATTGCACTACAAACTATGGCTTCTTCCATTGATGTCATACAGGGCCATGGAAAGTTCCGAAACAGTGCCAAGAAGTTCAGAGGCCATAGTGTATCTGGATACGCTGTGGAAATCAACGTCTCTGCTGATGGCAGAATTCTTATGAGCGGCGATAGCAGAGGGCTAGGAGTGTTCTGGGACTGGAGCTCGGGCAAGATCCTAAAGAAGTTGAAGGCCAGCACGAAGGTTATTAATAGCATAGAGCCACATCCCCAAGAACCATCTACAGTGGTGATGGCAGGACGATCCGGCGATATATATATCTGCAAGTAGTTGATCTATACAATGATGCACTTGTCTTTTTTATGCTCATCCTTGTTCTTTTTGCGGCGGTGGAACCCGCTATGCCTTTTAGTATCATGATGCTTTGTGTCAGGCTTGGTCTCTTTTGTCTCACTTTTGCTTTCAGTTTTGGCGCCAGCTTTGGGTTCTACCATGGCACTGCCGTTTGTGGTTGTGCTGGGATTAGCGACTGACAGTCGTGGTTTTGGCCCCGCATTGGAGTGGTTGGTAACATTAGTGCCTGTGCTCCACTGACTGTTCCGGCGAATTTGGGGGCTGATGCTAACGCTGAGCTCACGGGTGCCGCTTTTGGATATGGTGGGTAGCTCTTTGTAGTACTGCTTGTTGTCGTCGTTGACGTACCAGAAGTACTTGTTGCGGATATCGACAAACCGGCTGTCAGATGGGGTGATGTCTGGAATGGGTATGCTGGCTATGCTGGCCACCGTACTGGTCTTGCGTAGCGGGACGGACTCCATGACGTTATCAGTCGACATAATCGGAGCAAGAGTCTCTGTCCAGTACTTGTTGCGAGCACCCTGTTGAACGATGAAGGGTTTGTGAGAACCGACACTGCCTTTGGTTCTGATACTGGAGTTGGCGCTCTCGAGGATCTCGTCGTTGGAGACCAAGCGGTAGAAGAGAATGTACGGCCATTCGGTATCGAAGATCTGTTTAAAGGTCTTTTCCACGACTCTTCCCTTTTTGGCCATATCGTCGTAGAGCATCCACGGAGCATTATGGGCCTCGTCTTCTGAAAGATCACTGGTTGACTTTCGAACAACAGAGACAAAGTGGCCAGAAGAGATAGAAGTGCCTCTGTGGCAAACGGCACTCTCCAAGATGAGCTTATACTCGTTGGGAATTTCGGTAGCCTCGTCCTCGGCGACAAACTCAGGAACATTGATCACAGGCGGAACGATGATTCTGCGCAGCGAACGACTGGCAGACGAGGAATTGGAATTGAATGAATAGCGCTTGAGGCATATGGGGAGGATGGGTCTGCGGTTGACAAACTCCCGCGAGTTCTTCGCAAGACTGATGTCTTTTTTATCCGACATGACGTTGTCGTCGGTGTAGAAGGGCAAAAGACGGAGGAACATCCAGGCTGACAAGTTGACCTCCCTTGGCGTGCCTTCCTCCAGATCCTCCATTGTCCAAATGGATAACGTGGACGACCGGGTTCTCACGGATATTCTCGTGTTGTTGGCCTTGCTATTGGAGCGATTGCGGCCAAAGGTGATGTCTGAATTGGAGGTGCTGCGTTCGCGTGTGGCGGCGGTTCCAGCGGTTCCGCTGCTGATGTCCTCGATCAAGTCCTGGGAGTGCTTGTCCTTGTCCTTGCTTGACAAGTTTTCGTTCACTGTGGGAACCACGTCCACCACGCCAGACTTGGGTGGACCGCCCTGCTTTTGGTGGAGCGTCTCGAGCGTGGCTCGCCGTTCTAGTTCGCGCTTGACGCTGATGGAATTGTTGAAGTAATGCTCGAGACACTCCTCGAGGAGGATGTCGTCGGTGCCTTCTTCCGGAAGAGAGACAAAGAGAATGCGTTCTTTCGAGATCTTCAAGTCGTCCTCCTCGCTGAACTTTCCGCCGTGCTGGATCTCCACCTTGAACGTGAGCAACGGCATCGAGAGCGTTTCCGTCAAGAACTCGAACATGGCCGCCGAGTCTTGCTGCTTGTGAGAAAGCGCTTCTTCGAATCCGAGGCTCAGAAGCACCTCGCAGATACGCATGGTTATGTCTGTGGTGACGAGGTTTCCCGAGCGCAAGAGGTTCACGTAGAGCCGGAGGAGTGCCGCGAGCCTCGTCACCAAGTGGTTAGGGTGCTGGTTGGAAACGAACAAGATGGGCTCGAAGCTTTCGAGATTGGCAAACATGGCAAAGAGCAACGCATCGAGGTAGCACATGACGTTTTCCCAGTTTTCGGCACCCACGTAGTTGATGAGGCCGCCGATGCGGTCCTGGTTCTCGTTGGTCAAAAACAAGCCTTCTGTGCTCAACTGGAAGAACCTGATCAAAAAGAAGGTTCGTACCACATCTCCCTGGGTGAACGGGGACTTGAGGAGGGACACGATCTGGAGCGGAGGCGGTTTGGGGAGCCCCACTGCTTCGAAATACTTGATTATCGTCACCACAGCACTGGAGGAAGCTGTGTATTTTCTTGGGTTGACGGGATGAAAGTCGCCGGATGTTTGCAGGGCTGTTTTGTTGAGGCTGCCGAGGTACAGCTTCCAGAAGCTCTCGTCGAAGGCTGGATGCACCTTCTGAGTCGACACGGCATGGCTATGTCGATCAAACATTGCCGTCTATAATGGTGTGTCAAAGATAAGGTGTTGGAGTTTCGCGAGAATGGATTGGCGATAAAAGAAAGTGCAGCGAGGCTGGAAAAGGAGCCACAGCGCAATAGAGAATAGAGAGGGAGTAGAGAGAAGAGAGAAATTGCAGCAAGGCACCGGCAACTGGGTCCGGACAAAGTCGTCCATTGCTACTCATGTATATCTACGTCTGCAACTCCCGCATCTTGGCCAAACACTGGTCGAGCCGCAGATCGAGCGTGCCGTCGAGGTAGTCCTCGCGCGTCTTCGCATCGAGCTTGGTTTCTAGCTGCCGCAACGTGTCGTGGTTCTGGTGAAAGTAGTGCATCTGGAGCTGGGCAAACGCCTCGAACGACGGGTCAAAGAACGGGATGCGGAGGTCGGTGAACCGCGGAAGCTCGTGCTTGAGCTCGCCGTTGATTTTCTCGTAGATGTCGCTGGCGCCCTCTAGCTGCTGCTCCGCGTCCTGGAGCTTGCCCTCCTCGTCCGGCCGCTCGATCAACTTGTGCACCTTGGCGCGCAAGGCGTCGTAGTCCAACCGCTTGTGCTCGCGCTTCTTGATGGCCTCGTCGATCTCGATGTAGTACAGGTTGAACCGTGCCACCGGGTTCAACACTGTCTGGTGATACGGCGTCTCCAACGCCTTGGCCACTTCGTTGTGGGACTTTTCCATGGCTGCGAAATACGCCTGCGCCGTCGACGCTGCTTTCTCGTCCTGCGATTCGCCATAGAACGAGCTGAGCGCCCGCGCTATGCTGAGCTGGGCACTCTCGAGTCGTCGGAGCGTATCCAAATAGTGCTTCAACTCCGCGTGGAGCTTGCGGCTGTGTGTCTGCATGGTGCGATAGCGCTTTTCTTCAAATTCATATTCCGTGTCCACCGTCACGTCCACCTGCCCGGTCTTCACCAACACCTGTGTTCCAGCTCGGTTGATAGCCTTTTTGACCCCCGTCCACGACATGGCGGTTATTCTCGGATCCTAGTCACAAACAGCCACGCGCGAATCACAAACAGTACGCAGTAGCACAGCCAGACCCCGCGCCGTAAGCGGGCCGAGACATCGATGCTTCATTGATGCTTCATTGATGGTTTATTGATGCTGCATTGATTGTCGCCGGCGGCTAGGGACTGCAATTGCCACTTCTCTGCCCATTGCTTCAGGTGTCAGCTGGCGAATGCATGATTTGCGTCACAAACTTCCCCAGATACCGAGTGATGCAGGCCACCGTGAGCACCTCGTTCCGGATGGAAGTGGTCATAAGATGGTTGAGTATGACGTGGTTGGGAATCGCCAGGTAGTCGTTGGCGTTCGACGAGTAGTACGAGCTGTCTGCGCGGCGAAGCGTGGGCCGGTGTGCACCGTGGATGGAACTGGAACTGGCGCCAGCAAGACTGGTGGACATGATGCCTCCGGCAGCGTCGCTGGGAGAGTGTGGAATGGAGCTGCTGCTGTGGTTGGGGTTCAGGAGCTTGTTGAGCAACACGTTGTTGAGGTGCGCCGGGAGCTGCGGTGGTTCTGGAAGCTCGTACGAAGGTCCTTTCTGCTTAAAGTAGTCGTAGTTGAGAAACATTCCCGGTATCACATTCGAGTACTCCACAGGCTTCTTCTTCTCGGCAAGAAGCGACGACGAAGATACCAGCCCGTGGAACGGCGTGTATCCTTCTGGGTCCGCAATCCCCGGTGGACTCTTGAACCCTTGGTCTCCCTCCAGACTGCGTGCCTCGCCTTGCCGTGGGTCGTGGTGGGCATTGGAGTCCTCCTCCATGTACTCAACATGGCTAAACTCGGTGCCGCTCTCCTGCTTGCTGACGCTCGCTAAGAAGCTGGTGGACTTCTTGTTGATTCTATCCACCTCGTAGCGCCCAGCTTGGTATACGTCTCCCGTGGGGGCGGCAATGATGTTGGCATCGTAGTTTGTAGACGCTTCGGCACGGTGGGACAAGTTCTGCGAGTGGTTGAAGAGATGGCCAGCATCTAGCACTTCAAACCAGTTGAAGAAAATACCCTCTTGGTCCGTGGCCGTTGGAAGCTGGTCGCTGATCCGATACTCGTTGTTGATGACGTACAACAACTTGTGTACGCCAAGTGGAAGCTTGACGGTGACCGTGTACTCGTTCTCGAAATGCTTGGACCGCCGAAGACGGATCATATCTCGCCAGCTGGAAAACGAGCCGATAATGGCGATTTTCTGGATATCCTCTTTGGTGGTGTTCACCCACTTGATCTCCACAGCAATCAATTGCCGGATCTGCGACGAGCTGCTGTTCTTGCTGTTGGATAGCTCTTCGAGCCCACGAGCTGGCAGCCGGCGACCAACCTCGTTGGTCTGCGCCGGTGCATTCGGAGGAAGTATCTTGGTGAAGTCAACCTTGCTCCAGTCTGGTGTCGGGGTATCGTTTTCCAGCTCCACAATGTTGTGATGGTTCACTGACGCTTCTCCAGCAGACTCAGAGATATCCTCCATCTCCGCATCACTGTTACTGTCCTCGTCAGGTATGATGTTCCGGTTGAGCTCGGCAACATCGGTCTCGATAAGACCGGCATTCAACTCGTTGTACTCGTCTTCGATCAATCCGTTGGCAAACTCGTTTTTTGGCAAGTTGTCGTCGGTGTTGGATCCGGAAGCACTGGTGATAGGTCGGAGCTGCTTCTCCTGCTTCTTCTTGACTTCATGGAGAATCAAATCGCTGAAGTCCTCGTCCAACGAATGGTTAGCGGCATTGACCACAGACTTTCGTATGCTTGCCCCACCGTGTCTTATACCGGCTGTCGATTTTCTCGTGCTGGAGGTATTGTTTCCCATGATAGCAATGATATGCAATGGTAGGTATATCACAGTCCCGAAGATAAATAATTAGTGGGTCTTGAGCTGACCGGGTGGTATCAATAGAGAGTGATAGAACCAGCAAATATTCTATAATTAGCTAGATATCTTTTGCGAAATATTATGGGTGCTGAATCTTCTGTACATCAACCTGGTCGTGTGGTTGCCCATATGGGTTACATCATTGCCAGACACAAAGTTGGGTAATACAAGCAATATTACGTCATGCAGTGAGCCCTCTATTATTTAAAGATTAGCATTGGCGCCATGCTGCTAATGGCAACGATCGACGCCGGGGCGCTCACACGCTTCTCGATTCGACACTGATAAGGTTTTTCGCAGAATGTGATGGATTTGCATTTTCCAGAACCTGTTCGTGCAAGGCTACCCCAGCTTTGCTGGTATCCGGGGTGCATGAGCTGTAGCTGTCACTGCGGGATTGGCGCCGGCGCTCTTTGCGTAATCTCTCTTGAGTTACTCTGTAGAAGCCTCGTTTAATTATCGTCTCCACCTGGTCCTTGGAGAATTCTGGGTACCAAGGTTCAAGACAGGTCACTAGCCGGGCAAGCTTGATCTCCTTGTCTGTTGCGCTGAACGAACGCATCCAACTGTGGCGGCCCAAATCGACACTGCAAAGGTTCTGGAAGATGTAAAGTATGTTCTGCTCGATTTCCAACGTGAGCAGATTGTGATAGGAACCCAACCCCAAGTACCGCGCGAGCTCGTCGAGATTCAAACGGTAAGGGTACTTGGTGATGGAACTCACGTTTCTATGCTGGCTCGTGTTGTCGTCCATATGGTAAAGAGGCATTGTCTTCATAGTCGATAAGGCTACGAGTTTGCGTGGACACGCGGCCTGGGTTACTATCATGCGATACACATACAAATTGTGTGTGAACATGAACGTACAATAGGCGCTGTTTTGGTACACGCTTGCCCAAGCTACCTGGGTCAGTAATGGCTGGGCCGGCCCCAATAAAATATCAGACTCCGTAATGGGTGTTTCCAGAGATTCTCCTAACCATTGGTGTGGTTGGTACGTGTCAAAGTTCTGAGTAGTTACGAGATCGACTTGGTAGGGGTGAAACGTTTTGGGAAAAGGCAGTGGCATATCATCAGGTAGTAATGCGCTGGACAGAAAGAATTCATCATCTGGAGGGGTTGTAGGGGAACCACATGAGTTACTTCTGGACACTGTGTGGTGGTTTGAAGGAGGAGAATCCACTTGATCAAAAAACATGCCGTTTGAGAACGCGGGAACATTTGATCCCTTTATATATACCCGCCCAGGACTCGCGTGGCAAACTGTGCTTGCTGACCAGCCGCATATGAGTTCCGGCCTGCTGCGTCATCGGCCCTGCAACCGTACGCAACCAGAAAAATACGACCTCGCTAACCAGGCTTATCAATCCTCGCATATGCATCATTGCGTATGTGTGCACTGCTTGCGTCCCTGATTGTGGAGGTCTGTAAACCTGATGAGGTTTCCGGCCCTGTGAATTTATATGTGTGTCCATGCAGCTTGATGTAATGCTCGCTTAACCCCTATCAGGAGCAACACATTTGCACCCATATGTACCACACATAATAGGGAACATTGCATATCGAAACATTCATTGGAAAATGCTGACGGTGTGATCCAATATCTTGTGAAAAGGTTGCATTACCCCATGCATATCGGCATAAGTCTGTCTTATAGATTTAAGCGCCGAGAGCCACTTCAGATAAGACCGTAATGCAGCTGCATAACGTGCGGCGCGCATTCCACAGAATCACCTGCATGGGACGATTGCCTTCCGTGTCCTATAAGGAATAAACTGCTATCAGGATCCTGTCTATGCAGACACTTCTTACTAAGAGTCTAAATGTGGTGCTGAAGTTATGAATAAAACCGGGCTTGTAGGAGGTGGCTGCATTTTGGGGCGGCTGGGAACAAAAAAAGCTCGTGCAAAAAAAGGGTCCTGCTCTCTCAATTGACAATTCTATATATAGCTCTGAAGGATCTCTTCAGTTTAGGGTAGTTATGTTAGTGGAACTCTCATATCTCGTTCTGTATATTATTGAGAATTCTCAAATTTTAAACCTGTGCGGCTGAAGGAACTCAGTTTGATGGATGCAATTTTCAAAATTGGAGATGAGAACTGTGAAAGAAAAGCCAGAAGATCAATGATAAAATATAATTACTGTGTGAATCTCTTGCATCATTACCAGGAATACTAACATCTACATTTCTCGCTTCTAATATTTTACTTTTATTCACCACACTATGCCATATGTGCCTCAATGATGTTCTCCACCACCATAGGAACATCAGCCTTCAAGTACCGTGCATTCATCAAAACTTGCAAGAGCTTCTTGACTCCAAGACGAATGGGAGGCTCGCCTGCCGCTGCTGTATCTTCGAGCTGTTGCACAATCTGGCGTCTGTCTGCATCGTACATGAACCCAATTTTCTCCATGACCCGCAAGAGTTCACTGGTCTGTGTGATTTGGTTGACCGCAATGGTATTTGTGAAGCAGTCGATCAAGTTCATGTGCTTCAAGACCGAGTACTGCGACGTGGTACCAATAATCAATAACCGACGGCCATTGGGAGGCTGTTTCGTAAGACTCACCATGAGGGTCTGGAGAATGTCATTGGAGAAACGGGGGCCAATCGGCACATAGTTGATCAAGGTCTCGATCTTGTCGATAACAAGAATGTTTAAGGGTGACTTGTACACATCACGGAATGTGGAGTCAATGGTGGCGATCTTCATGGGCTCCAGCATTCCTACAAGACTCTCGGCAGAAAGCATTTTGATGAAAGGAAACTCGGACTGCAACGCCAATGTCAGAGCAATGGCGGTCTTACCAGAACCGGGTGCACCGTGGAGAAGAATGGAGATGAGTCTTTCCGTCTCAGACGACTTGACCTCGTCGATGAACGCCCTGCCCTTGTCGAAGATGCTGCCGATATGCTGTGAGTATGGAATGATGCCATGAGGGGAGTTCTTAGCGAGGTCCTCTTCGTTGACACCGAATGCGGGCCGGACTTCGTTCAACGCATTCAAGAAGTCGTTTCTGGTGAGCTGCATTTTAGAGATGTCTGAGTCCACCTGGGCCACCGAGCCGGTCTTGGTGTGCTTGTTGATGGCAAACGAGGTGGCTGAGTTGCAAAGACCCTCGAGCTCGGCACCGGTAAAGTTTTTCGTGAGCGATGCGAGCTCCTTGAGATCCACATCGGGCGCCAACAAGCTGTTCTCGCGCATCTTGGCGGTGTGAATGGCGAGAATGTCTTTTCTGCCCTTCTCGTCAGGCAACGAGATCTCGATCTGGATCTCGAAACGGCCGGGACGAAGCAAGGCGTTATCGATCAAGTCCAACCGGTTGGTCATACCGATGATCAAGATGTTGTTCAACTGGTCCACACCGTCCATCTTGGCCAACAACTGGTTGACCACGTTGTCGCCCACGCCGGTGCCGTCGGACTTGGCCAGCCCACGCTGCTTAAAGACGGAATCGAGCTCGTCAAAGATGATGATGTGGAGCTGCGAGTTCTCGCCCTTTTGCTTGTACTCCTGCTCCGCGTCCTTGAAGAGGTTCCGGATGTTTTCCTCGGACGCACCCACGTACTTGGAGAGCATTTCCGGGCCGTTGACCACCTTGGGTTCCTTCACGTTCAACATCTTTCCGATCTGTCTGGCGATCAACGTCTTACCGGTACCTGGAGGGCCGTAGAGCAACAAGCCCTTGACGTGGCGCAACGCGAGCTTCTCCACGAGGTCGGGGGAGATGATACGGCTGGCAAAGGCCCGGCGGAAAATCTGGGAGAACTCCTGTTCCAAGCCACCGATGCCCATGGTTTCGAGCTTGAAGTCGGGGTTGATGATCGGGTTGGCTCTTGGCCGGCTTCTGGTGCTGCCCACGATGTTGATCGGCAGGCCCTCGCGCCCCACAAAGAAAGGTTTGGTTTGCCTGATGAGAATGCCCTTGGCGTCGAAGCGGTCCTCCATCTTGACGTCGGCCAGAAGCTGGTCTAGGTCGATCACCTGGACGCCAGTGACAAGAAGCTGGAGCACGTTGCCCTCAAAGTCCATCACCATGGGCTGCGACGGCTGCAACACCTGGTTCTCGTAGAGCGACAAGAAACGGGCCACGATCTGGTCATGCTTGACGGGTCTATCATGGGCTTTGCTGCGGGCCTTGAAGTCCACAGAAACCTCCACTGCGCCCAAGTACGCTGCGTGCGAGTTGTTGTAGAAGATGTTATACGAGTCGACACGCACCGGTTGGTCCAACGACCAGCGTCCCCACAGCCTCATGTGGCCTGCTAGTCCGACGGTTCCTGGAGCTGTGGTTTCGTCCTTGTGGATGGAGTACACAAACTGGCCGTCCATCAATACGGGAGTGTCATTGGGTGCGTCAGGAAAGTCGCTGGGATGGACGGCAATTCTGTTTCCCAAGGCACAAGTGGCCATTGCTGACTGGGGGCAGTTTGCCACCCGGAGCTCCTTGCGGAACAGCCTGAGGGGTTGCTGGGGCTGCTGGGGTCTGTTGTGTGAGATGGATGCAGTCCCAGGACTGCTAGCAGTCACTTTGTGGAAGCCGAGCTTTTCCATGGTACGCGGTGAGGTGGCGGTTGAACGTAGGCGTGTGGGTGGGAGTGCAGCTACTGTGTGTTGTGTGCAGGGCGGGTATGTGCAAGTGTACTGTCCGGTAATCGTGTCGTGTAGGCATCTGCAGGATTCGCACCCAGTGAGACTTGCCTGCAGGCCCGCCTCCAGCGCGTCGGGCTGATTCGATCCCCCACGCGGTCCGCGATCCACCCACGCGAGTGCGCCTGTGTGCAGGACATTTGGTGAACTGTTTGGGACAGGTGTGGAGTACCATTGGGATGGCGATGCCACTTTTCGGTGTGGCAGTGCTGTTAACGTGCAGTGCTAGACATAGATACTAGTGCTGTACATAGATACTAGTGCTGTACATTGCCACATCCTCGGCTGTTCGGCCAGTGCCGAACACCAAACAGTCAGAGGCAGTGGATGCAGACGCAGGATGAGCTAGCTTCGCAGCTTCGCACACGCAGGGCATGCACCTGAACAGATCAAGACGCATCACGCGCATAAACCGCAGACGCCATTTGCGCTCCATCGTTGCACCGTTGCAATCGCAGCTCCGGATCACAAGCAGCGCCGCACTGGCTGCGGCTAGATATTCCGCAAAAGAAACAAAAGTCCCTAGCCACCACATTCACGCTATCATCCCACCATCATGCACCCATTGTGCCATTTCCACTACCATTTCCACTACCATTCCCACTTCTACTTTCTCTTCCTCTTCCACTCCTCTTCATCCCTTCACCCGTCCCACCCCTGCTACCGCATCCGGAAGCCCCGACCTGCTTACCTAATCAGCGCCACAGTTGGCCTGTGATCGTCCTTCTGTCCGCCGTCCTGCCCACGGTGCTGCAGCAACATATGCGTCGCTGGCGGTATGTGCCGGAGCCCGACCTCGGAGCTGCAGCCGTGGGTGCGCAAAAATATGTGGCCCCAGTGCGGGCGACATGCAAGGTCGCAGTCCCAAATTAGTAATTAATCGGTCCGTCTAGAACCGCGGCTGCTTACGCGCGCAGTGGTATAAAAGGCCCGCGGCGCCGCGGTTGCGGCACATTTCAACCATGGTTGCATTGATTCAAAAGCCAGCTCCTTCTTTCAAGAAAACCGCCGTCGTGGACGGTGTGTTCGAGGAGGTTTCCTTAGAACAGTACAAGGGCAAGTGGGTCCTCTTGGCCTTCATCCCATTGGCCTTCACCTTTGTGTGTCCCACCGAGATTATTGCCTACTCCGAGGCGGTCAAAAAGTTCCTGGACAAGGACACTGAAGTGTTGTTTGCTTCCACCGACTCGGAGTACTCGTTGTTGGCCTGGACCAACGTGGCCAGAAAGGACGGTGGCTTGGGTCCCATCAACATTCCTTTGATTGCCGACACCAACCACACCTTGTCCAAGGACTACGGTGTGTTGTTGGAGGAGGAGGGCGTTGCTCTCAGAGGCATCTTCTTGATTGACCCCAAGGGTGTGTTGAGACAGATCACCATCAACGACTTGCCTGTCGGTAGATCCGTCGAGGAGTCGTTGAGATTGGTGGAGGCGTTCCAGTTCACCGAAAAGTACGGTGAGGTGTGTCCTGCCAACTGGCAGCCAGGTTCCGAGACCATCAAGCCTGGTGTGGACAGTGCCAAGGAGTACTTTGGCAAGGTTAACAAGTAGATTATAGAAATAGAAGCCAGAGACCAGAGACGTAGAGCAGTAAGGGGCAGGAGCCGGTTTTGGCCGCGGCGGCGCTTCGGGAGGCCGCGGATTTACGGTGCGGCGGTGCTGGGTTCGGTGGGTGCTGGTTATATGCAGGTTGTGAATTTTGCATCCCTACACCCACAGCGTGCGCCTAAGCGGACGGTGGTGACTCGGCAGCATGTCCGACGTCTACTTCTACAAGTACTTGGTGAATCTGCAGGTGTTTTTCCGCAGCGCTCATTCGTATGCGCTCGTCAACTTGCGGCCGCTCGTGCCCGGGCACGTGCTCGTGTGTCCGCTCCGCCTAGAAGCGGTGCGGTTTGCAGACCTCTCCTACGAGGAAGCGCAGGACTACATGTCGGCGTTGCAGCTTGTGCACCGGTTCATCATCCACGCCTACCAGGCCGACTCGCTTAACATTGCCATCCAGGACGGCCCGGATCTGGGCCAGTCGATCCCGCACCTCCACACCCACCTCATTCCGCGCTACCGGACCGACGGCTTTGGCGACGGCATCTACCGCCAGTTGGAGAAATCCGACCTCGAGGCCGGTCTCGACGACTTCCACCGGCGCAAGGCTGCGTTCCGGGCCGGCGGCGGCTTCCAGTCGGTTCCGGATTCCGACCGCGTCGACCGCACGGCAGAAGAAATGGCGGCGGAGGCCACGCGCTTGCGCGAGCGGTTGGCGGCGTGGCGTGTTGCCAACGAGCACCCGCCGGTCAATGGCGGGCCCGCGGTGGCGGGCATGGAATAGAGCCAGTGGTGATTCCGGGGGCGCTTGACCTGCAGGTGGCTGCACTCCGCTCCTGCAGGCGGCGTGGCTTCCGGCTTCATGCTCGTCACTGCATTGCATTGCATCTGCATCAATCAGCACTTGATCCCGTTCTGACTTCCGACCTGCGATGCCCGACCCTCTCGACGAGATCCAGTGGAAGAGCCCCGAGTGGATCCAGCAGTTCGGCCTCCACACCGGCAACGTGCTCGACTACTTCTCCGAGTCGCCGTTCTACGACCGCACCTCGAACAACCAGGTGCTCCGAATGCAGTTCCAGTTCCAGGCACCCCCGGCCAACGTGCATCCGCAGCAGTACATCCAGGACAAGCTCACCGAAATGACCGGCATTGAGTTCGTGGTGGCGTACGTCCGCGAGCCGGATTTCTGGGTGGTGCGCAAGCAGAACCGGACCGGACCTGAGTCCACCGTCACCGAACAGGACTTTTACATTATCGGCGCCAACGTGTACCAGGCGCCCAAGGTGTACGACTTGCTTTCGTCGCGGCTCCTCTCGAGTGTGCTTTCCATCAAGACGCTGGTGGGTTTGTTGAACCAGATGAGCAGATACAGCATTTCCGACGGCGGCCACGTCTATCCGTCCGCTGCCGACGCCGACCGGACGCGCAGCACGCATGCCGCCGCGTCCAGCATGCCCTCGGCGGGCACATCCGGGGGTGGTGCCGGCGCCACGCCCATGAAGACGCCGGCGGCGTCGGTGCCGGCCAGCGTGGCCCCCACCGTTCCTGCTACGGCAGGGCCGTTGTCGCTGGCGCCCAACGAGATCTTTGGCATGAACCACGAGGTGTCTGTGTCCGCATTTGGGCTGTTGCTTGCGGGGGCGGTGTCCGGCACCGACAGTATATATTTGGACGACGTGCCCACTTCTGGCAAGGGCAGCACGCTTGCGCAGTTGAATGTGAAGGGGGGATAGAAAGGTGTATAAGACAGAGTGGTGAGAATCAGACTGGTGAGAAGCAGACTGGTGAGAAGCAGACTGGTGAGAAGCAGACTGGTGAGAAGCAGACTGGTGAGAAGCAGACTGTCAGTAGCACAGAAATTTCTTGAAATAATGGAGTTGACTTTATGTGGTTGACTTTTATGCTTAGAGTTTGGCTGATGGTTGATTACTGTCGAGTGCCGTATGGTGATCATGGCAGCTGTATAACAACAGAACAAGACAAGTGTAACAGAAAAGTGTACTGGAAAACATGATACTTCACCATTGTGTAGCCTCGCACCATCGCTCACTACAGTTATCCAAACTTCTCGTCAGGCTCCATTGAGTTCTGTCTTGCTACCGCTCTGATCACTCTGAGATTGCTTATACGCTATACATCACTCCAACGCTACAACTCATCCTTGGCAATCTCCTCGGCCTTTTCGGCCACCTCCTCAACCGTCTCGGCCTCCACACTCTCCACCGTCTCAGCACGGGCCTTGGCAATCTTGAGCGTCTTCACTGGTCTGTCGCCACGGCTGGTCTTGACCTTCTCCATGTAGTCGACCACGTCAAAGCCGTCCAAAACCTGGCCAAACACAACGTGCTTGCCGTCCAACCACGACGTCTTTTCGGTGGTGATGAAAAATTGCGACCCGTTGGTGTCGCGGCCGGCATTGGCCATCGACAACCGATACTTGCGGTCGTGCTTCAACTTGAAGTTCTCGTCAGGGAACTTGCCGCCGTAGATGGACTTGCCGCCAAAGCCCTGGCCGGTCTCAAAGTCTCCACCCTGGAGCATGAATTGCGGAATGATTCTGTGGAAAATGGAGTCGACGTATCCAAAACTGGGGTCGTCGGAAGCAGCCAAGTCGCGGAAGTTCTTCGCGGTCTTGGGAACGACGGTACCAAAGAGTCCAATGGTGATGGTGCCGATGGCCTTGTCGTCCTCGACAATGTCAAAATAGACCTTGTCGGTGATTGGCGGGTTCTCGGGGATTTCCTTGGCCTGGACATTGGCAAAGAGCACCCAGATGATACTGATGAGCACGGCGACAAAGGTGATGGTTCTCATGGTGGAGTGGCGAGAAGTGCGGTGGCACGAATGGAGAGCGGGCGCGTGCGGGAGGGAGTGCAGGAGATTAGCGAGGGCGCACGCGGGACGAGCGCACAGCGGGACGTGGGGGCGCTCGGGGTCTTTCGATGTTCGGTCTGTCGCTGTGGCTGTCGCTACTCTCGCTGTCTCTCCCACTCTCTCTCGCTGTTTCTCCTACTCTCTCCCACTCTCTCCCACTCTCCCACTCTCCCACTCTCCCACTCTCCCGCTCTCCCGCTCTCGCTATGTCTATTCCTATGTACACTAGAACGTCCGTTCTCCCTTGCGCTCGGCCTCGAGCTCCTCGCTGGCATGCCGCTCCTTCTCCTCCAACCGCTCCAACGCCCTGCGCTTAGCAATCACCGTGCGCGCGTTTCTTTCTCCGCCGTTCTTCTTCTTGCCCTGCTTGTGTTCGCGCAACGGCTCCAAGTCGTTGACAAACTTGTGCTTCCACCGAAGCATGTACTTTCTGGTGGACACGTCGATGCCCAAGTCCTTCATCTGCTTGGAGCTGGAACCCAAAAACTTCTGCAAGTCGCCTTCGAACGTGTCCAAGTGCTCGCTGCAGTTGCGGCCTATGAGCTTGAAAAACGTCTCGAGATCGTCAACATTGTCCCTCGTGCGGGTAGAGGTGTTTGTCCTGAACAGCGGGACGGTCTGTGTAAAACTCCGCACGAACACTGGTGCCGCTGCAACAGTCCGCGCCACCGAGGGTAGCGTGCTCCGGAATACTGGCAACATGAAGACCGGAACTAGCCAGGCCCAAATTTTTCACGGTCGCACACCCGCACACCCGCACACCAGGTATACCGGCAGGGCCACGCCGCCCTACTGCTAGCACTGCACCTCTACAATTCGCTGCGCTCTACTACTCGCTGCGCCTCACTACTCGCTGCGCTCTACAGTTTGCGATAGGCGTGTCAATTGCTGCTCTAACCGTAGACCTCTACAACAAACCCTTGTTCTTGAACTCCTGCAACAACGAGTTACCCAATCTGGCGGGCGATCTCTCGACAACAACACCGGCGCTCTCCAAGGCGGCGATCTTGCTCTTGGCGTCTCCCTTGCCGCCGGAAATAATGGCGCCGGCATGGCCCATTCTTCTGCCGGGCGGAGCACTGACTCCAGCAATGAACGACACCACCGGCTTGGGGCCGTCGGCTCTGGTCAAGTTGTGCTGCTTCAAGAACTCACTGGCCTCCTCCTCGGCAGTGCCGCCGATCTCGCCGATCAAAATGATGCCCTCGGTCTCCTTGTCCTCCAAGAAGAGCGTCAACGCGTCGATAAAGTTGGTGCCGGGGAAGGGGTCGCCGCCCATGCCGATCACCAACGACTGGCCCAAGCCCACGCCGGTGGTCTGCGCCACCGCCTCGTACGTCAACGTGCCCGACCGCGAGATCACGCCCACTCTACCACGCTGGTGGATGTGCGATGGCATGATGCCGATCTTGCACTGGTCGGGAGCAATCAATCCGGGACAGTTGGGGCCCACCAACCGGGTCTTGGACTGCGTCTTCAACATCTGCGCAATGCGCACCATGTCATGCTGGGGAATACCCTCGGTGATGGCCACCGCCAACTCGATTTCCGCCTCGATGGCCTCCTCGATGGCTGCCGCCGCGATCGAGGGGGGCACAAAAATGGCGGTGGCGTTGGCGCCGGTCTCCTGGATGGCGTCGCTGACGGTGGCGAACACAGGCCGGTCCAAGTGCGTCGACCCAGCCTTCTTGGGGTTGGTGCCACCCACAATCTGGGTGCCGTAGGCAATGGCCTGCTCGGCGTGGAACGTACCCTGACGACCGGTGAAGCCCTGGTAGATGACCTTGGTGTCGGCGGTGACACGGAGGTTCTTTATGGTCGACGCGTAGTTGCGGAGAGGTGCAGATGTCGAAAGAGTACGAATTGACTTCATAATGATGTTGTCATTTTGGATGTTGGCGTTTTTCGGAGCGGGCGTGTCCGGCCAAATCCCGGGCACGGTGGTTCCGGGAGGGGTACGGCGGCGTGCGGCGTGCGGCTGGCCACAGAGTGCACTAGTGCAAGGGACGTGGTGCAATTGAGTGGTGCAGTAGCGAGCAGGGGTGGTGAAATTGGCTGTTTCTTGCTGTTTCTTTCGTTTCGTGCTGTTTTCTTGTTGTTTTCTGCTGTTGCTTGTTGTTTTCTGCTGTTGCTTGCTGTTTTCTGCTGTTGCTCTGTTTTCTTCTTTCACGGCAGTGCGAATTTCCACCTCGGCTTTGACAGCTGGTGGACCTGTCAACGACCGGGAAATGTGGGCGCTGAAAAGAGGAGAATTGGCGCGCCAGGAGAGCGGTTTTGGCAGATTCGCTCGGTAAGTTTCTGGAAGATGCTTTAGGTTGTCCCCGGCTGGCTAATTCTCCGCCAATTCTGTCCCACTTTTCCACTGAGAAGGTGTGCACAATTGCGTTTTGGCAGATTTTCTCGCCAAGTCTAAGACGCTAGGGTTGTACTCGGCTGGCCAATTCTCCGCCAATTCTGTCCCACTTTTACACGGAGATGTTGCGCACAAATGTGTTTTGGGAGATTTTCTCGCCAAGTCTAAGACGCTAGAGTTGTCCTTCTGCTCGCTAATTCTCCGCCAATCTGTCCCACTTTCTCTTCCTTCCCACTTCACTCACTTTCTCTTCCCTTCACCTCCCTAGTAATTGAACAAGCTCTTGTAGTACAAGCACCGGCTCTCCAACATGTCCCAGTCGTCCTGCGAAATCCACATCTCGTTCACAACCTTCAACCGCGCATACACACTGCTGCCCTTCCATGTGAGCACCTGGGGGTCGATCTCCCGCGGCGGCGGAAGCACGTTCACCTGGTTCACCGAGCCCTTGTCGCAGATGGCGTCCACGGCATCTAGGTCGATTTCGATCTGCGTCGCCGCCTCGATCTCGTCCAACTCAGCGTCGTCCAACTGGATCTCCTCGAGCGGCTGCTCGGCATTGGTGCGTTTCTTCTCTTTGTATTGGTCGGTGAGCTCTTCCCGCTGGGTGTCCACCTTCTTGCGTTCGTTGGCAACGTAGTCCATGATCTCGTCCATGCTGCTCGACGACAAAAACTTGGGCCGCCAGATGTTGATGCGGTCGGACAACACGAGGTCGTAGCCGGAGATGGTGGCCAACCCGCCGCCCACGATCAAGAGGTTGTCGTAGAACTTCTTCGTCTTGGCAAAGTCGGTGGCGATGCCGGCGTTGGTGATGGACTCGATGATGGCCTTCTCGAGCGGCTGCACCACCGAGTGCGACAGGTTCTCGATGGTGGACGTCTTGGTGGGCTTGGGCTTGGAGTACGGGTTGCCCTGCTTGATGAGCAGGCGCTCGTCTCCGATCTGCACGAGCAACTGGTCGTCGGCCAAGTCCGCGTAGGCCACGTTGTTGATCATGTTCTCCTGGGCCTTGGAGTACGGGTTGTTGGTTTTGCCGGAGTACTGGTCCACCGACGGCGCAAAGAGCCGCTTGCGGTCCTCGGCCGACGCCGTGAGCTGGAACGCCCGTGGGTAGAAGAGCGCCAACGGCGCAAGCATCACCTCGTCAAACACCTTGAACTGGTACTTTTGCGTAGTCTCGAACGGCTTGCGCTTGTAGAAGTGGTAGAGCTGGACGGCAATGTCCGCGTCCTGGAAGGTGGCGTAGTCGTGCTTCAACTGCTGGGCGAGCTCGTAGTCGTCGTTGCGGCTGGCGAGGTCGAGCTCGCGGTACGGAAAGTTGCTCTGGAGAAGCATCTTGGCCAACGTCTCGGTGACGTGGGCGCCGCCGTAGTTCAACACGATCCGCGAGTCGTTGATGGCCAACCCTTCGTCCACACATGTCACGGTGGTGGTCTGCGCCCCGACGTCCACGACGCACGCCGACGACGCCCCGGCGCCAAACGTCGCCAGCACGGCCTCCTGGAGGATGGCCACCTTGCCGAAGCCCACGAGCCGCAAGAGAAGCGCGAGCCATGTCTCCACGTACATCTTGTCGTACAAGTCGGGAATCACCAAGATGGCCTTCAACGTGCGGAGCGGCTCCCGCACGTCCAGCCGCTCCAACCCGTGCATCACCACCTCGTAGAGGTCGCCCAACAACTGCTGCGGCGACGTGTACGCCGGGTCCAGGTCGTTGAACTGGCCGTTGGCTATCGGGTACCGCATGGAGTAGCGCCGGAACTGCGGTCCGATGGGAAGCTTCAACGCCTCGTCGCCCACGTACACCTTTTGGAGCGTGGCGCCGTCGCCCACCTCGAGCCACTCCTTCTTGTACGGGTCGTTGTGGTCGGGAATGTCCTCGGGCTCCTGCCGGCGGTTGAAGTTGGCGGCCAGCTCGCGCGAGTTGGGGAGTATCCGCCGCTTGTAGTACTTCATGCGGGCCTTGAAGTCCTTGGTGAGGGTGTCCAAGTGCTCGTTGAACTCGTCGCCAAACAGCACGCTTCCGTCCTCGGCCACCGTCCGAGCAGGCTCCGGCTCGTGCTCGGAAACGTCTGTCTCGCACGGCACGGCGATCACCATCGGCACCGTTGTGGGGAACGCATCGGTGGCACGGCCGATGCGGAGGTTGGCCGAGCCGGGCTGGATCACAATGGTGTCGTAGCCCTGCTTGGCCTTGTCCTCGCTGACTTCTGCGTCGTCGTCGTCGTCGTCGTCGTCGTCGTCCTCGTCGTTTTCCAACGCGACCGCAGCTGCTGCCGCTGCCTCGGCCTCGGCCTCAGCCTGGGCCTTGGCCTTGGCCTCCTCTGCCGCCTTCTTCTTCATCTCCGCCTCGATGTCCCCCAAGTTGTAGTCGTCAAACGACTGGATCTCGTCGTCCTTCTTGATGGTTTTCTCTATGTGCTTCATCTTCTGCTGGAGCACCTTCTCCATGCGCCAGTTGCGGATGAACAGGATCTGCTCGTCCTTCTTCAAGTAGTCCGTGTAGTAGTTCTTCTGGTTGATCAACGCCATGGACCGGATGTTCGTCAACCTGAACTTGTTCTCCTTCTCGAAGCGGCCGATGCCTGCCCGCTTGAGACTCTGTGCTATGGTGGCCGCCGCCTTCCGCCGGCCCTCTTTCCGTCGCTGGAGAACCTCCGCAGACGTTTTTTTGGGCACTTTCTTGCGCTTTTTATCGGGACTGTCGTCGTTGGCGTCGTGTTCGGGAGGTTCTGTCGAGTTTGGCGGCTCCAAATTCTCATTGGGCTCCAGCCGCGGCTCGATGGGCTCCAGAAACGGCTCTGCCGGCTCCAGTTTGGGCTCGGTGTTGTCTACCGCCGCGTCCATGGTGGGTTCCGTCAGCATGGTTTCTGACGAATTTGGTGAGAATTTCGCGACGTGGGTACAGGCACAAAAGTCAGGTGTTCGGAGAGAGGACGGGCCAGGATATTATTGTGTGCAATTCAACGATGTACGTGTGTTCTGATTATATAGATGAGGCAGGCGCATGAACCTCGCTGGCTGGGCAGCGGCGGATCCGCAGCCATCTGGAGCCGGTTCTGGCGCCGTACTGCAGCCGAGAAGTTGGTCCAGTGTCAATTTTGGCCACGAGCAGGGGTCTGTCGTGCCGCTGGCAAGTTCTGCCAGCGGGAATAAGAAATATAGTATGGAAGCTGTAGCGTAGCTTCGCGTGGGGATGAGGTGAGGTGATGAGGTGATGAGGTGGTTGAGGTGGTTGAGGTGGTTGAGGTTGAGGTGATTGAGGTGATTGAGGTGATGAGGTGATTGAGGTGATTGAGGTGATTGAGGTGATTGAGGTGATTGAGGTGATTGAGGTGATTGAGGTGATTGAGGTGATTGAATAATTGTTCAATAGGTTCAATTGAGTTAATTGAGGTAATTGTCAATTGTGTTAATTGAGTAATTGTTCAATTGGTTCAACTGATTGTCAATTGGTTCAACTGAGAATTGTCAATTTATGACTGTCAGTGTTTTAGTAATGCTGCAGCAACACCAACAGGTGGCAGACACACTCTCAACGCTAGTAGTCCAACGGCTTGCGGAGCACCTTCTTCTTCTCCTTCTTGGCCACCGGCTTGCGCGACTCGTTGTCAAAGTCCCACAACTTCTTCTTCCACTCCGCAAGCGTGCTGTGCATCTCAAAGAGCCGGGTGAGCTCCTTCTTGTCGCCGTTGTTGCGTTTGGGATGCGTCTTGAGCGTGCTGTACAACTGCTCGTACTCCTGGTACTTGGCGCGGAACTTGCCGGCGAGATTGGTGTAGAACTGGGCCCGTTTGGCCACGCGGTCTTCGTCGTCGCCCGACTCGTCGATCGACGACGGCGACGTCACCTCAGTGTCGCTCTTTTTGCGTTTGCGCCGCTCCACGTCGTCCGACGACGACACGTCCAGCCGTCTCTTGAGCGGCGACGCACTCACCGGCCGGTTTGGTGTTTTGCTCACGAGAAGCCCTCCGCCCAACGCTGCCGTCAGCACCGGCCGTTTCGGGGTGGCCTCGCCGTCTGGCGGCTTGTCGCAGATCTTGCGCCGGAGCGGGTGGGTTTCCAGAAACCCGAGTCTGGTCAATGCATTGTGGGTGTTTTTCAACACAAAGTCTCGTTCGTCGTCGGCGTAGCTGGCGTGCCACGGCCGCAACTCCTTGTACGCTCTGTCTTTGAGCACGAGATGGTTCTGGGCCGTCTGTGCGCTGTAGGCAAACACATCGCCGCCGGTAAATACGTCGGCCGGGTTGTAGGGCTGGGTGTAGCTGGCGACGACGCTGTCGACCGTTTTTGGCGGCGCGTGGAGCTGCAGCACCAATTCGTCCCTGGTGGCCGGCCCGAGGGCCAAAAACGCCAAGAGCGTAGCGGTGGTGTCTGCGGTGCTGGCGGCTGTGTCTGGCGGCGTTCCGACCACAAACCGGCCGTAATTCTTGGCCTTTTGCTGTCTGACCACCGGCAGCGCAGATGCAGGTCTTGGGGGAAGAGACGGCAACGGCACCAGCGGAGCAGCAGACCGCATGGTGTGGTCGCGGATCTGCCGCTTGTCGGTGATCACCGTCCATTTGGACGTGACGCTGCCTAGAAACCGGTTTTTTTCGTAGATGTCCATCGGCGAGTTTTCGTTCTGGACGGAGCACGGGTACTCGTGGGCCGGGGAAAGCCGTATGGAGATGTGGCCGTCGCGGACCACGAGCTTGGGACGGGTTTTGGCCGTTCTGGCATTCCTGACAAAGTCGGGATTCAACTTTAACGCAATCGGGTGTCCGCCCAGAGACGGCAGGAGGGTATAGTTCATGGCCTGCAAGTGGAGCACGGTGAGGAAGCCAGCGACGGGTGGGAGGTGCAGTGGCTATCTCACAGGGGGCTTACAGGCGTGGGAATAGTGGGGAAGAGAATTGACTGGTGGTAAGAAAAACTCCTGACTCCGGCTTTACCTAATCTGGATCCGATCTTTGTGCGTAATGGCGCGGAAGGCTGCGGGGGGTGCGGGCCGGGTAGATTCGAGCACGGCGACAGGCTAGCGGGAGCGGGCATGGGGCCGGGTGAGACAGGTGCGAGGGCGAGGGCGACGGGGGCGAATGCAGTAATTTTCCGGGGACGCTGCGGAATGGGGCGGTGGCTGCCAACGGTGGCTGCCAACGGCACCTGTTGTTGCGGCCCTCTTACCAGGAGGCGCGGGCTCGTAATGTCGCAGCTGGGGCAACGGTTGCGAAGGCGGAGGAGGAGGAGGAGGAGGAAGGAGGAAGGGAAGGGAAGCTACTGGTAGCTGCAGGAGGTTACTGGCAGCTGGAGGCTACTGGCAGCTGGAGGCTACTGGCAGCTGGAGGCTACTGGCAGCTGGAGGCTACTGGTAACTGCAGGAGGCTACGCAGGGTGGTGTTGAGTTTTGTATGTGGCATTGTAGTGACTATAGCTGAGGTGGTCTTGCTCTAGATTGTACTGTTCTGATTCGTTGCGCTGATATCCTGATCTCTGGCACCTCTGGTACCTCTGATATCCTGATATCCTGCTCTCTGATATCCTGATATCCTGATCCCTGATATCTCTGATATCTCTCTGATATCCTGATATCCTGATATCTCTCTCTCTCTCTCTCTCTCTCTCTCCCCCCTAGATCCCCAAAAACTCCCGCCACGTCGACCACGACTCCATCTCCACATCATAGATATATGCCATCGAGTGCCGCAACGAGCTCTGCAAGTACTGCGGATGTGTGTCGTAGAAAAGCATCACCAACCCCCACGTAAGCACCGCAAAGTACTTCCACAGCCGGTTGTATATGCCGTGCTTGAGCTTCTTCTGCTGGTGGTCCGTCAAGTCCCGGAACGCCACCTGCTCGCCGTCAGCCAAAAGACTGAACCGCGGCTGCGCACAGTTGAGGTACTTGTCCAACGCAATCTTGCCGGCCGCCAACAACACCCTCGAAAAACAGTACAACGTGATCTGGTGGGTGATGCCCGCGTGGAAGTAGCCAAAGTGCTGCGAGTACACAATCCACGCGCCGAAACTGCCGGCAATGAACTTGACAGCTCCCTTGGACCCGCCTAGAACCTGGTCGTGCAGCAACACCTTCACCGCCAACTGGTAGATGGTTGCAAACGCCGCCAACACCTCGGCGTGGGACTTGGTGGCCTGGAGCACCTGGGTCAACCGCGGCTTCATGGGACCGGACCGGTAAAGGAGGTTGATCACCAACGCATGCGAGAACCGGAGCTTGCCTCCGTACACGACACCGTTCCTGGCCGACCGGACAGCCTCCAAAAGCGGTCTGTACAACGGGTTGCTCAACGCAGACATGGCCTAATAAATAAATACTGCAAAAAATACGGGGGAATCAATCGTCGTTCCGCTCTGAAACTCGCACAGTACGCTGCTGCTGCTACTGCTGTGACGAAAACTGGTTTTCCGAGCACCTGGATCCGTCGAGACTGTTCCAGTATATGTCCCGAAGGAAGATGTTTAGTTTGTGGGGAGAGTGCAGGAGAAGCCGAGGCCGCTCGCAGCCTGCAGGTGGCCTCCTCCAATCTCGATCCACCCACGCCATGGCCATTTCCGGCGCCCCGCGCGCGACGGCGGCGGCGGCGGCGGCCTCCCCCGGTGGCTCGTCGCACGCTAGCCAACCAGCGGTATTGTATTTACGCACGTGCGCAGCGGACTGCGTAACCCGCGGACTCGCCCTCGCTCGCGGCCGGTGGGTGCGGGTGCGCGCCGCCTGCAGGACGCCGTCCCGTGATACACAAATTTTTTTCAGCCAACTTTCCTGTTCACACCACCGTCACACAAAGTTGGTTTTTCTGCGTTTTTTCCGCCAGAGAACAGGTCCTTGCGAATAGTGCCACCGTTCGCTATATATTCGTCACCAAATTTTGTCTCCCCAAAGTTTGCGTTTGCATTTTACGGTTTGTGTCTGTCTTCAACAAAACAGCACACCCGCATACTCCAATTGCCGCCTGATCCTACGTCTCCTAGGGTTGTTTGCGCCGCCTGAATTGGTCCTTTTCACGTTTATTGACTATCCGTGGACTTCTCTCTGACTTTTCCTCGTTTTTTCCACCACCAAAGTCCGTCTCCACCTTTGCCACCATGTCGGTTTCCTACGCTAACGTGGCTGCCACAGGCTCCACGCCCGAATCACAGTCCGCCACGCCGGTAGCCGAGCCCGCTGTGGAAGTCCAGGTTTCTGAGGTGTCCCAGAAGTTGGCCCAGCCCGACAACACCGTGGTGAAAGACGAAGAAGCAGCACAGGAAAAGACTGAAAAGACTGAAAAGACGAAAAAGACATTGGCCCCGGCCCCAGTGCCCACCAAGTCGGTGTGGGGTGCCACCGTGAACCCACAAGCCATCGCTGTGGACGAGCACAAATGGCCCACGCCCGACAAGGTGCTCAAGTTGGAGCTGGAAAACCCGGCCAAACCGCAGCAAAAGTTCATCAAACCGGTCACCAACAAGTGGGTGCCCATCAATGCCAAAGTCACGCTTGCCAGCCCCCGTCCCGGTGCCCAGAAACAGCGCAAAAACAAGAAGCGCCAGGGCCAGAACCAGAACCCAGCCTCGGCCCACACTCTGGTTCCCGCCTCCTCCCAGTCCCCCGCGGCCGCTGACTCTCTGTCCCCCTCTATCCAGTCGCCACAAACGTCCCAGGCCCCTGCGCAATCCCCCAAACTCTCGTCTGCCTCGGCCGACGACGACAAGAGCAACGGCCAGTCGAAGAACTTTCGACGCTTCAACGGCAACGGCAGTCCTCAGTTCAAACCGCGTTTCGGCAGCCCCCAACAACCACAGCAATTTTACCCCCAGGGCCAGAACGGCTTCTACCACCCACAACCTTACCAGAACTACCAGGGCTACTCTCGCGGTCAGTACCGGGGCTCCAGAAACGGCGCTCCCGTCATGAACGGTGGGTTCGTGCCTCCTCAGTTCCCTAACGGCATCATGGGCTACCCCCAGACCCAGATCCCACCTCCCATCTCGCCCAAGCAAGACCCCCTGGAAGCATTGACCCAGCAAATCGACTACTACTTTTCTTTGGAGAACTTGATCAAAGACATCTTCTTAAGAAAGCACATGCATGACCGCGACGGCTGGGTCCCCTTGTCATTGATCTTGAACTTTAAGCGGGTCAAAATCATCCTTAACGGAATCCAAAACAGTTCAGATCTGCCTAATGTCGATCAAGACGCCGTGGTGTTGGCCTCTCTTGATCACTGCAAAAACTTGGACATTGACTACGTCAACGGCAAGACCAAGGAGTCGGCCTCCGTAGCCGATATCAACCTTCGTGTCAAGGACAACTACAAGCAGTGGTTGCTCCCTGAAGCCTAAAGGTTTTGTGCATCTAATACCGTTCCTGAACCAGAATAATACTAAAAAGAAAAAAAGATCCCAGCGTAATAGAAATTGTTTATCGCTATTCTGCTCTAGAATGGCTGCGTCATATATATAGCCTTGCACTCACCAAAAAATTTTTATGGGAATAGACATCTTCATAAATCGTCCAGATCGGTGCTATGCGGTCCCACCTGAGCAACCTCCACGTCGTTGTCGAGCGCCTTCCTCTCTTTGATCTGGCTGAACACCTCCAAGTTCTTGATGATCTTTTCGTCGGCAACTTCCGAGTCCAATCCATCGAGGTACTCGCGGGGAATAATCAACGGCCACACCCACTCGGCACAGATTGCAAAAAACATCAACACTCCTGGGAACCCCACGGCGCCTCTAGTTAGCGTAATACCAAACTCAAACCCAAAGGCAATGAGCTGCAACACTAAATAAATGTAAAAGTACTTCTTATTCGGAGTCCGGTCAATTTGACGAAACACCTCCGGGCACTGGGGGTCGTTTTTGATATAGTTGTCGTCCATGAAGATATACCTGATCCTGTTGGTGATGATGTTCTCGTGTAGGCCGGTAATGCCCATGATGAAGAAGAGTCCAGACAATACCGCTTGCGGAATAAGTCCCAAGACGACCAAGAATGGCCGCGACATCATGGCAAACGTCATGATTCCTTGCATGGTGTTTGTTATACGCTGTTCTACCACCAGCAATGGTTTGCCTGTGATGTGGTCGTGGACAACTAGAGACTCGGTGTGAAGTGGAGCTTGGGGAATCAATCCGTTGGGGGCCGGAATACCAAGAATGCCAGCGATTCCAGTGGTAACTCCCAATAATGCAAAGTCCCAGTGGAAGGAGGAGGGTTTCTTCAATGGGTAGTCCTTCAGCTGAGCCATCAACGAGGAGACGTTATGGTCAAAGTAGAAGAGAAATGTGAGCAAAATTGCAAACGGTACTGCGAGAAAGACATCGCCCACGCTAATATTTTGCAGTGGCCAAAAGTGGATAAACCAACCGTGTGGTCTTCCGGCGCCGTCCAAAGTTGGAGCAAACGACTTGGTGATGGGCAAGCGTGCAAGCTCGGTTTCTTCCAAGAACCCGCCAAAGTGGATAAACCCAGTGAAGAAGATTACGGCAGCAGGAACACCATAATCCACAAATATCTTGCGAGTCACGGTATTAAAGTAGTGGAGCTCCGAGCCAAAGATATGGCTGCCCACCCCACAGCCCACCATCAATAGTGCTAGCATCACCGACGCATATCCCGACGCTATATCAACGTGGTGGAACTGGCCATTTAGAAGCTGGATGGCTTTCTGGATGTAAACCACGCAAATAAAGAAGCCGAACACATCGCACGAGTACAGGCTGATGATCTTGAGGAAAGAAACAGCATTTGTGAACGCTAGAATGAGGTGGAACACCATCAGCCACAAGTAAATCCAACACATAAACGGAAAATACGGGGTTCCTCGGGGCTGGATGAGTTCGTAAACGGTATAACTGAAGATGGAAATCGGTCCTGTGACTCCCACGATGCATAAAGGCTGGCCGGAAAGAAGACCAAACGCGACGCCAGCAAAAGCGCTGCTCATGAGGACCTCGTTGACGCCGTACAGGTTGTCTGTCTTGTCAAACATATCCTGCGCGAACGCAATAGCCGGAAGGAGGTTGGTGAAGAAGATATACGTCGTGGACGGCACCACGCGGTAGTTCCAGGCGTCGGTGAAGTCAGACTTGTAGTAGGGTAGTCGGGTTCTGAGGTCGTTGTACACACCATAGCCGGTGTATTTCAACCCGTGGAGCCACAGCAGGCTCCTGGCCGAATTTCGAGCGAAAATCTTCATCCAGAGACTGCTGGTGAGTGGCAAAAGTTTATAATAAAGTTACAAAGAGTGTTGATTAGTCCTGCAGCTAGCCCAGATGCCAAGGGTGCGCGGCTTGGCCACGAGGACAGCAACAGGGCACGTTTTGGGTATTTTTTCAGCCAGACGTTGTGAGCATTTCTGGCACCTATGAGGCAGTGTGGGTGTTTCTGCGTGCATGTTGGTGGCTCATATAGGTGCAGGTAGTCATCTGAGAACGCGTGATGGCGAATATAAGCAGATCTTGCGAAACGCGCTTGGTTCCAACAACCATAATGCGGCCGCCGCTGCTCTAGAGGAGCCGATTCTCACCAATACGGGCCGCGGTTCGAGCCTCACCATGCTGGCGACAGTTGAGTGCGATGCGACTATTATTACGGCTGGTATACTGAAGAAGAGCATTGTCACCAATGTTGCGGCGCACAATATCCAACACAAAACACCTTCAATTGCACTTTTAAATGCCGTGGAAACGCTACAGCGCGTGTACGAGGCCCGCTATAGAGTCTGGGGTCTTTCTGCACCGGTAGTATTTGACTATGGTGCTATAGCATCGCAGTTCGACTTGCCGGTTCACCCGCAAGAACTCTTGGTTGACGGTCTGAAAAGGACACTATTTGACTTGTACAGAGCTCGCATGGCGCAGTCCGATCCAAGCATTCCAGACGAGAGAGTCCAGGAAGTTCAGGATACTGTAGGCGTCATATACGCAGATGGCGATGAGCTAACAGTTCTGTCTTCGTCTGGCGGCAACTTTTTCAAGATGCCTGGACGCATAGGTTGTGCTGGCGTGTTGGGCGCCGCCGCCGCGGTCCATTTCCATGGTTCCTGGTGCATCAGCTGTCTTTGCAGTGGAAATGGGGACGACATCGTTCAGATGAACTTGGCTGCGACGCTCGTTCGGCGGTTTGAAGATCCAGATACTTTTGCATGGCGGCTCGTGTCGTACATCCAAGACGCTGCCGCGCCATTGACCTTGCAGGCACAAGACTCTCGTGGAAACAGCATCATCTACGTTGGCGTCTTGTGTCTTCTCCGACACTCATCTGGCGAGGCGCGGCTTGTGTATGCCCACAGTACAGAGACGTTTTACTTTGGGTATCTGAACGGCAAGGTGAACACCGTATTGAGTCGCAGTCGAGCAGGGGTGTTTGTCCAAGGCGAGTATATAGTAGCAAGGTGACAAGGCAGTGAAAAGGCAAGGTGAAAAAGATAGTTTCAAGACATAATATGTCAACGTGATCTTACTCCCAATGTCCGAACTGAGCTCCGACTCTCTCGTCTCCTTTCTCAACTACACTTCTTACTCCAATTACATTGATTTATTCCTATTAACGGGAGGTAGCGTGAACCTTCTGGAAAGCACCCTTAGCTTGTTGCTTGGAGAACTTGGACAGGGCACCGCCAGCAGCAGACTTGGCCTTCTCAGCCTTTCTGTTAGCCTTGGCGAGCTTCTTGGCCTCCTTGTCCTTAGCCAACTTGAGGTCTCTGGCATGCTTTCTGTCTTGGGGTTTTTGGGATCTTCTCTCCTTGATCAAGTCCAACGAAGCACCGACAATAGCTCTCTGGTGCTTGACGGCTCTTCTGTTTCTTCTCTTGCTGGTCTCCTCAGAAATACCCTTCTTATGTTGTCTTCTGTACAAGACAGTCCAAGCAATTCTTCTTGGGTTCTTTCTCTGGTGGAATAAGGAGGCAGACTTGGACGAAGCAAATCTGAACACCTTGGAGTCACCTCTGACAAACAAGGTGCCTCTACCTGGGTAGATCTTGTTACCGGAAAACGAATCGATTTCAACCTTCATTTGTTTCTTCAGTAAAAATTTTACCCGACTTAACCAATTTTTCAGCGAGAACTCAAGTGACACAAAGCCCGCGGAGCTCGCACTTAGGTAAGCGGCCGCCGCCAGCCAGGGCTGTGCCCTGCACGTGCCGCGGTCGCGGCCTACCGCCATCGATTTTTCACATTTTTTCGCACACACTAGTTTGTAACGACCGGAGTGAAATAGCACAGAGATGGTAAGTAATGACGGAGTGTGATATGAGCTTGCTCGGTATACTAATGACAGGCCCCTAAATCTAAGAACCAAGAAAACATCAACGCCAAGTTGGGTTTGGTGATCAAATCCGGTAAATACACCTTGGGTTACAAGTCGGTTGTCAAGTCCTTGAGAACCGGAAAGGCCAAGTTGATCATCATTGCCGGTAACACTCCCGTCTTGAGAAAGTCCGAGTTGGAGTACTACGCCATGTTGTCTAAGACTCAGGTCTACTACTTCCAGGGCGGTAACAACGAGTTGGGTACCGTGTGTGGTAAGTTGTTCAGAGTCGGAACCATGGCTATCTTGGATGCTGGTGACTCTGACATCTTGTCATCTATCAACTAAGTGTGTATTAATAGATATCATAGTTGGAACGTGTAGTTTGGTCAACAAGATTTGTGAGCCATTGTGCCTCTGAGCAACTGTTCTTTCTCATGTTCACATCTATGTTGTTCATTATTCTCTCGAGGCTTCCAGGGCATCGCGCTGTCGAAGAGATCTTGAATCCTGTCATTACTGTATCCTCTTGCCCTGCTTTTGAATCCGTTTAGTAGTTTATTCTTCATTCTGCCATCACATTTGAGTCATTACCTCTGTCTTCTCGCTTCTTCTGCACCTAGCGCTCTGCCCCCTGGGTAAGCTGCTGCTCCAACTGTTCAATGGCGGCCTCCTCAGTGCGTATCAACTCGTCAATGTCGATATCGTCGCTGGTATTTTGCTCCAAGGTACCACTGTTGTACGCCTTGAGCCGTCGGCGCTGCTCGTCAATTGTGGCCCTGTACTGCTGCATGCCGCTCTTGAGCTCCTCGTACTCTTGGCTGCATGCGTATATCCGGTCCATCACGCCGTCCTCGTCCAAATGAGGATACTTTTCCACCAAGTCTGTCACGGTGGAGCACAAAGTGTCCACTGCAGGGTCTTCCCCACAGGCTGCTACGATCCACCTTTCCGTCTGGGAGCTGTGTTCCATCTCGCCACCCATTTCGGGGTACGACAACATGTCTGGTACTTGTACGGCGGTTCTTTTGACGTCGGTGCTTGGTTTATTCAGGGTAAACTCGTTGAAACTGTGGTCCAAATAGACAGATTTGCCGTCTTTTCGCTCAGGACGTACCTCGATATGTGCTACTTCCAAATCGTCGTCGCTGGTGCCATTGGGTCCTGCGTAGCCTGGATTCTTCTGGCGTATTTTGTACAACGCGTACTCCTCAGGAGCAGAATCCTTCAATAAACTAGTAATGGGAGCATTGCTGTTGAAGGCGTTGGTGAATATACCTGTTTTCTTGAACTGGAGCAGTTCTAGAGACTCGCACAGTACTTTTGTCCGCTCCAAAAAGTAGTCTAGAGAAGGCATGTTTGTAAACAGAGTGAGGATCCGCGTCAAGTATGAGTGTGTTATTGTGCAGGAATGGCTGCAAACGGAGAACGAGAAGAGTGCACCTAAAGGGGAGGCCGCAAGGGAAATTTCGGCAGACGATGGAGCTGTAAAGCGGTGGATGTGGATCTCTGGGGGGTTTGGATTGTGGTGCTCGAAGGACTTTTGAGGGGAACCGGATTTCACGAAAAATGGATGCATTTATGCTGCACCGTCTACTGAAATTGTGGTCTGTTTGCGTTATATATACAGTATTTGACTCTTGTTTCCTTATTGGAGTTATTTCTGTTCGAATCCTTCGGAAAACGCAGTTTTGGCTTCTTCATTCCTGCCTCTTCACTATCTTCATTCGAACAATTCCACCAAAGTCCGCCCTGCTATAACAAATCCAGCAACCACCTTCCGCGCACGCTAATTGTCGTAGCCATCCACTTGGCACCGACTGCCACCATGGCCATAGTAGCTATCGACCACTAGTAGTTTGGTCCTGCAGGCATGTATGTGGTTTCGTCCTGCAGACAGCACCACTGCGAATCTGTCTCTTCGCGACAGGCTTCCACTCCTGTCATTCATCTACTCCATCCTGATCAACTAGTTACTTTTCGTTTCTGATCCTTTTTTGCTTTTGTCTATCTTCTGCGTTCTCTGCTGTTCCCCCCACAGCTCATGGACAAATATATCAAAGACAGAAACTACTATCTAGCCTTAGGGCTTGAAGGCTCCGCCAACAAGTTGGGCGCTGGAATCATAAAACATGGCCGAGGACAGTTGAGCGACCAAAACCGGGCAGAGGTGCTCTCCAACGTCAGAGACACTTATGTGACTCCTCCAGGAGAAGGCTTCCTTCCTCGGGACACTGCTCGACATCACCGGAACTGGGTTGTGAGAGTCATCAAACAGGCGTTGAAGGACGCCAACGTCAGTGGCAAGGACTTGGACTGTATCTGTTTCACCCAGGGACCGGGCATGGGTGCTCCGTTGCAGAGTGTGGTTATTGCTGCCCGAACGCTTTCCCAGCTCTGGGAGGTGCCGCTCGTTGGCGTGAACCACTGCGTGGGCCATATCGAGATGGGCCGGGAAATAACCGGCGCCCAGAACCCGGTGGTGTTGTATGTGAGTGGGGGCAACACCCAGGTGATCGCATACTCGAAGCAGCGCTACAGAATATTCGGCGAAACCTTGGACATCGCCATTGGCAACTGTTTGGACCGGTTTGCCAGAACCCTCAAGATCTCCAACGACCCGGCACCGGGGTACAACATCGAGCAGATGGCCAAGAAGGGCAAGCACTTGGTCACGCTCCCATACACCGTCAAGGGAATGGACTTGTCCATGTCGGGCATCTTGGCCCACATCGACTTGCTCGCCAAAGACCTCTTCTCCAACAGCAAGAACAAGAAGCTCGTGGACGAGGAGTCGGGCGAGCCCATCACCGCAGAAGACTTGTGCTTCTCGCTCCAGGAAACATTGTTCTCGATGCTTGTGGAGATCACCGAGCGGGCCATGGCCCATGTCCAGAGTAACAAGGTGTTGATTGTGGGCGGCGTGGGCTCCAACGAGCGCTTGCAGGACATGATGAAGTTGATGGTTTCCGACCGCAAGAACGGGTCGATTTTCGCTACCGACGAGCGCTTTTGCATAGATAACGGCATCATGATTGCCCATGCCGGCCTCTTGGGCTACAGAATGGGCCAGACCAACGACTTGAAGGACACGGTCTGTACCCAGCGATTCCGCACCGACGACGTCTTTGTTAGCTGGCGGGACGACTAGCACTATACAATAAATGCATTGGACTAGTGGCATTGCCTGTGGTCCTCCTGACCTCCGGCGCCGCCTATATCTACCGGTTTTTTAAAGACACCTGTGCCATTCATCTACTCGCGGGTGCCAGATACGGACCGGACATCCTTGTGTAGGAAAAACTCTATTGCCGGCTGTAATGGGCCTCCCCGTAACGTAGAGTCGTCTGTAGCGGACAACTGACAGCCGCGTAAAAGACTGGCCAATTTGCGGACTTTTGTCCCGTCCCACTTTGAGGCGCTTTTCTTGTAGTCATGGCTCAACGCGCTCTCGGTGTCCCGGCTGGACTCAAACACGATTTGGGCCTTGTCGTAGCGGTCTTTTGAACTCGGGGGTATCATCAGCACTGCCTTGACGGTGCCGAAAATTGACATGATTTCTGCCACCACATCCTCGGTGAAAAGTCCGTCTAGTTCGGGTTTGCGTTTCCACGAAACCACGCATGGTGCGGGAGCAGAATCGTCGTTCCAGACAGCAATTCTTGGTCCATCTAGCTGGCTGGAAGACACATAGCCCGTGTTATCCTGACGTAGACGTTCCTCTAGTTCTTGTCTTTTCTTCAAACCCTCTTCCCGGAGTTTTTCTATATTTTGTGGGGTAGAACCGGACTCTTTTTGGTGCTGTTTTTCAGCAAATTCTAGCTTCTCACGAAACGCTTTTATCAGTTCGGACGCTTCCTGGGTGCTCTTTTCCTTAGAAAGCCGGAGTCTTCGTATCCTGTCGTACTCCAAACGTAATGCATTGTTGTTTAAAATCTCATAAATATGGGAAAGGGCGTGGAATTTCGCTGCTGCTTCTGGCGATGGATCCTTGTCCGGATGGTACTGGAGGGCTTTTCTGCGGTACTGAGACCTTATTTCTGAACCTCCAGCATCGCTGGATACTCCGAGAAATTCGTAGATGTCGGTCTGACCCGAAGCAATGGACGATAAGATATCCATGATTTTCGCGATGAGAAGAGCGCACAAGAGGGGTGGATCCGGTACAACATTTATGCCTAATTTACAACTTTTATTCTAAGCCTTAATGGTTCTCAATCCGTGGTTGGATCTGAAGATGGCGTCACCCTCGGCGTAGCCTCTACCCAAGCCGAAACCAACTCCCAACCATACGGGGAAAGCTCTTCTTCTGAAGAAGAGGACAGAAGCCAAGACACCGCCGCCGAAACCAAGACCGGTCTTGATCAAGGTGTTGGAGAGGACAACGTCCCACTGGGTTAGTACTGTTGATGTGGAAACACTTGGTGTGGACCAATTGGGCATTGAAGTGTGGTGTGGACTGAGTGAACCAAAGTGAAATTTACCAAATAGATTCTGAATAGGTGCCGCATTTGACGGTGAAGCATGGAAGGCTGTTCAGGTACGAGAGGTGACTAAGTGAGGCGTGTGGGACAGCCCGGGACAGCCCGGGACAAGTGGAAAATGAATCGTGAAAAATTCACGAAAGCACAATTCTTGATGCAACACTTTGAACCTTTCAAATCAACAGCTCGGGTGGACTTAACCGCATTATCTGCACGGTCTGGCGTTCGTATTCCTCGTATTTCGTCCTTTTATGTCTTTCTGAACACTCTTTTCTGGCCGTAGCCCATTATACCTCAAATCAAGGTTCCATTGAATCGGGTTTTTGCAGTCTATGTGAACAGCAGCGCGGCGGCCGCTGTATCCGAGAAGCGCTGGCCGTCAATGCCTCGCTGTTGTCTCTCTACGTCCATCAATTCGGCTCACCATAACCACCGGACCAGAGTTTCCAAAATGACATCCCTCGGTCTATAACACACAAAAGTCGCATACATACCTTATCGTTCAACAAGCTCTGCGATGGAGTAGCAACTTTCTGGTCGGACATAGTAGCTGCAATTTTAAACTAGAAACAAGTTTCCAAAAATGGTGGTTGACGCAGTGGATTTTGGTTGGTCAACGAGCGTCGCGTGAAGGTCATGTGAGCCGCGGCCAGAAGGGGAATGAGGAAAATGGAGGAGGAAGCGGCTGGGACTCCGAGAACGGAACTAGGCGGCCGCAGCCGTGTGTACGTGCATATGAGCTGGTCCTGTGGCCATGGTCCTCGTTGGCTGGCGAAATCACCACTGTAGTTTGCCGCGGGCCAGCGTCGCAGTTGCGCCGTCGTGGCCTGTCGGTGCGGATTTGGCGCCGATTTGGCGCCGATTTGGTGCGGGCTCGCGGCTGCTTCTCTCTAGCGCCCGCGACGCCCTTGCATGCACACCGACGCATCACTATCGGTCGCTATCTGTGCTCGCTATTTGCTCGGCACTACTCTCGCTAGCGCTACGCACCCCTACCTCCCACCCCTACCTCGCTAGCCATTTTTCTTCTCGCGGCCACCTACCTCCTCCATCCCTGCCTTCCGTCCTGATGAAAGACAAGCGAGGTCGCTCCAAGACGAAGAAAACATGTCTATCGTCCCACCGCCAGTCGTCGCCGCCTGCTGCCAGAGTCAGAACCGTTCCCACCACCCCGCTAGACCGGTCTCTTCTTCTCGGTAAACGCGGGCAAGGACGCACCCGTCTCCACAAAATCAAGTCGTTGAACAGGATCGAGATCAGATCCCAGATCCCGCGCGTGCTGACGCTCCTGACCCCGTTGGAAGAACCGGGAAAGAACGACGAGCAGGTGTCACTTCTTTCCAACACGTCTCACTACTCGCTAGCGCTGCGGCTCCTCAGTATCGTGCCCAACGTGTTCCATGCTACCCGCAACTACTACAACGACTTTACTACTATCGACTGGGCCACCGCGTTTCTCCTGGCCAACCGGTTCAATTTTGAGCTCCGGCACCGTCGCTGGATCGTTGGCGACACCAAGTCCGGCGACGATGAGAACAGCTCACTAGCCCAGGAAACCAGCATCCCCTACTACTACAAGGCATATATGATCCTGGGCAAGTGGGTGCTCATTGTCGTCATTGGCTTCTTGTTCTCTCTCATAGCATTCACCATCGACAAGATCGAGATCTTGCTCGTTGGCTTCAAGCACGGCTACTGCCGCAGCAACTGGTTCGCCAGCCAGGTGAGCTGCTGCAACACGGTGCCCAAGCCCAATGTGTTTAGATCGGGCCTGGTGTTCCAGAAGAACAACTCCTGCCCCGACTGGGTTACCTGGGCCAGCTTCTTCAACGGCCTTCCCTTCCCTGCCCGGCTCGACTTTGTCGTCTACGTGCTGCTCACCCTCATATTGGCATTCTTGGCGTGCTCGGTCACCCTCACAACCAACATCGCCAACCGCCGCGTGTTTGTCAAGCAAAAGGTGAACTCCGGAGACGGGTCGATGGCCGCTTCCAGTGCGTCGTCGCTCCACAACGAAAACGACTCCTCCAACACCAGTGTGGAGTACCACGAAAAACACGCATTTGCAACCTTGAACATGTACACCGCCTACGGCTCCGGCGTCCCCGAGGTCAAAACCATCCTTTCTGGCTTTGTTATCCGCCGCTTTCTCGGCACCTACACCCTAGTGGCTAAAACAGTAGCCTTGATATTCGCAATCGCATCTGGCATGGCGTTGGGCAAAGAGGGGCCATACGTGCATCTAGCTACCTGTGTGGGCAACATCATGACCCGCTTCGTGCCCTACGTCAACAATAACGACTTTATGAAGAAACAAATCTTATCTGCCAGCGCCTCGTCCGGAGTGGCGTTGGCGTTTGGCTCGCCACTTGGCGGGGTGTTGTTCATTCTCGAGGAAATCAACCATTATCTTCCCTCGCACCAGCTCTTCCAGGTGTTCTTCTGTGCCATCACCTCCACCCTTTTCCTCAAGTTCTTGAACCCGTACGGAACCGGCAAAACGGTGCTCTTCGAATTGAAATACACCTCGGATTGGGAGTCCGTGGAGCTCTTGTTCTTTGTTCTCATTGGTGCGGCCGGTGGTGTCTTTGGCGCTTGTTTCGTCAAGTTCACAGGCTGGTGGGCCAAAAACTTTAGAAAGCTAAAGCTTGTTAACGGACACCCCATCTTCGAGGTGTTCCTCGTTTCTTTGATTACCGGCCTTGTTACATTCTGGAACCCATACACTATCCAGGCAGCATCAGAATTGGTGTTGGATCTAGCCACGCCATGTTCCGCCGAACTCGACCTGAGCTTGTGCCCTACAGTCCACACCGAGTTTCTCCGCGAGATCAAGAGTCTCCTATTTGCATTTATTGTCAAAATTGTATTGACATTCATTACGTTTGGGCTCAAGGTTCCATGCGGTATCTACGTTCCTTCAATGGTCGTGGGAGCATTATTTGGCCGTATCGTTGCGATGTTGATCCAGTGGTGTAATTACTCGTTCAACTTGAGTGTCCCGGCTGGCGACTTGGCCACTTCAACATCAGTAATGAGATACATCTGCTCTCCAAATGCAACCAACAACGAATGTGTGGACTTGGGAATCTACTCCATGATCAGTGCTGGAGCCTTCATGGCGGGTGTGACGAGGATGAACATTGCCCTAGTCACCATTCTTTTCGAGCTTACCAGCTCGTACACCTACGTCTTGCCCATCTCGATCGCAATTGCAGCAGCAAACTGGGTGGGTGGTCTATTGGAGCCAAACTCCATTTACGGCGCCCTACTCATCCACAACGATTACCCATTCATGTCATCTGAGACTGAGCCTATTGATCCCTTTGTGAAAACTAGGGACGTGATCGACGACCGCGAGGTGTACGATTGGACTGAGCATGTCAGTTATGATTCCATCAAGTCCAGACGGAGTACTAATCCTCCCAGTCTTCAAAACTCACCCTTGGTACTGGCAAGTGGGATGAAGATCAATCAGGCAGGTCGAGGTGCGGTGTCAAACCACGTATACGACAACGACAAGCTTTTCATTGACATTAGCGATTCGGTACACGTTCCGATGTCCTACTTGAAGCTGAAGCTCCATATGCTTGCAGACAAATATCTTCTTGACGGGTGTATTCCGCTCATCAGACACCACGTTTGCGTGGGTCTCATCTACTTTTCCGAATTGGAGTACTCTCTCGACAAGCTCACCGAGTTTTGTCTCCAGAACGAAGTGGTAGAAGATCTCTTCTGCAAATTGGCAGAAGAAGATTCGCATATGGATGCCAATGCTGACCTCAATTACAATATCCTTCGCCAACGCTTGGAGTTCTTAAAGCGGCAAGCAGGAGTCCAGATAGACTACTTCAATTATGGGTCGCAAGAGGAATACGATGAAATGAACGATGAGCTTCGGGGCCTTATGACCACCTTGGAGTCATTTTCCGACCTCACGGGTTTCGTGGACTACTCCCCAATATTCTTGAATTATGACTCCGAATTGGCATTGGCTCATATGATATTTGACCGCATCGGGAACCGGGTGATTGTATTGTTGAGAGATGGAAAGTATTACGGAGTGTTGCATAAGAAGGTGTTGATCGATTACTGTCGACAGGCAGACGCATAGTTATGACGAAAGTGGAGATCTTATAAAGAAATCAATAAAATGACGACTGATGTGATTAAGATATACAATTAGTAGGAGGAGAGATGTCTCACAAACTGTATGAGAGAACAAAAAATTCAGAAAAGTTGCAAAAATGATAAATATCAAGAATAGTTCCGCAACACTCAAATTTCTCTACTGTGTTTCTCATATGATTTAAAGTAAACTCGACATACCCCATAGTCGTCTACATCCGTCTGACCCGTAATTATGCTACACCCTGCTACACTGTTCGAACCGAAACAGCTGCGGCGGCCCGCATATTTTCCTGCACCTGAGACAACCACATTTGCAACCAATTTGTATAAAAGACAACCATTCTGCCCCCTTGCACAATTCAACAAAATGCCCTCGAAAAAACACGAAACTACCGATTTGGATTATGCCAACAACTATGTGCGCTCTGGAGCCTTGCCGGTTACGTGTATTAGCAATGTGGCCAATGCTACCCAAGGATACCCGAAATTGCAAAAACTCAAAGATTTGAAGAAACAGCAAATTCGGAAACACGCTATTTTTCCACGTGGAGCAAAAGTCCAACCCAAGGATATAGTCAGTACCCTTCATTCATGGATTCATGACTTCAATCTTCAGTTTGATGTGATTATGATAGGTGCTTTAGTGGACAATCAGTTTATTCGTCCTATCCTCGAGCAGCTTCCATTGCACACACTTTGCGCCAAACCGGGATTTCTCTTCGTCTGGGCCACGTCTCGCAAGATCCAAGAGTTGAGCAGAATCCTTGCTGGCGAGCAGTGGAACAAAAAGTTCCGCAGATCAGAGGAACTCGTGTTTGTTGCCGTTGATAAGACGTCGCCTTACTACCCTGGAAACGACAGCTACAGCAACCCTGACTGCTTGTTTGAGACGCAGCAATGGCACTGCTGGATGTGCATCACTGGCACAGTCAGAAGGTCCACTGATAACCATTTGATACATTGCAACGTTGATACCGACTTGCAAATGGAGGCCAAAAGGACGTCCGACGCCGATTTCAATGCCGTGC
Organism: Meyerozyma smithsonii; assembly: GCA_030570235.1. NCBI lineage: Eukaryota > Fungi > Ascomycota > Pichiomycetes > Serinales > Debaryomycetaceae > Meyerozyma > Meyerozyma smithsonii. Next base: position 68,500 of record JAJLVE010000001.1, on the reverse strand, counting down.
CTGATGCAATGTACCGGGTAGCAGAGAACTTTTGCAATGCCAACCGGCGGTTGCACATCATTCCGTCCAGAACAGGCTACAACACTCCAGTTCGGCTCCGGTCAGGATGGGTAATCATGAGCCCTGACGTGATGGTGGACAACTTCCATCCCCTACAGTATGAAGAAGAGCTATACGCAAAATCTACAGTCAAGTTCACCAGCGGAGGCCGTTCAGGGCCGCAGGTGCTTGTCCCACAAACCAAAGAAATCGAAGAGCTAAGACCTAAAAGTCCGGTCAACACGTCCAACTGAATTAGTATTTGTCAAGTAAAGGCATGCTCAGATAGGTTGATGAATGTTGGAAACGAAATTCTCAGCATTGTAAGACTCTGAGTGAGCTGAGTTGGTATCATCATAACATGAAACTTACATTTGAAGTCTGGTAATGTTACTTGCAGAGTTTGCATCTCGCATCGACTTATTTCTTCGGACGGGTAACCATACACAGGTGTACCGGTGTACCTCCATCCAGACAAGAGAGGTGCGCGGGTGCCAAAAATGTCGGCAGTAAAGCCCGAAACCGAGGCATCGGAGAATATCGGGAATAAACTACGGGTGTTTGGAGGCCACACGAGGTGATATCAGCTGGCGCTTGGTGCGGCTCCTCCTGTAAATGCTTCCCTTCTTCTGTAAAATTCCGGATTACAGAGGTGTAAACCACAGTGTTTACGAAGTCAAAATGCAATTCTATCGCTAATTTCTCTAACAAGCTAAAGCTGGTGTTACCATTCCTCCACAGTACTACATCTGAGATCAGCAAATGTTTTAGAGCTATCATTTCTGCAATTTTGTCGAATCACAAATCGGGTGTCGGCAATTGGTCCTGCTTGTAGAAGTGCGGGGACCCCACCCCGGCCTTCCCCAGGTTTTTCCGCCGGGGTTAGCATATATATAAGCCACTGTTCTGCCCATGATAGTTGCAGATAACGCACTGATTTGATACTAATGTCTACGAAAATATCAGTCAAGAATCCCATCGTGGAGATGGACGGTGATGAGATGACCAGAATCATCTGGCAGTTCATCAAAGATAAGCTTATCACTCCTTATTTGGATGTGGACTTGAAGTACTACGACCTTGGTATCGAGTACCGTGACCAGACCGACGACAAAGTCACCACCGACGCTGCAGATGCCATTCTCAAGTACGGAGTCGGTGTCAAGTGTGCTACCATCACGCCTGATGAGGCCAGAGTCAAGGAGTTCAACCTTAAGAAGATGTGGCTTTCCCCAAACGGAACGTTGCGTAATATCCTCGGTGGCACTGTTTTCAGGGAACCAATTGTGATTGACAACATTCCAAGAGTGGTGCCAACATGGGAACAGCCCATCATCATTGGCCGTCACGCCTTTGGTGACCAGTACAAGGCTACCGATATCGTTGTTCCCCAGGCTGGAGAATTGACGATGGTGTTCAAGCCAGCTGACGGATCCGAGATCAAGACGTACCCCGTATTTAACTACACGGCACCTGGTGTGGCTCTTTCTATGTACAACACTGACCAGTCCATCACGGACTTTGCTGAGTCGTCGTTCCAATTGGCGTTGCAGCGGAAGTTGAACTTGTTTTCCTCGACCAAGAACACCATTCTCAAGCGCTACGACGGTAGATTCAAGGACATATTCGAGGGCTTGTACGAGACCAAGTACAAGAAGCAATTCGACGAGGCTGGGATCTGGTACGAGCACAGACTCATCGACGACATGGTGGCACAAATGTTGAAGTCCAAGGGAGGTTACATTATTGCTATGAAGAACTACGACGGAGATGTCCAGTCTGATATTGTGGCCCAAGGCTTTGGCTCGCTCGGTTTAATGACTTCGGTGTTGATGACTCCCGACGGAAAGGCCTTCGAGGCCGAGGCGGCGCACGGCACTGTGACACGTCATTACAGACAGCACCAGCAGGGCAAGGAGACGTCCACCAACTCCATTGCTTCCATTTACGCCTGGACCAGAGGTATCATTCAAAGAGGTGTTCTCGACGAAACTCCAGATGTCGTGAAGTTTGGCGAGGACTTGGAGAAGGCTGTTATTGACACTGTTGCGTTGGACAACATCATGACGAAGGATCTTGCCTTGACCCAAGGAAAGACTGACCGCTCGTCGTATGTGACCACTGAAGAATTCATTGACGCGGTCAAGGTGAGATTAGACAAGAACAGGGCTACATAGATAAAAGCTAGAAATAAGCGTCAATGTAGAGGAACAGTATAGCAGCAACCCAATCCCCGACAAGCGAAGCCACAAGAACCGGAACCCAAACATAGGGTTCTTCTCTGCAACCACCAGCCGCTATGCACTCTGCACCCTGCACCCAAACACCACAACCTCTTCGACTCGAAACAATTCACGCTAATGAACCTCAATGAATGTGGGATCAATATTAAATAACGATGGACCTGGAGAAGCGGGGTCCAATCCGGCCAGTAGTAGTCCGCTGAATCTGCCTATAGCGCGTTCCGGCACGTCTGGGAGGCCAGAACGACATTCTATTGTCAACTTGTTGAACGATGATGGAAAGAGTGCAAAAAACAAGAGCATTTTAAATGCACTGGAGGCCGAAACAAGGCAGGAGAGAGAAGGAAAGAGCGACTATAGCGTGGCAGTAGCGAATGGCGAGCTGATTAGTCCAAAAACACCCGCAAAAGGGCAGCAGGACATGGACGAGGACGACGAATTGAGCCGTCTTCACAAACTCAAGAGCCTGGCCAAGCCCACAAGGTACTCTGTGCCTCCCATATGGGCCCAGGAGTGGAATGCGTCACGTTCCGGGCCTCCGGAGCCGGCAGTGCAGGGTCCAGCCGAGACCGGCGGCACGCACTTGTCGGGAAAACGGGTCTTTGACCCTAGTGGGACCACCAGCGTGGACCTAGAATGCTCCATAACCGGCGTGATACCCCCAGCGTCGGTGACGAGGACGGTAGCCGAGTGGGTGTACGCCAACTTTACCGAGATACCCAACGACAAGCGGGCGCACGTTGAGTTGGAGGTCAAGTTTGGGCTCATTGTCGACAAGCGCAGTGGCCGGCGCGTCGACATCAGCGTCGCCTCCGAGTGCATTTTCACCGACAAGGCAAACACGCATTTTGACATGGGCGTCCACGAGATGAGCTGGCGAGCCATGAGCGACTTTTTGGACGAGCTTGAGCGCAAGCACCAGGAGGACAGCAGGAAACACCCAGCCAAGACCAAGCACAAGTTCTCGCGACTAGAGTCGGACGTGACCGACCGTTTCTACGAGCTCGCCGAGCGCAACGCCCAGCCCAAGACGATCCGGGTTTCCACCGACGCCCTTCTGAAGCGGCAGTGGGCCATCAACAAGCAGCGGCTCAGCGACTTGTACATCCACAACCCGCTGTGCATGCACGATCTCCGGTTGTCGTTGCTGTACGAACATCCAATTGCCGACACCAGCATCGAGGCCATCACCGCCAAGAACCAGCCGGTGCTCACGCGGGGCAAGAAGCGCACGTCGTGGTCGCACCGTCCCACGGTCACCACGTTCGACCTCACCCGCGTGCAGACGCCGCGAGAGCTGAAGAACATGAAGGGAAAGAAGATCGTGGACCAAGACACCAGCTACGAGGTGGAGCTCGAAATGGACGCCCCGGAGCTCTTCGCCGGCTACGATCTCTTCAAGACGGGCGCAGACACCATCCGGTTCGAGGAGTTGGTGGAGATCTTCATCAACAACGCCCGCTGTCTCAACAACCGGGTCACCAAGATGGCCAACAAGTAGCTTGGTGGTGGCAGCAGTAGTATGCAGGTCGGGCCGTCCTGTGGTCGCGGTGCAGGTTGGCGCGGTTCGTAACGGTTTTCACCTTCTTTACAGTTGTCCCCTCATGGCCGTGAATAGCACCGGTCTTTTGGCGGCGTTTGCAGTGCTTCTCGCGGTGGCCCTCGCGGCGCTGTATGTGCTCGTGACGATATTCAAGCACCTCCCTCGGCCAGAGACCGCCAACGAGCAGTTGTACTACACCAACGACGGGCTTGGTGACAGGACGTATACGCTTCCTGCCCGGCTTCTGCCGGTCTCCGACACCAGAGCCGGCAACATCGACCTCAGCGTGGTGATTCCCTGCTTCAACGAGACCGAGAGACTCGGAAAAATGTTGGATGAGGCCGTGGGGTACCTCCGCACCACGCGAATGAAGTACGAAATCATAATAGTGGACGACGGAAGCAGCGACGGCACCGACCGGTATGCGCTCGACAAGGCGCTCGAGTTCAAGCTCGCGCCGCATATCATGAAGGTGGTGAAATTGGACAAAAACCGGGGAAAGGGCGGTGCCGTGACCCACGGCTTGTTGCATTCGCTGGGTAAGTTGGCGCTTTTCGCCGACGCCGACGGCGCCACCCAGTTCAGCGACGCCCAGGACCTCATCACATATCTCAATGGGCTCCCAGAAGACACGCCAGGCGTAGCCATCGGCTCGCGTGCCCACATGGTGAACACAGAAGCAGTGGTGAAACGGTCGTTTATCCGCAACTTTCTCATGTACGGCTTGCACACGTTGGTGTATGTGTTTGGCATCCGCGATGTCCAGGACACCCAGTGTGGCTTCAAGATGTTCAACAGACAGGCGGTGAAGATGATCTTCCCCCACATGCACACCGAACGATGGATCTTTGACGTGGAGGTTCTTCTCCTCGGCGAGATCCAGGGCATCAGCATGCGCGAGATCGCGGTCAACTGGCAGGAGATTGGAGGCTCGAAAATCGACTTGGCGCGGGACTCCATCGAGATGGCCATTGATTTGGTGGTCACCCGGTTGGCCTACATTTTCCTGGTGTACAGGTTGGACGAGTGTGGAAGAGCAAAAAGCAAGAGCAAGCAGGAGTAGCAAGAGTAGCGTGGAGTGAATAGACCAATGCACTTGATAGACGTCCATTTGGTGTACTAGTTCAGAGGGTTGTAGCTGGAGATGGAATTGAATGCGGATTTCCAATCAACTATGTAGAGTGAAATGAAGGAATGAAGGAATAAGAGATGAAGACTTTGTCCCTTACAATATAAACGCGCCGTGCGTATCCTAATTCAATTAATCCGATATGGTGTAATGGCTAGCACAGTTCGCTCTCACCGAGCAGATCGGGGTTCGATTCCCCGTATCGGAGTATTTTCTTTTTGCTTTTCTCACCTGTATGGCGAGCAGAAGCACTCGATGGCGGCCTCCCAAGACAATCAACTGATCCGATATGGTGTAATGGCTAGCACAGTTCGCTCTCACCGAGCAGATCGGGGTTCGATTCCCCGTATCGGAGTGAATATTTCATTTTTGTTTTTGGCCCTGTGCGGTGACCAGAAGCATTCGTTGGCAGTCTGGGAAGACTTAAACAGATAATCCGATATGGTGTAATGGCTAGCACAGTTCGCTCTCACCGAGCAGATCGGGGTTCGATTCCCCGTATCGGAGTAAAATTATTTTTTTGGCCCACATCTGCAGCTGCATGTGTCAACAGCCAGGCGTGAAATGGCGCTGCGATTTTAACTTTGCTTAGCCGCCAAACATAAAAATATTTCTGTGGATCTGGCAAGTAGGCTTTTGCCATACGTCATTGGATTCCAACCCGGTTACGTAACCGGAGCGGTGCCGCGCCCATCTCGGCTAGGGAGCGGCTCAGGCACGCAATGGACGGCGTGTCGCGTCACTCCAGACGACACACATGCCGAGAAGATGGATGCTGCAAGGACCGATTAGTCTGCAGCGGCATGGAGAATCGTACGAGATAGTACCCCGTGCGCTATCGCCTGCAAGCTGCCTGCAAGCTGCCTGCAAACCGCCTGCGAATCGTAATTGCATCAACATATTTTGATGCATGAATCCGGCGTACTGACTGCAGGTCGTGCAGGTTGGGCATGGTTGGTGAAACGATACGTTAGCCAAGTATACGAAAAATGGACGGCGGGGAATGCAGGCAAGGGACATTCTCGACTGGCACGGCGCCGAGCACCCCCAACAGCTCCTGGGTGTTTTCTTGGCCCCAAAGCACCGACGGGCGATGGCGGGAAACCGTGGGTGGTGCCTTGACGACATGCATGAGGTTGCATGACATTTCTCCTATCCGCCAAAAAGTGCCCGCGGTGCGAAATCCTATTGTTTCATGTGGCCGTGCCGTATCCAGCTCTGAATAGCCAAACGGTCTATTGTCTGGGACCCATCACGCGATGTACTTGCCGGCGAAAAATTTTCACTGGCCAAGGCACGGTCGGATCCGGAGGCAAAGCCGTCAAATCGAGCCAGAGCCATTTGCTCGCGGCTCTCAAATGGGAAAAATGCAGTATCGTGCAGATCCGACACGTCGCATGCCGGCGCCCATTTGGGTGTCGTTTGCATGCGCAAGTTAAATGGCCTGCCACCTTGCAGCGGGCTGCTAATGCGCAATTATATATATATGCCGTTGGTGCCACCGAGGCCACGCCTGGAACCAATTGTTAACGCGATGTCGGCGTACATACTACTCGCAGCCAGACAGAGCGCAGAGACGTCTCTCAAGAAGCAGAGGAAGCCGTCCTCCGCCAATTCTTCCCACCGATCCAGCCGCCGCGGCTCGCTGAACTCGTCGGCCTCCAGTGTCAGAACCCGACGCTACGACATGGCCACCAATTCCTACGTGGAGGCGCGGGACTCGGTGACGTCGTTGCAGGACGGGGAGAACCTTGCGTTCCAGCGGGAAAAGGACCGGTTGGCACGCAGCCCCTACTACCACAGCAACTTTCTCTTGAACCAGGAACGGTTCAACGACACCAAGCTTTTCTCCCCACAAAACATCCAGGCGTTGCGGCACAGTTTTTTCGACGCGCTTTTAGCCGACGGGCCTGGCAGCTGCAGCAGCGAGCAGCACACTTGCATGAACGATGACGTACACGAGCATAAGCCATCCGGCCCGCATGCCAACCCGGGGTCGGTGCAGAGCATCCTCATGTCGGGCCCGTTCTGGAACGACGTGTACCAGGAACTCAAGTTCCAGTCCGGCGGCGACATCAACTACTTTGACGCCATGCCCAGCATCTCCCACTGCCAGACGTTTTTCAACGACACGCTTGCATACCTCTTGCTCCACATGCGGGTGCTCACGCCGCCCGAGGCATTGCTGCACCAGAGCACGTTCGTGCATTACACCGACAACGACTATGCATGGATTGCCAACATGGGCAAGGTGCACGTGCAGCAGTTTGCAACCCAGCAGCAAATGTGCAGCTACTTTAGCAAAAACCCATCCACCCACACATCCGCCCACGCGCAGCGCCAGCCGCTCCCTGCAGTCGAAAGACACGTGAAGGTCTTGACCGTGCTCTTGCAGACCATCATTGACAATTTGCGCCAGCAGCCCCAATTGGGCACCGGCCGCAAACCCGCCAGCCTGCAGGTGCTTGACTTGTGGGAGCGCTTCATCACATTCGTCATGTTCCAGGTGATATTCACCGCCGACAACCGCGAGCGCCTCCACAGCCTCTTGGCGCCTGGATCAGGTCCCACCAGAAGAGTGGAGTACGAATTCCCCAGTCCCGATCTCGACCAGGAACCGGGGTTCCGCACGGACTGCAGCTTGGACTCGGTCTCCACCAAAACCACCGATCCTGCATCCATCATGTCAGCCACGGTAGCGTCTTCGCCGGCGTCCGAGCCGGAGGAGCCTGCCGCGAGCCCGGTGGCTGGCCCACCCAAACGTCTGCTCTTAAAGCTCTTTAGAAAATAACGTGATATGAACCCCACCTTCTTTTGCTTGTACTGGTATTGTCCTTGTATTGTAGTATATGCAGCCGCACTACCCCTTTCGGCTATCACCACGCACCGCCAGGGGTTGAATAGCGCCAGATGCCAATCCCGTTTCCTGCACAATGTCCCAACCCTAACGCAAACTTGCTTACCTGCACGACAGACTACCACAGTTGCTGCCATGCCGGCACGTCCGCAAATCCGCCAAGCTTTCATGTTGGCCGGCATGCATAAACACCCGTCCCCAACTACGAGATAGACTGCAGACAGACGAGATCTGCATGTTACATAGCCCGATTGGGACAAATGATTGTTTACCATGCATCTATATTTATCCGTCGTTTGGGACATCAGGGGCCACACTTTCCTGCAGTTGGAACGTGCTTGGTATATTTAAGCAACTGTTCCAGCACGGTTCCAGCACCGTTTCAGCACGCACATCACGCACCGAACCCACCGAACACGCACGCCGTACGTCACCCGCATACCGTGTTAAGATAGCCTCCAGTGTTCCACTCCGTTGTCCGCACTACTCTATCTTTATCCTCCTAATCTTATCCCGCTGCGGCTCAAACCTGGTGTTGGGCCTCCGTAATAATTGCATTTTCACACCAGTGGGTTTTTTCTTCCCAATGATACCCCCTGCTACGTCAGACTCCAATCTCTTGCGAGAGCATGCCTTTTATGAGACAGGCAACTTGAAGTACTCACTAGGGTCCAAATTTGACTACTACCAGAATACCCTCAATGAGTCTGAAACCGCATCCACCATATTTGCAGTCTTGCTTGTGGTGACCCTACTTCTCTTGGTGCTTAACGCCATCCCTGGGATCAGGCAGAGGCTTCGTCACAATGTGCGGGAAAAGCACAGTCCGGTGGACATGGTTTAGTGCCGGGTCCCCATCAATTTGCATATTTCGGTTCTTCGTTCTAATCGTCGCCATTTCGTCATTCATCAGTTCGTCATTTAGATCTCAGCATAATACAAGCTACTAGCCACCTTTTGGTGTGCATTTGGATAAGCTGGTGTGTAGTCCTTGAATGTGAGGTGTTTTTGTTGATTCTCACCCTTGCCCGTTTTGGTTTGCCGTCCTGTCATTTTTCATGGCGTCATTAGTTTTCATCTCTTCTTCGCTCGGTTTCGAATCTTGTGCTGCTTGTCTCTTTATTTCCTCTATAGAATCATGTGACTCTATACTTCTATAATCTGTTCCCTTTTTTTCTCCCATTTTTTTCATCCTCACAGCCTCACCGGAGTCTATTCACACTGTTCTCTTGATGTTCTCACATCAACCTTAATCTTGTTTATGGTTGCTTTTCTCTCTCACATCGACCTTGTTTATGGTTGCTTTTCTCATCTCACCTTCACCAGGTCCAACTCGATATCCCATATATTCCAGTCGTACCATAGCAACGGGGGAAACATCGTCATGAGATGCCACATGGAATGGGCGTCCACGAGACCCCACACCGGGCTGAACTCCATGAGCTCAAAAGACATGCCAGCAACCATCCACAAATTGAGGTACACCGGGAGCAATGGGATGTACTTTGATTCGGCCAAGCCGATGTGTTCGAGCTTGGAAAGGATCTTGGTCTCGAACGGGAGGATCTGGATCGAGTTGTTGTAGAAGTGAGGGTTTTTGGCCACTTTGCGGGCCACGTTGAACGCATACAACACCCACAAGGCCAAAGCAGCGAGCCCGAAACACATGCCAAACGCCATATTGTACTGGTAGTCCCAGCGGCGGTAGAGCTTCAAGCAGTGGAGCACAAACACAAGCGCCAACGCCGCCTGGAACAGGGTACGCCGCCCCGAGCTGTCGGCCCGAAAGAGCTCAAAATAGCGCACGACAATGGCGTTGAAATTGGCCAAGATAATGCCCGCAGCACCAAAGTAGTCGAGCGTCTCGGTGAGGCCGTTGTCCCGCGTGTGGAAGAGGGTGCTGAAGCTCCAGCCCACCACGCTGGCGGCCACGAGGGCCAAGTACTGGCGGTACATGGTCGCGGCCTCGGAGTGAAAATTCTGGCGGCGGAGCTGTTTCTGCAACTTGGGCCAACTGCGGGAGCTGGCCAACAAGTTGCCGACCGAGAACACCACCGACGCCACCTCTTGCACCCCCAACACGCGCACAAACGGCCACTTGCCGTAGAACTGCACCACGTCCAAGCCGGCCACCTGCCGGGTATCTGTCACCAATCGCTGGCACTTGTAGCTGCAGTCCAGGCCGCAGTCCCACAGCAACAATGCGCCACACACCGCATTGACTCCGTACTGCTGGAACTCGTCTAGACGGTAGCCGGCGGTGTCGGACACCAGCTGCAAAAGCGTCCGGTCCAGGGAGGGATCCGCACACGAGTAGAGGCTGTAGCACTGAGCCACGCACAGCTGGAACTCTGGGAGACGGTCCCCCACCGAGCCGTACACACTAGCCGGCTGCAACGCCAAGACGCTGACCCCCAACAACCACGAGCGCATTGCCGACTTTGGCACGACGGGGCTGGAGTTGGGAGGGGTTTGGGTGTATACAGGACAACAAGGAAGGTTCCTAGTGCACCGAACAATCAGGCGGAAGCCACGCACACCGATGCGGACAGCAATGCGACTGGAGGGGAACAGAAGGAAATGACACCATTGTTGCCACCCTGCAGCAACCACGCAGCAGGGGTGATGTACAGGCGCAGATAAGCCCGGTGTAGCGCGGTGCACTGGGGGGGGGGCATAAGCCCGGTGCACCGGTGGCCGGAGATTAAGGGCGCACGGTGCAGCAAACCCGCACCAGTGTGCGAGGGTGTTTGCCAGGACAGATTTCAGTGCGATTAAACTCTACACTACCTTGGGGAAGGCTCAAACGGGGGTGACATGCGAGATTGGGTTGGAATTCTGTTGTTATCTCGCTGCACCTGGCCGCCGTACGTCATGCTTCATGTGGGAGACACTGAAACGGGCACCACCACCACAAGCCACTGATTTGTTCCCTGCTTCCCCCTTGCTCGTTTTCATGTCCTCCTGCCGGACCAATCGCTGCCATGCTTTTCTAATACGCACAAGTGCAGATACCGTGCAGACGGGGCGTTTGTGCAGGAATAACAGATACTGCCGCTATCGGGGCTCCGGCGCTAGTGTGTGGTGGCGGCAAAAGACAGCGGCTGTTTGCACACCACCAGCATGCCGCGATCCACCGGTGTCTGTTCCGACTACAAGCGGTGTTATTGGTGCCCGTTTGCTCCTCTTTGCACTCCCCTCCTTCACCGGCCTTCCGCCTAATACGGTCGGCGCGCCGCACGCGGCGCATTGTCTAATTTTTTTCCTTCCGAAAAAAAATTTTTGTTCCTCTCTAAAAAAAATTTGGCTTATAAACATATATAAATCCAGTGGCGAGAAAAAGGAGCAGTTTTCTACATCTCTTCTCTAGGTGATTTTTTTGGCAAGCAGCTGTGCCGTCTCTCCGTTAACCACAGGCCCCGCTTTCAATTGACTACTACGTCTGCTGACACGCCCGCAAGCACTATCGATTTTATAACAGACAGCCATACCACCCCCGCCTGGCCCAGCTCGCCATGTCTCGTAAGTCTACTCCTTGCAATTCTTCAATGAAGTTTCTCAAGACTAACCCTGAAGGTCTGTCCACCCCGGACTTGTGCTCCAACAGCCTTGTTCCAGACATGGAGCCGGCTGCCAAACGCAGAAAGGTGGACGTCAAGAACGACGCTTCAGACAAACTTGATCCCGTGGAAAAGCTTTTGAGTTTTGCCAACCTCCACAATGACATTCTACACAGCTTGGACCAGGAGACCCCGGACGACAACGAGGACTGTGATGAAATGCCCCCATCGTCTACCCCAACTCCCTCCAACATATCTGTCAACTTTACCAACATGCTCCAGGAAAACTTGCGCCACTACTACTCCAACTGCAAGCGTGGCCCGCTTGAGGTGTACAATGCCAACTCGTCATTTGCCATCCTCAACAAGCCGCTTATCAAGGAGCAGCAACCACCCGCAGCGGCTCCTGCGCGCAGCGAAGTGCCGTTTTTCAAGGCGGTCAACTTCAACCCCAACCCCAAGTCTTCCTCTGCATACACCTTTGACGACTATCTCGCCTACGACGATGACGAGCCGGAATCGACATCGGAGTCGGACAGCGACCACTCATCGCCAGACACCCCCACATCGGCCCACGCTTTGCCGATCCCTGTCGGCCTGAAAATGAGCTTCCACTACAGACAGTTCAATAATAACCTCAACCTCTCGACGCAGCAGCCGTCAGAGGCCCCACAAGAAGACATTCTCCAGTTCTTGAATAAGAGATCTATCATTTCCGGCAGAGCCAGCGAGATGGTCAGCACCGGGAATTTCTTGATCAACGACTTCCTCTTATAACGATCGCTCTATTTCTATATGTATATTAATAATTGTGTTGTGAATCCAGCCGTAGTGCCGTAGTCCCGTTCCATGCACCGTTCCATGCGCCATGGCTGTGCCCAGTCCTGTGCCCAGTCCTGTGCCGCACCCTTGCAGCACCGGTTGCAGCACCGGCTGCAGCAGGTTTTGCCGATCGGAGTTAGTGCTTATGTAACGACTCCGGTAAGCGAAACTCGCTAGGGTCATGTACGTTCGATTGATGCACAAGAGTGGAACTGGGGAAATTAGCCACTCGACGTCTGAAGTTGGCAACCGAGTGCCGGTTGTGTGATCTGGTACAGGATTTGGCAAGCCTGCGAACTTTGGTGCCAAATTTTGCAGCTGGACTTTTTGGCCAACCCTATAGTTTACATGAAACGAACCACACGGTGAGTCCAACTTCCAAAATGGATCCTGGTACCAGCATTTCGTCTCCTGTGTCCATCCCTTCCACGTTGTGGACTGATAAGAACAGGTGTCCTAAAAATCGCAGACGTTTTTTTAGCCGCCGAGTTAGCCGCGTGCGGTGTATATAACTCGCTAGTTTGGCCACCACCATGTTTCAAGCCTCCGATTCTGAAGATGGTTTCCGCTAAGCTGCTCATATTGCCTGCATTATCCATCCTCTCTTGCGTGCATGCTATGGAGTATGATGACATTATTGCCGGAATGAGCATAAGAGACCCCAACGAGCACACGGTAGGATTTGTGGAATTAAGTGTTACCCATCTTCTTGAAAAACTTGAAGAAGACCCCGATTTCGAGGACCAGCTGGATGGACTATTCAAGGACTTGCCCTCTATAGCCGTTTACAGTTTTGGAAACTCCGATGGCTTGGAACGAGTCAAGGCGGCTGCGTACGACGCTTATCGTAACCACTTGTACGGCGACTTCTTTTACTTGTGGGAGGCGATGAACCACAATGGAATCGTGGCCGACCTCAAAAAGGACAACGGCAAAGAATTGGCAACCGACATCGAGGAGTACATGAACAACGACAGGGAGAAACTCCAAGTTTTGATCGACACCCTGTCGTCAGACGACGTCAGAAACGTATACTTAAACTGCCGGTTGAACTAACCTTGCTGAAGACAGTAGGATACCCACAATAATAACATTACTCGTCTCCCCCGCCTGCATACTGTCGGTGGCTGCCAGTTATGTAAATTGTAGCAAATCCTACGGTCACGCGACCAAGCACGTGTAAAGAACATATATGCCAGCAACCACGGCGCTTCTTGGGCCATGTCGTTGCTAGCATATTTTTACACGTACTTGTTGGGAGGGATAACCTTTCTACCGTTATGTATAGCGGCATTGTACTACTTACAACCAGTGCATCCAGACATAGCCGAAAGCGACGAAAACGACAGCAAGTTTAGGGCTGGCGAAATCGAGGATGAAGCCAAATCCGGGGTACAAGCACTAAAGGCAGGCTGGGTGACGGTGACCCACGAATACTGGCAGTCCACCGAGGAGATATCCCTGTCTACTCAGGCCGTGAATGATGCGACCGACAACAAGTCTGCTTATCTGTCGCTCTACAAGCTTGCCAACAAGGCTGACGAAGCTGATGCTAACGGCAATTCGTCGTCATCGTTGGCAGTTGGACTGGGCTCGCCAGGCTCAGACGAGAAGAACATCAAAGGTGCCCAAAAGCGACATCGTTTTTATGCCGTTCTCAAACACGGCAACTTGTTCCTCTACAAGGACGCAACTCTCAAGGATGTGAAACATGTGATCGTGTTGTCCAGTCAGGTGGTGACCATGTGGCCACGAGGGATCACGGATAGCCAGCTATTCACCAAAAACTCTGCTATCTGCATCATGAAAAAAGACTGGTCTAGACACCGCCGACTACTGGATAGTTTCGAGTCGGAGTCCGTTTCCACCTACGACATTATCGCGTCCGAGAACAAGCACAACATCAAGGCGCCCAAGGGTTCTGTTTTCCTCTACTGCAACTACAACATTGACAAAGAAGACTGGTACTTTGCGTTGATCCGAGCTTCGAAAACCGACTCCAAACCATCTCCGTTAGACCCAAAGGTATTTGCAAGACCCTTGCATTTTGCTACCGACGATATGATCGACATGATCCAAACGTTGTACAGCACCGAGGGACAGCTCCATTCCAAGTGGTTTAACGCATTGACTGGAAGATTGTTCTTGGCCCTCCAGAGGACCCCAGCCATGAGCAACTTTTTGGAGAATAGAATTGCCAAAAAACTCAACAAAATCAAAACTCCTGGCTTTCTCGACAAGTTTCAAATCAAGAAGATCGACCCCGGTACCTCCATCCCGTTCTTCACCCATCCGGCCCTCAAAGAAGTCAACCCCGATGGAACCCTAGTCCTCTCAGTCGGGGTCCATTACCATGGCGCCATGGCTATACAGATTGCAACCAAGGTCAATCTCAAGTTTGGAAACGCGTTCAAACCCCGTGAGGTGGACTTGCTATTATCGGTGACTCTCGAGAAGTTGGAGGGCCTGATGATCATCAAGATTAAGCCCCCACCTTCGGATAGAATTTGGTACTCCTTTGAAACTGAGCCAACCATGGATTTGAAGATTGAGCCCATTGTAAGCTCACGCCAATTCAACTACTCCATCATCACCAGCACGATCGGGAAAAAATTCAAGGAGGCTATTCGAGACAGTTTGGTATACCCTCATTTCGATGACTTGGTTTTCCATGACACTTTGGGCGAAATATATAGAGGAGGTATCTGGGACCAAGAAGCCAATCAAACTGCTACTAACACTGAGGAGGTATCATCGCCTGTCGACTCCGACGCTGCCTCTAGTATCGCTACAGATATCGACTTGGACAAATCAGCACCCTCAGCAGCAAAAGTCCGCCTTTCCAATACCATCAATGACTTTTCAAAGAAACTTAAAAAATCAAAATCTTCCCATACTGTTGCTTTGAATGATGACCAATGTATGTCGGACGGATCTTTTGTTGACGGGAACAAACAGCTTGAGGGAGATAGCGATGCGGACTCGTCCTTGGGTAAGAAGTCAATGAACACGTTGAAGAAGATTGGAAAGTGGTATTTCAAGGACGAGAAGAAGAATGAGACTCCAGCTCCAATTACTGAGACTCCTGATTTTATTCTGAGCAGAAGAGCCCCCAGACGGTCCAACGCTGACCTGACCGCTTCGACCGCGTCAAGTATTTCAAACTACTCTGGAGGCACTCCGATAAAGAATGGCTTTATTTCAAGCAGCTCATTTATTCGTCAAGATGAAAACTTTGGCTTTGCAAACCTATCCGTCAATGCAAGCGACGCTACACTTCCAGAGTCAGAGACAGCCTCGGTAAGCGTTCCAGGGGATGCTTCTCCGGTAAAGGAAACCAGAGAAAATGATAGCTTACCACTGCAAAGTACGCACCATAGCCTCAGCGATTCCAGTTTGCAAGGAGAGCCAATATCAACAGAAGTAACACCTGCAATAGCTTTGGCTGAGGATAGTCCTAATACTGTTCACTCAAAACCACGCAGGAAACCACCACCAGACTCGTTGGAGAACTGGACAGCAACTGGAAGTACGCTGGAGGATACAGTTGATACACACGATGTGGATATAGAAGATACTGATCATCAAACTGAGAATGCTAGACTGGAATTATGAAAAAGTTATTTATATTATTTTATGCAATGAATTATATGTATGGTGCCCAACCGCCATACATTTGGCTTAGGTTTTCTGTTGAAGTTGCTTCTTGTATTAAAACGTCAACCTGTCCATTGATGTTCATTGGAAGCCCTTCTTTTTCGTCCATAAGACCTCTAATTTTTCTTCGTACAGTGCGGAGGTGATCCTGAGGATCTTCCAGAGTCCTCCAGTCCAATAAGGGATCGTAAAGAAGCGTCTCAAGGTTGTTCATCAATGGGGCTTCATTTTCCCTTACAATCGATGCGGTAACCTCACAGGAGATTCTAAACAGCCCCTCGACACCACTAATGGACATCACGTCAACCATGTTTTGTGTTAGTCTAAAGGGAACAATCTCTGGGGTGGGCAAGGTTTTTCCTTTTTCAAATAGACAGTCAAAGTCAATATGCAACGCAGCGCCCGTCTTCTTGAAGAACAAGATATTTTCACAATGCCTGTCACCAAGCCCAATGATATATCCAACAATCGACATAACCGCTGTGGATCTGGTAAAAGCCGTCCTAGCTAGATACCACGAGGAAGGATCTGAAAATTGGTTGACTAACCAAACGTGCAAGACAGGCGGTGCGTCATGACAAATATCTTCAAACAAGGTAATCAATTCTTCAATAGATTTCCTATTCGATACTGTCTTGCTCTTCACTGCTTTTTGCCCCTGGTCAAGCTTCAAAAACATCTTTCGATCATTCACCAATTGGCCTCGTTTTTTCCGTTGTTCGTTAATAATACCTTTCATGGTATCCACGTTCAGCACAAACTCTATCACACCCATATTCTCGGCTAATGGCACCACTGAGTAATTTGCAATTGTAAGGTTTCTCTTCCGTGACTCGATGTCAGCAGACAATAATCTGTTGATCATAGTCGTAAACTCTACCACCTTAGCATCCTTTCTCGTGTCATCCTTTTTTATCATTAAACGGTACACTTGGAAGTCAGATCCACGGATAGTCACCTGCCTGGGCATCTGAAGGGAGTGGAAGATATTGACAGCATCATCGAAGCCATTAAACGTAATACTTGATGATCTTGGGAATGCAGAAGAGCTCTTTTGGACATGCTTCACAGTGGGTAAGCTGATTTCCAAGTTTGAACGGACGGGTACAACTAAAGCTGTGTAGGGTTCGTTCAAACTTGTTATTCCAAAATCGTTTGCCAAGGACATTTTGCGAGGTGACTTTTTTGAAATCTTAAAGTTAGCAAGTTTCTTAAGAATTTGGAACAAATCCTGAGCACCGGTAAGAATCTCAGAAGCTTCTTTCCCAGTCGAAATATAACTTTTGAGAACCAAGCTAACTCTGTCTCTTCTTGTTTTGTCGTTGGAATTTAAATGCGAGAGCACAAACCACAAACTATGGCGAGGATAAGTCTCTACGAGACGAGCTATAATTTGGTGAAGTAAGCTTGCCGATGGTTGATGTGCATGGCCAACACGAGACAAAAGTTGGGTGATTGCAGTATACCAAACATAGGCTGGGATCTTGTTAATAACCGAGCTGATATCTTGAACAATTTGATTTAATGCCTTCTCTGATTCACTCGACCGTCTTGTAGCTTGAGCAAAATCTAGCCATACAGTGATCAACTTTGGAAGCGCTTCAAAAATAAAAGTTGGGCCCAACGCTAGCGCTTTCAAGAAGTATCTCACAAGATGCTGTTCAAAGATTCCTGACTGATCATTCTGGGATTCCATAAGTTTGTTATAGTATTTTCCGAGATCATAATAAGGCCGTTCCCAATTAGCATCAAGACGGTGTGCTTTGGTGTATTCTGCAATGATGGCAGTAGACGAGCTATGGCTAGATTCGTCCAACCATTCTGCATATTTCAACTGCACTTTCGCTTTCAGCATTGACTTCCATATATGCGTGTCTGTTAAGACTTGCTCAATAGACTTAATGGCTTCTGTGTGTTTCCCCTGGTCCCACAATAGTTTTGCATATTCAATGGTCGCTCGTGGATCATTGAGAGCCATCGCTTTAACAATAGATTGAGTGGCGAGATCAAAACGGTGGTTCTTGCGGGCCAATTCTGACTTGAATAACAAACTATTAGCAACCTTTTGATTGTCATTCTTTACCTTATGGGCGACCAGTTGCATTGAAATTATCGACCACTGTGTGTCAAACACTTGGTCAGAATTCTTCAATCTTACCTTCAAAATATTATCCACAGTCGAAACATCTGATTCATGGTCAGGGAAAATAATGGCAGACATATCATGAAGGGTATGCAAATGAGACAATAGAACAGCATTTCGAGACGTGGAAGATGAAACCGAAGAATGTAGTGATTTGCCAATGATATCATATAGTAAGTCAATCTTTGTCTTGGAAAGATCTTCATCCAGAAGATCCACGACGGCTGCAAAAGCCTGAGCAAGTTGATACGCCATTGATGTTCCAACATCATGCAACTCACCTATCGAATCAGCAACATAGAGCCATTTTTTCAATTGGTCAAAACTTCCAGATATTGTAGCAGCAGATAGCCCCGCCATTGACCAATCAAAAGGAATAGTCGAAAGTTCACTGTTTTCTGTTCGAGCAGCAAGGGTGGAAAGAACATCGTCATACATGGCATGATTTGCCAATGACTTTAGTAACTTCGTTTGATTCTCAATCTTAGCTTCATTACTACCAAACTCGCTCAAAGCTTGAAAGGAACTTTGAACGAAAGTCCAATTATCATTATATTGGAAGGTGGTAAGTTTTTCATTGAGATTATTACTCGAAAACTTTCTCAAGATCCCACTAAGCGAATCAAAATCGTTCAAGTTTGAGTACATCGACTGTAATACCGGTACCACCTTGAGGTCTCCAATTTCGTTTTCAGCATTAACTCGTCCATCTCTGTAGCATTTTTCCAAGTAGAGGATAGTACGTTCATAAGAATCACATTCTGCTGATTTGATAGCGATCAACTCCATCGGTACTCCATCTAAGAATGAACTGGCGAGGTCAATACGCTTCTTCATCCTCGAAGTCTCTGACTTGCTAAGAGTGTAGTCGTTCATATACTGGGTGGTAGATGAAACCCAATCATTAAAATAATCGAGAACTTCAAAGACTGATTGGTAACAGAGCTTGATTTGGTCGCTTCTATCCGGCGACAAACCTGCAGTGTCAACATTCAATAGGTGAAGAAACTCAATTTGTATATCACCAATGACTTCTTCGTCTCCATTAATGACATGACTTAGGACCACGTACTTGAGGAGATAATCACAGATGGAAATATCATGATCTCGAATTAACATGGAACATGTCTGAAATATTATCAGGCGGGATGTGCTAGCTGAATCAGCGTCATTGAAAATACTCTTAACTGGTCTTTTCAATAATGTAGCTGTGAAATCAATAAGCCATTTTTCATGAGTTAACCCAATTTTGAAGTGGGGATACTTTAATGGCTCATACCTTACAACCGGAGAGACATATTTTGATGACAAGAGAGGAGTCAACGTTGATTTTGCAACATCGTTGAACTTCTTCCACACATCGCTAAAAGGATCCTGTGTCAGAGGATTCAAAACTGATGAATCTAACTTGAGAACTTCCAAAAATTTCTGCATTGAATATGCCGAGAAAAGCTGTTTTACCGGATCATTAGAAGCCCAAAAGACTTTGAGTACCTTATTCTCAATAAAATGCCGTAAAAAATCTGCATTTTCCCGGTAGTCTTCAAAATCGTGGACAACAATGACCAGTGATTTGAAAGATTTCAAGGCAAATCGATTTGGATCTAATGCTCCAAAAAGTGATAAAGCTTTTGCACACTTCTTAGAAATGTTAGTATTCGAGTTTTTAAATTTCGATGCTGTGTCTAATAGCGTTCGGATCAAGCTTGCAACATGTGTTTGCATTCCACAGTCCTTAAAATCTTCAGATTGACAGTTGAGTTGATATTTGTCAATGTAAATATTCAAGTCATCCAATGCTTGTTGGACAACGTACTCGTTATGTGTTTGCAAACGACGGGCAAACTCGGACAAGTAGTTTGTACGTGAAGTAGGCTTCATCAAGTTTCTGAACGTTGAGTCCAACTTAAAATACCTTTCTAAATCCTTGATGAATGGGATAGAGAAATAATATAAGGAGTATTTGGTATACTTGTCACGAAGCTCGATAAATAGTTTCTTCAATATCTGCACAGCAATAATTTTGGACCTATGCTCCAACAGAGTGAACTTTTGGAATATGAGCGAGATAAGGATGTCAAATAAGGAAATTAGATGATCCGTCAGAAGCTTTTGTACCAATACATTCCAGCACCTCAACGCAGGCAATTCAAAGTCAGCATTTTCAAGCATTGCTTGTAAGCAGGTTGAGATTTGACCTAGAGCAGAAGCTGATGCATTGATATTATTTGTAATGAGAAACTCAATGGCTCTAAGCGAACTCAAACGCTCCAAGAATGGTTTTGTACCTTTGATATGATGCACATTCTCAGAGAAACGCTGTACCAACTCCAAGACATGCTCACCAAGAAGATACTCGACATGGTTAAAATCTTTAGCTCGAGCCAAGTTCTGAGACTTCGTCTTTGCAAGCTTTGCTTTTGAAATATAGTGTAAGGCATTAAGAATCTGCTTCTCATTTGTGAAGATACCCTTTTCATTGATTCGAATGTTGAGAAGGACAAACCAAGTGATCTCGCCAATACTAGACACCAACTCTGACATTGAAATCGACTTGAACTCTGGACTGGCATTTCCAAGAACGTTCAAGATGTAGGCTTCATTGATTTCGTCGTCCTTGCAAATGTAAGTTGCGACGATTCGGGGTAGATTGCGGGCAATTAGTTTCCATCTTGAAGTCTCAGCGGCAGTAGCAATGTCTTGGATGTAATCATGTTTATAGTATTCAAGGAACCTGGGAGTGATATACTCCTTTGTGCGGTTCAAGAAGTATTTCTTAGATATGCCACATAGTTGTGTAATGCGCTCAAACATCGCAGGATGCTTCACAATACGCTCTGCCACACTTGGAAGAAAAGGGGAGAGGACTTTGTAAGGTGTGAGGCACTTCGCAGATGCTATTCCTAGCATTTCATGGTACACCATGTTAACATGGTGATCATTTGATTCACCAAAAAGGTCGATAAGTTTAATAAAAATGGCACATAGCCATTCACCTTCAGATATTATAGCCAATTCACCAAGCGCCCGAAACATGGACTCAGCCAAGTATGCATTTTCTTCAATATTAATGGAAATAACACCACTGAAGACAATACGAAATGCGATTTCCAAGTGGTCATTCTTAGGTGAAAGTAAGTAGAGTGGTAAGACTCGAGCAGCCAAGAGACGACAGTCACGGTTATGGTTCTTCTGTAGGCACAGAAGCACAAATTTGAAGGACGGATCGTTCTGAATAGAACTTGTATCGGGCCGGAATGAAACCAATATCTTGTAAAGTGCAAGAAGCATATTTGAGCATAAAAGAGGGTCGTTATTAATGCGGTGCAAATGTGTGCCAATGATTGACCCACAAACAATTCCGTACAAAGCTGAAATTTTGGGCTGGTCTCGGATTAGAGGCCGGGTGAGGGAGATGTTGGAGTAATTAGTCTTGTTGAGTGAATGGTGGTCGCAGTCACCACAGCTGAAGGACTTTAGTTTGAGCAGGCCACTTTGAAGGCAGGGAAAATTACCCAATGCTGTGATTAGTGTATAAAGTGTGAGGCGAGAATTGAATGAGTCGGTAGGGACAAAGGTCAGTAGAAATTTCCGGACGTTAGCAAGCCAGACCAGCAGGTCCTGAGTAGAGGGGAAATCGAGCGAGTAAACCTGCAACATTGTGGTAGGAGAAAGGGGGTGATTGCCTAGGAGTTCAGCTGCTAGAGGATCAAGATCCGGGTCATTAAATGGAAGCGGCTCGTCAACTATATCACCCCCGTTCGTTATGGCGTACCTCTTTTGCACGACGGCAATTGCGTTGGAAAGCATGAGCGGTAGGTGTAGCGTAGCCGAGTTGTAGGATGCAAACGACTTCATGAACGAGTGTTCTAGACTGCGGTCGATGCAGACCAAGAAGACTCGGAACAAGCTCGAGCACCAGGCTCTGAGAAAGGGCATGTGTGTTGGCGGAGGCTGGGGCAAGCCTACCTGGAACAGGTCTCGGAAGTCAGCCAACCAATTGAGCACTAGGGCGATGTCGGCCCAGCCGGTGGTGTCGTCCACAACGACATTGTTGGTGAGGTTACTGACGAGCACAGCCTTCAAGTCGTCAGCTAATTTTGTCTTGTCGGTGATGTTGGAGAGCACAAACCACAACTTGCGAGCAAACGATTCCAATTTCAACGGCATGCCAGCGATGTTGGCAAGCAAGCGGATCAGGATGTCCTTGTCGTTGACAATCAGGAACAAGTGGGTGCATCGGATTAGCAGCGAATGGTAGTTTTCCCGGTCCTGGTGGGACGTGAGGGTGGATAGAAGCGAGGACAAGTCGTGGTCGATGGTGGATATGAGAAGGAGCTGGAGTCTGCGTTTGTACTGGAAGCCATGGAGCTGGGCGGTGACCAAGTTGATGATGGTGATGATGAACAGCTTGATGCAGTGTAGAGTTTCGGGGATCACGGCGGAATTGCAGAGGTGGTGGATGGCAAAGCGGAGCGCCCATTCGTAGAATAGAGACAGAAGTCCGGGGATTCCCACAGCCAATTCGGACTCGGGAGGAGATATGTGGGTGTTGAGGAGGTAGGGCTTCTTGGAAAGCACGAGTTCTATGGTGTCGAACGTGCGTTGCAATAGTGGTAGTTTGGCGGTAGTCAGAGTCGCGTCTCCGGCGAGGTTGTGGGCAAAGCCAAAGAGATATAGGGCTAGCTTTTTGAAGTCGGTCTTGTCGTCGTTGCCGATGTTGGTATGGACGTCGTCTAGGAACACCACGAGATCATGGTCTGTGATATCCGTTCCCGCCATGCGGTAAGAATAAAATGAGAAAGGTGAAAGCGAGGCAGGAGGAAGAGAGGGAGAGAGGAGAGAGGAAGAGAGAAAGAGAGGAAGAGAGGAGAGAGGAAGAGAGGAAGAGAGGAGAGAGGAAGAGAGGAAGGGAGAGTGTAGTAATGTAGTAATGAGTAATGTAGTAATGTAGTAATGTAGTAAATGTAGTAAATGTAGTAATGTAGTAATGTAGTACAGTGACTAGTATACGGCAGCTCCACTACAACGAGCAGTGCTCACTACACCTCATCAATTCTCATACCATTTTATTGCTGTCTCGTTGTCATCTATAATTCGTTCAACTGTAGTTGATGGGCCGTTTGAAGAGCAAGATATGCGGCTCGGGTGCATGCGTTTCATAGTGGGCCCATCCCAACGACTGGGTGATGCCCAAGCCTCGCCACTCGTCCTCGTGCAATATGCGGAGTGTGCCGGTTTCGGGATTGAAGTAGTCCTGGGGGATCGCCTTGAGCATGTTCTTGGGCAACATGACGTGTCGGTACTCGTGTGAGTCGTCGCTGTACCGCGGACTATAGTGTATCATATCCTGGAATTCGAGTATTTTCGCTCGCTCGCTGTCGGTGAGGTACCGTGGTTTGCTCATGGTGCTGCGTCAGTCTGGGTGGAAAACGGCTCCACGTATCGCGTGTGTCAAATAGCGTGCGATGAGCGCCCACTGCCATTTCACATTTCACGGCCACCGGACTAGGTGCACCGGTGCGGAAAATCCACCATACCGACTCCCCTATTGTGCCGACAGTATGCCATTGGGGACCGTGAGCAGGCTGGGAGACGTTGCCGGCGCACGCGGCCGCGGCTACGACTTCATAGTTGCTCCTGTAGAAACGGTCGCGGCCGCGCCCGCCAAACGAGCCATGGGCATGGTGGACATGGCCGGCATCGAGTCCAGTGAACAATTCATAAACCGGCTTGTAGCTGCCGTGGATGCGTCTGGCGCACGCCCCAGGCACTTGGTGTTCGTCCCGCCGCCGTGTGTGTTGCTGGACAGCACATGGCTCCAGGAAAACTTGCGCCGGCTCAACCAACGCTGCACATATACCGCCTGCATTCCCGTTCTAGACGACCCAGAGTACTGGCAGTTCTGGAACCTTGTACTTCCTGGAACGGCATCATGTGCCTTGTACTTTGTGGCCGGCCTCCGTGTACTGCCGCAGATGTTACAGCGCTATTCAACGCTCCCGGTGAACTACCTTGAAATCGACACCACTTGTCCTCCTCAAGATGAGTACATTCGGGCATTTGCCATGCCGTCGCCGCCGTCTCTAGTGTTGACGAACACTCCCAGAGGCGACAGGCGCTTATTGCGCTTGCTCCAAAGTGCTCCGTATTGCGATATTCTTATAGATCCCCTCCAGCCGCTTCGCGACCATCTCGACCCAGACGTATACGGGCAGTTTGAAAAAGATACCAAAAAGTATCGGCAGTACGAGAAGGCTATCGCAGCGGCAGTGCAGGCGACGGGAGCTGTGTCTGTGCTTGTGGCCGGGCCTGGACGAGGACCACTAGTGCAAATGGTGGTGGAACAAAGGTGTGCCACCGTCACCGCCGTCGAGAAGAACCCGCAATGCATGGCCGTCTTGGAAGAACGAAACGCCCGCGAATGGCAAAACAAGGTTAAGCTAGTGCACAAGGATGTGCGTACACTAGATGAGCACCTGGACCTTGTCGTGTCGGAAATGCTCGGCTCCTTTGGCTGCAACGAGTTGAGCCCAGAAGTCCTTCACGGCTTTGATTCGTGCACCATGATCCCCGCAGCTTGCACAAGCTACGTGCGGCCCATCTATTCGCCTATGGTGCCGCCAGAGTACCACGTTCCCTTCTTGGCCCAGTTGAGCGTATACTATCCCATAGCAGAGCCCACGGCGTGCTGGACCTTTACCCATCCCAGCAACAGTTGCACAGAAAGAAGTGCTGTGGTCCACTTTGTGCCGCAGTTTGACGAGTATATGAATGCACTAGAAGGCACGTTTGCTGCCACCTTGTTCCAGCAGACCACGATATCCAACGTACCGGCCGCAGACGACTACGTCTCCTCGTGGTTCCCCATGATCTTCCCTATCCGCAAGACCAGACTAGCAAAGGGACAGACATACCGCATTGACATGCACCGCAAGGTGTTGCCTGAAAAGGTTTGGTACGAGTGGCAATTTCTCGGACACCGGTACAACGAGGACGGGTGCCTCTATGCTATGAGCAGATGAAAAGTCAATAAAGTCAGTAATTCACCAGCGGTTTCTCGTGTGAGCGAGACCCCCCACCTTCCCCCTCTCTCGCACGCTCCTTCCTCTCGGGTTTATCCACCCTGTCCCGTCTATGCAGCCGGTGTCTTTTATGGTCATGGTGCGACCTAGAACGAGACCGGGCCTGGGACTGGGACTGCTTCAATCGTTTGATTTCCTGGTCTTTTATCTTGAGCAACGGATCGTCTGCGAGCCTGACAGCGCTGGCAGCACCAGATCCGGCCATGGTACGTTCCATCCTGCTGACGGTTTTTGTTTCGATGGCGTGCTTACCGCTCAACATGTCCTCAACCTGTTTTTTGCCGTCAGTAAACTCTTCGTTCACCTCGCGGAAACCGTCCACGATGCTTTCCTTGGGCGCGTCGGCGTACATCCAGTTCAAGTTGCTGAGTTCTCTCTTTTTTTCGGCGGGAATTTCGTCGCCATACTGAAGCTTCAAAAGCTGCTGTTTCTCACGCTCCGCCGCTAGTTCCTTCTCACGCTCCTTTATCTTCTGGTGTTCCTGGAGAGCCTCCTGCTCCTGCTCCCAGAGCTTCTTCTGGTTCTTCATGAGTCCCGGATGCCATGATTTCTTGAGGTTAAGATTTCCCGGCATGGCGACTGTTGCCTAGTGTCTGGTGTCCGAATTCCGCGATGCGGGAGATGAGATGCGGAGCGATAAAGAGAGATAACCGCAACAGCAGCACGATAGCACACAACAAATGGGGTTCGTAAAAGAATATATAGATCATACATACCCAGAGACACGAGCACACTAACAAGGCACCATAACACCGGGAAATGCAACCCCTGTTCCTGTTCTCTCCCGTCTCCGCCATGTCTGCCGCAGCCGGAGTCTACATCTGCTATCCATAACCTTCCATAATGTATTACCGATTAGAAACCGTGGATCTTGATGTTCTTCTTGGGCAACTGCAACTGGGTGGTCAAGAACTCACTCACCTTTGTTCTCTGGTCTCCCTGCAACTGGATCACCTCACCAAGATCGTCGTCCTTGACAATGTTGCCGTTACAGGCAAAGTCCTTCTTTAAAACTTTCAAGATCTTCTTCAAGTCATACTCCTGCGGCACACCCTGGACCGTGGTCAACGTCTTACGACCATTACGTTGTTGAATACGAATGTGAATGTAGTTTGTTGGCTGGGCTTCCGAATCACCAGTGTCAGCGAAGGGGTCTGCGGTTAGCTGCGAACAAAACAAGAAAGCCTCCACGTTCATACATACCAAATGCGTTTAAGTTTTGGATAGTTGACATATAATAAGCAAAGCTCGACTTTGTGCTAGGTATCTGGAGGTCACATCTGGATCCAAACCGAAAAAAGCTGCGGGGTTACCCGGCGCGTGTATCAACCGCGCGCCCACAACATTAGATTAGCAACGGTTGCAACATGACTGGGCAGAGCCAGTACGGCGGCAGTTTGCCACCGAAAAGAAATCGGCGTTTTCTGACGTCTACAGCACCCGCACCGCAGCAAGACAAACCTTCTGATCCACCAGTGGGCCCGCGTGATTTGCCGCCACTATGACTGGCCCCTTGGCCCCTCAGGTACTATCGTCCATGTGACAGCAAGCACGTGAACAACCCTCCCCTCAATAAATCGAGGCAAGATAAAATTTCACCGTTATCCATCCATGCCAAAACAAACAGAGGCTAAGAAAGTGACGCCGAAAGAGGAACAGGCGGCTGGTGCCGAGGCCTCTATAGAAAAGGTCAATGGTACCACCATTGATCTGCAAAAACCAGCCCCAGTGTACAACGAGCGGGAAAAGAAGTGGCAGTCGTTCGTCACGCGGACGTTTTGGGGTCTTGTGATGCTTTTGTCCTTTCTCTGCTGCTTGGTGTTGGGCCACCCGGCGTTGATCTTGATGATCGCCATGTTCCAGGTGTTGATATTTCGGGAAATCATCGCCATGATCTCGGAGCCGGCTCGCGACAAAAAGTTGAAGTGGAACAAGTCGTTAAACTGGTACTTTTTGGTGTGCACCGTGTACTACGTGGACTTCCAGAGCTTCTTCGAGTTCTTCGAGGACTTCATTCTCGAGTACCGCTTCTTGTCCATCTTGGCCAGTAACCACCGCTTCATTTCCTACGGCTTGTACGTTGCTGGTTTCGTGTTTTTCGTCTCCACGTTGCAAAAGGGCTTCTACAAATTCCAGTTTGCCCAGCTCTGTATCACCCACACCACCCTTTTGCTCGTGGTGTTCCAGTCCCACTTGATCATCGACAACATGTTGAACGGTCTTTTCTGGTTCTTGCTCCCCGCGGGCCTCGTTATCGTCAACGATATTTTCGCCTACATTTGTGGTATCACCTTCGGCAAGACCCAGCTCATCGCCATCTCTCCTAAAAAGACCGTGGAGGGCTTCCTCGGAGCCTGGGTCTGCACCATGATCGCTGCCGTCATCTTTGCCCACGTCATGTCCCAAAGCTACTACCTCATCTGCCCGGCCGTGAACCTCTACACCACCGTCTACAACTACCCCATCTGTGAGCCAAACCCCGTGTTCATCAACCAGTTCTACCAGATTCCTCCGGACCTTGTCGACTGGGTCGGCAGCGACATCCTCTCGCTCAAACCGGTGTACTTCCACGCCATTGCCTTGGCCTCTTTTGCCTCGCTCATCGCACCATTCGGAGGCTTCTTTGCCAGCGGCTTGAAACGTGCATTTGGCATCAAAGACTTTGGCGACACCATCCCCGGCCACGGCGGCTTCACCGACAGAATGGACTGTCAGTTCCTCATGGGATCCTTCAGCTACTTGTACTACCAGACGTTTATTTCCACAAACACTATGAGTATCGGCAAGATACTTCAACTGGCCATCTTGAACTTGAACGTTACCGAGATCACCCTCCTCATCAAATCATTGTTGAAGTATACTAATAATGCTGGCGTACTCACCGACGAAAAGTACAAAGCAGTCGTGGAATTGTTGGAAGGCTAGTTTCATCTCGCCTGCGGCCAGCCCCATAGGTTACATACATTGCACTAATACATGCCCTCCCCTTGCGTCGGATTCCAGATCAACAAGCCATCGAAGCCAGGCACCGAATCGAAACACCCGAACACCGCTAGGGTGGTTGCTCGACTGGTGACGCGGACGCCGCTGGTCGTGCATATTGCCGCCCAAAATGGGCAATGCGCGCCGCAGGCGCTACTGGCTCCTGCCGAATTAGGCTTGCAGCCAGACAGAGAAGGATGTTGCAACCAACGGTTTGGGCTCGAAACTTACTGAAAGCGACCAGCAGCCAGCAAATCATGACGAAATGGGGAACAAGCATATAAATGGGACAGAATTACAACGGTTCCGGTTGTCTACCAATTTTCTTTTCCCGAGCCCATTGAAGGCTCCAGTCACTCTTTCAGACCACTTACTCGTATCCACTCGTTAAAACTACTTCCAGTCAACCACCACATTCGTTCACCAAGACACACATCGTCATGTTCCAGATACTCACCTTCCTTTTTGTCATTCAGTGGACACTTGCTGCACCCTTGCCTGCTATTCTCACCCGCTACCATACTGTTGCTCCAGTGACGGTGGTTAACACTGTGACGACTGGCACAACCACAGTCTTACTTCCTCCTGTCGAGATATTCATTTCCAATGGTGTCTCGTACACCTTTACCCGCACCGAATCTCCAGCCGGTGTTCCAACTACAACTACTGTTGTAGCGGACACCACGCCCACTCAAGAAGCTACCACCCAGCCAA
This sequence comes from Meyerozyma smithsonii, assembly GCA_030570235.1. Taxonomy (NCBI): domain Eukaryota; kingdom Fungi; phylum Ascomycota; class Pichiomycetes; order Serinales; family Debaryomycetaceae; genus Meyerozyma; species Meyerozyma smithsonii. The sequence goes on along the minus strand of JAJLVE010000001.1, from coordinate 39,726 downwards.
CGGACAATGCACCTGACAACACTCAGGGTACACCAAACAACAATGCCGCTGTACCTGGCACCACTGCTACTCCAACTGCTGCGCCAACGACGCCTCAGACCACTACCTCGCCCACTCAGGCTCCAGCCCAGGAGACAGCTCAAGAGACCACTCAGCAAACTACTCAGCAAACTACCCAGCAGCCTACTCAAGAGACTACTCAAGAGACTACTCAGCAGCCCACTCAGCAGCCCGCGGAAGAGACAACTCCTCCTCAAGAGACCACTCAGACTCCTCAGGAAACCACTCAAGAGACCACCATCCCTGCGACTGAAACCTCGTCTTCAACAGAAACTGGTCTTGGTGGTATTCGTGCTCCAAGGTCGATCGTGTACTCGCCTTATGCTGACAACGGTAACTGTAAGCAGCCATCGCAGATCAAGTCCGACCTTTTATTGATTCTGGGTAAAGGCATCAACCATGTCAGAGTGTATGGAACCGACTGTTACACCCTCGATACCGTGTTGCCCACTTGTGCAGACCTCGGAATCAAGGTCAACCAAGGCTTCTGGATCTCACCGGCAGGCGCCGATTCTATCGACGATTCTGTGAGCGACTTCTTGAACTATGCTGAAAACAACGGCTTCGGAGTCATTGACTATATCACCATCGGAAACGAAGCCATCAACTCCAACCACTGCAGTGTCTCTGACTTGATGGACAAGATCGCCCAAGTCAAGTCCCAGTTGAGCAATGCGGGATACTCTGGAAAGGTCACCACCTCCGAACCACCAATTTCATTCATCAAGTACCCAGAATTATGTACCAAGTCCGGCATTGACTTTGTGGGCATAAATCCACACTCGTACTTTGACACAAACTTGTTTGCCGCCGATGCCGGAGACTACGTCGTCAATCAGCGAGCTTTAACAGCAGAAGCTTGTAACAATATGGACGTGGCCATCACGGAAACCGGCTACCCTTCGCATGGAGACAGTTATGGTAACAATGTACCCTCACCAGGCAACCAAGACATTGCCATTAGATCCATCATAGAGAAGACCGGGGGCGATGTAACCATACTAACAACGTTTAACGACTTCTGGAAAGCTCCAGGACCGCATGGCATCGAGCAATACTTCGGAACAATCAACTTATTTCAATAGCAACGTTTTCACTTCGATTCGATAAATATAATTCATTAGAAATCAATCACTTTTGTAGGGAAGTACTCGTCAATTAACTCCAAGTAATAACTTTTCAATTCGTTAGGGTCATACTGCTGGTCGTTCTTCGAATACAAGTCGTACTTGTTGAAAGCACGCACTGCTTCGAGCATCTTGGTGTCATGGTCGTCCATGAGGTAGGTGTATGCGTTTTCCAGGTGCCATGGGTAGAAAGAATGATATCGTATCATCGCCAATGCCTCCTGTGGCAAGGTGGAGCTGTTCTTGGCCACCTGGTACATGTATTCGTCGTGCCCCCAGCTCAACATGACCTTGTCTAGGCCACAGCGCTTAGAGTAGATACCATACTTGGTGTTGTAGAGAGGATTAGCAAAGTCAGAATTTTTCTTGAAGCTGTCGGGGAAGATGATGCGACTCAGAAACTTGCAGCCCACAGGAAATGTATCACCCACAACATCCCACTGGCCCTTGGAGTCGAAGAAATAGAGTAGTTTCCCCAAGTCATGAATAAGTCCCACGAGCTGGAACCAACGTGGTTGTTTGTCTCGCCGTATGGCTTCGGCTGTTTGAAGCGCATGGTCTATCTGAGATAGTTCAGTGTCTGGATCACTGTCATCTAGTAATCGGTTGAGTTTTTCCAAGCCCTCCCACACGGTCATACGGGCCCTGGTCTTTGTCTTGAAGTTTATCCTTGCCTGGATGTTGTAGGCCACTGTTTGTTTTTCGTGTTGTTCTTCGTAGAACTGCTTGACTCTGTCACAAGCCAACTCGTACTGTCTGAACATTTTCGTGTTTGCATTCTTGTAGTAGTCCATCTGGGCGTTCCAGGTAGCTGCTTCCTCGTCTACATCCTCGTTTTCAGCACTTCCTGGTTTTCGAAGTTGGAGCTTTAGCTGGTTTACTTGTAACACTTCGTCGTCTTTCTTGTCGAGACTGTGTCCCACTTTCAGGTGCTTCTGGAACTTTTTCTTAGTGACCTTCAGAGTATTCATCGCAGACCAAGTAGTCCCTGAAGGAAGAGAGGAAAAATGACTTGTAATAAGGTGATGATCCTGTTTGGCTCAAAATTCCGTACAGGAATGGCTGCAATTAATTTCGCAGATCCTGGCGAGAGGCGTGTAAAAGTATTTCTTCCTAAACAATGGATGCAAAGATATATTATATACTTTGTGAACTGAAGTGGTGCTGATTATCTATAACATAAGAATTAGAACACAAAATGACGCCAGATCAAATGTCTTGGCTGATTTTGTGACCATCATCAGAATCGTCCTTGGTTGAATCGTAGTTTGTTTGGTCAGTGATGATCCGGTTTGGACGCTCTAAAGCTGTAAAAGGCTTTTCTGCTGCCTTGCAGTACGCCCAAGTGGCAGCTAACCGCACAGCTGTGGCAGCAAAGGTAATCACCAAACCACCAAAAGGAGCAACCACGAAGGCACCAAAGGGACCCCAGTCGTCTTGGTTGTAAAGTCCGTTCCAGATAAGAAGAAGCTTGCCACCCTCCTCGGCCGAGCCGTAGTACACGAGTCCAAAGATGAAAACACCAAGGAGTCCTCCAAGACCACCACACATGACGTCAAAGCCACGCAAGAAGAAGAAGTACAGGTCGCTCAAGCCCAAAAAAATAGAGGGGATGATGGCAGCGGATACCAAGTCTGCAATCAAGTAGATCTGGAGAATATCGTTGGCCACCTTGACTGCCAACACAATGATAGGAATCATCACGAGCACAACAAGACCACGGGTGTAGATCATGGGGAGCTTGTTTCTGAAGAAATCGTTCGAGAGCGAAGACACCATTGCTGACTGTAAGGAGTCAAACGTGCAAGTGGACAAGGCAATGCTGAAAATAAGCACAAATGCCACCACCCAGCGGGGCATCTTGGACAAGAGGATAAAGAAGGCATTATAGCCTTCGTCGTCACCCACTGTCAAGTCGCCCGACCACACGGCAAGGAAACCGGTGGTACCCACCAAGGTGCAAATGCAAAAAGTTGTAAAAGAAGCAAGCGAACAGCCAATCCACAAGTCCTTGTCGGTACGACTAGCGAAGGTTCTGAGCCAGAAACCAGCCATGAAACAGTCGTTGGTGACAATAGCAACGAACAAGATGTAGATGAGCTGCCAGCCGAGCTTGTTGGCCTTGAGCAAGCCAGAAGGACCAATCATGGATGTATCGATTTCGATGTTGGAACCCATGCCTGCGGCACAAATGACGATCAACAACAACACCATGACTCCCTGGAAATTGTCAGTGATAAAACTGACACGGAAACCTCCGACGGAGGTGTAAATGGAGGTGACAATGCACTCTACAATCATGGCTCCGAGAGCATCCAAGCCCGTCAAGGTCTCTACTGCAGTTCTGATTGCGACCAACTCGCCAAGCATGAACAAAAACATGGTGAGACAGGTGAACAAAGACAAGTACCAACAGGTGACAACGCCGTAACGGGTACGGACCCACTCGGTGAACACAAACCCTTCGGGGCACTTTTTACGGATAATGGGCCCAACGCACGCAAACCCGAGAATTGGAATAGAGCCGCAGATGGTGTACACCAAGAGACCATGGAGACCGGCTATATTTGCAATCTGAGCATAGGTGGTCAAGATACCGCAGCCCATGGCTGGGTTAGTATGGAAACGTACAACTTCCCCACGCAAGTATGAACTTGATCGGGTTATGGCGGTTTAATCTCAGCCCCGGCGAATCAGAAGATAGGCAAGGACACCCGCTGTTGTTGAGAGAATTCCTGGGTGAAAGATAAAGGTAAAATTACTTACCAGAAGCAATGAAATTCAATGCCAACGGTATTCCACGCTGGGAGCCATTATGCGAAAGAAACGAGTCAGCCTTATAAAAGCGGTACGCTATGGCCAAGCCGGTGGCAAGGAGAAACGCATAAGTCAAATATATGATGGCGTTACTACCCTGAGACGAGAGTTGAGCCATTGGAGATGATTTTTCAAAACTTGGACATGGGGTGGTTTATGTACGGCAACTTGCGATGGGCCTCCAACACCCGATGTCTATGCGCTTACAGGAATATCCTAAACCAGAAGAGAGTAAAGCCGAGCATCAAAGGGTTACAAATACGAAAGGGGAACTCCGGTGGGAATAAGTCCGGTTTTGCAATCTCCCACCGAAAAAGGAACCAGCGACTTTTGAGGCTATCGCCGGCGTAACCCGAACGAGAGGCTCTGGTTTGACCAGCTCCGAATCTAATTCGTCGACTTCCTGCAGGACCTCATCTGCATCCTTATCAGTAGCGAATATTCGCTCGTCGATAAAATCGTCTCCTTGGCTTTTTTTCCTCGAATTTTTCATTCAGAATGCTTTCCACCGACGCTTCCTATGGCCGTCGGTTTGCCCAATGTTCATGTGCCATAGTGTGGTGTCTCCTTGCCGGAGGTCCCATTTTCGGCTTTGCTGCTTTGAAGCCAGTCTTGATTGAAGGTGGTGTCTATGAAAGCGAGTGTGACGTTTCGGTGATTCCACCATGGATGTCATTCCTTTCCACACTGGAAGCCTCCAAAGCCGCAGAGTCAGGTGTGGTGGCAAAGTGTACCGCACAGGATCTTCGCTTGAACTTGATGTTCACCGTGGGTGCTGTCTTGACGAATGTGTCTGCGTTTGTCATTGGCAGAGTGCTTGACGTGTACGGACCTCGGGTTTGCGGTTTAATCGGTGCTGCATTTCTCTACTTGGCATGCTTCGTGTTCATCTTCTCTGAGTCGCTCCTGGAGTTGCCATTTTTCGATCCATACTTGATTGGATACGGCGCCATGGCCCTCGGCGGCCCATTCTCCTACATCTCGTCGTTCCAGCTCTCCAACTCGTTCCCCAAGAAGAGTGGTACGGTGTTGGCACTTCTCACTGGTGCGTTCGATGCTTCGTCGGCCGTATTCTTGATTTACAAGCTTGCCTACGACGCTACCAGCGGCGGCTTCACCATTGAAAAATTCTTTTGCATGTACCTCGCGGTACCAGTTTTCATCACCTTGGCCCAAATTTTCGTCATGCCCGGAGAGTCGTACAAGACCCCGCCAGAAACAACCTTGTGCGTGGACGACCAGCCGGATGTTCCTGAGCCGGGCCACTCGGAAACGACTCCCTTGGTGGGCTCACACAGAAGAGACTCCATTGGTGACGCCTTGAAGCAGCCATATGCCGATGAAGGTGAGGCGGTTTTGGTGGAATCCTCGGGCGGAGTTTTCGGTATCTTGCACGGCTACTCGGCCGAGTTCCAGATGAAGACGCCATGGTTCTACCTCATGTGCTGCTTTGCCACCATCCAGATGTTGCGTTTGAACTACTTTGTGGCCACTGTCAACACCCAGTATTCATACCTCTTCCATTCCATTACCAAGGCCGAGCTGCTCAACAAGTTTTTCGACGTTGCGTTGCCGCTCGGTGGAGTTCTCTCGATCCCATTCGTGGGAATGTTCCTCGACCATGTTTCCACAGTCCTTGTGTTGGCATCTCTTTTGGGTGTCTCTCTTGTTATCGGAGTCTTGGGTCTCTTTGGCTCGTACGCTACTGGCATTATCAACGTTTGCTTATTCGTCGTCTACAGACCGTTCTTTTACACCACTATTTCAGACTTCTGTGCCAAGGTGTTCGGCTTCGACACTTTTGGCACTGTTTACGGTGCGATCATCTGTACTTCCGGTGTTTTCAACTACCTTCAATCGTACTTGGACAAGGTTACCCACGAAGACTTTGACATGAACCCCACCCCGGTCAATGTCATCACCTTGCTGATTACGTTGGTCATTGGTGTTGCCACGGTTCTGTATGTGCACCACCAGGCCAAGCTTTATGCCAAGAAAAAACTTGCTAGACTCTAGATTGCTATTAATATATTCTACCTCCAAGCCCGGCTGTTAAGCCTCTCAGCCGCCGGCCGCCAGCCGCCAGCCGCACGGCGCCGATTGATTTGTGCAGGTGACTTCTCTATTGAGAGTCGACAGTGCGAGATAAGCTTGCAACAGGTGTCACTGTCAGAAAAACACCCATTTGTGATCCGCACCACTACGCACGCGTGACGTAGCACAGACGGCAAGCACCCACTGCACACCCTCATATTTTTCAATTTGCTAGTGAATGTCGGCTCCCGCGGCAAAACAATCGTCGGCCCCAGAAGAAGGTGACACCCCGGACCTCCTATCCATTCTCCAGCTGCAGCAGACAGATGCATACAAGAACATCCACTTCAATGTCACATCGGAGAACGGCGAGTTCCAAACTCGCAGCAAACGCAATTTCAACAAGCGCACTTCTTTCGACACAATCAACATTTCCTACAACGATGACGATGACGATGTGGATGAAGACCTTCTAGGACGATACGAGTTCCTGGACCGTGCGCGGGGACGTCACCGCTACCGTTCTCCGTCTCCCTCGCGTTCTCCGCTCCATTCTCCAGCCCGGCGAATGTTGTCCCCAATAGGCGATCAGCCATTGGACAGCAGCATCTTTGGCCTTCCGCCGCGGGCAGACTACCCTACCCGTCCTATCATCACCCACAGAGGATGCACATACACCAAAGTCCATCGCAAGTGGGAAGACCTCTACAAGGGCAACCTCGATACCACCCCGGTGTTGCCTCATCGGGTGATCCTTGTCTACATTTCCGGGCGGCAGCACACCTGGGTGGCGCTAGACTGGATCCTCTCCAAGTACATTGAGCATGGAGACTCGGTGGTCATTGTGTCGTCGATTCCACGGGAATTCCCTGTTCGGAGACGCTCAACTTACCGCTCACCAACACCGCCGCCGGAAGCAAGGACGCCAATGACACGCTTGAGGATGCGCCACCGTCCTGAATACGTCAAGGTGATAGCCAAGAACATCATGAGTTATGCCATGCAGGTGGTCAACCCAGAAAAGATCTCCAAAGTGTCGGTCGAGTTGGCCCTTGGAGACACCAAGGAGGTGTTGAAGGAAATGTACAAGTTGTACGAACCCAACTTGGTGTCCACCGGCGCCAAGATCAGTGCCAAGTCGAGTGCCCCGTTGCGGTCGTGGAACTCCTCGCGACTCAGCGACCGGCTCGTCAAGAACTTTCCTCTTCCCGTTATTGTCACGCCGGCCATGAACATGGCCAAGTTCGAGACAAAGCTCCTGGACAAGGTCAACAGCATGGACCTGGCGGCATCCAACACCTCCGTGATCGGAGTGGAAGACTTGGATACGCTATCGATCAACTCAGAGGACTCTTCGTCCAGTCTCGACTCGGACGAGTCGTACTCGTCGTTTGACGAAATCGGCAAAATCTACAGCGATTACCGCCAGTACATCAACCGGCTGATCCAGCTGCTTCGCAGCAACGACGTGAACGAATCCTACTTTTCCAACTTGCTCACGATGTTGTCGGACAAGTCGCTCGATTTCTGCAACGAGGTGCGCGAGATCAACCCGCACTTTTCCGGCCGTGGTGCCAAGCTAGCCCGGGCCATAACCGGCTCCAACGCTTTCGGCAACGTTCCATACAAGACCAAGTCGCTTCTCGAGCCTTCACAGAAGTCGAAGCCGCCGCTGAACATGGGCGGCTTGTCGTACAAGGAAATGATGCGGAATCTCAAAGCGGGCAATGCTCAGCCACCGCAAATAAATGTCATGGAACACGACGACGAAAACGGCGACACGCTGCTGCAGGCGCCCAAGGCGACGGCACTCAAGTTCGTGGACCCCGAGATGCCCCGCAAGGACAAGTCGTACCAAAAGTTGCAAAAGTCACTTTCACACGACATGACCGAGCTGAACGTGAGACCCAAGCTCGAGCCACTCAAGTCCCACCCGGACCTCCATGCCTTGAACTCACAGAGCAGTTCGCAAAAGTCGGAGAAGGGCAAGAAGAAGCGGAGAAGCAAGCTATGGAACATCTTCAAGTAGGGCAGGCTGCGTCCTGCAGGTAACCACCCCAGGCACCACTGGTGAGCTTCTAGGCGAACCATGAGTTGTGTCCCCACATGCATCCCGTTCTAATATTTATACTTTTTGTGCAGCTATGTAGAGGGTTTGCGCACGATGCCACGGCGCCCGGTCTGGCTTTCGCAGATGCCAGTTTAGACGATATAGGCTTTGGCTTGGATATCGACGACGTGATCGAGGAGTCAGCACAGGTGGATCCACTACTCCGACGGCTTGAAAGACGTGACGACGATTCCAAGGGACTCCACGAGTTCACACCTATCCAGAACACCATCGCCCAGAGCCAGACGCAGTACTATTCATTCGACGTCAACACGTCTAGCGGAGTGGGCAGGTACTACGAGTTTTTGATTTTTATCACCGGCAACGTATGTTCCCAGCCACTGAATGTCCGAGCAAACGACACGGGACTCGCAGTGTACTACTCGTTCAACCTGTCGATGTTCTCCAACTTTGAACTAGGCCAGATGGTGCTCTACGAAAACGGCTACTTCCAGGCGTTGGCCGACATCCCGGTGTCTGCCAACAACGAAAACGACGATCTGGTGTTGTACATTGCCGTGCGGGCTCCCGAGAACACCAACTCGCTGGCCTTGTGGTCCTACGAGATCGGGGTCTCCCAGAACGACTTGGTTTTCCAGTGGGACGACCGGACGTGGGCGTCGTTGGTGGATACCGACGACACCTCGGCGCTTATTGTCACTGGTAACTTGACCACACGGGACAACTTCAACGCCACCATTGCCAACGGCACCGAGTCACGCTACTCCTTGTTCATCTACGACTACGAGTACCGCAACCTGTTCCGGAACCTCAACAACAGCTGGTGCGCGGTGCAGAATGGCCCTGCCTTGATGTCTACGTCGGAGTTCCAGCGAAGCTACACCACCCGCGGCGGCGGTCTTCAGCAGCAGTTCTACGTGGAGGGCCTCAACGCCTCCTCGAAATATGTGGCATATCTCGTGTCCAACTTTGGCGGCAGCAGGTTTGGCGGAGCCGTGTACCAGCCGTTCGTGTTCGAGACGATGGACCCGGGCCCGTGCCAGCTCATCTACGACCTCGACTTCTGCGACCAGGTGGCGTACTCGGTTCCCATGGCACCAGAGCTAACCAAAGAACAGCTACGAGATAAGTACGACAACCACGCCCGTAACGTCTTCTTCAACTTTTCCAAGGCCATGGACCAAATCAGCTGTGACACCACCAACGACGCGGTGTTTTCGCCGGTGCGCACCTGCAACGACTGCCGCAACTCCTACAAGAACTGGCTCTGTTCGGTGCTAATTCCTCGTTGCAGCACCCGCGACATCGACGGCTACAAAAACCGACTAGTCAATGAGTCGCGAAGCGACTTTATGAATGACGAAATTGCCCCACAGCAGGCCTACTTCGAGATCCTTCCCTGTGTCAACGTCTGTGAGGCAATCGTGCGCGACTGCCCTGCTGCATTTGGCTTCAAGTGTCCCACCAGAAACGATAGCATCTCCTTGTCCTACTACTGGGACGACTACGGCGAGTTTCCCTCGTGCAACTATGTCGGCGACTCCAGACGATTCTTCATCCCCACCAGTGCGGCCACCCAGGTGGTTGTTGCGTGGTGGGCCGTGTTCGCAGCCAGCGTGGTTGTGCTACTAGGCGTATAGAGAGTATAGCCCATATACCCGACTGCATATAACCGGATGGGTCAAGCGTAGCATTTTCGAACCGCGTCTCTACCACACGATGGAGAAATCAAAGGCCAGTCTTCCTTGGTAAGTACCGAGATAACACGCTGCAAACTGGACGTGGCTAACACCAGGGTCGAGAAGTACCGTCCACACAGCTTGGATGACGTGTACGGACAGTCAGACATCGTAGAGACCGTGCGCAAGTTTGTGCACGAAGGCAAGTTGCCTCACTTGCTCTTTTACGGGCCGCCGGGAACGGGAAAGACGTCCACCATCATCGCATTGGCCCGGGAGATATATGGGCCCAACTACAAAAACATGGTTTTGGAATTGAACGCCTCCGACGACCGTGGAATAGACGTGGTGAGAAACGAAATCAAGAACTTTGCGTCCACCATGCAGATCTTCAGCCGTGGCTTCAAGCTCATTATCTTGGACGAGGCCGACTCCATGACCGCGGTGGCTCAGAACTCGCTCCGGCGAATCATCGAAAAATATACCAAGAACACCCGGTTCTGTATTCTCGCCAACTACTCCCACAAGTTGAACCCGGCGCTCATTTCCAGATGCACGCGGTTCCGGTTCCACCCCATTGCCGAGCTGGCCATCAAGGACAATCTCCAGCCGGTCATTGTCAAGGAACATTTGTCTATCCAGCCCAGTGCGGTGGATGCGCTCTTGCGGTTGTCGAAGGGAGACATGAGAAAGGCGTTGAACGTGCTCCAGGCGTGCAAGGCATCATTGACCCACGACAGCGACGAGATCGACCCGGCGATGATCTACGACTGCTTGGGAGCTCCGCACCCGGAGGACATAGAGGGCGCGTTGGACTCGATCTTGAAAGACGAGTGGACTACGGCCTACCGAACGATAGAAAAACTCAAAAAGGTCAAAGGGTTGGCGCTCATCGACTTGATCAGTGGCATCGTGGAGATACTAAACAAGTACGAGTTGAAGCCATCCACACGGATAGACATTCTCAAGGGGCTTTCAGAGGTAGAGTATGGTATAGCGAGAGGAGGGAACGACAAGATCCAGACGAGTGCAATCGTCGGGGTCATCAAGGAAGCACTTGAAAACGAAGCATGAACGACTGGGTTAGTACACAACAATCATCTATCTAAGGTTTTGTCTCATACACAAATCTCGAAGAGCTGGGTTTATAATAGAGCCTGAGGCTCGTTATAATCACTTCATTGGTACTTACCATTAGGAATAAGGCTGAAAAATTCTTGCGCAAAAATATATAGCGAGTCGTGTGGAGCCCGGAACCACTGAAGGGAGAAGTACCAGGAAATATGGCCATCAACTAGTGATGGTCGCAGGACATCTGTCGAATGCCATTGGCACCGAAAATGGCCAATTGGTCTGGTTCAGGCTGCCTTTTGCTCCTGCGATTCTCTTGGTGCCCTCTTTGCATACTGCATCCTTGTATACTTAAAAGTGCATATTTGTATCGTAGATCGCCATCTGTAGCCTATCGTGATCGAGACTTTCACCATTGATCTGTGCACCAGCTCTTGTCCAAATTCTTGATCCGCTATTTTTCGGTCTCGATCCAGTCCTACCCGTTCCTTATTGTCGCGCCAGGGTCCAACTATCAGACACATATTTTTCTATTTTCAAAGCATGGCATCTGCAAACAGCCTATAGCAACCGACAACTATGATAGATAACCCTACGCCAGCTGCATCGAACCTACGGCCGCTAAGTTCCGATTCGACACCCGCGAGCCTGATAACACCCGCTGTTGGAGAGATCACATCCAACGCACTTTTGCATGACGATTCTACAATCTACTCCGATGGTCAAGGAATCGGATCCCCACATACTACGTCAAGTCGGCCACCACATGGCCGGCCTCTTCTGCCATCTTCTAGCCCGAAAAAAGGTTGTTCACACACTTTGGAAGAGTTGAGCAAGTCTTGCCGTAGCCCATGGACTGTCAAGGAGTTGCTAAGCGCTTCAGAACAGCTCGAGGAAGGAAAGCCTTACGGCAAGATTGAAGGCTTTCTTCGGTTCCGCCACCATTTGGGAAACGACTATTCCTCTTGGCCGACATGGGCATTCTACATTGCTGGTTTTATAGGCGAGCCATTGCCGTCGTTTGCTCTCCGGCTCCGGGAGAAGTGTCCCGCCGAATTGCTTATGGACTATATGGTGCCGAAATACTTTCATGCGGTTCAACGCATGGCTCCTGAGGAAGCCAAACTTCATGAGGTCTTCCTGCCTTTCTTCGACCTGGTGGACCCCAGACTAAATTTGTACATTTTGGAGTTCTTTCTCAAGGTGAACCGATCGTTGCTGCTGTACTTGGAGGTTTTGCAAAGCGCTCCAGAGATCGAGGAGAAGTTTCTCAACGGCATCGACAGGCCATCTTATAAGGATGTACTAGGTGATTTGCAGCGAGACATTGCTGCTATTGCAATCAAAGAAGATCGCCCCAAGAATGCACCAAGGATGGCTGCCGTCACCCCACTGCCGTCTTCTGCTGGCATGTTGGAGGCGTGCTCCGGTGGCGGTTTCAGTACGAACGATATTGTCCAGCTGGACTCAATCAACACTGTGTCCACAGAGTGCAGCGCATACAATCCCAAGCAAGGATCACCTCTACTACTGTCGCCGGCAGACTCAGACGAGTTTTATGACCTTGAACCAGAGGCACCACAGGATCTGTTTCGGGCCATCATGGACACGCTCACCGACCTTTTCCCCGCCATTCCTCCCAGCGAGCTCAACGCCAGGCTCGAGTCCTGCCAGGATATCGAGTACCTCATCGACACATTGTTTGCAGAACAGGACAAGTCGACAGTCAAGGAGTACTCCTTGGATGCCTATAGGCTACATGAGATATTTCCCACCCAGCCGTTGGAGGACCTTGAGCTAGAATTGACATCACACAACGGTGATGTGGAGGCAGCTACCAACGCCATCCTTACGGACAATTGGATGCACAAGTTGTCGGACGTGCGAATGACGCCGAGGGAAACGCCTCCAAAATTCGAGAATAACCCGTGGTCTTCGTTTAGCAGCTTTTCGGAGCAGTTGAGCACCATGACCGGGCTTCCCGTCACCCAAACATCGTCATATCTCCATCGCAGCAACGGGAAATTTGTCAATGCCTTGGTAACGATTATAATGACCTACAAGCACCACGAACCACCACCCACCACCACGGCCACTCCGCGAGGCGGCAGAGTGCAGCGTGGAAGAGCACGCGGAGAATACAGGAAGGAGGACCGGACGGAGCCTGAAGCCTCCAAGGCGTACCAATTCAACCCTGAGAGTACAGAGTCGCAGGAGCTACGTACGATGTACTTGGCGAATCCCCAGATGAAGCAGATCAACGAGACGTTTGTCGACACCGCATTGACGTTTTTCAAGGGCGATGTAGGTCGCACGGTGCAAGTTCTCATATCAATTCTAGACCACGGAGCAGCATCGCTAACCCATCCTCAAGCGAGAAACAGCAGCATCAAACAAAACAATGCACCAACGCCGGTGCTCGACATGGCTAACCAGTCGCCGGAAAAATACAAGGCAATGTACAACGTGCTTCGCCAAAGGATCAATGCTCCGACACCAGGCAGTGCGAACAAGCAGGACCACTACCGTCAGGTTCTCAAGCAGGCGCGCCGGCGAGATTGGCTGGCCGCTCCCAGCGACGAAGAGAACCGCAAGCAGCAAGTCATCGGCGCGGCCTTGTCGGCGCTGCGGTTGGATCTACACGGTCTCCTGGTCCAGGCGGCCAAGGAGGCCACACGCGAGGTGCTCGGGTCGTGGTGGGCGCACGAGGTCGAGCAGCGACAAGCACACGGCCAATTGTCCAAGTTTGGCGTGGCCACGGTCTTCTCCGGGCCGTTGCGAGTGATTACGGGACGCGGCATCCATTCCAAGAGCGGAGTGTCGCAGGTGAAAATCCAGATCCAGCGCTTGTTGGACCAGGACCGGTACGCCTACGACGACGAAAACGGTAGTTACACAGTTTATGGCAAACGCAAGTAGGATCCCCGTCTAACCCCATGCGGCCTTTTGCAGTCGCCTATGCAGGTGGCTGCATGCACTGATTCTCCTATAGTTCTCGCCAACATGTGGGCCGGGTAACGTCTATTGTTTTCAGCTAATGCCCCCAATGAGGAATAATTCAAGGCGAGATCTCCAGGTAAACGATCACAGATAACGGTCGATATTCGACGTCCTTTCCTTTAGGCGCTACAAAGCTAAGATACCCCGTAACCGGAACTTCCACCTCCCTGGATTCCTACAGTTTTCCCCTCCCCACGAGCACATCAATTGTCGGTTCTTTTGAATATTTTGATCCGGCTTGATTAATAGAACAGGCTCTTTCCCGATACTACTATCAGAAGCAGCAGATATCCAGCCCCCGCTACCAGTCATCCGTTACCTGACACCATGGCTACGACTCCCAAGTTAGGTTCTCCTCTCACGGAAAACCACCCCTCGTTTCCACAGTCGCCGAAACCCGGAGACGTGGATGTGGACGTGGATGCGAACGTGGATGCGGACGTGGACGTGGATGCGGACGTCGACGCCGACTCCAACCGCACCGGTGGTTCGCTCCCCAGAATGCCTGGCACCTTTGACGTCAACGGCTTGAAGAGCGACGAGGGCCAATACATCGTGTTGACCGAGAGTATGCAACAACAGAAAGAACTCGAGGACACAGAAGCGGACGGCGAGACCGAAGAGGAGACCAACGGCGCGCTCGAGCACGACGGCTTCGACACCCACGAGTCGCCAACCAAACCAGACTCCTCCATTGAAGATTCGCGTGCTCTGGAGCAGTCGCAAGTGACAGAATCGCTGGACGACATTGAACCGGTCAACGCCCCATTTAAGGACCCGTCGCCTGCTCCCTCGCCGAAAGCTTCCCCAATTGTCTCGGCGGAAAACTCGCCGGCGGTGGTAGCGCACCCAACGTTGGACCCGGGCAAACCGGCAACCAACGTGAACATTGATACGCTTTTCCAGGATCCAATTTACGAAGACACAAGCAAGAGCAGCGTCAACCTCCCGCGGTCGGACTCGTCGTCGCTGAACATCAATGACACCTTGGATAAGATAAGCACTACCGAAGAGAACATCGACAGCGACGACGGAGATATAAGCCACTCAACGGTGCAAGACCACCAGGATATATCTGTCCCTCCGAAAGTAAACCCATACACACCGCGTACGGCTGGACCCCACCAACCGCAGACTCCTAGCAGTGGAGCCTCTACCATTCAAGATCCCGTTTCGGACCGCGACCTTGACCATTCCACCGAGGTTTCTGCCAACACTTCTTATGACAGGACGGATCGCAATTACACGCCTTCCGATCGCAACATTTCATATGGCTCTGTCATACGTAGTCCTCCACCACCACCTATCCAGACCCAGACCCAGCCCCAGCCCCAGCCCCACGGTCAACCCCACGGTCAACCTCCAACTGTCACCCCGGTTATGAACCAAGGCTCATTTGCTTCTCCAAACTCTAGTCCCAGCACCAACATCAGCAGCACGAAGTCAACCAAGCGTAAAAGCGGCAAGATGAAGAGTGCCTTTAATAGCTTTTTCAAAAAGCTGTCTGTACCAGTGTCTCCAGAGCAGAGCTCTATTAATATGAAGATTTCCACGCCTTTCAACGCTAAGCATGTTGCACATGTTGGGGTTGACGATAATGGACTGTACACTGGCTTACCCATCGAATGGGAGAGATTACTTTCTGCCAGTGGTATCACCAAGCGCGAGCAGGAGCAGCACCCGCAGGCAGTAATGGATATTGTTGCGTTTTACCAGGACAACGCCGACGCAGACGAGAAAGCCCTTCACAAATTTCAATACGAGAATGCCTCCAACTCGAATGTTAGCGGTCAACTGACACCTCCAATCGCACAAGCTCAGCTGAACCAATCACTGGTATACTCCACGCAGCCGCTCGGACAACCGTACACTCCACAGCCCAATCAAGAGGGCACGAGTACCCCTGTGCTCAACAAGACCCCTCAGCAGATCACAACTCCTTCAAACCAGTTTATTCCTAGCCGACCTGCACCCAAACCACCTGGTCCAGCAACGCCCTCTTCAACAGCTTCGCCCAATGACTCGAACACTTCTCCCAAGAAGTTTGGTAGGCGATCTTTTTCATCCAAGTCTATCAAGTCATTGCGCAATAATACAAAGAAGAGTGAACCACCCAAAGATGCTGTGCCTCCGGTTCCTGATATTGCCTCAAGTATACCAAAATCTAAATCTCACAGTTACTCGTTAGCTGAAAAGGTGAAGCCCGAACGTGGGGCCACTACGGCGCCGTTGGCGTCCAGCGCCCAGTTCCCTAAGAAGGAATATCAATCTCAAAGACCACCGCCACCACCACCAGTTGCGGCGTCGAAACCATCTGCTAAAGCTGAACCCACGCGAAAGACAGAACATGGCGAGCGAGCCGCTGGCCTGTCGGGTTCTGGTAGTAGCAGTGCCGGGTCACGTTCTGCGGGATCTTCCAGTAAGCAGGCTGCGTTGCAAAGAAAGAGAGACGAGAAGAAACGTAAGAACCACCAGATCATTACCAAGTTGCAGTCTATCTGTAGCAGTGGAGACCCCAACCAATATTACCGTGATTTGGTAAAGATTGGCCAGGGAGCATCTGGTGGAGTCTACATTGCGCACGAGAACAATACAGGTAACACGGTTGCAATCAAGCAAATGAATCTCGAGCAACAGCCCAAGAAGGAGCTCATCATCAATGAGATCTTGGTGATGAAGGGAAGCAAGCATGCTAACATTGTCAACTTCCTTGACTCTTACCTTCTTAAGGGAGATTTGTGGGTTGTTATGGAGTATATGGAGGGTGGATCGCTCACCGAGATAGTGACACACTCGGTTATGACAGAGGGCCAGATTGGAGCTGTCTGTCGCGAAACATTAAACGGTCTTAAGTTTTTGCATTCTAAGGGAGTTATCCACAGAGACATCAAGTCGGATAACATTTTGCTCAGCATTGATGGTAACATCAAGATGACTGATTTCGGATTCTGTGCCCAGATTAACGAGATAAATCTCAAGAGAACCACGATGGTGGGTACGCCGTACTGGATGGCACCAGAGGTTGTGTCCCGTAAGGAATATGGACCAAAGGTCGACATTTGGTCGCTCGGAATCATGGTGATTGAGATGATTGAAGGTGAACCACCATACTT
This sequence comes from Meyerozyma smithsonii, assembly GCA_030570235.1. Lineage (NCBI taxonomy): Eukaryota > Fungi > Ascomycota > Pichiomycetes > Serinales > Debaryomycetaceae > Meyerozyma > Meyerozyma smithsonii. Next base: position 22,754 of record JAJLVE010000001.1, on the reverse strand, counting down.
GAACGAGACGCCGTTGCGTGCGCTCTACTTGATTGCCACTAACGGAACACCCAAGTTGAGAGAACCAGAAGCGTTGAGTGATGACATTAAGCGATTCCTCGCGCGCTGTTTGCAGGTGGACTTCAACAAGAGAGCCGATGCCGCCCAGCTTCTCAAGGACAAGTTTATCCTCGAGGCAGACGACGTGATCTCGTTGTCACCATTGGTGAAAATAGCCAGAATGAAGAAAGAGGAGTGAATTCATATGGTTTTCTAGACTTGTGTAGCCGACACCAGCCTCGCTTGCCATGCATCGGGACATGCATTGGCATGCATGGTATGCATACGCGGCCAAAGACTAAATTGGCGAATCGAATGCAGGGTAGTAGCACTGACGTAATAATAAGATAACCATTACTTCTGATTGTGGAGACTTTATTGGCGAAAACCACAAGGTATCAAGTATACGTTCTTGCCGGGGTTCTGGTTTGTATTTTAGACACAAGTGTCCTTTCACTCACCATCCCACCGCGTGTTGCATATTATCATTTCTTGACCTCCCATTCTGAGACATGGTTGCTACGTATTATGCGTCTGTTGCGCGGTCTGGAAATGCGCAATTTTTGACATTACATAGGTGAGGAAAAAAGACACTAAATGACTATGAAGATGCGGCCGCAGCCAGTGTGTGTCTGTCTGCCCACGCCCTTCTCCTTCCCCAGTCGGTTCCAGAAGTTTCTACTCCACAATGTCTAAGAATCGTGTACAGGACCATAATGTCCGAGTGATGTCATGGGGCGCCGCAGCGGAGGCGGCCACAACCTCCTTCCTATATAAGGGTCGAGAAAGAGGGGCGTGGACCCACTTTTCGAACAAACCGCAATAAGCTACTGGATCATCGAGACCATTGCTAAAGTCGTACCGGTGACATCTACACATTTCACAGCTCCTTTCATTGAACCACAGCAGCCATGGGAGAAGAAAAAGAGTACCAGTCGTTCCTTAACAACGACGGGATCGACGAGCTTGAGCCAGCGGTTCCCAAGCACAGAATCTCGTCGTTGAGTTTGTCGGACTTGAACCAGTGGCAAACAGGCTTGACGAAGCTTTCCAGCTCCACGTCGCTCCACAAGAACTCGTCCCAGAACTTGAAAAAGGTGGACTCCTTGGCCAAGTTGTCGCGTAACTCGTCTGTGATAAGACGGAAAAGAAAGACGGTGATCGACCATCCGCGTGTTGCATCGTACGCATTCTGCTTTGACATTGACGGGGTGATCTTGCGGGGACCCAACACCATCCCTGAGGCCGCCGAGGCCATGCGTTTGCTCAACGGCGAGAACAAGTACAACATCACCGTGCCCTCGATTTTCGTCACCAATGGTGGAGGCAAGCCCGAGAAGCAGAGATCAGACGACTTGAGTGCGCGTTTGGGGGTCACCATCACCCCGGACCAAATCATCCAGGGACACACGCCCATGAAGGACTTGGTTGGCGTCTACGAGAACGTGCTCGTGGTGGGCGGTGTCGGCAACGTGTGCAGAAATGTGGCTGAATCCTACGGCTTCAAGAATGTGTTCACGCCGTTGGACATTTTGAAGTGGAACCCGGCTGTGTCGCCGTACCACGACTTGACCGAAGAGGAGACCACCTGTGCGCGGGAGGTTGACTTTTCCAAGACCAAGATTGACGCCATCATGGTGTTTGCGGACTCGAGAAACTGGGCGGCCGACCAACAGATCATTTTGGAACTCCTCTTGTCCAAGAACGGTGTCATGGGCACCGAGAGCAAGACCTACGACGAGGGTCCCGAGATCTACTTTGCACACTCGGACTTTATCTGGGCCACCAACTACAAGTTGTCTCGGTACGGCATGGGCGCCTTGCAGGTGTCCATTGCCGCTCTTTACCGCGAGCACACCGGCAAGGAGTTGAAGGTGAACCGGTTCGGCAAGCCACAAAAGGGCACGTTCAAGTACGCCAACAAGGTGTTGGCCAGCTGGAGAAAGGGCGTGTTGGACGAGCACTTGAAGAAACTATCGGTGAATGACCCCAACGCTGGCGAGGCGGACATTTTGATCACCCAGGACGGTGAAGAGATCATCAACCAGGCCAAGTTGGAGGCGGCAATCGACTCCTCTGACGACGAGCCCGAGGAAGCCGACTCGGACGAGGCGGGCGGCGCGTTGGCGGTTGGCAAGAAGGAGAAGATCACGTTGCAATTGCCGCCAGCGTCTACGGTCTACTTTGTGGGCGACACCCCCGAGTCCGACATCCGCTTTGCCAACTCGCATGACATTTCGTGGCACTCGATTTTGGTCAAGACCGGGGTCTACCAGGAGGGAACGGTACCCAAGTACAAGCCCAAGTACTTGTGTGAAAACGTGTTGGACGCCGTCAAGTACGCCATTGAGAGAGAGCACGAGAAGGAGTTGACCGAGTGGAACGACAATGCCGACGATGGCGAGGAAGACAAGGGCTCGCGGGTCAACTTTGCCGACTTTATGATGACGCCATCTGACAAGCCCAAGGTTGAGCCCAAGAAGCCGGTTGTGAATGGTGTGAACCAGCACGAAGAGGTGGAGCTTCCACAAGGCTTGAGCGAGCAGCTCGAGAAATTGAAGAACTTGCAGGTTTAGTGAATAGAATACATGGCATGCGTGCAATTTCACACCCCACCGAAAATAGGGTTGCACCCATTATTGGCCCCATCCCCACGTGAACCCCTAAGGCGGCGCAACCATAGAATCTGGAGTGCATGTTGGGGGAACCTGCATGGGCTGCATAATGTTCGGTGGCTTAAAAAAGAAAAGGCTCGGAATCGTAGCAACTATAGCAGCAAGAGTGAAGGTTGAGGAGCAACTGCATGTGAAACGAGTCCCGAGAATGAAATTACAGTAGTGTGGGCGCCACTAGAGGCTCGTTTTGGAGCGGGAACAGCACGTACTCAGCCACAAGAGGTCGGCCCCGGGCATACCGCCTGCGTTACAATCCCTGCATCTCCTGCAGCCAATTTACCGTTTTAGTAAAGATTGCCCTTCCTGTACCTATTCTGCCCCGTTGGGCATTTCGGCTGCGCAAAATGGACAAATGTCACTTGAGAGTCGTGTGATGAAGGCGAAGCACTACAAAATATAGCCGGCGTATATAAGGCACGCAAATCCGGCATTGTGTCCGAACATTGCAACTATGAAATTTACCCTGGTTTTCTTAGCTAGTGCTTCTGTTCTTGCTGCCGTCGAGGCTGCAACATGGCCCGGCTGGTCCAACAGGCCCACTACCGATGGAGACGTCGGTAGCAACTCCACCGGTGGTGCCGGTGGCTGGAGTAACTCCACCGGTGGTGGTGCCAGCGGCTGGAGCAACTCCACCGGTGGTGGGGGCGGCACCGGCAGTAACTCCACTGGTGGTGGGGGCGGCTCTGGTGGCGGCTCCGGCACTGGTGGCGGTTCGGGCTCCGGTTCTGGCTCCAGCTCCAGCTCCAGTGCCGGTTCTGGCTCGGGCTCTTCGTCTGGCACGGACATTGCCGTGGCGGGCTTCAACAACTACGGAGTGGCAAGCGCCGCCTTGGTGGCCGTTGCTGCGTTCATGTTGTAAGCTGTACAGAAGTTGTTTCATTTCCGATACCGTGCTATAAAATATTCAGTGTTTAATACCCTTCTTTCACTAATATACATTTAAATGTTTAGAAAACATCTGGAAGTCTCTCGATCACGTAGGAATGGCCGCCCACACTCATGATGGGAATTCCGAGCACCTTTCTGATCCGGCGCTTCAAGTCGGCATCGTTGGTGGCCACGATGTAGCACTTGTGCTGCATCACCCGGTTGACCAAACAGTCGTCGGCATACGTGCCCTTGTGGGAGCACGTCAAGCGCTCGATCCGGGGGTCCTTGGCCAATTTGAGTGCTATTTGGTACTTGGGCCCAAGTTTTTCCAACTCGGCCATCACGCAGTCGGTGATTATTGGGATGCATTTGGCATAAAGCGCATCCATCATCCCGCGGACAATGTCGACTTTTTTCTGGATGCTGAAGTTGATGAAGTTGGTATCGATGAGCACCTGGTAGGGCGGCTTGATGGCCTCGTTGTACTGGAAGAATAATGCAGATGACACCTGGGGGATCGACTTGGTCAACTCGGGATCAGAGGTGTTTTGGGGCTTTTTGGCGTTGTTTTTGTTCATGCGGGGGTCCTTGGCCGACAATGTGCGTTTCACCAATGCAAATTTTCTCGTCTTCTTCGCTTTACCCATGGTGCTGTAAACGTTAAAAGAACAGTCGCGATGAGCACCAAACTTTGTTAATGATGCGTACTGCATAGTGACGGAGTAGCTTGGTTGGACGGGTCGTAGATTCATATTCGTATATAGCAGGCTATAGCTGGCGGATCATCTGGTGGTCGAACGCCGCCTGGCGGAGCTCGGACCGCTTCCAGCTGATGAGCGTCTTCTTCACAAAGTTGGCCTCGAAAATCCGCATTTTGCGGTCGTAGGTGGCGTCGATGGCAGTGACGCCCGAGTCGCCGGTGACGGCGTTGTAGCAGAGCCAGATCTCGTTCAAGCTGCGCTGCAGATTCTGCGGGTCCGGCTTCTCGTTCAAGATGCACGCATCGTTCTCGTGCTCGTGCCCAACAGACACAACGTGGTACCCGCAGTCGACAATGTCGTCGCGGAACTTGTTGTCGGTGGCGGTGGTGAGGGTGTGCTTCTCGTTGTAGGAGCCCACGAGCTTGAAGCGGCCAAGCGGTCGGAAGTTGGGAAGCGGGAAGTGGAAGAACAACAACTTGAACATGGTGGGAGACGAGTAGATGTGGTTCATTCGGTAGAGGAGGTTGATCTGGGTGGAGTCGATCTTGTTGCGTTCCAGGTCAAGGAGAGACACGAGCATGTCGGGGTGGTCGGTATTAATGCTGGTAATGGGAACTTGGAGGGAGCTTGCTCTATGCACCCGCAAGTTGTAGTTTGTGAGCCCGTGAATGTTAGCCGCGGTTGGCACCACGTTGTAGCACTGCGGAAGTGACGACAAGAACTGGAGGACGGGCCGTTTGTCCGCCAACGTCTGCACGTCCAGGTCGCCGAAGGTGAACACGAACGGGATGTTGCTGCGGAGCACCGGCGCCAATGCCTTCAAGATGGCAGACTTCCAGTGCTTGGTTCGCTTGCTGTCGATCATGTCGCCGGTGATGACGATCAAGTCGGGTTCTTCTGCGGCGATGGAGTTGGAAATGAACACAGCCGTTCTATTATCTGACTGGCAGGGGCTGTTTTTCACGTTGCAGGCTCCGGTGTCTTGGCCGATGTGGAGGTCGCTCAACTGCATGATTTTGAACTTGGAGCCGACGGCAAGCACCACGCCGCCGTACTTGAGCTGGTTGAATCCGTCGGTGTCGTTGACGATCAGGTCCTGTTGCAGGCGCAGAAGCTTTAGCACCGAAAAGTGGCCTCGCACACTGGTGGTCCACGGAAGCGGGACGGGGTCCGGCTGGAACTGCCAGTGGGGCCGGGAGTCGACCATGTCCCGGTCGCCAAAGAGAACGTCGACATCGCACACAAACTTGGTGTCGGCGGACACCGTTTCCGTTTTGTACCAGAGCACCTTGGAGCCAAACGTGTACGCCTGGTGCCACGTATTCGGATCTCCGGGTGCGGATCCTCGAGGAAGCAAGGCCACGTCGCTGACGGCCTCCTGGCCCTCCTTGAAGTCGCTGGACTGGACCACAAGGTAGTAGCGGCCCGGAGACATGACGCTGGCGTGGGGGTCGAGGGGGACGAGTTTGGAGCTAGGAGGGGCGGAGCACGAGAAGGGCTTGAGACAGAACTTGACCAGCACCTTGGTGACCACGCGGGAGAAGGACTCGGTGACGGTGGGATAGCTGAGATCATCGTGGACAACTGGGGCCTGACGCGATGCCGATAGCAGAAGAAGCCATACCAACACCACCAGCAAGGCGGCGATGGAGCCGAAGCGACGGGTCCGAAAATATCGCATGAGCTGCATTCCCTGTCGTCTGGCACACCACCAGCTGGCTTATACAAAGAAAATGGGAAACAACGGGTTAGATCAAGCTATAATACGATGGCAGCAACGAACAATAAACCTAATTTTCGAGCCATATGCATGTTTCTGCCGGGGCGTTCGTAGTTATGGGCGGTGTACCCCGCTTAGGAAATACACCGTACCCTTAATGCGCGCGAAAGAACAGGGCTCGCACGCCTCACATGAGGCTAGCCACCCACGGGTCTTCCACTGCAGATCCAAGCCCCAGAACACGCCTGCGGTAGTATAGCCTTGTTGGGAACGGGGTGGCGCGGTTTCGCGCCATAAGCTTCGCTGCAACGCCTGTTGGCGTGGTGGTGATGGCGCATTTCTATTTTTGCTTAGAGTCTAGAACACTCGTATTCGCGCACCACCAGTAGATACGATGCCGGGGCTCAATGGCCGTTTTTCCGAATTGTAAATCGGGTTATGCCAAGTCGGGAATAAGCGGTGGCTGTTCCAAGTGCGCGTCGTCGTTATCGAAGAAGCTGCGGCCCTGCTCCTGGCCGGCTGCTGCAGCCCCATCTGTAGTTTCTGGCGCCTGGTACTCGTACTCGCTCTCGGCAACGTACACTAGCATGATCACGATGCTGGCGTCGCGGCTGCACTCCTGGACGTGCTGCTTCAACACCCGGAACTCTCGTTTCTCCACCGAGTACCCAACAACCTGGCCGTTGCTGGACGACTCGTAGCTCACGTAGATCCACTCGCCGCCTTTCAATCGGTAGTAGTACTCGGTGTCGGAAAACACCACTCCCGCCAACAAATAGGGCTCGGGACCTTCCAGCCCACCGGCGCCAAAAGTCTTGATTAAGTTTGCGGGGTTGGTGACGTCAAGCTGCGCGTACTGGCTGTTGACCAGCTCGAGCTCGCGGTTCAATCGAGCAACCTCGTCGGCAGTCTGCTCCCGCACGTTCAGGATATCGTCTAGTGTCTCCTTATCGCCGTTTTCCAGTAAGAAATCGGTGGCCTGACTGAGAAACAGCGACACCCGCTTGCCTTCAAAAGAACTCCACAGCATGATTTTGCTGGTGATGCCCACCCGCTCTTGGCCCACCTTCAACTTGTCGTTGTGCATGGTCGCTACTCGCTCAGAAAACGACTTGGAATAGATTTGGGGGTAAAACTGCTCCTCGATGTCTAGCAGCTGCACCTCGTAGTGCTCGTCGTCGCCTAGAAACTGGATGGTCAACACCTTGCCTGTCTCTCGAAGCTGAATGTTGCCGATGTTCTGGAGATCCAGACTCCAAAAGAGCCCGTTCAATGTATCGTAGACGGTAGGTGCCCGGTACTCCAAGTCAACCTCGAATAAGAACATCTTGTTCTGGATATCCTCCTCCACACTCTCCACCTGCGACTGCACCAACTCTTTCATAGCATCTGGATCGTCTGCGTAGTGGATAAGCGCCTCGAATATTCTGGGCACAAGCTCGTCGGGCTCGGTGTAGTCTATGTTTGCTTCTGTCAAGCTTCGAACAGCCCCGCTGCCGCTTATGAAGGCCCGCTGGCCCTGGCCAGACAAGTATGCCATAGTGCGATGGAGTTCTGTTTCGGGGCTGGCCTCGGGGTCGCCCTTATACCACTTTTCGGAATACTGTCCGAGATCTGTCGTGGCTAGCAACTCGCGGAACCGTGGGACCTGGGCCAAAACCGTCAACAATGGAACCACAATGTTGCACTTGCGTCCTACATAGTCCACCAATATCACCGGCGGCGTGTTCTTGCTCCGCGATGTGGTCATCCCGTCATCGTCATATATGGAGGGCGTCGAAGGCTCAGAATTCTCGTCCATTGAAAGCTTGTCGGAGTCCATCTGGGTGTCTAGAGTCTCGACTTGGGGTCCGGTTAGGCTGACACTGCTGCTTCTGGAGTCCTGGACCGATCGGGACTCCTCCGTGAATGCGGTTTGCAGCTGGACGTGGGTGTCTCCCGAATACTCGTAGTGTTCAAAATGGAGTGGGTCTGTTTGGTTTGAGTGGCTCATGATGTTTTCCTGGTTCTGGAGCTGAGTGAAGTCTGGAATGTCTGTTGGGTTGCGAATCCCCACACTCTGCCGTGATTCTACTGTCTGTTTTTGTTGGTTGCCAGCATCATTGCTGGGCAGAACCAACGGCTCGATCTCTATTGGTTCCTCAAAAAGGTATGCGATCGCGGCTTCCACATCGCCGTTGGACGCTTTGAGAGCCTTCTGAGCCTGTTCGGCCGTAAAGCCCATTTCTGTCAATTTACTGGTACTCTCCATGGTGGCACTAGTTGCAAATCAACGAGCTATATACTGGATCTGTGCAGGAAAAACTCTTGGTGAAAGAAGAGGAAGAGAAATGGCAAAGGTACACTTGGGAGGGAGGGAACGGGAGGTAGTATGGGGGGAAGATGGGTTCAGAGAGAATGGTACTGATACAGGAGGGCCAGTAACTAGTGGGAATGGGAGAAGCTCTGAAACGCAAAACATTGCCCATATAGCGCAATAGAGCCAGTTGCCACTCAATTCGACTCCGTGGCGTCGTCTCTCTGCCCTGGTTCAATCGCTGCTGCTCATCACAGTAGCTTATCTCATGCCCACTACTGCTATCGCCCGTTTGACTCATCCATCGCCGCACCCATACCTCAGTTCTCCGCGCAGCACCAAAATTTTCGTTTATGCTCAAGTGCCTAGCACAGCTATCGTTCCGTCATTTTGCACCTTCCAGTATCGTATCCACACATCTGATTCGCAATATGGCATCCACCAGCGTAGGTACTATCACCGCCAGCTTGGACAAGCTTGGAATTGACACCCCAAGTGCAGAGCCAGCATCCTACCCAGACGCAAACGCCGTCGATTTGATGAGAAACTACATCACCGATGAGTTGCACAAACTTTCTAGCATTGACAAGTCCATCATCTACCCAGCTTTGGACACACCCTCCACCTTGGACAAGGGTGACTTGATTGTTCCCCTTCCCCGTTTGAGACTCAAGGGAGTCAACCCCAAGGAGAAGGCCGTAGAGTGGGCTGCTGCTTTCGACAAGGGTAAGCTTTTGAGCGAGGTCAAGGCTGAGGGTCCATTCTTGCAGTTCTTCTTCAATACCTCTGTTCTTTTCAACGTGGTGGTGAAGGACGCTTTGACCAGAACCACCGACTACGGTGCCTTGCCTCTCGGCAAGGGAAAGAAGATCATCATTGAGTTCTCTTCTCCCAACATCGCCAAGCCCTTCCACGCCGGACACTTGCGTTCCACCATCATTGGTGGTTTCTTGTCCAAGTTGTACGAGAAAGAAGGCTGGGAGGTCACCAAGATGAACTACTTGGGTGACTGGGGTAAGCAGTTTGGCTTGTTGGCCATTGGTTTCGAGCGCTACGGTAACGAGGAATTGTTGGTGAAGGACCCCATCAACCACTTGTTCGAGGTGTACGTCCGCATCAACCAGGACGTTGCCGACGAGGGTCCAGACGCCGTTGATGGTGTCAACGACCGGGCCAAGCAATACTTCAAGCGTATGGAAGACGGCGACGAAGACGCTTTGGTGTTGTGGAGAAGGTTCAGAGAGTACTCCATCGAAAAGTACATCGACACCTATGCTCGTCTCAACATTGTCTACGACAAGTATGCCGGTGAGTCCTTGGTGTCCAGGGAGAAGATGAAGGAAGTGCTCAGGACCTTCCAAGAGAAGGGCTTGATCCACGAGGACAGGGGTGCCAAGTTGATCGACTTGACCAAGTTCAACAAAAAGTTGGGTAAGACCTTGGTTGAGAAGTCCGACGGTACTTCCATCTACTTGACCCGTGACGTGGGAGAGGCCATTTCCCGTTACGAGACCTACAAGTTCGACAAGATGATCTACGTCATTGCCACCCAGCAAGACTTGCATACTGCCCAGTTCTTTGAGATCTTGAAGCAAATGGGCTACGAATGGGCCAAGACCTTGGAGCACGTCAACTTTGGTATGGTGCTTGGTATGTCCACCAGAAAGGGTACCGTGGTGTTCTTGGACAACATCTTGGAGGAGACCAAGGACAAGATGCACGAGGTTATGAAAAAGAACGAGGACAAGTATGCCCAGATCGAGGACCCCGAGAAGGTGGCCGACTTGGTGGGTATTTCCGCGGTGATGATCCAGGACATGCAATCCAAGCGTATCAACAACTACGAGTTCAAGTGGGATAGAATGACCTCGTTCGAGGGTGACACCGGTCCTTACTTGCAATACGCTCACTCGCGTTTGAGCTCGGTGCAGAGAAAGAGTGGTATTCCAACCGAGAAATTGGCCGCGGCCGACCTCTCGCTCTTGACCGAGCCATGCGCCAGCAACTTGATCAGACTCTTGTCCCAGTACCCCGACATCTTGAGAAGAGCCATGACCACCCACGAGCCATCCACCATCGTCACCTACTTGTTCAACTTGACCCATGTCGTTTCCCAATGTTACGACATCTTGTGGGTTGCAGGACAAGAAGAGGACTTGGCCACCGCCAGATTGGCCTTGTACGCCAGTGCCAAACAGGTGTTGTTCAACGGTATGACTCTCTTGGGCTTGACTCCAGTGGAGAGAATGTAATAGTAATAGTATAAATATAGATAGCAATCACACATTGACAAGCAGACCAGAGCAGAGCAGTGAATAGTTTAGCATATCCCCGTTCTTCCCTTGTCCCTAAGATCCTCACATCCAGGAGCGGTATTTTTGCACCCATTTCCTCTGACAGCTTTTTCCAACCATTTTCGCGCATCGCTGTATCTTCATCAGTGTGCCATGAGTGTGCCTCCGGATTTCCAGATCTCCACGGAGGATGTCCAGGAAATGAAGAAGCGAATAAGAAACTTCAAGCTCTCTCAGTTGAAGGATCTTGGAAGGACCATGCTTTTGCGAATAGCTGGCAAAAAGGCCGACTTGTTGGCCCGCATCGAAGAACACATTGATAACGGCGTCCGCTACGACGACAAGATAAAACTCCTTGTGATCGGGGTGATTGTCAAGAAGATCCTCATGCATGAGTCCACGCCGAGCTACACTTCGTTGTACAACGCAGTTAGGTTTGGTGGGCCAAATACCGATTTGTTGCACCAGATACAAGAAGATACCAGGCGTACTTCTCCACACACGGAGTCAGGAACTTCGCCCAGCATTCCCCCTGTTCCGCAGATGCCCCGTGCCAAGTCCTCGGCAACGTCCCAGCCATACTCCGGACATGTGCTCTATTTCAAGCTGTCCCCATTCTTTACCCTCCGCCATCTTATCCTGGGTTCTCCCCAGCTAGTGTACCCGTCGCAGGGACGCAATGTGGCCAAGCTCCAGTTTGTGCTCAACGACGAAGAGAACCTTGTGTTCCGGTCGAAACCAGGAAAGATGCAAATCCTCCTTGTGTGCGGTGAAGCGAACCTCAACTTGCCGTCGACTCCAGCAGCAAACATCGAGTTTCCCACACCGCTCGAAATCCACGTCAACGGAGTCCAGTCGAAGGAGAACGTCAAGGGCATAAAGGGGAAGCCAGGAACAGCCCGTCCGGCCAATATCACCAAGTTAATCAGTCGCAGTCCAGCAATCAACAAGATCGAATTGGTGTACGCTGCCAACACAAAGTACTACCTCCTCTACTGTTTCATAGCCGAAGCACGCTCAAGCGAGGATATCGCTGACGAGGTGGCCCGCACCCGTCACATACATCTGGCATCGACCATCGAGGAGATCAAAAAGGAGTATACCAATGGTGATGACGACCTTGTGGTGGCTACATCGTCGCTATCGGTCAAGTGTCCGTTGACCTACGCACGCATGAAGCTTCCTGCCAAGTCGCTCTATTGCCAGCATATACAATGCTTCGACTGTCTCTCATTCTTGCAACTTCAAGAACAGATTCCCACTTGGACATGTCCCATCTGTTCCCGGCGAATCGAGTTAAACGAACTTGCCATTTCTGACTACTACCTAGACATACTAGAGAAGGTTGGAGATGACGTTGAGTCGGTCACCTTGAACCCCGATGGCTCGTGGCTGGCTAACGTCGAATCTGCACAAGATTCATCAGCTTCACCTACGCCCAAACCGGCGAAACCGGCCAAACCTGTCGCTGAGGAAGCAATCGAAATTGTGTCAATTGACAGCGAAAGCGAAGACGAAACCCCGGCCCCAGTACCTCCTAGACAGCATCCTGCCATACAATTGATAGACTCTCCTCTGCCTGAGCTGGTCTCGGTATCTATTCCTCAATCACAGACTACCCACCAGCACCCAGCTGAGTGGTCATACCATGAACCAGCCTTTCCATCCTCACAAGTCTCGTACCAGAGGCAGACTCCCGGACCCGGACCAGTTCCCCAAGCACGCCAATCGCTATCGTATAGTTCACAACAAGCTCGAGGCAGCCAAGAGCCAACAGGCGTGCCGTATCTGACACTGGCTACACAATCCCCTGTTCCAGGTGAACCTGGAAATAAAACCTTTGTTCAGCCCAGCGTTCAGGAAACTCCAAATGTGCCTGTTGTGAACTCGTATAGACATCCTTCAGCAGGCACGGTAGGAGCCAATCCTGGTACCCAACTGTTACCGGCTGTACATACCGCCGGTTCACCCGGTACAACCCAGCAAAGTTCCGCTCTTCTGTCCATATCACTTCCGCCTTTGCGAACCAACTCAGCCGTGGGAACGCTTCCTGGTTTGTCCACCTTTTCATTCGAGCCCTCTTCTAACAACATGGAACATATGCTAATAGCACCATCTTTCCAGGAGACGATAAATACAGAGCCGGTGAATAGTGTGAATCCAGGGGACCGCATAAACCAGGCTCTCCTTACCCAGCAGGAACAAACCGCGGTTCGTCGAGAACAGCAAGAACGGCATGAACAATTGAGGACAAACTTCCAGGCAAACATACGGCGCAGTACCGAAGCTTCTCATGCCAGCTGGCCACAGGAGCAAGTCTTTGCGCCAGTGGGTGTGAATACCACGTCCATTGACCCTCCTACTTCCAACGTTCCTGAACAGCAAGCACCGGGATTGGCATACTCAAGGTCAGCATTCGATCTTCTTTCTGCAAACCGACAGGACCATTTACCTCCGGTCCAGAAGAAGACCAAAACCACCAACGGCCAGAGTGCCCAGGGTTCCCATGGTGTCCAGGGTGCATCCTTGTCTCCATTGAATGGTCAGATTGAGGACTTTTCTATTCAGACTCCACTGGCCCAGCTAGTGGCAGAACGCACCTGGAACAAAAGGCTCCACAGTGAGGAGAAGTCGCCATCACCAACCAAGCAATAGGAACAGCAGTAGGATAATGCTAGAATCTCATTATTCAATATACGTATATAATACAGTAGGGAACTTAATTTTAAACCGGCGTAGGACCCAAGTAATCTTCCTTTATACTTCCGATCGCATATATCTCATTAACGTCCATTCTAGTACCGACGATCTTGAGCCTTACTCTTGAGCCCTTCTCGATGTTTTCGTCCGGACTGATGTATGCTGGTGGGTTTGCTGATGGGTTGAACTTCATGTCGGACGGAATCAAATGGGTACTGACAAACACTGAGAGAGGACCCACGTCGGCGAAGAAGCCCATCTTGTTGACGGTGGTCACCACGGCATCCACCACCTCTCCTTTGAAGGGTTTCCACACCACAGCTCGGTATTTGACCTCGAACTCGGCCATGCCAGATCCTGGAATAATTTTCCCCTTGCCCACATCGATGTTCATGCAATCTAAGACACACACAATGTAGCCGAATTGTCCAGTACATGTTCCCTCCACATCGCTGAGAAGCTTGGACCGCAAATACAGGTCCATCTGGGGACCAAAATACGACGGGTGCAACGTCAAGTTGAGCGACAAGTCTTTCAAGAAAAACATGGCGGCTTGTCGGGAACAAAAATGCCGGAATCTAACTCAGTCTAACTTGCTCTATGTATACGTGGCCCGTTGGCAGTGTATTACAAGTGTTAGTCGAGATCCTAGTGACGCCCTGGTGAAGGTTAAACTGGATGTTGAAAAGTCGAGACGCACGACATTTCTCCCGGCTGCATGCAGGCCCCCGCGCGCACGGTAAATTCTCACCAGAAAAAATGCTTCGTAGGAAAGGTCCATTTTCAACGTCATGTCACAGAGGCTTGGTAACTCGGTTGCTGCTCTCACACGGGTATGGCACCATGTAGACATGGCTGCAGACCCCAGATCTCTTGGTCGTTTGGCCCTGAGCATCGCCATCACCTTACAGGGCAAACATAAGCCAACCTACTCTCCCAACCGGGACCACGGCGACTACGTGGTGGTCACTAACTGTGCCCATTTGAAGGTCACCGGCCACAAAATGCAAGACAAAATGTACTGGTCCCATAATACCAGACCAGGTTCGTTGAAATTGATTCCAATGGAGAGAATGATTGCCAACAAAGGATACAGCGACATCGTCAGAAGAGCGGTCAAGAATATGATACCTAAAAACAAGTTGCGGCTTATCAGGATGGACCGTCTCAAACTCTACGATGGTGACGAACACCCATACAAGGATAATTTGATTGCATATGCGGATGAGGTGCCAGAAATGAGGGCCAAATTGGAGAGCTTGAACCGTAGAGAATCTGAGATGGCCGAATTGCGTAAAAAGTATTTGGAAAATTAGCTTGTACATAGTCAAGGTGTAATCTGGAATAGCAGCGTGGAGGCGAACTGTAGCGACACTCTGTATTTGTGGTATTTTCGGTACTTTACTCTGCGGTGACTTTCCGTAAAACTTGCAAATTTTGTAACATTTGCGAATTTTGCAAGTCAAAAGACATACTTTTAGAACTTACAACTATCCATAATGTACAGTTTATTATTTTTTATGTTCTCACAGTGACTCCACTCCGCTCAGTATATAACCTTGGTGAGATGTTCATAGCCATCAACTCTTGGAACAAAAGCTTGGCTGCATAAGGAATATGAATCTGGTAAATGTTGGTCTTGTTCTTACATGACCGACACTCGAATTGATTCTTCTTCAAGTTGGCAATCACACTCATCAATCCGCAAACTCCGCAAACATGCACTCTAAAGGCATCGGATGCCTCCATCAATCTCTCCTTCAAGAATCCAGCAGCTCCATGGGCAATCATACAATCTCTTTCCATCTCTCCGAATCTCAAACCACCATCTCTCGAACGACCCTCCACTGGCTGTCTGGTCAACACTTGCACTGGTCCTCTGGCTCTGGCGTGGATCTTGTCATCCACCATGTGTCTCAATCTTTGGTAGTATGTTGGACCAAAGAACACTTGGGCCATCAACTTCTTACCAGTGTGTCCATGGTACATTACTTCGAATCCTCTTGACTGGTAGCCATGTTCACGCAAAAGCTTGGATACAGCCTCGGCGGTAACATCGGTGAATGGCGAAGCATCACCTTCTAAACCAGACAACGACGAAACCTTCGACAACAAACACTCGATTAAATGGGCAACTGTCATTCGCGATGGAATGGCGTGAGGATTGATAATAAGATCAGGAACAATACCTTGACTGGTGAATGGCATATCTTCGTGACGGTACGTCACACCCACAGTACCCTTCTGTCCGTGTCTAGAAGCAAACTTATCACCAATTTGAGGAACCTTGGTCGTTCTCATTCTGACTTTAACGAACTTGGCTCCGTCACCGTTAGTCGTCAACAATACCTGATCAACAATACCAGACTCGGTACTTCTCAATGGCGTAGAAGCATCTCTCTTGGTGTGGTATTGTGTTCTTTGACCCAATTCTTCGGTGTCTGGAGGAATAGGAGTAGTCTTACCAATAATGATATCTTCACCACTCACTCTGATACCAGGCGCAATTAATCCGTCGTCATCCAACTTCTCATATGTTCCATGCTTCAACCTCAAGGTATCAGACCTCAGCGGCTTTTCAAAAGTCTCCAAAGCCTTCATACCTTGTCTCTTTTCAAGATCCATGTATGTTCTAAAGAACAACGATCTGAACAAGCCTCTATCAATGGAGGATTGATTCATAATCATAGAATCTTCTTGGTTGTAACCCGAGTAACATGCAATAGCAACAATGGCATTCTGACCAGCAGGCAATTCACGGAACTTCAAATGCTCCATAGCTCTAGTTGTGGCCAAAGGCTTCTGAGGATAGTACAAGATGTTGGCCATCGTGTCCATTCTCACAGAATAATTGGTCAAGAAGACACCCATAGCTTGCTTACCCATAGCTGATTGATATGTGTTACGAGGAGATTGGTTGTGGTCGGGGAAGGGAATAATAGATGCAGCAACTCCAAGAATCATAGAAGGATGAATTTCACAGTGTGTAAATGTACTTGTCGCACTACTGTTGGTTGGCTTGATACGCTTAGCAGGATCAAGTTCTTGCTCTTCCAACTGTAATGATTTTTGTTGCGTGGCAGTAAGCGAACTCTTACTTGCCTCCAAATCTTCTGGGGTCATGGCGATCATAATAGTCTCCTCTTCTTCGGCATCCACATATTCAACAACACCGTCGTTGACCAATGCTGACCAGCCATATGGTCCCTCTTCTTCACCGAAATCATTGGTTCCATATTCCTCGCTGTACTCA
Organism: Meyerozyma smithsonii; assembly: GCA_030570235.1. NCBI lineage: Eukaryota > Fungi > Ascomycota > Pichiomycetes > Serinales > Debaryomycetaceae > Meyerozyma > Meyerozyma smithsonii. The sequence goes on along the minus strand of JAJLVE010000001.1, from coordinate 6,206 downwards.
GCATTGAGTAACTTGTGGATGTGCTCTTTCAGTAACTTCAACTCGCCCTTAGTTTCAGACTCGGGATCGTCATCGACAATGAAAAGTGGTCTGTAAACACGACCAGCATCGGTGAAGATCTTGAACTCCTTCTCACGGATATCTCTGATAATCGACACCTCAGGAGAAATATCGCCTCTTCTTCTTAAACTTCTCATAGTGTCCACCAAATGAGCAGGCTCGCGGTGAGTACCAACCCACACACCGTTTACGAAAACACGAGTAGAGTCTGGTGAATTCGAAGGCACGTAGTCCTCCAAGGGTTCCATACCCCACTCCTCGAGGAAATATAAGATTGGTTCTGAGGGAGTACCGACGGAGATACAAGACATCAACGATAAGTTCTTGACCAATCCACACGCTTGTCCTTCTGGAGTTTCTGCAGGGCACACAAGACCCCAATGGGTATTGTGAAGTTGACGAGGCTTGGCGATTTTACCATCACGACCAATTGGAGTATTGGTTCTACGCAAGTGCGACAAGGTGGACGAGTAGGTATATCTGTTCAACACTTGGGACACACCCGCACGAGAACTCATGGCTTTCTTTTGTTCTCCCCAGTTACCAGTAGCCAAAGAGTACCTTAAACCATCGGTTATAGTTTGTGACTTCACTGCAAGCGTCAAGTTGAAGACCTTGTCGTTTTCCACACAACGTTGCATGTAGTTGTAAATGTCCTTTGTGAGCTTCTTGAAAAGGATTCTGAACAAACTTGCCAACAATGGGCCAGCTAAGTCCAATCTCTTCTTACCAAAGTGATCTCTGTCATCTGGTTCCTTACGTTCCAAAGCACAAAGAAGAAGTCTGTTCACCATGTAACCCAAGAAGAATGCCTTTCTAGTTTCAAATCCTTCATCCTGGGTGATATTTGGTAACAATTCTTTTTGCAAGATGTCTTTGGCGTACTGAATACGCTTTTCTCTCTTGATACCCAAGGCACCTCTTCTTCCAATGAAATCGAGGGCAACTTCACGTTCTTGGATGACGAAGCCTTCTTCCACACAGGGCTTCAACATCTCCAACATCTGCCAATCATTAGCATCGTAACAAATGTGCTCGAGGATATCACCGTCGGGCACAATACCCAAGGCTCTGAATACTATGACTATGGGTATATCTTCCTTGATGTAGGGCAAGGTAGCCTTGATGGTACGGTTGGAGGTGCTCTTCTCCTCACGGCCGTAAAGCTTGATTTGCATGGAGGAAATCAACCTAGAACCACGTTCCAAAGCGGACCTTATTTCTGCCACATGTGAGATGGGGGAAGGTGCTGCCTTCTTGAACACCTGGACAATATTGGCTGCACTTCTTTCCTGGGCAATCAACACTTTTTCGGAACCATTAATGACAAAGTATCCGCCCATATCGTAGGGACATTCTTTCAACTCGTAGAACTCGTGCTCGCCCAAGTCACGAAGCATACAGAACTTGGACCGCAACATGATGGGCACCTTACCCAAGTATACCTTTGTCAGCGGTTCTTCGTCCTTGATTTCTTCCTCAATCCATTCGAGCTCATGTTCATTTCCAGCGTTGTCATCGGACTTCAACACGCGCTTGGTCATGTCTACGTAAAGCGGCGATGAGTATGTCAAGTTACGCAACCGAGCCTCCTGAGGAAACATGGGGTGGGTGGTTCCGTCACCTTCGGTCTGGGTGGGTTTGGAGATGTAAATCTTGCCGAAAGTGATCTCATAACGACGGTTCTCATGGTCCTCCTCCGACGTGTGCTGCGCCGGTTGGTCCAAGATCAAACGGGAGTCCTCCCACACCAATTCCTGGATTGTTGACTCGATGAATTCGTCGAACGAATCGAGTTGTTGGGAAACCAAACCTTTTTCCTGGAAAAAGGACGAGATAACAGTCCAACAGTCCTCTGGGGTGATGCTCAGCGAGTCGTCATCATACATATAAGGATCGCTGGCCTGATCGGACATGATGGTGGAATGAACAACGTTGGTTGATGATGAAAAATATGGCGGTGTCGGCACGACACGACCTGCATACAAACGCCACGGCGAGGACGACAACACCAGCATGGGGGGCCAGCTGGTGGAGCACAAGAGGGGTGTTTTGTGGATGGGGGCACCGGGAGGGTGGAGTACGTGTCTGTGAGCTGTCACCGGAACAAGTTGGCGCTGTTTGAACGAACGGGCAGCTGGGAAAACGCTAAATATCACGGAATGTGGCCATTGCTTGTTGCACTAGCGTCTGAAGAACAGCACATACTCTTCCAGCCTGTACCAAGACACCTGTATTTTTCCTGCTGTATTGCAGCTCGTGTTCCGGCTGCATCACCGACTTGTCTGAGCCGGGGCTGGCGCACTGTCTGCAGGACCAACGACACTATATTCTCACCAAATTTTTCAGTCCAAGGTCAACATGAAGTTCCTTTCGCTGCTTGTGTCCTCGGCGTCTGCCACGGGTAGAAGGTTCATACACCACAGAGAAAACTTCAGGCGGTATCCCAAAGTCAATATCGAAGATGTGCAGCTCGACAAACCGCGGTTTGGGTTCAGAAAAGTCAGAGAACCGTTGATCTCGCAGTCGGTAAAGGACACCTTATTCCCCAACACTGAAATCAAAAGCCGCTATTTGAAGGCAGGCAAGCCTGTGCCCATCAAGTACAGATACATCAACGACAAGATCGGAAGAAGAAACTACGAGAAGTACCAGGAGGAGGTTGCCTTGGGCCTTCCTCATTTCCGGGTTGGTGAAAAGAAAGTATACTTTCCCAAGGCTCGTGTCTGCTTGTTGAGGGCCAACGCCAAGCACACGCCGTACCAGGCCAAGTTTTTGGTTCCCAGAAACTTTAATAAGATGGACTTGAGAGACTACTTGTGGCATGTCTACGGGTTGAGAGCGCTTAATGTGACAGTGCAATTACTCCATGCGAAATTCCTGAGAGGTCCCGATGACCACGCCAGATACAGAGGTCCCCAGTACAAGAAAATGACCATTGACATGGAGGAGCCGTTCATCTGGCCCGAGCTTCCGCAGTCGGTGGTGGACAATGCCAACAAGACGTTCGACAACCAGCTCCAGGCATTGGAGCAGAAGACGGCCACGGGCTCCGACAAGTTGAAGCCCTCGGATGCGTTCGACGGCCTCTACAACAAGCCAGTTCTCTCCAACCAATTTATTCCTCGCCGTGCTAGAAAGCCGTTCGAGGCCCCGGAAGATGCCGCCGCCGAGAAGGACATGGTGAGACAGCACTTGGGATTATGATCATGTAAATAGGATCACTCGTACGTCAAACACGAAATATAAGAGTCTACGTAGTTGCTATTCTCTGTAAATTATATCATAATCAGCCATCACCAGAGCCAGCACTTCTTTTCGGGCTTTCTCTGGGTTATCCCATCAACCTCTGCCGGCAGAGGTCTATCCACCACGTCGTATTCTTCTTCGTCTTCACTCTTCTGGGTATCCTCTGTCGCTGGTTCGCCGGGAGTGGACGCCGCTACCAACGAGCCTAGCGTCCGCACCAACCACTGCTGGTTCTCAACATTGTCCACAAGGTCCCAGATGCGCCTCAAGTAATGCACCACTACGTCGGCAGGAGAAGTATCGTTTGTCAGTTCGTGGCTCACCAATGGAAGCAAAAACCGGGAGAACACCAACCCGGCCCCAGCCAGTCCAAACAGGTTCCATTCGTCCTCGATATCCCAGGTCTTGGACACGGTGGTTCCAGAAAACAACGGAGCCACAAGCCAGAGGGATAGTCCACAGCGAAGCACAGAATAGAATGGTAGCACCGACGGAATGAACAATACGGTCTCCACCACAGTTACGCACCCTTGCACCGTCCAGTAAGCAGCCAATTTGTGAAGCGTCAAAGAAAGAATTTGCAAGCTTTGTTCGTCGGATATGGTGGGCTCCTTTGTCTTGTCTCCGAGTCCCAAGAGCGTCACGGGAACAGAAAAACTGCCAAGGCTGATAGTGGATCCTTTCACCCTGTGTGATACTTTGAGAGACTCATCGATAGTGCGGCCAGATAAATAGGCCGGATAGATGACGGACACAATTATGCTGCGTTAGAACACGCACACCACGAATTCAATGACAAAACCAACTTACTTTAATAAGCTAAATAATCCCATTAGAAGGTAACTCTTTGTAGCCAGGATGCGATAAGATAATGATGGTGGTCAGCGCACGACCACACAAGCAGCACCGTGCGATAAATATATAAGCGTGCAGGATATTTGCCATCAGATGCGTAGTAGTACATGTTAGTTGGGTGTGGAAAGCAATACTCCCTCCTAGAGAGTGGATTATCTAAGCTTACGATTTTGGGAAGCCTGATGGCTGTGGTTTTCTAGTTTATTGGATGAGAAATGGTTACGATCACTCACTATGATACTACCAGATGGTTTGCAACTCTCTGAACCACATGGTTGATGTATGATATAGTGCTTTTCATAGCCTCAATATAATTGTGTTTTTCTGTTGGTCACTGAATACCTGCTTTATTCTCTGAGATGGCAATATCCAGCCAATCAGGACTCCAGGTTGAGCCCAAGAAGAAGGTCATCGAGAATGGCCACCGTCTCTCTAGGGTTGGCTATCCACACCGTACAGGCACTGAGACGCGCCTTGAAGTCATTGGCACCAAGACTGGCAAACTGGTCTCCGATATGCAAAGATTCACTCTTCTGGATCGGACAAATGCTGTGGTGCTTGACGTCTTTGCACAAGTAAACCTGCAAGGATTCCACTCCCAAGCTTTTATCTCCTATATCGACCCAGACGTCAGATCCACCGTTGAATGCACAAACCTTAATTTCGTCGTCCGACGAAGCAGAAACGGATGATCTGCGACCGACATGGGTTCCCGTTACGCTGTCACGGCGTGGTTCGTTGTACAAGGAAGACAAGAGCTCAACAACCCGGTCCGAGCAGCTGAGAACGAGCTCTTCCAAATGCTCACGGAGGATTTTTTGGCCCGCGTTGGGCACAATGCCCACAGATCTCTCTTTGCGGATAATGCTAGTCTTGTCCTGGATGTTGAACTTGAGACGAAGATGCTTCATGTGGTGCTCAGTGCTAGCCATGATATGCTCAATCTTGTCAACATCCCACCGAATCATCTTGGGAAGAAGCCATTCCTGGGTGGGGATAAACGTGAGGTTCTGCTTCTCGTTACTGTAACGGAAAAGGTAGTTGGATTCACCGCCCATCACCAACAAGTTTTCCCGCTGGTCTGGCGTCAACCGCTCGTCTGTTCTGATGCGGTCGATGAGACCGGCCAATCTCGAGTAATAGTGCTGGGCTCCCAGCTCGCCAGGATATCCGGCAGCAGTCACAACTCCCACGAAAAGTCCCAACGCAAGAAGATCCACAAGCCTAGAAACAACCGGAGCGTCCGAAGAAAGCGATTGGCCATCCTCATACAATGTGACGTCTCCGTCAAACGTCACCAATTTCAATTTGGAACCTTCACGTTGCTGGTACAACTTGGCAAGCGCCATCACCTGGGCTGTATTAAGGATAACCCGAACGTCGTTGAACAGGGGACTCACCAACCGCCGCTGTGAGATCAGTCGACGGTCGTCTTCCTTGTAAAATGCCTCCACCAACGGCAATGGCGTGAAGAATTTTCCCAAACTCGGCACCAATTTGCGGAGCCGGCTCTCACCCCTATGGGGTAGACCCAACTTGTCCAAGGATATTGTGTGGTCTATTAGCCTCTCCACATCCTCAAAGATCTCCAGGTACCGTTTGCGGCACTCCAAGGCTATCTTTCTGTCCTGTGCAAGCTCTCTTTCGATATCGTGATCTTCATCTTCGGTGACATACTCGATGTAATTCTCAACATCCGAGTGCAACACGAACGGAACTGCTAAAAGCGCCTTGATCCACTCGATGAATTCATCTCTACGGTGTGTTTTAAGGGCATATTCTACTCTGTACCGAGAAGTCATGTTTGCGGAGAAGAAGAAAATAGTCCGCAACTTTTTACTTATCTTATCCTGCATTCGGCAGCCCCGTGGACTCCGGTGTATTGGCTATTAGATTCTATATTACATTTAGAGACCTTGCTGGGCTCTTCTTCTGTCTCTCTCCTCAGAGATAGAAAGCTTGATACCCTTACCCTTTGGCAAGGAAACCCATGGCTTACCAGCCTCGGTACCGATGACGAAAACGTTAGTCAATCTGGTAAC